>CM036562.1:43199871-44524742 GCA_020745775.1 Theristicus caerulescens | reverse complement strand
ACTTTGGGAGGCCCCCGAAAGAGAGAGCGCCAGCGTTTGTGGGGCTGTGAATGGGGTTGCGTGGCTACTTGAAGAGCAGCAAGAGCTTTTGGTGCTGGCACCTTTGGTGTGGCAGGAATCCCTGGACGTTCGCAATTGCTGAGCTGGGCTCGGCTCTACTCCCTGGGCCAGGCAGATTGTATTGGACTTTGGGAGTCCCCCGAAAGAGAGAGCGCCAGCGTTTGTGGGGCTGTGAATGGGGTTGCGTGGCTACTTGAAGAGCAGCAAGAGCTTTTGGTGCTGGCACCTTTGGTGTGGCAGGAATCCCTGGACGTTCACAATTGCTGAGCTGGGCTCGGCTCTACTCCCTGGGCCAGGCAGATTGTATTGGCCTTTGGGAGGCCCCCGAAAGAGAGAGCGCCAGCGTTTGTGGGGCTGTGAATGGGGTTGCGTGGCTACTTGAAGAGCAGCAAGAGCTTTTGGTGCTGGCACCTTTGGTGTGGCAGGAATCCCTGGACGTTCGCAATTGCTGAGCTGGGCTCCGGCTGTACTCCCTGGGCCAGGCAGATTGTATTGGACTTTGGGAGGCCCCCGAAAGAGAGAGCGCCAGCGTTTGTGGGGCTGTGAATGGGGTTGCGTGGCTACTTGAAGAGCAGCAAGAGCTTTTGGTGCTGGCACCTTTGGTGTGGCAGGAATCCCTGGACGTTCGCAATTGCTGAGCTGGGCTCGGCTCTACTCCCTGGGCCAGGCAGATTGTATTGGACTTTGGGAGGCCCCAGAAAGAGAGAGCGGCAGCGTTTGTGGGGCTGTGAATGGGGTTGCGTGGCTACTTGAAGAGCAGCAAGAGCTTTTGGTGCTGGCACCTTTGGTGTGGCAGGAATCCCTGGACGTTCGCAATTGCTGAGCTGGGCTCGGCTCTACTCCCTGGGCCAGGCAGATTGTATTGGAGCTTTGGGAGGCCCCAGAAAGAGAGAGCGCCAGCGTTTGTGGGGCTGTGAATGGGGTTGCGTGGCTACTTGAAGAGCAGCAAGAGCTTTTGGTGCTGGCACCTTTGGTGTGGCAGGAATCCCTGGACGTTCGCAATTGCTGAGCTGGGCTCCGGCTGTACTCCCTGGGCCAGGCAGATTGTATTGGACTTTGGGAGGCCCCCGAAAGAGAGAGCGCCAGCGTTTGTGGGGCTGTGAATGGGGTTGCGTGGCTACTTGAAGAGCAGCAAGAGCTTTTGGTGCTGGCACCTTTGGTGTGGCAGGAATCCCTGGACGTTCGCAATTGCTGAGCTGGGCTACGGCTCTACTCCCTGGGCCAGGCAGATTGTATTGGACTTTGGGAGGCCCCCGAAAGAGAGAGCGCCAGCGTTTGTGGGGCTGTGAATGGGGTTGCGTGGCTACTTGAAGAGCAGCAAGAGCTTTTGGTGCTGGCACCTTTGGTGTGGCAGGAATCCCTGGACGTTCGCAATTGCTGAGCTGGGCTCCAGCTCTACTCCCTGGGCCAGGCAGATTGTATTGGACTTCTGGAGGTCCCAGAAAGAGAGAGCGCCAGCGTTTGTGGGGCTGTGAATGGGGTTGCGTGGCTACTTGAAGAGCAGCAAGAGCTTTTGGTGCTGGCACCTTTGGTGTGGCAGGAATCCCTGGACGTTCGCAATTGCTGAGCTGGGCTCGGCTCTACTCCCTGGGCCAGGCAGATTGTATTGGACTTTGGGAGGCCCCCGAAAGAGAGAGCGCCAGCGTTTGTGGGGCTGTGAATGGGGTTGCGTGGCTACTTGAAGAGCAGCAAGAGCTTTTGGTGCTGGCACCTTTGGTGTGGCAGGAATCCCTGGACGTTCGCAATTGCTGAGCTGGGCACCGGCTCTACTCCCTGGGCCAGGCAGATTGTATTGGACTTTGGGAGGCCCCAGAAAGAGAGAGCGCCAGCGTTTGTGGGGCTGTGAATGGGGTTGCGTGGCTACTTGAAGAGCAGCAAGAGCTTTTGGTGCTGGCACCTTTGGTGTGGCAGGAATCCCTGGACGTTCGCAATTGCTGAGCTGGGCTCGGCTCTACTCCCTGGGCCAGGCAGATTGTAATGGACTTTGGGAGGCCCCCGAAAGAGAGAGCGCCAGCGTTTGTGGGGCTGTGAATGCGGTTGCGTGGCTACTTGAAGAGCAGCAAGAGCTTTTGGTGCTGGCACCTTTGGTGTGGCAGGAATCCCTGGACGTTCGCAATTGCTGAGCTGGGCTCGGCTCTACTCCCTGGGCCAGGCAGATTGTATTGGACTTTGGGAGGCCCCCGAAAGAGAGAGCGCCAGCGTTTGTGGGGCTGTGAATGGGGTTGCGTGGCTACTTGAAGAGCAGCAAGAGCTTTTGGTGCTGGCACCTTTGGTGTGGCAGGAATCCCTGGACGTTTGCAATTGCTGAGCTGGGCTCCGGCTCTACTCCCTGGGCCAGGCAGATTGTATTGGAGTTTGGGAGGCCCCCGAAAGAGAGAGCGCCAGCGTTTGTGGGGCTGTGAATGGGGTTGCGTGGCTACTTGAAGAGCAGCAAGAGCTTTTGGTGCTGGCACCTTTGGTGTGGCAGGAATCCCTGGACGCTCGCAATTGCTGAGCTGGGCTGCGGCTCTACTCCCTGGGCCAGGCAGATTGTATTGGAGTTTGGGAGGCTCCCGAAAGAGAGAGCGCCAGCGTTTGTGGGGCTGTGAATGGGGTTGCCTGGATACTCAAAGAGCAGCAAGAGCTTTTGGTGCTGGCACCTTTGGTGTGGCAGGAATCCCTGGACGTTCGCAATTGCTGAGCTGGGCTCCGGCTGTACTCCCTGGGCCAGGCAGATTGTATTGGACTTTGGGAGGCCCCCGAAAGAGAGAGCGCCAGCGTTTGTGGGGCTGTGAATGGGGTTGCCTGGCTCCTTGAAGAGCAGCAAGAGCTTTTGGTGCTGGCACCTTTGGTGTGGCAGGAATCCCTGGACGTTCGCAATTGCTGAGCTGGGCTCGGGTCTACTCCCTGGGCCAGGCAGAGAGATTGTATTGGACTTTGGGAGGCTCCCGAAAGAGAGAGCGCCAGCGTTTGTGGGGCTGTGAATGGGGTTGCGTGGCTACTTGAAGAGCAGCAAGAGCTTTTGGTGCTGGCACCTTTGGTGTGGCAGGAATCCCTGGACGTTCGCAATTGCTGAGCTGGGCTCCGGCTCTACTCCCTGGGCCAGGCAGATTGTATTGGACTTTGGGAGGCCCCCGAAAGAGAGAGCGCCAGCGTTTGTGGGGCTGTGAATGGGGTTGCGTGGCTACTTGAAGAGCAGCAAGAGCTTTTGGTGCTGGCACCTTTGGTGTGGCAGGAATCCCTGGACGTTCGCAATTGCTGAGCTGGGCTCTGGCTCTACTCAGTGGCCGAGGCAGAGATTGTATTGGACTTTGGGAGGCCCCCGAAAGAGAGAGCGCCAGCATTTGTGGGGCTGTGAATGGGGTTGCGTGGCTACTTGAAGAGCAGCAAGAGCTTTTGGTGCTGGCACCTTTGGTGTGGCAGGAATCCCTGGACGTTCGCAATTGCTGAGCTGGGCTCCAGCTCTACTCCCTGGGCCAGGCCGATGACATTGGACTTTGGGAGACCCCCGAAAGAGAGAGCGCCAGCGTTTGTGGGGCTGTGAATGGGGTTGCGTGGCTACTTGAAGAGCAGCAAGAGCTTTTGGTGCTGGCACATTTGGTGTGGCAGGAATCCCTGGACGTTTGCAATTGCTGAGCTGGGCTCGGCTCTACTCCCTGGGCCAGGCAGATTGTATTGGACTTTGGGAGGCCCCCGAAAGAGAGAGCGCCAGCGTTTGTGGGGCTGTGAATGGGGTTGCGTGGCTACTTGAAGAGCAGCAAGAGCTTTTGGTGCTGGCACCTTTGGTGTGGCAGGAATCCCTGGACGTTCGCAATTGCTGAGCTGGGCTCGGCTCTACTCCCTGGGCCAGGCAGATTGTATTGGAGTTTGGGAGGCTCCCGAAAGAGAGAGCGCCAGCGTTTGTGGGGCTGTGAATGGGGTTGCGTGGCTACTTAAAGAGCAGCAAGAGCTTTTGGTGCTGGCACCTTTGGTGTGGCAGGAATCCCTGGACGTTCGCAAGTGCTGAGCTGGGCTGCGGCTCTACTCCCTGCGCCAGGCAGATTGTATTGGAGTTTGGGAGGCCCCCGAAAGAGAGAGCGGCAGCGTTTGTGGGGCTGTGAATGGGGTTGCCTGGATCCTTGAAGAGCAGCAAGAGCTTTTGGTGCTGGCACCTTTGGTGTGGCAGGAATCCCTGGACGTTCGCAATTGCTGAGCTGGGCTGCGGCTCTACTCCCTGGGCCAGGCAGATTGTATTGGAGTTTGGGAGGCCCCCGAAAGAGAGAGCGCCAGCGTTTGTGGGGCTGTGAATGGGGTTGTCTGGCTACTTGAAGAGCAGAAAGAGCTTTTGGTGCTGGCACCTTTGGTGTGGCAGGAATCCCTGGACGTTCGCAATTGCTGAGCTGGGCTCCGCTCTACTCCCTGCGCCAGGCAGATTGTATTGGACTTTGGGAGGCTCCCGAAAGAGAGAGCGCCAGCGTTTGTGGGGCTATGAATGGGGTTGCGTGGCTACTTGAAGAGCAGCAAGAGCTTTTGGTGCTGGCACCTTTGGTGTGGCAGGAATCCCTGGACGCTCGCAATTGCTGAGCTGGGCTGCGGCTCTACTCCCTGGGCCAGGCAGATTGTATTGGACTTTGGGAGGCCCCCGAAAGAGAGAGCGCCAGCGTTTGTGGGGCTGTGAATGGGGTTGCGTGGCTACTTGAAGAGCAGCAAGAGCTTTTGGTGCTGGCACCTTTGGTGTGGCAGGAATCCCTGGACGCTCGCAATTGCTGAGCTGGGCTGCGGCTCTACTCCCTGGGCCAGGCAGATTGTATTGGACTTTGGGAGGCCCCCGAAAGAGAGAGCGCCAGCGTTTGTGGGGCTGTGAATGGGGTTGTGTGGCTACTTGAAGAGCAGCAAGAGCTTTTGGTGCTGGCACCTTTGGTGTGGCAGGAATCCCTGGACGTTCGCAATTGCTGAGCTGGGCACCGGCTCTACTCCCTGGGTCAGGCAGATTGTATTGGACTTTGGGAGGCCCCAGAAAGAGAGAGCAGCAGCATTTGTGGGGCTGTGAATGGGGTTGCGTGGATACTTGAAGAGCAGCAAGAGCTTTTGGTGCTGGCACCTTTGGTGTGGCAGGAATCCCTGGACGTTCACAATTGCTGAGCTGGGCTCGGCTCTACTCCCTGGGCCAGGCAGATTGTATTGGAGTTTGGGAGGCCCCCGAAAGAGAGAGCGCCAGCGTTTGTGGGGCTGTGAATGGGGTTGCGTGGCTACTTGAAGAGCAGCAAGAGCTTTTGGTGCTGGCACCTTTGGTGTGGCAGGAATCCCTGGACGTTCGCAATTGCTGAGCTGGGCTCCGGCTCTACTCAGTGGCCGAGGCAGATTGTATTGGACTTTGGGAGGCTCCCGAAAGAGAGAGCGCCAGCGTTTGTGGGGCTGTGAATGGGGTTGCCTGGCTCCTTGAAGAGCAGCAAGAGCTTTTGGTGCTGGCACCTTTGGTGTGGCAGGAATCCCTGGACGTTCGCAATTGCTGAGCTGGGCTGCGGCTCTACTCCCTGCGCCAGGCAGATTGTATTGGACTTTGGGAGGCCCCCGAAAGAGAGAGCGCCAGCGTTTGTGGGGCTGTGAATGGGGTTGCGTGGCTACTTGAAGAGCAGCAAGAGCTTTTGGTGCTGGCACCTTTGGTGTGGCAGGAATCCCTGGACGTTCGCAATTGCTGAGCTGGGCTGCGGCTCTACTCCCTGGGCCAGGCAGATTGTATTGGACTTTGGGAGGCCCCCGAAAGAGAGAGCGCCAGCGTTTGTGGGGCTGTGAATGGGGTTGCGTGGCTACTTGAAGAGCAGCAAGAGCTTTTGGTGCTGGCACCTTTGGTGTGGCAGGAATCCCTGGACGTTCGCAATTGCTGAGCTGGGCTGCGGCTCTACTCCCTGGGCAGGCAGAGAGATTGTATTGGACTTTGGGAGGCCCCCGAAAGAGAGAGCGCCAGCGTTTGTGGGGCTGTGAATGGGGTTGCGTGGCTACTTGAAGAGCAGCAAGAGCTTTTGGTGCTGGCACCTTTGGTGTGGCAGGAATCCCTGGACGTTCGCAATTGCTGAGCTGGGCTCCGGCTCTCCTCAGTGGCCAGGCAGATTGTATTGGACTTTGGGAGGCCCCCGAAAGAGAGAGCGCCAGCGTTTGTGGGGCTGTGAATGGGGTTGCGTGGCTCCTTGAAGAGCAGCAAGAGCTTTTGGTGCTGGCACCTTTGGTGTGGCAGGAATCCCTGGACGTTCGCAATTGCTGAGCTGGGCTGCGGCTCTACTCCCTGGGCCAGGCAGATTGTATTGGACTTTGGGAGGCCCCCGAAAGAGAGAGCGCCAGCGTTTGTGGGGCTGTGAATGGGGTTGCGTGGCTCCTTGAAGAGCAGCAAGAGCTTTTGGTGCTGGCACCTTTGGTGTGGCAGGAATCCCTGGACGCTCGCAATTGCTGAGCTGGGCTGCGGCTCTACTCCCTGGGCCAGGCAGATTGTATTGGAGTTTGGGAGGCCCCCGAAAGAGAGAGCGCCAGCGTTTGTGGGGCTGTGAATGGGGTTGCGTGGCTACTTGAAGAGCAGCAAGAGCTTTTGGTGCTGGCACTTTGGTGTGGCAGGAATCCCTGGATGTTCGCAATTGCTGAGCTGGGCTCCTGCTCTACTCCCTGGGCCAGGCAGATTGTATTGGACTTTGGGAGGCCCCCGAAAGAGAGAGCGCCAGCGTTTGTGGGGCTGTGAATGGGGTTGCATGGCTACTTGAAGAGCAGCAAGAGCTTTTGGTGCTGGCACCTTTGGTGTGGCAGGAATCCCTGGACGTTCGCAATTGCTGAGCTGGGCTCGGCTCTACTCAGTGGCCGAGGCAGATTGTATTGGACTTTGGGAGGCCCCCGAAAGAGAGAGCGTCAGCGTTTGTGGGGCTGTGAATGGGGTTGCCTGGCTCCTTGAAGAGCAGCAAGAGCTTTTGGTGCTGGCACCTTTGGTGTGGCAGGAATCCCTGGACGTTCGCAATTGCTGAGCTGGGCTCCGGCTCTACTCCCTGGGCCAGGCAGATTGTATTGGACTTTGGGAGGCCCCCGAAAGAGAGAGCGCCAGCGTTTGTGGGGCTGTGAATGGGGTTGCGTGGCTACTGGAAGAGCAGCAAGAGCTTTTGGTGCTGGCACCTTTGGTGTGGCAGGAATCCCTGGACGCTCGCAATTGCTGAGCTGGGCTGCGGCTCTACTCCCTGGGCAGGCAGAGAGATTGTATTGGAGTTTGGGAGGCCCCCGAAAGAGAGAGCGCCAGCGTTTGTGGGGCTGTGAATGGGGTTGCGTGGCTACTTGAAGAGCAGCAAGAGCTTTTGGTGCTGGCACCTTTGGTGTGGCAGGAATCCCTGGACGTTCGCAATTGCTGAGCTGGGCTGCGGCTCTACTCCCTGGGCCAGGCAGATTGTATTGGACTTTGGGAGGCCCCCGAAAGAGAGAGCGCCAGCGTTTGTGGGGCTGTGAATGGGGTTGCGTGGCTACTTGAAGAGCAGCAAGAGCTTTTGGTGCTGGCACCTTTGGTGTGGCAGGAATCCCTGGATGTTCGCAATTGCTGAGCTGGGCTGCGGCTCTCCTCAGTGGCCGAGGCAGATTGTATTGGACTTTGGGAGGCCCCCGAAAGAGAGAGCACCAGCGTTTGTGGGGCTGTGAATGGGGTTGCCTGGATCCTTGAAGAGCAGCAAGAGCTTTTGGTGCTGGCACCTTTGGTGTGGCAGGAATCCCTGGACGTTCGCAATTGCTGAGCTGGGCTCGGCTCTACTCCCTGGGCCAGGCAGATTGTATTGGACTTTGGGAGGCCCCCGAAAGAGAGAGCGCCAGCGTTTGTGGGGCTGTGAATGGGGTTGTCTGGCTACTTGAAGAGCAGCAAGAGCTTTTGGTGCTGGCACCTTTGGTGTGGCAGGAATCCCTGGACGTTCGCAATTGCTGAGCTGGGCTGCGGCTGTCCTCAGTGGCCAGGCAGATTGTATTGGACTTTGGGAGGCCCCCGAAAGAGAGAGCGCCAGCGTTTGTGGGGCTGTGAATGGGGTTGCGTGGCTACTTGAAGAGCAGCAAGAGCTTTTGGTGCTGGCACCTTTGGTGTGGCAGGAATCCCTGGACGTTCGCAATTGCTGAGCTGGGCTCGGCTCTACTCCCTGCGCCAGGCAGATTGTATTGGAGTTTGGGAGGCTCCCGAAAGAGAGAGCGGCAGCGTTTGTGGGGCTGTGAATGGGGTTGCGTGGCTACTTGAAGAGCAGCAAGAGCTTTTGGTGCTGGCACCTTTGGTGTGGCAGGAATCCCTGGACGTTCGCAATTGCTGAGCTGGGCCACAGTTCTCCTCAGTGGCCGAGGCAGGTTGTATTGGACTTTGGGAGGCCCCCGAAAGAGAGAGCGCCAGCGTTTGTGGGGCTGTGAATGGGGTTGCGTGGCTACTGGAAGAGCAGCAAGAGCTTTTGGTGCTGGCACCTTTGGTGTGGCAGGAATCCCTGGACGCTCGCAATTGCTGAGCTGGGCTGCGGCTCTACTCCCTGGGCCAGGCAGATTGTATTGGAGTTTGGGAGGCCCCCGAAAGAGAGAGCGCCAGCGTTTGTGGGGCTGTGAATGGGGTTGCGTGGCTACTTGAAGAGCAGCAAGAGCTTTTGGTGCTGGCACCTTTGGTGTGGCAGGAATCCCTGGACGCTCGCAATTGCTGAGCTGGGCTGCGGCTCTACTCCCTGGGCCAGGCAGATTGTATTGGACTTTGGGAGGCCCCCGAAAGAGAGAGCGCCAGCGTTTGTGGGGCTGTGAATGGGGTTGCGTGGCTCCTTGAAGAGCAGCAAGAGCTTTTGGTGCTGGCACCTTTGGTGTGGCAGGAATCCCTGGACGTTCGCAATTGCTGAGCTGGGCTCCAGCTCTACTCCCTGGGCCAGGCAGATTGTATTGGACTTTGGGAGGTCCCAGAAAGAGAGAGCGGCAGCGTTTGTGGGGCTGTGAATGGGGTTGCGTGGCTACTTGAAGAGCAGCAAGAGCTTTTGGTGCTGGCACCTTTGGTGTGGCAGGAATCCCTGGACGTTCGCAATTGCTGAGCTGGGCTCCGGCTGTCCTCAGTGGCCGAGGCAGAGAGATTGTATTGGAGTTTGGGAGGCCCCCGAAAGAGAGAGCGCCAGCGTTTGTGGGGCTGTGAATGGGGTTGCGTGGCTACTTGAAGAGCAGCAAGAGCTTTTGGTGCTGGCACCTTGGTGTGGCAGGAATCCCTGGACGTTCGCAATTGCTGAGCTGGGCTCCGGCTCTACTCCCTGGGCCAGGCAGATTGTATTGGAGTTTGGGAGGCCCCCGAAAGAGAGAGCACCAGCATTTGTGGGGCTGTGAATGGGGTTGTGTGGCTACTTGAAGAGCAGCAAGAGCTTTTGGTGCTGGCACCTTTGGTGTGGCAGGAATCCCTGGACGTTCGCAATTGCTGAGCTGGGCTCCGGCTCTACGCCCTGGGCCAGGCAGATTGTATTGGACTTTGGGAGGCCCCAGAAAGAGAGAGCGCCAGCATTTGTGGGGCTGTGAATGGGGTTGCCTGGCTACTTGAAGAGCAGCAAGAGCTTTTGGTGCTGGCACCTTTGGTGTGGCAGGAATCCCTGGATGTTCGCAATTGCTGAGCTGGGCTCCGGCTGTACTCCCTGGGCCAGGCAGAGAGCTTGTATTGGACTTTGGGAGGCCCCCGAAAGAGAGAGCGCCAGCGTTTGTGGGGCTGTGAATGGGGTTGCGTGGCTACTTGAAGAGCAGCAAGAGCTTTTGGTGCTGGCACCTTTGGTGTGGCAGGAATCCCTGGACGTTTGCAATTGCTGAGCTGGGCTCGGCTCTACTCCCTGGGCCAGGCAGATTGTATTGGACTTTGGGAGGCCCCAGAAAGAGAGAGCGGCAGCGTTTGTGGGGCTGTGAATGGGGTTGCGTGGATCCTTGAAGAGCAGCAAGAGCTTTTGGTGCTGGCACCTTTGGTGTGGCAGGAATCCCTGGACGTTCGCAATTGCTGAGCTGGGCTGCGGCTCTACTCCCTGGGCCAGGCAGATTGTATTGGACTTTGGGAGGCCCCCGAAAGAGAGAGCGCCAGCGTTTGTGGGGCTGTGAATGGGGTTGCGTGGCTACTTGAAGAGCAGCAAGAGCTTTTGGTGCTGGCACCTTTGGTGTGGCAGGAATCCCTGGACGTTCGCAATTGCTGAGCTGGGCTCAGCTCTACTCCCTGGGCCAGGCAGATTGTATTGGACTTTGGGAGGCCCCCGAAAGAGAGAGCGTCAGCGTTTGTGGGGCTGTGAATGGGGTTGCGTGGCTACTTGAAGAGCAGCAAGAGCTTTTGGTGCTGGCACCTTTGGTGTGGCAGGAATCCCTGGATGTTCGCAATTGCTGAGCTGGGCTCCAGCTCTACTCCCTGGGCCAGGCAGATTGTATTGGACTTTGGGAGGCCCCCGAAAGAGAGAGCGCCAGCGTTTGTGGGGCTGTGAATGGGGTTGCGTGGCTACTTGAAGAGCAGCAAGAGCTTTTGGTGCTGGCACCTTTGGTGTGGCAGGAATCCCTGGACGTTCGCAATTACTGAGCTGGGCTCCGGCTCTCCTCAGTGGCCAGGCAGAGAGATTGTATTGGCCTTTGGGAGGCCCCCGAAAGAGAGAGCGCCAGCGTTTGTGGGGCTGTGAATGGGGTTGCGTGGCTACTTGAAGAGCAGCAAGAGCTTTTGGTGCTGGCACCTTTGGTGTGGCAGGAATCCCTGGACGTTCGCAATTGCTGAGCTGGGCTGCGGCTCTACTCCCTGGGCCAGGCAGATTGTATTGGACTTTGGGAGGCCCCCGAAAGAGAGAGCGCCAGCGTTTGTGGGGCTGTGAATGGGGTTGTCTGGCTACTGGAAGAGCAGCAAGAGCTTTTGGTGCTGGCACCTTTGGTGTGGCAGGAATCCCTGGACGCTCGCAATTGCTGAGCTGGGCGACGGCTCTACTCCCTGGGCCAGGCAGATTGTATTGGACTTTGGGAGGCCCCCGAAAGAGAGAGCGCCAGCGTTTGTGGGGCTGTGAATGGGGTTGCGTGGCTACTTGAAGAGCAGCAAGAGCTTTTGGTGCTGGCACCTTTGGTGTGGCAGGAATCCCTGGATGTTCGCAACTGCTGAGCTGGGCTCCGGCTCTCCTCAGTGGCCAAGGCAGAGAGATTGTATTGGACTTTGGGAGGCCCCCGAAAGAGAGAGCGCCAGCGTTTGTGGGGCTGTGAATGGGGTTGCGTGGCTACTTGAAGAGCAGCAAGAGCTTTTGGTGCTGGCACCTTTGGTGTGGCAGGAATCCCTGGACGTTTGCAATTGCTGAGCTGGGCTCCGGCTGTACTCCCTGGGCCAGGCAGATTGTATTGGACTTTGGGAGGCCCCCGAAAGAGAGAGCGCCAGCGTTTGTGGGGCTGTGAATGGGGTTGCGTGGCTACTTGAAGAGCAGCAAGAGCTTTTGGTGCTGGCACCTTTGGTGTGGCAGGAATCCCTGGACGTTCGCAATTGCTGAGCTGGGCTCCGGCTGTACTCCCTGGCCGAGGCAGATTGTATTGGAGTTTGGGAGGCCCCCGAAAGAGAGAGCGCCAGCGTTTGTGGGTGCTGTGAATGGGGTTGCCTGGCTACTTGAAGAGCAGCAAGAGCTTTTGGTGCTGGCACCTTTGGTGTGGGAGGAATCCCTGGATGTTCGCAATTGCTGAGCTGGGCTCCAGCTGTACTCCCTGGGCCAGGCAGATTGTATTGGACTTTGGGAGGCCCCCGAAAGAGAGAGCGCCAGCGTTTGTGGGGCTGTGAATGGGGTTGCGTGGCTACTTGAAGAGCAGCAAGAGCTTTTGGTGCTGGCACCTTTGGTGTGGCAGGAATCCCTGGACGTTCGCAATTGCTGAGCTGGGCTCTGGCTCTCCTCAGTGGCTGAGGCAGGAGATTGTAATGGACTTTGGGAGGCCCCCGAAAGAGAGAGTGCCAGCATTTGTGGGGTTGTGAATGGGGTTGCGTGGCTACTTGAAGAGCAGCAAGAGCTTTTGGTGCTGGCACCTTTGGTGTGGCAGGAATCCCTGGACGCTCGCAATTGCTGAGCTGGGCTGCGGCTCTACTCCCTGGGCCAGGCAGATTGTATTGGACTTTGGGAGGCCCCCGAAAGAGAGATCACCAGCGTTTGTGGGGCTGTGAATGGGGTTGCGTGGCTACTTGAAGAGCAGCAAGAGCTTTTGGTGCTGGCACCTTTGGTGTGGCAGGAATCCCTGGATGTTCGCAATTGCTGAGCTGGGCTCGGCTCTACTCCCTGGGCCAGGCAGATTGTATTGGACTTTGGGAGGCCCCCGAAAGAGAGAGCGCCAGCGTTTGTGGGGCTGTGAATGGGGTTGCGTGGATACTTGAAGAGCAGCAAGAGCTTTTGGTGCTGGCACCTTTGGTGTGGCAGCAATCCCTGGACATTTGCAATTGCTGAGCTGGGCTCCGGCTCTCCTCAGTGGCCGAGGCAGATTGTATTGGACTTTGGGAGGCCCCCGAAAGAGAGAGCGCCAGCGTTTGTGGGGCTGTGAATGGGGTTGCGTGGCTACTTGAAGAGCAGCAAGAGCTTTTGGTGCTGGCACCTTTGGTGTGGCAGGAATCCCTGGACGCTCGCAATTGCTGAGCTGGGCTGCGGCTCTCCTCAGTGGCCGAGGCAGATTGTATTGGACTTTGGGAGGCCCCCGAAAGAGAGAGCACCAGCGTTTGTGGGGCTGTGAATGGGGTTGCGTGGATCCTTGAAGAGCAGCAAGAGCTTTTGGTGCTGGCACCTTTGGTGTGGCAGGAATCCCTGGACGTTCGCAATTGCTGAGCTGGGCTCCGGCTCTACTCCCTGGGCCAGGCAGATTGTATTGGACTTTGGGAGGCCCCCGAAAGAGAGAGCGCCAGCGTTTGTGGGGCTGTGAATGGGGTTGCGTGGCTACTTGAAGAGCAGCAAGAGCTTTTGGTGCTGGCACCTTTGGTGTGGCAGGAATCCCTGGACGTTCGCAATTGCTGAGCTGGGCCACGGCTGTCCTCAGTGGCCGAGGCAGATTGTATTGGACTTTGGGAGGCCCCCGAAAGAGAGAGCGCCAGCGTTTGTGGGGCTGTGAATGGGGTTGTGTGGCTACTTGAAGAGCAGCAAGAGCTTTTGGTGCTGGCACCTTTGGTGTGGCAGGAATCCCTGGACGTTCGCAATTGCTGAGCTGGGCTGCGGCTCTACTCCCTGGGCCAGGCAGATTGTATTGGACTTTGGGAGGCCCCCGAAAGAGAGAGCGCCAGCGTTTGTGGGGCTGTGAATGGGGTTGCCTGGCTACTTGAAGAGCAGCAAGAGCTTTTGGTGCTGGCACCTTGGTGTGGCAGGAATCCCTGGATGTTCGCAATTACTGAGCTGGGCTCCGGCTCTCCTCAGTGGCCAAGGCAGAGAGATTGTAATGGCCTTTGGGAGGCCCCCGAAAGAGAGAGCGCCAGCGTTTGTGGGGCTGTGAATGGGGTTGCGTGGCTACTTGAAGAGCAGCAAGAGCTGTTGGTGCTGGCACTTTGGTGTGGCAGGAATCCCTGGATGTTCGCAATTGCTGAGCTGGGCTACCGGCTCTACTCCCTGGGCCAGGCAGATTTTATTGGACTTTGGGAGGCCCCCGAAAGAGAGAGCACCAGCATTTGTGGGGCTGTGAATGGGGTTGTGTCGATACTTGAAGAGCAGCAAGAGCTTTTGGTGCTGGCACCTTGGTGTGGCAGGAATCCCTGGACGTTCGCAATTGCTGAGCTGGGCTCCGGCTCTACTCCCTGGGCCAGGCAGATTGTATTGGACTTTGGGAGGCCCCCGAAAGAGAGAGCGCCAGCGTTTGTGGGGCTGTGAATGGGGTTGCGTGGCCACTTGAAGAGCAGCAAGAGCTTTTGGTGCTGGCACCTTTGGTGTGGCAGGAATCCCTGGACGCTCGCAATTGCTGAGCTGGGCTGCGGCTCTACTCCCTGGGCCAGGCAGATTGTATTGGACTTTGGGAGGCCCCCGAAAGAGAGAGCGCCAGCGTTTGTGGGGCTGTGAATGGGGTTGCGTGGCTACTTGAAGAGCAGCAAGAGCTTTTGGTGCTGGCACCTTTGGTGTGGCAGGAATCCCTGGACGTTCGCAATTGCTGAGCTGGGCTCTGCTCTACTCCCTGGGCAAGGCAGATTGTATTGGACTTTGGGAGGCCCCCGAAAGAGAGAGCGGCAGCGTTTGTGGGGCTGTGAATGGGGTTGCGTGGCTACTTGAAGAGCAGCAAGAGCTTTTGGTGCTGGCACCTTTGGTGTGGCAGGAATCCCTGGACGTTCACAATTGCTGAGCTGGGCCACGGCTCTACTCCCTGTGCAAGGCAGATTGTATTGGACTTTGGGAGGCCCCCGAAAGAGAGAGCGCCAGCGTTTGTGGGGCTGTGAATGGGGTTGCCTGGATGCTTGAAGAGCAGCAAGAGCTTTTGGTGCTGGCACCTTTGGTGTGGCAGGAATCCCTGGACGTTTGCAATTGCTGAGCTGGGCTCTTGCTCTACTCCCTGTGCAAGGCAGATTGTATTGGACTTTGGGAGGCTCCCGAAAGAGAGAGCGGCAGCGTTTGTGGGGCTGTGAATGGGGTTGCCTGGATACTTGAAGAGCAGCAAGAGCTTTTGGTGCTGGCACCTTTGGTGTGGCAGGAATCCCTGGACGTTCGCAATTGCTGAGCTGGGCTCCGGCTCTACTCCCTGCGCCAGGCAGATTGTATTGGAGTTTGGGAGGCCCCCGAAAGAGAGAGCGCCAGCGTTTGTGGGGCTGTGAATGGGGTTGCGTGGCTACTTGAAGAGCAGCAAGAGCTTTTGGTGCTGGCACCTTTGGTGTGGCAGGAATCCCTGGACGCTCGCAATTGCTGAGCTGGGCTCAGCTGTACTCCCTGGGCCAGGCAGAGATTGTATTGGACTTTGGGAGGCCCCCGAAAGAGAGAGCGCCAGCGTTTGTGGGGCTGTGAATGGGGTTGCGTGGATACTTGAAGAGCAGCAAGAGCTTTTGGTGCTGGCACCTTTGGTGTGGCAGGAATCCCTGGACGTTCACAATTGCTGAGCTGGGCTCCGGCTCTACTCCCTGGGCCAGGCAGATTGTATTGGAGTTTGGGAGGCCCCCGAAAGAGAGAGCGCCAGCGTTTGTGGGGCTGTGAATGGGGTTGCGTGGCTACTTGAAGAGCAGCAAGAGCTTTTTGTGCTGGCACCTTTGGTGTGGCAGGAATCCCTGGACGTTCGCAATTGCTGAGCTGGGCTCCGGCTCTCCTCAGTGGCCAGGCAGAGAGATTGTATTGGAGTTTGGGAGGCCCCCGAAAGAGAGAGCGCCAGCGTTTGTGGGGCTGTGAATGGGGTTGCGTGGCTACTTGAAGAGCAGCAAGAGCTTTTGGTGCTGGCACCTTTGGTGTGGCAGGAATCCCTGGACGTTCGCAATTGCTGAGCTGGGCTCGGCTCTACTCCCTGGGCCAGGCAGATTGTATTGGACTTTGGGAGGCCCCAGAAAGAGAGAGCGCCAGCGTTTGTGGGGCTGTGAATGGGGTTGCGTGGATCCTTGAAGAGCAGCAAGAGCTTTTGGTGCTGGCACCTTTGGTGTGGCAGGAATCCCTGGACGTTCGCAATTGCTGAGCTGGGCTAGGCTCTACTCCCTGGGCCAGGCAGATTGTATTGGACTTTGGGAGGCCCCAGAAAGAGAGAGCGCCAGCGTTTGTGGGGCTGTGAATGGGGTTGCGTGGCTACTTGAAGAGCAGCAAGAGCTTTTGGTGCTGGCACCTTTGGTGTGGCAGGAATCCCTGGATGTTCGCAATTGCTGAGCTGGGCTCGGCTCTACTCCCTGCGCCAGGCAGATTGTATTGGACTTTGGGAGGCCCCAGAAAGAGAGAGCGCCAGCGTTTGTGGGGCTGTGAATGGGGTTGCGTGGCTACTTGAAGAGCAGCAAGAGCTTTTGGTGCTGGCACCTTGGTGTGGCAGGAATCCCTGGATGTTCGCAATTACTGAGCTGGGCTCCGGCTCTCCTCAGTGGCCAAGGCAGAGAGATTGTAATGGCCTTTGGGAGGCCCCCGAAAGAGAGAGCGCCAGCGTTTGTGGGGCTGTGAATGGGGTTGCGTGGCTACTTGAAGAGCAGCAAGAGCTTTTGGTGCTGGCACCTTTGGTGTGGCAGGAATCCCTGGATGTTCGCAATTGCTGAGCTGGGCACCGGCTCTACTCCCTGGGCCAGGCAGATTGTATTGGACTTTGGGAGGCCCCAGAAAGAGATAGCGGCAGCGTTTGTGGGGCTGTGAATGGGGTTGCGTGGCTACTTGAAGAGCAGCAAGAGCTTTTGGTGCTGGCACCTTTGGTGTGGCAGGAATCCCTGGATGTTCGCAATTGCTGAGCTGGGCTCCGTCTGTCCTCAGTGGCCGAGGCAGAGAGATTGTAATGGCCTTTGGGAGGCCCCCGAAAGAGAGAGCGCCAGCGTTTGTGGGGCTGTGAATGGGGTTGCGTGGCTACTTGAAGAGCAGCAAGAGCTTTTGGTGCTGGCACTTTGGTGTGGCAGGAATCCCTGGATGTTCGCAATTGCTGAGCTGGGCTCCGGCTCTATTCCCTGGGCCAGGCAGATTTTATTGGACTTTGGGAGGCCCCCGAAAGAGAGAGCGCCAGCATTTGTGGGGCTGTGAATGGGGTTGTCTGGCTACTTGAAGAGCAGCAAGAGCTTTTGGTGCTGGCACCTTTGGTGTGGCAGGAATCCCTGGACGCTCGCAATTGCTGAGCTGGGCTCCGGCTCTACTCCCTGGGCCAGGCAGATTGTATTGGACTTTGGGAGGCCCCAGAAAGAGAGAGCACCAGCATTTGTGGGGCTGTGAATGGGGTTGCGTGGCTACTTGAAGAGCAGCAAGAGCTTTTGGTGCTGGCACCTTTGGTGTGGCAGGAATCCCTGGACATTTGCAATTGCTGAGCTGGGCTCGGCTCTACTCAGTGGCCGAGGCAGGTTGTATTGGACTCTGGGAGGCCCCTGAAAGAGACAGCGTCAGCGTTTGTCGGGCTGTGAATGGGGTTGCATGGATCCTTGAAGAGCAGCAAGAGCTTTTGGTGCTGGCACCTTTGGTGTGGCAGCAATCCCTGGACGTTCGCAATTGCTGAGCTGGGCTCCGGCTCTACTCCCTGGGCCAGGCAGATTGTATTGGACTTTGGGAGGCCCCCGAAAGAGAGAGCGCCAGCGTTTGTGGGGCTGTGAATGGGGTTGCGTGGCTACTTGAAGAGCAGCAAGAGCTTTTGGTGCTGGCACCTTTGGTGTGGCAGGAATCCCTGGACGTTCGCAATTGCTGAGCTGGGCTGCGGCTGTCCTCAGTGGCCGAGGCAGCTTGTATTGGACTTTGGGAGGCCCCCGAAAGAGAGAGTGCCAGCGTTTGTGGGGCTGTGAATGGGGTTCCATGGATCCTTGAAGAGCAGCAAGAGCTTTTGGTGCTGGCACCTTTGGTGTGGCAGCAATCCCTGGACGTTCGCAATTGCTGAGCTGGGCTGCGGCTCTACTCCCTGGGCCAGGCAGATTGTATTGGACTTTGGGAGGCCCCCGAAAGAGAGAGCGCCAGCGTTTGTGGGGCTGTGAATGGGGTTGCGTGGCTACTTGAAGAGCAGCAAGAGCTTTTGGTGCTGGCACCTTTGGTGTGGCAGGAATCCCTGGACGTTCGCAATTGCTGAGCTGGGCTGCGGCTGTCCTCAGTGGCCGAGGCAGGTTGTATTGGACTTTGGGAGGCCCCCGAAAGAGAGAGTGCCAGCGTTTGTGGGGCTGTGAATGGGGTTGCGTGGATCCTTGAAGAGCAGCAAGAGCTTTTGGTGCTGGCACCTTTGGTGTGGCAGGCAATCCCTGGACGTTCGCAATTGCTGAGCTGGGCTCCGGCTCTACTCCCTGGGCCAGGCAGATTGTATTGGAGTTTGGGAGGCCCCCGAAAGAGAGAGCGCCAGCGTTTGTGGGGCTGTGAATGGGGTTGCGTGGCTACTTGAAGAGCAGCAAGAGCTTTTGGTGCTGGCACCTTTGGTGTGGCAGGAATCCCTGGACGCTCGCAATTGCTGAGCTGGGCTCCGGCTCTCCTCAGTGGCCGAGGCAGAGAGATTGTATTGGACTTTGGGAGGCCCCCGAAAGAGAGAGCGCCAGCGTTTGTGGGGCTGTGAATGGGGTTGCGTGGCTACTTGAAGAGCAGCAAGAGCTTTTGGTGCTGGCACCTTTGGTGTGGCAGGAATCCCTGGATGTTCGCAATTGCTGAGCTGGGCTCCGGCTCTACTCCCTGGGCCAGGCAGATTGTATTGGACTTTGGGAGGCCCCCGAAAGAGAGAGCACCAGCATTTGTGGGGCTGTGAATGGGGTTGCATGGATGCTTGAAGAGCAGCAAGAGCTTTTGGTGCTGGCACCTTTGGTGTGGCAGGAATCCCTGGACGCTCGCAATTGCTGAGCTGGGCTGCGGCTCTACTCCCTGGGCCAGGCAGATTGTATTGGAGTTTGGGAGGCCCCCGAAAGAGAGAGCGCCAGCATTTGTGGGGCTGTGAATGGGGTTGCGTGGCTACTTGAAGAGCAGCAAGAGCTTTTGGTGCTGGCACCTTTGGTGTGGCAGGAATCCCTGGACGTTCGCAATTGCTGAGCTGGGCTCCAGCTCTCCTCAGTGGCCAAGGCAGAGAGATTGTATTGGACTTTGGGAGGCCCCCGAAAGAGAGAGCGGCAGCGTTTGTGGGGCTGTGAATGGGGTTGCGTGGCTACTTGAAGAGCAGCAAGAGCTTTTGGTGCTGGCACCTTTGGTGTGGCAGGAATCCCTGGACATTTGCAATTGCTGAGCTGGGCCACGGCTCTCCTCAGTGGCCGAGGCAGGTTGTATTGGACTCTGGGAGGCCCCTGAAAGAGAGAGCGTCAGCGTTTGTGGGGCTGTGAATGGGGTTGCGTGGATCCTTGAAGAGCAGCAAGAGCTTTTGGTGCTGGCACCTTTGGTGTGGCAGGAATCCCTGGACGTTCGCAATTGCTGAGCTGGGCTCGGCTCTACTCCCTGGGCCAGGCAGATTGTATTGGACTTTGGGAGGCCCCAGAAAGAGAGAGCAGCAGCGTTTGTGGGGCTGTGAATGGGGTTGCGTGGATGCTTGAAGAGCAGCAAGAGCTTTTGGTGCTGGCACCTTTGGTGTGGCAGGAATCCCTGGACGCTCGCAATTGCTGAGCTGGGCCACGGCTGTCCTCAGAGGCCGAGGCAGAGAGATTTTATTGGACTTTGGGAGGCCCCCGAAAGAGAGAGCACCAGCGTTTGTGGGGCTGTGAATGGGGTTGCGTGGATACTTGAAGAGCAGCAAGAGCTTTTGGTGCTGGCACCTTGGTGTGGCAGGAATCCCTGGACGCTCGCAATTGCTGAGCTGGGCTCCGGCTCTACTCCCTGGGCCAGGCAGATTGTATTGGACTTTGGGAGGCCCCCGAAAGAGAGAGCGCCAGCGTTTGTGGGGCTGTGAATGGGGTTGCGTGGCTACTTGAAGAGCAGCAAGAGCTTTTGGTGCTGGCACCTTGGTGTGGCAGGAATCCCTGGATGTTCGCAATTGCTGAGCTGGGCTCCGGCTCTCCTCAGTGGCCAAGGCAGAGAGATTGTAATGGACTTTGGAAGGCCCCCGAAAGAGAGAGAGCCAGCGTTTGTGGGGCTGTGAATGGGGTTGCGTGGCTACTTGAAGAGCAGCAAGAGCTTTTGGTGCTGGCATCTTTGGTGTGGCAGGAATCCCTGGACATTTGCAATTGCTGAGCTGGGCTCCGGCTCTCCTCAGTGGCCGAGGCAGGTTGTATTGGACTCTGGGAGGCCCCCGAAAGAGAGAGCGCCAGCGTTTGTGGGGCTGTGAATGGGGTTGCATGGATCCTTGAAGAGCAGCAAGAGCTTTTGGTGCTGGCACCTTTGGTGTGGCAGGAATCCCTGGACGTTCGCAATTGCTGAGCTGGGCTGCGGCTCTACTCCCTGGGCCAGGCAGATTGTATTGGACTTTGGGAGGCCCCCGAAAGAGAGAGCACCAGCGTTTGTGGGGCTGTGAATGGGGTTCCATGGATCCTTGAAGAGCAGCAAGAGCTTTTGGTGCTGGCACCTTTGGTGTGGCAGGAATCCCTGGACGTTCGCAATTGCTGAGCTGGGCTGCGGCTCTACTCCCTGCGCCAGGCAGATTGTATTGGAGTTTGGGAGGCCCCCGAAAGAGAGAGCGCCAGCGTTTGTGGGGCTGTGAATGGGGTTGCGTGGCTACTTGAAGAGCAGCAAGAGCTTTTGGTGCTGGCACCTTTGGTGTGGCAGGAATCCCTGGACTTTCGCAATTGCTGAGCTGGGCCACGGCTCTACTCCGTGGCCGAGGCAGATTGTATTGGCCTTTGGGAGGCCCCCGAAAGAGAGAGCGCCAGCGTTTGTGGGGCTGTGAATGGGGTTGCATGGCTACTTGAAGAGCAGCAAGAGCTTTTGGTACTGGCACCTTTGGTGTGGCAGGAATCCCTGGACGTTTGCAATTGCTGAGCTGGGCTCCGGCTCTCCTCAGTGGCCAGGCAGATTGTATTGGACTTTGGGAGGCCCCCGAAAGAGAGAGCGCCAGCGTTTGTGGGGCTGTGAATGGGGTTGCGTGGATCCTTGAAGAGCAGCAAGAGCTTTTGGTGCTGGCACCTTTGGTGTGGCAGGAATCCCTGGACGTTCGAAATTGCTGAGCTGGGCTACGGCTGTCCTCAGTGGCCGAGGCAGATTGTATTGGACTTTGGGAGGCCCCCGAAAGAGAGAGCGCCAGCGTTTGTGGGGCTGTGAATGGGGTTGCGTGGCTACTTGAAGAGCAGCAAGAGCTTTTGGTGCTGGCACCTTTGGTGTGGCAGGAATCCCTGGACGTTCGCAATTGCTGAGCTGGGCTCCGGCTCTACTCCCTGGGCCAGGCAGAGAGATTGTATTGGACTTTGGGAGGCCCCCGAAAGAGAGAGCGCCAGCGTTTGTGGGGCTGTGAATGGGGTTGCATGGATGCTTGAAGAGCAGCAAGAGCTTTTGGTGCTGGCACCTTTGGTGTGGCAGGAATCCCTGGACGTTTGCAATTGCTGAGCTGGGCTCTGGCTGTCCTCAGTGGCCGAGGCAGCTTGTATTGGACTTTGGGAGGCCCCCGAAAGAGAGAGCGCCAGCGTTTGTGGGGCTGTGAATGGGGTTGCGTGGCTACTTGAAGAGCAGCAAGAGCTTTTGGTGCTGGCACCTTTGGTGTGGCAGGAATCCCTGGACGCTCGCAATTGCTGAGCTGGGCTCCGGCTCTACTCCCTGGGCCAGGCAGATTGTATTGGACTTTGGGAGGCCCCCGAAAGAGAGAGCGCCAGCGTTTGTGGGGCTGTGAATGGGGTTGCGTGGCTACTTGAAGAGCAGCAAGAGCTTTTGGTGCTGGCACCTTTGGTGTGGCAGGAATCCTTGAATGTTCGCAATTGCTGAGCTGGGCTCCAGCTCTACTCCCTGGGCCAGGCAGATTGTATTGGACTTTGGGAGGCTCCCGAAAGAGAGAGCACCAGCATTTGTGGGGCTGTGAATGGGGTTGTGTCGATACTTGAAGAGCAGCAAGAGCTTTTGGAGCTGGCACCTTTGGTGTGACAGGAATCCCTGGACATTCACAATTGCTGAGCTGGGCTCTGGCTCTACTCCCTGTGCAAGGCAGATTGTATTGGACTTTGGGAGGCCCCCGAAAGAGAGAGCGCCAGCGTTTGTGGGGCTGTGAATGGGGTTGCTGGATACTTGAAGAGCAGCAAGAGCTTTTGGTGCTGGCACCTTTGGTGTGGCAGGAATCCCTGGACGTTCGCAATTGCTGAGCTGGGCTCTGGCTCTACTCCCTGGGCCAGGCAGATTGTATTGGAGTTTGGGAGGCCCCAGAAAGAGAGAGCACCAGCGTTTGTGGGGCTGTGAATGGGGTTGCCTGGATCCTTGAAGAGCAGCAAGAGCTTTTGGTGCTGGCACCTTTGGTGTGGCAGGAATCCCTGGACGTTCGCAATTGCTGAGCTGGGCTCTGGCTCTACTCCCTGTGCAAGGCAGATTGTATTGGACTTTGGGAGGCCCCCGAAAGAGAGAGCGGCAGCGTTTGTGGGGCTGTGAATGGGGTTGCGTGGCTACTTGAAGAGCAGCAAGAGCTTTTGGTGCTGGCACCTTTGGTGTGACAGGAATCCCTGGACATTCACATTTGCTGAGCTGGGCCACGGCTGTCCTCAGTGGCCGAGGCAGGTTGTATTGGCCTTTGGGAGGCCCCCGAAAGAGAGAGCGCCAGCGTTTGTGGGGCTGTGAATGGGGTTGCATGGATGCTTGAAGAGTAGCAAGAGCTTTTGGTGCTGGCACCTTTGGTGTGGCAGGAATCCCTGGACATTTGCAATTGCTGAGCTGGGCTCCGGCTGTCCTCAGTGGCCGAGGCAGCTTGTATTGGACTTTGGGAGGCCCCCGAAAGAGAGAGCGCCAGCGTTTGTGGGGCTGTGAATGGGGTTGCGTGGCTACTTGAAGAGCAGCAAGAGCTTTTGGTGCTGGCACCTTTGGTGTGGCAGCAATCCCTGGACGTTCGCAATTGCTGAGCTGGGCTCCGGCTGTCCTCAGTGGCCGAGGCAGGTTGTATTGGACTTTGGGAGGCCCCCGAAAGAGAGAGCACCAGCATTTGTGGGGCTGTGAATGGGGTTGCGTGGCTACTTGAAGAGCAGCAAGAGCTTTTGGTGCTGGCACCTTTGGTGTGGCAGGAATCCCTGGACGTTCGCAATTGCTGAGCTGGGCTCCGGCTCTACTCCCTGGGCCAGGCAGATTGTATTGGACTTTGGGAGGCCCCAGAAAGAGAGAGCACCAGCGTTTGTGGGGCTGTGAATGGGGTTGCGTGGATTCTTGAAGAGCAGCAAGAGCTTTTGGTGCTGGCACCTTTGGTGTGGCAGGAATCCCTGGACATTTGCAATTGCTGAGCTGGGCTCCGGCTGTCCTCAGTGGCCGAGGCAGCTTGTATTGGACTTTGGGAGGCCCCCGAAAGAGAGAGCGCCAGCGTTTGTGGGGCTGTGAATGGGGTTGCGTGGCTACTTGAAGAGCAGCAAGAGCTTTTGGTGCTGGCACCTTTGGTGTGGCAGGAATCCCTGGACGCTCGCAATTGCTGAGCTGGGCTCCGGCTCCACTCCCTGCGCCAGGCAGATTGTATTGGAGTTTGGGAGGCCCCCGAAAGAGAGAGCGCCAGCGTTTGTGGGGCTGTGAATGGGGTTGCGTGGCTACTTGAAGAGCAGCAAGAGCTTTTGGTGCTGGCACCTTTGGTGTGGCAGGAATCCCTGGATGTTCGCAATTGCTGAGCTGGGCTGCGGCTCTCCTCAGTGGCCGAGGCAGGTTGTATTGGAGTTTGGGAGGCCCCCGAAAGAGAGAGCGCCAGCGTTTGTGGGGCTGTGAATGGGGTTGCGTGGCTACTTGAAGAGCAGCAAGAGCTTTTGGTGCTGGCACCTTTGGTGTGGCAGGAATCCCTGGACACTCGCAATTGCTGAGCTGGGCGGCGGCTCTACTCCCTGGGCCAGGCAGATTGTATTGGACTTTGGGAGGCCCCCGAAAGAGAGAGCGCCAGCATTTGTGGGGCTGTGAATGGGGTTGCGTGGCTACTTGAAGAGCAGCAAGAGCTTTTGGTGCTGGCACCTTTGGTGTGGCAGGAATCCCTGGACGTTCGCAATTGCTGAGCTGGGCTCCGGCTCTCCTCAGTGGCCGAGGCAGGTTGTATTGGACTTTGGGAGGCCCCCGAAAGAGAGAGCGCCAGCGTTTGTGGGGCTGTGAATGGGGTTGCGTGGCTACTTGAAGAGCAGCAAGAGCTTTTGGTGCTGGCACCTTTGGTGTGGCAGGAATCCCTGGACGTTCGCAATTGCTGAGCTGGGCTCCGGCTCTCCTCAGTGGCCGAGGCAGGTTGTATTGGACTTTGGGAGGCCCCCGAAAGAGAGAGCGCCAGCGTTTGTGGGGCTGTGAATGGGGTTGTGTCGATACTTGAAGAGCAGCAAGAGCTTTTTGTGCTGGCACCTTGGTGTGGCAGGAATCCCTGGACGCTCGCAATTGCTGAGCTGGGCTGCGGCTCTACTCCCTGGGCCAGGCAGATTGTATTGGACTTTGGGAGGCCCCCGAAAGAGAGAGCGCCAGCGTTTGTGGGGCTGTGAATGGGGTTGCCTGGATCCTTGAAGAGCAGCAAGAGCTTTTGGTGCTGGCACCTTTGGTGTGGCAGCAATCCCTGGACGTTCGCAATTGCTGAGCTGGGCTGCGGCTCTACTCCCTGCGCCAGGCAGATTGTATTGGACTTTGGGAGGCCCCCGAAAGAGAGAGCGCCAGCGTTTGTGGGGCTGTGAACGGGGTTGCGTGGCTACTTGAAGAGCAGCAAGAGCTTTTGGTGCTGGCACCTTTGGTGTGACAGGAATCCCTGGACATTCACATTTGCTGAGCTGGGCCACGGCTGTCCTCAGTGGCCGAGGCAGGTTGTATTGGACTTTGGGAGGCCCCCGAAAGAGAGAGCGCCAGCGTTTGTGGGGCTGTGAATGGGGTTGCATGGATGCTTGAAGAGCAGCAAGAGCTTTTGGTGCTGGCACCTTTGGTGTGGCAGGAATCCCTGGACATTTGCAATTGCTGAGCTGGGCTCCGGCTCTCCTCAGTGGCCGAGGCAGATTGTATTGGACTTTGGGAGGCCCCCGAAAGAGAGAGCGCCAGCGTTTGTGGGGCTGTGAATGGGGTTGCCTGGATCCTTGAAGAGCAGCAAGAGCTTTTGGTGCTGGCACCTTTGGTGTGGCAGGAATCCCTGGACGTTCGCAATTGCTGAGCTGGGCTCCGGCTGTCCTCAGTGGCCGAGGCAGGTTGTATTGGACTTTGGGAGGCCCCCGAAAGAGAGAGCGCCAGCATTTGTGGGGCTGTGAATGGGGTTGCGTGGCTACTTGAAGAGCAGCAAGAGCTTTTGGTGCTGGCACCTTTGGTGTGGCAGGAATCCCTGGACGTTCGCAATTGCTGAGCTGGGCTCCGGCTCTACTCCCTGGGCCAGGCAGATTGTATTGGACTTTGGGAGGCCCCCGAAAGAGAGATCGCCAGCGTTTGTGGGGCTGTGCATGGGGTTGCCTGGATGCTTGAAGAGCAGCAAGAGCTTTTGGTGCTGGCACCTTTGGTGTGGCAGGAATCCCTGGACATTTGCAATTGCTGAGCTGGGCTCCGGCTGTCCTCAGTGGCCGAGGCAGCTTGTATTGGACTTTGGGAGGCCCCCGAAAGAGAGAGCGCCAGCCTTTGTGGGGCTGTGAATGGGGTTGCGTGGCTACTTGAAGAGCAGCAAGAGCTTTTGGTGCTGGCACCTTTGGTGTGGCAGGAATCCCTGGACGCTCGCAATTGCTGAGCTGGGCTGCGGCTCTACTCCCTGGGCCAGGCAGATTGTATTGGACTTTGGGAGGCCCCCGAAAGAGAGAGCGCCAGCGTTTGTGGGGCTGTGAATGGGGTTGCGTGGCTACTTGAAGAGCAGCAAGAGCTTTTGGTGCTGGCACCTTTGGTGTGGCAGGAATCCCTGGACGCTCGCAATTGCTGAGCTGGGCTGCGGCTCTCCTCAGTGGCCGAGGCAGATTGTATTGGAGTTTGGGAGGCCCCCGAAAGAGAGAGCGCCAGCGTTTGTGGGGCTGTGAATGGGGTTGCGTGGCTACTTGAAGAGCAGCAAGAGCTTTTGGTGCTGGCACCTTTGGTGTGGCAGGAATCCCTGGACACTCGCAATTGCTGAGCTGGGCTACGGCTCTACTCCCTGGGCCAGGCAGATTGTATTGGACTTTGGGAGGCCCCCGAAAGAGAGAGCGCCAGCGTTTGTGGGGCTGTGAATGGGGTTGCGTGGCTACTTGAAGAGCAGCAAGAGCTTTTGGTGCTGGCACCTTTGGTGTGGCAGGAATCCCTGGACGCTCGCAATTGCTGAGCTGGGCAACAGCTGTCATCAGTGGCCGAGGCAGAGAGATTGTATTGGAGTTTGGGAGGCCCCCGAAAGAGAGAGCGCCAGCGTTTGTGGGGCTGTGAATGGGGTTGCGTGGCTACTTGAAGAGCAGCAAGAGCTTTTGGTGCTGGCACCTTTGGTGTGGCAGGAATCCCTGGACGCTCGCAATTGCTGAGCTGGGCTCCGGCTCTACTCCCTGGGCCAGGCAGATTGTATTGGAGTTTGGGAGGCCCCCGAAAGAGAGAGCGCCAGCGTTTGTGGGGCTGTGAATGGGGTTGCGTGGCTACTTGAAGAGCAGCAAGAGCTTTTGGTGCTGGCACCTTTGGTGTGGCAGGAATCCCTGGACGTTCGCAATTGCTGAGCTGGGCTCTGGCTCTCCTCAGTGGCTGAGGCAGGAGATTGTATTGGACTTTGGGAGGCCCCCGAAAGAGAGAGCGCCAGCATTTGTGGGGCTGTCAATGGGGTTGCGTGGCTACTTGAAGAGCAGCAAGAGCTTTTGGTGCTGGCACCTTTGGTGTGGCAGGAATCCCTGGACTTTCGCAAGTGCTGAGCTGGGCTGCGGCTCTACTCCCTGGGCCAGGCAGATTGTATTGGAGTTTGGGAGGCCCCCGAAAGAGAGAGCGCCAGCGTTTGTGGGGCTGTGAATGGGGTTGTGTGGCTACTTGAAGAGCAGCAAGAGCTTTTGGTGCTGGCACCTTTGGTGTGGCAGGAATCCCTGGACGTTCGCAATTGCTGAGCTGGGCTCCAGCTCTACTCCCTGGGCCAGGCAGATTGTATTGGACTTTGGGAGGCTCCCGAAAGAGAGAGCGCCAGCGTTTGTGGGGCTGTGAATGGGGTTGCGTGGCTACTTGAAGAGCAGCAAGAGCTTTTGGTGCTGGCACCTTTGGTGTGGCAGGAATCCCTGGACATTCACATTTGCTGAGCTGGGCCACGGCTCTCCTCAGTGGCCGAGGCAGGTTTTATTGGACTTTGGGAGGCCCCCGAAAGAGAGAGCGCCAGCGTTTGTGGGGCTGTGAATGGGGTTGCATGGATGCTTGAAGAGCAGCAAGAGCTTTTGGTGCTGGCACCTTTGGTGTGGCAGTAATCCTTGGACGTTTGCAATTGCTGAGCTGGGCTCCGGCTGTCCTCAGTGGCCGAGGCAGCTTGTATTGGACTTTGGGAGGCCCCCGAAAGAGAGAGTGCCAGCGTTTGTGGGGCTGTGAATGGGGTTGCGTGGCTACTTGAAGAGCAGCAAGAGCTTTTGGTGCTGGCACCTTTGGTGTGGCAGGAATCCCTGGACGCTCGCAATTGCTGAGCTGGGCTCCGGCTCCACTCCCTGGGCCAGGCAGATTGTATTGGACTTTGGGAGGCCCCCGAAAGAGAGAGCGCCAGCGTTTGTGGGGCTGTGAATGGGGTTGCGTGGCTACTTGAAGAGCAGCAAGAGCTTTTGGTGCAGGCACATTTGGTGTGGCAGGAATCCCTGGACGCTCGCAATTGCTGAGCTGGGCTCCAGCTCTACTCCCTGGGCCAGGCAGATTGTATTGGACTTTGGGAGGCCCCCGAAGGAGAGAGCACCAGCATTTGTGGGGCTGTCAATGGGGTTGCGTGGCCACTTGAAGAGCAGAAAGAGCTTTTGGTGCTGGCACCTTTGGTGTGGCAGGAATCCCTGGACGTTCGCAATTGCTGAGCTGGGCTCCGGCTCTCCTCAGTGGCCGAGGCAGGTTGTATTGGAGTTTGGGAGGCCCCCGAAAGAGAGAGCGCCAGCGTTTGTGGGGCTGTGAATGGGGTTGCATGGATGCTTGAAGAGCAGCAAGAGCTTTTGGTGCTGGCACCTTTGGTGTGGCAGGAATCCCTGGACATTTGCAATTGCTGAGCTGGGCTCCGGCTGTCCTCAGTGGCCGAGGCAGCTTGTATTGGACTTTGGGAGGCCCCCGAAAGAGAGAGCGCCAGCGTTTGTGGGGCTGTGAATGGGGTTGCGTGGCTACTTGAAGAGCAGCAAGAGCTTTTGGTGCTGGCACCTTTGGTGTGGCAGGAATCCCTGGACGCTCGCAATTGCTGAGCTGGGCTCCGGCTCTACTCCCTGGGCCAGGCAGATTTTATTGGACTTTGGGAGGCCCCCGAAAGAGAGAGCGCCAGCGTTTGTGGGGCTGTGAATGGGGTTGCGTGGATCCTTGAAGAGCAGCAAGAGCTTTTGGTGCTGGCACCTTTGGTGTGGCAGGAATCCCTGGACGCTCGCAATTGCTGAGCTGGGCTGCGGCTCTACTCCCTGGGCCAGGCAGATTGTATTGGACTTTGGGAGGCCGCCGAAAGAGAGATCACCAGCATTTGTGGGGCTGTGAATGGGGTTGCGTGGATCCTTGAAGAGCAGCAAGAGCTTTTGGTGCTGGCACCTTTGGTGTGGCAGGAATCCCTGGACGTTCGCAATTGCTGAGCTGGGCTCCGGCTCTACTCCCTGGGCCAGGCAGATTGTATTGGACTTTGGGAGGCCCCCGAAAGAGAGAGTGCCAGCGTTTGTGGGGCTGTGAATGGGGTTCCATGGATCCTTGAAGAGCAGCAAGAGCTTTTGGTGCTGGCACCTTTGGTGTGGCAGCAATCCCTGGACGTTCGCAATTGCTGAGCTGGGCTCCGGCTCTACTCCCTGGGCCAGGCAGATTGTATTGGACTTTGGGAGGCCCCCGAAAGAGAGAGCGCCAGCGTTTGTGGGGCTGTGAATGGGGTTGCGTGGCTACTTGAAGAGCAGCAAGAGCTTTTGGTGCTGGCACCTTTGGTGTGGCAGGAATCCCTGGACGTTCGCAATTGCTGAGCTGGGCTCCAGCTCTACTCCCTGGGCCAGGCAGATTGTATTGGACTTTGGGAGTCTCCCGAAAGAGAGAGCGCCAGCGTTTGTGGGGCTGTGAATGGGGTTGCGTGGCTACTGGAAGAGCAGCAAGAGCTTTTGGTGCTGGCACCTTTGGTGTGACAGGAATCCCTGGACATTCACATTTGCTGAGCTGGGCCACGGCTGTACTCAGTGGCCGAGGCAGGTTGTATTGGCCTTTGGGAGGCCCCCGAAAGAGAGAGCGCCAGCGTTTGTGGGGCTGTGAATGGGGTTGCATGGATGCTTGAAGAGCAGCAAGAGCTTTTGGTGCTGGCACCTTTGGTGTGGCAGGAATCCCTGGACATTTGCAATTGCTGAGCTGGGCTCCGGCTGTCCTCAGTGGCCGAGGCAGGTTGTATTGGACTTTGGGAGGCCCCCGAAAGAGAGAGCACCAGCGTTTGTGGGGCTGTGAATGGGGTTGCGTGGCTACTTGAAGAGCAGCAAGAGCTTTTGGTGCTGGCACCTTTGGTGTGGCAGGAATCCCTGGACGTTCGCAATTGCTGAGCTGGGCTCCGGCTCCACTCCCTGCGCCAGGCAGATTGTATTGGAGTTTGGGAGGCCCCCGAAAGAGAGAGCGCCAGCGTTTGTGGGGCTGTGAATGGGGTTGCGTGGATCCTTGAAGAGCAGCAAGAGCTTTTGGTGCTGGCACCTTTGGTGTGGCAGGAATCCCTGGACGCTCGCAATTGCTGAGCTGGGCTCCGGCTCTACTCCCTGGGCCAGGCAGATTGTATTGGACTTTGGGAGGCCCCCGAAAGAGAGAGCGCCAGCGTTAGTGGGGCTGTGAATGGGGTTCCATGGATCCTTGAAGAGCAGCAAGAGCTTTTGGTGCTGGCACCTTTGGTGTGGCAGGAATCCCTGGACGTTCGCAATTGCTGAGCTGGGCTCCGGCTCTACTCCCTGGGCCAGGCAGATTGTATTGGACTTTGGGAGGCCCCCGAAAGAGAGAGCGCCAGCATTTGTGGGGCTGTGAATGGGGTTGCATGGCTACTTGAAGAGCAGCAAGAGCTTTTGGTGCTGGCACCTTTGGTGTGGCAGCAATCCCTGGACATTCACATTTGCTGAGCTGGGCCACGGCTCTCCTCAGTGTCCGAGGCAGGTTGTATTGGACTTTGGGAGGCCCCCGAAAGAGAGAGCGCCAGCATTTGTGGGGCTGTGAATGGGGTTGTGTCGATACTTGAAGAGCAGAAAGAGCTTTTGGTGCTGGCACCTTTGGTGTGGCAGGAATCCCTGGACGTTCGCAATTGCTGAGCTGGGCTCCGGCTCTACTCCCTGGGCCAGGCAGATTGTATTGGAGTTTGGGAGGCCCCCGAAAGAGAGAGCGCCAGCGTTTGTGGGGCTGTGAATGGGGTTGCATGGATCCTTGAAGAGCAGCAAGAGCTTTTGGTGCTGGCACCTTTGGTGTGGCAGGAATCCCTGGACGTTCGCAATTGCTGAGCTGGGCTGCGGCTCTACTCCCTGGGCCAGGCAGATTGTATTGGAGTTTGGGAGGCCCCCGAAAGAGAGAGCGCCAGCGTTTGTGGGGCTGTGAATGGGGTTGCGTGGCTACTTGAAGAGCAGCAAGAGCTTTTGGTGCTGGCACCTTTGGTGTGGCAGGAATCCCTGGACGTTCGCAATTGCTGAGCTGGGCTGCGGCTGTCCTCAGTGGCCGAGGCAGGTTGTATTGGAGTTTGGGAGGCCCCCGAAAGAGAGAGCGCCAGCATTTGTGGGGCTGTGAATGGGGTTGCGTGGCTACTTGAAGAGCAGCAAGAGCTTTTGGTGCTGGCACCTTTGGTGTGGCAGGAATCCCTGGACGTTCGCAATTGCTGAGCTGGGCTGCGGCTGTCCTCAGTGGCCGAGGCAGGTTGTATTGGACTTTGGGAGGCCCCCGAAAGAGAGAGCGCCAGCGTTTGTGGGGCTGTGAATGGGGTTGCGTGGCTACTTGAAGAGCAGCAAGAGCTTTTGGTGCTGGCACCTTTGGTGTGGCAGGAATCCCTGGACGCTCGCAATTGCTGAGCTGGGCTGCGGCTCTACTCCCTGCGCCAGGCAGATTGTATTGGACTTTGGGAGGCCCCCGAAAGAGAGAGCACCAGCATTTGTGGGGCTGTGAATGGGGTTGCGTGGATGCTTGAAGAGCAGCAAGAGCTTTTGGTGCTGGCACCTTTGGTGTGGCAGGAATCCCTGGACGTTCGCAATTGCTGAGCTGGGCTCCGGCTCTACTCCCTGCGCCAGGCAGATTGTATTGGAGTTTGGGAGGCCCCCGAAAGAGAGAGCGCCAGCGTTTGTGGGGCTGTGAATGGGGTTGTCTGGCTACTTGAAGAGCAGCAAGAGCTTTTGGTGCTGGCACCTTTGGTGTGGCAGCAATCCCTGGACATTCGCAATTGCTGAGCTGGGCTCCGGCTGTCCTCAGTGGCCGAGGCAGGTTGTATTGGACTTTGGGAGGCCCCCGAAAGAGAGAGCGCCAGCGTTTGTGGGGCTGTGAATGGGGTTGCGTGGCTACTTGAAGAGCAGCAAGAGCTTTTGGTGCTGGCACCTTTGGTGTGGCAGGAATCCCTGGACGTTCGCAATTGCTGAGCTGGGCTCCGGCTGTCCTCAGTGGCCGAGGCAGGTTGTATTGGAGTTTTGGAGGCCCCCGAAAGAGAGAGCGCCAGCGTTTGTGGGTGTGTGAATGGGGTTGCCTGGCTACTTGAAGAGCAGCAAGAGCTTTTGGTGCTGGCACCTTTGGTGTGACAGGAATCCCTGGACATTCACATTTGCTGAGCTGGGCCACGGCTTTCCTCAGTGGCCGAGGCAGGTTTTATTGGCCTTTGGGAGGCCCCCGAAAGAGAGAGCGCCAGCGTTTGTGGGGCTGTGAATGGGGTTGCATGGATGCTTGAAGAGCAGCAAGAGCTTTTGGTGCTGGCACCTTTGGTGTGGCAATAATCCCTGGACATTTGCAATTGCTGAGCTGGGCTCCGGCTGTCCTCAGTGGCCGAGGCAGCTTGTATTGGCCTTTGGGAGGCCCCCGAAAGAGAGAGTGCCAGCGTTTGTGGGGCTGTGAATGGGGTTGCGTGGCTACTTGAAGAGCAGCAAGAGCTTTTGGTGCTGGCACCTTTGGTGTGGCAGGAATCCCTGGACGCTCGCAATTGCTGAGCTGGGCTCCGGCTGTCCTCAGTGGCCGAGGCAGCTTGTATTGGACTTTGGGAGGCCCCCGAAAGAGAGAGCGCCAGCGTTTGTGGGGCTGTGAATGGGGTTGAGTGGATCCTTGAAGAGCAGCAAGAGCTTTTGGTGCTGGCACCTTTGGTGTGGCAGGAATCCCTGGACGTTCGCAATTGCTGAGCTGGGCTGCGGCTCTACTCCCTGGGCCAGGCAGATTGTATTGGACTTTGGGAGGCCCCCGAAAGAGAGAGCGCCAGCGTTTGTGGGGCTGTGAATGGGGTTGCATGGATGCTTGAAGAGCAGCAAGAGCTTTTGGTGCTGGCACCTTTGGTGTGGCAGGAATCCCTGGACGTTCGCAATTGCTGAGCTGGGCTCCGGCTGTCCTCAGTGGCCGAGGCAGGTTGTATTGGACTTTGGGAGGCCCCCGAAAGAGAGAGCGCCAGCGTTTGTGGGGCTGTGAATGGGGTTGCGTGGCTACTTGAAGAGCAGCAAGAGCTTTTGGTGCTGGCACCTTTGGTGTGGCAGGAATCCCTGGACGTTCGCAATTGCTGAGCTGGGCTCCGGCTCTCCTCAGTGGCCGAGGCAGATTGTATTGGAGTTTGGGAGGCCCCCGAAAGAGAGAGCGCCAGCGTTTGTGGGGCTGTGAATGGGGTTGCGTGGCTCCTTGAAGAGCAGCAAGAGCTTTTGGTGCTGGCACCTTTGGTGTGGCAGGAATCCCTGGACGTTCGCAATTGCTGAGCTGGGCTCCGGCTCACCTCAGTGGCCGAGGCAGAGAGATTGTATTGGACTTTGGGAGGCCCCCGAAAGAGAGAGCGCCAGCGTTTGTGGGGCTGTGAATGGGGTTGCGTGGATGCTTGAAGAGCAGCAAGAGCTTTTGGTGCTGGCACCTTGGTGTGGCAGGAATCCCTGGACGTTCGCAATTGCTGAGCTGGGCTCCGGCTCTACTCCCTGCGCCAGGCAGATTGTATTGGACTTTGGGAGGCCCCCGAAAGAGAGAGCGCCAGCGTTTGTGGGGCTGTGAATGGGGTTGCGTGGCTACTTGAAGAGCAGCAAGAGCTTTTGGTGCTGGCACCTTGGTGTGGCAGGAATCCCTCGACGTTCGCAATTGCTGAGCTGGGCTGCGGCTGTCCTCAGTGGCCGAGGCAGGTTGTATTGGACTTTGGGAGGCCCCCGAAAGAGAGAGCGCCAGCGTTTGTGGGGCTGTGAATGGGGTTGCGTGGATCCTTGAAGAGCAGCAAGAGCTTTTGGTGCTGGCACCTTTGGTGTGGCAGGAATCCCTGGACGTTCGCAATTGCTGAGCTGGGCTCCGGCTCTCCTCAGTGGCCGAGGCAGAGAGATTGTATTGGACTTTGGGAGGCCCCCGAAAGAGAGAGCACCAGCGTTTGTGGGGCTGTGAATGGGGTTGCGTGGATGCTTGAAGAGCAGCAAGAGCTTTTGGTGCTGGCACCTTTGGTGTGGCAGGAATCCCTGGACGCTCGCAATTGCTGAGCTGGGCTCCGGCTCTACTCCCTGGGCCAGGCAGATTGTATTGGACTTTGGGAGGCCCCCGAAAGAGAGAGCGCCAGCGTTTGTGGGGCTGTGAATGGGGTTGCGTGGCTACTTGAAGAGCAGCAAGAGCTTTTGGTGCTGGCACCTTTGGTGTGGCAGGAATCCTCGGACGTTCGCAATTGCTGAGCTGGGCTCCAGCTCTACTCCCTGGGCCAGGCCGAGAGATTGTACTGGACTTTGGGAGGCCCCCGAAAGAGAGAGCGGCAGCGTTTGTGGGGCTGTGAATGGGGTTGCCTGGCTACTTGAAGAGCAGCAAGAGCTTTTGGTGCTGGCACCTTTGGTGTGACAGGAATCCCTGGACATTCACATTTGCTGAGCTGGGCCACGGCTCTCCTCAGTGGCCGAGGCAGGTTTTATTGGCCTTTGGGAGGCCCCCGAAAGAGAGAGCGCCAGCGTTTGTGGGGCTGTGAATGGGGTTGCATGGATGCTTGAAGAGCAGCAAGAGCTTTTGGTGCTGGCACCTTTGGTGTGGCAGGAATCCCTGGACATTTGCAATTGCTGAGCTGGGCTCCGGCTGTCCTCAGTGGCCGAGGCAGCTTGTATTGGACTTTGGGAGGCCCCCGAAAGAGAGAGCGCCAGCGTTTGTGGGGCTGTGAATGGGGTTGCGTGGCTACTTGAAGAGCAGCAAGAGCTTTTGGTGCTGGCACCTTTGGTGTGGCAGGAATCCCTGGACGTTCGCAATTGCTGAGCTGGGCTCCAGCTCTACTCCCTGGGCCAGGCAGATTGTATTGGACTTTGGGAGTCTCCCGAAAGAGAGAGCGCCAGCGTTTGTGGGGCTGTAATGGGGTTGCGTGGCTACTTGAAGAGCAGCAAGAGCTTTTGGTGCTGGCACCTTTGGTGTGACAGGAATCCCTGGACATTCACATTTGCTGAGCTGGGCCACGGCTCTCCTCAGTGGCCGTGGCAGGTTGTATTGGCCTTTGGGAGGCCCCCGAAAGAGAGAGCGCCAGCGTTTGTGGGGCTGTGAATGGGGTTGCGTGGCTACTTGAAGAGCAGCAAGAGCTTTTGGTGCTGGCACCTTTGGTGTGGCAGGAATCCCTGGACATTTGCAATTGCTGAGCTGGGCTCCGGCTGTCCTCAGTGGCCGAGGCAGCTTGTATTGGACTTTGGGAGGCCCCCGAAAGAGAGAGCACCAGCGTTTGTGGGGCTGTGAATGGGGTTGCGTGGCTACTTGAAGAGCAGCAAGAGCTTTTGGTGCTGGCACCTTTGGTGTGGCAGGAATCCCTGGACGCTCGCAATTGCTGAGCTGGGCTGCGGCTCCACTCCCTGGGCCAGGCAGATTGTATTGGACTTTGGGAGGCCCCCGAAAGAGAGAGCGCCAGCGTTTGTGGGGCTGTGAATGGGGTTGAGTGGATCCTTGAAGAGCAGCAAGAGCTTTTGGTGCTGGCACCTTTGGTGTGGCAGGAATCCCTGGACGCTCGCAATTGCTGAGCTGGGCGACGGCTGTCATCAGTGGCCGAGGCAGAGAGATTGTATTGGAGTTTGGGAGGCCCCCGAAAGAGAGAGCGCCAGCGTTTGTGGGGCTGTGAATGGGGTTGCGTGGATGCTTGAAGAGCAGCAAGAGCTTTTGGTGCTGGCACCTTGGTGTGGCAGGAATCCCTGGACGTTCGCAATTGCTGAGCTGGGCTCCGGCTCTACTCCCTGGGCCAGGCAGATTGTATTGGAGTTTGGGAGGCCCCCGAAAGAGAGAGCGCCAGCGTTTGTGGGGCTGTGAATGGGGTTGCGTGGCTACTTGAAGAGCAGCAAGAGCTTTTGGTGCTGGCACCTTTGGTGTGGCAGGAATCCCTGGACGCTCGCAATTGCTGAGCTGGGCAACGGCTGTCATCAGTGGCCGAGGCAGAGAGATTGTATTGGACTTTGGGAGGCCCCCGAAAGAGAGAGCACCAGCGTTTGTGGGGCTGTGAATGGGGTTGCGTGGATGCTTGAAGAGCAGCAAGAGCTTTTGGTGCTGGCACCTTTGGTGTGGCAGGAATCCCTGGACGCTCGCAATTGCTGAGCTGGGCTCCAGCTCTACTCCCTGCGCCAGGCAGATTGTATTGGACTTTGGGAGGCCCCCGAAAGAGAGATCACCAGCATTTGTGGGGCTGTGAATGGGGTTGCGTGGCTACTTGAAGAGCAGCAAGAGCTTTTTGTGCTGGCACCTTTGGTGTGGCAGGAATCCCTGGACGCTCGCAATTGCTGAGCTGGGCAACAGCTGTCATCAGTGGCCGAGGCAGAGAGATTTTATTGGACTTTGGGAGGCCCCCGAAAGAGAGAGCACCAGCGTTTGTGGGGCTGTGAAAGGGGTTGCGTGGATGCTTGAAGAGCAGCAAGAGCTTTTGGTGCTGGCACCTTTGGTGTGGCAGGAATCCCTGGACGTTCGCAATTGCTGAGCTGGGCTCTGGCTCTCCTCAGTGGCTGAGGCAGGAGATTTTAATGGACTTTGGGAGGCCCCCGAAAGAGAGAGTGCCAGCGTTTGTGGGGCTGTGAATGGGGTTGCGTGGCTACTTGAAGAGCAGCAAGAGCTTTTGGTGCTGGCACCTTTGGTGTGGCAGGAATCCCTGGACGTTCGCAATTGCTGAGCTGGGCTCCAGCTCTACTCCCTGGGCCAGGCAGATTGTATTGGACTTTGGGAGTCTCCCGAAAGAGAGAGCGCCAGCGTTTGTGGGGCTGTGAATGGGGTTGCGTGGCTACTTGAAGAGCAGCAAGAGCTTTTGGTGCTGGCACCTTTGGTGTGACAGGAATCCCTGGACGTTCACATTTGCTGAGCTGGGCCACGGCTCTCCTCAGTGGCCGAGGCAGGTTGTATTGGACTTTGGGAGGCCCCCGAAAGAGAGAGCGCCAGCGTTTGTGGGGCTGTGAATGGGGTTGCGTGGCTACTTGAAGAGCAGCAAGAGCTTTTGGTGCTGGCACCTTTGGTGTGGCAGGAATCCCTGGACATTTGCAATTGCTGAGCTGGGCTCCGGCTGTCCTCAGTGGCGGAGGCAGCTTGTATTGGACTTTGGGAGGCCCCCGAAAGAGAGAGCGCCAGCGTTTGTGGGGCTGTGCATGGGGTTGCGTGGCTACTTGAAGAGCAGCAAGAGCTTTTGGTGCTGGCACCTTTGGTGTGGCAGGAATCCCTGGACATTCACAATTGCTGAGCTGGGCTCCGGCTGTCCTCAGTGGCCGAGGCAGGTTGTATTGGACTTTGGGAGGCCCCCGAAAGAGAGAGCGCCAGCGTTTGTGGGGCTGTGAATGGGGTTGTGTCGATACTTGAAGAGCAGCAAGAGCTTTTGGTGCTGGCACCTTTGGTGTGGCAGCAATCCCTGGACGTTCGCAATTGCTGAGCTGGGCTCCGGCTGTCCTCAGTGGCCGAGGCAGCTTGTATTGGACTTTGGGAGGCCCCCGAAAGAGAGAGCGCCAGCGTTTGTGGGGCTGTGAATGGGGTTGCGTGGCTACTTGAAGAGCAGCAAGAGCTTTTGGTGCTGGCACCTTGGTGTGGCAGGAATCCCTGGACGTTCGCAATTGCTGAGCTGGGTTCTCGCTCTGCTCTGCAGGCTAGGGAGAGAGATTATATTGGACTTATTTACAATTTCTTGCTGGGCTGTATTGTAAAGGAATACTCTTAAAATTGAACAAAAGGAACATGTCTCAGCTGCTGGGTTGAAAACAGACCACTCCGAGTGGTTCTCCAGCCATTTCCCATTTATACTCTGGGTTGGATCTGAGCTGTGGCCATCCCTGTTCATGTTCTGGAAGTTTCTCTGTGCCAAGGGACCTCGTTGGCTGTGGACCCAGCCTGTTGACTGAGAGGCCCCGCTCCTCCTGCTCCCCCTGTGGCAGGGTGTAGGGGCCTGGGGGCAGTGCAGAGCGCAAAATACGTGAAAATGAGGTGCGAAAAGCCGGTGATCGCCACGTTAAAAGCCCACATCTTGGGCAGGGGCCAGGCGGGGAGCGGGGTGAAGTGTACCTGTCACACGCACACCAACCATCTTTTTTTTTTTTCCCTTAGACCTTCTGCTTTCTGGCCAGATCCCCCCTCCCCATCATGTAATCTCCTGAGAAGAAACTAAAGCTCTGCCCCTCCCTGCTCCCCAACACCACAGGTCTCAGTTTTCTAATAACTCTAATATTGGATGGTCTTCCTCAGTCTTTCAGTTCCAGATATCCCCATGAAACATCTCTGGATCCTAATCAGCTTTATTTAGAAATGCTGCTCTTCTCTGACCTAAGCCTTGTCTCAGAGACAGCAAGGTAGGCAGGCACTGCACTTTCCTTTTCAGCTGAGTCTTATCAGCTCTCTCTGTACCACATTCTTTCTTCAGTTCTTGTAATTGCTCAGTTTGTTTATTTAACAGTTTTATTGCACCTTAGTGTTGGTAACTCATTAGGAACCACTTCTAAATTATTTTGTTCATGGATAAAAATTGCAGTTTTATTCCCACTGCGGCTTGTATAGCACTGACCAGATCAAATGTCAGCCACTGAAGAACAGAGAGGGGTTTTTTTCTCCCTTTGGATGCTATGGAGAGATATAATTTTCCCATTTTTCATAATTTTTGAGAGAGGGCACCTGGCTAATAAATTTATAATCCCAAAGAGCCCATTAATGCTCCAACATGGCCTGCATCAGCAAACTCCTGCCTCCTTTGTCCACAGGACTGTTTGACTCCCTTTTCTCCTTTGATTTTCTATCCTTCTTTAGCCTTGACCCCTCAGTATCACTCAGCTGAATCCCCAAACTGGGAGGCCCCAGAGAAGCTCCCAACCTGATGCTCCCTAAGTCAAACTATCCCCTTTTAGGGTAAGACTTGAAATTTAACTGATCACGGAGGTTTGAATGTTTCTTGAATAAGCAACACACTTTTAGGAAACTAATAATTCATTCATTGACTCATAGTATCCCTTCACCAGGATGTTGCTGCAAGTAATACTGAGTTCCAAGTCTATTGTAGGATTAGTATTAGTACTGATACACAGTTATATTACCATGACTCACTCACAATAGTCCTATTAATCTTCAGTCCTATTGCCTTTAATGCTGCACTTAGGATCGAGCTACAGGCCTATCCCTCCATTCAGGTTTATCCCTCCCTAGTTCTTCCTTCCACACCACGATTTTCAGGCACAGGCCTGCTGGAAAGTCCAAGGTGGTCACGGGGTCTGTCCCTCCAGTGTCCCAGGCAACCTGGGCACAAAGGTTGGCCTCACGCCCAGCTGAGGGCATTTGCACTTCTACTCTTTGACAAATCTTCTCTCTCTTCCTTCTCTACCTGATTTTACACCTTATTCTTGCTTCTTTCTTTCCCTGCATCCACCTTTTTGCTACTTTTGCAACTTCTTTTCTCTTTTCTGATGACTCCCAAACAGAGCAACTGTGTTTACCCTCTTTTCCTCATGGTATCAGTTCTGTTACATGCTAGAGCAGCAATATAAATTGTTTTGTGCTCAGACCCTACCTTGGCCCTTTAATAGCTTTCATCACACTGCCGGTTCGTATCAAAAGCTTTGGCTGGTTTTGAGGCCTGGTGTTCTAGTTGGACATCCTGCTCACACTATTTGGGAATGCTGGGAAACCTCTCTTACCTTTCAAACATTATAAAGTGTATTTTAAAAGACAAATCAACATATAGTGATGAGAAGTCACTGTCAGGCTTTGAAGATGAGCTACCTCATCAAATGCCTAGTAGATAAAAGAAAACATTCCTTAACTTCAACAGGTAAAAGTCTGTGTTTATTCAAATACTTCAGATTGCTGGGTCTTTTAAAACAGAGAGACTGTTAGAATATGTGTATTCCTTAGAAGACTCAAGACCAAAGAAATGTGTTTTCTGTCCATTTAGTGAAAAAATCTTTATCAGCTTGTGTAGCCATCTTTGCCTTTCTAGTTGCCCAGGCTGTTAAATAGGAAACTACAGGCCAAACACGGTGTTGAGAAGCGTGGATTTCCCTGTGCTCTGCACCACCAACACTGGACTTCCAGCCAGCACATCAGCCTCACAATGCAGTGGGATGTTGAAGGCATCTGCATCAATCATCAACTCTATGGGAAAGATGATCTCATCTGCCTGAGGCACCACCTTCATGGTCCTATCTGGAACAAACACCAGGAGAAAAAAGGAGTCACGTCTACAGAAACCCAGCCTCTGGCCCCAGAAACTGATAAAGGAGAACCCAAGTGGTGGCAGTGAAGGCCACAGGGAAACCCAGAGCCCTCCTGAACTCAGTGCAGCAGGATTTCCTGAGCCCAATAAATGGCTGACAAATCCCAAGCTGGAAAGACCCCTCATCCTCCTTGAACCATTTGCTGGGGTTTCAGGGTTTCAGCAGCCACTGTCCTCTGCTCCCAACAGCTGTGTCCCCCATTCCTGCACAGGCCACCATCATCTCTGGCGGGCAGGAAACCTCCCTGTGACTTCCTCAGCAGAGACAGACCCTGCTGCCTGAAGCTGAAAGGGTTCGAACACAACCATTCACAGCACACTCCGGGCCTGCAGCTCAGATCCCTGCTACCTGCCCAGTTTCCTCTGGGCAGCAAATTGGTTTCCTCTCTTGTGCTCGGCAGAAGATTTCTTCCCTGGCAGGGATGAGTTTGGAGACACTGCCTGGGTAGCTGCCTGTCTCTCCCAGCTCAAGGCAAGGTGTAAGGCACCCTCTGAAACGTCAGGGACCTCATCCGAGCAAGTTGTCTGACCACCCTCTGTGTTTCCTGGAGGGGGACAGTCCCCAGCATTGGTGAGAACATCCTGCTCTCAGACAGCAGGGGGGGATGGGCCTGACAACCCAACATCACACATGCCCCAAGGAGGTGGGACTCAGCAACCCTGTCCCAGGGATCCTTCCTGAGATGGCCAGGGAGGCAGAGGGCTAACAGGGTGGGGGCACAAAACTAGCCAAGCTTGTTGCCTCCCCCTTCCCTCCTGGGGATGGGGCCTGGCCCTGCAGGATCCCTGTGGTGCCAAGCCAGGAAGGGAGGGAGGATCAGCCTGAGCAAGGCTGAGAAGCACCCACTCTCCTCACCTTGCATTTGGAGAAGGTAGCCAAAGCAGACCCATGCCCTCTGGCAGGACATGGCCAGGCAGTCACTGGTCAGAGTCCCCAGCGGTCCCACCAGATCTAAACTGCTTGCAAGGACGTTCTCTCTGCAGGGGAGAGCAGCAGAAAAAGGGTGACAGACAGCCCCAGCACCTGCTCGCCTCTACTCCCCACCCTGCTCCCTTAGGGGCAGGCAGAAGGGCTGTCCCATAATCCCAGGAGCCCTGAAACCCAGCATCTGGCTGGGTAGGGCTCCCTTCCAGGGCTGTGAATGGTGGGGAGGGGGCACCAGGGCACACAGGGGGTCCCTACTCACCATAAGCTCAAATCGCTCCTTGCAAGCTCCCAGCACATGGGCACAAACCTGCAGGGCTCTCTCCTGCTCCCATTCTTTGGCTGAGGTGAGCCAGCCCGTCAGTACCTGAGGCAGGGTGCATCTCTCTCACAACAGGCATCTTTCTCTCCCTGACATCCCTCTCCATCTCCCTCCTTCTCTGGTCCCTTCCCAGCACAGACCCCAGCCCCACCAAGCACTGGCACTGCTTTCTCCACCACCTTGCTCCCTCCAGCTGCCTCTGCCCTGAGTCAGCTGTTGCTTCCCTGCCAGCGTCTCCCCACTCCAGCCTTCCCCCAAGCTGCTCTCACCCAGCTCAGGGCTGGCTCTTGGCTTTCCCTCCAGGAGGGCCCACTTCTCTGCCTGTCCTGAAGCCACAGTGGCCAGGCGCTCCTGTCCCCAGCTCAGCCCCTGGCCCTGGCCTTGGAGCGAGTAGCCAAAGCCCCACTTTCCCACAGGAAAGGTATCCACCTCCTATCACCCTCTAAGGCCTCAGTTCTCTGCCCCTGTGACACTTTCCCCGTTGCCCCATGGCTACTCACATGGACCACATCGTCAAAGCAGGCAGAGGTCGCTTCTGCCTCCAGAAGGGTTTCTATGAGATAGCCCAGATGTTCCACTGGGGTTCTCCAGGGACGCCAAAGGGGTCTGAGAGGCCTTTGGACCCGCCTGATGCCTCACCCCCATCACATCACCTCCTCTCCTGGACACTGTGACAGCCACTTACCAAGTGCAAAGGGACTGCAGGCATGAGTGCAAAGATGAAAGCAATCATTTGTTAATTATGGCACATAAGTCCCGGGAGTGAGTGTGCTACGGGGCTCAGTGCCCATACGGTCCCCCTTCCCCTGGGGCACTTCAGCAGTCATTGCTGGAGCAGTGCTTGTCTGGTGGGGAATGGTTGGTGCCTGTAACAACGGGCTGCAGGACAGAGGGAAGAAGGAAAAAGGGCCGGAGAGTGGGACAGAGGGATAAAGAGAAAAAGAGGTGAACAGGAGAAGGACAGTGGGATACAGAAAGGAAAAGCAGTGTCACAGAGCATGACAGCAGGCTAGAGAAAAAGGACAGGAAGAGGCACAGAGGGATAGAGAAAGAGAGGAACAAGGAGCAGGACAGAGATGGAGAAAGAAAAAATAGTGACGGGCAGGAGGACAGAGAGATGGAGAAGGCTGGAGGACTAGAGATAGAGAGAAGGACGTAGTGGGGAGCATCCTCTGGTCCCGCAGCAAAGTGGGAATGCAGGAATGTCCTGGTGCCCCTGGGCCATGTCATGGAGGGACACAGGGCCCTGACACACCGGAGATCCAGCCCAGCAATGGGAAAGGCGGGTGAATGGGCCACTGTGGGTCATGGCCCCATCCCAAAGCCCACTCTCTGAGCAGGAGGACCACTGGGCCCAGGGTCAGCCAAGCAGGTTTCCTAGGGTGGTGCACCAGCCGCTCAACCACAGTGGCTGGCAGCACAGGCCTGCCCTGGGCTCTCCCTGGAGGGAGAGAATAAATGAGTAAATCCCGACTGTGCTCATGCAGCCTCTGGGAAGAAGCCAGATGTTGCTGGTGTTTCCTGATGGAAGTGGCATAGCCCAGCCCAGAAGCCAAGAGTTTTCCTGTCTTGTCCTGAGAAACATCTTCCTCCTTTCACCACAGTTACCATCCAAGAGTTTAAGGCAGATCCACTGTGACATCCAAATGATGCCAAAGTCTGTGAAAAATTTAAACAGGACACTCGATGTTGCTTCTACCTCTTCTCTGCTAAAAGCCACTGTTCTCATGAGACCCAGGGTAGTGATGCTGTCTCATGTTGTTTGCCTTTGCTTTTCTAAAAAGATGTGGCCAAAAAATCACAACAGTTGAAACAGATCAAAGTGCAGGCACAGCCTGTGATTACTTTTACAGCTTGAACACTGATTTTCACTTGAGTCCTTAATTTTGTAGCAGTAGGACATGACACTCAGCTGCAGGGCCCCCACCCCCTCATGCCATGGTGCTGTGCCAGTTCTTATGGACAAGCTCCCCTGTATGCCTGGACAGCCTGGTGACGGGGGCTGGGATGACACATGCTGCCACGCACAAATGGCAGCTCTTAGGGGACTTCCAGCCCTCTCTGGGGACCACTCAACTCTATCTGAGCACCCAAAGAGCCCCAGCCCTACTCCCTTCCTCTGTACTAACCCAGACCGAGGAAAGGAGTGTTTCCCTCTTGCCCACCTCTGCAAGGGTAGAGGCTGGGAGGCAATGTGACTTGAGCTCTCCTCCGGCTTTGTCTCCCAGCAGGGGACTAGGTGGCTGTCCCAAAATTTACATGCAAGAAAATAATACTGGGGGAGGGTGGAGCTTAAAATTTAAGCACAAAACCATTCCACTTTTCTTTTACCCAGCTCTCCCAGGATGTTCATCTATGCAAATTTTCTCTTATGTGAAAGAAGTGCAAAAAGAAACGTATCACATCAGCTATGGCTGGGAACAACTGATAAGCAAAAAAGGAGGATATCAGTGAATATTCAAATGTAGTTTAATTTTTTCTTGTAAATGAAAGGCAAGATGGCAACCTTGCACAAGACAGTCCTAAGGTTTTTTGTCCCCCTAAAAAGCAGTGGTCCCTGGAGGTAGAAAGGCTGAACTGCTGGGGCTAGGAGCCATCAGCTCTTTTTTGAGTGCTGTTGTTTACCTTGGCTATTCCTATGTAGAAATAAGATTAAAAAATTATCATCACACAGTAATCCTAAGGTGGGGGTTTCTGGTTTCTTGGGGTGGGAGGGAAGGAGGAAGGATAGAAAATATTCAGAAAACCTCAGCAACTTTAACATATTCCAGTTTTGGCATGCTGAATTTGAATGGGAGACTGGAGAACCCAAGTTTCCCAGCTTGTGCGTAGCCTGGCCTTTGAGTCATGACACCTTAGAGTACCTCACAGTTGGTATTTAAGATACCAGCTGCCCCAAGACTTCATTTCAACAAAGTCATGTCACTGTCCTAGCTCAACCAGGGACCTGCTTGTTAGACACATGAAAAATCTGAGCTGACAGCCAAGAGGCTTCGAACCACAGGAGTGTCTAGGACAGCTTTAAAGCATTAACCTACACCATCAAGACCTAAAATCCATTAAAATGGCCTTTATCTCATGCATAGAAAACAGCTTTCACATTCTATTTAGGAATCATAATTAGTCTTCTACTCAACATAGAAACCAAATTAGTTTTAGAGCAAGGTATGTTGGTTCTGTTTGTGGCAAGGACCTGGTCACACTGCTAGAAAAGCTGACTGCTATTGACCTGAAGAAGCAACAAGTCCAGCTTCCTAACTCCTGATAGAAAACCAGTCTCTTTTTTAAACTGATGAGGACTATTTTGGCAATTGGTTCAAGGACAACTAGAGCAGCCATATGAACAGAGAAAACTGCAAACTCCATGTGCAAATAAACTGATGACAGCATGAGAAAAGTACTATTTAAGTACCAGTGTGAGAGAAGTCATGGTGACTTTTTTGGTCTTTGTCTCTCTTGTCTGTCTTGATAAAATCAGGGGATAAGAAAGTGCTATTAAATCCTACTTCAAGTGTAGAGCAGAAACTAGGTCCAAAGCCCCACAGATATTTGAGGATCCAGATGACTTGGGAACCTCATGAGAATTAGGCACTTCTATGTCTTTTGAGATCTGTCCAAGGAAAGCAGATCAGCCTGGCCAGATAGAGCTGCTGGGGAGCAGGGTTTAACATCATGTCTCCTGGATCCCAAATGACTGTCCTCATCCCTAACATTGTAACATTGGTCCGTTGCTTGATGACCTCACAAATAGGGACGTAGACAAAGTGGAGACATTTAGTGCCTCCTTCACCTCTGTCTTTAACACTGATGATGGGCCCTGGGACCGCCGGAGCCCTGTGTTGGAAGACCATGACTGAGGGGATGATAAATTCCTAGCTGACTCTGAACTTGTTCAAGACTTGCTGCTCCAGCTGGATGCACACAAGTCTACAGGGCCTGATGGGATTCATCCCAGGGTATTGAAAGAGCTGTCTGAGTTCAAAGAGTGTCTGCACAACACTCTTAGTCATATGGTTTAGTTTTAGGGAGTCCTGAGAGGAGCAGGGAGTTGGACTCGATGATTCTTATTGGGTCCTGTCCAACTTGAGATATTCTATGATCCCCCTTTTTGCCTCTCACTCAGAAACAAGACAAAAACAAAGTTCAGCCTGAAACCACAAGCTAACAAACAGGTTTGTTTTACCTTTTTCCATCTTATGCAAAGATGGAAACAAAAGAATCCATACAGGGCATAAATGCAGCTAACAGGTATCTAACATCACAAATTTTTGGCCCCTTACCAACCAAAATGTTTATAATGAAAATGGGATTTTAGTGATAAAACAGCTTCTTTGCAGCACTCCTAGGGACACCATGTTGCTGGGAGCATTAAGTATCAAGAAACTGTATATAATAAAAGAAATAAAACAAACTTACAGTAACATGGACACTGGTTTTGTCAAGTTCCCCTACAATGATTTAAAAGCAAAACAAAATCAAAACTACAACAAAACCCTCCTCCTGCTTGTAATGGAGAATATGGAGGTGTTTTAAATGCAGAGTAGTATCACAGGCAGGTGTAAAGGAGCCCAGAATTTGGAAAAGGCAAACAGGTCTGTCAAAACAGCACGAGTTGAGTTTGCTTAAATAAGCTTTGCTAGCTAACAACCTGGGCAAGAGGATGGAGCGCATGCTCAGCAAGCCTGCAGACCCTACCAGTCTGGGCAGGCGGAGGGTATGGTACAGAGTGGAGCCACTTCTCAGAGGCTGGAGAAATGGGTTGAACAGGAAGGTCTATGATTCCATGGTTCTACGAAGTTAGACCCAGGCAAAGTCAATATTTTGCCCCTATGATAGAATAACCCCATGTAGTTGCACAGGCCAGCCAACTGGCTGGCCAGCTGGCTGGAGAACAGCTTTGCAAAACTGGACTGGGGGTCCTGGTGGGCAACGAGTCCAAGAGAGCACCGCCAACTGCACAGTGGGCTTATTTGCATGATGGTAAGCAGCAGGTAAAGGAAGTCATCATTCCGCTTTAGTCAGCTGCTTCCTTGATTATATTTTTCTGGGGCCAAAGGCATTGGAGGGCAAAGCAGGCACAGGCTCCAAGCATGGCTTGCTTGTTGGTGAAGATGGCGCCCATACCACTGGGGACAGGTGACCCAAGCCAGGTTACAGGACACTGCTGTGCAAGCTCCCCTCCACTGGGGCAGACCGTAAGGAGACCAACACACAGTTAAGTTCCACTTGTGACACCATTAGCAATTTATTAACTTGTCAGTCAACATGACTTTCAACTTGACAACAAAACATGAATTCCCAACTGCACCATAGCCCGAACAGAGGCACCTGCTATGCTGGGGGAAGGCTGGAGCCCAGGGGTCCAGGCTGTGCCCTGATGCTCACTACCTCAGTGCTTTCCGCTTCAGTTTCCCCTTTTTCAAAGTGGGAATGATGCTGGTGACTTCACCTGTGAGGCTCTGGGAAGCCAGGTGCCACCAGCTGGGGACAGAACGGTAAGAAAACGGAGCAAAGCACTCCTCTTTCCCATCTGTCTGGGGGAGGACAGGTGCCCTTCCCCTCCCAGCACAGGATCCAGAGCAGAGAATACTTCAAAGGCAGTCACTGGCACCCACGGCACAGAGGCCAGCTCAGCACGGATTGTGCGGTGCACCCCATCACGATGCTGGGCACAGGGGAGGCTCCAAATCCCACACTCTTGTCACAGAGACCCAACCTGGACAGCACAAGGCGAAGATAAAAGCAGCCTTGCTCTACCCAGGATGAGAGAAAGTCTGTCTAGATGTGTAATACAACACAGCTTGGCAGCTTTCTCTTCTCAGATCACCAAACTGGTCTGAAAAGGTACTTCACTCCCTGTCCCGTGAGGGAGGATATACCTGGGAAAAACCTTTAAAAGTGGATTTTTAGAAGAGGTTCAACAGAAAGCAGAGACTCTGCAGCACCATGGCAGCACTCCTCCCTGGCAGAGGCAGTGGTCCATGTGTTAAGATCAGCACTGAGATATCCTATGCAGGAAACACCCCCGTGGCCCCATGCACCAGCCGATATCTAAGACAAGTCAGAGTCTATGGCATCTGCAATGGCCCGGGTTCAAGCAGACAAGGCCTCCTGCACAGTCTTTCCCACCCCAGCCGAGGATCTGGATTGCAGTTGCCCAGCAAGAGGTCTGTTGGGATGCAGGCGGCAGAAACGCCCTAGTGTCCAGATGGGGAAGACATTGCGGTACGCAGTGTAACTGATGGCACACGACTTGTTGAATACTCCAGCAATATTCTCCTGAGAGAGAGACAGACAGCAAGATGGTATGGGTGACAGGGTACCACAGTGTGTCCAGGATGTGGTGCTGAGCTCATTGCCTTCCTGTAGTGCCCCACCAAAAGCCACACGTGGCTTCCCTTCCAGGTAAGGGAAAGCACACCATTGCAATGGCTGCACAACGCCCAGAACATCTGCAACACCAGGGAACCCCTCTGGAAGACTAAAGGAAGATGTACCTGGGGCCAGTCCCCGTTGGGCAGCTGCTTATCAATCAACACTTTGATGCCCCTTTCCAGCACATCGATGTCAGGGTACCTGCAATGCATGAGGGAGATGTGAGCACTCTTATCCAAACTGTCTGCAAACCGCCATCCATGTGCTTAAGGAACTCAACCACCTCCAGGCTGCCCCGAGCTTCTCCCAGGCATGCTGAGTGCTTTGAGAAGACCCCTCACAACCTTAGGACACCAGACATTATGGAATAAGGCAACCTTTTCCCAGGCTGGAGGCCTGCGGTTGTGAGTCAGACAGACCTTTGCTTTGCACTGGTTCCCCCTCACCTGGCATTATGAGCCTCGCTGGCCTGTGGACCACTGCACAGGCCAGTCCCTCATTGCAGGAGGCTTGTGACAAATGACGTCACGAACACAGCTGGGTGCCCTGCCACACAACCCAGCCTGCATTTCCCATCTCACTGAGCACTCAGGGCCAGGTGGTGCCTGAAGAGGTGAGGGCTGCTCCTACCTGACAGCCATGAGCCCCAGCAGGGCCCAACACGTGTTGTGGATCTGCGACATGGCACTCTGCACATACGTGCGCTGCTCACATGACTCAAAGTCCTCTCCCCACCCGCCATCTGCCATCTGCTTGGAGAGGAGGAACTGGCAGGCCTGGGCCACCTCTCGGCATGCAGCCCTGCAAGGATGGGGCAGAGAATCAGACAGGGAGTGTTTGCACGCCCATGTTTCCCAGCTACCCACAAAAGCTGGGCTCTGCTCAGCCCACGGCCAGGGCTGCCCTGAGAATTCAAGGCTCAGGCAGCAAGTGCCCTGGTCATATTGTAGGCACAGGGTCTGGGAGGAGCAGTACCTGGGGCAGGAGAGCCCATCCGCAGCCAGGGCATCCACCCAGCCCCACCATGGAGTCTCGCCCCAGCCCAAGAGGTAGGTAGGGGCAGGGGAACCAGGCAGCCCCTTCTCACCCATCGCAGTATGTGTGCTGCATACTGGCAAACGCCTCCAGGCCAAACCAGGTGCCATAGGTGAAACAAACCCCCCAGCTCCTAGGAGGAAGGGGAGAGTGGTACTGTCAGTGGTGCAAGGCCCCAGGTAGAGGCAGGCTGCAACACAGCCGTGTTCACAGCAAGAGCAGAGCCAGGCATAGAGCTGCAGCCTGCCTTCCCCTATGGCACAACCATGCCCAGTCCCACCAGCGCCTGCTCCTGGCTCACCCAGGCGTCAGCAGACACTCTGGGACCGGCAGAGCTGGAGCCACTCTAGCCCCCAGGGGTTGCCTGGGTCTTGTGCAATGCACAAAGTGCCTGCTCCGCCTGGGCTGGAGGAAGAGGAAAGGAGAGCAAAGCACAGGAGCTAGAGGAGGATCAGCCCCTACTTGCCCTTCCCACAGATCCTGCCAGCCAGGAATGTTTGCCATCATGGTCCCTCTCACACTGGGGAAGCCAGTGGAAAACTGGGCACCAGGAACACTGCTTACCCTTCCCATGATCCGTCAGCTCGCTGCTTCTTGCGACAGAAGTCCAGGCCCTTCTGCAGAGTCTCTCTGGTCAGGAAAAAGACACCCTCTTCAGAAGCAGCTCAAACTCAGTGGCTGCTTCATCAAAGGCATCCATCAGTCCCTCTGAGGCTTTGATGGGTCCCCTTGTTAGAGAGCTCAAGAGGCAAGAGCATGCAGACAGGCAGCCACATTGTTGAGGATCTCAGACTCAGATTGTGCACCAGTTGAGTGCTTTTCTGCCTCATGCCAGCACGCAAACAGGCGACCCAGCCTACAACTGGCTGCAAGATCAAGGCAACTGCTAAGTCAGAGGCAGGCAGATCTCCACCAATTTCCCCCAGCCTGATCCCCAGCCTATGCCCTGCTCTTTGAGAGAGGCTGGCCCCCAGCCTCTTGGTGGTGGGGGCTCTGGTTTGGAGAAGTCAATAGCATCCCAGCTGTGCACACACCAAAGGCCTCTGCAGGGCTGCTCCATGCCAATGCAGAGGTCCAGGCAAGACCCCTGACAAGGCTCAGCAGGGGCTGTGCCAACAGAGGCCATGGCAGGCAACAAGGGACACTGCAGCCTGTCTTCTCCCCTACCTGACTCTCATCTCAGTGCCTCACCTGATCTCTGGGGCTCTGTGCTCAGGGAACTTGTCGTGGAAGTGTCTCAGTGCCTGCATGACAGCCGACGTGCACTCCACATAGGTGTAGTCAATCATGATGTCACCTGCCAGCAGGTGAAGGATATCAGTGCAACAGCCCCCCCACTGGGGAGCCTCCGAGCCACACACTGCCAACCTCTCCCTTGTACACTTATCCCCAGAGAGACCTGGGGCAAAGCCAGGCACCCACAGGGCACGGCGAGGCCAGTCCACTGTGTCTCTTCACAGTGGACAGGATTACCAGCCCCACACAGCTCCTCTTACCAAACACCTCCGAGGGGTTCAGCAGCTCCAGTAAGTGGCCTCCTCGCTTGGTTTCATATGTGGCAAAGCCTCCATCCGAGTTCCTCATGCTCAGCAACTGGCCAGACAAGCAGGGAGAGGGGTTGGGACTGGCTCACAGGCAGTCTAGTCCCAAGCCAGGTGTGAGGACAAAGTCAGACCCACAAGGCCATGGGGCTGGCAGACAACCCAGGTCCCAAACCACACTGACAGGCAGGCCTAATCTGGACCATCACATTACATTACATCACATATGTAGTTCTGTATCACAGTAAATACAGTGTTGCCATACCAGGCCACAGGCCTTGTACTAGCTTAGTAATACCAGATCTAACAACTCATGAGGTCTTGACTTCTCTTATTTTAGCTCGATTTAGCTGCCCGCATTTCCTTTGGCCCCAATTTTTGCAGCACTTACCACATTCACGGCATCAAAGAGGCGCTCAGGAGGCACAAGCTTGGCTATGAAGGGGCACTTCTCCTGCAGCAGCATAACTGACTTCAGTCCCTCTGCTGTGCAGTCTGCCACGATCCAGCCACAGTCTCGGGTGCTGAACGGGAAGCCACCCTGGAAAGGGGTCAGGAGGGCTCAGCACCTTCCCCTGACCTGTTCTGTTCTTGTAAGGGGGGAGGTGCTGCCCCTCATTCCCATCTCCTCTGCCCAAATCCCTGCCCCATTTGCATGTTCTTCAGAGACCACTTGCAGCCATCACACCTTGTTCATATGGCGATAATATTTCTGGTAGTCGGGTGGATTCTCTGGGATCTGCAGAAGACAAGAAACAAGTGAGAGCAGGCTGGAGGTGCGAGGCTGCAGGACCATGGGCTGAAACCATCACAGATGCAGAACCGTGTGGGACTGGCAACCGTCTGTCCTTTACTGAGGAAGGCAGACAGGGAAGGAGCTCAGATCTGGAGCAGAGAGTGCTAAAGAGAAATCACATTTTGGCCTGGTTTCAGCAAGTATTGCTAAAGTCCCCTCTTTGGGTGCTTTCCTGCCGGGGAGCCATCTGCTTCCAATGCTTCCATTGGCAGCACCATGAACAAGACCTAAGACTGCATCTGCACGAAGCTGCTGGTGACAGTGACCCCCACCTTGAGCCACTGGCCTGGCCAGCAGGAGCTGAGCTCATGCAGTCACTAGCCAAGGAGTCTGGATTTCCCAGAAGGGTGCTTCACGTGTGGGCACCAGACAGGACAAAGGGCAAAGAAGCCTAAGCTCTCAGTTTTACAGTCTCTCTTAGCCCAGGCAGCCAACCTAAAACATCCCTGGGCCTGGCCAAGGTCCTCTCCAAGCTGCAAAGATGGCTCCCAGCAACAGGGAGCAGAAAACAGGAGGCGGTCCCTAGGACTTTGCTAGTCCAGCCCTTCAGAAGAGCTCTTCAGAAAGCAACAGATGCATCCAACAGGGCTCTGAGAAGCAGTCAAGTCTGCATAGCTAGCATGTGAGAGACACTGCCAACTGGCTCTGCTCACCTGGGTGAACCGGAGGAACTCATAGGCATTTTGGAGGCAGGATGTGAATTCAGGCATCTTCTGGGCTTCTGCCTAGAAACAGAGGTGCAGTCAGCAGTCAGCAAGGAGCTGTGTCCACCAAACGTGCCCCTCAGGAAGAAGAGGGTGTGCTGGGACCTTGCTGACCTGCTGATCTAGGTGCCATTAATGCCTGGCCCTTCATATAGCCATTTCTGTAGGTTTGCATTCATACTTTGCTTACTGTTTCCATTATAAACCTCTACAGGGAGAACTGAACCAACAACTGTTGCCAGCATCACTGAGATAGATATCTCCACATTCAGGTTAGGGGCTTACCAGGGCAATCATATCACCCTCCAAAAAGCATGCCTACCATAGCTGTCTCTGCCCCAATGCAGGAAAACAGGAGACCTGCCCACTGTCCCTGCCAAATGGCAATGCTCTGGGGCCAAGCAGAGCAAGGAGGAAGGACCAGGGTTTTACCACAAGACTGCAGCAACTGGGAAGTCTAACCTGACCCACTCAGCCAGCGCTGTGGTCTCCTGCTTCAAAAGCAGCTGGAAAGATGGGCACCCTGCCTACCATGGCTGAGATGGACTCTGAGAAGACGTGTGTTTGCCTGGCTCAGTCATATGATGTAATGCCAGAATTGGCATACCTGCTGCTAGTAGGAGCTGCTGGTATTTGGGGATGCCCCAGGAGAGACCGTTTTCCCAAGGCAGCATATAGCACCAAAGGATGCATTACCTCCAAGAAGGCTTGGATGGCAAAGGCAGTATCCCAGAGCTGGGATCCATTTGTGCCCTGGAAGAGAGAAAGTAGATAGTAAGGGGCAGGTGCTGGCAGCAGCCTGACCTACCTGTGGGGTCTATGGGACAGCATATCCCTCCTGCATTACCCCCACTAGCTCTCTCCACCCTGCATCTTGGTTTTATGTCACCCAGCATCACAGATGATGTGCTGGCATAGAGGGGACAGATGCAGCAGCTCAGGGAAAGCAAGGGGATAGGAAATGAGACAGCTATTTCAGCCCGCTCTGTGCACAGCCAAGACAGGAGAGCTGGCTAGCGATAAGGAGCAGAGGGACACAACAACTATGAGAGAAGCACAGCTCAGTCCACATACAGTATCAGGCGCCTGTCTTTCTCCTTCCCTTCTCCCAAGACCCATGAGGATGCAGGGGATGGAGGCCCAGAGCTGCCCCCTCAGCTCACAGCCACAGAGAGGCAAACTAGAAGAACAGACACTACTCACTCCTGGCACAGCCAGGGGAAGTGACAGTGAGACAGACAAGGCCATCAGGCACCAAAGGCGAGATGCCAGGAGCTCAGGCCCAGGGTGAGCAAGCTATCCCATTATTCCATGGGCTGCCCCAGCACGCCAGGGTCCCTCTCAGTCACAGCTGAACTCCTACAGCACTTCACCTGCATCTTCATGCCATCGAGGCCCAGCCTGTAGGAGGAGAGAGCACAATGCTGCAGCACAGGCACAGCAAGAGTGCCAGGAAGCAGGTTGGGAGCCACAGTGTGCTCACTCCACAGGATTCAGAGCCCTACACTGTGCCAGGTGGGCCATGCTCAGCCCTTACCAGAGGTAGTCAGGGATCCTGGAAACATGCTCCTGAAAAGCTGGGGAGTTCTTCCCATCCACGAACCAGCGAACCAGCATGTTGATAGTCTTGGAAATCTGCCAAGAGCAGCACTGTCACTGGATAGTTTCTCCCAGCCCCAGAGACATATATTCCTCCTATCCAGGACAAAGCCTTCTAGAGGTGGTCCCAGGCTTAATCCTGACAGCTCCATCTGTGGCATCACTCAGCATAGCTCAGTTAGTGGGGCAGGTGCCATGAGATTACTCCAGAGCTTCCCCTCAGATCATTTCCCTGGACCACAAGGAGAGGTACCCCTCACCAGGGCCACAGCTGTCCCCATGCCCTCTGCATCTTCTGTGCCCTGTTAGCATTAACCTCTTGAGCATTAGGAGCAGCAGGAGTTGTGCCTGAGCAAGATCTGGTGATTATGGTTACGTGCCACAATTGCAAAGGGCTGGGGGGGCCACAAGCTGGTCCCTAAAGGGCAAAGGGTAAGATTTTTAAAGGATCAACAGTAAGTGTCCTACCGGCCCAATGCTGATGCACTTGGTGAATCTGTCATCAGCTTTGATGTGGTCGTACAGCTCTGTAATGGCTCGCTGCCGCAGGTGGGTGCTGTGGTGGGCTTCGTACACATTCATGATGGCTACAGGAGAAGAAATGGACATGCCCACCCCATGCGGCCAGATTCACTTGCTGTGGCAGGCTGCACCACTGCTCACATGACAACCAGCTGAGGAAAGCATGGGAACTGCTCTGCCCCAGAGTGGCCTGAGGACCTGGGCACAAGGCCCTGCTGCTCTCAGGAAGGGAGAAGCCCAAGGATCACATGTCTCCATCCCAGCTCCAGGGTATACACCGGTAGCTGTCCGTAGACCCTAAAGAGCCCCCATGGTACAAGGCAGCTTCAGTTCTACCACCACTGGCTCACGTGGCAAGGGCCCTCCCACCCCAGCCAATACCGCACTCACCATAGGCAACCCCCAGCAGCCAGCTGTGCGGTGTGTACACATCACAGGCAGCCACATTGTTCCTCTGGGCTGGCCAGTCTATGCTGGTGTAGTCTTGCACGTACAGCTCCTGGCACAAGACAACAAAGGGCATCAGCCTGGCAAGCTGGGAGCAAGCACCTGGAGGCAGCTTACTGCTGGAAGCTGGCTCCACTGCCTGGACAGAGAGACTGTGTGGGTGTGAGATCTGTCACTTTGCAAGCCAGAGGCTGGCCCACAAGGACATGGCTGGCACAGCAGGTGGTCAGGGAGCCATGTATCCTTGTCCGGGAGCCCCACCAGGGTCAGCTCCTTACCTGCCGCAAGCTCTGTATGAGCTCGTCCTCTTCTGCTGACAGACGCCTGGCATAACAGTAGCTCATGGGGAGGTAAACCTGGCGGCAGTGACACCAGAGCCGGGATGGGTGGGCTGGGAACCACGTAGGAAGCAGCCTGTTCGCAACAGAGAAGGTGCTACTGTGAGGAACAAGGAGGGCCAAGGGCAGCATTGAGAGACAATGTGCTGACCAGGAGATGCCCGGAGCAGGGCATGCCTTTCCGCGTCCCCTGTACCAGGCCTGCTGCTGCTGGTAGAGCTGCAGGAGAAAACAAGGGAATACCACACAGCCTGGCCCTGCTCAGATCCTCCCCAACAGGGCTGCTCCCTCCCCACCAGGGCCAGCAGACACTGCTCCTGGCCCAACTGACACAGGGCAGGCAGGATCCCGAACTCAGAGAGGAGGGAGGGGAGAAGTCAATTCAGGGGCCCCTCTCTTCCCCATGTAACTTTGAAGGCAGAGGCACAGACTGACGGTTAAGTGCATTTGATGACAAAGCACCAGCAGCCCTTGGTACTATGCAGCCCCTGATTTCCCGCAGGAAAAATGTCATATGCTTTCCCTCTCTGACACCCAGTGGCCCCCTGAGTAATCGGAGCGGGTATGAGTGAGGGTTAGAGCTGGCAGGCTTACATGTGACTGTCCCGTCCTGCTAGGGCCCAGTTCTGGCTGGCCACAAGAGCAGAAGATACTGCTGGCAGGCAGGGAGCACACAGACGTATCAGAGACCCTGTGAGTAAAGCTAACAGGGCTGAGCCTTGGCATCTCCCTTCAGCACAGTGTTCAGTGCTGTCTACCCACTGGCTTGCCTTGCTGCTGGTCGCCCAGCTGACAAGCAGCCTGAGCAGACCTAGTTCCAGGCCATAGCTGGAGTTATCCCAGCAAACACCAGTGCCTGGGAGAGCTCTGGGTCGAGGCTGGTGGCAGGACTGACAATACCCCCTACCTCTACATCGAGGGTGGCACATACCACATCTCTGGGAGAAGCGTGTTCATTCCTTCCCAGCTGTAAACGTTCAAGACAGCCAGCCAAAACTTCCCCCAGGAAGGGATTCCCACAGCACCTCCTGCAGAGAGCGATATCAGCTTCCAGGGTTAACACAACCATGCCAGCTCCCTGTTTTCTTCCCCATCACAAGGTCTACTTCTCCCATGTTTGGCAGCATGCCACTCAGGCTGGGACACATGGCCGGAAAAACAACAAGCAGGCAATGGTACAAAAATGTAACACACTTTCCCATCATTAATTGAAAATACAGGTGCCATCAAAGGGAAGCAAGAGCAACAGTTCCTCCACTACCTGGCAGCCCCTCACGTTCCATGCAGCCCTCAGGTCCAGCCAGACCTCTCTCACCAGCATACCAGCCCCACAGCTGCTGTGTGGGGCACAACAGAGCTGACCTTTGCTGTGCAAGTTGACACGGGCCCGCACAATGTCAGGGTCATCTGGTCCAAGCCCCAGGATCCTCAGGGCTATGTAGTTGAGTGCTGTGCCAAACACCGTTGATTTGTCTTCCACATGTCTGTCACACACATACAGAGAGACAGCATAGCCATTAGCCAGCTATTAACATTAGCCAGACGCAACCCACTGCACAGGGCTGTCTTTGTTGGGGTGAAGTGGGATGCCAGGGGTGACTGTGGAAAAGGGGAGACCCACCTAACCCAGGGAGAAACATTGCTCTGCACTACCCTGGCACACATGATGCTTTGGGATATAGTGTCACAGAGGAGATGCAGGCAGACTTCATGCTCCAGCCATCTCTGTGGCAAAAGGTGTACCTGGCATGCTACACAAGCAAGTCCAACCACCCAGAGGTATCACAGTTGCTGAGTCCCACTCCCCAAGCCTGGGTAGATTTGACAACAGCTACAAGTGCTGGACCTTGGAAGTGCCATCACTGAAAGAAGCATCTTTGCTACTCACAAGCCCCAGCCTCCATCTGGGAGCTGCACAGAGCGCAGGTAGCGCACCATCTCTTTCCGAAACCCCTCTGGCAGCTGGATCTTGACAGTGTGGCACGTGATGAGGAGACCTGGAGGATCAGACAGGCTTGCTCTTATACGAAGCCAAATGCAACACATTCAGCCTTCTCAGTGAAGGTGCCCTGCGAGGCCTACCTGGCAGGAGGAAGAGGGGTCCACCATAGTCTCCCGCCCAGTGCCCGTCCTCGGCCTGCAGGGCGGCGTAGAACCGCATGCCCTTGCGGGCAGCCTCCCGGGCCGTGCCGGCCGCCGGCAAGGGCCGCAGCGCCTCGCCCTGCGGGGACACAGCGCATCAGCCGGGGGTGCCCCTCGGCGCGGGCTCTGCCGCCCGAACCCCGCCCCGGCCTCCCGCCCCGCACCGTGTCCAGGCCGAGGCTGTGCTCCTCCAGCGCCGTCTGCGCCCGCCGCTCGCCGCCCGCCTCGCGGTCGTCGCCATCGCCCAGGTAGCGCCAGCGCTGCCGGCCGCCCTCGCAGCGCAGCCGCCAGGCGGGCAGCGCTGTGGCCGCCGCCGAACGCCGCGGGCCGCCGCGCCGCCGCACCGCCCTGCCGAAGACGGGCACCGTTAGCCATGGCCGCCACCCCCGCTCCGCATCGCCGGCTCCCCCCCGCCGCGCCGCGCCGGCACCCACCCGCCGTCCGCCGCCATCGCCGTCCCCGTCCGTATCGCCGCCGGCCCGGGGCCGGGGCCGGGGCCGCACCGCCCTGAGCCGACATCGCCTCACGGGCGGCAGCCAATGGGGCCGCGGAGCCGGGCCGACAGCCCCGCCCCCGCTCCGCCCCCGCCCGCGCGGGCGCGTGTCGGTGGCGGGCGGCGGGGGTATAAAGGTGCTCTCGCAAGGGCGTCGCGCGGGCCGGAGTTGCGGTGCCGCCCTTCTGTCTGGGGGTGGCGGGAGCCTCTACCTGCGTGTGCCTCATGCCCGTGTCACGGCCGCGCGGGTGGCGTTGCTCAGAAGTCTTCTGCCAGCCCCAGCAGCCACCATGGGCATTAAATGCACTTTTATTTAAACCAAAGAGCTGTAAGTTTCCCTTTCCACCGGAGACTCCCTTGCAGGCTGGTGCACAGACCCAGCAGAGGTGGGTGATGCTTTGTGGGGGCTGGTGGGCAGCCCAGCAGGGAAGGGGGATCTAAGGGGAGCAGGCAACCAGCAGCAAGTGCAGCAGCTCGTGAAGGTGCTGGACAAGCAGGTGGTTGATAAAGATGGACATGCACCCAATGGAGTGGGCATTGATGGCATCTCACAGCCTAGCAGTGGTGGTTCCCCCTGAGGACCTGCCTTCATATGGGTGGCCGTGGGCCATGAGCTCGGGCTCAGCTCCACAGGCATCGCCCTTGGACCCAGCCCCAGGGCATGCCGTGGTGTCGTTGCCCCTGGCTCCATGGGGATGTGCCACTGCATCTGTCCCCACGGGTATCCCCCTCCTTGCAGCACCTCCTGTCATGGGGATATCATCGCCCTGCTAACAGCCAGGACCCAGCTCCTCTGCCTCGCATGTCTGCCCCGGGCACAGAGACCACACTCACTTCCCCAGGAGTGCCATCCCCCCCCCAGACCACAACAGCTGCCCTGTCCCTTTGGGTGACAGTGCCAACCCTGAAAGCAATTGTTCCCACCTCTGTGTACCCCCAAAGCCTGAGCATGTGGTTTCCATTGTTAATAGAAATTATAAACCAACTCTGGCCAAGCCTGGATGCCCAGCTCACATTCTCACAGACCACAAGGGGCTGGGGCCACCATGTCTCGGTGCAGCACCAACCATGGGGTTGGTGCACCCTGGCCCACAGGGGCCTGTGCTCCCACTGCCCCCGTGCTCCCCAGCTGCCCTGCGACCCCACCAGGCACTGCTGCCTCAGGGAGCCGCTTTCGCTCACTGAACCTGTAGAAAAGCTCCCAGCAGAGGCGATGCTGGCAGCACCCTCTGAAAGCACCCCCACCAGCAGCACCCCCGATTGCCATCCTTGTCACAGCTAAATACCAGGGCCCTGCCTGGGCAAGGAGAGGTGTGGCAGGCAGGGGTGACACGCATAAAACATTTTGTTATGCTTTACGGGTGCTGTAACCATGGGGCTACAGGAGAACAGACATGTGGCACATCCTGTCACAGGCACAAGAGTCTGCCAGCCCTTATAAAAACATCGTCAGGGTTGGGATGAGGATGTGTTTCACCTCTGGTATCAGGTGATGGGGTGAGTCAGGTGTCCCCACTGTGAACCCTGCCATGGTGCCTCCAGCATAGGTGCAGTGTTGGGGCGGGGGGGGGGTGTGGGGTGTGTGTCACTCCCCGGGGGGGAGCTCCTCCCATCCTGTCCTGTCCCAGTGATGTGCCCCCATCTCTCTGCTAACACCCCCAATGCTGCCCCACGTTTGGCAGCATTCCCTTCCCAGGCGAGTGACCAAGTGGGTTTTAGCCCTTCAAAATCCCTGAGCTCAAGGGGGCTCCCTGAATGGAGGTATGAGCTCCATCAGGCACACAGATGGTTGGGAAGGAGCTAGCACCCTGCCGTGAGCCAGAGAAACCCAACAGGAGTCTGGGGAGGTGCATGAAGAGCCAGGGAGCCCCTCAGGGACAGATGAACACCTGGGGTTGCGTCGCTGGCAGAAGCGTGCAGCCCAGGGATGTTGGGGACTGCTTTGCAGGAGGCAGGCCTGAGCTGGGCTGCAAATGGGATTTTGTGGGACGGAAGCATGCCTGGCTGGCAAACCCTCCCGACACAGGCTGGGGCCCTGCAGCCACATCCCAGAGCTGCGGGGACATGGACTTAAAGTGCACATCCTCAGCACAGATGAATTCCCCTTTCCTTTCCTCCTGCAGACGTTGTTTTTTTTTACTGTCTCTGTCTCTCCAAGGAAATGCACTGTTTTTATAATACACACTATAAATCCTGCTCTGGGAAGGACACGTGAGCCAGAGATGCTTTACTTACTGCCGTTGTGTGTTGGAAGGGCTGGGTGGGAATTTAATGCGTACGTGTTTAAATGTAGTGATAAAATTTCTTCCTGCTGCCTTTCAGAGTGACTTGGCTTCCCTCCTACTGCAGAGGTGACACCAGATCAAGCTAAGCCAGTGGAAAGTTCAGGTGGAAAAGCTCAAATTCATGGCTGTAAATACTTGTGATCAAAATTCAACCTTGACTCTAAGGCCTTGGAGGCAAGGGACCACCTCCATGTCTGTGCACCGCCTGGCACAGCAGACGCTAGGGGCCTCAGGGAGCACAGGGGGCCCAGGAATAAAAGAGCTACTCCCAAATGGGGCACCCATCAGCACTCCAGGACAGAAACATGCCTGTGAGTTAATACTTACTGTATTCACACACTACAATTTGAATTTAAAATGCTCTTCCACTAGCAAATAGCTCCTCACTCATGTCCAGCATAACCTCAGGGATTATTTGGAGAGGATACAGTCATTTTATTTGGGAATTATAAAATTAATTTGGTATTTATTTTATAAACTAGGGTTAGGTCACGCACAGGTTCAGCCCTGGCTGTGTTCAGTAACAGCAGAATTTTGTCTGAACAACTAACAGTGCTGGAGTCCTCCTGGGGGGTGTCATGACATGAGGATAACATCTTTGACTTGTGCCTCATACCACTGGTCCTCGCTAGGGAGAGCTGTGTTGCTTCTCTTGCACAGTTTACATGGACAAAGGGAAGAAGTTCACCGATATGGGGGTTGTATTTGGGGCTTAACAGCATGTTGTTTACTTTTGATTTAAGAAAAAAAATTTGTCATAATGGATCTGCTGGAGATGAGCTTCAGGTAAGTATCTCCAATTCTTTGCAGATGCCAGAATCTGCAGATAATTTATGATAATATTTGCCTAAAGACAGTGATGGAAGATGAACCCTTTGATTTTATTTTTCTGTCTCTATACAACCTGCCTGCCTTAGAAATTCTGTTTTAGTTATGAAACTTTTATTTTTAATAATTGCCAAACTCCTGTTACCTGGGAATTATTTTTATACTAGTTTTTATATGTCTTATATGACCACAGCTAACAGGGTAATGCTCTGTTCCTGTTGTTTCTGGGCACTCCGCTTGCTGGAGACATTAGACGCTGAAAGTGTTCCCCTGAGAAAGGGATACCATTGGCTCGTAAAAGCAAATGCCACAACTTCCCCGATTTTATTGCAGTCCAGCACATGAAACTCAGTTCACAAGGTCTTATCTGCCAACTGCTATTCGTTACGCTGCTAGAGTAAAAATTGCAAAGCCATGGGATACCACTTAGGTTGTATTAAAAGGGACCTGATCAAAGGGATTTCACAAAACACGGTCTAAATATGGCCGCCTCTGCTTTGAGAGAAGACAGACCTGAAATGGTCACTGTTTAAGCAGAAATGTCTTAAGCAGAAACACAGGTGTTTTAGAAGCATCTAAAAAAACCTCCATGGTTTCCTCTGTCCCTGTTAAGGTAACTTGGCTCCACGCAGCAGAAGGTGTGAGCCTTCAGCACCCTGCTCCACCAGCAAGCCTGCAGCCCTCTCCTGCTGGGGCTACTGTCTATACCAGGGGCCAGAGAGACTCTCGGGATTGATGCTGTAATGCTTTCTCTTAGCGCAGGTTTGATGGAGAACATATTCATATATCTTTTTAATGAACTTCACAGTAGTCTCTTGTTGTTTCAGCTGAGTTCAGCCAGGAACTGACCCAAGCTCAAGGCCATGTTTCAGACAAGGAAAGAGCATTCCAGTGTTTTCAACTCCAGAGAATTTGTTGTAGTGGCAGCAGCACCATTTAGTATTTTCTTAAGGGGTCACAAAAACTGCTAAGATGACAGCACCTGGTGGGCCAGCAGCAAGGTTCAGAGCTGCTCCTCTGCAACTTTAGCGCATGGTTGTGCTGGGAAGACAGTGGGAGAACGAAGGCAGGGGGAAATGGCAGTTAGCCAGAACCCAAGGCCCAGGATTTATGAGATGAAGGTGGATGTAAAGCTACCTTTGCTTGTGGTTCCCGAGAGGAAGGCACCATCTTAACTTTGCGAGTCTGTTCTGTGGAGGCAAAAAAGATCCACTGCTCATCCCATGGAGCCTGCCCAGTCTCTCCTTGTCCTCAGGCGGAGGCAGAGGCAACATTTGCACAGGGCTGGCAGAGATGGTGCAGGGCCCAGCGGGTCTCTCCTGGGGCAGACACAACCCCTTGGTCCCCCTGGACCTATGGGCAGGGCACTAAATCAGGCTCATCATCTCCCTCCAACAACTTCAACAAGCACCAGCCCAATTCCCAGATGTGTCCTGGTGTTTCTGCTTCTAGGCACCATTCAAGGCTTCCCATGAGGACCCTAGCTCATCTCTGGCTGCTGTGTTTGTGGGTTCAGAAATGGACACAGCAACCATGGCACAGAGCTGGGGAACCTGTTCTCTGCAACGCTGCTCTGTGTGCTGGGACTGCAAGCATAGCCCTGCGGAGGCAGAAGCAGCTTCTTCCCCCTCCCACCCAAATTCCTCCGCTTTCATTACTTTTTTCTCCCAGTTCAATGACCGGCAGCCTTTGTCTCGTGGTCTGGCAGAGCCTGGTGCCACACACACCAGAGAGACAAAGAAATACATTGGCTTTTCTCCCCAAGCCTGCTATGAAGAGCCCACATTGTGTTTTACTGGGAAGAGGGAGACAGGCAGACGGCTGAAGTGTTTTGCTCGGCCTTGGGCTCTGTAAAACCCTCTGTTTCTTTAAACACATCAGCCCAAAGCTCCGGCAAGGAAGCAGTGACCCTGAGGAAAGGAGCCCCAAGGTTATACTCTCCTCTTCAAAGATCAGGACCATGAATTTTAAAATAATGGAAGCAGCTCTTCGGGCAGCACTAAAAGCGCAGCCAGCTCTCAGCCCCACACCCATGCCCAGACCTCCTGGACTTTCACAGGCTGGGTCAGGGACAACCCAGGCCAGGAAGGCAGTGTTTGCTCGGATACAAGCCTGCACAAGGATCAGGGAAGTTGCCTGGAGCTGCTCATTAGCAGTGGCAGGAAAGGGCCAAGGTTTCTGGTGTTCACAGCTGATCCTGCTGCTCCTTCCCACCCTATCAGCCAGTGCAGCAGATCATTCCAGATCATTCCCTGTAAAATATAGAAATCAGAATGATTTGGGGTGAAATGGACAGTAAAAATAAGCAGGAAAGAGAATTTCAAGACTGTTCAGGTTTTGATCTGCCAAATGCTTATTTTTCTGTTCCATTTTAAGAAAAGGTCACTTTCAAGAATGACACCAGAAAATGGTTTAACGAGGCCAAGCTAGGACCTTGTCTCTGACTAGAAGTGCTGTGCTTTGATGCATTTCTTGGTTAATGATGGAGCTAAGATACCTACCAGATCAAATTGCTGTCGATGGAGAAAAATACTGTTTCTTTCCTGCTGACAGAGAGCCCCATTTATAGCCAGCTCTTAAGTGAATACAAATATCCTTGGAAAAAATCAAATATTGCAAGATTGTTGACAAACTATCTCCACACTAGAAACACCACTGCCTAAAAGCGTGCCCTCTATCCCTGCCAGTCCAACAAGAGCACAGATAACTGCTGCAGTTCACAATGCCATAAATGCGAGAATTTCAGTGGTCAGGTCTATATTTAGAGTCACCATATTCAAGCTTAACACTGGGGAAATTAATTTTTCCCAAACCTGTGTTTGAAGCTGTTACAAAAGCTTTCAAGAGCTGATGCAAGGAAACAATCAGTGTGGATGGTTTTCTTTCACACTGGTATGTGAAAAACTGTTAAGTAAGTAACATGGTAGGTGTTGTCTCAGTGATCACATCCATGGTAGCTTTGGGGAACACAGGAACTGCCAGGGACTGTGCTTGTCCAGCAACCCGGTCTTGCCTCTTCAAAGGGACATTTTTAGAGACGTCCAGCCCTTCCTCCTACCCCACAAGCATATGTATAAATCTCTTGTACTCCTCACATTTGTCCACAGGAGCTGACTGTGGTAATAAAATGACACCTCTGGACTCTCCATCCATCATGGTTATTGCTAAACTGTCTTCTTGGTAACAGTAGTGACCTGTTCCGAGTTGCACTGAGTCTGAAATTCAGCAAAGGCCTAAGACATAAAGCAATTATTGATCCTGTGCTGCCATGAAAAAGGCATAAATGGAAACATGCCACATCGGTAATAGCAGACAGCTTCAACTTTGGCTCATCCCATCTCATTCTTGGGAAACAGCGTGGCTAGGCAATGAAACAGTGGAAAAACCTGCTTTCTTCAGCATGTTCTTTGTATTTATCAACCACCCACTTGTACTGTGCCACCGGGAGCAGCCTGGGTGAAAGACGCTGCTTGCTGCTCTTGTTGCTTGTTCCCTGCTCCCCTCCAGATACCCCTTCCCTGCCGGGCTGCCCACCAGCCCCCAGAAAGCATCAGCTCTGTTGGGTCTGTGCACCAGCCTGCAAGGGAGACTCTGGTGGAAAGGGAAACTTACAGCTCTTTCTTTCATTTAAATAAAAGTGCATTTAATGCCCATGGTGGCTGCTGGGGCTGGCAGAGGACTTCTGAGCAGCGCTACCCATGCGGCCGTGACATGGACATCAGGCACACGCAGGCAGGAGGTTTCCGCCATCCCCCAGACAGAAGGGTGGTGTCGCAATTACTGGCCAGGTAACAGCCTTGTGAGAGCACCTTTATAACCCAAAGCCACTTGACGCGGCTTTTTGTGAGGATATGGCAAAGCACACGCCAGAACCTGGCACTGTTCCCCCAGTAGGCATCAAGGAGGAGTTGCTGCCCACTCTGTCCTTCAACCACTTGCAGTCCAATACAATCGCAGTTCCCCCACAAAGGGTCCCACTGTCCCCTAGACTGATGGGGTGGCAGAAAAGACACAGCCAGACCTGTTTCAGAGGTGCGCAACGAAGGGACAAGAGGCCACAGGCACAAGCTATCATGCTGGACATTCCCATCACATGCAAAGAAAAACCTCTGCCCCAGAGGCTGCTGCAGTCCTGGGACAGGGCCCACAGGGACGGAGGGGCTCCATCGTTCCCACGCACCTGGCCCTGGCCCTGGGGCACCCTGGGGCACGTGTTGGAGCCCCCACCCCAGCTCTGACCATGCCTCTCCACCATGGGTCACAATTCATTGCCTTTACTGTGGATGAGAGTGGCAGCACAAGCAATGCTGCCAGGCCAGCTCTCCTGATGACTGGCCAGTTATTTTTTTTCTCACAACGGCGGCTTTCTCCGGAACGGCTCCCACGTCCGTGGCCGTGGGCTGGCAGCCAGTCAATGTGTCCCTGTGTGCATCGCTGCGCAGTGCGGGCCCAGCGCCCGGCTCCGGACGCCCCCGCCTCCAGCTGCCATTGGAGCCGCGGGTGCTGCGGCAGGGCCCGGGGCTCTCCGCCCCCGGGCATAAGAAGCCAGCGAGTTCCCGGGACGCCCGGCCGCATTGCATCGCTGTGGCACAGCCCCGCCGCCAGCAGGGAGGTGAGAGAGGCCGGGAGATGCCGGGGCAGGCGCTTAGCCGCCGGAGCAGGCGGGCTGCTGCCGCGGGAGGGGGGGCGCGGGGGGTACCGTCGCAGCTCCGAGCTCTGCCGCTACCGCGGAGGCCAGCGGGGAGCTGAAACGCTCCTCGGCCCTGCAGATGGGAAGCGGGCAGTGGTGCGGGCAGCTAGCTCGGCCTGGCGCGGGAGGGGCGCCAGCCTGCAGAGAGCTATTGGGATGCGTGAATGCAGCGCTTCGGGAATGTTTCCTACCTGACTGGAAACAGTCTTGCAGTTTGGACAGCTGCACGGGGGAGGGCGTCAGCTTGAGAGTCAGGCCGTGGGATGAGATTTAGTGCCCTCAGCATTAGGCCTTGTGGTGGTGAAACAGGAGCCAGGCTGCAAGGCAGGAGACGTTTAGCCATGGGGTATGAATTAACCAAGTGCCAGACAATAAGGCTTTTTTTTTTCCCCCAGCATCAGTGCATTCAAGAGCTTTTGGGAAGGTGGTTTTGCATCTCTCCCTTTTCGATCAGAGTCTCTTTGGTTTGGCTGTTTGTGAAATCTGCAGGAAATGCTGCGATCCCAATTATTAACATTTCAGAGAGGGTCTCCAGATCAAGTGCAGGAGGAGGGAGGTCAGAGATGTGTTTATTTTGTCCTGGCACAGATCAAAACTGGTTCCTGCCTGGGTTCCCCTGACTGCTCAGTTGGAGACAGTCCTGCAGGCAAGAAAGACAGAGGTGAGAGCACCTGTGACAGAGGGGACAACAAAACCTTTCTGAAGCTCCATACGCAGAAATGAAACCTCTGCCTGCCCCTCTCCCAAGCAAGAACAAACCAATGGGTTAAGCAGCGGGAGCCAAAGAAGGGGTGAAATCACAACATGCCACCTGCTAGCCAGGTTGGCACATATGGAAAATGCAGGAGCACCTTGCTTTGCAGCTTCTCCTCTTTTTCTCTCCTATGCTGTGCCCACACAGACCCGAGGTGGCAAACTCACATCAGTCCCAGGGGATGTGTCAGCTCCCAGCATGCGCCAGTCCTATACTGGGCACTCCTCGCGTTGTGGCTCTCCTCAAGAGCTCCCGGAGGCAGAGCCAAGGTCTCTCAGGATCTTCCTCCCTGAAGTGAAAGCTGCTAGCGGTGCTTTTCAACAGCATGTTTTGAGTGTGGGGTCCAGCGTTGGTGACACGTGGGGGGAGCCCCAGGGTGGCCGCACTTGCAAAGCAAAAGGCATCGCTGGAGCTTGCCCAGGCTAACGCACCCATCACTCCTCTGACCTCAGGGCCACGCTGTGACCATGTCTGAGCTGGAGAAGGCTATGATTGCCATCATTGATGCCTTCCACCAGTACTCAGGGAAGGAGGGAGACAAGCACAAGCTGAAGAAATCAGAACTGAAGGAGCTCATTAACAACGAGTTGACCCATTTCCTTGGCGTAAGTATTGCCCTCCGTGCAGCATGCCTGGCTGGGCTCAGAGAGCCGTGCTGAGCTCCGCTAACTCTGTCTCCCATGGGAAGCAAGCGTAGGGGAAGGGGTTTATTCATGCAGCAGTGCATTAAACACTTTGCTCCAGCTCCACAGGAGCAGCAGGTGGCAGGACAAGGGCAACAGCCTGTACTGGGGGCTGGGGTTCGGGTTGGATACTAAGGAAATTTCCTTCCCTGGGAAGGGGGGACAGCCTTGCCCCAAGGGGCTCAAGATGTCCCTTCCCCATGGCACAGCTGTGGCTGTGATTCCTGCTTCAGGAGGGTCACTGTTCACAGATGCTGCTGCAGGCGCAGGGTGATGCCCCACCACAGACAGGAAACAGCAACGAGCTATTTGGGATGTGTCTGAACAGAGATTCAGCCGTGAGAGCACCTGAGAAGCAGGGACATGTTACTGTCTGGGCCTCACTCTGGTCCTCCCCAGCTTTGGCTGCCTGTTTCTATCCCTTCAGGAGATCAAAGACCAGGAGACTGTGGACAAAGTCATGGAGGCGCTAGACAGCGATGGGGATGCAGAGTGCGACTTCCAGGAGTTTGTAGCCTTCATTGCGATGGTCACCGCTGCTTGCCATGAGTTCTTTGAACATGAGTGAGTTGGTGGGAAGCAGGCGAGCACCTTCTGCTCATGCCAGAGAGATGCAGAGCAGCATCGCTCCTCTGGGAAAAAGACTGGGTGCGATTAGGGGCTCCTTGGAGTTAAGCTTGTGCTAGACTTAAGCAGCTTATTAAGTTCTGCAGCTTTGTGAATAAGAAACACCCGCATGGCTCAGGAAAGCCTATCAGCCAGTGCCCACCTGGCTGGATGCGGTGTTCGAATGCCTTGTCTCAAGCTCCTTCCTTGCTGCTGTAGGCAAGGGACATGCATGGGGCTCGAGGCAGGCGGACGCTGCAATCCAAGCTTGCTTGCAAAGGGAAAAGGGAAATGGGAAATTCAAGGGCTGAAGTAAGAGGTGATGCAGAGGGGCTGGTTACAGAAGCCTGGTTCTGAGCCCACTGGCCTGAATGGAAAGGCTCCCATTGATTTCCGTGGGCTCTGACTGCCCTGTGCATGGTACTAACCCAGGCAGCACAGCCCCTGTCCTGTCACAGGGGTTCAGCAGAGCCCACGCATTTCTTGGCAAAATGCTAGGCTTGAAAGGCAAAGCATAACCATCTAACAGCCCAGGCTTTTCTCTTGTCAATGAATCTTCCTGCTTTTAGCAGCCTGCAGAACTGGAAGCAAAAGCGTATGAGGCTCCTGGGCTGGGGACAGCTTCTGGGCCTGGGATGTGCCTTCGTAAGGTCTCCAGGCTCAGTCAGAAGGGAAGGGGGGACCTGCCCAGTGTGACCACAATGCTTTAACACAGACCAGGCACAGCCTCCAGAGTGTGTGGAAATGGTGGAAATAAAATGGACATTTTATTCTTAAAATGTTGTTTCAGTCTCTGGGCCGCAATTGGTCTCTGGTGAAAAATGTGTCTTTTGTCCCAGGCTGCGTGCAGCTCCCCAGCTGCCCTGCACTGTCAGAGGGGAAGGCTGGAGGATGCAGCCTGAAGCACTGCTATGGCTTATGCCCCTGGGTTTCTTGTTGGGCATTGACCCTTCATCTCCTCCCTGGCATCACTGTGGCTGGCCAAACAGCTCAAGGCTGTTGCCACCACCTTGCTCCGCCTGGCTGTCCAAACTGGCAGATGTCCCTGCAAGGCCAAAGGAGCGCAACGCACCTCTGTGGGACTGCTGCTGTTCAGGATGTGTCTGCTGCTGCCAGGGTCATCCAGGGGATTGCACTGGTGAGCCTTTGCAAAGCCAAAACTAAACCTAGGATAATTTCCCTGAAGCCTGTGCTCCTGCCTTTTTTAGTCTGCACTTGCCATCCAGCTCAGCAATACCTGTGAGTTAGACATTCATGACTAGCAACATCTATAGTGACAAATTCACAACAAAGATGCCCGCAGATGTTGTTGTCGTTTTTACCTCATTCCACATTTCATAATGATTTCATGTGCAAAATGACATGTCTTCGGACAGGGACCATCTTGCTATTCTCATCTGCCTCCCCCAAGCGACACTCAGGCAGAGACATGCATACAAGAAAGACAACATCTCGTACTCCATCTAGAATTAGAAAAGCAGTTTTGCCATCCCAGGGTAGCACTCATTCATTGAGAGCTTGTTTAGCATCCAAGTTACTTCCACCACATTTTTAATATCCTAATCAGTTCTTGGTTAAACTGTTTCTAACACTTGTATGGACCTGAGGCAGCATGTGAGGACAACAAATGGGGACACTGTCCGTCCCAGAGTGTCCCCAAGGTTAGGCAGCGGAGATGGGACTCTCATGACCCTCTCTCAAGCCTGAACCTGAGTTCAGCAGAGGGGTCTGATGCTTCAGCACACGGGTCTGCAGGTGAGGCTGTGTGGCAGGTCTCCAAGTCCCACCTGCCTTCTGCCTCACTGTACCAGCAGTGCTCACATGGATGAGGAATCCTTCCCCAAGACTGAGCCTTTTCAGCAGCTCTGCACAGCATCACAGTGGCAAGGAGCTGTAGGTGTAACATGCGGCTTGAACGCTGGCAGAGCCAGCGAGACACAGAGCAGGCTGTCCTGTCCTTTGGCGAGCAATGGGAGCAGGAGCAGGGAGTGACACAGTATGCACACATGTTTCTGGCAGTAAGGCTGATCCTGACTTACTTAGCAACACCACTTCTGGGAATTCACAGAGGCTTTACCTGGCACAGGAGAAGGTGCAGCAGAGCTGGTGCCTCTTGTCAGGGAGGAAGAGAGCATGTCTTCCTTTGAGGTGAGCACCTTACTGCCAGTGGTGCAGTACATGGTGCTCAGGTTGCTGAGCCCTGGACACTCCTCCCCAGTCAGCAAAGCAGAGCTTTCCTGAAGTGAAATTCCTGAAACAGACTCCATGGTCACAGGCCTCAGCGCCACCCAGTCTGCACTGCAGCTCTGCTCCCGTTGTGTCCTCTGACATAGGCAGTGCCTCAGCTGAGAGCATGGACTGTGGGGACAGCCGCACGCTGGCATGGTGGGGGAGGCAGGCAAGGCAGTTTGGGCAACACCAGCCCAAGCACATAGCATGAGGTGCCTCCGCTGACAACTCACCACTGCTGATCCCTCCAGCATGCTGCCCCGACATGCACAGGCACAGACACAGCCAGCCACCTGCAGCACCTCTGCTAACACCCTGGGTCCCCACGGACCGTGCAAGCCCCCCGCATCCAGCCTAGAAAAAGGATGCTGCCATGCCAACAGGGGGTTTGAGTAGTGCTGTGAGGGGCTCAGAAGCATGGCGAGGCTTTCTGGGGAAAAAAGAAAATCACTCAAGCCTTGTGGCTGACCAAGGAGCAGTTGTCAGAGCTTTGCAAGGCAGACATCATAGCTGGCTCTGAAGGAGGCTCAAAAGGCTTAAGCAACTCGCTAACCTCCCAGCAACAACAGGCTAGATACTCAAAAGTGCCAGTCCTGACACTGCTGGTTTTCAGGCTCTGTCAGGGATAGTTCACTCTTCAGGAAGGGAAGGTGATAGGTTAATGACATTATGAAATAATTTTTAGTTACGCCCCCATCCCTGCCAACAGAATCATCCTGCTGGATACCTGAGGTGTGTGTGCTCTTACAATACCTCACTGGCACTGGTTAGATTGATCTGACATCGCATCGATCCCAGAAGAGCTCACAAAATCCACATTTTTGTCATTAGTGCAGACTGGCGTGTGACAACCTGCAGAAAGGCTGTTTTGGTAACATCAAGCTCTGGGACCTGTGCCATGGGACCCTTAGGGCCCTGGAAGGCTCCCTGAGGATGAAACAGCAGCGCCTACCTGATGTTTGGACACATTTGCCAGTTATGCTTTTGACTCTCTATAGAAGAGAATGCAAGTGAATTTCCTACCAGGAAGAGCACCAAAAGATGGTTTCTTATATTAAATGCCCTGTCAAGACAAGAACTACTTATCAACAGTACTAAAAGTGAAACAAAGAGAAGAAAGTACAACAGGAGGAGCCTGAGATGTTTAACAGACTCAAATTAACTTTCAAACTAGAAAAGTGACAGATGGGGGTAGATTTAGTACATACATGCTGTATTGTACCTCTGCTGAATTACATTTTCATAATTTAAAATGCTGCCGTTACTTTTTGTTCTGGGAGATTAGAATCTGCACTTTTACTCTCTCCCCAGATAATTATAGGCAAAGCACACCTGTGAAAGGGAACCCTCTCTCTGGATCAGACACAAAATTGCCAGCACTGGAAGAGCACTTACAGACCCCCACAAAAAAGTGCTTCCACATAAGATCTAAATCTTACTGGGAATGCTGATTGTTGCTGTTATCACATCTAAAAAAAAATTCATCTTGTTAACTGTAAATGGGATGTGCATTCAGGCTGAATCATTCAATAGCAGAGTTCATGTGCTGACAGCAAGAAACATAATTTGTCTTAAAAAGAAAAAAAAATACACTTTTCCCACAAATCATCTACAAATCAAATGTGGACTTTTACAGACCCCAGGGAAACAACGTTCCTGACCTTGTTGGATGGAGTAAAGCAATTGCGTAAACAAAGCACTGCACTGCTGGGCCATGTCGCCCACGTGTTCAGAACTCCGCACTGCAAGCTGTGATGGCACTGAGAGGTGCTCCTCCATCCTGGCAGTCTAATGCCATGGAAGCACATTCCTGCTCCCTCTGTACATTAAGCTGAAAAATACATTTCAAAACAAAGCGTCAGCATTTCTGTGAGTGATCCATGGATTGAATTTGTTCCCCCTACCAGATATTAAATCTAAAGGATTTGCCTGGCTGTACTTACTGTACTGCAACAGTCAGGGCATTAGAGCATATTTTCAGTTTTTCCATTCTGAAATATTCTTGACAGCGGATTTTACTGCACAGTCTGAGTTCACCCTGCATCCCGAACAGTGTGGACTTCAGATTGCAGGGGAAAGGCAGCTGACAGAGCAGGAAACTAGAAGAGCACAATGGGAAGCTTTTTAAACAAAACAAAACAGCTCCAAAACTATTAAGGAGCAACATAAAACTGATCTCTAAAAGGCCACTTTTATATTTTCTTGCCACTGACATTTTGATTCTGCATGTAGGCATGCCACATTACAAGTATAGACACAACCACCATGGCATTGTCATCCACGCTTGGCAAAGAAAAATGCCAGAAATAGACAAATCATTATTTTGCCATTACCTTTGTAAGCTAAGTTTTAAGGAATGCTAGAAAATTAGCAAATGCTTTTACTTCCATAAGCAAACCTTTATGTTTAGGTGAGAACAGGATTAAAAAAAAAAAAAAAGTGACTGGAGGAAAAGATAGTGGTGTATATTATTTTAATAACATGTATTGAATGACAAAAAAGATAGAACCCTGCTTATATAGCACTGGCATAACTGAACTGAAAATAAAACCCAGTGTGTCTAATTCCTCCCATGACTGGTCACAACATGACTGGTCACAAAACAAAATCTAAAGACTGTAGCAAGAATTTACATTAGAATTTGTCATGACAAGAAACTCTGGCTTAGAAACATCTCATTTGAAATATCTGACCATATAAATATTTAAAGTATATTAACCAGCTGAATATAAACATCAGTTCAACAATAAGAATTATATCTTAGTATACCCAGCATCAAGTAAATCTTGAAGTGCAAAAAGCTAGAGAATTATTCAATGCAGTTTTGTAAATTGGTTCTTAGATGTAATCCAGATTTATCATCTACTAACATGATTTCTGGCCTGATACACTGCAATACTTTAAATGTTCAAGCTTTTGGAAAATTGCTTTTTTGGCCTTAAAGCAGAGTTGTGAATATGCTGTAGAAACCAAAACGAGATGCCTATCCAAAAAGATCCTTAAAGTGCATAATATGTGCTTTCACACAATGGCAGGGAAATAGCGTTAAAAAAATCAGGGACTTGGTACAGAAAATTAGGAACGTGCACTTAAAATGAACTCACTGCTTCCTTTTTTCTGCTATAATAAATTCCTGGGTAACAATAAGCGATAAATAAAGACGTAAAGTAGCCTCATAGTACTGTTGCTGGAATGACATAAAGCTTATAAAAAGTCAGTATAAAGTGCTGGCTCACAAAGAACACTGCTGCAATAAAGGCAGTTTTATTAATGTTTACGAAGTCATTTAGTACTCACTGGAGTCCAATCTCACACCCCAGAATAAATCTGAAACATTCCGTTTCGACAACAGCTCTTTCATGGCATCTTGCCTCATTCCCTCAGCGTGGTGATTGGCCAGTGAACCAGCTACAGCAATTTGTTAATTCAGAAGCAGATGGGGCTTAGGATTCCCTTATTTTACATTCCCAAAAGATAGGGTAAAAAAAAAAAAAATCAATTCTTGTAACTTTACTACAACCTGGTATTTCAAATGTCAAACTAATTCAATTTAAGATGAATTACAGACTTTTTCATGCCTGTCTTCATTAGTTGTGAGGAAGATGAGTTAAGTTGCTTTGGCAATAAAACCTGCTGTGCTTTAAATGCACTTCATACACAGCATTATCTGGATGCTAAGTACAATGCCTTGTTGTAATTAACAGTGAGAAAAACAGAAAAGGCTCAAAGATGCTATCTTCTCGCTATGTACAGTGCTTTTAAAAACAAATTGTGTTTTGCAGGATAAATTCCTGCTTGTTTCCTAAACCCACTGTTGGTACAAATCTATTTTCTGTAGATGTGCCACCTCTCTTGACTCTTCAAACAAAAACTTTGCCTTCGTTTAAGAGACTACAGCTTAATTTATTTCTGCATACAAAGAAGCATCCCTCTTTCAATCTGGGTTAAAGCAGGTGCTTTGGTCAGGAACCCCTGGAAGTTTGTGTTAGAAAATGTTGCTGTCATGAGACAAAACCACCAGGACTTGCAAACAGGGTGGAATCCCCCTGTAACCATGGAGTGTTCTGCACACGACACCAACTGTGGGGAGCCTCAGCAGACTTTTATGTATCTGCTGTGCCCCAAAGAAGTGTTTGCATTGAACCTTGCATCAGAGCAAGAATTCCATTTGGAAACACGCTCCGGAGTAACACTGGTGCAGCATATCATTTTCTTTTGATAAAAATTAAACCAGACACTCTACCTCCCATGAGCCATGCTGCGGAGGGCCAGGAACAGTTCTTGGTTTAGTGACTTTTACAGCCTTTCCACTTGCTGCTGCTCCAGCTTTGGGTCAGCCTGGTGAGGTTGCTCAAGGCTGTCATCTTGGTGCTGCTCTTCCTGCTCCTGCTTTTTCTTTTCAGCGAGCGCTTTTGTCCTGGTGGTGATTGGTCTGGGTTTAGCATCACACCTCTCTTCATCCTGCTGGTGCTTTTTACAATGTTTTTCAAAGGTGGAAATTTTGGCATATGTCCGGTTGCAAAGCAAACAGTGGTACGGCCGCTCCCCACTGTGTGTTCTCATGTGAAGCTGGAGGTAAGAGGACCTGGAAAAGGCTCGGCTGCAGACTGAGCAGCGGTGAGGCTCACGTGCCTCGTGGGTCTTCAGGTGCTGCTTGAGGGACGATGCCTGCTTGAAGGCCTTCCCACAGGTGGAGCACTTGAAGTTCCTCTCGCCTGACTCGAGAAGCTGGTGCGACACAAGGTGGGCGGAGGAGCGGAAGTTCTTCCCGCACTTGTCGCACTTGTAAGGCCGTTCCCCGGTGTGCAGGCGGATGTGGAGGACCAGCCCAGCCTTCTGCGTGAAGGCCTTCTCGCACTGCAGGCACTTGAAAGGCCTCTCGCCTGTGTGCACACGGCGGTGGGTCACGAGGTGCGAGGCACGCCCAAAGAGCTTGCCGCAGTCCTCGCACTTGAAGGGCCTCTCACCGGTGTGGATGGCCTTGTGGCGCACCAGGTGGGAGGACTGGAGGAAGAGCTTCCCGCAGATGGGGCACTGGTACTTCCGTTCGCCCGTGTGGGAGCGGAGGTGGAGGGCGAGGTGCGACGAGGAGATGAAGGCCTTGCCGCAGAGGGGGCAGGCGTGGGGCCGCTCCCCGGTGTGGGTGCGCTTGTGGAGGACCAACCCCGAGGAGAGGGCGAAGGCCTTGGCACAGATGGGGCAGCGGTAGGGCTTCTCCCCGGTGTGCACCCGGCGGTGCTTGGCCAGAGCGCCGGCCTGCGCGAAGGCCTTCCCGCACTGCTCGCACCCGTGGGGCCGCTCCGCCTCGGCGGCGAGCGCCAAGCCCCGCCCGCCCCCCGCCCGGCGGCCCGACGGCCCCACCGGCACCATGGCGCTGGGCCGCGCGCCGCCCCGCCCCGGAAGCGGCGGCCCAGGCCCCCGCGCGCATGCGCCGCCGGCGCGCGGTGGTGACGTCGGGAAGCGAAGTGCAGGCCACCAGGGTGGGTTTGCGGCCGCCATCTTGTCGCTCGGCGGGGGCGGAATGTTCAGCGGCCTGACAGCCGCCCGGCGCCTCTCCCCCAAGGGGGGGGCTGACAGCGGCTCTGGGGAGCGCCCGTGTACTGGCGGCACAGCTGGCTCCCCTCCCTCCTCTCTCCCCCCTGCACTGACCCAGCAGGGCTTTATGTCAAGACGCACCACTGGCTTTGCTGTGTGAAATAAGCAGCACCAGGCTGCGGGGAGGGATGTTAACCCTCCCCCCAGCGGTACTCCTCAGCCCCAAGTTTAGAAGGTGTCAGTTGTGTGTGGGGAGGACCCACACTCGGGTCAGGGCAAGGAGGTAAGCCAGACCCCAGAGAGCATTGCAATTTGGGTACTGAAAACATGAAATGGCTGTGAGGACGTGTAAGTGCTTTGACTGTAAAGCAACTGTAATGAAATTTTGCAGAAAAAGCTCTTCAGGCATTAAAGTGTCCAAACCAGGTGAAAATTGTGTACTGTACATAAGCTCGTTTTTGATCTAACAGCATGTTTCAACATTCAGCAAGTCAGATTTTCAAGAGCTGTTTTGAAATGTTTAATGTGCTTTTTGTTTTAGATTTACTTTACAAGGCAACTTGTCTCACTGTCATCAATATCTCAATACAAAAATCTTACAATGCTTTATTTGCTAAAAACCTACAACATTAAAATTGGGGTTAGGTAGTTCTTTCCTTTTGCCAGCTGTTTTCTTACAAGGAGCGTCCCATAGTCCACTGCTAGAGGTTGCTGTACTTAATAAGTTACACAAGTTCTGTACATAATTACAGTCATAGTAGAGTATGCAGCTGTATAATACACCACAGTAAAACACCATGAGGGCAAAGAACTACTATATGTGAAAGCTTTTCGTTGAAGATTTTATAGTTTATTTGACCAAGAGTCAATTTGATATCCTCATATCAGGAGACTGATATCCCTCTTTCTTAGGCACTGATCCAGGCAGAATTGCCTTGCAGAAAAACCTGGCTCTTTTGCCAAACTCGTGCATTATTAAAAAAATTTTATGTAGCTCAAAGTCTTTAACAACTCTATAAAAATAATTATTTGCTAGTCTCGTGCTTACCTTCAAATACATGAAGTATTTGAATAATTTCGCATTCTCTTTCTGAATTAGGTTCACTGCAGTATTAGATCAGGCAGAAACTTCAAAACCTTAATTAGTCAAGTGTGACTCAACAAACTGGATATTTCAGCTTGAACAGAAAAGTCTGTCTAAATACAACTCAAAAAAAAAAAAAAAAAAAGGAAGTTTGTACCACAGCAGATCAAGCTAACTAACACTGAGTATCTTTTCCATGGTGGAAAAAAAAAAAAATCACTATCATAAGTTTTAGCACAGGATATTCAGGGAAAACATATTGTAAGACCATGCTTTGTAAACATTTCTACAAATAATTCAGAGACTTGGCTTTGGAATGAATTTTCAAATACTTGGCGTTATGCAGGACAGTAATAAACAGCTAATGCTATGAAAACAAGCAACTTTAACATGAAGTTACAACAGCAAGAGCAGTGAAGGCTCCTGCATCAAGTAGTTAAAACTGAATATTAATTTATATTTTATTATAAAGTTTATAGCATTACAGAGTCCAGCATGGCATGATAAGTAACCTTGTTACAGTTGCAGTATTTGTTTTTGCTTGGTACAAAAAAGCTGAACAGCAGCATAATTGTTGTTACATTGAATCTGGTACTGGAATTAATTTGTTTCTTCTGAATAGGGATGAGTCAGTGATTTAAAATAAAAAGGCTGCATTTTTAAATCTCAAATATGTGCAAAATTCCTTTCAGTACAGTAGAGAATATGGTAGAGATGTGTGCAATCTTGAAAGCTGCATCCCAACCCAGATACTGCCAATATATTGCAAAGAATTACATGGAGGGTGAACTCCAAACGGTTACTCACGACTTTCAGTATTATTTCCAAGAGTCCTCCTCACAGCTGGTGTTCTCTCCCCACCCTGCTTTATGTCCTTTTATGCAGTGCATCAAGTACTGACATTCATAATTATTGGAAAAAAACATTGGTCCATGACAGTTCTAATAAATTTCCTTCAGGAATTCCAGTAAACTCTCCATCCTAAGACAGCTCTAACTGTTAGAATAGATCTCTAAAAGCAAATGTGATCTGAGAGATGAAGGTCTGTGAAGATTAGTATCTCCATTTTCCCATGGTCTTCAACAGCTTTTAAAAACACAGAAAATGGATTCCGATGTTATTATTTGGAAAGTCCCTTGATTTTGGTGCTTTAGCCTTGATGTGATTTTCTGTTTTCACATGTTGTAGGCAACATAAATAGGATCCAACTGGTCAGCTAAAAATCCGTCTCTCAAGTGCATTCGCTGTTTCTCGCCACGGGAATTGATAGGAATGACACCGGGGTCCACAATGACTACAACACCTACTATGAGATAATGCTCTTCCAGAACCACATTTGTTACCAGCGCAACCAGGTCCAACGCTTCTTGTTCTGAGCCTTCTAATTCAACAACCACCACCAACAAGTTGGTCCATGTAAACACAGCGCTGTTGGCATGATACAAATATTAATGGTGAGAAAAAAATACATAGTCAAAGGAAGCTAGTTATCAAAGAGATTCACTGGAAATAAATTTTGTAAGTACTTGAACAATATAATAAATGAGAACAAGTGATATAATAGTAATGTGAAAGTATTTGTAAACCAAGAGGTATTAAAGCTGTAACTTCTTGGGATATTCTTTGCCACTTGTTTTTTAATTGTCCATGTACAAAATATAAGTAGGTCTTTTCCTCTGATATGTACACAATCATGTACTTAAGAGTCCTTTGCACTTATATATTGAAACGGGAACCATTAAGATTTCACATTCAGTGTGTGCATACTTGATAATCAATGTACTTGTGTAAATCTTCAGAGATTATTAAAGGAAAGACAAAACTTCCCAAAGATTACAAGTAAACACTACCACTTTGAGACTGAAGAGGACCTACAGCCAAATGGCATATATCATCCATTAGGACCAAATGAGAATAATATATATTAGAAGATACCATTCAAGAAATCCTTGAGATGTGTTTACCACATCCAAGTGTGTACGTTCTGACACAGACAGGGAAGTCAACAACAAGACTTGCAAGTGCTCTGCTGCCCCATTCTTGCCCTGCCCTGCCCTCCCTGTCTTTCAGACTATGAAGATCACACTCTGATAAAGGCACGGGCTATTTTTTTTTTGAGCGGCAGAGGCAGGGGAAAGAGGGGTGTTATATTTCAGTTACTCTCACTGCAGTCGTTTCTAAGCAAAGTTTTGTTGATTTCCCTCTATACCAAGCTCTCAGTCTAGTGTGCTGTTCCACAAAGCTTGACTTCTGCTGCTTTAGAAGAAATAAAAGGATACAGAAAAGTAATACTGAGGCTCTTACCATTCTGCAATGCTCTTATGTGCTCTTATTACAGAGGTCTCTATATCAATGGGATGGTACCTCATTCCTCTGAGCTCCAGTGTTTCATCCAAAGAGCCTACCACATATAAGGCATCATGCCTCTCTGCAATATAGCACAGACATTTAAAACATCATCAGACCTACAGAACAAACATGGTCATTTGTATGTGCTTATTCCTGACATTCTAAGATGTTTCTGGTGCTTCCTAGGAGAAGGAGTCTATAATACACATCAAGCTCTACCATTTGGAGAGAAGAGAATTAAGATGTCATTTAGCACTTCCACCTATTGACTCCAAGCAAATGAAACCAGACTAAAAAGAATTTCTAGGTCATTCAGTTCTGCCCCTTCTCTCACATAATGTAATCTCAGTTCATAAACCCAATCAAAATCTACTGTTAAAGCATCTTTTTGTTCCACTGTTCTTACCAGAGAACTTCTCTCCTCTGATCGATAGGAACACTTCTCCAATTTCCAAATTTAACTTTTTTTTCTTTTTAAAACCAGCTTATACCCACTTGTCCTTATGCCAGCAATATTCTTCTCAGCTTCTGAAGTTCCCCACAGTAGCAGCAAGAACAACTCTATCCCCTCCTCAGCCTTAGCTTTGCTAGGTTAAATAAGCAAAGCTCTCCTAGACCCTTCTTGAAGGACATGCTCTCCACATTGCTACATTCATCCTGTAACTCTGTTCAGTTTAATTTCGGTTTTTGCAGCCATTTTGTAATTCTGCTCAGTTGTGTAACTTGAGATGAAAAGCGTGTTGGGAAGCTGCACTGTATTTCATGCATACTTGCTATGTTAATTCACCATACATAGCCTCTCAAATGCTGACAAACTAAAGGACAACTGACGTTGTTCCACAGTGATAAAAATCTCTATGATACATGATTTTTCAGAAAGCTACAAGGCACAAAAACTTGCTATAGTAATCTGGTGCCTTGCCACCTGCAACTTCTCTTTGTTCATGAATGTCTGCTCACAGATTCCAATTTTTGTCAACTACCAGCTTTCTCAAGTACAGGGAGCCATTGCACTTTGAACAGCGACAGGACAATTCCATCAAAGCATCCAGTGCAGAACCTTGCACTAAGCAGCAGCACAATGTGCCCTGGAGGTCAGGTAACTACCCTAGAAAAATCACAGAAGAGGAAAGCAAGGAAAGCCTAGAGCACTTTGGTTGGGTGTGCTTTTATCATGCTCTACCAGCTCTGAAGTGGAAGGTGACATGCAGTAAAACTTCTTCAGGGAGCTGGATTTACATTACAGCAGCTCCCACCAACAGCCTGAGACCACATTCCTTCAGGAACAGAGACTCTGGAGGGGCTGGCCAACGCAGAACTGCTCGGTGTACTAAGTAGGCTGAACGGGTGGAGAGGCCTGGTGCCAAGAAGGGACCCTTCTGTGTAATGGTGGTAGCTGTGGGCTACGGATATCCCACATCTCTGATGAAGACTGTTTCTTTACCAGAATTCCCCTTTTGCTCTCTGATGGCACTCTGACTGTGGAAGAGGTAAGCCTGCATGACGGTGTTCTGGAGGAGATGGAACTGAGTGGGCTGCAGGGATTTCTCCAGCCAGAGCAATAGCATCCACCTTTCTTGTTCTCAAGAGCCCCAGGGAGACTGAATAGGACACCCGCACAGTAGACTGGAGGATGACCCTCTCTCAGTGACTAGATCCAACTGAGTTACATCACGGACCTGAACCCTAGACTGGTATCCACTGCAACAGATGGGGTAGCTCCTCAACAAAAGTCCGCACCCTCAATGAATTGCTTTCCTCGCTCACTGTTCTTCCTTCATAGAATGAAGGACTGAAAGTAAGATGGACATGCATGGTGTCCCCCAAATGGACACTTGTGTTCCAGAAGCAGGAACACTGCTTTTCTATCTTGTACCATGAGTGGTTACAGAAAATGTAAAAGGTGTCTGTGAAGCCCCTTCACAGCCCCATTATCCAGTGACAGCAATGAGGGGACACTGACACTATCCATGTAGATACCACCATTCATTTAAGTCCAATCACAGACAACTAGCAATATACATTTGCTAATAAGTTATAAGCATTCAAACTCCTTTTCTTAGGATGTTTAGAGATTACTTTTTTTTTTTTTAAAAAATGTGATAAGCAAGAGTTATACCTACTCCATATTCTGTCTCAACAGAAAAAGGAGCAGCTTTTCTTCCATCTGCTTAGATTTCTCAAGTTTAGACATCTTGGCTTAAATGGAAAAAATGGATTAACTTTATTTTCTATACTGGAAAATTATGGAGAAGTTACTCCTCTAGACCTTAAATTTTGGAAAGGCTGGGAAATCACTGGTATTTATGCATGTCCTAAAACTGCTGAATGACAACATTGTTCGTATTCTCTAGATCAGCACTGAAATACTGCATCCTGTCTGTAAGGAAAGATGTTCAGAGGAAAAGTAAGTAGAAAGGCCCTAGTGCTTCTAACAAATGTGCTTATATTATTTTGTGTAAGTTGAAATAAAGGAAAATGAACATGATTTCTAAATATGTCAAAAGGGCGTTATGAAGTTCTCATTTTGCAGGATTACCCAGTAACATTATAATCAATGAATATGTACAGAGTAACATTTCCTGTTACATTCAGCACTTTTCTCTGATGGGAGTCAGGATGAACTTGCAGGACAGCGTACTCTTCACTAGCTCAACTACCCCAAGGAGTTTCAAACACACGCGTCTGTAAGTACATTTGTTTTCTCTCACCTCCACTAGCGTCAGTAAGTTCTGTTCTGCGCAGAAAGCCAAGGTACCCAGTCCGAGCCCATATGGTCTGAGTGTCTCCAAAACTCAAGCGAGCAGTAAAGTGATCAGCGTGCAGTGCTTCTTCTCCATACACTGTGTAGTAACCAGTAGAATTGTGCGGACTACTCACCCATATCTAGGGGATTTAAAAAAAAAACAAAAACAAAACAAAAAAACCAAAAGGGAATCATTCCCATATAAACATAGGTTATTCTGCCAGATCCAGGCAGCATCATTTATTGACTTAAAATATCTGTTCCATTGATTATTTTTTTTCTCCTAAAATACCAGTAGTAGTTTTACTAAAAGAATTCATTAACTTCTGCCTCACAGAAAATGATCAGGAAAAAGGAGTAAAAAGGAGCTTTATATACATGTAATAGAGGATGGTAAAGACGAAAAATGAACTAGGCATTTGGCTTACTGGAAAAGAACACCTGTTAACCTGCAATCTTCTATTACCTGGGCAGCTTAGTATACACAAATCCAGATGTATACAAAACAAAGATTAAACCAAACAGTAAATTACCTCATTACTACTGTCCACTGATGTGAGTACATAAGATATTCACTGTCTCTTCTAGCTGTCAATCAGACATACTAGTCAACTGATATCACCTGGTACTGGCATGCAGTAGTTTGGCAGAGGAGGGAGGAAACCGTGCAGACATACATACAAGTATGTAAACAGTTCCAGCTCTCTGTAGAGTTCATTCACTTGCCACATTATGTGGCCATCCCACTAAGAGACAGGCGTTGATCTAACATGATTTATGTATATATTAAATCACTGCTGATTGATAAACAAAGTACAACAGCATCAAAGCTTTACCTCTCCTAAATGTGAGTCTCCCAGAGGTCCCTTGGTTTCTGTGTGTGCTATGATGACCTTTACCCCTGGAAGAATCTTGAATAAGAAGCAAATGTTTACAATAGAAGTTAAGAGAACTTGAATTCATCAAAAGAAAAGTTAATAAGGCAGAGACACAGAAGTCAACGGTCTGTGCAATTCTTCGCATTCTACTCCCCTCTGCACCACAGATAACAACCATCTCTTCCTACCAAGTTGCTTCCTCATTTAAACTCTAAGCAGCTATTTTGCCACTTCAGAGTTGAAGTTTGTTTCACACCTGAAAAATGCCTTCCACATGAAGGCCTCTGATTTTTTCAGCTGTAGCAACATATCCTATTGCTTCACTTCATGCACCTGGCTTCATTTTAACTAGCTGTTCATTTTATACTCTCTCTAGTGTCTCTCCTAGATATACTGTGATTAGTGAAGCTCATTGCACAGATTCTATACTAAGATCCAGCTGATGCAGCTCACCACCCAGGTAAGGGTCATGAGGAGGAAGGATTGCTCTCAATCTCTCACCTTCCCAGACTCCATAAGCGGCAGACTGTGTGGAGAACCTCTCTCTACCAAACGCACCCTGAGAAAATAAGACAATGCATTTGTACAAGGATTCATGAACTTAAACAGAAGTTAAATAGATGTGTTCCAGTATATCCAGTGTTACCCTATCCTTAGCTGCACTGACCAAACTGTTATGATGCCAGCCAATTATGCTCAGTTATTCACAATGCAGTAAGACAGTTAAGAGTTTCTAGCTGTCTTCAAGACTTCCACATTAGCATTCCCATAGACCATGCTTCTTTTAAGAATCAGAAACTCAGCTCTCTGGAGAGATGAATAACTTTTTCCAACAGAGCTCTAAGGTTGCAGTTCCACCAGCATTTTAAATTCACTTTCTTCATTGGACTCTCCTGGACCTCTGCTTGCCACACTGAACCATGGCAGAGCGTCAGTAGGAATTACAAAAAGTGAAGAGCCAGCAGCCTAAACAGAATTCAGTGACAATATGCAGCCCATTAGTAGTGTAACTTATAAAAGTTAGCACATTTGCAGAAGGGACAAAAATTGGGTGTAATAGGAGAGGCATACAAGAGAAGAGGCTCCTATACTTTATATTATATTACACTATCCCTACACCCATAGGCTAGAACTGACTAACACAGTGGCAGCTTTGAGGCTATGGCTGAACTTGTTTTTAACAGGAATATACACCATGCAAATCATAGTGATAAATTAAATAAGGAGAAAATGACTGTAGTTTACATTGATCTGTTTAGATGCCAAATCAGGATCATTTACCAGCAGTCCTGGTCAACCGGGGAGGTCCCACCTGACTGGAAGTTAGCTAATGTGACACCCATCTACAAGAAAGGCTGGGAAGAGGACCCGGGGAACTACGGGCCTGTCAGCCTGACCTGGGTGCCAGGGAACGCCATGGAGCAGATCATCCTGAGTGCCATCACACAGCACGTGGGGGACAGTCGGGGGGGGATCAGGCCCAGCCAGCATGGGTTTATGAAAAGGAGGTCCTGCTTTACTAACCCGATCTCCTTCTATGACAAGGTGACCCGCTTAGTGGATGAGGGAAAGGCTGCGGATGTTGTCTACCTGGACTTTAGTAAGGCCTTTGACACCATTTCCCACGGCATTCTCCTGGAGAAACTGGCTGCTCGTGGCTTGGATGGGTGTACTCTTTGCTGGGCAAAAAACTGGCTGGATCGGCAGGCCCAAAGAGTTGTGGTGAATGGAGCTAAAGCCAGTTGGCGGCCGGTCACAAGTGGTGTTCCCCAGGGCTCGGTATTGGGGCCAGTTCTGGTTAATATCTTTATCAATGATCTGGACGAGGGGATCGAGTGCACCCTCAGTAAGTTTGCAGACAACACCAAGTTGGGCGGGAGTGTTGATCCGCTGGAGGGTCGGAAGGCTCTACAGAGGGATCTGGACAGGCTGGATCGATGGGCCGAGGCCAACTGTATGAGGCTCAACAAGGCTCAGTGCCGGGTCCTGCACTTGGGTCACAACAACCCCATGCAATGCTACAGGCTTGGGGAAGAGTGGCTGGAGAGCTGCCTGGCAGAAGAGGATCTGGGGCTGTTGGTCGACAGCCAGCTGAATATGAGCCAGCAGTGTGCCCAGGTGGCAAAGAGGGCCAATGGCATCCTGGCTTGTATCAGGAATAGCGTGGCCAGCAGGACCAGGGAGGTGATCATCCCCTTGTACTCTGCACTGGTGAGGCCGCACCTCGAATACTGTGTTCAGTTTTGGGCCCCTCACTACAAGAAGGACATCGAGGTACTAGAGCGCGTCCAAAGAAGGGCAGCAAAGCTGGTGAAGGGTCTAGAGAACAAGTCTTACGAGGAGCAGCTGGGGGAACTGGGGTTGTTTAGCCTGGAGGAGGGTGAGGGGAGACCTTATCGCTCTCTGCAACTACCTGAAAGGAGGTTGTAGCGAGGTGGGGGTCGGTCTCTTCTCCCAAGTAACAAGCGATAGGACAAGAGGAAATGGCCTCAAGCTGCGCCAAGGGAGGTTTAGGTTGGATATTAGGAAGACCTTCCTTCACTGAAAGGGTAGTCGGGCACTGGAACAAGCTGCCCAGGGAAGTGGTTGAGTCCCCATCCCTGGAGATACTTAAAAGACAGGTAGACGTGGTTCTTAGGGACATGGTTTAGTGGTGGACTCAGCAGTGTTAGGTTAATGGTTGGACTCGATGATCTTAAGGGTCTTTTCCAACCTTAATCATTCTATGATTCTATGAAATGATGGTGAATAGCTTGTCTTCTAACAGTTAAGATTTAAACTTGCAAAAATTAGAGGTGAGTAGTCACAAAAGCTGCCAGTTAACCTAAGTCCCTAATTTAACATTATCAGTTAAAAAAAAACCTGAAGCAAATGCACCAAGTCTTGATATTATGTTTCTTAAATTAAGTACAGAAACAAATACATACATGTATGTACCCTACTAAACTTACAGTCTGAACTTGGTGCTGCCAGCACTTACATTAACTAAGTTAACCAAGAAACAAGTTAATATGAAAATTATGACTACAGAATTAAGTCTGATAGAATGAATTATCCTCAGCAAGTTTCCAGATGACATGTGTGTACATATATGCGCATGTGTGTTTTGATACGCTGTAGTACAGGCCTGACATCAGTTTATTTGATCTGGGAAGGCTGAGGAAATTGAATCGGTTTGGTCTGAAGGAAAAAAATAAAAAAAAATTTAAAAAGACTAAGGGGGACTCTAACTGCACTTTTTCCACTACCTAAAAGGATTGTTAGAGAGAAGATGGAGCCAGATTTCTTGGAGTTGCACACCAGAAGAAGAGGACAGGGATGTAACATGCAAGATGGGAAATGCCAGTAAGGAAACCTTCCCCAGAGCGAGGTGTCAGTCTCAGCACATACCCCCAGAGAGGAGGAGGATCTCCATTCTTGGAGATTTTCTGTACTGAACTGGTCCTGGCCCTCAGTAACCTGGTGAAGCCTTGAAGCTGGTCCTGCTTTGAGCAGGAGGTTGCATGAAGGACATCCAGAGATCCTGCCCACCCTAACTGTTTCTGTGATTCTGTGACTAACCAGCCAGTTGGCAAAGTCACCTTTTGCTAACAGTATGGTTAGGCAAGAAACAGCTAATGAGTCTAGATTATATAAGACTAATGAACAGAGAGCAAGTTAGGTGAGGGTCTAGAAAGAAACAGAAGAACAAGTAATGGAGGAGGAGATGCTGGACCACTTTCAGCACATAGCCATCATTAAAGGATTCTCTAGGGTGGGGTTCCTTGTATAGCGTGATGACGGATTAGCTGCTGCCAAGAATATTTCAACATACCAATGCAACAAGGCTGAACTTTCTCCTCTACAGTCATTAAATAGTTAATGCTTTAACATCATCTGTACCTGTCATGTCGAAGTGCTCTCATATCTACGTAGACTGTTGTTGGATCTGGTCCTGCTGTTCCCTAAGAGTAAGACAGAAGAAACAAATTCAACAGAAGCCAGAAAATCCTGCTTTTATTCTCACAGCCACATAAATTTACAAATTCCTCTCCCTTTTCTACTGACACTTATAAAGTACTGCCCTGATCTATGAGAAATATAGTAAAACAGCCCCCCTTTCTAGAGTGACTGCCATAAAGCTTCAATGTTTTATGGAATCAGTAAATGAATGCACAAGTGAAGTATGTATTGATACAGGTAAGTCTTTAAGTTTTTAAAATTTTTAAATTTAAAACTTAAGTTTTTAAAATTTCATTTTGGTAAGCACCTCCTCTAAAAACTACATAGCAAGTGCAAAGCATGTAAGCATAAACCTGTGTGAGTCTAATCCCTTTCCCAAAGCCCAGCTGTTCTACTTTATAACAGTTTTGTCAACTTTGAAGGAAAAAAAACACCAACAACATTTAACTAAAATGTAACTCTAACCAACCTGTATCTTTTCAAGGCTCCTGCCAGTAACAGCCTAGGCAGAGCTCTGTTGCAGTCAGAGGATAAACCTTCTGACCAACTCTGGCAAGAGGTCTCCGTTTCCCAACATGTGAACAGGGGACCTTTTTTTTTCCCCAGCACAATTTAATCTCAAGACAACTAGAAACTACTGTGAAATGCATATTTAAGCTGAAAAAATAGGCAAAGTTTCCTCCCCATAGCAAAGTTTCTCATTTTAGGAATACTTAGAATGAGGCCACTTGGGCATCAGCTAAGATTGCAGTGCTGGAAAACAGTTATAATGTCTTTATAATGACATTCCCTTATACTTTTATAGCACCACTGAGGCTCAGTGACACTGATGGCCACGCCAGATTAATGGTGTGATCTTTATCTGTAGGAACATTCCATTCAGTAATTTTAGTCATTGCTATAATTCCCTTTCTGGCTTTTTTGAGAAAGAGGTTTTGTACTTCAACTACAAGTGTTCTTTGTGAGTAAAACCGAACTTCTTTAGGGGGGGAAAAAAAAAATTGCCTTGATCTGTTTCAAATGAAAACTCTCTCAAATGGCATACATTCGTTATAGAGTAATACTCCTGAACCAGACTGACTTTAGGACATTGCAAGCACACATGCATCACTATACCTGTTCAGCCAGCTTGCCCAGCCTGTTTGGCTGACAGCGGGACCACAAACAGAAGTAACAGAGGCCATCAAAGTGTGTGAAACAGAGAGAAAGGGGAAAAAAGAAAATACAAACAGAAGCACTGGAAACATAAGATACACACAGTAAGACAGAAAACAAAACTCATACTGTTTTAGAGTGAGAAGAAAATTTCCATTTCAGATTATTCAAGAGCTTGGCACTTTTAAGGGGTTCATTGGGAAACATGCAAGTCCCAGTTAATAAACAAGAAGTAGTTTAAGGCAGATCATATGTAATGCCTGTTGCCTTATCATAAATCCCTCCTCCATCTGTAAGTATCTAAAGGCTGCTTGCAGCTTCAGAAACACCACCTCGCTAAACCAGTCCAGTAAGGTTGGAAGACATTACATATTTATTTGCATGCTAGCTTGTATCAAATACACATTCAGTTTGGTTATTAATCTATACTCATTTAAATTCAATGATTTAAAGAAGTCAAATACAGATATCACTTTGGAAGAATGGAGGAAAGGGGTTAAAAAAAAAACACTAAAGAAGGGCTCAAGAACAGACAACAGAGATGAAAAAGGGATAAAATGAAGGGGAAGCTTAACTGCCCAGCAGCCCTACACTCTTCACAGTTTTCTTGGAGTACTTTTCACACTGCCATTTAACATTCTGTAGAAAAACTGTTTTTTTCCCCTTTGTGCACTCTGAACAGCAAATAGCCAAAGCTAGCTTTTAAAATTCTTATTTAGACAGGCAATTCAAAAAGCTGTTCTTTCACACTTGGCATCTGAAATGTTCTATTCAATGAATTTAAAATCTTTCTGTACAGTCATCTTAATTTCACCTATATCCTTCCTATTTTTCAATCTACTGATTCATAAAATTGCTCTGGTCGCACTTCTTTATAACCATTTATCTAGGGGTTGTTAAAAACCTTTTATTGTTTAATATGTGTGAAAGAAACTATAGAAACTAAAGAAACAATTATGAATGGCAACATATTTAAGAAGCTCATGGCCCAAAACATCTCTCTTGTAGGAAATCTAGAACATTAAAATATGCTCTGAGAGGAAAAAAGGCTTTACTTCACCTAGTGGGCACCAGAAAGGGGGGAAAAAAAAAGGGAAAAAAAAGTTTTGCAAAAGCACAGTAGCAATCTTTATGCAATCATATTTTTATTAAGTGTAATTTATACCAATAAAATTTGAAATAAAATTTACAATTACACACATACTTAATGCATGTGAAACTATGAAATTCCTCACATACAAAACTACATACTGCCACATCTGAAACTTGAGCAGTTTATCCATTGACTCAAGTATCATCCAAAACCCAGGATGCTTTGCCAATTTCTAGACCATACTTAGTACCTGATTTTCAGGTAAGTTGTGGAATACGTTTTTTTTTTCCCCCTCCTAACTAAAGAAGAAACATCTCATTAGGAAAAGTTAGATTTAATCTGGTTAAATTACACACACAAGATTATTGTCAACTGAATACTAAACTGTCAAAGGTGGGTCTGGACCACAGCATGTCATTATCTCCAATCTGTGAAGCGGGGCTGTGTACTTTATGGGCATATTCTCCCCTTCAAAGCTTCCAATTTTACAACTTTAATTGAAGAAAAAGTCCAGCTCTCACATGAGGTGAGACAAATGTATTTGCATGTTGGTAATACTCATTTGCGATCTTTAAAACTAAAAAAACCTGCCAACCTTGCCATTTCTCCTGGGTCTTATTTGAGGAACTCTGTCTTCCATTTAATTCCACATATACATAAGCTACTTTTCAAACAGGCAAAATATGAATCACACAAAAGCTGAAATAGCAGTGTTTGAAATACTTAATATGTTTATGATCATGAAGCTGTGTATTTAATTTAATACTGCTCCTGCATAGTAGGAAGGAAACAGGTTTCTTAATACAGATCCCCTGTATTAGAAAGGCAAATCAATTGGTCAATTAGTACACAAAAGTGAAATTATCATAATCCACATCTTGAAGGCGTATTTAACTTGGTGATGAAGCAAGCAATGGAGCTCTAGTTCATTAGAAAAAAATTACATAGAGCTGAACGTGATTTCCTATAAAGTTCCCAGAGATTCTGTCCATGAGCATAAGGAATAAGCAGTTTAATCCCACCTGTAAGCAAATTGCTACGTTGACCCTGCACCCAAATGTAGTGCTCACTGCACGAGCAGAGAGGCCCAGGTCTTTGAATAACTTAGAGAAAGACTGTGTTAATGTAATCCTTGGTCTCTCCTCTGCAACCACCATGCATGTTCGCACGCAGGACAGGTTAACTCCTTTCATCTGAGAGGTTGGGTGAAGAAAACAACAACATTTTAAGTTTGAAGTCAACAATTCTAGAAATAAGCCACTTTAATTTGTGGAACAGATGGACTTTAAAAACACTAGAATAACTGACATGGACTAGTTAAACAATATAGACACGGACTGCACTCAAGTTTGGCTCCATCCACCCAGGACAACCCTCTAAAATTGTGCCGAGAAGATTTGTGGTAGGGTTTGATGCAAACTCCTCGCATCATGTAGCTGCAATACAGCCACTCATTGTTTTGAGCTGAAAAAAAACACAAAATGTCATTGTGTCACAGGTTTGGGCTCACAAGAGACCTGCTTGCTCCCAGCGCTGCACAGTTCAGATGCAGGCAGAGTGTTCGAGACATTATTAGCTCTTACCAGCGTGAATGTGAACCTGTAGCAACTGGCTGTGGGCCAGGATTCCCTTCAGTGAGGTCCAGGAGAACAGAGGGACACAGTTTTTTGTCTATACTGAGAATAAGCACAATGTAGCCGCTTTCTTGTGCACAACAAGCTGCCAGACATTCCCAGTGGAAGTCCTGAGCAGCTTAGTTACTACAACCATGGGAACTGTCCTAACATTGAGACAGAGGTGCCTCTTCAGGGACATTAAGTTTCAGTTAAAGAGATTTCCCGCAAAAATAAATGGATGTATTAGTGTGTAATTGCTGCTGTTAGGACAATTACATCCATTTTAGAACTCAATACTTTTGGTATCAAGAGATCTGAAAGCAGGTGAGACTTGCCAGGTTTTGGGGGGCTTTTTGTTTTGATTTTTTTGGAGGGAGAGTTTTTTGGTTTTGGGGTTTGGTGGGGGCTTTGGGGTTTTGTTTTTTTTTTTTGATGTGGGTTTTTGTTTGTTTGTTTGTTTGTTTCATCTCAGAGAAGAAGTTGTTGATAGGCTTGCTAAGTATTTTGCCCAAAATCTCAGAAATACCCAGCAGCACAGAGGTTGCACAAATACATGAAGTTGAAACATAAGACTTCCCCCCCCCCCGCCCCCCCCATCAGAAACATGAGAGCTGAAACTTCCAGCAATCTCAGCATTTCCCAAAAAGCAAGTCATAATGAAAAGCTTTCAAAGAAACACTTATGGCCCATCTTCTGCAAGCCAAAATGAAATATTTTTAGAAAGATACACGTATTTGTATGTCAGTATGTTGAAAAATTAAGTCCACTCACCCGGAGTATATCAGTCTGTGTTCCAAGCCCTTTGGTGCACATCTCCATCACAGAGTAGGAGCAGAACGTGACGCGCACTTTATACTGACTTACAGCAGACAACCACAGAGACACATTGCTCTCCAGTTCCAGAGGAGGGACTAGAATAGACTGATGACCCGAATATACACTAGAGAGAGGAAGAAAAAGAAACACTAAAACTTCAAGCCAGCATAAAAAAAGCCAAAAGTTACATAAAGTCAAAATGAAGCACATACAGGAAAACTGAGAGCTTGGTATCTATTTGAACTTCAGCTTATCTTCTCCTCAGAGAGCAAGTATCTCTTAGTTAGCTAATAACTATGCATTTCAGTTAAGTCACAAACTTTAAGGTATATTTGTTCTGCAGTAACTTGTGTTGAACTATAGGCAAATACTCAATGCCTTGAATAGTCAGAACTTCTGACACTAAAACATTAACATTTGTGACATCATTCCAGTTACAGATTACAATTGGTAATTGAGCTTATTTTTCTGAGTCATTCTAGGCAAAATGCACCTTTTGCTTTGAGTGAAATGAGTCTTTAACACCTATATTGCTGTCCTGGTTTCGGCTGGGATGGAGTTGGTTTTCTTCCTGGTAGCCGGTATGGGGCTGTGTTTTGGGTTTAGGTTGAGAACAATGTCGATGATACACTGATGTTTTGGTTCTTGTTAAGTAGTGCTAAGTACTTGCTAAGTGGTGCTCACACTGGTCAAGGACCTTTCAGCTTCCCATGCTCTGCCAGGGGCATGGGAGGCTGGGAGGGGGCACAGCCGGGGCAGCTGACTCAGACTGGGCGGGGGCTATTCCATACCACGTGACGTCATGCTCAGTATATAGGCAGGGGAGTTGGCCGGGGAGCGGTTCGGTCGCTGCTTGGGGGACGTGCTGGGCATCGGTCGGCGGGTAGTGAGCAATTGTACAGTGTACCGCTTGCTTTGTATTACTACTGTTCTATTTTTTTATTTTACTTTAGTTATTAAACTGTTTTTATCTCAACCCACGAGTTTTCCCCTTTTGCCCTTCCGATCCTCTCCCCCATCCCGCCGGTGGGCGGCTGAGCGAGCGGCTGCGTGGTGCTTAGCTGCTGGCTGGGGTTAAACCACAACAATTGCACCATTCAAGTTTTTAGTGCAATTTTCTAGCCTTTGCTGTAGGCGTCTCAGTTTTTAAACAGTGTTTATGTGAAATATTTAACCTGGATACCAGTTAACGTAAGTGGACAGAAAGACAAAGTCAGAATCACACCACCTTTTAATTTTTTTTTTTTTAAATATTACATACTCATTTCAAGACAGTAAACACCATGACCATACAGTCTTAAATTACCAAATGTTTTTTAGATCAGTTACTATCAACGAAATCAGTGACACACCCCTCTGTAAAACCAATGCATCTTGAAAAAAATAACAGCATCTCTAATTGCTTTCAACAGGTCGCTTGACATGCTTGTCATTTCTCCTGACTAGAGCTGATGTGTTTTTGTAGTGGGCAATGCGATGAGGAGGGTTTTTTTGTTTTCTTTTTAAATATTCTAAAATAGAAAAAAAAAGAATCATTCTGTAATAAAACAGTCTTTCACACTAAAACAAAGCTATCACTCAGATGAAACACAGCAGACCTTATATTAACTCTTGTACAGAAAGCATGACACATGCTTCCCTAAAAATATTTTTTAAAATCAATTTAGGTTTTAATTCTTCTATCACTGAGGTTCCTTCTCCCTCCACCCTACCTCACTTTATTGATGATACAAATCATCGGATGTTACTGAAGTTAAATTTTTGCTTTCCTTCAGTACACTTCCTTTCCAGCTGGGGAAATTAGAGAGGGAAGGAACAGGTTAACTACAGTAAATTTAACTTTATCTGTTTACAAAATAATCTTTCATATTCCGTTTCTGCATTTTTTAATGAAATATCTAAAACACTATAAAATCTTTGGATTAGTTAAATATGTAGAATATTTTAAAAGGCAAAAAAGAGGAAAATTTTGCAGCTTTGCAAGATGTGCTGCATTATAGTAGTTATCCGATTGAATCAATTCAGGTTTCATTCATTTTAAGAAACATTTAATTGCTTCCTTTAGCAGTATTTCTTAGTGCATACTAATTTTGCAGTCAACACCTTAAGGGTCTTGTAAAAAGATATGGTTTAATCTCAAAAGACTTTAAAAGGATTTATTTAATCAATGTAAAATAGACAGTGCAGTCCTTTTTTTCTTGGATCTGGCATCTAATTAATTCCACTTGAAAAACCCAAGTAACTCAAGGAACTAACTTACTTAAATGAATTTTGTTACCACAAAATTTCTTTTATGAGATACCTATAAAAAGGTTAATTTGGGTTTCTCTGACAGTTTCATCCATGACTGTTCCCTTGGATTCTAGAGAAGGCTGGGAACACATGAGAAAGCCTACAACTCAAATGACATACCTGCACAAGCACCATAGTGCAAATCCCAAGCCACAATAAGGGTCAAGGCAGATGGCAATCTGACGTGAAGGGTACAGTTCACACTGTAGCTTTATAGAGCGACATAAGGCACTTGTAGCTGCATGTGACATCTGTAAGAGGAAAACAGGCGCTCTCAGGGACTTTTTAAAAAAGTGGGTATCACATGTAATAACTGATAGAAATGTTTATTGTAGAAGGCGTGACAAGATGTAGTGGTTTGGGTTTTTTTAAGCACCTTTAAAACAAGAAAAGGATACAAGCCCAAAATTTCATAGGTATTTTCATGCTAGTGGCAAATGACATCTCTCATGACATCCAATGATGCCAAATGACATCTGTCATCTCTATGATAAATCTCAAAAGAAAACATTCATGAACTTTATGATAAACACTCTCCATTTAGTCCCCTCAGTGATTCCTCACATAGGGCCAATAAGACTGAATGCTTCCAAAAAGTGCATCATGAAATTTTGATGTCATGCAAATTTAAAAATAAGCTTTCTGAACACTAAGACGGTCCACTTACATTTCTGTATTTCTTCTCTGGCAGGAGGAATGAATGTGGAATATGTCTATATACAAGGAAACAAAGTATAATAATCTCTCTCTTGTTACTCTACCTTTACTCCTGCTAATATACCAGTAGTAGACACACTGAAGTCCAAGTATGCCAACATATCTGGAGATGTAGGTCTGAAAATACTAGGCAGCTTCTTTTTAGGCATATCATCTATTTAAAATATATAAGAAGAGAAGAGTACCATATTATTATTTTGGAAAAAGAGCACAGGACAAAAAATATATCTTTACAGCATTAACACCAGATGCTTTCTATAGTTTCTGGACAGCTATTTCGATGCAATGCAAGATACATCCATTCAGTTAGGTAGTTATGGTATAACAAAATAAATAAAACAATATTCAAACTATTTACATTTTGGCTAGTGGGCAAACATTCTGTACCTGTATCCAAAATAGTGGGCCATGTTTTAATATCTACAGCTGTTGCAGCTTCCTTGGACTTCAGCAGTTTCATTATCGTTTGTGTGGTCAGTATACATGCAGACTTACTGACCTGTAAAAGACACAGCATTAAAAACATTTATAAAACTAGTGAATGAATGCTCAAGTGATTTCATATCCATCCAGATGAGATAATCAGCTGAATAGATGAAGAAAAACTTTAGAAACAAAGCAAAATAAATTACAACAATAGGAAGAACATTTTAAATGAGTTTCTGAAAAAGTATTTATTGACTCAGACACAGCATACTGATTATTGTTCTTCTTAGTTTATTTTACATCGACTGTGGCAAAGCAATTTATCAGGCTGCATCAACCATCCTACACCCACCAAAAGCATTAGGAAAGGAATGTCTTATACATACCTCTACAATCATTTTGACAGTGGGCAGAGTGGTAGCGAGATTCTGTGGATGAGGTGGGCGAACGGTGATAGGTATACAGCCAGCATATAAGCAGCCATAAAAAGTTGCTATCAACTCTACTCCTGTAAAGGATATTTGTGAAATTAAAGCCATTTTTATCAGAACAAAAGGCCAAACTCTTTCACCAAAATCAAAATACACACTGATTTATTTTATCAAGATGTATGGATTTGTCACAGAGGTCTCTTCAAATCAACAGGCTGTTCTTGGCCATGCCCAATTCTATAAGGTTAAAATATTTTGCATTTGAGAGTTAGCAAAGATTATTCAAGCCCTACAAACTTTAAATTTGTAGGGATATATTTTCATGGACAGGTAGTATAAAATAACAAAAATAACAAAACAAGATATTGTAGGTTATGAAGATGACAACTCAGATTCTTTTAAAAAGCACACATTTGTTTTTCACAATTATCACTCTGAAATATGCAGTCATCCTACTTTTATGAGGTAATACTTTTTTGCTGAGGTACACTTGCATTACTAGTGTGTATTTACAAGTCTGGGGTCCAGATTTCACTTCTAGAGACAGCAGTTCAGGAAAGAAAGGGTGTTCATACACTGACATCCTTAATTTAGCTTTCAATGGATACATACGCAGTTTTATTCCATTCTCTGAGGCTGAAAACCAAGAATCTTTCATGTGGTTTAAATCAAACTACTCTTGCATAACTGCCCGGACATCTGGAGCAGTTAGATGAAATGTTTGGTAAATGCAGTTTGCCACTTGGAGAAGCGACATAATAAATAATTATACGACATAATAAAACGACAAAAAGGAAGTCTCTTCCTTTAAATACTAAGTCACTGCCATATACCACTATATGAAATGGATGTTTGAATGCTCTATCTTTCCAAGAGTTGTTTCTTTTCTTGTGATGTCTGACTTTTATTTCTGCTGTCTGTACTGCCTTACCTGGAGGATAAACCAGGGCTACGTGGTCACCAACATTCAGTCGTCCTTTCTCCATCAGTGCGACTGCCACTCTCTCTGCTCTCTTGTGCAACTGTATGCACGATGCAGTGCTAGCTACAGTGCCCTGCACAAAACAGAAGCAAGATCAGAAAACTTTATGGAGAACAGTTTAAAACTAAACAAAGTACATGCTGCCGATGCAATATTTCATTGTCATTTTAACGATACAGCAAACAGTTTTAAAGATCCTGTCTCGGTGTTTCGGAAACCATGCTGCTGGTGCCGTGAACTTTTAGAATGCTAGAGAATTGTATACATATTATTTTGAACATCAGACAGCGAAGCAGCTTATAAATGTATTTGGTACCACAAAATGAACACCTTACAAATATTTGAAATTTCACAGTACAAGGGAGAAAACACGCTAGTAGTAGTAACACAATTGTTTTAGCAGCAAGTGAAGGACTGCATCAGCTTTACCCTACCATGCACAGCCAAACCTCTAGATATTTTTGCAATCAGCAGTCTTAAAAGGGCAAAGGGAACTCTCCTGATGTCTTTGGTACAGATATTCTTTTAAAAGGTCATAGAGGCAACCTGAGCTGTGGTTGGTACGCACTGTCACTGCTGCTTCAGTGCATCTACTGTCCACCTTGTAGAAAGTGTATTTCCCACAACTATGCATCTGGAAAGTCTTTCACATGGAAGCACCTCTATCTTTGGATTGCTTAGGCAGTCACAAAGTAATGGAGATTCCAAAAGGCTTAGTCCAGTTTTTGATATGAAGACAGAAAACATCCTTTTGCTATCCAGCCTAGGAAGCGATACCTTACCCTTAAGCCTGTGAGGTTGGGATGTATCCGTTTTTCCAAGACTACAATCTGTTGCAAGAAAAACTGGTCGGACAACCACCTCAGAGGAAAACAGTCAGTCAGAGACCGAATGAAGCCTCCTGCTATACAGATAAGGATTGTCACAGCAAATGTCTGCTATACAAGTATTCAGTTTCAAGTCCAAGACGAGCTGCCACATGTAATCCTCAGCCCAAGTGCACAGCTGTCAGATCCAAGGCCTAGTTTGATGCAGGATGGCACTGGCACTCTGCTCAATTTTACTAAGTTGTTAAAGTCTGGGAGCTCAAGTCATGCAAAATAAGAACAGTAAATACAGTGTATTGTTGATATGGGAACAGTAGCAGCTCAAGGACTTGGGATAAAAATATTGACATGAAAAAGCATAAAACAACAGGGTTTCTCACAGACAGCTGTGAACACACTAATGTTTAGCATTGTAGCTTATTAGTCCCAGTTATTTAAGGCATGTGTTCACCAACAGATAATTTCTTCGTGCCCAAGTTTTGTGTTTCCTTTTTGCAGTCTCCTTGTGAAGGGTAAAAGTTGCCTGAACAAAGTGACCCAGAAAGGGGCTTCATACTAGAAAACTTCCCTCAAAAGCCTCTTCATTCTGAGAGAATAAACCAATTCTGTGACTTTTAACAATAACCATATTGAAGCAGTTTCTTCTGCTAAAGCACAGTCTCATGAGAAAACTCAGAACTTTGAACCACATCCTAAACCATTTTGCCCGTCTGAATGAGAGACCCAAAGGCAAATCCATGACTTCCCAAGGACCACTGCTGGACCTTCCAAAAGCATGTTCCCTATCTCACATGTCTGAAGGACAGCACAGGACAAGTTAGACCCAATTTGTCACTGGGCTGTTATTGTCACTGGAAGGGTAGCTACTGAGTACAGGCTCAAACGAAAATTGACCAACTTTGCCTCCTGGAAAGAAAGGAGGGGAATAAAAATGTGCCAGAACAGCAGTAGAAGAATCTAAAATATTTAAGTTTTCTGAAATATGCACAGCAGTAGTGCTCCTCAAGCCCGGGGAGGCTGAAATACTGAGGAACATACAAAAGTGCATGTTTTTTCATGCCCCTTTATGAAGTGTTGTATGCACAGGGTATGTGAATGCTCCAAATTACTGACATTCACGTGCAGAGCAGAGTGGCTATAAGCAAAAATGATGCATTTACTGAGAAACATGACTGCTTCCTTGCCATATGTCATAAGGGCTCAGACAGCCCTTGAATAAAACAAGGATATAGAGCCTATAAGTACATAGAGACAGTACTCCAAAACTGAAGCATTTACTTGTTCATGTTTGAGGAACTGTAAGTGACATCCTTTTTAAGGGCAGAGCCTAGCTGAGGACAAGGCATCAGTGTCTGAAGGGTGTGCAGTGCTCCTGGAAAATATGACTCCAAAGCTGTCCCAAGGGTTCTCTACTTAGGCTCTAGATCTAATTAAAAAAATCCTCCAGCTCTGACTTCCAGTTACCCTTGTGCTCAGGGAGGAAGACAGAATTGTGGCTTCCATTAATATGACAAAAGTTGTGTTCCAGCAGGAAAGGCAATTACTGCAATGTTTTAAGCTAGGCAGAATGCATACTGAAATTCCAGATGTGGAATAAAAGATGCGGAATAAAATTCCTGATGTGGAAAAATTATGCTGTTTGCTAACTAGCAATTTTTGTCTGCTTCAAAACCATGACATTCCACATCATCAACATAACCCAAAGCATTTTAGGAAAAGACTTCTAGCTGGAATTTTCTTAGAATCCAAACAATCTTTTACTGAGATCAATCTCCCAGTATGATCTAAAGTGCATCTCACCTTGGAATTCAACAAAAGGAAGAGGGGATGATCTGGAGTTGTTTGAGCTCGCCACTGAAGAACATCTGCTAAATACAGGAACTGAAACAGGAAAAAAAAAGGAGACACTCAGATTCACTCAAAATGCAGCATGTTTAGTTTCAGCAGAATACCATAACTGGTCTTCTCTCATTTTGAATAAGCCAATTCAAATATTTAATAATACCAGGACATCAGTGTTACCTTTCTTGCCTGGTCGTTATCCTCCAGCTGGGTAACATCTCTCCCTGAGGCTTGAGCAATTCTCTTTCCAGCAACAAGGTTTCCTACTATCATTGAAGCAGGACCAACATCTTCATTTTGAAAAAACAGTGCAAAATGAGGAAAAATAATGTAAGGAACATGTAATAACCTATAATTCGGCCTGCAGATTACTATAAATGCCATATGTAACATAGATCTGAAAAGATGAAACGCTAAAACCAAGGATCATATTGCATAGAAAAAGAGAGAAGAGGACAGTATGGTACATTAAAATTCAGTCCATTATCAGTACGGTACATTACAAATCAGTCTATTACTGATTCAGCAAACTGAGGTCTGTCTGTACTTCAGTTTTATTACGTGAGTTACCGGCCTTTGCAAGATGGCCAGTACAGGAACAATTTATAACGTAGCTACGGAAGCATGAACTAGGTACATGCCATGAGTCCTTGCATTTACCTGGGATTCAAGGCAGCCCATAATGCCCTCACTGAGTTCTGAGCTGCTCTGACAACACCACTAGCTCTGCAAAGTTAGGCAGCTTAAAGCCATCCAACATGCACAGCCCTGAGCTGTCACATTGCCTCCAGATCATACTCCACGCATACCCTCAGAGACAGACACACGGAACTAAGGAACATGCTCTGGTTTACTCACCTGGTTGCTTCTGTCGAGGCTTAGGCAGGTTAGTAACGCAAGTATGTGGACACATCAAGACATTACAAGGGTGCAGAGCACCCTCTAAAAAGCGCTGCTTGGTTTCTGAAATATGAATTCCTCCGAGTGGAGCCTTTGGCAAAGTGTTGGCTGGTACCAAGGCAAGACAGTAGACGCCCACTTGGTGAATGCTATCAATTGCCTTGACAGAAAGAAAAAAAAAAAATACATTCCACGTTATCAACTGGGATGTAGCTAGAGCAAGAATTTGAATTCAAGTCATTTAATAACATTAAAATTTTTACTTGCACCACAATTTGCAAATAAAGGGTCCAACTCTGCACTCACTGAACTCATAGAAGTTGTGCCATGACTTCAATGGGAGCAGGAGCAGACCCAGGACTTTGCTTGTGCACTCTATCAAAGGGATGCCACCTGCACATCAGGGATTAGGAAAGTCTCTTAAAAGTGGGCAAAAAGTGCAGAGATTTTAAAAAGCCAAAATTATACCACAGCAAATTTAGCACGTATGGCACAATCACAAAAGCGCAGTAGAACACAAAACCACAAAAACAGGGAGGGAAACATCTTGCTGCTTAAAACTTAAGTGTCTATTTTAGCTATGACACTTCTAAAAAGAGGAATAAAAATATTTTCTCCCATGAAAAACAGACTTTCTATTACCAGATATTCCCTCCAAAAAGACTACAAAGCTGAAATTAGACAGAAACCATTATTACACAGCTGCCTTACTCTTAAGAAGCATCTTCCCTTAAGTTGTTCTCTTTAGCCTTCCCTTGAGTTGTCCCTTCATGAGAGTCATCTTCCATAATTTCTCTCTCACTTTTTACTTCCTTAGAACTGATGATTAATTCTGAAATCCTCAAATGCAAATCTACTAGAATTCCCCTCCCTCCTGGCCCCCCACAAAACCACAATAAAGTAATCAAGGAAAAAAATTTTTAATGCTTGCTGTTGGAGATCTAGAATAAGGATGTTAGTGCCATAAGATTTCAGGGTCTGTTTTGATACTTAGCACTAAGTATACCCTTAAGCAGTTTCAGACTTAACTCTTCCAGCCAGTGTGCAATCAGCAGAAATATGTAGAATTAAAACAAACAAAAACTATCATCCTTAGGACTTTAAGAATCCTAGTAGTATGAAGTTAAAAAACATTCTGAAAGAAAGTCTTACTTTTTACAAAATTCTGTTAACTATCAACCCTGAAATACATTCAGCTTATTACAACTCTCTGTAGTTACACTGATGGGTTTTTCTTATGGAAAAAAAGACACTCTAAGATTCTCATTTCATACATCGCCCTTATTCACCTGGAAAGAGAGAAAGGACAGACTGACTACCTGTAGAACCCTGCTCATCCACTGAAAACTATCCTCCTCTGACGCATCAGGGCGCTGCTCTGCCACAAGCACTATTCGATCATCATGCAAAACGGTCACAGAAAACACTGCTATCCTAAAACGCAAAGGACAGAAGAATGATAGGATGCAACATATGATGAACATAGCATGGTTTATTATAATGTGGAAATGACTGCAACCTTTAATGGCACTGTTTCAACACACACAAGCATTATTCATGCCAGATCATCACAAAATCACAGACAAATTTAGAACAAATGTAGGTTCATTATTGTAATTTATTTCTGTTGGGAGTTAAGTGAATTTGCAGTCACCAACGTAGCACGCGTTTAACAGGCAGGTTCCATACGTGCAGGGGCTGTGCAAACCTTGCCTATGTAACTCCATCATGCATGCTAAACTTGTTGCACCTACATATGATGTCCCTTCTGAGAGACAACAACTATGCCAAATTACTGACCAGCATGTCTGTCAATGCTTGCACTGAAAAATACTTACTCCCATTTGTGAATTAAATTAGTTTTAGGCTTGCATCTTCTAAGATAAAATATTAATAATGCCTCAACCAGGTATGTGTCGTTATTTTTATGATATGTCAATTGCACAAGTGATGCAAAAATGAGGAAAGCTCAACTTTGATAGAATCACAGAATGTTTTGGGTTGGAAGGGACCTTTAAAGGTCATCTAGTCCAACCTCCCCTGCAATGAGCATGGACATCTTCAACTAGATCAGGTTGCTCAGAGCCCCATCCAACCTGTCCTTGAATGTTTCTAGGGACGGGGCATCTACCACCTCTCTGGGCAACCGGTTCTAGTGTTTCACCACCCTCACCATAAAAAATTTCTTCCTTAGATCTAGTCTGAATCTACACTCTTGTAGTTTGAAACCATTACACCTTGTCCTATAGCTACAGGCCCTACTAAAAAGTCTGTCCTCAGCTTTCTTATAAGCCCCCTTTAACTATGAAAGGCCACAATAAGGTCTCCCCAGAGCCTTCTCTTCTCCAGGCTGAACAACCCCAGCTCTTTCAGCCTTTCCTCATAGGAGAGGTGTTCCATCCCTCTGATCATTTTTGTCGCCCTCCTCTGGACCCACTCCAACAGGTCCATGTCTTTCCTGTGCTGAGGACTCCAGAGCTGGATGCAGTAGTCCACGTGGGGTCTCAGAATCACCTCCCTCAACCTGCTGGCCACGCTTCTTTTGATGCAGCCAAAGATACGGTTGGCTTTCTGGGCTGTGAGCACACATTGCCGGCTTGTGTCCAGTTTATCATCCACCAGTACCCCCAAGTCCTTCTTCACAGGACTGCTCTCAATCCCTTCATCCCCCAGCCTGTACTGATGCTGGAAGTTGCCCCAACCAATGTGCAGCACCTTGTACTTGGCCTTGTTGAGCCTCATGAAGTTCACGTGGGCCCATGTCTCTAGCTTGTCCAGGTCCCTCTGAAAGGCATCCCGTCCCTCAGACATGTCAACCACACCACTCAGCTTGGTGTCATCTGCAAATTTGCTGAGGGTGCACTTGATCCCACTATGTTGTTGATGAAGATATTAAGCAGTACTGGTCCCAATATGGGCTCCTGAGGGACACCACTCATCACTGATCTCCATCAGGACATTGAGCCATTGACCACTGAAGAGCAATAAGGTTGGTGATACAACACGTACTATCTTTGAAGGTCCTTCAGCAGCCCCAACACTCCTAGTCTATTCTTTAGAACATGCTGCAATGTTCTTCCCTAGGCCACTCTGCATGAAAGGCTCAGGTGGACAAAGGGGAGTTGTATTTTACATTTGGCATACAAGCTTCGTTTGACTGCCTTAAGAGAAGCTTTGAAAGAAGTTGTAAACAGACACTTAAAGATCTATGCTTATACTATGTGACAGTGATTTTACATCTATTATGCATGAAGCAGGGTGGCAATATTTGTCTTCCAAGTTAGCAGGGACAGCCAAGTTCTTATCTGGCATATCACAACCTAGTGCCACCTTTCCTACAAAATACACATGTAAAAATTCACATGCAGAGCTCCTGTGTACACTATGTTACTTGTTGATCGTTTGCAGGTGAAAAAAGGAACAACAAAGTCCAATCAGCAGTGATGAAGTTTTTAATATACTCACCTTCCCCGATAGACAAACTTCATGGGTTCAACTGCCAATGCAGTGGCTACCACATCATCCGCATTGTGCCTGCGGCCACTAACTGTTATTAGCCCATCCAATTTTCCTACCACAAACACCAAATAGTCCTGAAAAGAAGACAGGATTAGAAATAGAGGGGAAAAACCTCCAGACTCCTGGTGACACATGCCTGACTAAAGCCAACAATATTGAGGTTACTGCCCTGACACAGAATTCTGCTGAATTCAGGGGCATCACTTAGAGTTGGGAGTCAGGACAAAGCAGGGCCCCAGATGGCTCATTCACACTTACAGGACCCACAAAGCCAAGCAATCCTGTTCTTGTAAAGGGTTGGTCTGAAACAGGCACACCGGCTGCCGTCACTGGAATGGCCTGAAAGAACACATAAGTATTCAGACACTCAAGAGTACTGTTAAGAAAAGTGAAGTGAAAATGCTTTCTGCCTCTGTTTCATTGCTGCTCTACGCTCAGTTGAAAAATTACTTGATGACAACAGTTACTATCATGTCAAGTATGAACAACGGCTTTTTGAATAATGAAGAGCACATCAATTCTTAACTCTGTGGTAGCCTTATCTTTTTCTCAGCTACTTAGCCTTCATAACAAGAGTTCACACCACTTTTTAAATCAGGTTTTATAGTATGCACTCATATAGCACTTAATCAGAAAGTCTTTCTGTTGTTACTGTTAACATCTCCGATGAGATATGTACCCAGGCATAACACTTCAATTGTGACAAATGCTACGCTATCAGAAATTTGAGAAAGTTAAGTTTGCTGAAGTTATGGGACTGCCTACAACAGAGAACCAGAGGAAAAGCATTAAGCTCATCAGCAAGTTCCTCTCGTCTGCTCAGGTGGTTTCCTTGCCCTCTCCCCACTCCCCAACTCTTCCATTACATCAGGTTTCTCACTGGCTCTCTTACTAGCTAAGGACAGTGCTGAAAGCTAAGCTGTTTAAAGCGCTGAGGCTTGGCAAGCTGACAGAAAGAGCTTTTTTTGAAAGAGAAGACTATGGTCAGGATTTCTTTCATCTCTCTTGTAGAACTCCATACTTCAGCCAAGTCTTCAAACTGCTGCCCAGTGTAACACTACTGTGTTTGCAACTCACAAAGGACTTTCACTCCCTTTCTTGCCAGAAAAGGGAAAACATGAAATTGGGGTACCACTGCAAGGAAAAATCCAGGCAGAAAGATCACTTTTGTTTTACTTGGACAAACTACAAGGCTTATGACTGTTATCCTTACTAGCTCTTCTTCCATATACCTAGGAACATAATTTCCTATATCCAACAGCAAACTATTTAGTCTTCTGAGCATTACAGCAAATCAACACTAAAGTTGATTTGGAAATGCACATACTGTTTGCAATACACCAAGGAAGCTTTTCTAAATAATTTATTATATCTGAACAAACGCATTTTGATTGTATGAAGAAGCTCACAAATATCGGACTATCTACGTCCCAAGCTGCACACTAATAAACTTGGAATGTCTTCAGGTAACTTTACATAAGACTGCTGTGTCAACACAGAACTAAGATGAATTTAAATGCTAACATAGGCACAACACTGGATAGCAGAACATAGAGGCAGCTGATTGACTACTGATGGTACTTTGTATTTTTGGTTATAAGAGACAGAATTTCAAGTTCTGATAAAGAATGAAGCAAAGTGTATTTGGTCAGGGCTTTTTCTCATAAAATAAGAAAGGAAGTTTAAGGAACAAATAAGCTTATTTGCAAGAAGAAATACTAGAAATGTAACAATGAAACTTTACATTACAAAGAGAAATACAAACCTCGAACACATTCTTGGTGATACCAACGAGGCCGAAATATGCCATCCCAGTTGCACTTGAATTCACACATATTTCTCCAACCTCATCGGCTTTACACAGATAAGGAGTCCCATCCACCTTCACAACACACACATTTGCTAAAGGAAGAGGAAGAACACAGAATCACAGCATTGGTATGCTTCAGCAGCTGACACAGAAAGCTGCTTTGCCACTGACATGCAAAAACACAGCATGCAAGAGAGCTCTGTCTTTTTGACAGCCTGTGTAACGTGTTCTCCAAGATTAAAGATGCAAGTTCACAAATGTAATTTTTTTTTATTACAGTGCTTCACAGACTACACATCAGCTGCAACTGAATACAAAACCATAGCAATTGCTTTTCAACTTGAAGGCAGATGATTTGATCAAGTACAAGCATATATGACAATAAAGATGAAAAATAAGAAGATACTAATTACAGACATACCATTCTTTTTATTTATTGCACACTTTGGTATTCATAGTATCATCCTTTAAGTTATGTGAGAAACACATTAGAAATGGAGAGAAAACTAGGCTGTTTTATTCTCTCACTGTCAGATCAATGATTTTTCTGTGGTATGTCCCACCTTCTTTCAAAGCAGGCCAGTCTACCCACTATTATTTGGAAACCATAGACAACTCATCTCACAGAGTTGTCCCTTACTTAACTTACTCCTGTGACTACATATTATCTCCTCCCTATCCTCAGTTTGACGACCTTCTTCAACTCATTAAAAGGATCGCATTTCATAAAGGTCCTACTGCTATTACCCTTACCAATTTTCTTCTGAAATCTCAGAAGTCTTCCTATACTGAAATTTTCTTATTTTTAATCAAGGATATACACATTTGTAAACCAAATATTACACTGAGCTTTGCTCAGGCTACTGGTTATATTTTACTTCTGAAGCCACTGTTTTCTCAGAGGTTTCTCTGGCTAAGTAGAGTCCTTGCTTAAGCAGTCTAGATTTGTCCTTTTCTAGTCCAAAAGGGAAAGGAAGAAGGATATGGAGGGAGAAGGCATGATGGAGCAAGGAAGTTTAGCTTAGTACTTAAGACTAAAGACTAACAAAGAAATCAAAATGGCTACCTGGGTCAATAAAAAATAAACAGAGCCTTTGAAAAATAACACAGACTATGCCATAAATTAATGTTCTGCCCTTTCGCATTGTGTTTGCTTCCAACTCAGATTATCAGAGTACTTTGTGGTCATGCATACTATATCAAAGAAAAGAAAACAACCACGAGACCCCAGAGGTATCAGAAATTTATTTAGTTGGTTTGTTTCTATCAGGATCTTTTGAATGTTTTGGCCATGGAACATCTGTCAGATGGGAAGCCCAGATAGGCTTACAACAGCCATTATGAAGGACGGCATTACTATTTTCTAATTTGGCCAATCTTAAGTGTTGCACAGAGAGCCCTTACTTTTACCAGTGTTCAACTAGAATGAAGAGAAATCATTAACGGAAAGTGGCACGTTACCTTTGATACTAATACATGATAAAGCCAGCTCTGCTGCAAGCATGGATCAAGAACTCTGCTGGTAGAATAGGTTCATAGGTACATTTTGCTAATCTCAGAGAAGTCTTCAGTTCTCAACAACTTAGGTCTGAACAGGAGAGACAATAATTCACCCTACCAACAGATCAACCTCTAAATTATCTTGGTTTCATAAAAATTATCTATCAGAACAACTAGCATTTATTAATAAAAATGTTTGGAACTATGCAATGATGACCCCTTTGGTGACCAAATAAGAAGACGCCACTCAAATTCTGGTACCGGTCCAAGTCCAAATTAGAACAACAGTTTCAGTTGCTGAAAATTATACGTATGAACTAGAAGGTTGGAATCAAATTATACAGTATGAACTATTGGTTAGTCATGCAAAAAACACATTTTGCAATTTTGGAGGAGAAACTGGAAAAAAAGGCCATTTAAAACATAATGGTAAATTGAAACAGAATAAAGAGTTTATTACCACAGGAAATAACTTCAGTTAATCTCAGAATTCTGTAACGCTTAAGCAATGATGCAGACAGAAGCGTTAGTAACTGGAGAAAGCACGGCTATTTGTAGCATACACAAATGCTACAGTCCTCAACTCATTCACAAACATGGAAAAACCAACAGATTAGCCTACAGAACCCAAATGATGCTCCATCCATGAAGTCCAAGGACAATCCTATCACCCTGATCAAGTAAAAAAAAAAAATACTTACCAGTAACCAATGTATGACACAGGTAGTCTACACATACATTCTAACAGGAGGTATAGTTCTGCCCTGCCTGTAGAGCCTGTACTCTTGCCTCTACTCCTTTTCCTGCTTCATGTGTGGCATACAAGAGAGTGCATGCACCATTTCAGTCTCTCTCAACAGCATTGCATCTGAAAAAGAATTAGAGAGAAGGGAAAAGCAGACGGGATGGGATGGGAATGTACATGTGGACTACACATCATGAAGAATACTGATTACTGCTAAGAAGGCTTTCTTTCTTCAAATGAGTCCACATGTACATTCTTATAGATGGTGACTCTCAGCAGTTAGCCCTGCCATGAGATTTCTGGCAGAGGATGAGAATCCTACTGTGCTAACAAATGACCACACTGATGTCCTACCAAAGACTGGATTCAGCTTTGGATGTTTCAAGACCAGCACAGCATAAATGCAAGAAGAATGTCAAGAGGCCTGCACAGCAGAAGGCTACTACCAAAGGTGCCTGATGAGTGTTAGAAAGAGCTCTCTTGCTCCACTTTCAGAGTTTCATAGTGGATCCATATGCAACTGATGTCCATTTGGATTGTTACTGTATGCCAACAGTGGATCCAGGATCTTCTTGTAGCAAGCAAGTCTTCCTAGAAGGCCTGGGTTCGTGAGAATAAAAACAAGAGGGCCCTCCTTGCACTACAGTCTTTAGTTGTAACTTCTGTTCTAGAAGCATGAAGCCTTAGCAAAAATACTAAAAGGCTAGGATAAAATGCCTCTACCACCACTGTGGGAGGTATTTGCAGGGTTTCCAGAGAAACCCAATCTTTGAAGAAAACAGCCTATTGGGATGTCCAATGCAAGGGCCTGAATCCCCTGCTCTTCTGGGAAGGGCAATAGGCATAAAGCAAGCCAACTTCCTAGATAAGAATGAACGAGAATCTAGACTCTAAAAGTGGTCACACAAGCATCCAAAACACAAAATTTAAATTGGAAGAAAACGTCGCATTACAAGTGTACACATTGCCACAGATCTCCAAGAGAAGTCCTGCAGTTCTCCAAGAGAAGTTCTGTTCCAAGTGGAACACACAGAACTGATTACTATGATAAATTCTAAGGACTGAGGGGGAATGAGGTACTGCTATCTCACATTCACAGTCTAAGGAAAAAGACTGAAAGCTTCACAAAGCCGTTCTGTAACAACTCCTTTCACAAATCAGGCACTGAGATAAAGGAACCAGATTCCTCTGCAGTGAAGATGCATCATGATAACTACCAGAACCTGGGCAAATGTTTGCTGAGACATGGACAGAAGAAACAATAACATCCAAGACATCCATAGACTGGAGACAAAGTAAGCATCCTGCCATTTGAGAAATCTGAACCATTCTCCTTGAACTTCTGGGAAAGATACTGAATACAGTCACAATCCAGAACTTGCACCTGTATATGCATAAGTTCATCTTGCAGAAGCCTAAGATCTGGCACCAACCCAAAGTTTTCTGCTTGAGTATAAGAAAGTAACTGCTGCAGCACTCCTTCTATGAACCAGGCTTTGTATGATTAGGAACTGTAGGGATATAGATCTTCTGGATTAGAGAGGGCTACTCTCCTGTCAAAAAAAGAATGTGGGAAGGATCCCTGTAAAAGAATGGAAACGTTTAGTCAGGAAGTAGCAGGGAGGTAAACTTAACTGAATACCTCGAGCATCCATATCCAGGTCCAAGCATAATGTATAATAAGCTTCAGAGATGACAGATGACATGGGCAATCACATCCTAGTTGATATGAAAGTTGGAGGCACAAAACAGGCAGAAGAGAGGTTTGGTACTCTCCCTACCATCTTTACCAGTCCAATTTGATAAAATGAATGGAAGATTGTTATGAGCCAAATATTACTTCTTAGCAACGTCAGTCCCAGACAGAAACCATGCAAAATAGCCCAAGGTGGTCAACAGGTGAGGTAAAACATCATCCCTCCAGGACCTGCAGAGAAGATTCCAGAGGAATGCGTACTAGGTTCTCATGTAGAATTCCCATTCTGTCTTTGATGGGAAGATTTCGTTGTGGATGCTTGCACTTCCCTGGTGGCTCTTCTGGTTGGCATTCACGGTGAATGAAAGTGAACAGCCAAGGCAACTGAAGAGAATCAAGAGTGGCCTATGGGTTAAACAGCAGTGACATAAGACATGATCCTGGTGCTGAGGGGTCTGTTGAATAAGATCCCCATAGCAGGTGGGATCAGTGTCTCAGAACAAATAGCAAGATCTGAAGAAAAGGTAGGCAAAAGTGGACACTTGATCCATGACCTTTTAACCAGCTGGTTCCTGAATAAAGTATGCCAGGGATCTCTAAGGGTAATGAGATCAAAACAATTTGGCTTGACTGAACAAGCCTCAGCATGACTACTAGTTCTTGGCTAGGAAACTACTTTCACAGCTTGTTTGACCAAATGAAATTCAGGAATGTAAGCTTCTATGTGATAAGATGTTTGAAAGACTAGGGCACACAGTCACTTCCAAGACCTTAAATGTATTCAATGAGGATCAGAAAATGGAACAAAGCCTTCAGGGAAGGCATCTCACTCAAATTAGGCCTTTGGTGAAAGCACAGCAATCTAAGGAAAGGAAAAAAATACAAAACCAGATAAAGAGCAAGACTCATCAGTCAGCAGAGTAATTCAAGAGGGCAACTAACAGGAAAGGAAATGGTGTTATGTTCTCTCCTGTATGCCAAACACCAAGTGAGAATGGACAGAGTACATCCTCCATGAACACTACATAGGAAAAAGCTAACTCTTACAAGGTAAGGCACAGTAAGGCACTGATAGAATGTACATGCAGACTCATTTGAAAAGAAGTCATTAATTTCCTTAAGTCATTAGTTTCTTTTCATTTGGCACACATCTATAAATAACTGCTAACCTTTTTACTTTCTCCCTACTCTGGAAGCTTTCAACAATTTTTTTTTTCTTTTTAAGAGACACAGGGAACAAAGTCATTGGATTATCCTCTAGAAAGAACTCTATTGCATATGTTCTGACTTAAAGAACACACAGAGAAATTTCTGCTAAAATATACCTTCAGACCTGGAATTTTTATCATTTGGTCAAATTGAAGCTAATCTGTCCCAGATACTGATAGCTCAATGCTGATCAGTTTTAAAAGAGTTAATTAATTAATTAAGTTGCCCACCTTCTGCATAACCTACAAGTAGTTTTGCCACTTACTACTGTATTTTAAAATAGCAATAGCGATCAATTACAAGTCATATCACTTCGAGGCACTAAACGGATACACACTTAACTGTTCTCCCCTCACACAATCAGACAAGTCACTCGATGTTTCTTACTAATGTAGAAAGTCATGGTAGTGTTGTCAATTGTATCCTAAACCAGAAGGGTCCATTAGATTTGCCAGACAATGCTCCAAGACATTTGACAAAGGAGAAGGAGTTTTGTCAAATATCCCTCTTGCTACTCAATTAAGCATTTCACAAGGACAGGGCCAAGTTTTTCATTAATGACTTACATGGAAGAGGAAGGTGAAATTACTTACCCACAAACATAAAAGTAATTCTTCCAACATCATAAGGCAGACTTGAACCTGCCACTGAGCAAATGCACTACAGAATATTAACCAAGTGGACTTACAGCTGTAATATTTGAATATGAAGAGTAGCTTAATGTGCAACACAACTGTAGGCTGCTTTGTGCCTTGGTGTAGTCAAGCACACTCTGCCCAGAGAGCAAGACTACAGCAAAGCCAGGAGGATCTCCATGTGCTAAACTGATCCAAAGAAAGATTTTCATTGATCAAATACCACTTTTTCTGAACTCTCAAAAACCGGACCAACATCCAGTTCAACGTCAGTCGGTTCACCAGAGCAACCATGACTACCTGAAGGGCATGCAAACTTATTCCCTCCATGTTCCTGTGACTAACCCATAATCTAAATAGAAGATTGGGAGCACAGCTAAATTTCAGTGGGGTTTCAAGGGGACATCAGTAGTCTCAACAGTCAAACCAGACAGCAGTAGTCCACACCATCTGTATTCTAGCTGGAGTGGAAATATAACCATTCTGTTGAGACACAGAAGCCAGTCGCAGCTGACCATCGTCTGGGTCTTTGCAGACCTGAATCTGAACATTCAGATGAAGCACTTCAGAAGCCATTCAGATTAGGTCACCATACTCTTTTTTTTTTTTTTTTCCCTGCACTCATGTTTTCACATTGAGGCCATACAACAATGCATAGTCATTATCCTCGATGACTGTATTCACATTGACCTGCCTTTACAACCTTACTTCCTAGAGTGTGAAGTTGAAGCAGAAGTCATTTTGCTGTAAATTACCTGGCCCACCTATCTCATATGGATCATAAGCAGAAAAGAGAGATGGTGATATAATGGTAACTGCCAGAGCAAAGAGGACACAAGGATTTTTCACAGACCCACCCAGATATCACCTGCCTGAGGGTACCTGGCACAGTGAACTCTAACAGGATCTGTAGAATGCATATGGTTCTATGAACATATCTAGGAATGTATTAAAACCCTCCTGCTGGCCACAAATCCCTTGCTCCCAGAAGAACATTTTGAATATCTCACCTTGCCTATGTACCTAGAAGGTCAGAAAAGAGATGTTCAGTTTTCTGCAGTTAAAATAACCAGGTCAGACATGAATTCTCACAGGAAGGGCTCCTTTCCCTTTATTTTGGTATGAAGTACAGAGCTTCTGCTCAGTCTTTTACTGGTAGCAGGAGGAAGCTCTGAAGGTAAATTTAAGTTCAGTAAGAATAACTGAACCACCGTGCTTCTGGGAGTAATGAGGAAAATAAAACAAGATCAGCGCCACTTGCTACATGATGGATGAAATTTTTATCAGCAGACTGGAAAGGTATCTGCCTCCTCTTAGTCATAACGAGGGCCTTGATGTACTGAGAAGAGGTGATTGCTGAAATAGCAAGAGATGGCTCTTCCGTTCATTTTTACCTTGAGTAAATGCTCTACAGAGAGGAGGGCTTTGGAACCACAGCTCAGCAAGGTATGAGGTTCGTAATAGGACCAAGAACAGCAAAGCCACAGGTAGCAAGGGCATGACCAGAACGAATCAGGTTCTTTGGTCACTACACAGTAAACCTGAAGGAGTAAGGAGAATTAAAAAAAAAAAATCTGTATCTCATCCTCTCCAAGCACACCCAGACCAGATCAGGACAGGGCCTGAAGCTAGTGGTATCCTCAGACAGACAGTGCCAGGGAACGTTACACTACCAACCTAGATGTTGCCATCTTCACTTCTGGAGTAGAGGGCACTAAGTGGTCTTTCAGGACACAGATCCTAGTCATTGTCCACAGTCTTAGGTCTGGTTTGGCACCGTAATTTTATTAATCTTCTTCAGAGTGCTCCCCTCTCCAAATAATGCATGACTCAGCAGCCTAGCCTCAAAAGAGAACAACAGGGAAGAGAAAGTCTCCTTGTTACAATCCACTTAATGGGCTGGGGAACAATGCCCATATCTTGGGCATTGCAAACAGATGTCATTAAGAAACTGAGGTTAATCCAGGACTGACCATTATGTTGGGATGTCCAGAGTCTGGGACTCTCAGAATGGTTGAGGTTGGAAGGGACCTCTGGAGGTCATCTGGTCCAACTCCTCAGCTCAAGCAGGGCCACCTAGAGCCAGTTACCCAGAACCATGTCCAGACAGCTTTTCAATATCTCCAAAAATGGAGACTCCACAGCCTCTCTGGGCAACTCATTCCAGTGTTCAGTCACCCTCACAGTGGAAAAAGTTTTCCTTCTGTTCAGAGGGAAGCTCATGTGTTTCAGTTTGTGTCCACTGGCTCTTGTTCTGTCATGGGACACCACTGAAAAGAGCCTGACTCAGTCTTCTCTATAATCTCCCTTCTGATATTTGTACACGTTAATGAGATCCCCCCTGAGCCTTCTCTTTTCCAGGCTGAACAGTCCCAGGTCTCTCAGCTTCTCCTCATATGCTGAGATGCTCCTGTCCCTTAGTCATCTTAGTGGCCCTTTGCTGGACTCACCCCAGTGGCTCCATCTCTCTCTTGTACTGGGGAGCCCAGAAATGGACACAGTACTGCAGGTTGTGGCCTCACCAGTGGCGAGGAGAGGGGAAGGATCACCTCCCTTGACCTGCTGGCAACACTCCTCCCAGTGCACCATTAGCCTTCTTTGCCACAAGGGCACATTGCTGACTCAGGTTCAACTTGGTGGCCACCATGAACCCCAGGGCACTTTCTGCAAAGCTGCTCTCCAGATGGTTGGCTCCCAGCATGTCCTGGTGCGTGGGGTTATTCCCCCCCAGGGAGCAGGGCTTTGCATTTCTCCTTGTTGAACTTCATGAGGTTCCTGTCAGAACATTTCCTCAGCCTGTCGAGGTCCCTCTGGATGGCAGCACAACCTGCTGGTGTATAGAATCATGTCAGCCATTTCTTCCAGCGTTGTGTCATCCACAAACTTGCTGAGGATACACTCTGCCCCATCATCCAGATCATTAATGAAGATGCTGAAGAGAACTGGAGCCATTATTGAGCCCTGGGCTACACAGCTAGTTACTGGCCTCCAACTAGACTTTGTGCCACCAATCACCACCCTCTGGGCCTGGTTGTTCAGTTACAGCCCATACTTCATCAGCTTCTATGTGAGGATGTAACAGGAGACAAGTGTCCAAAACCCAACCAAAGTCAAGGCAGACAATATCCACTGCTCTCCCCTCATCTACCAAGCCAGTCACTTCATTGTAGAAGGTGGTCAGGTTGGACAAGCATGACTTCTCCTTGGTGAATCCATGCTGACTACTCCTGATGACTTTCTTGTTCTCCATGTGCCTGAGAAAATGGTTTCCATAATTAGTTGTTCCATCACCTTTGCAGCGTTTGAGGTGAGGCTGACCAGCCTGTAGTTCCCTAGGTTCTCCTTCCTGAAGAGAGAAGTGACATTAGCTTTCCTTGACCCCTCAGACACTTCTCCCAATCGTCAGGGTCATTTAAAGATTGTCGAGAGTGGCCTCACAATGACATCAAACAGCTCCCTCAGCACTCAGCATCCTCTTCTACCAAGGGTATGTCTTTCTTGCTCCAGACTTTCCCCCAGGTCTCCAGGGCCTGGGATTTCTGAAAGCCAATCTGGATGGTAAAGACTGAGGTGAAGGCGGCATTCAGTATCTCAGCCTTTTCCATGTCCTATGTCACTGGGTCCTCCACCTCATTCAGCAGCAGGCCCACATTTTCCTTGGTTTTCCTTTCTATGTATTTATAGAAGCCCTTTTTGTTGCCTTTAACATCCCTCCCCTGATTCAATTCCAGCTGGGCTTTGGCTTTCCTTACCCCATCTCTGCATGCTCAGACAGCGTCTCTGTATTTCTTTCAGGTTACTTGTCCCTGCTTCTACCTTCTGTATACTTCCTTATTATGTATGATTTCTGCCATGAGCTCCTGCTCATGCAGGACTCCTGGCATTTTTTCCTGACTTCCAGCACTTTCGGATGGACTGCTCTTGATCTTGGAGCAGGTGATCCTTGAATATTAACTAGTTTTCTTGGGTCCCTCTCCCCTCCAGGGTCTTATCCCACGGGACTCTACCAAGCAGATCCCTGAAGAGGCTGAAGTCTGCATTCCTGAAGCACAGCATTGTGATCTTGCTTTTGCCCTGCTCCGTCCTCTCAGGATCTTGAACTCTGCTCTCGCATGGTCACTGTAGCCTTTGACCTTCACATCCCCAACAAGTGCCTCCTCATTTGTGAGTATGAGGTCCAGCAAAGACCCTCTCCTTGCTGGCTCCTCTATCACTTGGGTCAGGAATTTGTCATTGATGCTCTCCAGGAACCTCCTGGATTGCTTATGCCCTGTCATGTTGTCCCTCCAGCACACATTGAGGTGGCTGAAGTCCCCCATGAGGACCAGGGCCTGGAAACATGAGGCTGCTTCTAGCTGTCTGCAGAAGGCTTCGTGCACTTGTTCTTCCTGGTGAGGCAGTCTATAGCAGACACCCACTACAATGTCACCCATACTGGTCTGCTCTTTAATCCTTACCTGTAAGATCTGAGGATGGATGAGGAGCCAACTGAGGTGAGCTCCATGCATTCCAACTGTTCCCTCACATAAAAAAACCTGTTCTCTCCTGTCCTTCCTAAAGAGACTGTATCTCACCACATCTCTGTGATCCCAGGTACATGAATGCATCCAGAGGAGGGCAACAAAGCTGGTGACAGGGCTGGAAGGCATGTCCTATGAGTCGTGGCTAAGGACTCTGGGTTTGTCTCATTTGGAGAAAAGGAGACCGAGGGGCAACCTCGTTGCTCTTTACAGCTTCCTGAGGAGGGGACGTAGAGAGGGAGGTGCTGATCTCTTCTCCCTGGGATCCATGGACAGGACGTGTGGGAATGGTTCAAAGCTGCGCCAAGGGAGGTTTAGACTGGACATTAGGAAGCATGTCTTTACCAAGAGGGTGGTCAAAACACCGGAACAGGCTTCCTAGAGGGGTGGTCAATGTCCCAAGCCTGCCAGTGTTTAAGAGGCATTTGGACAATGCCCTTAATAACACGCTTTAACTTTTGGTCAGCCCTGAAGAAGTCAGGCAGTTGGACTAGATGATCGTTGTAGGTCCCTTCTTACATATAATACATAGAAATATTCTATTCCTACACAGAAATATTCTATTTTATTCTATTCTAACACGTGGACTACCACTCCTGAATGAAAGATAGTATTTCTTACTACGCTATGTTCTGCTATACTTTTTATTACATAGCTGTATGTCAGTCAGCACTAATGCTAACAAGTGAACAATAACACAACTCTGCAGACCAGCCAAAAGCATCTGCCCATACCAAAACCTATGGTCATTCAAATTTATCATCAATTAATCTCTACTGAAAACACTGAATAATCTAGTTGAGACAGTACTTAATCGTTATGTGTTTCAGTAATGCATCAAAACACAAGTCATACTACCTTGAAGGTATTTATCATTTGACATTTTTATTTATTTCATCAGCAAAAGTATAATAGTAAAGATAAGTTATGTGGAGTATGCTTAAACCTACATGAAATGCTTTCCTACCTCCAGGCATAATCTGACCAACATCCTGTACAGTTAACACTGACAACTTCTCTTCTGTATCCACTCTTATCACGCCGAAACTCAGACAATTCATAGATAAGACTGCTTTCCCTGGAGGAGGCCCACCCAATTCTGGAGGTCTGAAAAACAGAAAGTCAAATCAGATATGAATCAACAGACCAATGGCAATATGGTCATCAAAACCAATGTGCAAGTCTCGCAGGCTTGTTAAGGTTAAAAGAAATAATGGTTTCTCATTTTAAACAAACAAGAGTTGAAGACTGGTAATATATTTTAACTAGATGAAAAAAGAGCTAGAACAAAACATCACATAGCTTCCTCCCACTCTAAAATGTTACAGAGAGGATTTAGTTCTATTATGGACAAAGAAGTGTCAAGAATCAGCATTCAAAGGCTAAATTTTCTAAACACCAGGAAAAATTAGGAAGTGTTTAGAGGGCTTGACACTTCTTACTCTGAGCAGAATTGATTGAGGACCAACAACTCCATTGTGTATAACTGTTCAAGTTTCAGGATGGAACAGAACACAATATTCCAGGTGCTGTTGTAGAAAATCAGTTCTGTAAGTACATTTTTTTTTAAGTTGGGAAATGTTGGTTCTCCCATCAGAGAAAGTACTCTCCAAAATCTCAAACTTTTTTGTTTCAAGTTTTCTTGAAATTGATTTTCCAAATAAGCGCATTTTGATCAAAACTACTGTCAAAAAATTCCAGCATATTCCATCCATACATCTATTCATAATCCAAGTACTTCCTTTTTTCAAAGCATCCCTTGCTTTCTCCAGAAATTCAATGGTATTTTTCAGGCCAGTTACAAATATTTTTTTTCTTTCTTTACCCCCCTGTTTACAAGACATTGTATATAAGCAATTACTTGAATATTCAGCATCTTCTTCCTCCAAATAAGTAACAGTCTTGATTTTTGGGGCATTTTATAAAGGTCTTCCAGCAACACCAGTGAGGACGAGACCTTGCTTTCCCAAGCAGTAAAAAAACCCCAAAACCTTATGACTGACTACTTTTCAAAAATATGAAATTTTTTAAAGAAAACAAAAATCACCCATCCTTCAGTGAAGGAGACACCTGTGAGCCTCAGATTTCCTCTGTCTAGGTCTTTGGGCATCTTTATATGGGTAATCATCTTTTCTGACTACCATTTTAACACCAGATACATTTCAATAGTCAAGAAATGCTTCAGTTCACTTCTCAGAAGAGAGAATTACCTGCGAATAGCAACAGTTAGTGCCTCTGAAGAACTTGCACAGGGACAGATTACTTCTGGTCTCAAACCTCTGGATTGAAATACATTCAGGAATGCATCACAGGAAGATATTGACCCTAAAAAGAACAATCACACAATTGGAAACATTTTGCCAAGGGCAGGAAAGCTTGAGCTGTAGGATTTCAAAGTCTATGCTTACTCTCAGCTCAGCTATACAAATATGGTCGCATTTGTGCACAAAACCAATATACTTTCCAACTGCCTAAAAGACTTTCCAGCCTATTATTAGATGTTAGATTTAAAGAAAAAACTCCCAGTGGTTAACAACTAATTCACTGAATGAAATTCACAACTGCATACTGTCTTTCTCTGGCAGTACTCTGTAACACTTAACATCACGGAAAGTCCTTCAGCAATCAGAATATTTTGTCACTAAGGGTAACTGTATCTGTCGGCTTCTTATATAGCTCCTATAGGAGCTTCTTACAGAGGTCACAGAACCAAAGCATTTAGAAATTAACATCAAATGCTTCTGACATTTCTTCACTTCAGTTTAGAGCTCTACCTGGCCTTTAGCACTCAGCTCAAAATGCAAGAGGATACCTCATCACCTACAGCTTTGTATTTTACAGTTGTGGAATTGCAGCACATAACGCAAACCAGCAAACTTCACTGATTTAACTACATCCTAGGTATAATTTCACGTCAATTCATATAAGAGTACAGCACTGATGAAAAGATGAAGTTAAAGAAATGAATTTACACAGCTAAATATAGATAAGAAGTGCAAACAGCAATGAAAAAGCAGTGGCATCACTAGCATACAAATAGTATTTTACTACAGAACAAACTGCCTAACTTTCTAAGCATGAGCTCTGAAACAGTGCTTACAACAAATATAATCTTAGCAAGACTATTTCAAGCTTTCATCTTCTGCCATCACACTTTGCTGACCTCTGATCATGCAACTCCAAGGATTCTGAAATACTATTGATTTTCTGGTGTACGAGAACAGCAAAATTAAGCAACTAAGGTATATTCTTGCCTGTTGGAAAAAACCAAACAAACAAACTCCCAGCTGCTTTCTCAAATTACTGTAAACCACCACCATATGATTGACAGAAAAAGGCAAGAACCTACGGCATACTCTAGTTAATAGTTGTCATGGTTTTGAGTTAAGGCTGTGACTGCTCCCATTTTTACATCCTTGCACATGATTGAGACAAGCTCTAAGGGCACGTACAGAATCAGACACACTGCAACTCAAAGATACTCAATGTCCACATGCAATACATGAGCAACTACTGAGAAGCTGGCATTATGGTTTACTTGAAATTTTAAAAGCCTCTTTCAAATGACATTGCCAACTATTCTTTATATAAAGAACAGATCCTTCAGAACATTTTCTATGAAAGTTTCGCTTCAGTGTCCTTGGCAAAGAAATACTGCTACTGTGTTCGTTTTGCTGAAGACGAACTATAGCCAGTGCTGCAGAGGTCCTACAGTGCAGACCCAGAGTCCTTTGACTTGCAGTGTCCTTTAGTTCACCTTGGACTGACACTCAGAAAATGCATCCATACTCACATGGATTAGCTCCATCTGCCACTATTAACATTCGTAAAGAGCTCAGACTGACGTCTCTCTGATCCCTCTGAGCCAAAAGTGACCAGTGCATATCACGTGATTTTAGTACTGCTACACGGGCTGAAAAAAAAAAAAATTATGGTGCATGTGCAGAACAAAATAAAGACCAATTATAAAATTATATATTTTTGTGTATTTACATAAATTTATGAAACAAATTACAAACATAGAAAACAAATACAAATGCCAAATATTTAACTACTTGTACACTCAATGTCTCCAGATGGACTTGATTATAGAATTTAAATGTTTACTATAAATTCAAATACTGAGATGAAAAACACAGTTTCTTTAAAGGTCTATCAGAAGAAATCATCAACATCATTCATCAATGAATCTATCAGTACATATATGCAGCTGGTGAAGCCACAGCTTGAATACTGTGTTCAGTTTTTGGCCCCGCACCACAAGAAGGACACTGAGGTGCTGGAGCGTGTCCAAAGAAGGGCAGCGAAGCTGGGGAAGGGTCTAGAGCACAAGTCTTACAAGAAACGGCTGGGGAACTGGGTTGTTTAGCCTGGAGGAAAGAAGGCTCAGGGGAGACCTTTATCTCTCTCTAGAACTACGTGAAAGGAGGCTGTAGCGAGGTGGGGGTCAGTCTCTTCTCCCAAGTAACAAGCTATAGGACAAGAGGAAATGGCCTCGAGTTGCACCAGGAGAGGTTTAGATTGGATAGTAGGAAAAATTTCTTCACCAAAAGGGTAGTCAGGCACTGGAACAGGCTGCTCAGGGAAGTGATTGAGTCCTCATCCCTGGAGGTATTTAAAAGACCTGTAGATGTGGTTCTTAGGGACATGGTTTAGTGGTGCACTTGGCAGTGCTAGGCTAACGGTTGGACTTGATGATCTTAAGAGTCTTTTCCAACTTAAACGATTCTATGATTCTATGATACTGAAATGGAGTACCCAATTGCTAAAGATGTGGCAAAGAAAGCCAGCTGGATAGAACAGCAGTGGCCTCAGCTAGAGCAGACATTTTATACAAACAAATGTATTTAATTTATTTTTTTTTAAAATCATCCAAGAAGAGATGGGTTAAATAAAAATACTTTAAGGTTACCTTTATATGAGCAGACTTTCTGAATCCAGGAAAGTGGATTAACCTTCATTAATGCATAAGGAATACTGATGACATGCATCCTGTTCATAACACTCTATGAGAAAAATATTAAAAAATAAACTTTCAAGTGGCTCAAAGAATACAGAGCATGTACCAGTACTTTAAAAAAAAAGTCATCACAACTACAGCATAACTGTTACATTTAACTACATGAAAACTACATGTAGAGACAGTAGAAACATAAGCTATGCTTGTGCAGTCTGTTACTGAAAAAGTAACACTTTATTCTGAAAAATACAAATACTGAAATATAAATACTTTGAGAGAGTTTCACCTCATTCTGATACCAATACTCCACCCCGAGAGAAGCAACTTGCTGCAGTTTTTTTCATTCATTCAAATACTCACTGTTAATACTCCATGCCAAAGGCCAGCATCTCTTTTGAAATCCAAGACATTTGTTAGTGTTTCAGCTGAAAGTGAAGGAAAAACTATAAGACTTAAGAAGCATATTTATGGGAATATTTAAGAACTCAAAATATTTGTTAAAGCAACTATGAAACTTCCAACACCACTAAGAAATCAAAGCTATGTTGCCATGCCTTCTTGTCTATAACAAACAGGTTGCTTAAGCTGAAAGTGTCTTATTTTACTTAAAACAATCACCTTTAAATTATGATTAGAGACTACATTATTACAAGGTTTTTAAGAACCTGTTTTCATTATAGTACCACTTCCGTGTGTTTGTTACATTTGCCAATGAACTATGCAGACCGAAACTTTAGTTTTGATGGAACCTTTTTCAGGTGAACTGAAAAAGTTCAGCTATATTTGAAGAATTTTTTGAATTTGTATATATTTTAAGAATTAAATTTAGTGAGAAATATTACCATGGCTGCACTAAATTTTCATCAGTGTTTTCTGAGAAATCTGAACACCTTACATGATTTAAAAAAATAGAATCAAAGATTTTAAAGCAAAGATTTAACCTGATTTTAGAGGAATATCTTATACTGATCAGGTGAAACTGGCTTATCACTGATGTCGGATGGCTACATGCACAATACATTGTTCTTTGGGGTATTTTTTATCCTTTTTAAGATTTCAGAATGTACACAGCTATTTCCCAATAAATAAAATACTTCGGTAAGTCATCCACATATCCATCCATTCTCTGGGTGACTGAGAGCTCAAATTCCTCTGAGATGGGTGTGTAGTCCCAGACACTAGCCTGTATATAAGGAAATGTAAATCTTCCACACCCTCAACTCTTTTCAACTTTCAGGAGAAGTGAACTTCACAGAACTGGATTTGCTGCAGAGAGCAGCCAGAAGTTTCACAGCATCTTACGAGAGAGACTGTATGATCCCCACAGAGAAGCTGATGAAGTATGGGCTGGATGAGCATACAGGGAGGTGGACTGAAAACTAAGTGAACAACCAGGCCCAGAGGGTGGTGATTGGTGGCACAAAGTCTAGTTGGAGGCCAGTAACTAGCTGTGTAGCCCAGGGCTCAATAATGGCTCCAGTTCTCTTCAGCATCTTCATTAATGATCTGGATGATGGGGCAGAGTGTATCCTCAGCAAGTTTGTGGATGACACAACGCTGGAAGAAATGGCTGACATGATTCTATACACCAGCAGGTTGTGCTGCCATCCAGAGGGACCTCGACAGGCTGAGGAAATGTTCTGACAGGAACCTCATGAAGTTCAACAAGGAGAAATGCAAAGCCCTGCTCCCTGGGGAGGAATAACCCCACGCACCAGGACATGCTGGGAGCCAACCATCTGGAGAGCAGCTTTGCAGAAAGTGCCCTGGGGTTCATGGTGGCCACCAAGTTGAACCTGAGTCAGCAATGTGCCCTTGTGGCAAAGAAGGCTAATGGTGCACTGGGAGGAGTGTTGCCAGCAGGTCAAGGGAGGTGATCCTTCCCCTCTCCTCGCCACTGGTGAGGCCACAACCTGCAGTACTGTGTCCATTTCTGGGCTCCCCAGTACAAGAGAGAGATGGAGCCACTGGGGTGAGTCCAGCAAAGGGCCACTAAGATGACTAAGGGACGGGAGCATCTCAGCATATGAGGAGAAGCTGAGAGACCTGGGACTGTTCAGCCTGGAAAAGAGAAGGCTCAGGGGGGATCTCATTAACGTGTACAAATATCAGAAGGGAGATTATAGAGAAGACTGAGTCAGGCTCTTTTCAGTGGTGTCCCATGACAGAACAAGAGCCAGTGGACACAAACTGAAACACATGAGCTTCCCTCTGAACAGAAGGAAAACTTTTTCCACTGTGAGGGTGACTGAACACTGGAATGAGTTGCCCAGAGAGGCTGTGGAGTCTCCATTTTTGGAGATATTGAAAAGCTGTCTGGACATGGTTCTGGGTAACTGGCTCTAGGTGGCCCTGCTTGAGCTGAGGAGTTGGACCAGATGACCTCCAGAGGTCCCTTCCAACCTCAACCATTCTGTGATTCTGCATTTCCCAAGATACATTAGCACAGACTACCCCATCATGGCATAAAAACCTGTCAAACCATGAGATTCTTCCAGCAAACAGATTTCAAAGGGAAAAGTTTTTGGTTAATGGTAGCAGAGATGAAGTCTATGCACATAGTCAAAACCAGGTGCCATTCTTGGCTATTCATTGAGAGAATGACTGAAAACAAGTAGATCTCTCACTTTATTCAAATCCCTGTGGAGATCTTCTTTTGTAGGACATGACTAACTAAGATGAAGATCCCTTTCTTTCTGAAAATAGGAACTACTGTGGCCAAAATTGTGAAGCTACAAGAAGCTATAAACAAAACAGAAGGCAAAGCTTTATACTGGGTATGGTCTACACAGAACACAAACCTCATGACAGCATCTCTAGCACGTGGCAACAGAAATTTGAAAAATGAACATACAAGAGGACAAGAGAATTCAGTACCCTCTGTGAAGATCTGAAATGTTAATGGCTAGCAACACTACTCCGCATTTGTCTGAAAATTAAGATATGATCCATAATTAGTTGCCCTTTGATGTTGCATGTCCCCTTTGATCCATAATTAGTTGCCATCATCCTTTCAGGATTCAGAACTGCTGTACACTCCTTTACCTACAAGCTGGGTGCACCCTCCTCTCTCCCAGCACAATTCTTGTAGTTGGCAGCTGTGATGAGATGTCCCAAAATGAAAATGGGAAAGGGTCCTCTTTGATGATAACTAAAAAGAGTACAGATATCTGACCGTGAAAACCTCTTTTACCCTATCATACTATTTGTGTGGACTTTGGAGAACTACAGGTGTAAACCAACTACCCAAAGGAGGAAGGAAAAAAAAAATAAGTGCAAGAGAGGACAGTTAGCAACTGTTAGCAATTTGTTCATGGCCTCAAATGCAACACCTAGAATCATAGACCTAGTTCAAGTAATTGGGCCAGATGATTTGCACTAGGACTTTTAACCTAATCTAGGCAGGCAGGGTCATCAAAGATGCAAGAGCAGTAAAGCCAAGCAAGTCAGGGTGTTTTTTAATGATGGTAACTCTCAAAGTTTCTTGATCAAGCCTCTCTTTCAGGGGTCAAGTGTCACACTCCTAGGAATCTTGAAGTAGAAGAGTTGTAAGGCCTATGATGCATATTACATTTCACCTAGTCATTACTGGGTTTCAAGTCAAGACTTCAAAATGCCTTCACTTTGGTCAATAACCGCAAGTCTTTCTCCTGAGAGATAAGAAGCTGCACAACTGATTCCAGCCTGTCTGCATGGCACACCAGTCTGCACTGTTAGAGCAGCTACAGCTGGAACTGGCAGCATTCAAAGCTCTTCAAAGAGATCCAAGCTACCCAAATGGTCTCTAGAATCAGTCTAAGAAAGCTCCCTCAGTCTCTGCTGGGAGGGCTCCTCTAAGTCTGCATGTGGGCATCTCAAACTGTCCCCCTTAGGACTTCATAAAGTGGCCAGTGCATTCAAAAGGCATTAGGGAGGGCAAAACAGATTCATAGCAAAGCTGTTTTCAAGAGGATGAAAAAATCAGTATAGCTCTTACCACTGACTAACAAATTTATGAAGATTGAAAAATCCAAACCCTTGAATAAAACCAATAAGGATCTTAAGTTAAAAAATTTTAATACACATTGATTATGATTTCACAAGTGGCTTCTTACTTTCCTTCACATACCACATTGATTATGAATGAGGAAATTTGTCTTTCCCTTTGCAATTAAAGCTACCAAGTTCTTTTAGGACAGTAAATATGATTTTGTAACATAAATTGTCTGAATATTTGAAGCTATGAGTATCATTTTAAAGCTCTACCTATCTAACTTACCTTCTGAATAACCACATGCCTGAGTCAATGCATGACAGTGTGCCAGCATTGAAGCATGAGATATAGTAATGCCCACTGTGCTGCCCTCTTTACTTGTTTTGTACTGAAAAGAGAAAGTTTATACAAGCATTATATTAACAACAGAATCTAGAAAATTTACAGTAGTGAACTGAAAGGATATTTTATTATAAAAATGAAGTTTTTTTTTAAAAAATAAAAAGCTACCATAAAAGATGCATTTGTGTTCAGAGAATACACTAATATCATATGAAATCTAACTGTGTCTCTACCCCAATTAAACAATTGTCCCAGGGATCCCAAAATGCCAGTTATCCCCAATCTTCAGTCTGACTCAGCACAACCACTCAAATGACAGTTTGCCTGGCAACCTCGAGGGAAACACTCTTGTTCCACAGTTAAAAATATTATAGTAATCTCTTTTATTGCATCAAGAGATTAAAGGAAGAAAACGTGTTGTAACATAAACTACATCAGAGTAACCCTAAGTTAGGCATATTATACTGGATCACCTCAATATAAGCAATCTCAGCACTGGCATCCCGTACTTGCGGATGCCAGTCCTTAGTTGGTTTTGCCAGATGCTTCCCATCAATCACAAACCAAATGAGACGAGGCCAGCCTTCAAAGAAAAAGAGAAGTTACTATGATTACAGTTCCAAAAATCAGGGTTTTTTTTCCCAGTATTCAGAGATAACAACAGGAGTCAAGCAAAAGCTGCACCATCATCCCCCTGACAGGAAGAAGCAGCACTAAATACTGTCTTGACAATGAAGGCAGTTCTTTATGTATAAGCTAGAAGCATGCAAGCAAACTCAAAGATTGTTGTTTAACAGCAGCAATGGATATACCCACTCTTCATCCTATAAAGAGATTTGAGTAGCTTAAAACATACCTTTGAATGTAACCACCTCGCCAGTCTGAGCTTTAGGAAGGCCCTTTTGACAGGCATCAGTGGTTAAAGCTAGGGTTACTCCACAGCTGCCCAAAAGAAATCCAATCTGCTGGCTGCCAGCATCCTACAGAGAAACCATGTTACAGCAAAATTACAAATAATGAAGGTTTTGTACAGTTTACTCTAACTTTTCCATGTTTAGAAAATATTAAGCCAATTTATATATGAGGAAAAAACAAACTTCTAGCCCATAAGACCTTTTATGGAAAACAAAAGACTGAAGCCTATGCTCAAAAGGCTTAGTTTTGCTTAGTGCCAATCAAGTTAGATTTGGTAGTAGATCTAGCAAGCAATGGTAGCAAAGTAGTGTCAAAAGCAATGGTTGTGCATCCCTCTCCAACCCAACAGGGACATTTATAAGTTCTGGTAAAACAGAGACCTGGTTTGATGCTGTTTCTGAGTCCTGAAGCACTGAAGAGCAGAACCTGTAGCTTTTCAGCTCTTCCCTAATAATCTCAATGTGTGGGGGATTATATTGGTATTTCCAGTAACTATGGTGTCCCTACCTGCCTGTGCTTTCATTACTCAGCATGACAGCTGAAAAGATAGCATTTCTGTGTTATATTTTGAAAAATACTTTCACACATATTTTCAAAAATAATGAATTAAAATAATTTCTACAGTTATGTATCCTAAAACAGTTAACTTACTAGCTTCATACTATTTCCCCCTTCCCTAACTAAGTATTAAACACTTTCCAAGCATATAATGTGCACTGAGTAGTTCAGCTAATGCACCATACTGCTTTCAGAAGTGCAGGCTCTGATGGGTCCCATATAAGGACTATAGGATTTAGACACGCACCTACTTTATTTATGAATCCATAAAAATGTTGAATGTCTTTGCCTACCTTTCTTGTTAGTGGAACTTCTATTGGGACAGGAATAAGTTCTGCCAGGAGACATCCATAAAATGCCACCATAAACATAACTGGATCACTATTAGGAAACACGAGAGCTACCTACAAAAATACATTAAAATAACAAGAAATGTTTTTTGTTGTTGTTTGTAGCGGGAGGGCTGCTTTTTAATTTGTGGAAAAAACCTTCACAACAATGTTCAGGTTCATATTTAAACTAGGAACAGAAATACTAAATGTTGTGATAATATACTATTAAAAGTCACAATATTACAAGGCTTTCTTTAGCTAAAGCTGTTCTTCACTGTCTATTTTATCCATAGAGACCATTTCAAACAGAAGCCTACCCGGTCTCCAGGCTTCAGCAGTGGTTCATTCTTAGTGGTTAGCTTGTTTAGCAGGGTATATGCTAACTTCAAGCTTCGACTCCACAGCTTGCCTAAAGAAAAAAAGACAATGCAGAAATTAAAAAATAGAGGCTAAAATTTTAACATTTAATTGGCAAATCTCGGTGCCTTATACGTGCACTAGGCAAGTCAGTTGTATTAGAACAGGGTCAACAAGTACATGGGCAACTAATCGGGGAAAAGCGAACATAGCTGTTGTGAAAGCAATTCCACCTCACAAACCTACTGAGTTCTTCCAGCATCTCAGTGCATGTATGTGCACACACACACACACATGGTCTGCTTAAGACAACCTAACTGCATTTCCAAAAGGCGCTTCACAAGACTCTTTCCTAAGGGCTCTTAGAGAAAGCAAATTGTTTGGGATAAAAAGAAAAATCCTAAACTGATTATTAACTGAAATTAACTGAAATTTAAGAAACAAAGGGTAGGAATAAATGCCACAATAGCTGGCTCTGTGAAATGCCGGTTCAGTGCTCAGTAGTGATCTACAAAGATCTCAATAATTCAGAAAAAAAAAAAATATTCCAAGCTACTAAATACAACAATCTAACTACTTATTTGACATAATATAAAAATCAAATTTGTAGCCTCCAAAAAGAAAGAAGAGCTTTGATAAAAACACTGTTTATAAAAAATTGAGCAACAGCAAAACCTTTCCACTGTAAATGGTAAATCAAAGCAAGAACCACCCCCAAAGAAGCATGCTGTGGCAAACAGCATGCATCTGGAACTTAGCTTTCTAGTACAGGGTCTTTATCATGGACTGACATCCACACTCAATCCCTTCAGACCATGTAGCAACCATCAGTTATTTTGCATTTGTCAGTCTCAAACTTCAACTGAAGAAGTTTTTTTCTGTGTAATTTCCAGTTTTATAAAAAAAAGTTACACAGGACTCAAGTACATCAAATGGCCAGTTCTCTAAAGAACTGCAGTTCAGTGCAGTTGGCAGAGTCCACGTACAATTTAGAGCTTGGTTTCTTTTTAGTTTTTCTTTTCCTTTCTTTTTTTTAAATGTAAAACTAAACTTGATATTCTAAACAATTCTCAAAGCTCCACTGCAAAGTAATGAAACCAATGCAGCTGCTCAGTTACATTTCCTGTAAGCATACTTTATCTGTAAGAATGCAAACAAGAAATTTTAACATTCTAATATACTATACAACAAAATGCTGCAGTTAACTGTCCTGAGGGACACAATTATCTTCTAAAAAAATGCAATTACTGTAAAACTTCTGGTTCATTGATACAGGCAAGTTTCACTTCCCACAATAACATCCTTAATATGCTCCTCAAGTACACATCTTCTCTATAAGGATATGCAAGAACATGCTAAAAATTAATATCTACTCTGGGAATCTGAAGAGTGCATTATTAGTCATCTGTTTCTTCCTCCTATTTTACACCAGGCTATTTTTAGTGTTCTTTTAAGCAAAAAGCCCACAATTGTTTGAAATTTACAAACAGCCACTTGTAAAGAATCAATATCATATACATTTTCCCTTCATTAACTTTATTTAAAATGTTTTTCGTATACAATGAATTAATAATTTGTATTCGAATAGCAATCTCAAAGTATTTGTCATGAGCACAGTCCATCCCTCTTAAGTAAAGCAAATTGTTCATTCCACAATGAATGCCTAATTCTTTATTACAGTTATCACCAATACCTACCATAGGTAAGCGTATAAATAGCTTTCCCAGTCGTATCCAATGCTGTCAGACAAGGGGCTTTTGGCTGGGTAGTTCCCCAGCGCTGCAGGGCAGCCAGCAGAGAAGGTGGCCAGTTGGTTACCACACCTAAGGGTTCACCTTTAACTACATTCATTTGATTTCCTTCAGGTTTTGGTTGATTTGGGTCAGGCTGTTGCACTAAAACCAGAGCACAGTGAAATGGCAAACGTTAATCCTTAAAAAATGTGCAAGTTACACCTAACAGACTATTCTACGAACCGTTCTCACCCTCCTCTTCCTCACAGCTATCATTACTTCTCCTCTGCTTTATGATGATGCTATGTTAATCATCTGTTGGCTTTACAAAAAAATAATTACCATCACTTTGGAGTTCTGATTCCACATTATTCAAAGGATCTGGCCACAGGAACAGAATTTGACTCCCTCGTTCACTCTTTTTCTCTACTTTGGAAAGATGATATTTTCTGTTGTTTGTTCTGCACATCTATTTAAATGAAAGCCTACACCAAGTCAAGAAGCGTGATCAGAGAAAATGGCTTCAGTGACAACTGGACATTTATTTTTGCTGCACCAAATTCTTAACAGGTGATGAAGAATGACACTATGCTTCTGTAACAATATATGAAAAAAAGCACCAGATGAAACGCTCCTGGTATGGATTATCTACAACTAAAACTGTATCGCTCACAGAATATTTTGTTTGATTTCCAGATCATCTCTCTCAACTGTGGAACACTGCAGGGTTTGTATGCCATTTGGTCTCTGAGTAGCCTGCTGTAAAATCCTGCCCCAAGCTACTCAAGAAGGGGAAGTATCTTGATCTTAGCAAAACAAAGTCATAGTTAGATTTAGCTAACACTCAATCTATGCAATAACTAAAATTAACAGTTCAAAGTGATGCTCTCTGCTCTCAACAATGACATATATGCACCTCAATGAAAGTTTGCCTGAAAAATCTTCATTGAAAGTCTAGAACTGCAATCGCTTCATATCTTAAAGTATCAAATGAATAGTACAGGGAATCTAGCAGCAGCAGCTGCTCAAAAATGTCACAGAGAACAGAATTTTCATTTAATCTTTAAGACTAAGAGAACAGAACAAAAATGATTCTCCAAAATTAGCTGATGCAGCTGGTTTTAAAAGCAGCTACATATTGCTAGCAACTTCTACATTTGTCAGATATGTTCTTCTTTCTGCCTGAACACATGCATACAGAGAAGAAAACAGTGGGTTTTCTTAGCTAAGCAATATCTGCAGAGCATGTACAAGCACAATACTTTCATGTAATGCACAGACAAGACATACTGCACAGTGCACTCACTGCATTTAATTCCTCTGAACCTCTAAAATAATGAAAGTTTCTGGATTTCAAGAAGAGGATATCAACATGCATGCAAACAATATTATCATAATAAATTCCAGTTACTAGGAAGTAACTTTTTCATTTAACTATATTTGGGCACTGACCAGCTACAAAGCAGCTTTTCAGAGCAGGATGTGGGGGTGCTTTTAGACAAGCAGCTGCATGTAAGCAGCTAGACAGGCTGTGGAATCTCCATATTTGGAGATGCTCAGCATTGGACTGGACACAGCCCTGAGCAGCCTGATCTAATCAGACCTGCTTTGAACAGGAGGTTGGTCAGAGTCTTCCAGACATCCACTGCACCATCAGTTACACTTAGGCTATGTCCTGACTAACTCCAAAGAATATCCTCTATAAATTTACTGATTACCACAGGGCAGAGTTCAGAATGTTTGAAAGAAAATTAACCTTCTAGCAGTTCTTCAAAATCATCAACAAAAAACTCTTTCAAAGGTGGGCGCTTTGGTCTTTTCAAGGTATTTAGAAGCTGCTGGATTTTAGAGGACACTCTGCTATTCACTGGTACACCTGTCAAACAGAAAAGATTTATTACTTACCATATATTAATAAACATATACTAAAACACATGCTGCCACATTGCTGACAACATCACTCTTAAGTTCAGCGCAGCTTTCAGGTGGAAGAGTCATTCAAGATGAGCAGCTTGTTTGGAAAAAAACAGCTTTAATCAGTAACAGTTTCAACGATGAATTTATTTCTTTCAAAACAATGCTGTTTCCTAGCTACCTGGCTGATGCATGTACCTTCTCACACTTTAACTTAGTTTTTCAAACTGCTGACTTCTTCATGAGATTCAAATACAAACCTGAAGAACGTTCTTTTCTTCAAAAGTCTAGGTATTTGCTACATCTTAACATTTATTCAGTTCTAAAAGTCTGAGAACACTTGGAAAAAATAAATGAATCTTTCAATATTTTACAGGGCTAGCAAAAAATAATCACAACACAAAACCATGTCAAATGCTAATTTTCATTTGTATATGTGATGTATTTATTTTAAATTAAACATAAATGTGTATGTTTATTTATATTTACTAAAATTTAAACCTCTGAGGCAATGTAAAATTAAAATGTGAGACTAAAGGGCTTACATTGCCTTTTATGATAGAAATATACAGAAATGGGGATATGGCTCCCCACCAGCAGAACATGGGAAATGCAGTACAATTTCCTCTCCTGTGGCAGACTGACAGATACACCGTACTACTGAAAAGCTTTGGAGCGGGCAGGCACATAGCACACAATGGGTGTCAAGCTCTGTTATGCATTTGCTTATTCCGAAAAAGGGATATAGATTGAAAGGTAGGAGGTTTATAATACAGTCACCATCTGCAGTTTCCAAAACGCTGCTGTTGTAGCCTCTGGGAACTCCTCGTACTGACGCTACCTGTGGACGCTCATGATGTAAATGTTCTACCAGGCCAGTGGTTACATCTGGAGGCGCAGAGTGGTTATCTGTAGAAATGGAAGACAGACACGGGAGCTCATCAGTCATCTTAAGAATCAATATATCCAACGTTGCTTCTTACAGCATTCTTGCTGTTTGCTCATGTGTTTTTAACAAAACGCTGATTTCTCTAATCAAACTGGAACCAAAATCTTCTAGATACAGGGGGAATCCTGAAAGGAACTGCCTTGTCTCTCCAGGGTAGAGAGGAGCTATGCCAGCTTTCAAAGGGATCCAAACAAATTCTGGCAAATAAAGAGAGTGGTGGGTCACTCCATCACTTCAAGGTGAAAGCCAGGAGATTCCTCATGAGTAAACAGCACAAGTCTACAAAGAAAGCCTGTCTCACATCTCTCAGAAGAAATACAGGCACCCGAAGTCTCACCATAAAACTGGAATGACTAGTCTAAGTTCCATAGGAAGAGAAAGGGACAAAAGCATAAGGCTTAAAAGAAGGGAACTTTTGCCCCAAGATAACATGAAGCACTTATCTACATTCTGCAGGCTATAAGAGAAAGACTTTTGCTGAGAAACACAGATTAAGATTTAAGGTGGCAAAGATAGGCACTTAGGTCTGAACACATCTTGAGGATGGACACGAAGAGATGAGACACTCCCTCAGCGGAAAGTAACTGCTGACTTAAAAAATTGTCACCTGCAGTTTGTAAGACCAGTAATGGTTTTCCTTTAGCAACTTTTCTTACTACCTGTTTTTAACAGTCTCGCAAGATACTGTAAGTAAAAAATTCCTGTTTATGTTGCAGTACAGACACAGTATACTCTTCACTGCGGCATCTATCAATGAGAACAGCTGGAATGCCTGTGCTGCAGAACAATGCTTAGGGCATATCATCATTCCAAATTGTGACCTAGATTATGGAACAGTTTTGAATGGAATCACAGGTTAGAAAATGGCAGCATCCAGGAGAAGGTTCAAACAAGAAAAAAGAAGAATTGGAAGCCTGAAATATTCAGAATCCTGATGAGTAAAAATAGGATTGCAACAGGAAAGAGCTTAAGAACACACTGCTGCATTGTACTTGAGGAACTGCTTGGGGTCGCGCAGCTCTGCAGTGATACCCCATGAAGGACCTCAGCATGCCACAAATCCTGCAGAAAGAACTCAAAGCATAGGGACATCTAGGCAGTGCTGTGAAATACATACATTATCCCACCCATTCTGAGGAAGGAATTAGCACTAAGATAACAAGTGCCCTGTTCACAGATTTCCAGAGCTGACATACAAGCCACCAGTACAGCTCTAAGCGGCTTTAGAGGCATCACCAGAAGAAAATATTAAATCCATTCCCATACTTTCCAATGGTCATCACTGCAATGCCAATTTTTGTATTGCAGAGACCTGTCTTGCTGGGTACTACGGAAGGACCACAAATTCCTTTCATGTGGGTAAGGTACAAGAAGGACAACATATCACTTAATGTCTCTTGACAAGTACTGAGTTAGAACCAGTAACAAGAAAAGGTGACAACTATGTGTAAAACTGACCCATATAACCACTTTACAGGGCGTATAGAAAGCCCATGTATTCAAATTACTTTTGGAGTTGCTTTTTGGTTGGGTTTTTTTTTTTTTTTCCTTTGCTTTACCAAAGTCCCAAAACACTGACTTCATGCAGCATACAAATTAATCACAGAAAAGGACACCCAGTCAAATGTACCTGGTTCCCATACTGCAGTATTTGACCACAAGTCCATACTTCTCAACTTACAGACCCTGCAGTGATTATCAAGGTCTAAAGCTTTCACCTCTTGAATACACCAGCAAGAACTACAATTAGGGATGTATTTGCGATGTGGCTTCATCAGTGGAAGGCCCCAAAATGGCATTTCTATAGATGAAGTTGTCACCACTAAAGTGACTCAAAATGTACACGTGAAGTGATGTACACATAGGTACAAATATAACAATCAAGAGAGAGGACAACACATACTATGAGACTTGGTGCACATATGGGTCAGAAGCCGTGCATGAAGTACAGAACTTGAAAAAGCAATCTTCTGCCCACATGCATGAGGCAGATATTTGAAATAAAGAAGCTCTGCAATTAGATGCTCAGAAAATAACATAAGGAAGAAGCTATTTGGGAACATTTACGGAAGAGCTGTGTACTTGGGAACAGCTCAAAGAAATCACAGAAAAAATGATAATGCTCAGAAAAGAAACAAAAAAAACCCATTAAGAATCATTCCCAACTGAAAACAAGCACAAAAAATAGCTATATATGGAGGTGCTAATCTACAGCATTCACAGATCTTACAAGCATCTCAGAGCCAAGTTTCACGCAAATCAATGTCCCTCACCGCAGAAGGGAAATAGCAGGGGTCCTTATAAACTTCTCTGCTGTCCATAGCTATTTCATCTTACAAACAGCAGGGAACCGACTCTCCCTTCCAATCCTGCCTTGCAAAGTCACAACTCCTTCTATGCATGTAGAAGGAATAAGTTCAATTTTCAGGATTTATGATCAGATACAATTCACATTAGTTTCATTAATTATTTAAGCATTTTATTAATATATACCCATGAGAATCCATGAAATTAGTCTGTATCATCTAGAGATACTGTGGCAAAGCAGAGAAGAGCAAAGAGAAGTGGTGAGTAGTCAAAAAAGAAAAAGTCTGAATAGACTTGTGACTTCAGGAATAAAGTTGATTGGATTTAGACTGAAGTACCTTTCCATTGTTGATTAGAAGACAGAGATAAATACAGAAGAGAGCAGTGGCCCAAGAAAGAACGTATGGGACACAACACAGAAAATTAAAAGCTAGGCATTGGAAAGAAAGGAGTCTCTAAGGAGGAATCTCAAGGTGAAGACTCAAACACTTTAGACAAGTCCCTACCTAGCAGGAAGTCAGGTTAGACCTAGAAATGGCTGTGTATGATTGTTTTGTCTCTAGGAAACCACTCAGCCAAAATGGACATTTAGAAGAAGTTTATTAAATTGTATTGGAACAATAAACCAAAAAAGAGCACACTAACCCAGCCAAAAGACAAAATAGGATCCACAAGCCACTACTTCACTCTTTGCATTTCCTCTTCAATAAACTCCTTGAAACTGTTTCTAACACACTTCACTCTCACAATTCCCATAAAACTGCTTGCAGAGCCACAGCAGTTCAAAACACCTACTCTTATAACCCTGCTTCCCCTTAAGAAAAGGAATTGTACTTTTGTTTCAATACGTAGGTAATACCATAATACCATGATAATCTATTTTCCTGGTTATGCTATAAGAGCTAAGTTGGGAAACACTCCACAGTTGCGATGGTGACCTTGAAAAAACCCTAGACACACTGCTAGCCTTATTCATTTTAAAGAAAATATTACATTAAAAGAAAAAAGCCCCCAAAACAACACATAGATCTTGTCCTTGCTTTTGTAGGTGAAAGACAAACAGCTTAAAAATAATGCCTACTCCTATCTGATGCTATTAAATACTGTAACCTTCCACTTCCAACACTGCAGTCTATTGCTTGGGAATTTAGTATGATCTCATCAATAAAAATGCAAGCTGGAGAAGATGAGCTACAAGGGAACAATCTGCTAAATTTACATTCTCCAACATATCAAAATTGTGAATAGTTATTCAGTACATAGTCAAAATACAAAATATTTTAGTAAGGCATAGTATTTAAAATATGTAAAGTGCCTTTTACATTGCTGATGTCAGCACATTAACTGAGAAAATAAACAAACTCTTCCTTTTATGCTCTAGGACAAATCAAAGGGGTCCTTTGTGAAAGTATACTAGTATTTATTGATAACCAAAAAAGTTTGCAATGTAAGAACTGAGTAAGTTTTCATATTCTTGTGAGCAAGGAAGACCATAGACAAACTTGCTGATTAATTATTTTAACATGAAAAATGTCACAACTGAATTGTTATCGGACATGCATGAATGTTACCAAGCTAGAATTGAAAATTGATGGAATATGGCAAGCATTTCAGAAATTAGAAAGATTATTCTTATGCAAAAGGACATCTAAATTTTTGTCAAAGGCACCGGAAATTTTACCTCTCTAAATATTTTTAGTAGATCAGCTCTTAATGATCCCTGAGTTTCCTTCCTGAAAGATACTATAATTACATATTTATTTCCCATTAATGAAATTTCAAACTACTCCACTGCATGCAGTCCAACATTTAGCTACTTAAGTGCTGGACTTCAAACTGTTAAAAAGGCCTTGATTTTGCATACAATTTTGATGATTAAATAGTCCTGATAGGTCTTAAGAAGCTAGTTGTGAAATTTGATATGCATTTATATGGCCTGAGATATTAGACGTAACAGTATGCTGTGTTACATTTTGTATATCTTGCAAGCTTTTACAGCTATATTAAGAATTTCATCAATCAATCTACAATTATGGCTAACCTTCCAAGTTTATTTGTTAATTTTAAGGCATTAAACATGATTCCTATAAATCCATAACATGAAATCCAGAATGCCCTTGAAGCAAGGCGTAGACATATTCCATCTTACTTACATCCACTAAGGAAAAAAAAAAAAACAAAAACAAAAACAAAATTGAAAATTTCTTATTATAAATAAGCTTGGAAATGGGAAGATGAATATTTACATTTCTTTAAAGGCAATAAGATGGGTATGTTTTGTACAAACAGGAAAAATTTCACTAGCAATAAAGCCACAAAAGTTAACCAAAGAGGCAAATCTTTCTAACTATGTTTATGGATGAAGTACTGATGAAGTGCAGAAAAATGAACAAAGCCAAATGCTGCCCATAACTTTGTAACACACAAAACAAAACCCAACATTTTAGCATGCAGGAGCTTTCTAAGGCAAGATCACTTGGGAAAAAACGTTTTGCCTTGTAAAAGCTTAGATATCAGAATTCCTCTCCATACTTAGTTTCCACAATAAAGAGATCCCCATACAAACTGAAGAGGAGGCCAAAGCAAGTAGAAAAGACCCAGATAACCCTTCCCAGACTCTCTGACATCTAAAGAGTCTTCCAGAACACAAAGCAAGCTACTACCTCTTTCCATCTCAGCTCCACTTGCAGAAAACTGACTGCACTGTGAAAACTGGGATGCCAATCCCTGTTTCTGTCAGCACGTAAGCCACACAGAAAATCCAGAGGATCCTCTTCTGGAGAGCCTCTAGCTTGTTCATACTCCTTTCCCTGTTTCATAATGTGCTTTAGGAATCTGAAGAAATAAAACTCCTGGTCACAAACTACAAGCATTCGTTGCATTTTGAAGCCCAGAGCTACTATAAACTAAGGCTGATGCCCCAAACTTAGTATAAGGCAGAAGGAACTCAGAGGGCAAACCAGCAAAGAACAGAGAATCAACCCTCTCATGATCAGCTGCCTCATGCCTAAGAGAACTGTGAACTGTTTGTATCATCTAAACAGAGAAGTCTAAAGGATACATGATTGGGCTTTCACCAAAATTTGAACGTAACAGCTAGACTAGCTAAATGAACAGGTATTTGAGAAATATATTCGTGCCTTAAATTATCATGGTAATCGGCATCTCTAAGTATATAGAAGTCTGTATACTCAGTTTAAATCTAAAGCATTTCAGTGTGTTTTCCTCATCTGACCTAATCTGATCTCTGTAATGAATTAGAAAAAACTGTCTGTATGATGTATGTATGCATACAGTCACAGATAAACAAAAAGTCAGGTAAGTAGAGCACTGGAACTACCAAAACCTGAAATGTCCAGGAACAACATACGTGATGCCTATTGGATGTTACTAGAAGCACAAGAACTTCGTGCTGTAGCCCACAGGTGAAATACAAACATCATTCTTCATTTCATTTTTCTAAATTACTTTGGGGGAAAAAATTATTTGAAATACAACGTCATTGTTTCTCCTCTAGGTCCTTTCCCATCGTTTAACATTAGTGTGGACCTGTTGCACACACATAAATCCACTATCAATCTTCACTACAGTGTACAAAACATTGTAAAAATTATTTCCATGGTGGAAGAGACTGCCTTTCTCCCTCCCTATCAAATCTTCCAAAAGCACAAGACTAGTGCTCTGCATTTCAGGACAAAAAAAGGTAATCTGAAGTTCTGGACCTTCAGCATTACAGAGATCGAGACAAAACTCACATTTACATTTTGGCTTACCAGCACTTTACATTTTCACTCTAGTTGCACAATAAAGGACTATTCGTGACCTAATTAAAGGAAAAAAATCACATTTCAGCTTGAAATCTAGCTTTGTCAGTACCTCTGATTTCATAACTTTCCAAAAGATTCTGGATGGTTTTCCAGTCTTTTGGGTGTTTACCAATTAAGTCACCTTTGAAATCCATAACCTGATATTGTCTAGGGTAAATACATGCAGATCAGAAGCATGCACCAAAAATATGATCCCGTTGAAATTCTGCTTTTGAATCCAGTAAAACTGAACCTTAGTTTCTTGATAAATCAAGCATTTTACCAAGAAGAATAAGAATGCATGTTCAGATCTCATGAACAACTGGTTCAGTTTAAATTAAATACATATATATCATACATACCTGGTCTGTGGATTGTACATTTTAAGGCTATTTATAGATATCTTCTGGTGAAGACTTTTGTGTTTAGCACTGCTTTGGGATTTTTAATTTGATTTTATTCCAACCACACAGGCAGTTGTTTACTGACCTAGCTGGGTGTGTGCCATGAGATCTGCAAGCACAGTGGCAGCAGCGGTGGCAGTAGCAGTACTGGAAGCAGCAGCAGGTTTCCCTCCTGGATGAGATGAGGTGGAGGATGCAGAGGATGAGGTGGAGGAGCCCTGAATAACCCGGTTAAGCCAGGGCTCTACGTTGGAATGGCTCTGGAACGGAGTGGAGGTGATCCGCCCTTGCCGACGTAACGAGCCCTCATCTTCTGATGCTGACGATGTGTCTGTGATTAAAATAACGATGACAGGCATGTAATGCGGGAATGACCCAACAGACGGGAACATGAAGTTTTTCCATGTTCTCCACATAGCATTCTCATGTGCTACATATGAGATGCATGTATTAAGCAAATGATATATTCACATGCACAAATTCTGCTCATTGCCATTTTTTAGGTTAATTCAACAACTTCTACACATTATAGCTAGAACACACTTGAAGCAAAGTTTCATTTACCTCCTGTATTTGGAATGACGTTAGGACCCAGAAAAGGCTTCTACCTAAGGTACCTAGTATATTCACTAACCTTTCTCAGTGAGTATACCATACTTATTCCACTGAAAAAATATTTCTGTTCTGAACAGGTAAATTGGATCTCATCCCACCTGAATACATTCCATTACATTTTTTTGTTGGGTATTTTCTTGGGGGGGGGAATTCTTCACTTTTTGATTCTTTTGACAAATTTTTTGAGAACTAATTACTAAAAAAAGCACAGTGCTATAAAGTTCAATGAAAGAGTAATTTCATTAATCTAAGAATAATTAAAAGGAATTTAAAAGCATATATTTTAATGACATAAACTGATTTTAATGAGCACTACATAGAAATGCTTAGTAAAGCACCTTTTCATTCTAGGTGTATAATTGTTGCTGTTAGAAGTCTGATAAAGGGCTCCTATTTTAATTACCATTCAGTTATTTACAACTTTCCAGAAGTTTCCCTTTGGCACTCATTCTTTCCACATCTATTATCCACTCAGTAACAAATAAAAAGGTCTTTCTAAATATCAAGAAAATACATCTCTTGATTTTGAATGAAAAATATGAACTTTTGTTACAGCAAAATAATCTTGCCTTCCTAAAGAGACTGAAGAACTTGATCCTCTGTATATGCCCCACCCCCAACTCTCCCCCAGGTAATTAAAGGAAAGCTCCTAAAACAATGCATTGCCATATACTGATGAAGTTCACATGAAGTCAGTTTGTGAACAGCAGTTTTAAGTCACACATAATGGCCAGACCAATTAAGAAGTTAGCAGGAGCTGAAAAACAGCTTCTGAAAAAGATAGGGTTTCCATTACTGTACTCTAGAGTCCTTTGCAGACATGGAAATCCTGGGTGATAGGGGAATGGGTTACCTCAGAAATTCTGCAACCTTAATTTTGGCTTCCTTTATTTTTTTTTTTTAATCCTCTAAACACGTAACTGTTCAGCTATATACAATTCCATATAAATTTTGTTGAAGCCACATTAAAAATCTTTTCCTCATCTTTGGCAACAAATTTCAGTTACCACATGTTTAATTTTCTGCTTTTCAAGAATATGTGCGTTTCCAATAGCTTCAGAGTAATTGCTCTTAAACAGCCTAAAACCACAAAAATCAGAAATAATTTCTTAAGAAGCCCGTTTAACTCAATGGCATTTTCAAAGTCAAAATTGCAGATCTCTCATTACTTGACCATCCCTAGTCAAATATTACAATTTTGAATGAAAATACACAAACAACTGATCTTTGAGAAGATACAGCTGTGGAGGATCACCATTCCTGGTTCTGTGCCCTGTATGATATTTCTGGTCTACCGCCACGGTTGTAGTTTTTGGCTGCTGACTTCATCTGCTCCAGGAGAGGAGCCAAACCTGCCCCTTAGTGCTTGCAACCTTCCCTTTCTTTTAGGCAGAAAGCAAAAATAAACAATTCCAGGAATATGGGACAAAGATAGGATTACAAATAGTCAGGTTTCGAAAAAAACACTCCCACATTTGCAATCTACTCACTTTAGAGTAAGAAATAAAACTACAGGGAAAAAAAGTTTCTCAAAGAATCCATACTCTGATAGTATCTCCTTATCCAGCTACAAGTTTAATGAAGTCTTTCTAAAATTTTTAAGTTTTCAGATGTCTTACATAAGCAGAGGGGGGAAAAACCCCACTTTAAATGTAAAATATTAACTGTGTATAAAAATGAAGGATCCGTAGTAAAATCATTCTAATATCAGAACATAATTACAACAGAAAAGTAGCAAAGTAACATCAGTAACTCGCTCTGTGGCATCGCAGGAGTTAATTAGTGGTTCTCGGTGTGCTGGGAGCAGAATGCTATGTACTTGGCTTGCAGCTCTTCCTGGCTGGGAGTTGACCCAAGATAGCCAAAGAAACCACCACCCTTTGGACCAAACTTGCATCAAGACTACAGCTCAAGTTCTGATCATGTGAAATCCGTATGGGAAGGATGACAGACTCAATGGGACGAAAACAAAAGTATATTAAAATTTTTGGAAGGATGAAAGCAGTTCCGTTACTGTCAGTCAGGAGTCGGTTTTGAACTTAATGCTGTGGCTAGAATCTGATGCTTCCTTCTTGGTGACTGATGGTAACTGTAAGAAAATTTCAGTTATTGAGAAAGCCCAGTTTTAATTGCATTAACTTCTGCCAATACAAGGATTTTAAGGCAGTGGTTTAATGGCTCAAGACAACAAAACTAGATGCTTCAGCACTACTCATGTTCTTTGCAATTTCACATCTTTCCTGCTGAGCTAACTCTGCAAATAAAGGCAGGCCCATAAAAAGACAATTATTTTTGTGAACTGATATAGCTGAAGCAAGTCCTCAGAGTATTTTTGAATGGCCTGATCATCTATGATACAGAATTCATCCAGTGGCCCATTCTCTTACAGAGATAAAGGTATCTCATAACAGGTCACCTTCCCTTAGAAACAGCACGACACATCCCAGAGACACTTAACTCTTCTTTCAGAATATATTAGGGTGCTTCTGTATCCTGCTAAAGCCCAGCACGAGTGTACTTGTCTTCTCTGCTAATCACTTGGGTAGGCACGTTAGAAGACGACGCTCTCCAGAAGCATAAACACACAAACACACTCACACAAACATGGGTAGATCCCATGGCCTCATCATGCTCCCCACTCTGGCTGAGCAGGATGGAGGTCATACATACACACACATGTACAACATGAATCCCTCCAGCAGCTGGGTTTGGACACTCAGTCTGCCAAGTAGCTGTCCCTGGATCCCAGTCTCCCCAGTTGCTGGCACCTGGACATATGAGCCCGAGGCTGCAGTCCCACTCCATTTGTTTGTATAGGCTGATTGATGCAGCCACTCCACACATACAGAATACAGAGTCCCTCACCCAGGAGAGGTATTAGAAATAGAGTATAACAGGAGGAGAGAACAGACTGCAGAGTCAGGTGCAGGGCATGGCCAGGCAAGTGTACCATTTATACATGACCAGCCCTTTTTATCCCCGTACCCTGCTATTTTCCCCACACTTGTTCCTCCCCAAATCACCTAAATCTACCCCTTTCCCTGTCTGTGGTTCCTCACCTAAACATCCCATAACAAGTCTCATGCAGTCCCCGAATACTTTTGCCCTACATCCCATAATATGTCCCATACCCCTCTGTGGCATGCTCCCTCAGTCCAGAAGGTGCTCTAGTGTTGACTATTCTTGATGGGTTTCATGTCTGGACAGGAGGGCTGAGGTTCTCCAGGGACAGCCCTGGGAGGGGCCTGGACAGGGTGACCTTTCTTCTGAGACCTTAACTTGGGTTCCCACTTGCCACTGTTCCCCACGGTCCTCTGGGCTTGTGGAGATGGGTCTGTGACAGGCTGATGGCTCCTGGGACAGGCCTGGGAGCAGCTGGGGCAGGGTATTATTTGGGCTCCCCCACCTGCCACTCTCTGTGCTCCTGCAAAGGTGTGCAGACCAGCTTTTATCACATAACCTAACAGTTTACCAACAGCATCTCAATTTTTTTCTTTATAGAGTCTCTCAACCCTCCCAAGACTTTGCTTCTTCAGAGTAGCACACAGAGCAGAGCCCTGACCTCAGGCAGAGTGGGCACAGCCGTAACTGCAGGGACACTGTTTCAAATCTGTCCCGAAGGTATTCAAAAGAGAATGATATTTTGGTTCTCTCAAAAAACTGCAAGGAGATTCCTTTTAGTTTTAAATGCTAAGGGAGGCAGGAAAGCCTAACTGTCCTCTGCTCTCAGCAGAGCTTCTGGATGCCAGCTATTTTTTTTTTTACACCAAATCTTAGGCAGAACAGCAGCTTGTTCTTCTCTTGTCATGATATACCTGACGCCAAGCACATAGTGATTTGTCACACTGGGGAATGAGAGAAAAGAACAGAGTGATGCTACATGAAATACACTGCTGACTGTTCTGTCAGAGTTTATTTTGGAGAGTGAGAAGGACTATTGTTTTGAAGCGCTATAAACAGAAACCTCAGGGCCTCTCTCCCAAAGCTTCAGTATACAGATGGTCACCATACATTAATTTTCTCCAGGATTTCACTTTATGCAATTCACAACAACTTTCACATACACAAACACCACGTATGCAAGAAAATTCAAGAGCATGATAACCACCCTGCTGCAACAGCTGCCATCATGGGCTTCTGAGTATACAAGTACTACAACAATAAGCTAATCAAAATGCATGATACCTTAACACATCTTATACACAAAAACATAAGGGTCAAGAAAGACCATATGTAAGACTACAGAAGAAGCTTATTAAGTAATGAAATAACCAGAGAACCCACAGAAACTATATACCAAATGTGTGACTAGCAAAGAAAAGTGGAATTTCCTTTAAATGGGAAGAACAGAAAGAAGAAATATAGCCCAGGAAGCAAGAGAGCAGCACAGCAGACCTTCTCTTTTACAGAAGGGGGATAAGAAATAGAATTGATGGAGAAGGGCACTAGAGGTCAGTGTGCCTCTACTCCCGGGCCACATTAGAAAAGCCAAGAGCACATCATTCAAAACTTAAGAGCTTAGGGAAATTCCTCTTCTTTGCATACAAGACACTGGCCCCAAAACACTTGGCTTGCTAGCACGATGTTATCTGGAGAAAGGTTTTCTTAACCTCTAGAGAATTCAGGAAGATTACCTCCCCCCCCCCCCCCCATTTAAATAAAACGTTCTGATCTAAACAATCTGAACAATTATAGCATATGATTTTCTGAATGCTTTAAATTGCTCACAGTTGAAACCATCTGATGAGTGTTCTGCAAGCTAATGCAGCAACTTAATGCTCTGGCATTTTCTTCAACTCTTAAAAAAAGAATCTTATGCAACATGAAATAAGGTATTTACAGCTCTGACATGCTTGCCAAGATTATCTCCTTCCAAGTAAGACATTACCTAAGAGAACATACTTAATGCATAAAGGACAACTGCTCACTCTATTATTGCTTTCAAGTATACCTTTAGCAGTTACAGTATCTCTAGAGGAGAGCCAAAATCTTGAGGAAAGACATCAAAGAACAAATCCAACCAACACCTGATTATCAGGAAATAGAGCCATGAATATAGAAGTTTATTGCAACATACTTACAACTTAGCAGAACAAAGCATTTGCTCTTTATATTCTGCTATCACATTCACATGGCAAGATTTACATATGTTAATTCAATAGATACCTGGAGGCGTGTACGTTTCTACCGAAGAGTGCACAAGAACAGACCGCCTTTTTGAAGGCATGGGCATTCTTCTCTCTTTGTATTTTGCGAGTGCTGCTTGTACTGCTTCAGTGTGGACATCTATATAGAGAACAAAAAAAAGGTTAGGAGATTAAGTTTAATCATTATTTCTTTCTAAAAATATAGAAAGCATCAATGCCATCTTTTACAGCTCAAATCCAAATGCTGAATCGCACATGATGGCCCTTACGGCTTTAGTCCTGCTTAGCCCAATTGCTTAGCTTGCAGAAAGGAACAGGTTCTCAGCTTCAGAGGAAGCAACACTTCTTAGAGAGCAGAAAGGTCCAAAGCTAAACTACAGTAACATGGTTTTCAATTCTGAAGCTGTGACAACCTTATCAATTGTTTCTCCTTCAGTGGTGTTTAGTAGGACTGAATAAATATGCCTGCCTCCCACTCAAATTCAGCTCAGAAGCAATGGTTTCAAAAGTTAAGGGAGGATATAAGCAGGGTCTAGTTGACATATTTTCCTCATGAAATCAGCTTGAAAAGGCTTTGTGAGTATCATTTAGGAAGAACACCCTGAAAACCAATACTGAAGTTACAGAATACCTAGCACATTAGTTCTGAGCTATGATTTCTTTTCATTTCAGGTGGAAATTTCAATTCAGATACTGTAAATTGGCAACAGCACTGGACTCTTCATCCTTCAAAATCCACAATTGGAAAAGGAGTGAAAAAAGTATACTTGAAGCTCTCACAAAAGAATGCAAGTAACAAAAAACAGAAAGAAAAGGCTAAATGTATATGAAGAATTAGGGAAGAGACACCAAGGGTTTTCACTTTCCTGAAAGCAAAAATTACCCTAATATACTCATGGGGTATATTTTAACTTTTCTTATGTTTAAGCCAAAACTGAGATTAAAGAGGAATTTAGTGTTCAATCAAGCCCACACTGCAGATAAAATTTAATGTATTCTAAATTGCCTTCACAGATTTTTCAGTGTGACATATATATTTCAATGGTGTCAAAGCTAAAACTTATGTAGAAAGAAAATTCCTGAGATGAATTATATATGAGAACATATATATGAGAATAGATGTCAAGGAGAAATGAGGCAGACCAAAAATATAATTTAACTTATGACCCAAGTTCAAACTCGTGAAAAACAAGTACAACATGTATACACTTACTTACACATAGCTACAAAGGGCTCAAAAGCAAGTTATTATGATTATGCTTTTGTCTTACAGCATTTCTCTTACGTAGAAGCTGCTATACCAGAATTACAGAATTAAACTGTTCACTTTGAAAAAAAAATGTATTATTTCATTAAGTATCCATCTAAGGCTGCAAATACCTAACAGGTTGATAGACTTGTAGGTATGAAACTCAGACATGTGACATACATACACTTACACAACTTACATATTAAAATAAAAAAGTAATTTCTCCGCTTCATACTTACAGGGATTAACCTTGATGATGACTACAAGTAAAGCTCCATATTTTATGGTACCTTTTTTAAAAAAAAGGTACTGTTTCTGGTACTAGTCCTGAACCTGCTTTGGTCATGCTCAGCACGAGGTTCTTCCTAATTTATTTTAAATATGCCAAACAATTCCAGTTAACTTTGACAAAGCAAGAGATAGTACGGGGGAAAGCTAATCCGTATATATTTTAATGAAAACCAGAAGAGATTTTTGAGCATTCCAGAGAATGAAAGGCTATGAAACAGCAAAGCACAGCACATCTACGTGAACCTGTAGGAAGCCTTGGCATGAAACACTTACTTTCCAAAGGCAGCTGTGTCCCAATGCAGTGGATAAACACCTGACACTTGGGGGACAACTATTCAATTCTCCATTTCAAAAACAGATTATAAATGCTGCCCATAATCTCAGAAGTATGACCTTGCCAGAGAAGGCTTCATGCAATATATTTCTAACCACCTCTAACGACAGATACTGGCAGACGCCTTTGTTTCAGAACTTCTTAAGCAAACGAGACAAAAATCACCACAGCTTAGTCTGACATCTTTTCCTATGTTACATGAAAATTGTTCCATTTCCACAAGTAAAAATCCCTCCTGCTCCAAAGCATATTCACACCATGTACTTCAGGCATTTAACTTCTGGTCCCTGACTACACAACATTATTTACTGCAATACATGAGATCAAAGAGACACCATGAGAGAAGCAAGTTATAACCCTGGTACTGGAAGCACACAGCACCTTTAAGAGAAATGCCAGGAAAAAAAAATCCACTCAACCAAAAATCAGGAAGCTGCTTTTCTTAGTCACATCCAAATGAGAAACAAACTGTTTCTTTCAGCCTGGCCAGATGGACCAGATAAATCAAAGTAAGCCCTGTGTGTATGGTCCCAGACACCACCTAGTTCTTTGCAGTAACGATGTCACTTTTCAAGTCTGCAGCTCCCCCCAGATAATCTGTTCAGTGCTGTATTTAAAATATATATATGCAAATATACTATACCACCTGCATGTTCTTACAAGACTTAGGAATTTACTACGTAGATGCTTGTCTCAAGTAAGAACTTTTTGTGCAACTAACCTGTGAGGTTCAAGGACAATGCTGTTAAGAGGGAAAACATATTAAAAATAAAAATCACTTCTTAAACCTCTAACTTTTGAGAGAAGATTTTTTTTTTCTTTTTATACTGGGCACCATGTTGGATTTTTGCTGCTGTCCTTCACACCAAGCAGTTGTTAACAAACGTTTTATGAACTAAAAATTCATTACCCTGTCCCTGTATCTCCCTGCCTCCCTTCCCCACATCTGGACTGCTGCTTTTTGTCAAGTCTTGGTTTCTCCTGATCTTTAGTTTTGGATTTCCCCCTGCCCCATTGTAAATGTCCATCATTGAAGTTTATTCTCATGGATACCCAGAAGCAAACCTCTTTATTTCACAAAACTCCAGAAAGTTTAAGCAGAACTCAACAGACTTCTTGTTTTGCTGTGTTACTTTGATGCACCAAGGACATTACTGCTATCCATAGACTTAAGAGTGTTACTTAAAGGTTATTTTTGCAGCCTTAAAAGTTAGGGGCAAAATGCCAGTTCTGCAGGACACATTCCCATAGCAGAACTTTCAGTCAAAACCAAGCTGCATGTTTTTTTTAAAAAAGATGGTAACTATTAGATGCATTCACTTCAACCATGCATAAAACTATATATAATTTAGAAGACATTTTTGTTACATTAACATCTGGTAGGAAGAAGGGGAACATAACAAATCGTTTTTCTCCAGAAAAGGTCTTCCAAAAGAGAAAAATAACACACAATATTTAGTCTGTATATAAATTCATTAAGTCATTAAATAACATTGCAGACAAAAAAATGAAAGCATTCTTAGCTAGTATACAAGGGTACATTGAGGCATTTTAAAAAAGTAGAGTGGGACAGGATATAACATCACACAGATTTGTGGTAGCAAGCATGGTAACTACTTTTTATTCCATTTCCAGAGCAGCACCACCTCCTCCTCTAGCCCTCTTACTCCCACTCCAAAACCTGGAAAATACTAGATTAAATGATAAAAATGCAACCAGAAGACAGTCAGGATAGATTATTATTCTGTTTCATGTTTTATTTTTATAGCGCAGATTTAACTCATCAGTTCCTTCTGTACTCATTAAGATCTATTTCCAGCTTGAAATTTGTCTTTTAATATCTTGTCCTTGGATAACAACCAAGTAGGACCATCCTCTGTCAGCCAAATAAATTAAGTAATTGGTTTCACTTCCCTGGAACGTTTTGTTCCTATTCCACATTTCCTTTAAGAGCTTTTCTACATTATGTACAGGATGAAACAGACTTCATTAAAAAAAGTAAAAGGAATGAAATAATTTTAAAGAAGCAGAACATTTAGGATACAAAATTCATAAATTACCATAAATTGAAGTTTAATTGGATATTGGAATTGCAAAAAGAAGGTCTCTACCATTGTCTATTACTAAATTCTTAAAAATTTACTGTGAAACTGATATAACATTTAAGAACTGTGGACTTCAGTTTTCTTCAGTGGATTGAATAGTCATTAAAATCAGATCAAATGTGATCCATTTTACATCATATTTCTGAGAACAGGGAACACAAATATTCAGCAGTGAACACTGAAATAGATGAACAGCAAGCCCAGCATCTTATTAACATGAAGATTATGCATACCAAAGTGAGAAAAAAACCATATGCTGCCATCCAAAAGCAGAAGAAAGTCTTGAAAAAATAGTTCTATGTTTCTGCATTTTATTAAGCTGCAAACAATTATTTATTATTGATTCAAAACAGGTTTTTTCCTTCCTCTGTTGTAGTAAACCACATAATCTTCTCTTCCATTTTATGTATCAATTCTCTTTTTCTTTCCTTCTACATGTCCTTAAATAAGGATTGGGGGGGGGAGGGGGGCTAAGAAATAGTTTGTGGACTATAAATCACCTAAACTCTTACACCCTAAACCCTCCAGCTATTAGAAGAGCATTTTTCTTTCCTGTCTGTAGCCTATGCTTGTTTATCAGCCTCTGATTCTTGTTCCTGCCTTAGGCACAGGAGGAAGAATTTCTACAGTTTGAAGAAAAAATGGCATTCACAGGTTGGTAAGTTTCCCTTCTGCTCACAGATCTCCAAACACCAGCAGCTAAAGCAACCAGTACTGTCTGCCTCTACAAACGGCTGCTGCAAACTAGTGTCTCATATGATTGCATCCCTGTGACAAGGATTGCCAGTGTTAAAAAAAAAAAAAAGGTAAAGATAATTTTTTAAAAAGTAGTGACTGCAGGAAGGCTGGTAGAGCACATAGGATCAGTGCAGGATCAAGCTCTATGAAAGGAGAAGAGGACAGGGGAAAGGAGAAGAGGACAGGGGAAAGGAGAAGAGGACAGGGGAGAGGAGAAGAGGACAGGGGAGAGGAGAAGAGGACAGGGGAGAGGAGAAGAGGACAGGGGAGAGGAGAAGAGGACAGGGGAGAGGAGAAGAGGACAGGGGAGAGGAGAAGACGACAGGGGAGAGGAGAAGACGACAGGGGAGAGGAGAAGTAAAAAAGGAAAGGGAGAGAGCTGCTGTATATTGCATGCTGCTGCACAGGTTATCACCCCTGCAGACTGAGCAGGCTTTTCCTCATCTGGAGCAGCTTCCCAAATGCATCTCTGTATCCTGTTCCAGGCAAGTATATTACAGCTGTTTATCCAACAGGCTGAAGAACAGAAACCAGAAAAAAATACATGAGTGGAAAGAGAAAGTATAGCTGCTGGGAAAGCTTTTTCAGACACCCTAAAGGCGTACCAGCTAACTCATTAGTGTTCTTATCCAAAACCAGGCAGCAGTGGGACTGAACGTAGGAGGAGGCACAGTGCCTCCACCAGAAGCCACACACCTTCCCTGAAAGAAAAGCCAGCAGCAATAGCAATACACCCATCACCAAGTGTCCTCTGAATTGAGGGTATGAGGGCCTTAGCACTTATCATGGACAAATGCTTGCAAAGTCTCTGCATTTCTCACTTTCTCTATCACACTGTCATCATTTAACAGAATGAAAACCTAGTTAAAGTGCTGTAATGTTAACTCCTATTCCGTGAACTCTTAGGTAATTTAGTAGCCTACAGTATTTACTGATGGTATTTACTGTTTGGTGATATTTACTGCTTGAAGACATAAATCTGTGGATGATAAAAATTACAGTTAATTTAAATGGACAACAACTCTGGGAAACTATTAAAAAATGTGCTTATAGCTTGTAGATGGCAGATTAATTGCATTAAAAGACAAAATTGTTTCACTTGCTTTTTTTAAGTAATTTATGTTAATGGTTCTAAAACAACTACAATTGCTCCAGAAAGAGATCCTGTTCTATGAAAAGTTGCATTCCACTCTCATTCCATCTTGAAAAGGACACAGCAGAACTGATGAGATGCAAAGAAAGGAAAAAAAGAAATAAAGAATAGAAGGAAATAAAAAAGAAGAAACAACACACCCTCTACTCCCCCAAAAAGTCTAAAGAATAAATAAGGCAAGCAATTCTATCCAGTATCCAGAATTATAGCCTAAAGCTGTTTATCCTTCACAACAGGTAAGGTGTGTCAACATACAGGGAAATTTAAAGAGGTAACAACATTTCAAGCTGGTCGTGGTGGACATCTTTTCTTTAGGTAAAAATGCTTTTAGCATAGCTAGAATTTCTCAGATAAATTACGACTGCTTTGTGAAGCAAAACTCTGATTTTTTTTTTATACCAAAGTAATGGGAGGAACAAAGTGAATCTACTTTGCAGCAACTGGTGTTTTCTGAGACATCTTGTCAACATTTCTATTCATGCTCTACGTATACATAAATCTCACAGCATGAGTAGCCATGAAAAAGAGCATCAACACCGATGTGAAGCATTTTCAGACTTCAATGAACTAGATGATTCAACATCTATTAGAATCAGAGTAGTAATACTTTCAAAGAGTAAAAATACATGCAACAAACACCTTGCATTTTTCTTTCTGTCTCTCTCTACATTGAGATAAAGAAGAGAACAACTAATGCAATGAATATGAAGTATTTTTTTCTAAAAATTAGAGAGGAAAAAGGGAAAAATATATTGGCTTCTCAAAGCTGTATCTACATTACATTGCATAGATATAAGTTTAACCTAAATCAAGACAAGAAAACCATCACTATTTTGTTTTGATACCACCTAACTGTTTGGTTTTGATACACTAAGCTTTGTCATATACCATTAATGGGAAAAAGAAATCCAATTACATGTGTTACAACTAAGAACTTTTTCCCCAAGAGTTTAAATTTCAAAGGGAAGTACACACTCTAAGCAAGAATTTTTAAAGAAGCATGAGTTAGCAGAGCAGTGATGGGAAAACCACAGAAGGACATGGCAATCCACATGAAGTACTACCTAGGGTTTTGGCACTGGCCAGTGATAAGTACAAGAAATAACCTAAAACCCCAATACATCAGGCTTCATCTTGAATAACTGTCCACTGGCAGGACTGCTTGAACACTTAGGGTCATTCAGAAATATTCATATTGAGATGTAAAAATATCAGCTGAGCTCTAGAGTGATGAGAAAGTGAGCAGTACTTCAGAATCACTGAAAGTCGATTTGAAGAATTTTAAAATCAACAAGGCCATAGAAATATTCACTCTAGGAAAAGAGAAAGCACTGACAATTAGCACTGATAGTTAGACTAACATTCAAAAGCCACATCTATTCATAAGCAAGTATGCTAGCTGAACTTGTTAATATCCACCCACTTCTACATGTCTTGCACTGTAATACTAATGAGCCCTATGCCAAACTTCCCCCAAACAATACCAGTAATATGGTAGGGTTGTTTACTTGCTTCTTGTTTTGTTTGTTTGCTTTTTTAAGTATCCTCAGTGCAAATTAAATAGGATATCTGAGGCTCTGAGACAGGAAAACCGTCTGTGTATACAGTGTATTGCTCTGGACCCTCCTAGCTTTCTTACCTAATGGTTTCCAAGTATTCCGTGTTGTAATGATAGGGGGAACCAACACGTCAGGGTTAATAACAAAACCATCACTTAGCTCAGGCTATGTATCTATGGTCTTAAGCAGGAACTGATACCAGTGGAATGCTTTGCTTAACTACCTGATAAGCATGAGATAAATCAGGACTGAATGTATGCAAGGAAGAGATTCACCAAACAAACCAAGGACACAACTTAATTACTGCCAGCAGGATGGTTTTAAGCAGGATTTGCAGTCCGGGTGAAGAGTGCATGGTGAGGAAGACACACGGCCTTCATCCCTGAAGACCCTGGCCCACGACCACCAGGAAGCACCACGCGTGTGCAGCTAGGAGGAGTTAAAGGCGGGGACTTCGGGGGGAAATTATAAATATGTATAAGCGTTTCCGGAATATTAATGCTTTGATGCATAAATACCTGGCGAGTTTCCATGAAAAGTGCGCACGACTTTGGTGGGACTACCCCCCGTGCTGCCCAGCGCTGAATAAACATACCTACTTTACAACCTTCTTGGTTGTGGAGTCTGTTTTCCACACATCAGTAACCATGCTCTTTTTGCTGATTTTATTTCTGTTAGTTTAACAACATGCTACTTTAAATGAATTAATTTCTATCAGATTCATGATTCTACTTGTAATTTATTTGGAATCTACTTGGTCACAAAGTAACTTGGAAATCATGGCTGTAATTCAACCACTAAATCTGTTTTTTTTTCCCAGTATATACTCAACAGTAGAATTATATTGATGATACATTTCAAATGCAAAAATAAATTCAAATGACCTATTTGTACATACTCTTAAACACATCATTTAGTTAATTTTGATAGTATGTAATCTTCCCTGACATTCAGAGGTTTCTTCTTTGTGTAGCTGAATACATACATCTTTCCCAGGAGTCCATACATATCCTCAGAATAATTAAGAAGTCTCATCCTTCAGTTATTCGTAAGGAACCCATATAGCCATATCGGCTCCATTTCTGGAGCAAGGTTTTAAATGTCAGCAATGCAAATATGATGCAATAACCACTATGCCCAAGCAGTTGCAAAGCAAGGTGACACAAGATCAACATGTTAAGGATGTGCAGTGCATGTCATTACTTGCATTTCTCATCTCCAAACCCAGGACATATAATTACCCTGGAAAACAAACAGAAAAATTTCCAGTTAAAAGTCCAAAGGTATGTAGGAGAGAAAAGCTTCCAAACACCTGCCTTTTCTCACTATTGTGACAAGGAATTTCACAGGGAAACAGTGTACTTCAACCACCTGAAAAGTAACAATGGAAACAGGATGTCATGAGGATATTGATATTTTCACAGAAGTTTCCAAAACAGGTTTGTCACAGTGGTGTCCATTTAAAATTAAGTAGAATATCCATTGTGACATTTCCCTTTTTTGTGCACTTGCTTTAAACCAGGAAATATTTGGAAGTGAGCTACAGTAAATATGATAGGCCTATAACTTTCCTTTAACAAAATAGCCCAACCAATCAAGCAAAAAAACCCTCACAACTCACACATTGTAGTCTTCTGAATGTTTAAATAACTGTTCTACAGACCAGAAACCCAATCAGCAAACAACAGAGAATTGTTAAGCATGGTGTAAAATTCACAATAAGAAAAACATCAGAAGGCATGCCTACAATTTCTTTCCCTCCTAGTATTTCCTCCGTTCTGGATTCGAACAAAACCACTCATGTATAGAAATACAAAAAGCTACTTGAAAAATATTCATTAGGCTCTTCCCTTCTTCCAAGGCACTTCCAACTTTTTCTTTAGGTGTAGGTACTACTTTACTGGTACACTGTTCCTCTTAAGACACCTGATGCTTTAGCTACATTTCTTTTCCTTACCAGATCGGAAACGCTCATCCCTCGAGTTGGTGGAACGGGATTTCTGCTGTTTAGATAGAGCAGTGGTAGCTTGTGAAGAGCCTGGGACTCTGTTCTCTGCTTGCAGGCATGGATCCACACCTGAAATACAGTTTTATTTCAGTACAAATTCAGGTTCACAAATAAATCATCTGCTTCCCATGTCTACATTCTTCTACCACCCTTGACACCTACTTACAAGTTCAACTGGAGCCCTAAGTCTATACCTTTAAAAAAACCCTCATCTTCCAATTGCATTTTAAATTATTTAAACAAAACCTAGCTTGATCTGATAAGCATTTCACACAGAAGATAAGAAACACTTCTGAATAACAGAAAAACTCCTTTGTTCCTTGCAGGAGTTTACAATCATTTGTCATTAGGTGTTCTGTATGACAGATCCATGCGGAGGGAGGAGAAGGAACCAACTGTCTCCCAGCTTACTGCTAGACATCAAGAGAAATGCTGCAGAGATGGTTACAATTACACATTGGACTTGGAGATCCTGAAGAGACAAGATGATACTGCTCCACCTTTTAAATAAAACTTGAACTATTCTGGCAGATTTCTTTTGAGTCTAAATACAAGACAGCTAATTTGAGTAAAATTTAGGAATGTGCATATCTGTTTAATCTATTCCCATTTAATAGAACAATACTCAGAAGATTCACATTTTACAAAAACTCTGCAATTCTCTAATAAAAACTTTGCGGATATTAAGGGCAGAATTACCCTGTCAGCTTCAGCTGCCTAAAAACTACTGCTCTAATCTAGGTTGGCTGGGTACTTTATATACTCATTAAAGGATTACAGATCTTCCCATCCCCATAAAGGGCAACAAAAATAAGAGGAACTGAACCACTCTCTAGTTGTTTCCTCTGCACGTGTCTACAACAAGGCTTTAGGCAGATAACCTAGAGCAGGCACCTACCTTTAGGCTGGCTAACGTTCAGGAAGATGAATCTCACCTTTACATTCTAGCATAGCAGAACTAAGAAATCAGTGGACAGTAACTATTAAATGTTCCCTATCACTCCCCAACCCCCCAAACAAGGAGACTCCCTGCTGGCTCTTGATACATCTGCAAGGACTATACAAATTTGAGCTAGGAACTTACACTTGCAATTTTATTTTTTCATCTATTATACATCTACACTTCAAGTAAAAAACCAAGACCTGAAACTTCTGCAGGTGCTCTCTGAGGATACAACGTCATGCACAGCCACAAGAAGCCAGAGGAACATAAGGAACAAAGCAGCACTCTCTTCAGTTTGTAGACTGGTAAATGATCACCTTCAGAAGTGCAATAGCCACTACATATCAAGTACAACAGATGTAAAACTACAAAGCAGTTGGAAGGTTTTTTTTGTATGAACCTATCGTAAATTTATGATCTTATGTGGCTATTTGGCTTAGTGTTGTGTTTAATAGTAAACTTTTCTTAGCCATATAAGATCTGCTGCACCAAGTTTACTATGTTTCTAGCCCTTGTATCATATAGGGCTGAGTACATCTTTCATTTTACTCTTTCCTTCCCTTGAAGAGCTTCTGCTTTTATACCTGCCCTGAAGCATTGCTAGAACTAGAAACAACACTTTCAAAACACAGATATTTACAGAAAGCAGCTTTCACTGAAGATGTCACTCAAGAGGAATCCATGCCAGTTTCTTTGGAAGTAAAGCTCTTTCTTTAACAAGTAAGAGAAAGGATTCTTCTTTCTCTCACGGGCTTTCTGTTCCCTCCCCTTCCCCCCAGGTGTGTACCAAAAAAGAAACTAGTAATTAATTGTTAATAAATCTAGCAATTATAAAAAGATTTTTATTAAGTCCTTTCAGTAAGACGCAGTCTTCACATCTGAAGTGTAAGTTTTCAAACAGGAATTGGATTAAATATACCAGTTCTACCTGAACTAATCAAAACAAACTTTCAAATACTCTCTTTAAATATAATATACTCAGGAAAAGTGTTTTATCATCTTCCTGACTGCATCAGTTGCTATACATCATCTTTCTTAGGTATCCTGTTACCACCACTAAGTGAATGTGCTCCATAATCCCTTTTTCATCCCCATTTGCAGTTGAGAGTTAACCTCTCTGGATGTTGAGAAAGCAACGTTGAGTTGGCCATGGGTTCGGGGGGTGCATGGGGAAAAAATATGAGCCTAAGTAATAGAAAAGAAAGGAACATTTAATAAATCATACAGATCTAACTTTTCAGAAATTAATCCAACTCCAGAGACGTGCTCCTGTCTTTTACAACTTGCTATACAGAAAGAACAAACACATTCTCACCTAATGGAGTTTTCCTACTCTCCAGAAGTAAAGTTTTTGAAGTAGATGACAGGCTAATTAACATCAAATGCATTTCCCAATAGGGGAAATGAGACAGGCCAGTAAAGAAACTGAAGCGTCCTCAACGGAGACCAGTTGAACATGGAGCTGAGTAACCACACGGTATTTCAACGCTACCCAATATAAAGATGTAACTTTCCTTGAAACACTTTAGCCGAATGCTGTTTCTAAAAGAAAGGCAAATTTAGTCTACCAACTGAATTGATTCAACATACCTGATACTCGAAGAGTGGTGAAAACACTTGAGAATTGTATTTTACATTTCATGTGAACAAAAAGTTTTACATAACCACAAATCAAGAGTCCAGTGAGATTTGTTGATCTGGAAACAACAAACAACCACTTCATATTTCGTTAAAAAGACTGAGGCAAGTCATCTCCTCAAAGCCTGAGCCAAAAAAAAAAAAGCAGATGCAAATGGATAACACGATAACTAAGGTGGAGAAAAAGAGAACAGGACAAGCAGCTAAGCTGAGAGTCTCCCTAAAATAGATCACCTGTTATGCAATTTTCAGACAACAACATATGTAGATTAGGAAGGTCAACATGCCAAACATTAGGTCAATTTTGTGTGGTCTTGTTACAAGAGACCTTGGGTGAAGAAGGCAACAAAAGAGCAGGAGACTTTTTTTTTGTGTGTGCGCCATTTTATTCGTCCAAAAGAGGGTTATTAGTTGTAAGTGGAAGAAGAGATTAATGATCTACTCCTAAGTCCTTATTTTTATCTTTTCCAGTCCTACAGTTCAGTACCCAGCTTTCCAAATGTGTCTTTCTCCCTGGGCACGGCATAGCCCATGAATTCCCATTTTGAACTCCTGTAGCTGGTAGGTAAGCAAGTAACTACAGAGCCTTGGAATCAGGAGTCAAGACTACAATCAAGCCCCTTTCCCACTCTGTGATCCCATGTGCCTGAGAAAGCTGGTCAGCATAATTTGACAAATGACACTGCTGCATCTGGCACAAGGGTTTAGTTGTTGAACGTACAGGGAAAATAAGATGGAAAATAAGTTAATTGGAATAATCAATCAGCAGATAATAAGCTGCATGTGGGATGCTTCCAAGCCATGTGCAACTTGAGCATTGCTATTTGGCCACACCAGTACTGGGGGGAGAGGGAGTGGGAAAGAGAAGGGACCCCAAATAAACATAAAGAGTGCATGAAAGCTTACCAGCTCCAAAACCAGAACCTTCTCCTCCTCCAACACTTACGGAACAGATTTTTGTGGATCAGAGTTAGGGCAGCGGTACTGTGATGAAATATATATCAATAAAGTTCCTTTTATATTAGGATGAGGCACAAAATCAGTGGCACTGTTGGAAACCACAACTGTGTTTCTTCAGGTTAAATGTCCCTTTTTGCTTTCTCAAGTAAGAAAGTTTCACATCATAGTGAAAAAATACCAAGGATGAGCCTGAAAAACATCACTTTTTGGTAAAAATAGTAAGATATTGCATCTAACTCTTCGGCTACACAATTATGTGCCAGAAAAATCCTGTTCCACAAGCTTGGTGAACTTGTTAATTTATTCTGGTCCTATGCAAATCACTACCTTAGCCTCCCACAAAAGCAGCTGGATAATTAGGCTAACTCCCCCCCATTCACACTGAAGATCTTAACAAAAATAACATTTTAAGAAGTATATACTAAAGACACTTGATCCACTATCACTGTATTTTGTCCATTTTTAGCTTACCCAAAGCTAGCAAGAATGAAAAGTCATCTTAAAGAGGCTGCTTGTTCCAATTGACTGAACAATATGCTTCTAGAGGATTAAATTAAAGTTAATGTTTGAATTATAACTGTATTTTTCCATCCATTAACACTGGAGAATCAAGACTAACACTGACATTTCTAGCAATTTTGATTTATACAAGCAAAAATTATTTCACTATAAGAGCACTGAACAGTTGACAGTACAATGAAGACTTTGCTAGCATCACTGGAGAGGATGCCTAGCTAAACACATCTGGCATCAGACAGGCAGAGATAAAACTTTTAAAAACATACTTAGCAAAAGCACAAACTTCTATGCTAGAGGACTTTCCTGGGCAACCCACATGCAGAGCAGTTGCCCTATTGCCTTTCATCTCATCTGCATAAGATGTCATGTCTTAACCTCAAACTCAACAGTTTTTAAAGACTTTCACCAATGTCTCAGCAAACTCTTATTTGAAATAGCTATTAGACATTCAAATTTAATTACCTTTGCAAAAAGACTCAACTTGAAATTCATCTCCCAAAATAGAAATTCAGACAAAGTAATTTCAGTTCTAAACTAGATTAATTTATATAAGTTGTACCAGTTTACTAGCTGAACCTTTCAAAAGTATTCTCTCTTCCAAGTTTTAATGGTAAATTGAAAAGTAAAACCAAAGGAGTTAAGAGCATGGCAACAATTCCCTCATCTCAGTTTTACTTGCATTGCTATCCAGTTATGTATCATGCCTCCAACCACCCACAGTCTGCACAAGAGGACGTATCATATTAAAGAGCTTTGCAGAAAGAAGGGAAGAGGGAGGCTGAAGAGGAAACTTTAGGCTCTTTGTACACTATTAAACCTTTCTGCAGCTGCTGAACTGGATCTAGAAATAAGAAAGGAACAAAAGACAACAACCAGATTCAAAGCACTATAAGAAAGGAAAACGGATATGACAAGGCAGAAAATAAAACAAGTGTGGGAAACTCCCGGTCTGCCTCTAGGCCAACCTTTCGGTCCGTCCAGCCCTGCTCTAGTCCCTCTCTGCTGTCTTCTCCTCACCCAGCACCCTGCTCTGCCCAAAGACCATGGCTACCCATCCAGTCTGCAGCACACTCCTTCTCTTACTGCCCCTCTGCCCCCAGGCTCTTCAGCCCATCTCCTCCAACCCTGCCTCTGGTTTCCACTCCCTCTCCATGGATTCAAGCCCTACAGACCTGTTGATGTTTCTCTGTTGCGGCTTGTTTACCACCCACACTCGCATAAGGACCCTACCAAAATGAGGGAGGTTTTTGCCAAGGACTGCAGTATTTTCTTAGTTTCCTCTGCCTTTGCCTGCCCTAAAGGAGCGGAAGCTTCAGAAGTTTCCTAGTTAGAGACACGCAGTCTGTAAGAATAGGTAAGGTCTTTCCTGGCAGGTTTTTCAGCCATTTATTAATGTATGCAAGGAGCAGCGGCAGGGCCAGGCGTGCTGGAAACAGCCTCTCCTTCCCTGTTAGTACCACTTCATACATCATGGCAGAAGAGGTGCATCATTGTGCAGCACCTTCACATGAAGTATCTGCATGTAACCCCTTGATTTCACCATCATTATGGTACCTCATACTCCCCAGAGTCTTTTCAAGCAAAGTTGTGTAGCTGTGCTAATGTGTACCTAGCTTAAGTACAGCTCCACAATAACAGTCATATTAATTCCAGATCTCTCTAAGTAGAATTTTAGATACAGCTATTTCCTAATGAACTGTAAAGGAAAAAAAGCAAACTCTTCTCACAAAAATGACCTGAGATGCTAAAGTTTTACATAAAACACATACGCTGAGTTCCAGATCTTTTCATAGAAAACTTAAGGCAGGAGACTAAATAGAAATTATTCCTCAAGAGACTGATATCTGAGGACTGAGGATCTCTCTTTACTTTTTGGTCTGAGAAGCCTCACCTCAATTATTACGCATCCAGTCCTTACTCAGGTCACAGTTCAATTTTATCATTCTTTGCTGTCATACCACATCCCAAGACATATTACCTGATGAAGACAAAAATGTGTGTAAGATCTGAAACTATCTAAGTGTTCACATCTTCCGGGTCAGTGAAACGTAACAAGGGTCTACCCAATGTAATTTATTACCCAGAATAAGAAATTAGAAAATAATGAGTTAAAAAAAAATAGTAATAGGCATCATATACATGCATCATGCTTGACAATCTTCCACTGTTATAACAGTTTCTTCTACTCCAGGAAGTAAACTTCAGCTTGTAAGTTTCCACTTGGAGAAAATGAAACAATTTTAAGGGCATCATTACTTTCTGTTAAAGGAAGCATACAACAGCAGCAAAAAGCACAAAAGCATATAAGATGCCTGTTAAAAATTCAATTAATCCAAATACCAGCCAGGAAACTAAACTACCTCAATGAAAATACCAGTGGCAAGAGACATGCTTATCTAGACATTATGACAAGACTAGTAAGCAGAACACCTACATGTCATTAGCTAGAATGTCATTAGCACCTACATGTCATTATTCCTCAGAATAATAGTCCATTCTAAGCAGCAGTTTAGGAGATGCTTCACAAGTAGCCCAGCTCTCCTAATGTAAGCTGATCCTACCTGTCAGTCACAGCCCTAAATTACGTAAGTGCCGTGCAGCACGGTTCTAAATCCAAGCAGGCAGTAAAAGAAGCAGAAACGAGACATGAAAAGCCCCCATGGCAGCGAGTCACCAAAATCAACACTAGGAGCAGGGAATGGCTGGTGAAGCACAGCAATCAGAGGAAGATGGCTGGCTCTGCAGCACCCAGCTCCAGCGGAGAGCAATGGGACAATTCAGTCCCCGGACTTTGGAAGATCCCTGTTAAAACACTTCTTGCTTGGCTATCAACTTTCAAGGTGATGTTCACCACACCACTTACATAAATTTGGCGGTATTAGCTGAGCCAGCAGAGGCAATGTCTATTTAAGCACACTAATTAGAAAAGAAGAAAGCAAGCTACCAAGGATGATGGATATAACCACATGGTGCAGTTAGCCAAAGGTCCTCAGACTTCAGATCCAGTTCACTAAGACAGAAACCTCAGGGAGCCAAGTTTCATTGACACACCCAAGTAACTGGCCACTGAAGAGAAAAAGAGCTTCAACAAAGTAATTCAGGGGCATCACAGAGAAATCCTGTTTCCATATTAGCAGCCCTAATGGAGGAGAAAAGTTTCCATGCAAGATGGCAGCCCCCTAATGAAGAGAAATTATTCCATACTGTGTTTGCTTGATAAGATGGCCAAATTTACTTTTGAATTGATAGATACCTCTCTAGGGGCAAGAAAAAGGGAACTACTGTGTTAGGTGTTTCAACCATGAACCAACTGTCTAGATTTCTCACAGTATCAGAGAGGACTGCGTGATGACTTGTCACCTGGGTGTAAAGGTGAAAAGTTCTCACAACGTATCTGAACATGGTCTTGCAAAATACTGGAGATGAACCAGCAGTAAGAGTTCATGTAGACACCAGTAAGGCAGGAAAGCCGTTTTGGAGTTACAACTTGAACTGGTTAGAAAGGAAGCTGAAGACCAGCACTTTTGTGGTAGCATAATCATTCCTGGTAAAAGACACAGAATTATACCAGGAGATGGAGACAACATTGTGCCTGAGAAAATGGTGGAACAAAAAAAAAAAAAAAGTTTCCAGTTAATTGAAACTGATAAGCTTTTGGAAGAATAAGCAACAGCACAGTAAGCAATAGAGCATCTACAAGTGTAAGGAAGCAAAATTAACAGTCATGGCAGACACTATCCTCTAACTTCATCTCACAAATGAGATTACAGTCTTGTCTTCGGTTTTAGAGATATTACTTTTAAATGTCTCTTCCCCTTCCCTCCAAGCAAAATACGATTTTTCCTTTACAACACAGTCATCTTTTCCTTTTCAGCAAGGCTCCCCATTCTCTCTGTATCTTTTTTACCCCTAGAAGTCTCCTCCAGGCATCTTTTGCTGAAGCTTTACCAAAACTAATGTTCCCACAGTATTGCCTAGGAGATGATGGAGAAGAAGGACTTGTACTACAAGCAAGAGCCAGAAACACCCACATGGGACCATCTCCTATTCCAGTCTTGCATCTCAACTTCTCCAGAGGGAATTTCAGCAGAAATACACTAACATAGGAAGGATGAAGTAGCACCTGCACATGTTCAGAGCAGAAGTCCCTCAGCTAATACCAAACACCAATCTCCTATTCAGCACAACACATCAAATGGAAAGGAACTGGGATTTTATGGTTGCTTTCATTGCTCAGACAGTATCCAAGGAACTGGTCAGGATGTAATTACTAACACTACATTTAAGCAAAGTGGAAAACTCTAAATGAGCTAGAAAAGTTGGCTGGTACTCCTATCTGGAGGTTTGCTTACGATAAGCCCTTTGTCAAACCTCTCAGCTGTTAAACTAACTAATTCATATTTGCCATTACCACACCCTTCTGCAAATATTTTGAGGAGCTTTGCAATATGATTGTTCGGGGCAGCCATCCAGTTTACATAACCCTGTTTACATTGAAGAATAAACTCTTCCCCTGACCTGCTTTGCACATAAACCCCACTTCCTTTTGACTGTGCCTTGAAGCCAAAGTCAGTTCATTTGTTTTCAAGAAAAACAACAGGAGAAAAAGGAGTAACACCTTGCATGCTTTTTAATATTTTTGGGGTTTAATGACCCAAACAAACGAAAGCCATAAGTGATAAAACTGGAGCAGAGGAAACTGCAAACCAAATCATATCAACGTTTATGCAGAAATACAGTACCTTTTATTAGAACCACTAATAGTTGGGACAAAGTAGACAAGAGGAGGAGAAAAAAAAAAAACCAACCTTGATTTCAGATACAATTCCTGTATCATACAATTCCTGTATCATACAATTCCTGTATCATACAATTCCTGTGCATCTGTAGGTACTTCACTTTTACCAGACATACCAGCTAGTAGAACATTTCTCTGCTTACAAAAACCCTTTTGGCAAAGTCTCCTTGTATTATATGGCTTGCAAGCAATACTATCACTGATGACACAGTGCTTTAAAATTTCAAATTGCCTTTATAAAGCCCTCACTGGTAAAGATGTTGATGCAGGAGGAAATATCAGCTCTTGGGAACATACAAATGAGTAAAGGACACTGACTGAATAGCATTTCTGCTTTAGGCCTCAAAGAGCTTCTTAGAGATCTATGGAAGAACAAGCTGAAATCACTTGTCCTTATTTTAAAAACATCTGAAGAACCATGTGTTTTAATTAAAAAAATATGATTAGCTTCTTTCCTTTATGACTATTTTATCTTAGTTACTCTCCAACTTAAATATAAGACAGCATTAGTAAGAGAAGTGAAAGATGTCTCTATATGTGTTAATTTGTCTCAGATTAAAGCACTATGAAAAGCTGTCTTAACTGATACCACTGAATGACAATTGGATCTTGCAATACTCAGAGGCAAGGTTTTGCTGTATTAAAAAGAAGCTATATGCTCAGGTTACTTGATATTTATATAATGCAACATTTAGCATTGCTTTTAACTCATTAAAATAACCAGTGATTAGCTGCCATACAGGGGTTTGGGGTTTTTTGCATTTTATTGCTTTTTTTTTTAATCCTGAATATTAGAAATAATGTTTTGTTAATGACAATCAAGCCAGGGATTTTTGTTCTCACTAGTTACACTATTAGTCTATGAAAAAGTACACTGGAGACATGCAAGTCTCTAAATTTAATCCACCACAGGAAAACTCCAGGACAGCAAGCTCTCAAGAAACGAGATGCAAAGCTTCACATGGTAACTTTTTCTTTTTTTTTTTTTTAAATTTTTTGTTTGTTTGTTTTACAGTAATACAAGAAGCTTGACCTAAACACCTTGGGTTTTCTAGGTCATACTTTATGCCAGATTTCACTCAAGTAAGCTTTCTCAAAACTACCATTAATCTAGACTAGTACTTATGGTTGACAAAGACACCGTGTCCTGTAAATAGTGGGTCTCAGAGGCAAATGAAGAATGTGTGTTTTTTCAAGTTTATAAAGCAGAAGCATGTCTGGTTTAGTATTTACATATAAAGAAAACAAAAATGGAGAGATATTTGTTATATTGTCACTAATTGATAAGCAGTAGTGGCAGTTGCACCATGGTTAATGTATGTTCTTTCACGATTAATCCCTAAAAAGCAACAATCTTAAAAATTTACTTGCCCAAGATGAAGATGGACATTTGGAACTTTTATGTGAAACCTGATGGCTGAAGAGATGACCAGAGGCAGCAGGGGTGAAACGGTAAGTTTTAATTTGGCACTGATTGTTTATTCTTGTACCAAATCTGTTTCTAACATCTACCAAATCAGATTTGACGTAAGAAAGCTAACAGGAACACACCATTATGTGCTGTGGCTAATTACAATCATGGCGCTGATGCGGAACAAGTCTGTATTATTGGATGATTCAGTGCAGATCCACTACTGACTGCAGAAGTATGGCCTCAAGGTGAAGCAATTACCTTCAAGTCAATAGAGGTCTCTTCTGTCATCTCAGGATTAGATGGAAATCAACCGATGTATTTTTCATGTTTGATTTTATCTTGTTTCTTCTGCTTTGGTTTGGAAGTGTTCTTGAATCTTTAAGATCACCGGGTCCTAGCAGGTTCTTCTGAGAAATGATTTCTTTTTTAAGTACTTAAGTGCATTTGAAGTACATTTAAGTACTTTTAAAAATCACTTATGTAGCCCAAGACAATCTCTGAAACTTACTTTTTCTTTTCCCAGCAGAGGTCTCCCAGGTTGGTTCTAGCTACCACACCAAGATCTGTCTTGGACTTCCTCCGAGAATAATCTTGGAATTTATTCTTATTGTTCTCACAAATGGCAAAAACAGGGAAAGGAAAGCTTACACACATCTTTTGTTCTCCAGAAATACAGGGGACTCAAGCCCTGGCAACCCTGGAGTGCCTTGGCTACAAAGAGGTTCCCAAGTTTATGAATGAGCACAGTGGTCAATCTGCAAATCCAGTACCAGCATGGAAGGTGTGCCTCAACAGAATACAGGTGCTCAAGGCACTGGTCTGATCCCACTGGCATGTGACAACTAATCTACAATGTGACAGCTGGCCTCAAATGTTAGCATTGAGTTTTCTCAACTGAAAGCATATTTAGACCAGGAAAATCTGACTCCTGAAACATTCAAGAGCTAGGAAGAAAACAAGTAAATACAGGCAAATAAAAAAAAAAATATATACATAGTGCTATATAGCTATTATTATTATATATAATATATAAAATATATTATAAATATTACATATAAAACAGTGTAGCTGCTTTATTTATATATTTATATATTTATATATTATATATAAAGTATATAATTTTTATATATAAAATAAAACAGCTACACTGGCCAAGCTTTGAAAACTACAGAAAATATTCTTTTTTTTAAAGAAACTGCTGATGGGTAAGTAGGAAATTACCACAGTATAGCAAAGGATGGTTCCAGGGTAATTCCTATTTAACAAAACGGAATGCAGACTACCTTCAAGTGACTGACTGGTTGCTGTCAGAACCTCTGAAGTTTGTATTTAGTCTCCCCCTTTGGTTAAAATAGCTTTGAAATGGTTTCAAGTGTCTGGAGTATCAGCAGAATTTGGGTAATGGCATGGCAACCACTAAAAAGAAACCTACAGTTACCAACATATCACATTTGAGCGCAGAGAAGAAATTTTATTTTTTTCACATTCAACAATCAGCTCATGACATTCCACTTCCTGACATGAATTTTTTAATGCTCCAATGACAAATGTAACTTCACAGGTAGAAGTTAGCTGCTCTCCCAAGCACAGCAGCGAGATTGCTTATAATGAGGCTTTTGGAGTTGCCATCATCTCTGGTATTGTTTCTCATTCTGAGATATATCCCACATGTGGGAATATAAAGTGATTCTAGAAAGAAACAGTTCCTTTAACCCTTAAAAGTTTCCTGAAATTCAACAGAAAAATGACAATGAACACTGACTACAAGGAAAAAAAAAAAGAGAAAAGGGAGTACAGTATTTGCTCCCCATCAGGATAGTACACTCCAGGACGCAAGTTACCAAATTTCACTGTAAACACTGCTCATTTTATCATGTTATTTCTGAATCATTTTACACCCAAGCTCTATGCACATTCAAAATGTATTTTTGCAATGTGTCTGATGTTATCCATCACTCAGAAGCTTCACTTAGCAGCATGCCAGGTTGCCTACAGATATAATTAATTATCTTCTCAGAGTTTTATCTGAAATTTGGGTGCAGAGGTTGACTGGGGAAACTGATTATTGACTGATTACTGTTAAGCCTTGCTATTACTCAACACTTGTTTTTACTTTTGCACAGTGCATTTGGTTGGATTAGTGAAAAATAACACATTCTAATTAGTATTTCTCCGTAACTACATGGTTTTATGGTTCCTAAGTAAAATCTAACATTTCCACTAACTCTTCATAACTGCAGGTTTAGAATTTTAGAATGCAAAACAGAGCCTACAGGAATGCAACTCCTGAATACTAACATGTTCTACTTAATTTTACTGTTAATTGAAAACATGCTTTCCAGCCACTTCTGTCTTTTTCTATTCACCAAGTCCTCTGTGGGGTTATTTAACACTGTCTGTATAATGATTTGGTTCCCCACAGATTCAGCTACATAGTGCAGTAGAAACTTGATCCAATCCATTTTATACGGCATTGAAAGAGCAGGAGTTCTCATATGATTAGTTTTTATGTGGCAGCTGATGAGGTATAGCATGAAAACTGCCAGAACTCAAATCTTATGGGTATATGAGTATGCTTTAAGACACAAAGATCATACAACTTGTTGATGCATAAATATTTGTTAGAAGAAGATCCCATCAACTACCCATGTAAATCTGAATGCTATGATTACAGATATCTCTTTCCAATTTCTAACAAGATAGAAGAATCACCCCAAAATTGTAGAAAAACCTGTCCATGTTCAACTCTAAGTTGGAGAACCTACAGCAGATCCACAGAATGGTCACTCTCTTCTCTCAATTTAAAGCCATCTCTTTCCACAGTTGCTTCCAAATCTGTGCCACTACTTTTTCCTTCTTTACAAGTACCACATCAACATGCAGACCTATCTCAAGTTCTCTAATCACTTCGTATTTCATAAACTTACAGTAATCAAAACCTTTCATTTAAAACAATTTTCCCATTACTCCTTTTTCTACTTTCCTGCCTCTCACCAGGAATTCTATTTCTTACTCAGTACTTTCACTGCTCACCCTACATTTTGTTAAAAACCTTCCAAATCAGCAGAACTGTACTATCAGCTAAAGTTTCGTAACAAAACAAGTCGAGCAAGGTACTGATGCACTAGGAGGAAGACATCAAGTTTTGTGACATTCAAATAAGTACTGAAGACCATGAGATAATAGCCCAACAGAGAAAAGACGACAATGCATGTATTTGGAAAAGAAACTGTGACCAAATCAGCTTTAGAAAGACAGGAGTTATTAGTCCTGGGGATGGTCAAATCACAGACTAAGAACTCTTCAAATCTAAAATGCTGGCATCCATCAGTCTGCAAAAACTTGATGGATAATGGGAAACTTAATGAATCCTATCAGGAATGCCACTAAGCAAAGGATGTTACAAAAAATCCTGCGATCAAATTGTTAACGATAAAATCTACTGCAGGCTCAAAGCCACTGGGACTCCCACACGTTAATCTGAGCCATGCTGAAGCTGTGTCAATTAATAAAATTCTGAGCTAGAACGGGGTTAATGGAACATATGTCAGGAAACTGAAATAAGTAGTTAGCTTAGGGTTTTTAAGCAAACTTTGGGGTTTTGCCAGAGTATCATTCTTTGTGCTCAGAGGCAGACAGCCCCACTCACTCTCTTTTTAGCATATTAAAGCTAGATTCTCGTCATCTTAATGCAAAGCTAGGCAGAAGTGGTAGACAAATCACGTAATCCAGCATTTCTTAGAAAATGCGGTATCAAGCAAGTAGGACAAACCATAGGATCAGCTAATTTTCAACCACTCCTTAAGATGACTAAGGAAAACCTGGCTGAACAAGGAGAAATTTAAGCAGCAGGAAATCTAAAGGGACCTAGCATTCCTAGTTGAGCCTAATATCAGATCACAGACAAACTAGGAGACCACTGAATTGCACTACCATCTCCTTAGGACATGCTTTCTTACAAGTATTGTCCAGGATGTTAAGGTGTTAACCTAGATTATATGAAGTCACTTCTCCTGAATGAAACACTGCTGAACACCTGAAGTTTGAAAGAGAAGCTTCAGTGAAAATAATTCTTAAAAAGTGCTATTAACATATTTTTCCTACTCATGTTTTTTACTTTCAAAGCTGCCTAACAAGTCAATTCTGTAGATTCATACACCACTTCAGCTAAGCGAGTTCCTGAATGAGCAGGTTACCTAAATAGGATATTACAAAACACCTTTAGAAATTATACAGGTATCATAGCAGGCTTCTAGAGCAGACAACTGAATTTAATCAGTCTAACACTACTGGAAACCCTGCACAGGAGTCAGTGTTGTTTCTAAGACTCCAAGGAGTTAGAACATGACACGGGGCCAGTAGTATTCATGCAGAAAAGGGCAACAACGGTGCTTTACACTGCATCCTAGCTTTAAAACTTACTTAAAGTATGGAAGAAAGTGCTGTACTTTCCTAAGCTACACCTGAGAGCTCAGAACTTGAATAATTTGTGCAAACAGCCTTTCAGTTTAAGGGTCGAGAGGGAAAAAAAAAAAAATAAAAAAATCACTATCAATAGAAAGGAGAGAAGGCAGAATCAATAGTTATGAGAGATTAAAACAAGACACAGAAATCCAAAGACATGACTTTCTAGTAGACAGAGTTCATTCACAGAGCATTTCTCGTAACTGTTAATCCTCAGCCAAAATGCATACTTAGCCTGGTCTCAAAAGCTTTAACTAAGCTGAGTTGGACAACAGGGTATTTTGAACAGAAAAGTGAGACAGTTCCTTAGAGAAAAATGGTGTAAGAAGCAGAAGCTGTGGTAGGTGAAACTAGAGCTTGCTGCTGACTGCACAAAAAAATCCAAACTGCTTCTATGCAAGGAATGAGCCATTTTAGAGAGATGTTAGGTCCTGCATGGTCTATAAAATTTTATAAATTTGCTAAAGGAAAAGCTACAGCTGTTCTTAAAAAAAAAACCAAAACAACAAAAATACAAACAAACAAAAAAAACCACAACAAACCTGTGCTAAGAAACCCCATGACGAAACATGAGATCACATTCCAACTGTTCAACACCAAATACACACCATAAAGCTTTTTCTAAAACACCACCACTCAGCAGTCAGCAGAACTCATGAGAATATAACTTTTGTCTACCCTGCTACAATGAACCAAAGGGCTCACCACATGAAAATTTTAAAAGCAAAAGAGACTATCATCTAGTTGAACAATTTGCACAAAACTGGCTGCAGATGCCTATTCCTCTTTCAAATCAATAACTTCTGTAAATATCAGAGCCAAAACAGGACCAAAATCACTGCATTAATCCTTCTGTTCTCTGTTCTGAAAACATTGTAAAATAATCCCCTTTATTCTTTTTCTCTCATCTATCTACAGTGTCTCATTATCGGTTCCACTCATCTTGGTTGTCTTCTTATTTTCCCTTATCTCAACTGGAATCTCCCAAGATATGGAAGAATTGGCCTACGGTTACTATATGAGACCAAAGCTCAATGGCAGCACAACAGCTTTAACCCTGAGTGATTTAAGCGTCCTAGTATAAAAATAATTTTTAAAAGTTGGGCATTTAGCTTTTGGCCATTGAAGATAAAAGTCTGGTAATAACCAGCTTAAGAAGTAATGGTTTATAAGAAGAAGTCATTATGTTGAAGAAACTGGGGGTGTGAGGATGGATGGGGAGGCACAGGGTATGTTTGAAAAAGCACACTAAAGAACAAGAGTGATCACTAGTGGGTGTTTTCATTTAATGAAACTGGCCAACTTGCTTTCAGGAATAACTTTACTCATTTTTAAAGTTATCTTAAAGTCTTGGATGCAGTTCTGAAACTAAAGTTTGCTGACAAAAATGTTACCATTTAACATTTCACATAAAATGTTAAACATTTTAGACTTTTCTCTTGTTCTGCACTTCTCCATAACAGCCATTTTGCACTACTGGTTAGACGCTATTGTCAATCAAACACTATTAATTCACCTATTCTATTTAGTAAGAACTTTTCTATTACATATTTTCACAGATTTAGCGCAAAAGGTGTAACTTAACAGTCGTTGGGTGGACTGTTCAGTGGATAGCAAACTGGCTGGATGGTTGCATCCAGAGGGTAGTGGTCAATGGCTCGAGGTCCAGATGGAGATCAGTGACAACTGGTGTCCCTCAGGGGTCCATACTGGGGCCAGTGCTGTTTAATATCTTCATCAATGACATAGCAGGATCGAGCACACCCTCAGCAAGTCTGCAGATGACACTAAGCTGAGCGGTGCGGTTGACATGCCTGAGGGACCTGGACAAGCTTGAGAAGTGGACCTGTGTGAACCTCATGAGGTTCAACAAGGCCAAACGCAAGGTCCTGCACCTGGGTGTGGCAATCCCAGGTATCAATACAGGCTGAGGGATGAAGGGATTGAGAGAAGCCCTGAGGAGAAGGACTTGGGGGTACTGGTAAATGAAAAGCTGGACATGAGCCGGCAATGTGCTATCGCAGCCCAGAAAGCCAACCATATTCTGGGCTGCATCAAAAGAAGCGTATCCAGCAGGTTGAGGGAGGTGATTCTGCCCCTCTACTCTGCTCTGGTGAGACCCTGCCTGGAGTATTTCGTCCAGCTCTGGAGTCCTCAGCACAGGAAAGACATGGACCTGTTGGAGTGGGTCCAGAGGAGGGCGACAAAAATGATCAGAGGGATGGAACACCTCTCCTATGAGGAAAGGCCGAGAGAGTTGGGGTTGTTCAGCCTGGAGAAGGCTCCAGGGAGACTTTATTGCAGACTTTCAATACTTAAAGAGGGCTTATAAGAAAGATGAGGACAGACTTTTTAGTACGGCCTGTTCCAATAGGACAAGGGGTAATGGCTTTAAAGAAAAGGAGGGTAGATTCAGACTAGATCTAAGGGAGAAATTCCTTACGATGAGGGTGGTGAAACACTGGAACAGGTTTCCCACAGAGGTGGTAGATGCCCCATCCTTGGAAACATTCAAGGCCAGGCTGGATGGGGCTCTGAGCAACCTGATGTAGTTGTAGATGTCCCTGCCCGTTGCAGGGTGGTTGGACTAGATGACCTTTAAAGGTCCCTTCCATCCCAAAGCATTCTATGATTCTATGAATATATGCAGTCTCTTACCTTGAATTAGTGGTATGTACCGTGCTAACAGCTTTGCTCTTTTCTTTTCATATCCTTTCTGAGTGATATCTCCTAAAGAAACAAAGAAATAAATTCATATTATTTTGAATAGTTTTTAAATAAGCCTTCTCATTTTCGTGATAACTATGATTAAACTTGCTAACATTGCATCAACCACATTAGCAACAAAGACCTGGGCATGTCAGAGAAATTCATGGCCATATACATACCACCCATGCAGCACTATCTGTGCACATATGAAATAAGTGTCTTGGAGGTATACAACAGAGAAATAGTGTTTTTGTATGCAGCACCTGTGTTGAAACTGGTTCTGGAGATATTTACCATAATGCAGAACACAGCACAAAAGATTTGCAGCGTAGCAGAAGCCAACGAAGCTGACAAGCCTGGCTCTGCACCCTTCTGGGGCATCAGAAATGCTCAATATACCAGGGCTTGAGAGAACATCCTCTAGCACACCTTTGTAGCGCCTTTCAAACTCTAGACCATGTTATCCGCTCTGCACTGTGCAGCACATCAGTCTCCGCTTTCAAATTCTAGGAGGTGATAATCTCTTTCGAGCACTAGTTTTTATTCAGTTGTCACCTGATAACCTGTTTTAAACCTATATTGCAGGCTCCACTGGTAAAATGTGACGTCTTTTCATGCAGACTAGAATAAAAGAAAAACTTCTATAGACCCAAAATAAGTTTCTGAGACATTTCAGAATCTGTACTTCCATGATTCTACCAAATCCATGGTAGAATAGGTGGCTCCATGCAAAACCAGCAGCAAGCTTAGTCTAAAAATAAAAAAATCCAAACACCACCAAAATTCTATGAACTTTGTCCATTTTCTAGATCTCAGCATAGACATGAAAACAGTGATCTCAAATAACTTAAAACCACTCCCAGCTCCCAAAATTCACGCTTGCTTAGACAGTGAGATACTATGCAGTTCGACTAACAAAGTGGACTTTTCTCCCTCCATATTCGGCAAATACATCACAACAGCATGAAATATAACCAAGATTAAAGATATTAAAAATATCTGATGATATTTTTGAAAACATAGTCAAGTAGAAGGTGAATTTTAGAAATGTAGGCAGATAATTATCTTGACTTTAATTAGGACACAAAAGTAAAATTTTACATTTAGATCTTTGCTTCAAGCACATTATTCCAGCAACATATTGGTGAAAGAGTGTATCAAAGCAAACTATGGAGAAGGGAGGAAAAAAAAAAAAAGGCATGAATTACATATATATGAATTAAGTAAAACAGCCTACCTCTCACCATTTGCTTTCTGCCAAACCTGAAAATTTTTCTCCATCCTATTCACACAAGGAATCAAAACTTGATGTCTGGAAACCGTAAGAGGAGTAGCATGCTTGTTGCATGAATGGATTTAGGTCTTGCATTTGACAGAACTCCAAGAATCCTACACCATGCTATTTCTAAGGCCGCTCTGACCTCAGTTGTCAGGTGTGCAGTAAGAGCTGACAACATGTCCCAGACCTGGGACTTTGCTGGGTATCTGTCTTTATCCTTACCAAAGTTTTCTGCAGGCAACCAGCAGAATCAAGAGTTATGAGGGCGATCCAGAGAAAGACAGAGCATGATTTACATGGGATTCATTCCCTTTGGAAATGAGGCTATAAAAGTATATATAAGATTATATGTTACTAGTAACAGTCATTTTTAATTGATCCAGATGAGCGGCATGGCTTGGGTATGCAGAAGCAAGAACCCCTTTTCCTCAGTCAGGTGTTACACAGAAAAGTTCTTACTCTGTACTTGAAAATGTTTCTCGGGTATTTGCCTTAATACATAAGGGTTGGTTTTGTTTTTTTATTTAATATTGTCCATAGCAGTTTGTGCTCTAAACGTATTTCCTCAAACATCTACCTCCCTCCTACATCACAGTGTTGGATATGTGAGAAATAAGACAAAGGATGTTAAGGCAGAGGACTTTAATCAATCTCTGTAAACAGTTAACAAGACCTGGCCTGAGAGAAGAAACAGCAGGATACCACAAAACAGTCTAGCAAGGAAATACCAAGATAAGCTGAGAAAACAAGGCCACTTATAAAGCCAAAGTGAGAATCACTTGAACCATGAGTGAACTATCCTAATTAACATAGTAAAAACCACACCTCCAGCAATGAAGCCCCCTGCCCAAGCAAAGACCCCTACCCACTGAGCATGCTCTGTAAATTTAAAACACACTGTACCTTTAAGTGGAGATGAGGCTTGTGAGAACCAGCAGAAGCAAGGATGAAAAAGTAGAACTGTGAAAATACTGATAACAGCTACTCAGAATGTATAAAATGTCACTGCATGTTAACCAAGGTGTGCTAGCTTTGTGGAGTGACCACGTAGCACCCATCTTTGCAGAGACATGAAATAAAAAAATATCTCGACTCTGTTATTTGGCTTTTTGCACACCAGGTAAAAGAACCCTGCTTTTTGGGACAACAACAGGACACTACTAACTGAAATAAAGTCACTTCATTCTACCATCCCCCCATGATTAAGTGAATATGCATCATTTAAAGCTATTGACAGTATGCCAAAACAAGCAATGAGAGCTTGAAGATACTGTTCAAAACAGATAAGAAAAACAAAGCAAATCCTGGAGTGCTTCAATCATTGCAAGTATTTCAAACTATAACCAAACAGAATCTGTCAGTTTTTACTCATAAACCTGTGTAAACATTTCATATCAAACTTGGACACAAGACAGAAATGCTTTGCTTATCATTTTTCTTGAGCAGAAAATTTTTTAGCAGAAGAAATATACAGAAATATCATATCTATATATATATATGTATGTCACATAATTATATCAAAACAGGAATGAAATCAAAATAAAGCACAAAAATGCCTAAACAGATTTGTGTGCCTGGGAAAATCTGATCAAAATGACAAATTACACTCTTTAAGTCCATCGCTTCTACAAAGAAAGAAAAAGGATACCCAAAAAGATGCATCATTTTCAGTTATGGAGGAAAAAAACCCAAAACACTCAAGAAGCACCAGCAGAAAGAACAGTTTATCTTAAAATATAAGTGATTTGGAAGACTAAAGCAACCTCAGCAAATTCTTTAAGTGACAAATGCTGTACGTAACACAAATTTGCCATACCATAACTTCAGCGAGGACAGTAATTTTCACAGCTCCATAAATGACTCAAGTAATCCTTAAATCAAATCTCTGTGCAAATCAGCCACCTTGCAAGGTATCACCCAATTGAAGAGGTATGCCATGGAAGCAGCAGATCAAAAGACAGGGTTGAAAAGAAAGTCTCATTTAAACCAGAATATCTCACACTTCAGCTTCTCACTGCATTTGGAAGTTCTGTGATTTTACTGGAACGCTGACTTGCAAAATTTTCCTTGAATTGGGTTAAGAAAAGTCCAAAGTCAAAAGCATCTCTGTCGATTTTTGCAGCCCCACTGGCAAGTCAGACTTATGCTGCCCCAGCAAAGATTTTCTTTGTTCCTTTCTCAAAAGCTTGGGGGTGGATTCCTCCTGACAATTGCTCCCCACCCCCTCAACCTCAGAGCCTCAGTGGGATTAACCCATCATTTGGGGTTCTTTGTGATCTCTCACCTCTTCCAAAAAGAGCCGCTTAGCCACATCTGGTATGTCAGGACCACAGCTGCTGTCATTTAGCCTCACTTTCTCCCTAGTTATTAGATTACACAAAAGCAATATGAGGTTCCTCAGTCTCAGCAAACCAGCTGGGAACCTTGGATAAAACTAGACACTGGGCTGAGCTGTTAGTTCTCTGTCTGGAACATCTGACATATTTTACAGTATGTCAGAGGCTCCAAAAAAATTAATCTAGACTGAGATGAAAGTGTCAGCATGTCTTAAAATGATCTATAAAAATTACTTTCTTAATTAGTGCACAAAGAATCTGTCATGCGATTACCCCAAATGTACCCAGGCATGTTTTTTTTCACAATGTTAGCACTATAGCCAACAGAATCTCAATGCCAAATTAACTAAATAAAAATTACCAGCGTTTTATTAATTATTTTTTCATTGGCTATTGACTTGCTGGATTCAAAAATTTCAACTAACTTACTTTAAATTCTGAAAAGCAGGTGGTGAACACTGAGTAAGTGCTTCAATGCTCTTCAAAAAACACAAGAATAGGAAACAAGCACATGCTCTACCACCTAGATACAGCTGCCATGCTTCATTGCATCACAAAATCCTCTTGCTGCAAAATCCTGACATTGTAATCTCGAGTATTTTATGGTAGCTCTACCCATTGGATAACAATGCTTAGAAAAAGCTTTTTTTAACTAGGGATTGGGCATATTTGAGCAATGTAGTTCATAAATAAATACAGTGTGCCTAACAGAGAACATTATTTCCTTGATCACCACCAGAAAAGGACACCCACAAGTGCCGCAGCCTCTCCTCTTCAGTGTATGAACATACAGGGCAGAGCACATCCAGTGCTGTTCCAGCTCCTTTGTAGCTTTGTATCCCTGCACTGAGGAGTCCTTGAAGGCTTCTGATGGAAAAAGGAAGATGAGCAAGATGCAGACAGACACTGAACAGCCCATGGAAAGTGAGCTTGCTATGAAGTGAGTAACTTCTCCAGTCCTTTATCAGTAGTTTGCACTTAAATTCTCACTGGGAGCAGCTATAAGAAACCAAGCACTACACTGTGCTGGCAACAGGTCTCGAGTCAGTCACATGAACACTCTCCATAAGATGACTGTGCATACCATGCAGCTGAGGATGGCTCTGTGAGAGCCTAATACTTGCTAAAGATAAGGAAATGGCTCCAGATCACCAATTTGCAGAGGTCAAGAACAGAGACATTTCTAAATGAGAAGTGATGTGGATGAAAAGAATAAGATGTATTAGGTTTGCAAGATGAAACCTTTAAGGATTCCACTGTTTGGCCACCGGTGAGTACAGCCACAATCTCAACTATTGACAAATCACTGCAGAAACTTTTGCCTGTTCTTTCAGTACAAAGTGAAAGTCAAGGGTGTGAATACTGGTTTCTGCCTGAAGAGGCGGTTCTTGGATGGTTTGAAAATGCAGGCAAGTTGCCAGTCTAAAATATAACTCAGAAGTCACCTGTGGAAAAATTTAAAGTAAATCTCCAGTGTTTCTGGGGACAGGTTGTCACTATATTTGAAGGGTTGGTGGAGTTGGAAGAATTAATTCAGCAGTCATCATTTCTAATTCTACCTCTTAGACACGTTGGTAAATGTTTTTTTTTTTTAAGTGAAACAACTTGCCAAGCTGTATTTTGCATCGTCCTGAAAGTATTATAAAAGGACCACTGCATTGCTACATGTTTTTGACTTACTTCAAAGTCAGAAACAGCAAAGAAAAAAAAATTGTGAAAGAAATAATTATTCTGACATCTGTGGGTTTTGTCCACTGTAAAAGCAAAAATAATCAAGGCATTTCTAAGAACTATGATGAGAGTCAACAATAAGAAAAGTCAGTAACATTTGGTGTAACAGCTGGGGAATCAAAAGATGGCGCTGAGGAACACTGAACCATTCAGCAGGCAGAAGAAATGGCTCCGTTTCTCACGTTATCTGTCCTCCAGAGTAAATAACGTGCCAACCAGTCCCAAGGAAATTGCTGATAATGGAAGCACACAGGAAGAGAAAAGAGACCTCACTGATGCAAAGGCTGATGGCAACAGAACCATCAATGGATGGTTCATCTCCCACAAAGCTCTCAGACTACAGCTATTTGAGCATAAAGACTGCAAAGATCATGACCTTCCGAGTCATATCATGCATGTGCATTGCAAGCTTAAGCATTCCTGATACAGCCTCAGAGAGCTCCAATGAGAAATCATACCCATCATCAACAGGGAGAAAGTTCCTTAAGGATGCTTACTAGTGAAAGGCTTGAAACCAATACAGGCAAGTAATACCTAGTAATTGGTGCATCTAACCTGTAACAAGGACGACGAAACCATCTGAACAACCATCCCTATAATAAAATCTCAAGGATGCTGTTCTCAAACATAGCTCTGACAACTGCAGTAAGCAGACTGAAAAAAAAATCCACACTCCTAGGAACACAACATTTATCTTTTCAGCAAGATGCATTTACAGTAGATCAGCAGGCTTCAGAAAGCCCTTGCTAATAATAAACAACATGTAAAAGACTGAAAATGTAGAAAGCATGACAGTAGGATAAAGTTGTTTATTCATCAAGGGGGAGATCCACAGCAGTTACTCCTGAAATGAATACTGAGTCATTATGGTAAGTCAGATCTATACCCTCAGTCATATATATCTCAAGCAATGTCACACATCCCTTTTTACCCAGCTTTCGAACTCCAAAGTACGTCATTTGTTACAGCACCCTGGTAGCCAATACTGGTTGCTGATACCCTGAGAAAGAATAGGGTGCAGCACTGAAATACAGCAGGATGGTTGCATTTATGCCTAAACTTGTAGTCACAAACAGGGCCTTGACGAAGTGGAGAAGTTCTTCTGGGTACTGAACTCCCTTAGCAGGCAGGGCTGTGTATCACAGGGCATCTTCATGCTGCGACATTCAAAAGCTGGCAAAAAGGCAAGGCCACTACCTTACCAAACAGCTATTCTCCTGTTAACACCTGATACCAAAACAAAGACCAAGTCATAAAAAAGAACCACAAATGTTGCCACTTAAATGAAAATTAATGTCTCAAAATCAAATATTACGCGGGTGTTTCCAAAGTCTAGCATTTTCTTTCAAAGAAGGTGAAACCAGCACAATTGCAACCCCTGATAAAGAGGTTGATGGACAAGCCTCCACGTAGCCAAGCCCACTGCACCAACAGCAGTGAAGAAGAATCATGTTCTGTTAGGCCTTCACTCTGGGATTGCTAAACTTGTGCGTGAGACGACTAACCCCAGAGTTATAAGATTATGATCTCACGTATATGAGTACTTGCCACATGGGCAAGTGTGCCATGAGCCAGCAGTGTGCTAAGGTGGCAAAGAGGGCCAATAGCATCCTGGCTTGTATCAGGAATAGTGTGGCCAGCAGGACCAGACAGTCCCCCTGTACTTGGCACTGGTGAGGCCGCACCTCGAATACTGTGTTCAGTTTTGGGCCCCTCACTACAAGAAGGACACTGAGGTACTAGAGCGCATCCAAAGAAGGGCAATGAAGCTGGTGAAGAGTCTAGAGAACAAGTCTTATGAGGAGCGGCTGAGGGAACTGGGGTTGTTTAGTTTGGAGAAAAAGAGGCTCAGGGGAGACCTTATCGCTCTCTACAACTACCTGAAAGGAGGTTGTAGCAAGGTGGGGGTCGGCCTCTTCTCCCAAGTAACAAGTGATAGGACAGGAGGAAACAGCCTCAAGTTGTGCCAGGGGAGGTTTAGGTTGGATATTAGGAAAAATTTCTTCACGGAAAGGGTAATCAGGCGCTGGAACAGGCTGCCCAGGGAAGTGGTTGAGTCCCCATGCCTGGAGGTATTTAAAAGGCACGTAGATGTGGTGCTTAGGGACATGGTTTAGTGATGGACTTGGCAGTGTTAGGTTAACGGTTGGACTCGATGATCTTAAGGGTCTTTTCCAACCTTAATGATTCTATGATTCTAAGTGCCACATTATCCAGCAAAGGAGGGAAAGCAAGAGACATTGGGAGGTCACAGTTCTCACTGGGATTAAAGGGCAGAGCTGACAGAGTTGACTCAGGTCTTGCTGGCTTGGGAAAAAAAAACCCCAAACCAAAAACAAAGAAAAAAACCCACCAAAACTTTATTATCCACATAAAGTTTTGTGGACTTTTCCAGAGGATCATCATACAGCTTACAGTCACTGTTTAAATATGCTTAAAGGCTTGATGCAGCAAACATTTGGAAAGACATGTTCCTTTCCAAGGCTGCAGACGTCTCATGTGAACATGGAATCTGACAGTTGCAGGTAGTTCAGGGTTGGAACATGACCTTGAGGAAAGTCCCTGAAGATGAACCAAAGATCAAAATACAAATCCTTAAAGAGAAACTGTATAAACATTGGAAAGGAAGGCAGAAGGTTAAGAAAAACTTGCAGAAATTAAATATTCTTAAGAAAACTGGAAGTGGTTTAGGGACAGATCTTCCCCATATACACACCCGTGAGCTTCAAGCTGGGCTGCATATAGGTGCGCCATCAACAGATTCTGTCAAGTGACAGTTCACAATCACTCTTACTAACTCTCAAGTTTTAATCACCACTTAAATCTAAAAAGCAGAACAACTCTCCCAAACCTACTACTAGTGCCCATTACAAGCTTTGGTTACCTGGTATACATTCTTCTCCCAGATACCACACTTTTTGGTATAAATCAGGCAAAAGCCAAACTGATCAACAGGTGATAAAGGAACGAGAAGATGAAAATCATTACTTGCAATTTAAGAAAGGGTTTTGGACCTCCAAACTATGCAGAAGCCAACACTTGCTGCCATCCCTGAGATATGGTCTCTGGTAGGTCTGTACTGTTTAAATCTGATAATCAAAGTGTTTCGGGGGAAAAAAAAAAATATTCCATAACTATCACTTACCCCTATCTGGAAATCAGTACACTTATTAAACAAACTGGTTCCAAACTGGATCCACATCAACACAGCTCTTCTGTAAACTATGGTGGGTTTTTTTTCCTCCTTTTTCTGCCAGCTGAGGGACCACCATTTTTTCCTGGGCAAAACAGAAGTTTACCACTGGATTCTTTCCCTAATAGGTGAACTATTGATCAACAGCACCTTGATAAACCAGCAGGACATTTCACAACTGTCTGTAAATAAGTAGTCTACTAAGTAGTCTTGGTCTTACATTTTTAGCCACTCATATTTTTCCCGTTTCAATCTTAATCTTTGATCCTTTTCCTAAAATTGTATTACAAGCTGTATTTCCATCATTACTGAACTTCACACTGAAATAAGTGACTGTATACAGATTAGTTATACTGCTAAACTCAGTGGTTTGTTTCGGGTTTTTTTTGTTAAGAATGGTAAGTACATCTGTTTCCAATTGTTTGCTCTTCTATAAAACCCACGCTTTGCAATCACAGTTATAAAGAAGCACTTTTAACTTGTCATATAACGTGAAGTCCATTTTGGCATGCAATTTCTAGTGAAAAGACCGATTTTTTTCCTCCTCTGTACAACATACTTTCGTTCCAAGATTCATTCTATAGCACAAGTATTTCAGCCACAGCGAAGTTTATGTTCACATTGTCTTTGAAAAGCATAGAAAACTGTAGCTGCATGAAAAGTGGTTGAAGCTTTACCTTTAATATCCAGAAAAGAACACTTCCTTACATCTATAAGTTTGCAAAATATTCAAGCAGTAATCCTTTATCCTGAATCATTGCTATTTTCTGAAGGGCTATCGATTGATGCCTTAATTTAGTTGCATATGATAAGCTCAGTGAAGTGTGAAAATATCTTGATTATAATCTTTCATATTATACAAATCTGTTAAAAATGGAAATAAGTGACATCTGATCATTCCATATGGCGATGTATCTGACTAACGTAGGAGACATTCTGTTTCGAGGATCCTATTTTAAACATCCTGAGATCATCAAGATGCCTTTTACGCAGTATTAGAAGTTTAGCACAACTTCACTGGAAATGTATGTTATTGGTAATTCCTAATTTGCAGTAGGACTTTCATCCCTCTGACAGAGTTAAAGTTATCAAAGTACAAACCTGTCTGCATGTAAAAGTAGTAACGTGGAGATACACAACTACTTAAATGTACACAGTTTCTTTAAACCTTTGCATACGCAATGAAATCACTGAAAAATCAAGTTCCCGAAACTAGACAAATATTGACTAGCTAATTGCATGTAACTTAATGACAGAAAAGGAAGCAATTTTACCAATATGTTAGTAGCAGAAGACTTAAGTTTTCCACTTTGTACACAATTACACAATAGGACTCTCTAGTTTACAATACGATTAATTGCCAAGTGTGCTTTATCGTGGCCTAAATTTAATCTAATCAAGCCATTAGGGGTTTTGCTACTGGCAAAGCAATGCTAAATGTTACAATTAGAAAATTCTATTCTGACACATTTATGTACCAACTTTTCACCTCAAAGTTTCAAAGCAGTTGCTAGACAGAGGCACCACTTATATTTTACAAACTAAAAAAAAGCCAAGGTGAATGAAGTATGCAGTACAGTGAGGATGAGAAAAGTCTATATATTCAAGGTTATTCTGTTCTGCAAAAATCCACACTTGTAAACTGTGCATGTACATTGAAAGATGAGAGCGCTGCTCCTTTTTAAATATTGAGCTGCCTGGCTTTAAGCTGTTATTTGCTTCATCTGCCAGGAGGCAGCATTTGACAGGGTAAAAGAAGGTTAAATAATTGGATCACAAAAGCAACCTGGCAAGTTTCCAGGCTCAGTTAACCCAATTAATGAATTGTTCTTATACTGCTTCAGTAAATCCTTAAGCTCACTCCACAGGGAGACAGGAAAAGCTCAAACTCTACCGCTTCCCTTGTATCCCATTAGGGCTCTCTGTAGAATACAGAAACAGAATGACAGATCCCAGCTATACACACATCTGTAGGTGTACCAGTCTGACTGTGGCTCCTGCTTTTACAATTATTTAAAAACTAGTCCTGTTTTAGATAATTTGAGATGTTTCGTTTCAATGAAACATACTCTTATCTATTATTGCACCAGAAGGACAAATGAAGAATCATCTTCATTAAGCTCGTGTTAAATTATGGTTTGTATTTCCACAGCAGATACAAGCTTCAAAATGTAATACTCCCAAACATCAGGCATTTTTAAGTACGAAAACTATTTTTGAAACACTCGATGTATTTTGTAAAGTTGATTAGAATCTTCACCCAGAGGTTATAAACAAAATTTATCAAACCAGATACAGCTTTCATCTCTCATTATTATGTAAACCATGAATGTTGCCATCTCCTTTAACAAGCTGAGGAAACCTATATGCATGGGGGGGGAGCGGTAGAAATCTTCTGGTACGCAGGGATTGTACTGTCTGCTTCCCACAAAGCCAACAAAAGAATTTGAAAAAAAAAAAACCAGACTGGGAGTGGTCAGGCAGATCAATGAACAGTATATTTTAAAACTTGAGCTAAAAAATATTTTCTGACACAGCTGAAAATTATTTTGCTAAAATACAGAAATGAAAAGCTTTTGAAAGGATGTTGTATGCATGCAATGTGTCCCCCTTTTAAACACTATTAAGAAAATGGTATTTCAAAATAACCAAAATCTCAGTGTACTGCAGAGATGAGAATATTCAGACTTTTTGCTTGTCACTTCCTAGATGCATCAGGGATACAATATGAAAGTAGAATAATTATGCCTGGCATGTAATAATCAGCTATTATAATGAATTAGGCCAGAAATAATTGTCTGAACCAAGTCATTTTAACCTAAAGCATGCAGTGGGGAGGAAGGGGGAACATGCTTTGCTGTTAGGGACAAAGACACTTGTCTTCCCTTCACCCAGTTGCACTGACAATTTCTCCTGCCATAACCAGGAGCAGTCTCAGACCAAACTCTGTTCAGTGGTTACCACAAAAGACTCCCTGAAAACCACCCCCAAATATGCAAATACAGAAACAACCAGATGTAGAAATGGGGGGCCATAAAGAAAAAACCTTTGTGAGTACTTTTTGCAACAAATTTAATACACATTCCTCTCCAATAACACTGTGAAGAGACGAAAACTATTGGCTAGATAGAATTTTCTCCGTATAATTCAGTTAAGACAACCAATCACAAAATTCATATTTAACTTGGTAATAAATGCTTTATTATCATGAAGTCACCCCTTGCCTTGAAGAATGTGTGTGTAAAAATAAAAGAGGATATATGCTCCATTTAATGCTGTTTGAAGCTGTTAAGTTGTTGTAACTCCCTTTCTGATGCAAGAAGCCTTCTTTTTTCCTTTCATATCCTCCACACACTCATTATGCAAGGCACAGTGATTAATGAGAAAGATGAAGATATTTCAGACTATTAAACTTCTACATCTTGTATGAAGCTTTATTTTTATGGTGCACTTTTTGGATGTCAGTGACATTGATTTTTTTTGTTTTTTCTCTCCACTAATACCCAGGAAGTTACATCAGCTGTAGATGTTTTACAAGCAACTGAGCATTTCATATTTACTAGTTGCAAAACGCTCATATTCTTACTTTGGTAACAACCACAAAGCTCAACAGATCACAGCAAAGATGCCGTTTAGGCACGATGCACAGTACTAAAGACTGACACAGCCTGATTCAGAAAACCATGACTACGGGAAGATCCAACTCATTAATTAGACCATGAAAATCTTTTAAAAACCCACCAGACAATCCCAAAACACACAAACCACAGCACAATATTCAAAATTCACAGAATATATTCAAAACATACAAAGGGAAGTCATGTAACCTGCAATAGCTAGACCATCTAGAACTCAAGTTATTTCGAGTTTTAAAATATGAAACTTTTTCAATGGATTTCTAGATCTCCGTTTCAGGTTTGATTAGTTTCCTGACATACTATTACCACACCCTCACGTGCATTGCCAAACCATGCTTTCTGAGGAAAGGACAAAAGAGATTCAAAGTTGATCTAGAAATAAATGGGGTGGCTGTGGCTACTGGGCCAAGTTTTACTATGAATGCAGACACTTTGACTTTTTAAAATAAGAAGGTAGTATATATTAAAGAAAAATCTTCATCGGTATCCATGGTAAACCTACAAAATAACATAATACAATGTAACTTTTCTAGGAAATTAGACCTCAATAAAAGACTTTACATTGGATCCATAAGCATCATCTGATGTGATCACGGAGAAACAGATGAAGTGATTCAGAGTTCCTGGCTGAACTACAAAATGATAAACTACACTGAAAAACTGAAAAAAAGGAAACCAGCTGAATTATTGTCGTGGTTTAACCCCAGCCAGCAACTAAGCACCACGCAGCCGCTCGCTCACTCCACCCCAGTGGGATGGGGGAGAGAATCGGAGGAGTAAAAGTGAGAAAACTCATGGGTTGACATAAAAACCAGTTTAATAGGTAAAGCAAAATCTGCACGCACAACTAAAGCAAAACAAGGAATTCATTCACTACTTCCCATCGGCAGGCAGGTGTTCAGCCATCCCCAGGAAAGCAGGGCTCCATCATGCATAACAGTTACTTGGGAAGCCAAACACCATCATGCTGAATGTCCCCCCCTTCCTTCTTCTTCCCCCAGCTTATATACTGAGCATGACATCATATGGTATGGAATAGCCCTTTGGCCAGTCTGGGTCAGCTGTCCTGGCTGTGCTCCCTCCCAGCCTCTTGTGCACCTGGCAGAGCAGGGGAAGCTGAAAAGTCCTTGACCAGTGTAAACTCTACTCAGCAAGAACCAAAACATCAGTGTGTTATCAACATTATTCTCATCCTAAATCCAAAACACAGCACTCTACTAGCTACTAAAAAGAAAATCAACTCTATCCCAGCTGAAACCAGGACAATTATTCACAGAAGCATGCATAAAAGCAAGCCAGCTGGTGCACACAAACAACCCCCTATGGCAGGAGGAAAAAAAAAACCCATCAATCCCTATTACAACCAGAACACTTATGTGTTTACAAGCTTGGGAAGCCCCAGCATGGGTCCCTATGACAGCTAAACTTATTTATTTCTAGTTGCAACACTACTTATTAAGTGTCTAACTGAGGTTAGGAGCCTATGAGTGATCAGCAAACAAAATATTTTCCTGAATCCGTGACTTGAACAGTGCAAGAACACAGCTTGTAAAGGCCTTTCTTGATTCACACACAGAAACAGTGCTTTACCAGTCAAGTTTATCATGCAGCACCCACCATATATCTGTGCAAAGTCAGCAACTGTGAGCACTCACAAAAATTAAACTGATCATCTCATGCCAACTTTCTGTGTAGAAGGCCATTATCAAAGACCAAGACCATCCCACCCACCCCAGCCTCCCATTGGTGCTGGTTACAGACAAGTGGACTGCTTCACTCCTGCACGCCCTCCTGTCCACCTGGCTCAGCCATTCCTACTTAATGAGCAGACAGGAGCCATCAGTTCACTACAGATGCTAGGAAAATTAATTCCTCTAAAGGAAGATGCTGATTTCTTTCTACATGTTTTCATACCCTTAACTTGACAAATCTTCCTTAGAAAAACATTCAGACATCTCTCCCCGAACAGCAAGAACAAAATGTTGTCCTTTCTGCCAACTGCACTTTTTCCTCATTTACCTTGTCAGAAAGAGCCGAAGGAAAGCCAAGTTCAGTGTCTGTAGTCTTAGATGCTCAAGCCCACAACTAGCACCCTGTCTGAGGCTGAACATAACACACTGCTACCATGCTGTTGCTGAGGCAGTGGCTAACTAGCAGTATTTTCTATAAAGTAAGGTTTGTTAAAACCAAAGTAGCAAAACACATAATTTTTATTACATTAAGTATGGAACACAAGAAACTTTTTTTTAATTGGCTGCTAAAAAAGGACAAAATATGTTAGGAAGAAAAAGTAAAACAACTCCAGTAACAAAACAAACCAACAAAAAAACCCACATTTCCAGAATTTCACATGCAGTGATACCCATAATCAAAGGCTGCAATGTGTCTGAAAAATACGCTTTTGCAGTAAAATACCCTTAGTTACCAACGTAACAATGATGTAAAAGAGGTTCAAAGACACTTGCAGAAAGGAATCTAGAAGCACCACTACAGCAATAAATCTCCTTTCCGAGAAGTGCCACCATCAATTAGGTAGGAGAAATAACATTGCTGAATCTATTAAACCCATTTACCTTTACCAAAATACATCTGTTGTCAAACTGATCGCACTCTCGGTAACATTCTTTTGTATGGAAAACCAAATATTCAAAAACTGAGGAAAAAAGTTTAGAATAATATTTATTTGGTTCCCGATTCATATTTACTACAAAAGTTCCTCAACTATTCACATCTTTTGTCTTGTCTTTTCAGAAGTCCGCTTCTTTCATCACTGAAATAATTTAAACATCTACATCTGTGGATAAGCCACTGAGTAGGATTGTATCACTACTCAAACCTGAACACACCACCTGCTGAAAAGAACTTTTTCCTGCCAAATTTGCTTTCAGACAGTTCACTTAGAAGTGACCAGGAGAGCCGACACAAGAGGTCAGCAATCTTCCACAAACAGCACTGAGGACTTTGTTGGAATAAACCAGCCCAATCAGGCTTTTTAGCCATCACTGCATCCCAACATATTTGGAAGCACTGCCATGGGCTTAGCTGCTAAATTCCATCTTAGCTATTGTGTGAAGATCTACTTCCTTATTTAGGACTGACCAAAACCTAACATTTACTTGGTAATTTTACAAACATAATATGAAGAGCAGGTCGGCCAATTTCACCTGTTTTTTATTCCAGCATGTAACTGTTTTTTATTTTAATAACTCTGGTAACATTGTTATTTAATTTAACATGTACAGCCCAGCCTTTGCATTAATAAAAATGAAGTTTTTTACCTTTATTTTATAATTCAAATCTACTAATGCGTAGACTTCAGAATATCAAGGCAAAGAACACCGAGACTTCAGGCAATTTAGCTCATCAACCTGACCAACTACTTGGCTATGCCTGAACAGACATTTGCTACTCATATGGTGTGCAAAGTTTGATTCAAGTGAACTATTCTGTGTTTTTTCTTTGATTCAAGCTATTTCTTTATTAGAGAAATGTGTTCAGCGGAATCTAATCCCCTTTTCGAAGCTGCAGATGAGTGTGTTAAATTGCAAAAATAAAAATAACACAGGAAGAGTAAGGAACGGACTGGCAACTCAATTAGCCAGGAAATCAAAACTGGGGGGAAAAAAACCACAATAAACTGGCATGGTTATCTTTGTTTACTGATTATAGTCTACTTAAGCCCATGCAACAGTTTCTTCTTTCCTATCTCTGTTACTCCCACACTCCACCAAAACCTTGATATATATGTGACTATCATCAAGAACTGCATCAACAGTATCACCTTGAAAATTTTTCTTAGTGCAAACTTTGGAAGTGTTGCTCCTTCTAGGAAGAAGTTATTGACTTCACAGAGAAAAGTAATTATTTGCTAGATTCCCTAAGTATTCACATATTTTATATATCTGCTCAAATGAACAGACCAGACTCAGCCTTCACTTGGTTGGAATGTGAATGGCAGCTAAAAGACTAATCTAGAAAACTAGAAAAACCCCAAAGTTCAAGTTAATTTCATCTATCAAAAATTTTATTCTGCTGTAATCTTGTGTTTGCTATTCAAGAGTTACCAACTCACAAACACAGCATATTTAAGTGCTGGAGTTATGACTGGTGACCTGCTTTTGCACCTTGATATTTCAAAGATTAACAAAACCAACTTGTATTGAACTTGAGTTTAATAAGAACTACCCCAAAATGAGGAATTTGATCTTTAAGACAAGAACACACTCCTAAGCTTACAAGACCTTCTCCCTGTCCCTAAGCAAAAACAGGTATGTAACTTTTTATTATTGACACACAGGCCCTTAGCTAGGTTCTCAGTATTGGTCAACACCATACAGAAGGTTTATCTAGTCACATATTCTCCCTAATGCAGACCTTTAAGTTGCACTGGCTTTCAGTTGCAAGTTGCACTTGAACAACAGCATCTTTACAAATACACCGCACCCTGATTTCAAATACTCTAATAGCAGAAATGTTGTTCCAGTATTTCATACCACTAAAAAAATGTGCATTTACTTTCCATCTAACATTATGTTTCCAGCCATTGCTTCTTACTGTTTCCTTCTGTGATAGCTTTAAGAGCCCTCATCACCTTTGTTTTTCACATAAGCACTAACTAACCTCCTGAATAAACTCAGTCAATGCAGAAGTACCAAGCCCAATTCCTCAACTTATTCTCCCATTTCTGAGTCCCCTTCATCTTTCACAGCTTGCAGGCAGCAGATGCAAAGAGATTCCCAGTACCAGATGAACACATTACTTCAGAAAGCTGCTATAATCTATTCAAGAGCTCCACCAACACATGCAGCATTGAACATCATCCATCTTGGCCAATGGTTCCCAAACTTTCTGTTGCTGTACATTGAGAAAACTGACAAAGCTCTCCTGCAGGAAATTCAGCTCTCTGCATCTCCCACCCCTACTCTCACAACCATTTCCTCCTCTCATGCAAATGATTTTAATAGCACTGCCACTGACATCAAATCACAGATATTAAGCAGGACTCACTTGATTCCATCGGAAGCCATTCAGACATCAAACTTGTTCAAAGCTCCCAGTCTTGAGAGCACAGTTTGACAGTACCTAAACCTACCAGTATAGAACCAATCTGGCCAAGCTCATGCTTGCTTCATGCTCTGGCATTCCTCAAATTGGAGAACCACCGTTACATGCCACAAAACTGCACAGAGAATCTGTGTCAACTGATTATCCACCATTTCTTCCTATTCTTTGCAACTGCTGCTTCCCAGAATACAGCATATGGATTCTGCCCTACATCCTTTGATTCTGTGTCCGTATTTGATGACATTACCTCTAAATCTCCTTACCAAGCTACTTAGCTATTTACCTTTACTTCTCCCAATGGAATCTAAAGAGTATTCAATTGCCAATTGCTTGAGAAAAATAAAGTGTCTATAATTGGGTCAAACCTGGAAAATCTACTAAAAATGCTGCTATTCAAGAACTGGTCATATTTATAATTCCATTTTTAAAGTTGTATCATTAAGCTGCTTTTTAAAGCATTCATAGTGACTTCTAATCTTCCTAGCTTCTTACTATCACATCACTAACTCCAATACCTCTGTTTTTTTTCAGGGATTCCCCCATGGTAGCTATTTACTATTTGGTCCATACAAACGAGCCAGATTCTCAAGTCTTCCCTATTCACATAGGCCTCATCCTGTCCTAGGATATGCTCATCTATTATCTGCTAGATGCCTGTGTTACCCAATGCATCCTAATTCCTTCCACATTACCCATTTAATGGTTATCTCAAAGCTGTGGAGGGTTCCTTGTAAGCTTCTCAAGTCTTTTTCCTCCCTCTCTCAAGCTAAGCCTTGTGAAATAATTCCCCTCTTCCCATTCCTTCTAGCACTACTGAAAAATTAACATAGAATCGGAGAGTAATTCAGGCTGGAAGGCATCTCAGGAGGTCTGTAGTCCAACCTCTTGCTAAAAGGAGGAAAATTAAGAGGTCGGACTGGGTTGCTCAGGTGTTTCTTTCAGTACCAATGGGTCACATTTTGATGATTTTTTGATGTTTCTGTGCGCTCAACCTGGGAATGACAACATTTTTATCTATAGAGAATACCTCCTCATCCATTCTGCTAGTGTTCTTAGCACTATTATCTCACCTGTGTCCAGTTATGCAAAACAAAATTGCTCTAGCTATTAAAACCTGCCAAATTAAGGCTCTGGTTTCTTGGTGGCCAGTTTCTTACTTTCTTGAGTCTGGGAAACAGTTCTTTCCAAATCGGGTTGGAGAGAATGATGACTACTTAGACAATTCTCTGTATTGACAGATCTTGTTTTTCCAAACCACAATGCTTTCTTCCTGCTGAGCCACCAATACAAAGCTCATACAGAGAAAGTCTGGCTTCAGGTCAGAAAGAGGAGAGCATTCATCCGCTGTTGATCCATGGAAAGAGACCAATGCAATCTCTGCATTACAAAATCATGTCTCAAAAGATCATAGACCTTCTCTCAAGATACACTTGCAGTTTCAACAGCAGGAACAGGCTGGTGAAGATCCTCAAAGTCAGCAGGTACATAACAGAAGAGGACAGGTTAGTAGGTACCTAAGTTCCCAAGCCAAGGCCAAAGGATACTAAGGGAAATAGGATTAAAAAATAGGATTAAAGAAAACAGATTAATTTCTCCAAGTCTGGTCACGCAACACACCTAGGCTAATTTAATAGGTTACTGCTGCTGAAAGATGGAGCTGTGCTTATAACTCCCAACCATTGCACCCACCCATAGAGCAGCAGTAGAGCTCATGTGATCACAAAGTATGCTCAATTAAATCACTAACCTGGCAAGGCAACAAACAGCCAGACCCATTCACTTTGTGCCAGGTAAGTTTTCTGTTCAGTTAACGAACTGAACTGAAACAGTTCTCTTTTTTTGGCACCAGAAAGCTGTTAGACCTTCTTAGTTCCTACAGGGTAACTAGGTCCTCATTTTCACTTTTGACATCTCCATACAAGGAAATATCAATAAAGTACACAGAAAATGCGACTGTACTAGAACAGCCATGAGTGTCAAAGCCAGGCAACTCATTCAAGAGGTTTTCCTTTTTCTTTTTTCATACGTGTGCTCTCTCCATCTTCTTTTGCATCTTGCCCATGTCCATACCATACAGCTTTATCTAGAGCTTATGTCAAACTTGGTGTGCATGTTTGGTGCTGTTATTAATGCAAGTGTTGTTGAAAGGACATTTAAATGTGCTGAAAATTGTTTCAGTTCATTAAGAGGGTGGCTGAGAAGGGGCACAGCATCGTAACTATTTTTCACCTTGGCAAGCAGGCAAAGGGTGTGGCTGCACAAGGCAGGATTGCAGCTGGAAGAGACAGACCTGCTCCCCTTCAGTGTGCTCCAAACAACTGCTTCTGCCACAACTCTGCACCAGCTCCAGCACTCAGACTGCTCCAAAACCTGAGTGAGATTAACTCAGCAAACAAAATCTTAAGGAAACAAAATGGGATGGGTGGGGAGAATTAATTTTCCTTTAAGTGAATGATCTGAACTGGCTCATAGAAAGGTCTGTTGAGTCCCGTAGCATACAGGATAGCATCCCGTGGCTCAGAGCACAAGAAGAAATACCAAGGAGCAAGGGACTATGCTGTCCTCAGCCACTGGTGAAATACCAAAGTTCTTCAGCTTAATAGCAAACAGTTATGTTTTCCTCAAGCTCTTCCATTACTACCAGCTTTCCCCCACAGCTCCTTAACAGTGATCGCTATTACTAATCACTTAATCACTTGGAATCTCTTTGTTAAAACAAAGAGATTGCAAGCAATTCCTTTAAAACAGTACTCATCTATGAACCTTCTAAAGTTCATGTATTTGATGCCAGAACAGTGAAGCCTAGTACAAAAAAAACCCACCATATGCAATGCTGCCCAGTGCTAACATACAAAGTCTGACTGCCCAAAATACAAGTTTAGACAAACATTAAAGTTACAAAGACAAATATGGGAGTTCAAAAATATCAGACTTAAGCTTGTCCATTCAATCCAATGTAGTCCCTTGCACGCAAGTACTGAGAAAATCTACATGACCACATTTATTTTTCAACAAGACCTCTGATTCATCCAGTGCACTGAAGAGGCATTGTTCAATGACCAGAGTATTGAATAGGTTTGTGGTTTGTTTTTTAATTCTTTTGCCAAGGCTTCAGAATGCAAGAGTACGTGAACAGGAAGGTCATGGTTGGGGGTACAGATCGGGGGTGCTTGTGAAGGACAAGTACTAGGCTGGCACTACATGTTCAAAGTTTTTCATCCTAAAATAGAAAATCTGTACTTGTTTATACTCAAAATGGTCTCATTCAGCTATGTTATGGTATGAAAAGCCATGTGATCCTACATTCAGATTTAGTCTGAGCGTGGATTTATTTCAAAAGTCCCACCAAGATCCACAGCAGCGCCTCTCGTTGGTGTTCAGAACCTGATGAAGCAGCAATAACCTGTTGAATGCTTGGGACTGGATGCCATACAGAAAGCAGGACCACACAAGAATTTAAAAAAAAAAAAAGAGGGAGAGAAAGAAAAAAAAAAAAGATGGCACTGCTTGCACAGAAGCCAATATCTTCAAAGATAACACCCGGATCTGGTTTCACCTTGTATAACCTGTATTCAAATAGTTTCCAGATATCTGCAGAATAAAGCTATCTACTGACATTTTTTTTTCTATTCAATCTCCTGCACTTAAACTGAAGAGATTGGAACATAAAAGTTTCTACATGGGAAACTCATTAGCAGTGAAATTGTCCTAGTTCAAAGCAATAGATTTTGACATTTTCCTCCAAAAGCCCTGGCAAATCTAAGGCACTGCTGACATTACCCTTCCAAATGCTGTGTTACAGAAGCATTTTTTCAGCTTATTTACAAGATTATGTTTAACAGTAGCACATTAAACTACAAAATGTAAACTACCCACTTTAGCAAATCTGTAAGTTTCAGAACAAAGATAAAAATGTCTGAGGATCATGCTAAAGGGCTCCTTGCCTTTTCCTTCAAAGTAAAAGCAAATGGGCTCCCAGGCAATGTAAGAGTTCATGGATGGTGATCACAGAAGATGGGGGGATGAACGGCAGCACAAGAGAGAAGGCAAGGTAAGGTAGATGACATCCACTCCATTTCATGATGCAATACCTGCTCCATCTAAGCTTACTCAGCAGGCTATTTGAACTCCATTTCCAGCACAGTTCACTTATTTAAAAAAAAAAAAAAAAAAAATCTGTTTTGCAGAAGTGCTTATCAAAAGGATTTTGGGGTTTTTTTATTTCTTAAGTAACCAATGAAGTCTGAATACTGCATTTTCAGGAAAGCACTACAAAGCTATGCAATCAAGATTTACTTTTTATTGTCACCAGAAAAGTCTGGGGGGCATAGCCATATATCCATACAAATGCCAAAAAAGGATTTTCTGACTTAAAGTTATCAATCTGTAGTTATTTTTTGCCCAATATAACAGTCACTACATAATACACTGTTATGATTCAATACCACCTCTTATGATGGTGACTATTTCAATTACCACCAAGACTTTAAAGATTTCTGAGATAACAAATGAAATGCACTAGCATTTTTAAATTGACACCCCAAATCATGTTTAAATTGTTTGAATAATTGCTTTAAACATTCATAAGACAAAGCCGTTTCTGTTCATAACAGACAAATGCTTCAGGGCTCTGCATTATTTTAGACTGGAATAAAGAAGTCCCTACATGGCTAATACAAAAAATACAGATACTCTTAGAGTTAAGGATTTCAAATAGCTATTATTAGTCCCTTCATTTTGACTGATGATCGGAAGACACTTTAATGGCCTTACTGCATTTTATAAACAGCTGTGGAATTTTAAATCAATTAAATTCCTGTTAATCTAATATGTAGAAGCTGCTGACATGTCCTGTACAAATGCTAAGTTTCACCTGCCTTGCCCATTCATCTAACTTGATTAGGTTTCTCAAGTTCCCCAGTCTTCTCTCTCCAGTCTTAATATGAGAAAAAAAAAAATTCCACCAGAGCTACTATCCACTTATCTACCATGACTTTTATTAATTCATGAGAGCATTTTGCGTTTTACTCCTAGAAAATTTAGACCCTCCAGAGGTCTGGTAAGAGAGCTGTAAAAACCTACGTCCTGAGTTCCCATCAACTTCCCCATTATCCATTAGTTTGACATATTTAAATAAATCTGGAAAGTAACCCAAAACTATTTTCTCATAGAGAAGATTAGGCAATATTCACATTTTTTACTCCTGAAAAATCTGGTTTGTGCGATCTTTATACTACCACGTACATATATTTGTACCAGATTTCTCTTTTGGAAATGCAACTCCTTTCCGGAGAAAATTATCTTGGTATACCATTATTAACAGCTCAATTTTTCAGCCGAAATTCTGCAACTTTCTGCAACTTTAAACTTTCCAACATCCCCAATCTGCAAAGCTTTTCTGATTATTGCATGTGTTTTCTTAGTATGTGCCTTGGTCTGTATGAAAACAACTGAATCCCAATAATCCTATATTCTCTACAATTTTGTGGCTAAATCCTCCTGTGCTTCAGAAATGAGATGCTACCTTTTTAGCTTCTCTTAGGAACAAAGGCATTATAGTTTTCCATAATTATCTTATCAACTTTTTCAGTGTATATGACTTAACCCATAAACCATTGGCCTAAAACACCCAAAACCTGACAAAAGTGCATAATAATTTCAAAGCCTCATATATGTCTGTTAGATACTCAAGTGTTCTTTCAACAGCTAAACTGATTTACTCATAAATTTAGGAAGTAATTTTAGTTCCCAAATTATGACAGATACTTAAGAAGTTTAAAATTCTAAAGCTTTTACAGTTGCTACGGTTCCCTCCCCCGATATTCTAGATGACCGCATTATTTTAACCTTCTTCCCAGAAGAAGAAATATTGAAATCAAGAAATTCTGATTACTCATGTCAGCCAGCAGCAACATCCCTGAAAAACTCTACAATTCATTGCAGCTAGGAAAGAAAACAAAAAAGTAATTTCAAACTCAATATTCTGCATGCAGATTTTTCTTAAGGTCCTGTTGTTACTTTCTTTGTTGTAAGCAAGAATAAAATTCACTACAAAAGCTACCAGTGAAGTCCCTTCCTGCAGAAGCTGGAAATCAGTAATGTTATTAACATGGCATCAAGATCTAGTAAAATCTATTGGAAACACCAAGAAAAGGTTGAAGACATCAACATGACATTCTTCTGTCAAGTGACAGATTTTATATTTATTTCCACTTTTAGGCCTCACTTTCAACAGCCTTCAGTCATTAAAGAACCTGCTGCTCAGAACCTCCTCCAATAAATTCACATGTGTTCGAGACTCTCCAAGAAGTGTCATGTGAAAACCCTGACATCAGAAACTGCCTTGAAAACCCTAAGAGAACTAAGGTGAGCCAACATTTGTTAATTAGCACCTAAATTAGGAACTAGTAAGAGCTTGCTTCAGCATCCTTTCTTAACACATGTAACTGTCCTGGTAGAAGCACCACTGGTTCTCCATGTGAATGTATAAACAGCAATATCCTGAGGTCTTCCCACACTGTCTTCCTGGCTGTTTGTAAAGCAGTAATCATCTGGTGTGAAGTGTTTCCTTGTGTCCCAAGCTCCCATCTTCCTTGGGTAGCAGAAGTGCATTTGGCAAACAGATGCAACTTTCTACAGCACAAACAGAAAGCATCACTGAGGTCCATCTGGAAATATACCCCTGCACACTCCTTTCTTGCCACACACAAGTCCTTTCTTGCCTAAGATTTTGCAAGCATTTAGTGTAAGAAAACAAGCATTTTTCAGAAAGAAAAAGAAAGACTATTTCAACTGATCCTGGGAGGAGAAAGAGGTAAAATAAAAACTTCTTAGCTAACACTAGCAAAGAAAAGAAAACTTCTCCGCTTGTCATCTGTTTTAAGCTGCTCTCCAGATGTTCTGTCATCTCGAGTCAGAAAGGAATAGCATGCTGTTAGGTTTTCCTCCATAGAGCAGAAAAAGTAAGTAGTAGATAAGAGCTAGAGCAAGTGCCAGACACTGGGCAAAAAGAATTTATGATGAGCAAATAAATATTGAGACACTGACAAAAAGAGAATTACTATTTGGAAAGTAACCAGGAAGAAATTTTTTACAAGGGTGGTGAAACACTGGAACAGGTTGCCCAGAGAGGTGGTAGATGCCTGTCCTGGTTTCAGATGGGATAGAGTTAATTTTCTTCCTAGTAGCTGGTATAGTGCTGTGGTTTGGATTTAGGATGAGAATAATGTTGATAACACACTGATGTTTTGGTTCTTGCTGAGTAGAGTTTACACTGGTCAAGGACTTTTCAGCTTCCCCTGCTCTGCCAGGTGCACAAGAGGCTGGGAGGGAGCACAGCCAGGACAGCTGACCCAGACTGGCCAAAGGGCTATTCCGTACCGTATTCCATCATGCTCAACATATAAGTTGGGGGAAGAAGAAGGAAGGGGGGGACGTTTGGCCTGATGGCATTTGCCTTCCCAAGTAACCGTGACGTGTGATGGAGCCCTGCTTTCCCGGGGATGGCTGAACACCTCCCTGCCGATGGGAAGTAGTGAATTAATTCCTTGCTTTGCTTGCGCATGCGGCTTTTGCTTTACCTATTAACCTGTCTTTATCTCAACCCATGAGTTTTCTCACTTTTACTCTTCCGATTCTCTCCCCCATCCCACCGGTAGCGGGGAGTGAGTGAGTGGCTGTGTGGTGCTTAGTTGCTGGCTGGGGTTAAACCATGACAATGCCCCATCTCTGAAAACACTCAAGGTCAGGCTGAATGGGGCTCCGAGCAACCTGATCTAGTTGAAGATGTCCCTGTTCATTGCTGGGGGGTTGGACTCATGACCTTTAAAGGTCCCTTCCAACCCAAACCATTCTGTGATTCAATTCAAGAAATAACTGGAATAACAGTGCCTTCTGGTTTTCTCAAAAAACAAAACAAAAAAAAGCTTCAATTTCTTCAAACATTTTCTCTAGTAAACATACCAATAGAATTTTTTTTTTTTACATGCTCATGCCACTTAAGTGTAGACTGCACAAACTGGCAATTCAATAAACAATTTAAAAATACTTGGATATGCTTGCAATCAAATAAATCACTTATATAGAAAAACAAGTCCAAAAACTGTAGATGAGTCTCAAAGGAGCAACACCAATTCCTATAATGTTGGTAACTGAGTTTCTTTTAAACATAACTGTCCTTAGGCTTAAAATATAATCCACTTGCATTTACCATTAAACACTTAATGGCTTCATTCCATTAAATGCATATTACTTCATTGCTATTAAAAACATCTACAAAACCATAAACCTGCAAAAATTACTATTTTATCACCTGGTTTATCATCTGAAGGTAGTATGTCAACATGATCAGTTTTTGGGTGTGTCCCATCTCATCCCCCCCATCACAACGTAAAAGTGTTGTGCTTACAGAAATAACTCTATTTAAAATAATCTGAACCACATTTTGCTGAAGAGACTTCTATCAATTATGCACAACTACATTATTTTCCAGTGAACAGTCATATTATCCTCCTAGCACAAAACTAGGCAATGGTCTTTATACAGCATCAGTTAACAATTTTACTGTAGTCATTCTACCAAATACAATATCCAGTGACAACTGCAAAATAAGTTTTCAAGTTTTGAAGTTCAGAATTTCCCTTATAAAAGGGTATCGAGAACCTATTTCATGTGATGAACACAATTTTGGTAACATCAGTACTGCATGAGTCATCAATCTATCCAACAGTACCCTTCAGTCACTACAGGGAATTATCTCATACCAATTCATAGTCTCTTTATTTTGCATTGTCAAAACATTGCTTGTTTTAACACAACAAGACTCCTCTTGTTATGATTTAACCAATATAACTTTTATTTTATCATGACCACTAGTTTTGGGCTCAGTGAACAACAGCCAGTAATGAAAAAAACATTGGGGAACAGCAAGGAAAGAATGAATGACTCACAGAATACCTGTCAGGTATGTCTCTTCTAAAGGAAGGTGTCTGTCCGAAGTTATAAGACTGCTGTTAATTCCCCCCCTTATCCAGAAGGATAGCTTATCCTGCTATCGCACTTTTCACTGCAGCACATAATCCTATTGCAAACATGACAGAGAAATGGCTATTGAGCTTCATGCATTGAATCATGCTACAAGAGATACCACCTACCTCAGTTACAATCTTTTATCTTTATTATTCAAAAAACATCCCTGTGCGCTTAACATAAAATAACATTAAACATAAGCATGAATGCCTGTCATTCAGTTTATTGGGCTTCTCAAACTGCACCAACACAGCAAGCATGATTGAAGCACTGCAGAGTACAGCTCAAGTTAAGCATAAACTATCTGTTGGTTCACTTCACTACTTACAAATATCCACTAAAGAAAGGTAGAGCCACCAAAAAACTCATGGGTTATCACTAGCACTGAAGACTTTGGACAGAGTTGGACAAAACCAAGAACAGGCTCTTTCCACAGTCAAGAAAAATCTACCTGTTTGCAGCACAACAGTGACCAAAATAGCCTAGCCACAAAAGGAAACAACCCAAGTAAACAGTAAAAGCAACCCTGATGCAAGAGCTTGCCAAGTGCAAGATGCAATGAAGTGCAGGAGGGCACAGAAGACATAATGATCACAGGAACAAGTTGTATGCACAAGTTTTGTGTATTTAAAATTATTTTAAAATTATTTTTTCTCCTCTGGATGCACACCAGACAACACTGGTCCTGCCACAGGAGAAGGATCAGAAATACAGCAGTTGTATAAGTACCTACTCAGCCACTGAATTTGTCAAATCTTATTTATATAGCTTCCATTCAAAAAGTACAAGACTACTTTTATTTCTTACTACTATCTACCATTTACTGGTTTTCACTAGGCATTCTGCTCTTCTTCCTCTGTCATCTCAAACCAGTTTATAAGCTACCTTCATCATCACAACTATCCTGCTATGATTTTACAACACATACATAGACTTATCTCAAAGTTTAAGACCCATACAACATGCTGGGGCAAAAGTAATACACACCAGGATTTGCACACAGCCATTTCATTATTTAAAATATTATTTATAATCTTAACAGTAGCGTAAGATTAGAATATCGGGCCATAGCTACAAGTGAATACAGAATACGAGGGACCCCTATGAACAGAAGTTCAAGAAGTTAAGATGGAGAGAAACTGTCAGGAACTGGGAATCATGCTGATGCCTCTACTACAACACTGTCAGATTGTGGTTGATTATTCCATTTTCCAAGTAAGAATTCATACAGCCAGTCCATAAGTAGGGTTTTTTTGTCACCTATCCTGGAAAAGGAAAACAAGTGAAGCTCCCTCTATATTGTTCAGGACCTGGTAAGATCTGTGGCCTGTTAGACAAGCATGTCTCAGAGGCAGATTACTGACAGGGTTAGAAGTTATTCCATGTGGTTCTGGTTCCCTTTCTCTTCCTGCTGGAAAACTACACAAGGTTTCTCTAGTTTAGTGTGTGCTGTGCCACAAGCGTCTATTATTAACAAGAAGGTAAAAAAAAAAAAAAAAGAAAAAAATTCACATTCACTGGAAAAGGAAAGGGCGATCATCACAGTGTAGATCTTCATTCTATGGTCTCTGGAGCAGCTCCTGCCTCTTGCAATCAGCTCTAAGTATTTCCAGCACGCAAAGTTTTTCTTTCAATTAGCAGAATCTGAGCATTGTGAAGGACATCTGAAAAACACCTTTTGTTAGGAAGGGAAGATTCTCATTTGCTAAAGGTCTGTCTCAGGCACTGATAAAATTTATAAATTTATGTCCTATGGAAATAAAAACAAACCAAATCAGAACAGTGTCAACATCTGCTAAAACCCAAATTTGAAGAAAACCATGACTTTGCACTCATTGAGGCAGTAGTTGCTGACACATCTAATCATGGCATCACAAGTTTGAAAAGCGTAGAAATACAGATATAATTTGTTCTAATGACGAAGTAAATCAGAAGAGCGTTTCCTGTTTAAAAATACTCATTTCCTTAACACATTCCATTGTCTGTCACACAATCACATTGGTCAATTACTGTAGTAATGCTTTTAAACAGACCAGTTTACTGCATTATTCAAGAGAAGTAACCCAAAACCTCACAAACAAGGCGGGAGTAGCTGGAAAGGGAGTACAGGGACAAAGGCGCACACCATCTCTACTCCTGCGCTACTGCTCAAACTGACATGTCCAGCTACGGTTTCAGATTTGACCATCACAAAATATATTGTTTCTCAGTTTACCAGATTGCTCGAGGAAGACAAACTCACAACCAGAAAAAATATGACACACAAACCCACAACAGCCAAACTAATCCTTAGCTTACTGGATTCTTCTTAGTAAATTCTAAATGTAGCCCAAAAGTCAACTGAGACTATGTGGAGTCAAACTGGGAGGACCTCGCAAGCAAGAGTTCTTGACATGCAAGCTCATCGAGCAGGAACATGCTTGCACTAGGGCAAGAAAAAAAATAAAAGACATCTAGATCCTGCTTAAGGAGTGACTCTGGGTTTATCAGCTTGACTGCTAAGAAGTTTCAAGGTCATGAATTTTATTATGCACCTGTATAACCCAAAGGCAGTAGAAACAAGGCAAAGAGCAAGAATGAGCAGTCCCAAGTACAGCCATTGTAATTCGCACAACATGTACTACAACCTCAACTAGGTAGTTTATATACTTTAAGTTTCTTAGTGATTGTTACTTAGTAAATTAAAACTTAAGGAAAAAAATTAGAAAAATATGCCCAAACCTAAATACTTGCTTTCTTCAAATGCTCTTTCTGGGGAAAAGAAAAAATCAGGGAAAAATCTTTACTGAGCTCCTATCTCTGGAAACAGTGAATACTCTTTGCAAATTGAAGTAATTTCCACCAAACAGGAATTCTACACAAACATTTGTGAGAAACATAAATATTTTTGTCGAACAACATGTAATTGTAAACAAACATTTTCCCCCAGTTATCCTGAATGTCTTTTCCTAACCTGGCCTCCCAGTGTCCTTTAATGACATGATATGTCTGACATGCTTTCTTTGCAACAACAAATTCCTCTCTTAACAAATTCCATTTCCTTTACATTTCTTATTCCTTATAATGTAAGGCAGAGATCTCATATTGCGGGACTTTTACAGAATTCAGTCTTCATACCAGGAAGCAAAATGATCTTGAAGACAAGAAAACACAGTAGCATACTTTTTTACCCTTCAGCTTCTTCTCCCTACTCTATTATGGCATACAGATTGTTTCTGCCAAAAAGAGGTCAGATCAAAGACCAAAGGTAAAAGCCCTACAGTCATCACAGGACACAGTGTGACGCAGTCAGCTGGAAATCTTCCTTGCTTTGTTATCTTGGGATCATAATTACAAAGCTCCAAGATGGCAGAGACCACCCCAACATAGGGGACAGTAACCAGCAGGAGAAGCACGCAGTGCAGTGTCACTCATACATAGCACACACTGCTACAGCCGCAGGATAGACCCACCAGCACGTCCGGAGCAGGGAGGTCAGCTGGAGGGTAACGTGTCAGCGTGAACTCACAAGACAACCAAGAACCTAAAGCCTGGTAAAGGAGGAAACTCACTGCTGCTCCCCCTGCCGCTCACCCAAATTACACGTTCCCACCGTGGACTTTGCACAGGGCCTGGTGCTTACCAGAATCTGTGAGCTGAATCTGCTCTGCACGAAAAAACTGCCCATGCATAATCTTTATACCATTCACAGGACTTCTCTTTTCAGCCTCACAGTTGTACTGCCATCCTCAATAGTACATACATCCTTTATCGCTGGCCTCCTCCTACCTATGTACCTTGTTGCAGCAGGAAAAAACAGAACCAAAACCTCCAGCCTTCCTCACCTCCAAAAAAGTTGCAGTTCCCAGACCGCCCTGCAGAAACCTCTTCATGGCAGGACGGAGCTGAAGGCCCTCTAGTTATATTCAAACCACCTACCATTACAGGTTTTCAGTTCTCCATATGCAAATAGCTTTTTCAAACCCTATCTGATAAAATATTGAGTGGTTTATATTTTCCTTGTATCTGATTAATTGCAGATCTGTGGGACACTAACGCATTGATCTTGCACCATGATTTATAGGCACGTTTACATTTCAAGTTCTAGAAGGACAAAATGCTGCTATAACCAGCAAGGCCAATGTTTCATTCCAGGCTGGATCCAGGAAAGCTCTGAAGGAACAGCAGTATGGATACAGGTAGATACTGAAAAAATTTATTTTGGGTATGGATTCATGTTGCAGGTAAGCTTAAGTATTGGCACTCCTTCATCCTTCTCCTGTCAACCCAATCCTCCCAGCCAGCTCTTAGCCCATCTGGCTATAACACTAAGCCCACTCAACTCACTAAATTGCTTAAAAAAAAAGGTATTCACTTCCTCTCATGTTAACTTGCTGTCACTGTACCACAGCATCAGACGGGCACCAGATGTAGCTCAAGATAAAAGCCTGGGCATGGCTGCTTCTTTAGTTCAGGTGCCTGGTGAAACAGCACCCTACCCAGAACGCGGGGACAGACAGAGGTCCCTTCCAGCTCCCTTCACAGCAGTAGTCAGAAAGCAGAGACATAGGACAAGCACAAGATCCCCGTTGTAAAAACTGAAACTCTCTTGTGCGCAAGATGAGAAATGGAAAGAATGAGCTCCCGCAACAGCAGACGGGTGCCCCCAAACTTCATCAGAAAACCACTACACAACAGATAATAGGGCAGAAAGGGAAGGAGCAAAACCCCAGTATTATATTTGTTCCAGTGGAAAGGAAGGAGCTAGCTGGACTGATAGTGCCCATATATACATATGCACGCACACACCCTTCAAACTTCATCAACAGCCTGTTAAGTGTAATCAGCAGTTTCTTCATTAGCGCGGAATATTGTTTTAAGGATAAATAACGAAATGCTACCCTTATAACTTTCTTCTGAAGTAGCTGTTTACTTTGAAAGGCACTCTAGGGAAAAAAAAAAGATAATCAGAAATGAAAGGAACAAGACAACTGGGAAAAAGGAAAAAGAAAAAACTCGAAAATTTGAGCCATGATGAATTGTAATAAAAAGCCAGAATAAAAGATGATTTGCATCTATCTTCGTAATGTTATGACATCAGCTATTAGTATACTTTCAGTGTCCATAAATAGCAAACACTAGAAGAGGCAGAATTTTGTCAGATCTTTCTTGCTGGCATGACAGGTACACTCCACTGCTCCCTCCACCCCCCAAGATGGGGGCTTTTAACGTGGCGATCACCTTTCGCACCTCATTTTCACGCCTTTTGCGCTCTGCCGTGCCCCCAGGCCCATACACCCTGCTGCAGGGGGAGCAGGAGGAGCGGGGCCTCTCGGTCTCCAGGCGGGGTCCGCAGCCAATGAGGCACCTTGGCTCGGAGAAACTTCTAGGTCATGACCAGGGATGGCCACAGCTCAGATCCGACCCAGGGTATAAATGGGGCGCGGCTGGAGACCCCCTTGGAGCAGTCTTCTCAGAGCAGCGGGTCTGTGTCCGAAACCTCTCCCCTCGGGTTGGGCCACCGCCTGAGGAAACTTCCCGGGATCGAGTGACCTCACCTCCTGTGGGTGAGTGATTTTCTTCTGGATATCCTTGAGTGAGCCCTCACGCACACACCCCACCCCACCCCGGGTGAGCGACTGCATCTTCTGAGTACCCACGGGAGGGAGAGAGAGTTTCCCCACTTTGTGAGTGAGTGTGTGTGCGCACTTTGGATCATCATTCTCCCGTGTATTGGCATGTCGTAACAATACCCCGACTGACACCTCGAACCTGCTACGTGTTAAATGTTATGGGAGTGTTGGTTGATTTCAGTTTACCCCTGTTTCTCACTGGTTTCTGTTGTGTGGTTTTGGTTGTTTTGTGCAACAAAGTTGTTTGAGTTTGTCCTTCGTTTCTCTTTGTTTTAGTGTACCTCCGTGATGCTGGTGTCCAGAAGGAACACTGCACAAGAAATTCCTGCTAGTGAAGGGATGGGGCCCAACTACATTCACCAGCTACAAGACGTCTAAGTTCTTAAAGGGACATACACAGAGATAATAAAATAGAAACAGCTTGACCTTTGAAAGGTAACAACATGACATGGAAGATTAAGAGCTGCTTCCTTCTTCACTGTCTTGTCAGTAAGCTTATCACAGACACCCACTACAAGACACAGCTTCAACACAGGAAAACAAACAAACAAAAATATCCAAGGAGGTTTAAAAGAAAACAGGTTATTAAAAAGGACTGAATAAAATCCATTAAAATCAAGCTTGTCCAAAACACTTCTTTCAGACATCAGGTAAACCACACAGCAAGTCCTTTGGCCCAGTGGCAGCTGAGCCCCAGCACACACCACACTGTTCCATCTACCCTGGGGTTGAAGGGGAGGACCCATCTACCAGTTAGGCAATAAAAACAGACATTCGCCCACGCCAGATGGTTGTCAATCTATGTACATATTGACCTGAGAGTTAACTGACTGAATCCTTCCTTGAGAGCTACAAACCTTGTGCCAAGAAACTGTACTTTGATACTTATTCCAAGGTAAATACACAGGTTCTTTATAACCAAATGACTGTCGTGTAATTAGAGAGTGAAATATTTTTGCCTCAGTATTTGCATACACTATAGCAAAAAGATCTTTTTTCCAGTAACAGAACTGGGTGATATATCTGTAACTTAGCAGCATGAAATGTCATCCATCCATGGCATCTTGGGCATCTTGAATCTGTGTGTCATACTGTTCTTCAGTCCAAAAAATGCCCATAGCCTGTCATCAATGAAATCACATTTCAGAAGAATAGTTTATTCTTTAAAAAAAAACCAAACCAAACAAAACAAAAAAAACAACCAACAGCTTACAGAAACCATTTTAACTAGCAAATGTAAAAAAAATCACTATGTTCTCAACACTGGCAGATCTTGGTTTAGGTTTGGGCGGGAGGATAGGGAGGTAGAACACAGGACAGTGCTCCACATTGATTTTGTAAAGGTCTATTTACTTCATAAATATGTGCATTTATGATTTTAAGGGAGGCTGTCTTGGTTTAACCCCAGCCAGCAACTAAGCACCACACAGCCGTTCACTCACTCCCCACCCCGCGGTGGGATGGGGGAGAGAATTGGAAGGGTAAAAGTGAGAAAACTCATGGGTTGACATAAGAACGGTTTAATAAGTGAAGTAAAATAAAATAGAATATTAGTAATAGTAGTAGTAGTAATAATAATAATAATACAATAATAATAATATACAAAGCAAGTGATACATAATAAAATTGCTCACTGCCCGCCGACCAATGCCCAGCCCGTCCCCAAGCAGCGATCGCTGCCCCCCGGCCAACTTCCCTAGTTTATATACTGAGCATAACCTCATATGGTATGGAACAGCCCTTTGGCCAGTCTGGGTCAGCTGTCCTGGCTGTGCTCTCTCCCAGCTTCTCACTGGCAGGGCAGGGGAAGCTGAAAAGTCCTTGACTATGGTAAGCACTACTCAGCAAGAACCAGAACATCAGTGTATTATCAACATTATTCTCATCCTAAATCCAAAACACAGCACTATACCAGCTACTAAGAAGAAAATTAACTATCCCAGCTGAAACCAGGACAGTCGCTTAGTTTTGCATGAGAACACCTGGAAGAAAATACATTTCTTTTAATTCTCTTAAAGCAGAGGTTGCCATCATACTCCTGTTCCTCACCAGGATTTAACCATCCTTGCCAGAGCAACATACAAACGAATAACAAGGTTTAAAGACCAGCCCTCTGCCACAGAACAGCTGAAGTTGAAAAGAATGCCTCAAGTTCAACCTAGTTTAACCCCCTGCTCCTGCAGGGTCAGCTAGAGCACACTGCCCAGGATCACATCTAAAGAAATCCTAAAGGAATTTCTGACAAACATTACCCATGTCTTAGCTAGATAAAACCCAGCATTTTACAGTTAACATTACTGTTGCCATTCACACCAGGAATGAATTAAGGTATCTGTCAGGAACATAGCGAGCTGCCACTTAAGTCTTCAACCTCAATCTCCAACAACTACAGTCGACTATTCAATGCAGAATTGGTTCTGATAGATACGGAGAGTATTTCATATTCTTCTGCTTAAACAGTAGGAAGAGAATAATTTAAACGCTGGTTAACTACAGCAGATATCCAACAGACAAAAAAAAAAAAAAAGCCCCAACTACCTAACTGGTCGAGTCTGAAATTCTGCTTTGATTGGAAAGAAAGTTGATGACCTAGCACTCCCAGTTCTCCTGGCTGTGCATCGTCTGTTTCCTCAAAGTGATAAAGATAACAACACAGTAGATTTAGTCCTTTTTTTTGTAAGCCCTTAAGTGCATCCCCATCACTCCTAAGTTGGAAGCCACAGATATCAAAATAAGACTGGATGTCCTTATGTCTTCTGTGGTTTCTCACTGCTCACAGGACTCTTTTCATTAGAAGCAGCTAAAGATAAAAAGTGTAAGGATGCTCTCAGCTAAAACAAGACACCTTGCTCATCCTCCCATGTTCCAGAAGGAAGAAAAAAAGGGGGGGGGGGGGGCAGAATAACACTGACAATTAATTAATTAATATGATGGGGGAGTAGGAATCAGAGTGAAAGGGAAGGTGCATTACAGATGAAAACCACGGTCAATCATATTATTCCACCGCTACGACAGAACTTTCCAGCATGGTTGCTGCTAATCTTTAAGGCCAACCCAACAAGAACGTCTGAAACAGCTTCTCATTACCTTCCAAAATAGAGGGAAGAAAAAAAAAATTCTGCTCCGATCATCCAGCACATCAGATGTGGTAAGAAAAAGAAAATGGGTCGATTTGTTTTTCTCTCACAATGTAGAAGGGTACATAGGACTTTGAACTCTTCACACCGTCTATGTTAACTGCCATCTCTCTTAAATCCCTAGTTTATGAATTAATTCGACTGAGGACATTGCAAGGTTTGGATAATAAACTCAACTATAGTGCATTCCCACAGGTAAATGAGAAATAACAGTCTGCCCCCTTTTTGAGGAATAGGTTTTTCATTTGAAAAAAATTTAAGGGGGGTGTGTGTAAAAAAAAGATAGTAGTAAAAATAAGTAAAATTAGTTTCCACTATAGTAATCCAACAAACATAGCTACAAGAGTCTCAGTTGTCACTGTTACAATTATACTAATGTGATGGGATAAGTCTGAAACATTGGGAATGGTCCCAATTATGACTTCTAACTCAGTTCAGAAAAACACCTCCTGCACATTCTAGCTAGACAGGACAGCTCAACCTCAACAGTCATGGTCAGTAACAGACCCAACTGCACCTTTGTAGACCTGCACAAGCTTTACAAAGTCATGTGGCTGATGCACAGAATGGAGGACAAAAATGTACAGGAAAAACAGCTGCTGTCATCTCAGTGCCAGTAGCCTGGCTCAACAGAAGTCCTTCTACATAGCCCAGTAGCAATGCTTCTCTCCTCCACCTCTCCTTTCTTCTCTCGCTGTACCAGCAAACTGGTTCATAGTTAGGGCAAGACTCAATGCTTGAACAGTCTTCAAAACGTGCTGTGGCTGAAAGGAGAGCAATGGATGGAAGCATCCCACAGACCAGGTGTCTACCTACCAGCCACCTAGCTGGACTGTCTTTATCTCAACAGACAAGTGGCCTTCAAATGAACTTCAGTCCTATCCTGAAGCAGAGTAGAAAGATTCTGAACCCACTTTTGGAAAGAAAATGTCATTCTTGACCATACCAAGTAAGGATGCTATTTCCTTTTTACAGTTTAATAGCAACAGTATAATTAAAGTTGTTGTAACCCGTAAGGAAAAAAAATCTTCATTCCGACCATCACCTTATTAGACAAGTTAATTTGTCTACCAATTTGTCTACCTTTACTTGGAAAAGAAGGGGGCTTTAAAAGCAATCTAGTTTTCAGCTGCTGCTGTTATAGAAGAAAATTTAGTTGCGACCAGAACACAGCTTCAGAAAGCTAAAGTCATATGGCACCTGTTCTTTAATGACCTGGACTAGCTGACCAGTCAGAGCAATAGGACGAGACAGAGCAATGACAACCCACTGGGCAGCTACTTCACAGCCAGCCTGTCAATGGCTGCAGGTGACTTTCCATCCCCTGGTGACATCAGGGAAACAGAAAGGCTGGGACAGCAATTCCATCCAGCAGTAACACCTTTTGCCCGTGAAGCCCCAAAGCTTCACCAGCTTTTCACAGCAGGCAAGAAGTCTGCTTGGACATAAACAAAAAGAAGGTTTTGGAGCAAAGGCCTACCACCATGAAGGCAGCAGCTTTAATCTCCTAGAAGATATTCTCGAAGATGGTTGTAACCAGAATTCTATATACATTCACTGTGTCCATTTCAAATAGCAGCAAATGAAATTCTCCACCTGATACAGGCTATGAAAAGCCCCCCTTTTCCTTAAATAAATGAATCTCTCCCTAATAATAATCCCATAATACATGCATTAAACAACATAAACCTAAGAATGTCATTGAGTTGAGAATGTGCTTAGAGACCCACCAATCAAACACAGCACTCCCACAAGGTCAAGCCATTATAACCAGATTCTCTGCATATTTCAGGAAGGTAGTGTTAGCTACATCATTGTGTAGTTTTACAATCAAAATCTGCCAAAGCAAAACCAGTTTAAATACAGGCACATTTTGATGAAAGGATTCAAATATGCTTGTACCCATATAAGGCACATTTGAGCTGGCTACCACCTGTTGGCTTATATACAACATAGCATTAAAGCAGTAAATATTCATGAAGACTACAACAGTACCTGACTTCCAGACAGGGCTGGCAGAAGGAGTTAGCCTTGTTCCTTGAATTGATGGCCACCAACACGAGCCCTTAAAGCCCTCCTTCAGATACCTTACATGACCAGAATTAAAGGATCCCTTGTGTACGGTAACCATGAAGCTTGCAATGGCAACCACTCCTTGACACAAGACTGTTTTATAACAAATAAATAAAAAAAAAAACAAAAAAAACAGAAACCTGCTTCCCTTCAAACATTGCGTGGCTATTTCAGTCACAAACCAGTCCTAAGGATACAAGCTAGCCTGAAGGACATCAGCCAGTCACTTCTCTGTAGCCTCTTTGATAGAAGCCATCAAGAAGAGCATTTCCCATCTGATAATCAGTGGCGTAACGGAATAGATTTGGACTAGAAAAAAATATCTTCAGCCTCTTTACAGTAGGCAATCTCTGTTAAGAGTTTCAGCTCAGTTCCAAAATAAGCCTGCCCTACAAATTCCTACAAACAGAAAAACCAAATCCATATATTTAATGTTTAAAGCTGATCAGAAATTCAGACAAAAAAGTAAAAGCATTTTAACATTCACACGCTGGTCAAACAGCCACCTGAAAGTCTGCAAACCCACATTTTTCTTTCCTCAACTTTTATGTAACATTTACTGAATACAAATCATACATTATGCATCCAAATGGCCCAGTCTCACCAGAACCCCATAGGAACAAGTACAAAAAATTTCCAAGAAAAGAAACAAGCGTAGTCGTATGTTCTTATAAGACCCTGAACTGCTAGCTGAGGGGGCTACCACCATGAACAACTCTAGAAGACAAAGCCACAAAAGCTAACACCAGTGGGATGGTCCTCATTGCTATAGGGACACATAATATGGTTTTATCTTTAAGTAACTCTACTCCTACGTATATCGCTCTTGGATTAGAAATGAACAAGCGAGGCATCTTCCTGCACAGATGACCTGGAAGAAGCAAAAAATGACCCAGTTCCACATCCCCTAGGCTTAGGAGAGTAAAAGTGAAGCTGCTCAAACAGTAGAAGAGCAGTGCCTAGCACTCTTCAGAAAGAGGTCTTTAAATGTCAAGATTTATTTCTGCCAGATGAAAAGTCTCATGACCTCTCAAGCTTTTCTCTCTTAGCCAAAACATACAACTTGTTGACCTTAACGCTCTCTACAACTACCTGAAAGGAGCTTGTAGTGAGGTGGGGTCAGTCTCTTCTCCCAAGTAACAAGCAATAGGACAAGAGGAAATGGCCTCACGTTGTGCCAGGGGAGGTTTAGGTTGGATAGTAGGAAAAATTTCATCACTGAAAGGGTAGTCAGGCACTGGAACAGGCTGCCCAGGGAAGTGGTTGAGTCCCCATCCCTGGAGGTATTTAAATGACGGGTAGATGTGGTGCTTGAGGACATGGTTTAGTGGTGGACTTGACAGTGCTAGGTTAACAGTTGAACTTGATGATCTTAAAGGTCTTTTCCGACCTAAATGATTCTATGATCATGATTCTATGATAAGCCAGCCAATTATAGCTATATGCCATGGAAAAAAACTGTAGCAGAAAAACTGGGAAAGCTCTGAAAAGGAAAAGAATAAAAATGAGGAGCCTTTTGCACAAGAAAAGTTGTTTTGAGGCACAGCTTTCAAACAAAATGTGGTTTTCATGAATGCACAAATTATACAAGTAACATTTGTGTCTAAATGAGACCTGCTCTTTGAAATTATCATACCTTAACGAAAAGCAATGTACAAGTACATTTAGATACATAAAAATAGACACAAATATATGATGCACTGTCACAAAACAGGTACAGGCTTTAAAAAAGCACATTGATGTTTTTCCGTACAGGATCTCCACTACAGATTGTTTTTTTATAAAAAAGGGGGAGTTATAACCTTAGTTCTCTTTCAGAGCACGGAAGAAAAGAATGTTTTACAGCGACTAATAAAAAACTAAAGTACTGGACTTTCACAGCATCACTTCCATGCTTTTATGGAAGATCCTGCCAGGCTGATTAGGAAACTCTGCATTTTTCCATTACATTAGAAAGTTGCAGCATCTTACAGTCTTAAGGTAAGAAAGCTTAGTCTACAAATCAAAGAGCTACAGTTCAGCTTAGCTGCCAATCATAATCTCAAAACTGCCCTTATCTCCCAAAAAGGTTGTGGCAGATCTCTTAGTTTTCACTAAAAGATTCACTAATTTTTTTCAGCAAGAAAGAAATTACAGTGTTGATATAACAAAGCAACATAGCAGCATTATTCTAGGGTGGCTTTTTTTAACCCCATTATTTTTCTAGTACGGGAAGAATACAAACCATTGTCAATAAATAGGTTAGGATCTTGTAAAAGTGGAAGGATCCATCACACCGCACGTGACCAGAATTGTAGCAAGAGTTGGAGTTTCCTCCCATCCAAAACTCTAAGCTGAACACTTTATTTGGGATTTTGAGTTGTCCTTAGAAAGTAGCAATGTACTCTGTCTGTCTTCATTCTTCTCTACATCTAAATGCAAACACTCTTCCCAGCTTTCACTATGACAACTGGAGGCAAAAGGAAGTTTTTCATCATCTTCCTGATTTATTTATAGGTGAAACTAATGTAATCAAGGAGAACGTATGTTATTCCTGCCCCAGCATAGCATACATGACATTTCAATTAGCAAAGTACACATACAAAGTAGAATAGAATTTGCTCTCAAGTTTCTTCTTTTCTTTTCCTCCCTTCACACTTCCTCTCAGATTATGGTAACATCCTCCCAAGTGTGACCTTCTCAAATTTATAGCATATTCAGCATAAGAAATCCCCCATTAAATCTCCCTGCAGTCTGTCTGTTTTCACACACACAAAAGCCTTCATTAAGGCAGAGGTCAGCTACAATATCCATACACAAAGCGCAGAAGAGCACTGTACATACAGTAAAAAGGCTGCTGAAAACTCGAGGAAGTCATCATCAGCAGTGTTCCACTATGGGCTGGAATCTGCCCAGATATAAAGAGGGAAACAACTAACAGTCTCTACAGGTATCAATTTACTTCTTCGAGGAGAAGTAGAGTACTATACAAAATTTGTACCCACTTTACACAGATTAAAATGCAAGTATCTAATCCTAGATCACTATTCCTTTCTCTCCAAGTAAGCAAGTTCTGAATATTAATGACAGAGGGGTCCATTAAAAGCAGCATATACAAACCTCAAATGACCACAGAACATGAGCACGTAACATGTTACCAGATGTTGAAGAACTCCTGCCCGCAAACGCTTTCAAGTCATTTAGGCAAGGCAGAAGTGGAATCACACCTTAGATCAAAGATCGCACCTAAGATCATGAACTAAGTCTTCAGAGTGGTCAAGAAGTTTGAGCTAACATTATCACTTTAGCCCATCACTTAATTAATCCAGCAGCTATACGTCAATACACATTCCAGTATCAGACGCACTGCACTAAGGCAGTTCACAATCACTTTAGGCGTTTCACAGATTTAGCATACTGCAGACCCATATATAAAGAAAGATTCCAGTGGTTAAACAAACACACAGTCAGGACCTACATACGAGGAGCCAACCCCAGGACATCCTGGCTGATCAGCAAGTGCCAGCAGGCACACATGCAAGAACTGCTGTACTAAGTGTGGCTGCAGTGTGAGAGCACACAGGTACCAGCTGCACGCTACTGCAGCTCACAAGTCACAGGAACTCCTCTTGCACAAGCAACAGTACATGTCAGGTGCTGCTTCCTACTGCTCTGGCAGACATGCAGTGACACGTTAAACTTGAAGAAAGTTACTAATCCTATACCTTTCCCCTGCCTCCTGCACCAAAGGTATCCAGGCTGGAGGTGAGGACAGCCGATCTGTGAATCATTTCCTAAACCACGACATCTGCCAGCCAGCATATGAAGGCGAAATAACCCCAGTTTTATGCCCACCTGAACATACTGATCTGAAAACTGCAGCCTCTGAGGAGCAGACTGAATGCTCCTACCGCAGGACCGCAGCACAGTTTTTTTGCTCTTCCAGTCCAAGGTGCGGCTTGACAACATAGCTAGGGAAAACGCAATGACTAACTGCTCCCAGAAAATGCTGCCTCGGTCTCCTCTGCCCCTTGCATGCTCTCCTGCACCGAGTGTCTAGACCTGCCTGTCTGCAGGGTGGGCCACGCCAGGGAACCAATATGCAAAAAAAAATAATCCAATCCTACTAAGAAAACAAGTATAATTCCCATGGGGATCACAAAATGACTGTTACCACCAAACACAAGCCTAGAGGTGGAAGGAAAGGATGCGTACCTTTTGGGGGCAATAAACCAACAGATGGGCTTAAGTATATTGTCAAAGTGAACCTTAGCCTGGCAGTGCATCTTTGCCACCTCTGACCATGGGCTTGTTAACCAGAAAAGTGGAGGGAATGTCACCATATTCCTGCCCTGAAACTTGATATATAGAAAAGCATAAAATCGTTGAGAATTACAGAGAGAACCGAAGCAAGAGGTTTAAGACTTTAGCTATAATTAGGAATAAATATATAAAAAAACCCAAAGTGGTATTTTCATCTCAAAACGCCTGTGAAAGAACCTCTACCACCGCTTCCACCCAGGCACCGGGGGCCGAGGACGTGGGGCGGCCGGAGCCGCCTCCCCCTCCCGCGGCAGGGGTCCCGGGGAGAAGGGCGCAGGCCCTCACAGCCCCCAGCCCGGCTCCCTGCGAAACGCGCCCGCCCCGCCATCCCGGCTCCCCTCCGAGGGCTGGCGGCGGGAGCCTCGTCCCCCGGCTGCCCCTGGGGCTCCTCTCCCGCCATCTCCCCGGCCCCTCAGCGGCACCAGGCCCCCGCCCCGCCCCGGGCGGGCAGCGGAAACGACCCGCGGGCTTCCTGCCGCAGCGCCGGCCGGGCCGACCCCCCCCCGCGCGGCCGCAATCCCCGGCCCCGGCCGCCCTCACCCTCCGACAGCTCCAGCTCCAGCTCCGCCAGGCTCTCGCGCACCTCGGGCGGCAGCGGCACCGCCTCCAGAGGGCAGCCCCCGCGCTCCGCCGCCATGGTGCGGGCGAGGAGCGAGCGGGGCCCGCCAGGGCCGCCGCCCAGCGCTGCCGCAGATGGGGCCGGGGGCGGGCGGGGTAGAGGCGGCCCCGGGACGGGACGGGACGGGACGGGACGGGACGGGACGGGACGGAGGAGGCGCCGCGCCGGCCCTGCCGCCCCGCGCAGCCGCTGCCGCAGCCAGGGACGCGTGCCGCGCGCGAGGGGTGGGGTGGGGCGGGGCGGGGCGCTCCCAGGCCACCTCGCGCGAGCCGCCCCAGGGCGGGGAGGGGGCGCGCGGGCCCCCTGGCGGCGGGAAGCGGCTGCCGGCGGCTCCGTCCCCGCTGAGGGGAGCGCCCCGGCCGCCGGGCCTTGCCGCGGGGAGCCGGAGCCCGGTGGGCCCCGGCCTGCCTCAGCAGTTAGCTTCAGGGCCCCAGCGAGAGCTCCCCTAGGAGCGTGCGCCCTCCGGTGGTGAGGGCAGGGAGCCCCGGACCTGCAGAAGGCCCCGGCCCCGGGGCGTGGTCCCGCGGCTGAGGAAGGGCCTCAGTACGACGCACCCTCTCCCTTATCCAGCTGCTGTCTTTCCCCTTCCCTATCTGACCTGCTTGCTGGTGCTGTGTCCCCTTCTGAAAATACCGAAAGTGCACTTTCTCTCCCTCCCCTTTTCTTCCTCCCAGCAGAAAACATGACCGAGCCCAAGGCCCCAGGGCCCATCCTTCTCACAGCATTTCCCAGGAGGCGGCACAGAGATTTTCATGGAGCAGAATTACACTGTACCTGGAAACGTGAGAGCCTGGATGTAAAGTGGTGCTTGGGCCTGCATAAAGTAAAAAAAAAAACCAAAAACAAAAATGTTTTTTCTAAAGACAAGCATCTTTGAAGGGCACTACAGGGACCAGCAGGAAGTGTTTGTTTTGGAGCCTGTATTGATGCAATGGCTCATCCCAGTTTAACCACAGGTTCCAGGGTGGAACACGTGTTGTCTAAAAGCAGATTCTTTGCCCGGTGTGCAATAGGCCAATAATCACACACTCAGGAGAGACATTGCTTATTTATTTATTTCATGTCTGCACAGAGATGGGTGTGCTAGCCAGAAAGCTAGCACACCATCCCGATCACATACAGTCTTTTTCTACAATGCAGAGGGCAGCATCAGCAATTAGTCAGGTTTAGAGATAACTTCTGCTTATACAATCAGTCTATAGGTTTCTCGCTTTCAATTAGAGAGACAGTACAACATTTTTATACTACGCATGCTCAAAGGGTGAGGGTCTTCTCATTCGGGCTAGGGTCTCATAGTAGTAGGTGTGATTTTTAGTATTATAATGAGGACAGTTCACAGTAAGTATGTAATAGTTTACATACTTCCAGGATGCTCAGGGTCGTTCCTGATTAGGAGTTCCTCAACTAATCACTGTTGTCAGCCTCAAGGATGGTCATTCAGACCCCAAACCATATGTTTGTAAATTTCCTATGCGCATACAGATAGATAGTTATGCAAAATAGAGACGTAACAATCTTGACACCCCTTGAACTATTTCTGCAACAAAATGAGGTCCTTGATCTGAAGAAAACCCTTCTGGTACCCCAAATCTTGGTATAATTTCATTTAACAAAATTTTTAGCACTTCTCTTGCCTTGTTGGTGCGACATGGGAAACCTTCAGGCCATCCTGAAAAAGTATCAACAATTACTAATAAATACTTATATCCATTACAATTAGGTAATTCAGAAAAATCAATTTGCCAGTATTCCCCAGGCATGAAACCTCTTTTTACCTCTCCGGGAGGGGTCTCCTTTGGATCTCAGGGTTATTTTTGGCACAGATCTCATATCGTTGTGTAACACTTTTAGCAATCAGCACCATGTTAATCCCTACAGCGTATCTCTGCACTATTTCAATTAGAGCTTCAGTTCCCATATGCGTACTCTTATGTGTTCGTTCCATTAGTTCCTTCATTATCTGTGGAGTTGGAACTCATTGTCCAATCGTAGTTACCCACCATCCTTCAGCAGTCTTTGTACGCTTCAATAGTTCAGCCAGCTTGTTTTCTCTTTCTGTTTATTTAGGAGCGTCAATTTTTAAGATCCTTTCTGGAACGAAGGTTGCCACTGTTGCTGATAGAGCAATTCTTTTCGCAGCCTCGTCTGCTTTTCAATTTCCTTTAATTACATCAGTTTGTCCAGAGTGATGTGCTTTGCAGTGCATTACTGCTATTTCTTTAGGTTTATTAACTGCCTCAAGTAATTTCATAATTTCTTTGCTATATTTTATAGGGTTTCCTTGTGAAGATAACAAACCTCTTTTCTTTCCAAATTGCACCATGAGCATGTATTACTCCAAAGGCATATTTTGAATCAGTATAAATAATAGCCCGCTTTCCTTCGGATAATTCCAGGGCTTGAGTTAAAGCAGTTAATTCAGCCTTCTGAGCAGATGTATTCACTGGCAGTGGTTTTGCTTCTATTTCTTCTAAGGTAACAATAGCTTACCCAGCCTTCCGTTCTCCTTTCACACTGAAGCTGCTTCCATCAGTGAACAGCTCCCAGTCGGGATTCTGTAAAGCAGTATCCTTCAAGTTTGAACAACTAGAATACATCTGTTTGATGGTTTGTAAACAATCATGTGCCAATTCCTCCTTTTCATGTAAAGGTAATAGCGATGCCAGGTTCAAAGCACTGGACACTTTCATTACTATATCTTCTTGTTCGAGCAATATTGCTTAGTATTTTACCATCCTGCTTGGGGACAACCAATGGTGTCCTTTCTGTTCCAGCACCGCAGCAACAGCATGTGGCACATAAACAGTTATTCTTTGTCCCAAAGTCAATTTTCATGCCTCCTGTATTAGCAACACAGCAGCTGCCACCGCTTTCAGACATCCTGGCCATCCAGAGCTTACTTTATCTAATTGTTTTGAAAAGTAAGCTACTGGTCTTTTCCAGTCTCCCAAAGTTTGTATGAGCACTCCCAGTGCCTGATGTCCTCTCTCATGTACATAAAGTTCAAAAGGTTTTGTTAAATTTGGGAGACCTAAAGCAGGAGCACTCATAAGAGCAATTTTTATTTCATCAAATCCTTTCTGGCATTCTGGAGTCCATTCCAATAACTCCCCTGGGCCCTTAACAGCTTCATACAAAGGTTTAGCCATTAATCCGAAATTAGATATCCACAAGTGACATCATCCAGCCATTCCTAGAAATCCCCTAAGTTCTCTTTTTTATGGGGGGGGGCAATTTGGCAGATTGCCTCCTTTCTCTCAACTCCCAGTTTCCTCTTTCCTTGGGATATTTCAAATCCAAGATAAATCACATTTTTCTGCATAATCTGTGCCTTCCTTTTTGATGCTCCATATCCTGCCAGACCCAGAAAGTTCAATAGATTAATAGTTGCCTCTTAACATTCTTCAGCCATGTCTGCCCCCAAGATATCATCTACATATTGTAACAAGGTAATGGTAGGCTTCTTACCTTGCCATTGCTCCAGCTCTTTTGCCAATACATTACCGAAGACTGTAGGACTATTTTTGAATCCCTGGGGAAGCACTGTCCAGCATAACTGCATTTTGCATCCCATTGTAGGACTTTCCCATTTAAAGGCAAACAGCTTCTGACTATGTTCGTCCAAAGGAATGCGAAAGAAAGCATCTTTTAAGTCCAACACTGTAAAATAAATATTTGAATCAACTATCGTTGTCAGCAGAGTGTAGGGATTAGGCACCACTGGGTGTACATCAATCACTATTTGATTAATAGCTGATTAACTACTGTACTAACTGATATTCCTGTGAATGTGGCTTTTTAACAGGCAGAATCGGGGTATTATATTCAGATTAACACTCTTGCAACAGTCCATATTTTAGAAAATTATTAATTATAGGCTCCAGTCCAACCCAAGCTTCCAATTTCATGGAATGTTCTTTTCGTCTTACCGGCTTCGCTCCTGGTTTCAATTCCACGTTTACTGGTTCTGCCAATTTGGCTCTTCCAGGTTTCTCAGTTGCCCAGGCAAAGGGAATCACTGCAGAGGGAGCTTCAATTTGTTCTTCCTTATTTTCAGTATTCTCCGTTTCTGATAATTCCTGTAACATATATACTTGCGCCTCCCAGGCATTATTTTGCAGAATATGTACTCAAACCTTATTCTGATCAAAAGTTATTTGTGCTCCCAATTTATTCAATAAATCCCTTCCCGTCAGAGGTAGGAGACATTCTGGCATATACAAAAATCCATGTGTAAGTGTTTTGTTTCCAATTTCACAAATCGGTTGAACGAAAGGCCTTATCTCTCGTTTTCCTGTAGCACCAATTACTGACACAGAGAATTTACTCATAGGTCCTTTACAACTATTCAAGTTTTTTAGGTCTAGGTACCCCATGCTTTACCCCATACAAAATTAGCTGCTGATACTGTTTGATCATCAATCTGTCTGCACCTACTGTTTGGATCCCAATCTGGTTCTTGTACTGTCATAAAAAGATTTGGACCATCCCTAGCATTTATCCTCTCATTCTCTTCCCGAGCTTTCTCCAACACCATTCTTTTCTCCTCAGGCAAAAATAAAGTCTTCAATAATACTTGCACATCCTTCCAGTCCGTATTATGATTTCCAATTATCAATTTAAAGGACTGATACATTTTTTCCAGATTTTCCTGATATGACCCCGCAGACTCCTTCCAATTCATTAAATCTGAGGTTGAAAAAGGAACTTTAACACACACAGGCATTCCATCCAGTCCTACCACCTGACGCAATGGAGCCTGAATCGTGGGGTTCCACTGCGCCTGAGTTCTACCCACAATAGGACTAAATTCATCACTTCCTTTACTGCTTCTCTCCCTCTCATCAACAACACTACCCTGGTCCTCTTCCCCTGGTCTCTTCATCAACTGCACATCCTCTTCTTCATTTTCCACTTCCAAATACCTTTTCGCAATGCTACAAGCAGAACAACATCGAGGCAATTTCTTTTTATCCTCCATCAGCATCAAAACATTTGAACCAGATACCACCAGTTTACACTTTTTTCTCGTTTTGTGATCATTTCTTAAAGAACAGAACAAATCCACATATGGGATCTCATCCCATTTATTCTGCTTTCTACAAAATAGCATGAATTGCAAAATAGTATTATAATTCAAAGTTCACATTTCTGGCCATTTTTCCCCATTATCCAATTTATACGTAGGCCACCATTGACTGCAGTAGTCTTTTAATTTTCTCTTTGTTAGGGGATCCCCACCAAACTTATCCCAGTATTTCAGGATGCATCCTAATGGAGAGCAGAAGGGAGGTTCAGCAGACTGTCTTGCCCCTTGTCCCGCTCCTGTATTGTTACCCAAAAAGAACGTTCTTACCCACGGTTTCATGCACTCCAGTCATCACTGTCAAGCATGCACGAATACCTTTTTATTTTTACCTTTTATACAACCTTCCATCTATTATACTCCCCTTGCAATGTCTCTAATTTACGCATTGCACCTTTGAGTCACTTACCCACTCTGGACGGGGAGAGCACTCATGGAGTCCCTGAACAAACTGGTCAGTGCGCACTGGAATCCAAAGAGCTAGCACCCATCTCTGCACAGACATGAAATAAATAAATAAGCAATGTCTCTCCTGAGTGTGTGATTATTGGCCTATTGCACACTGAGCAAAGTATCCACTTTTCGGACAACAAATATGTGGCAGGACACCAAGGCGTGATCTTCCTCTGGCATTCCTGTAGTCCCCAGAGACTTGTGGAAAGGCAAATCCGGGACCTTGTCAGTGGTCCTGACCACAAGGACTGCTCTGCCAGTAACAATAACTTTCCTGGAGCCAGAAAGTAGGGAAGAAATCTGGGGAGAAGTTTTCTACTACTTCTGTCAGAAACAAGCTCTCCCTTTTGGGGTGACCAGGTTTGTGTTGGTATCACATGCGGGGCAGGGGCAATGCAGCCCTCCCGGGCCTCCAAAGTAAGTGTTTTTGCTGCACTTACCCCTCCTGAGTGCAGTGCTGCAGAATCACATGGCTGCGGCACCGCACCTGGTATCCCTGTGGACCCTGCGCCTGAGGTGGCAGGAGAATGACAGAGGCTGAAGAGTTTGTTTATTCTGGAAACAGGACATCTTGCTGCTGAGGAAGCCATCACGTGAACGCTCTTCTCCTCACATGCGTACATGACAGGTATAAAAAAAACAAAACAAAACAAAAAATCACATGGGCTACCATGGCATCACATCACCCAGCAGACCAGCATCCATGGTACAGTACAGCCTTCAAACAAGGGAACAGTTTGGGGCTGCAAGTCTCCAAGCAGCAAGAGATAGGATGGCATTCATGTTTTCCAGCACCATTTTTGCATTCTGTGAAATGTGGATTGATGGCATGCTGTAGCATAGCTCAGTGTGAGACAGGCAGACATTTGTATTAGCAGATATTCCAGGTCACTGCAGCAGTGGGAGAATCTCTACTCACACTCCGTTCAGGGAAGGTTACCAAAAAATGACTTACAGGATCAGCCAGTTTCTGCTCCTGTTACCTACAACCCATCCTTGCTTTCCCTTCCCTTTCCTTCTGCTCCTGCCCTCTCCTTCTTTCCCTACCCAGTCCCAAAATGCTTCAGCCTGTGATTTCTCTGCTCATACTACTGAGGTCAGCACACCACAAGAAAGCACATCCTATATGACTGCACTTCAGAGGGCACAGACACACCACACCAGTACTTGTGATGTCGGTAAAGATTAACCTTGCTCATTTTTACCTTAACAATACTTTGGCATCCTGAAACACGATATATGTCTTATAACAAAGAACTGTAAAGTGAATGATAGTTTGCTTCGCTGACAGTCCATAAAAGACTGCTTAGTGTTGCCAAAGTTAAGTGAACTTAGGGGAAAGGTAATTCCGGCAGGGGGAGATCACAACCACCGACTCAAGGACCACCCACTCAAGAAACCCACCGACCCAAAAGATTAAGGAAGTAAAGGTCTCGAGAATCGTAGGGAGCATGCGTAGTAATTTACATGGCAGGCGAAGAATTTTAACCAATCATTTAATAAAGGATAATGAATATGTATTAGATGATTGTATAAATAATTGTTAGTTTCCATCAACAGTGTGCTGGTTTGTACCATGCACCCGTATTTGCACATTTACATAATAAAGGAAAACACCTCGACTCTGTGTGTGAATTGGGCAATGCACACCGGGTAACGGACCCAAGTTTTTGGGACAACACTTGGAAAGCCATGCTGTTCAAAACTTGACTTTACCACCCCACACTGTGCAGAAACATTTCTGCCATGGTGCTTCCACTGTCCTTCAGAAAACTGTCTCTTTGGGAACCGGGGAGCTGATAGGAGTGCAGCTGCAGGCAACTATAGCTCACAGATCCTGAAAAACTGATGGGCTTGATTTCTTCTCTGCAGATTTCTTTTCTGAATAGGGGGCTGTACTGTCTGCCTCTTACGCTCCACATCCTGCCTGTGTTTCTGGAAACAGCGAATGCCCAAGGAGACTATCTTAGAGGGGCTACTGCAGTGCGGTGGGGTAAGAGGTCTCCATGAAGGGTGAGGCAGGGCAATAATACAGCCCTGACTGTCATGGAAAAGTTCCTACTGAATGCACAACTGAATGCAAGCCCTGCTGAGGCTTGGGCAGAGGCAGGGAAAGAGCCCTGCCGTTCAGTGGGTGCCAAGTGCTTGGCTTCTACAGGTGGTGGTGGGGGAGCATGCCTGGGGAAGCCGCAGCAGCAAATATATCAAGTTACGGATAGCTCTTGTTTTCTAGAGGTGAATTGCTAACAAACAGCCTTACTTCATTCACAATCCTCATTTCTGAGAAGGATGAAGTAGACTATACATAGGAAAACTTACTTAAATTATCCACTATTCCACTATGCTTGCATCTGGCACAAAGTGCTAAGGAAAAACAGTGTTTGTTCCTAGGGCTTTTGTGTACACACTAAGGCAAGAGTTGAATTGTTTTCACCCTATCAATGACTGACCTAAGAGCAGTGAATCTTTGGGACATTAAATTACTTACACTGTAGACTGATTTAAAAACATGCAAATGCAAAGCCAAGTTCACTTGAAACAGAACTGATCCATATGATGTGCCAACCTGTGAATGCCAGAGCATGCTGGGAAACTAACTAAACACACGCACATAAAATTTACCTTTTGTCCTTTAAAAGGTGTTTTTTTTATTGTCCACCTGAAAGTGCCAGACTTTAAAATTAGTCATTAATTTACATTTGCAATGACACTACTTACTGGCTCATTACAAGTACAAGCCCTAAGGTCTAATAGCCCTCTTGCTTACAAAAAAATAACAGAAGATAAACTCATGCTGTGCTAAACAAAAAGGACACCAGCACCATTCAGAGTGTGCAGTTTGACAGAATGCTACGTCTAGCATTAAGACTCCTAGAATCAGATTTTAAAAAGAAATATGATAGAGTAGCTGATCCAGCATAAACTTATTCAGTTCAAATTGGTTTGGAACTCTGGACAAGTGAAGTTACTTTTGGCAAGCTTTTATAGGAATACAGCCTTGGACGCTAACCACTGAATGATAAAAATACACAGGCTTGTCAGTTGTATAGGTTGTCCTATAGCAGCCATAGGATAATAAACTCTGTACATGTCGCACAAACTGGGTCACACGTGCACACTGACCCAACTCCTGTGTAGGACAGCGCACAGATCCATTACCTGGGACTGTGGAACCAGAGTCTGACTCTGGTCAGACTCGGTTCCTTGCAGCAGCACAGCTGGGATCCTCCCCTACACGATACTTCATATCCTATTCTATGCAGATCGCCTAGTACCTTTTTGCTCAAGAGGACATTTCTTGCCTGGTACAACAATACTAATGAGAAGCCCGAAGCTAACTTCTAAAGCTACCTACCTGCATGGCCACTTTTTTTTTTTTTAACATAACCTTCAGCCAGCCAAATAAAAATTCTCAGAAGTTTAAAGAATTAGCACAGTGGCACAGAAATAGCTCGTTAAGAGTAAGAGCAAGCATTGGGAAAGATCTTACCAACATCCAGAAGGCAGTAAGTTGCCGGTTTCCTGCAGAAGAGCCAGGATGCTACCTGCAATACATCCAGCATGAGTTCCTCAGGGGCTGGCCCAAAGGTCACCTGCAGCCTGCAAAGCACCACGCAGCTCCTGGCTCCCACAAGCACATTTGCCTCTGGAATGGGCAGCCTGGCAAGCAGCCAAGGAACCCAGCAAAGGGTTCCCCAAAGGGCGGCCAGGCTGAGAGCAAACGCAGCAGGAGCACCCACCACCAAAGTTACAGGGCTGCCTGAGGGCGGCTTTGCAGTCTCCTGAGCCTGAACTGCACACTGTCCTGCCTGCTGGCTCTGCTCCGAGTCTACTGGTGACTCAGGAATACAGCCTTGAATGCTAACCACTGAACGATAAAAACACACAGACTTGTCAGGTACAGTGCTTTGTCAAGCTAGGCTGCAATCAACCCAGAGACAGAAGCACCTGTTGAGGAGCCATGAGTACCAGGGGCAGTTCAGCACCTCCAGCAGAGACTCTTCCTTCACCTAGGGTTGGTACTAAAGCTCCACAGCATTTCCTCCACACAGCACAGGAGCTCCTGGCACTCCTCGTTTCCCCCACAGATAGGCCATCCGTATAAATGGCTCCTCTCCCCTGCCACTCATACCAGCCTCTTGTCCTACGTAGCTTCTTGGAGGCCAGACTCCTCTATTTTTCAAGTGTGTGTGTGTGTGTGTGTGTATATATATATATACACACACACAGATGCCACGTTATTTTTCAGAGAACTAAATGGTGATCTACCTGACAGATAAACAAGGGCTTGCCAAGACCATTATTGGACAAAAGCAGTTAAATAAGTATATCAACCTCAGACGAACACCAATATCCAATTGTCAAATATCCTGTAGAGAAAAATCTTTTAATAGGCTGTAGTAGAATAATCTGCCTCCAGAAGAGATTTTTCTGATTCCCTGAAGTTAAACACCATGTATGCTTCGAAGGTTGAGATTTCACATTTCCAGAGTCTTAAAATACTTCTGGTATTACAATTCTGCCTATACTTTTTCTTTAGAAAAAGAAAGCAAAGAATGAAACTTAGGTTATCCTAAGAGACACTTGGTTTCTGTGAAATATCATGACAACAAATACCATAGGTAAATAAAGAAGTCTTCTTCAGCATGATATTTGGAATATCATAGAATCAGAAAATACCAGGTTGGAAGGGACCTCAAGGATCATCTGGTCCAACCTTTCTAGCACAATCTAGACGAGATGGCCCAGCACCATGTCCACTTGAGTCTTAAACATGTTCAGCGTAGCAGAGTCAACCACTTCCCTGGGGAGATTATTCCAATGATTGACTGTTCTCATTGTGAAAAATTTACCTCTCATGTCCAATCGGAATCTCCCTGGGAATAACTTGTACCTGTTACCCCTTGTCCTCACCGTGTGACTCCTTGTAAAAAGGGAGTCTCCATCTTCTTTGTAGCTCCCCTTTAAGTACTGGTACATTCCATGCATATATGTATTCCAGCAATACATTATGACTGGAAATGGGTGTACCACCAGAGTGCCACCTCTTTTCTCTTCTCTTCTCTGACCAGCAGCTTAAGATACACCTCCCTGAAAGGTACCTACAGCACAAGGTAGAGCTAGGATTTGCAATCAGAAGTTTCACTTACATTAGAGGTAGATATAGTACAGAGGGGTTGTTTGTTTGTTTTTGCCAAAAATGCATACATTTAAACAAAAGTTATGAGCCTTTTGAATTAGGAAAATTAAGCTGAAAGGATCCAGACTAAATAGGAAAGATAACTACCAGCAGTCTAAGAGTTGTGTTAAAAACTTCTAATTCAGTGCTTGTAAGCTTTACTTATTTCTCTGCTATCCCATCTATTTGCACTTTAGACTGAACTTAATTTCTACTTTCCCCCATTGACTCTGTTTATTTTCCCATTTATAAATGCTAGTCTAACCCAAACCTACTTTGGAAACAATTTTTTCTCCCCCCCCCCCAACTTCCTAAGCATGTAAGCATTTCTTTAACACAAATGCTCCAGTTTGCCAAGTGTCAGAAGCAGCTCCTTTTCAGACTGCTCTCTCTCAGAGGGAGAGGCAAGGGTGCAGCTGTTTCTAAGCTACTTATAATGGAGCCTTCCAGGAGAAGATCAGTGCCCTTCTATCTCACTAGTTCCAGCATGAGTTTGCTCGTATGAGGACTGGCACCCATTACCTTTATTCAAATCATCAGCAAATACAACCCAGCACACTAGTAGTTGGTTGTGACAGGGCAGTGAGAGAAGATACCAGCCCAAGCTGTCACTTGGAGCAGGTGGAGAGGACGTGCCAAAGAGGACACACCCGCAGTGCATTAAGGGCAGACATCCTGTACTGTATGGGAGTACCGTACATTGAACACTGAGGCAATTTCCCCTCAAAGCTCTGCTCAGTTGTGGTGGTGGTGGGAGAGGGAAGAACCAGGTACCCCTGTACGCACTACTGCACCAGAGGGAACACAAGAGGAAACTGGAAGGAGAGCTCTGATACTGAGTCAAGTTCATGGCTGGAAAGATGAGTCTGATAGGTGAAGATCACACTGGAGGAAAATCTAACATGCATTTGACTTCCCAAGCAGGCACAGATTAATTATATTGCATGAATTCAGGTAGACCAAATATATCATGCACGCATAGCTCAGTCACAGAAGAGCTCAAAGAGTGGTGACTTGACACTGAACTGGAATGCGATGAGAAAGACTTAGGGAGGGAGGACTTATTTATTGTAAAACCAGAAGAGCAAACCCTAGATTCACAGAAGGCTGCATGTATCTTTGATATTTGGGAGAGTATTTTAGCTGTTCTGCTAGTCAGAATGATCCTGCAGAAATATTAAAACGCAAACAATTTAGGAACAGCAAAAAAAGTAAATAGGTAGGGTGGAAACAAATAACCACACTATGTAAGAATTCACTAATAAAATGCCATTTTAATAACTTTTTTTTTTTAACAAGGAATCCAGCTATACACTATAGAAAAATAAACACCAAAGAGACTCTTTGCAACTTACAATATAGCGATGCAGGCACGCTTCAGATGTTAACTTAGTAGTAATGTCACATGAGAATGTAAAACATTGTTCTTAGTGAAAAGTAATTTCCTCTTAAAGTACTAAAACATAATAAAAAGAGTCATATAAAAATCTGATGCAAAAGCACTGCCCTTTATTCAGTTGCACAAGAGATCACAAGTGCCTCCATTCAGTATGGACCAACTCTGAAGGAAGCAATAACTCTGGGGGGGGTTCGCAGTGCAGATTTCAGAAGCGGTCTCATCACTTTCTCGTGTTTCTCTGGCGAGGTGGGCCTGGAACTTGCCCTAAATTTAAATAAAACAAACAAATATTAGAAAACTGCTTGTGTTATGAAGCAACGGTGCAGTTAGAAGCATGTAATTTCCTCAATGTGCTTCATATGAGCCACACTGAAAGCAATTACCACTTTCATGAGCCACCTAGGAACAATACAAAACAAGATTTGAAAGCTCACACGTCTGCCAAAGCGAAGGTTCACACACTAAGACCAGTGCTCAATTGCAGGCCTACTTTACACATAGCAACAGGGTTGCTCAGTTCAACTCTATCACTCTTGTGATGATTCAATACACATTCAGTTGCTGGACAAGGTCTTGTCACTGAGTAGGTGTTTTAAAGTTCATTAGAAACTAGGAAATCATTTTGCTCACAGCACTGTTCTAAAGATTGCAACATCAGTCTGTAATTCCTGACATCATCATTCTGGTAACATGGAAATTACAAAAACTTTTCACAAAATTGCTATTAATGGTGTCCCAGTTGTGGAATACTTATTCCACACTTAGCATAAAGCAAAATACCTTATTTCTATGAAATGCTGTCAGGTTTCAATTCTCAACTTTGTTTATCTATCTGTATCTGCCACAAACAATTGCAGTATTTGGGGAAAAAAACCCAAAAAATCACAAAGTCACGGTATTAAGGTTTGTAGGTAAAATCCTGCTAAGAACACTGTCAAAGTTCCCATATGGAAGTGTCACTGTAGCTGTTGACTTTAGTGATATTAGCAAGACTAGGATTTGTAAGCAAAGCTAGCCTTTTTTGTTTGTTTGTTTTTAAAACTTTTTTTTTTAATTAGATCAACTCAGAGTACCAGAAAAACAGACAATGTTTTAGACTTTCCCCAGAGCTGTTGTCCAGCTATACCAGGCTCCTGTGAACATTGACAAAGCCAAGATTCCTTTCTTTCTAGAGAAACACATAATTTTAAAGTTTAATTTTTCAAAGTTAACACTAAAAATGTGTTAGGAATACAACATGTCATCATAAAAAATTTGCCTCAGAAGTTAACTTAAGAATCATTATTTTTCCAAAAGCAGTGAAGTGAGCAGTCACAATTAATAATGCATTTTATAAATTGTGGGGAAAATGAATGAGAACAATACAGCACCTCTACAACATAGATTAAATGTTCAAACCTGGTACGGCTGAGGAGCCAGTGCAGTAGATGCGATTTGAATGAGCACCTGCAATGACTGCAGGGCCAAGAGTCACTATTTAATGCTGTGATCAGTGATTGAATCCCCACCCCTTCTCCCACAAAAATCACCACAGAGATGATCTGCTGACCATAAAGACCGGAGGAATGGCCAGCAGTAAAACTACTGGTGACTGGCAGAGATTTTCCGGATATGGTCAAATATTTTTCTCATCTCAGTACAACCAATATAAAGCCACACATCTTTGGGCAAAGGCTGAAGGACAATTACAGGAGGTAAGTCTGCCTAGGAAACAGCAGTTGACAACGGTTATGCTTAGTGAAAGAAGTATGTAAGATCTGTATGTGCAATGTGTGCAGGAGCCCACATGGCCCTCCCATAGTGCTACAGCCAAGTATCTACCTGGTAATCTTTCTAGCTTTTGGCTGAAATTATGGGGAGCCAAGGGTGGTGGTTGGTGGAGGGAAGTAATCAGTGCTTGCCTATAGATCAGGGACCATAATGACCCAAAAATATCCTGATTGTGGGGATAAGCAGCCAGAAGTAACATGGGGAAGGAACCAGCAATAGCAGATGACAGGGATAAAGGCTGTATGAAAACATCACTGGCATTATCTGATCTGGTGGCCCATATTAGCTCAGACCAGGAAACTAGCAACATAAACCCGGATGGGTGAAATAAACTTTGGGAAGATGCTCCAAAGACCCTAGAGAAATAGCTGTCAGCAGGCTCCTCAGGAGCCCCTACACAGGAGGCAGCACTGGAGCTTTGTGCTTCTCCCTGGGCCTGGGATGAAGCTATGTGTTATACCCCAATGTGGACTGTGGTCATCATGATCCCATCCCTATCAGTGATTTGAGCTAACATGGGTGCCCTTCCTCAGTCACCTGCTGGGATTGGTGTGCAGGAGCATGACTTCCCATGGCATAGCCATGGCATGGGCTGTGCGAGCAGGCTCTGTGTGCATGTGCGTGGGTATTGTAAATATTACGTTGCTGTTTAATTTATGTTACTGCTCTGCGGTGGTGAAGGCAGGCAGCAGGAGGCTGCCCCTGCAACATGTTCCTTGTTTATACATGTAACCACCAAGTTATTTTTGTATTTGGTCTAACACAAATGGCACTGCAGCCAGAGGTCCAGCTCTGCTGTTCACAATCCAGAGATATTAATACACTGGAGAAGGTTTGGACATAAGTCTCAAAAATAACAAAACATTGGAAAACACATCTAATCATATCTTGATAGGAGATGATTTGAGGATGATGTGATGACAGTTTATAAGTTCTTCTTTGGGACACAGAACTTCTGTGATATAACTAAGATGTAACAAAAGCGAGTAACTAGAAGATTAAACTAAGTAAATTCAGTCTAGAAATTAGGTGGAAGTGTTTTAAATAGAAAAGATAAGTGCTGCTACAATCCTTTGAGTGCTCTTTCATCAATTTTAGAACTAGATGGCCATTTTTACCAGCCTCCAATTCTTTTAATCTGCCATGGAACATAAGGAAGCAATAAATGAGGGAAGTATTATAGTTTGTGCTGCAGAGAAAACCCTGTTCAGCTATTACAGTTGTTCTCTTTGACTTTAAGGCAAATTAACTCTATACACAACTTCATTGTGTACGAACAACTGCAATACTTGTTTATTTAGACTGGATGATGGGGCGGGGGGGAGGTGTGCAAAAGTCACATGGAATTATTCAGCCTTATCTCTGAAGAATTTCACTAAGAACCTAATTTGAGAAATGCCACACTTGGACTAGTTTTAGATATTATTCACAAAAAGGTTTCATTTCAGAGACTGACTTAATTTTTTCCTCCTTCCCCCCACCCCCAAGAATTATAATTATTCATTAAAATGATGCTCTTTCCATGCTTCAAGCGTTATGGGCAATATGTAGGAAGAACCTTGCAAAAAGCAGCCCCAACTGCTGGCAGATGTGAGGGGTAACAAGGTGGTTCTTACCTGGTTGCACACCCCCTAGTCTTTGCTGGATAACCTCTAAGCGATGGATGTATTCCGTTAGCGATTGTTCAGGATCCTGAGTAGGCACAAGTGACTTTTCTGAAGCTGAACTTGTGGATGTATGCGATCTTAAAAGGAAAACACATTATTTTCTTCTTCTCATGTTATACTCTCAAATAAATATAATAAAGTTACATTCATAGAGGCAGTAATTCAGCACAAAGCAAACTAGAACAACAGTAAACACCACTACCACCAAAAAAATTACATATAAAACAATATAGACTGGGCATCTTTGTATACAGGGGACGGAAAAGAAAGGATGATCTAATAAAAGCTGGAGTATCTATGAATCTCTCTCTACACATATGCAACAGAAAGTCCCTCAGGTAAGAAAGCTGCAGTCAGAGGCAAGTCCAAATGGCCAAGTGAGAAAAGACCCACTTCTGCAGAGAAGGACTAAAGAGGAACATGCTGCATCCAGGTGTGTACTCTCCTGTTCAGCAGGTAAAATGTTATTCTTGAAGGACAAGGTTGAAAAGGGAACCCCTTAGATGGTACTCTGTGTTTACCTTCTGGTCATTAACAATAAACTTCAAATATTAGCAGAAGTATACATTGGAGGGGACACTGTGCAAACACACTCCTATTTGGAATTAGGATTTATTCCTTCCCCCTGCACCTTTTGAATAGCGGAAGATAGTTCCTATCCATCCCTTCCTTCTGTATAGCTTTGCCAGGAAACAAAAGCAGCAACAGGCATCGTTTAACCTATCTTGGATGCACATTAGACTTGAACTACCACTAACCCCGTCACACTGAGTCAGGGCCTACTATTATTAATATACTTGTTCCATACAATACAGATGACTATTCTTGATAGGTAAGCTGCCAGCTACTGTTTCTGGCTGTCAGAGACAGATATGTGCCACAACAGAGGAACAGGGCAGGGTACAATTAAGTCTTTTGGGAAATGCTTGCAGGTCTCTAACTCTCCAAAATGTTTTGCTAAATTCTATGCAAACCAGAACACTACTTGTCCTTCGTAACAAGCACTGTCCTGTCCCCCAAATCAGTCAGCAATATTAAAAAAACTAAAATAATTTGGAGCATCTGCTGGTTTTGCATACCTCTAAATCACCACAGCTACTTCGTTGCTACTCTTTTTTTCTTTATAAAGAAAATTCTTGCCTGCTGGTTGAAGTTTTTAATGTAGCAAGGAGGTTAAGAAACAAACAACACCTTCCAAGCTGATGGGACTGACAACAGCTACCTCCCACGTCAACTCCTGCAAATTGTTATTTCAAGGAGGAAGCCACATACGAGGAACGGCTTGGGAGAGAAGATGCTACACCCAGTAGTGGACTATGCAATACCCAAGGTTACTTTGGGTCCCAGGAGAGCCTGGGAGTGGGAATGACTGAAGGCCACCTTCCTACCCAACTCAAGCACAGAGCTTGCAGCTCAGGCATTTTCTTAGCAGCACCGTGCAGAATGTCACCTGTGACATCCAACCCAGCAACCAGTAGCTAGGCTTGTATTTCTGTGCAGAACTGGCCATAAGTAATGAAAAACTGCAACAGTACACGCCCCACAAGTTCTCCACCTCCCATTCTGTGTGCATGCACGAAGTCTGAAAGCAGCTAATACTAATGCAATGCTGTCATATAGTAGGGGAGCTGCTTCCACAGGACGCTCGGAAATTCATGTCCAACTTGGACGGCAAAGGCAACAAGAATTACCCCTCAAAGAAGGCTAACAGACATAGCCATTGTAAATCCCGTAACCTGTCCAAATTAAATTGGGGAACACCACTAGGAATGCTCTCAATCCAAGAACATCAGACATGCTTAAAGCAAGCAAGAAGTTTTCTTCTCCTATAGCAACTTGAAAGAAATAAAACATTTACCAGATCTAAGAAAACAAATTCCTCTTCATGTTCAAGTACCTCCTCCAACAGGTGGTTACATTTTTATGAAAGACTGTCAATCGGGGTGATTAAACATACGCAGAGATTGCAGACTGACCTGTTGTGTAAGCAGTGAGAGGATCTGGGGGAGTGGCTCACAAATCTTGCAGAGCTGGTTCTGTGGCACAGCCCAGTGTCCCGGGTGGGGGGAGAACCAAGATGAATAGCTGGGGGCTGCTGCTTTTTCAGAATTTCTGTCTGAGTACCAAAGGCTGTGTTAAATTTAAAACAGTTAAAAGATATGCACTGGGAACCATTCAAAACAGGCTATCATAAACCTAACCAATAAACCCCACAAGAATTACAGCAGAGTACAATTGTGTTTGGTTTAAATGCAGCTAAAATACACTTTCTACAGCTAACTGCTTTTTTGGCTTTTTTTTGTTTTAACCAGATTTAACAGAAGTTTGACATTCTAATGTCGAACAACTGCTTCCTGAAAATGGAGAACTTGCACTGTTGTCTTTCTCCAGACTTGCTTTTTCCTCAGCTGTTGCTGTATCCACACAGGATGTTCCAATGGCTGATATGAGCAAAATATTTTTTCAAGAAATTTTAATTCTTGTTGTTTGCTCTAACTATATGTTACTGTTGACTTACACTCTCCAACTTCAGAGACAGCAGAGAAAGGAAGAGATTTTTTTTGTTTGGTTTGGTGAAGGTTGGGGGGGGGGGTGTAACGGTGGGGTGTTGTTTTGTTTTCATTAGAAAAACCCCTTCAGATAAGTCCTTTAAATCACAAAAAGAAATCAAATATTTTTTAGTAAGGCTGCCAAGATGCTATTCTGTAGTGAGGTAGAAAGTTCAGCATGCATTTCAGGATTCAAGTTTCATAGGACCCACACTACAGTGGTTTTATGTAGGAAGTCGTTTTTTGGTTGTTGTTTGGGGGGGGGGGGGCTTTTTTGGTGGTTTTTTTGTTTTTTGTTTTTTGTTTTTTTTAAATAAGTATTTCCAGCAACTTAGAGACAGTGAAAATTACGTAGTACCAGGTAATGAAAAATGCACTTTCATCTGAATTTTGTTTAGTGTTGAAAAGCCACAAATAATGGAATATTATATAAAACAGGACAGTTCCACAATATTGGGCACTGCATTAAGATGTTTGTTTGAATTCTTACAAACACATCCATAAGTAACTCAAAGGAACACAGTCCATACTGAACTGCATCAGACCATCTAGCCATCTGCTCCACTTTGCCATCTTTGATAGTACTTAATAAACTCCAGAGAAAATAGTTATGGGATATCTGCATCGGATTAAGTCTCTTCTGAACCTTTAGAACCACTTAAAACTCTTTTTCACCTCTGGTAACACTAGCAGGTACACCACTTCTAAGACTTATTTTGATGCCGCATTTACCCATTTTAATACTATTACAGCAGTATTTGTCCTTGCCTTATTAATAACTCACGGCACTAATTTCCATTACAGGTAGCTTCAACCTGTACAAAACATAATTCTCTGAGTTTTATGAACATAGGACTCAGTTTCACAACTTGAGCAGTTGCAATAAAGGGAGAAGAGGAGGAGCTCGCCATTGTTGTAAATTATGAATTCTGAAAGTTTTCAATTGTAATTTCTTACAGTGTCCTTTGTAAACTCATAATCAGTGGGTTCAGGAAATGGATGAACACAGTTTTGTTAACATATAAACAGATTTTGCCACTTCTGTGGGTATTTTTTTGTTTTTGTTTTTAAATGAGACACATCGCTAAAGAGAAATTAGGATTAAAACAATGTACTTGTCCAAAACGCTTACCTGTATTACTTCCTATACTGTGAGAAATGGTTTCACCCTGTGCGCTCTTCCTGCTAACTTTGTTCCACTTTTTCACCAAAAACTTTAACCTTAGTAACAAATAAATTTGCACAATCATTAAAAATAAGCAAAAATACACTGAATTTTAATACTAAACTCTTTGTTGGCATGCAACCTATTAAACAACATAAGTAACAATCCTTGCTGGAGTGGAGGAAGAATTCTGAAATTTCAGTCTTTAGAACGAAGGCTTATTCCATTTTACTCTGCAATTTTCTCTAACTGTTGGAAAGGTTTGCTCATTTTGGCACTGCTCCTCCATTCTGTCCCTAATCTCCAGAGAGTTCTGTGGCAGCTCTTCGTGCCTCAGAGGAGTAGCTTGGAAGTGACTGTTACTACCTCCTTTGATATTGCTATCATTATGGCATCCACGTCAAAGACAACAGCCTAAAGACATTCTGTGCCATCTCCTGAAAGTCTGAAACTTGTTAGTAATCATTTTTACTAGACAAGGAAATTGCTCAGAAGTAACCACATTTAAAACTATTTTTTTCATTAAACGGACTCAAAAGCCATTATGATGGCATATTGTCGCAAGTGCAGCTAACAAAATCCATTTGATAGTAAGTGACACGGCATCATAGAATCATACCCAATGAAACACAGGCTACTGAATTCAAGAGAGAAAAACCATCACTGATGAGGTGATCATATTCTCATACAAGACAGTGAGTCCAAACAGATAAGGGTCAGACCTGAAAGGACATCAGTTTGTCATTGTTGTGCACTGATTCTCAAATATATTGCAGCTAGGTATCTCTCAAGACAGAAGCAGCGTTTTATAAATCTTTACTTTAGTATGCATCCAACTTAGTGCTGACTCTGAAATAGCAGTTTGGCCAAAGTTATAGCTGACAACTCATGTCTGAACTAGTTTTGAAGATAGCTTTTGCTTAATAGTAATGTAGGATAAACCATGGGAACTATTTTTAAAATTTCCAAGAAAACACCATGTATGAGAGACAGCGAGTGTTTTGGCTTTACCTTGATACTGCGATGATTGCCCTGACTGCACATCTGAATTTGGTAAAAGGACGAGAACGTGATCCAGAAAGCTGCAGGTCTGCAGGTGAGGGGTAGATTCCCATACGTGCTATTAGAGAGAGGGTTGCTTGCTCACAGTCCTGAAATCCACCAAGAAGCAGCAAGAGGTATTTCTTCTGATAAACTAGAGCCTTTCTAAAGCTCTCTGCTCTAAGGTACTTCCTATATAATTTCTGCAACTGGAGAAAGAAAAAAGGAAAAAAAATATCCAATCTGTTAAGATTTAGCTACAGAAAGCTCAGAAAAGTTGGTTGCTTTTTCCAGCAGTATCTCCCACAACTTGCTGTGCATGGGTACCTAAGCCTATTTTGCTTTACAAAATTGTAGAAAGCTATTTAATAATTATGAAGTATGGGAGCAGTGTACATTTATCTCTAAAATGAAATTTTGAGCGAGAATTTGTATAACAGGCTCTGTGACTTAGCCAGTTTTGGCACACAGTAGCGGTATTACACTCTGGCAGTTTGGACACCATACATGGAGGCTTGTACCAAGTCTACTGAATTTCTGTATGTCTATGAAGTCTTGGCTAGGCTAGAAAATTTTGGCATGGTTACTGGTTGGTGTGCAAAAAACCAGCCACAAACAAGTTGTCTTCATGTCGAACGTCCATACTGCAGACATAAGGGCAGCTGGAACAATTCTGTACATAGCTAAAAAGCACCCAAGTTTGGAGTGTCAGACTGCGTTAAATCTCCTGAATGTTTCAAAGCAAAATTGTCATACTTGAAACTCTAAAACAGTTTAACTCTTTAACAAAGAAAATAACATCTGCTTTAAATAAATATTAACTATTAAGCATGTTGGGATAATTGCCCATCTGACTTGATTACAATCAAATGTGTCAGAGGAATAAAAAGTATTTAAGATTAGGGGGAAAAATTAAAAATAATGGCTGTTTGATATTTTCATGCTTAGACAAGAAATCTGAATCTTCCTCTCAAATGAGAGTAGAAAGAGATTCCAAAGAGCTAGCTCTTTGGTACGAGCTAGCTAGTTTTGGTGCACATTCCTGTCTAACACCAAGAAAGTTAGAAAGGAACTTTGCTGACCAGGAACATATGAGGAAAGCGTTCCTAATTTATTATGCAGTTTATAAAACTGTTCATCTATAAAATCACTTTTTAAAATAGCAACTGAAAAAGATTACAGCAATAAGTGTAAGTTAAATACCATAATCTGACAGATACTTATATCCCCAGGAATCTGAGCTGGCTCCTCTGCAACAGCAAGTTTTATCATATTTATTAAAAAAAAAAATAGCATTACTAAATTACCTGTTCTACATGTGGCATTAATCCCTTAGGGAATGCCCAAGAACAATACTACAAAGGACTGAAGTCTCCAGAGGTTTTTATGATCGTGAGTTGGTAACAGTCCTCACAAAGCAAATCTGTACAACGGGCAAGATAGCGGAAAGCAAACCAAGTGCCAAAGATTTAAATGACATGCTAATGGCTATCGCATGGCTTGTTCATCAAGCTCCAGACAGCCCATTTGCAGGCCATCACGATCATTTTACCTTGGGACTGGAAGTTTCTACCACTGGTTTGTTTTCAACTTCAACAGTTGCTTTAGCCAGTTCAGCTTCAGCCTGTTTCAGTGCATTCTGCAAAATGTTTCTCTCTCGCTGCCAAGCGTCTCTTTCCAGTTCTTGAACAGAGTCAGTATCCAGAGATCTGATCTAAAAAGGAAACGCAAAGGAAGTGAGATGTTATGGTTTTTTGCACATCAGTTCCACAGCCAAACATCTCAAACTGAATAATAAGCTAACTTTATGGACAAACTAAAACATTAAAAAAACCCGAGCCTTAAAATCAGCAATGACATTCAGGTGTTAAACGGTAGGATTGGCAACTGAAACACACAAGCAGCCCTTCTTAAGGGTGTTGGTTGATGAGAAACTCAACTCAACACAACCCGGCAATGGGCACTTGCAGCCCAGAAAGCCAACCGTATCCTGGGCTGCATCAAAAGAAGCGTGGTCAAGGGATGTGATTCTGCCCCTCTACTCCTCTCTGGTGAGACCCCACCTGTAGTACTGCATTCAGCTCTGGGGCCCCCAACATAAGAAGGACCTGGACCTGTTGGAGAGAGTCTGAAGGAATGCCACAAAGATGATCAGAGGGCTGGAGCACCTCTGCTATGAGGACAGGCTGAGAGAGATTGTTCAGCCTGGAGAAGGTGGTGGCTCCAGGGAGACCGTAGAGCAGCCTTCCAGTACCTGGAGGGGGCCTACAAGAAAGCTGGAGAAGAACTTTTTACAAGGGCACATAGTGATAGGACAAGCGGTAATGGCTTTAAACTGAAAGAGGGTAGATTTAGATATCCAATAGATATAAGGAAGCAATTCTTTGCTATGAGTGTGGTGAGGCACTGGAACAGGTTGCCCAGAGAAGTTCTGGATGCCCCATCCCTGGAAGTGTTCAAGGCCAGGTTGGATGGGGCTTTGAGCAACCTGGTCTAGTAGAAGGTGTCTCTGCCCATGGCAGAGGGGTTGGAACTAGATGATCTTTAAGGTCCCTTCCAACCCAAACCATTTTATGATTCTATGATTCTATCAAATCCACTGTTAATCAAGCTACCCCTTCTCTACAGATCTGTCTGAGCAGCTTTATAGGAATCCTATTCCCTTTAATAACAGAGAGTCTCCCAAACACTTGGATATGGAAACAAATCTTCTGGCTTTCTTCCACATCCACAGGCAGCACAGAAACCGTGAATAAATATGTCTGTGTATAGGCGTGCACAAAAACATGTTGTGAATCATAGAATCATTAAGGTTGAAAAAGATCTCCGAGATCATCGAGTTAACCTAACTGCCAGGTCCACCTCTAAACCATGTCCTTAAGCACCACATCCACATGTGAAGCATCTACAGAAGTAAATTGTGAAAAACCACATTCAATTTTGAGAAATTCAGTTTTGTGGTAAGTCATCTCTTGTAGGAATAAGACCCACAGCTCCAGGTTCAATTCTTTGTGAAAGTTCTGCCTTCATAACCCTCTTTGTATCAACTATCAATTTAATGGTCAACAGTTACATTGGTGCGTGGTGCAGCAGACCACAGAGAAACAAAAGATATTTTTTGAGGTGGTTAATGTTTTATCCCTTGAAATAAAATCTGTACCATTAGAGGAGCCAGTACACACAACTGACCCCAATTTCTCCTAGCAACTTATTTTAGTACAATGTTATTAGGAGTTTGAACTTTTTCAGGAGTAATTTCTTATGAATACCTTACTACATTAACACATGCCATTTAAATTTGTCTTCTATGAAGAGCACAACTTGTCAAGTAAAAAATCTTATATAATAAAGTTTAATTTTAATTTTTAATTTTAAACCCCAGCCATCTACGTCTTTTTACTGCCTTCAAGAATCTAACACTATCTTCAGCGTTGTTTTGAAATTAGGTATTTATTTCTGTCCAGGTTAAAATCTTGTCCTATACTTATTATCTAATTCACAGATCTTCTATACAATTTCAGGTTTTTACACTGAAGTTAAATAAACTAAAGCACACATTTCCCTACATATGGCTTTCACTGGCATGGCGGTTGTGCCATATCACACATTGAGATGGGACAGAAGAGCATTTTGAGAACAAGGGCAGAGATAAGGACTTCAGATACAAAAACACACTTCAGGTAAGTATTATTAAAAATAGTTCAAACATGGGAAACAAAACCCATCTGTACTGTACTGAAGTGGAGGGAAGCTGCTTTATATTGGCCTCCTCAGCAAGCATCCCAGTAAGGACTATGGTCCCACCATCGTAGGCATTTTACAGACCTACAAAAGCTCAATTTGAAGGCAGTAACAGATACTTGTAATATCTGAAGGAGTTCTACATGATTCATCCACACACTTGATTTCTACTGCACCAGTTGGCATTTGATTGACCAGTTGACTCCATATTCATTTTGGCATTTTGTCAGCTTCTCTGTCTAATAGTCCCCAATTTACCACAACTCAAGGAGGTAACAGCAGTAAATTCCTTTGGTCTCCAGAGCATGTGGTCCAATACCTTAAAGGAAGAAGAAATTCAGGGAGGAGACTGAAACAAAAGGTGATGGGGGGGGGGCGGGCAGAAATCAAAGCCTGAAAAGAATGCAGAGAGGAGGGACCGTTTGTGCCCACAGAAGAAAGGATATCAAGGTAGAGTTTTTGCTCTCTAAGCTATAGCTTAGAGTGCTCCACTAAACTCTTTTTTTGTTAAACAAAACTTAAGTCAGAAAACTTGAATCCCTTTATTTTAGTGTGGTCATAGTCCATGGAGGAGGCAATTGTGAAGTCTGGTCCAATAAAAGAAGGAACTGCTATTCTGCATGGCATTCAATAGCTTAATGTTAAGAGGCCGGCTAATTGATGGTGAGAATAGCTTGGAAAACCTAGAAGTCGTCAAAAGCATTTGCAACAGAGTTTCTAACCAGAAGACCTAATGGCATCAGAGGAAAAACAAACAACGCAAACTATTTTTTGTTTTCCAGCAGAGTAATAACTTGGAGGGAGCTGAGCCATAAAAACAGCTCAGGTCTGGAAGGAGTTCTGCTAAGTCAGATTTAAACAGAGCCGTAAGGTTGTCTGGTTCCCCCCCACAGGCTCTCTGAACATTTTGTCCTCTCACTTCCTTTGTGAGACGAAGGCTTAACCAAAATAACCCCATGAACACCTACTTGGGAAGAGGTTACATCCCCCTCCTGAAGACTGGAGATAATCCATTTGGCAACCACCTAAGTGGCTGCACAGGTGACAGAAGGAAAATATTTATTGTATTTTGTAAGCAGTTAGACACATAGGGAAAGCTTGCACCATGCCTAGCCGGCTTGTCACACATCAGAGTTGTATTACAGAGCACACAGGAACAACAGAAGTTACAGAAGCCTCTTCGTGTACCAGACAGTCAGAACTCTTTCTCAAAGGTGTGTTTTCTGGGGATCTGCTATTGAGCAGGTGAAGGAATAGAGGGAGCCAAGACAGAGCTAAGACTCTTAGCTAGTCATAAATCCCAACATTTTGGCTGAAATGGCTGCCATGTGGTTGCAGATCTCTTTCACTGTATTGAAGAGCTCTTAGCACTGTATTGCTAGCCAGTCAAGGGAGGTGATTGTCCCGCTCTACTCTGCACTGGTGCAGCCTCATCTTGAGTACTGTCTGCAGTTTTGGGCACCACAGTACAAAAAGGATACAAAGCTACTAGAGAGTGTCCAGAGGAGAGCCACAAAGATGGTGAAGGGTTTAGAGGAGAAGCCATACGAGGAGCGGCTGAAGTCACTTGGTCTGTTCAGCCTGGAGAAGAGGAGACTGAGGGGAGACCTCATCACAGTATACAGCTTCCTCACGAGGGAAGGAGGAGGGGCAGGAGCTGATCTCTTCTCCCTGACGACCAATGATAGGACCCGAGGGAACGGCAGGAAGATATGCCAGGGGAGGTTTAGGTTGGACATTAGGAAAAGGTTCTTCATCCAGAGGGTGGTGGAGCACTGGAACAGGCTCCCTAGGGAGGTAGTCATGGCGCCAAGCCTGACAATATTCAAGAAGCATTTGGACAACACCCTCAGATATATGGTGTGAATTTTGGGGTTGTCCTATACAGGGACAGGAGTTGGACTCAATGATCCTTGTGGGTCCCTTCCAACTCAGGACATTCTATGATTTCTTTATTACAAGAGAAAGATATAAATGATAGGGCAAAGTTATCTGGTAAGTAAGATGGAATCTAAAAGCTATGTATTTTGTATCAATAGACCTGAACTCAGTCTTTGATAATCTCTAGGCTTGTATAAAATATTTGCAATACTGTGAACATCAGTCAGAACACCCCTCCTGAGATGACAAACCACTATTGTGCTTTTTGAAAATTACTTGATGATTTGCTGAAAAACAACTGTCTCTGGATGCATAGAGAAGCAGCAGCAACACATCCCAGGGTTTGATATCCTTGGACATATTACATATCTAGGAAAAAACAATGCTATCAGAAGCAGACTCTGCAATACAACAAAAAAGCAGGAGTCTGATACTAAAATATGTTCATATGACGGTGTGGGTGCAAGAGTAGGTCTTTTTTCCATCCCCAAGACAAAACACAATTTTCATCAGAATGTTTTACCAAAAAAGGAAGGGGAGGGGGGAAATAAATAAATCAATTAATCAACTTACACGTGTACTGCCACCCAAAGAATACAGAACAACTTACTGATAATCAACAAATATATGCTATTTTCCTTACCTGAGATGCAGGAGGAGACAATAAATCTGATTCTAGTTCCTTTAATGTCTGCAGTAAAGAGGCTACAGCTTCATCATTTGATACAGACCAATCATTAACTGCTCTGTTAAACAGAAATACTTTTTCAGTATCCGATTGATTTGTAGTAATGTTAACATACATTTGATTCCTTCTCCCCACTGGGTGATCTTTAAATTTTGATGCACTATTCATTACACAAAATACTATGAATACACACAGAAATTAGCAAGTTTTGTTAATCTTTAAGAGTAGAATTTCTAAGTAGTGCCATATAGGATTTCTTCAGAAGTCTGTATTTTATATCAGTCTGAAATTATATCATGCAAATTCAGGCTGTAGCAAAACATCACTAGTATTTTACTTTGCTACCAAAGAAGTAAGAAATTACTGTGACTTGGCCACTCATTCCTGACCCCTAGCTTTTCCCTGCCATGCTCAGTGGAGTTTCCTGTTCTAAACCTACAGAGGTGTTGATTAACCTGTTTTTATGATTGCTCTCTCATCAGACTGCTGCAGTTGCCAAACTACCAAATGACTCTTTCCCGTAGGGTTTTTTTTTGGGGGGGAGTTCTTCTTTTTAAGCAAGGTCACTTCACAGATCTAGTTCAAATGCAGGCAACACAAGCTTCTAATGGGAATGGCTGCAGTGGGATGACAATAACCAGAGTCTGCTGCCACCACAAAACCATGGTTTCACACAAGGTTAAGTCTTGTAAGCAGATATACCACTCATTGCCTTCAGCACAGGGCCCTTGGCTATGACCCACACAAGTTCAGAAGCAGGATGGAAAGAAAACTACTATTTTATGAACAGCTACTCACTTATCTACAGTTTTATATATGAACTCATTCAGGTGCACAGCTACAAAAAGCAACTGCTGTCTTATCTTCTCTAGCTGTTGTTGCTGCTGTTGCAAATGTGTTTTTTCAGTTTCCTTTATCACGGCCTGTTTGGCATTTCGATCTTTGTTTAAGGTACAGAAGGATTCTTGCTGACGGTTTGGAGATGGGAGATTTCTTTCTCTTTCTTCTAATATTGCCAGTATTTCCTGCAGCTCTTTAATTCTTTGTTCATCCCTCTGGTGTTGCCGTTCCAAGTTTTGCTATTTGAACAGAATAAGTATTAGTTAACATGTAACATGTAGTAGTTAACATGTAAGTGTTTTTTTGGTTTTGTTTTTTCTACACACACACACAGACTGTAAATAAAAGCATCACACCTAACTAGCATATCCATCTCAGTGTTCCTTAACTCACAGACCACTTTTAGGGGAAGGCTTACAGTACTGCCTTCTAGGGCCACCAGGAAGCCATTTAATGACTCTGGAGTGGGCATTTTCTCCATTTCCAGACATGGTGACGGACAAGTCTCCCAAGAGCCTGCAAAACCTCCCTCCTCCTCTAATGAAAGCGAAGGAGCTGAGAAACAAGAAGGGTGAAATCGGTATTGCTGCAAACCATAATTAGGAGCCTAGCTCAAAATAAGGGCAATGACATGAAACCTAGTTTGGTTCCATTCTGCGTTTAAGCCACATTCTTCTTCATCTGTTAACAACTGACAATTCCCAGCATAGGCAAAGATGTAAGATCAACTTCTGTCAACAATAAACCCAGACACAAAACCCTGAAAACAGCTGCGTTTGAGAAATGCAGGAAAAGAGCTCATCTAATGCATTTTTTAAGAATGCTTTGTTTAAGGGAAGGAAACATTCCAATTAAAGAACACCATCTACAGGGTTAAATCTGAGTCTGTGGCCATTTCAATATAAGGCAAGACTTGCAGAGGCACTCTCACCAGTCTCTCTTGATCTCTCTGCCAGTCCTTCTGTTTCTCTAGCTCTATTTGTTGCTGCTGTCTTCGCTCTCTCTCTCTCTCCTCTTTCTCATTTTTATCTTGCTCTTTCATCATCTTGAAGAGCAACTGCAGTTGTTTCCAGTCAGCTTTCAGCTTTGCCTCTCTTTCCTTCTGGGCCTCTAAGGAACGGATTACCTCTTGCTTTTGATCCTGAAGAGATTCCAGCGTAGCTCGCAATTTGTCACTGACCTCTCTCTCCTTCTGGGTTTCTTTGCAGCACATCTGTACTTCGGCCTCTAGCTGTCTTTTGGAATGAATAGCCTTCTGGTGTGTTTTCTCAATAGTAGCAGCTAGCTCCATAGTTCGGGACCTCTCTTCTTTGAGCTGGGCTTGGAGCTCTTGAACAAAGGCTTGTTCCAGCAGTGACTCCCTGTGCTGACAAGAAGCACCTTCTTTCACTCTCATGCTCAACTGTTCCGTCAAAACGCGTTCGTGATTCAAGGAATTCAGGAGCTCCAATGAACGATTTTTCTCAGCATCCAAATTTCTCTGTAGCTCTGACAGTTTGGTCTGTTCCTGGGACAGCAATGCTTCACAGCGGGAGTGCTCAATCTGAAGTTCCTTGCGGAGATTATCATTTACCGTTTGCTCATGCTCTAAGGATACGGCCAGCTGGCTATTCTGCACTGATTGCAACTCCAAGGCAGCCTGCACCTCCTGTTCAAAAGGGGGAAGCACATATTAACAGTCCAGCACACACAGTCATTGGTGGGGCAGGATGGCATTCGGCAATTTTTATCCAGGAAGAAATTCAAGACTGAACTAGAGAGTAAATTTAAAAGTTTAATTTAAAATTCCAAGTTTAATTTTCTAATTACAAGTGCCAGAAGCATGCTCATTAGCAACATGACAACAAGTAACAAAACAAAAGACTGCAATGCTAAAATATCTTCCAGTACATTATTTTTTTTTCTTCAATTAGTAGGACCCTCATTAGGAAATCACTAGTCTTTACATCACTCAATCACCTTAATAAGTGACATCTGAAGCAGAAATAACCCATGTTGATGTAAAAAGAACCAAAAATCTAAGCAGTAAGATTAGATGTAAAACCTCTGGATTTTACAGCCCATCTGTTTAAAGCACACAGTACAGACTGATAAAAATAATCCATCCCTATGTCCATTTTGGGAGCCAGCCTTTCTTCAGAAGGAAAGGGAGCAACTGAAGGGGCAGTCCCAGGGCGCCTACGGACAGTCAGAGCTAGCATTGCTGTTGTCCTAGCAGGGGAGTCTTCCCTACCTCCCAGCCAGCATCACCTCTCCTCTGATCTTGTAGAAAGCCAGGTCAGATGCTAAGTGGCATCAGCTTTCTGTAGTACAGCTTCAAGGGAGGATTTGGGAATGCAAGACTGCAGCAATGTGAACAGTGAATGATTTAATCTGTTGCACAACTACACCTTGGGCAACACACTTTCTCTTTGCCTTGGCTAAGATGGTCCTTGCCTTCCCTGCATGAGCAGTCTTTTTAAAGATGGAGGATGTTAGCACTATGTCCTACCATGCAAGTAGTAACAAAAATCCCAACAAACAAAAATCACCCACAAACCTCAACATCTACCAGAAAGATGATGTGAGAGGACAGACTTCAAGGAAACAGTCTCAGAATTGTGCTTCCTCACTTAGGGCATTTAACTAGGACTGTTTTGGAGTTATCTGATAGAGTTTGGTTTTGGTTTTTAAGTTTAAAAAAAAGGTTTATGTTAAATCTTCCTTTTCCAGTCACTGTAGGCCTTTTACATGAACTGAGTCATTGCTATCACAGTATCAGAAAGCTGTTCATTTGTTTTCTGTTCAATTTAGAAGAAAGGGAACGAAAAAGACTTTAGTTAACCTCCAAAAATACGCGTTATATTGGAAAGGGTCCAGTTACTCTCTGCCAAGCATATGTATCATTAGGTGGATTTCTTTATAACCTCAGCTGATTATACACGTCATCCTCATTGCACGTTTGCTCTGGAATAAAGGGTGCAGTTACACAATTGGAGAGTCTGGATCTCCCTACACAGCAAGGGGCAGTACAAAACTGGTCCCAAGAATGTGTAAGCGTAAGGCTCCAAAACCAAAAGAGATATTGGACAGGGAGTGGGGCGCACAGGGGAAGCATGTAACTTTTCCTTATTTCTGTATGTGCAATTAAGGAGGGTAACTGAAAACTATGTTTCTGTGGAAACAAAATAAATGCTATGCACATTCAGTAAAGGTTTGGTTTTTTTTTTTCCAAACAGTTATTAAACAAAAAACATTGGACATGAAAAAGACTGCAAAAATAACCTGTTAGTTAACTTCATGGACCAAGGGAGGTGAACTGAAGCATTGAGATGTAGGGCATTACCTCCAAGGCCTTTGTCTTTTCATCTTCTGCTTTCTTATGCTGAAGCTGTTGTTCCTCAAACAAATCTTGTAGCTCTGTTCTCTTCAGATGTTCAGTCTGCAAGTCTTCAACTGCAGCTGTCAAATCCTTTTCTTTTTTTTCCAATTCAAAACTGCAAAGTTCAAAACGACACTGCTATCTATGTTCAGAACAGAACACCCTTCACCAGCAACTCAAGCAAGACGTTTTGGGTTACTTCCTGTGAGTTGGTCTATTCCCTTGTTCTCTAAGATGATCTCTGCTCTTTCTAAAGAGGCTCAGTTTTCAAGTCACAGCTATTTAGCATCTAAAAACATTTGCCTCCCTACAAGCAAAGCTAGAATTGCTTTATTTAGTAACAATTAAGAGATAAGGAGAAGTTATCTATCCTGGCAGAGCAAAACTGTGAGTTTTGTGAGTGAAAGAAAAGAAAAACAATCGCATACACTAGGAATAAGGGGCAGGGTGCGGGTGGAGTGGAGGAAAAAAAAAAAAAAAACAGACAAACCATACACAAGATGACAGGTAAAGAGAAATACCAACCAAAAGACTAAGACAAAAGCTGGAGGAGTGGGGTACACCAGGGATACAGGGATCTAGTCTGTTCACTTCTAATACACCCATACAACATGCACTTCTTTCCACAATCTTCTCAGTCAAGGCTACAGAAAAGGTAAACATGAAAATTTGAATTGAAGAATAAATAAATTTAAGCAGTTAGTAAAGAAAAATAAACATATCCATGAAAAGTGAGAGAGGTTAGTTTTCCTCCTTGTGTTTCCAAGTGCTAAGCCATTTGTGGATCCAATGAGTATAAAGCTTTTTCAGACCTGTTGATAAATAAATGAACATATCTACTTCTCACCGTAACTGGTTTATTTCCCTCTGAAGCTCTTCTAGGGATTTCTGCAGCCTTTCATTCTCTTGCCTACTTTCATAAAGCTCTGATTTCAGGGCTCCTTTTTCTTGATTCAAGAGATCACATGTTTCAGAGGCTCTCTTCTGCTCCTCAGACAGGGTGCTGTGCAAGTCACTTATGATAGATTTTTCCTGCTGAAGCTTATATTCTAATAATTCAACTAGGATAAGAAAATATTAACAGTTATTTGTATTACAGAGAACTTGACAATGTTATCAGTTACACTGGTTCAAACTGGGGGGGAACAAAAAAAAAATCAGCTGTATCAAAGTATTCTTGTCTGGAGAATTTCTTTCTTTTCAAACATGATATGAATCAGCAGAGAGATGCACATACATACTACAGCTCTGCTGCTAGTGAACCAGGCAAAGCGAGAAGAACATGAAAGCTGGGTGAGACTATGAGAGCTACTGTGATATACTGTCATTAACCTGTTACTAATGGATTCTAAATCTCATGAAGCAAACCCATCCATTTACTAGCAAACATACATAAAAAGAATTTCCTGAAAATCAACAAAGGTATTTTACTATCCTTGATGGGTTTTCTACATGTATACATTATTTAACAGTCACCCTTCAGTTCTATTGCTTTGTGTAATTTTAAATCTTCTCTTTGCTTTTCACAGATTTTTCTTAACTACTAATATTAGAAAGAAGAATTCCTTCCGCTATTAAAATCACAGGAAACCTGAGTGCATTAGTAAAACTGAAGAATTGTACAGCAGCTGCTTCTTTGCAAAACAATCTTTGTCTGCCTTTTATCTTCTAGGCAAAAAAGGAAAGAACTGACATAGAAGACCAGATAACAAGAACTTGGCGATTACTACCTTTCCTCCGAAGGTGGTGTTCTTGTTTGCTCCCATGATCTTCTGCATTGGTAAGGGTTTCCTGTAACTGCTGTAGCTTCTCCTGATTCTGAAGATGTGTCATGCGTAGCTGAGCTCGGAGGTCCTGTATTTCAGAGAGCAAGCTATTCCGGTCTGAGGAGAACAGGTGCTCTACAACCATCTGCCTCTGTTCCTCCTGAAAACGAACCAAGTCCTATTAAATCTACAAGGCTATTCCCATATTTTCTACAAGGATAAACCCTAGAGAAACCCCTGCAGTACAGGTTTTATACAGAGGCAACTTCAAATGACTAAATTCATGCTTCATATTAATGCAAAATGTTAACATTAAGTAACAAAGAAAAACCCCACTTCCCGAGCTTCCAAATAGAATAAGAGTTACTAATAATAGTTTATACATAATAGTTACTACAAACCGTCTGGTCTGAACCTAAAAACTAGATAGTATCAGCAAAAAACTCCCAAACAGAGATACAGAGTTAGGTCAGTATATACGCTTTGTAAGAGAAGTCTGTAAAGCTCTAGATGGAATCCTTCCCCTTGTCCCTTTTCATCCAATATTTCCTCCTCACTATCACAATCTTTCTGGATGCCGGCTAAAATATTCAATAGGTTTTATAACACAATATACAAAATTTGAGAAAAATGGTACAAAGACATAGACTATAAAAGCTTACTGATCCCACACAATCTGGATTAATGCACAAGATAAGATTTAACAATGGAAGAAATAAAAATGTAAAACCCATAAAAAAATACAGGGGAATAGAGGAAGTGATTCGTGAGCATAACACTAAGAGGTTTTCTTACTTGTTGTTTCATGATATACTCCAGTTTTTCTACTAAAGAACCTTCATCCCCAGACCCAGGATTAGAGAAGTGAGACTTCAAGTCAATTTGCCATACATTTCTCTCCTTCTCAAACACGCTCTGTACTGCTTGCAGAAGTTCTCCTCTCCAGTCAGCAGCAATACCTGAATGTTCCTGTTAAAAAATAATTAAAAAAAAAAAGGTATCTCAATCTCTAACACACTGTCTTTCATATCATTATTGTGTAAGAGTATACCTATCTGTTAATTTAAGCAGACCAAAGGTGTTTAAATCTCAGAAAGGCCTGTTCAAATCTCAGAAAGGAAAGAGTCCCTTGCTCCTCATAGTAATACTGCAAGCACACTAATTACATAACAATATATATTTCTATATATATAAAAATGGTTACCTTGCTTTAAAGGATATTTTTATTGTCATACCTTGTCTCCTCTATCTGCCACCTTGCTAAGGTAATCTTTCAGCGACTGTATAGCATCCAGCAAGGCTAAGCCCTCCTTCTGCCATCCCTCCATCACCGCTCTGGTCTGATGAACATTTTTCAGCTCCCTAAAACCAAAGGGATGTTCTGACAAAGCCAATATTTTGCAGCTCTCCTCACATACCATCTTCAGCACAGCCTGAGAAGGAAAAAAAAACAACCATGCAAAATGTTAGGAAATAGGCACCAGCATCCTGACAGTGTAATAGTAGGATGGGATAGCACTAGTATCCTGGTTTCAGCTGAGATAGATAGAGTAAATTTTCTTCCTAGTAGCTGGTAGAGTGCTGTGTTTTGGATTTAGGATGAGAATAATGTTGATAGCACACTGATGTTTTGGTTCTTGCTGAGTAGAGTTTACAATAGTCAAGGACTTTTCAGCTTCCCATGCCCTGCCTGGTGCACAAGAAGCTGGGAGAGAGCACAGCCAGGACAGCTGACCCAGACTGGCCAAAGGGCTATTCCATACCATATGACGTCATGCTCAGTATAGAAAACTGGGGGAAGAAGAAGGAAGGGGGGGACATTCGGTGTGATGGCATTTGTCTTCCCAAGTTACTGTTAAGCACGATGGAGCCCTGCATTCCTGGGGATGGCTGAACACCTCCCTGCCAATGGGAAGCAGTGAATGAATTCCTTGTTTTGCTTTGCTTGTGTGCACGGCTTTTGCTTTTCCTATTAAACTGTCTTTATCTCAACCCATGAGTTTTCTCACTTTTACCCTTCCAATTCTCTCCCCCATCCCACCGGGGAGGAGTGAACAAACAGCTGCGTGGTGCTTAGTTGCCAGCTGGGGTTAAACCACAACAACTAGACAACAAAAATAAGGCTGTTCAAGGCTGTGATACAGATAAAGGCACGCAGGTCTGCCCTGCTACTTGGTATGCTTAATAAACTAAGAACACACACACACACACACATATATATATATATAAAGTGAGCCAACAGTTACCAAAGAATTTTTATCTCCTAACAACTGAGGTCAGTATGTAAGAATACAGTAGCCCCTGTATTCTTAAATACTGTATTCACAACGTAGAAGTACAAATGTCAGCCTCAGCCAGCGCATCTTATTGCTGTGTACATCAACACGCTAATATGCAATTAAGCCAAAAGACTGTACTTTATCTTTGTTGTTTCTGAACTATTTATTGGGAATAAACTAAATTCTATCAAGTCTGAAGCCATGTTACTAAACCCCACTGATGCCAGAAAACAGAATTACATATTTAGACAACCTTGGCTTAATTTAGCAGATTATGTACAAATAACATGTCCCAAAATAATCAGTCTTAATAATTTACACAGTGGAAATTGTTTCCTCTGACATTGTCAGGCAAAATAATCTCTTTTAAATAAATTCCCTGTTCACAAACTATTACATCATGCACAGATGTTTCCTGGTCTCTTTTCAAGGAAGGTCACTGGAGGTTTAAGTCCTTTTCTACATACATCTCATCAGAAATATCCCAGCCTTGATGTGGAGCTGTTCCTCATTACTACTCACTTTAACAACAACAATACAGAGTACTTTTCTTTAATTCTTGATATTCTTTCTTTGCACTTTTTTCAATGACTTAACTTTTGAACCAACTTGAGTTGCTTTTCTGTCACCAGAATCAAAATAGTGATTACTTCAAGAACCAATGCTAAACGATGAAAACCTTTAGTAAACATTAAGAACAGAAGCACACAAAAGTGTTCAAACTAAACATTCAGTACTGGAATATGCACTCAGATCTTACAGCCAGTAAAGTCTAGATTGATGATTGACGAAATAAACTAAATGAAAAAAAAATTCTCTGTTTCTTAAGATAAAATAAAATTCACCTCTTCCATGAAGTCTATGAAATTATGCTCTTTGAGAACTGTAAATTTTTTAGATACAGCATCATAGAATGGTTTGGGTTGGAAGGGACCTTTAAAGATCATCTAGTCCAACCCCCCTGCCACGGGCATGGGGGCATCTTTCATTAGATCAGGTAGCTCAAAGCCTCATCCAACCTAATCTTGAACACTTCCAGGGATGGGGCATGCACAGCTTCGCTGAGCAACCTGTTCCAGTGTCTCACCACCCTCATCATAAAGAATTTCTTACTTATGTCCAATCTAAATCTACCCTCTTTCAGTTTAAAACTGTTGCTCCTTCTCCTGTCACTATAGACCCTGGTAAAAAGCCTGTCTCCATCTTTCTTATAAGCCTCTTTTGTATATTGAAAGGCTGCAAGAAAGTCTCCCCAGAGTCTTCTCTTCCCCATGCTGAACAACCACAACTCTCTCAGCCTCTCTCCACAGGAGAGGTGTTCCAGCCCTCTGATAATTTTTGTGGCCCTCCTCTGGACCCACTCCAACAGGTCCATGTCCTTCTTGTGCTGGGGACCCTAGACCCAGATGTGGGAGTCTCACAAGAGCAGAGTAGAGGGGAAGAATCACCTCCCTCAACCTGCTGGCCACACTTCTTTTGATGCATGTGAGTGCACAGTGCCGGCTCATGTCCAATTTTTCATCCACCGGTATCCCCAAGTCCTTCTCTGCAGGGCTGCTCTCAATCCATTCATCCTCCAGTCTACTGATTTTGGGGATTGCCCCTGCCCAGGTGCAGGACCTTGCACTTGGCCTTGTTGAACTTCATGAGGTTCACATGGGCCCACTCCTCCAGCCTGTTCAGGTCCCTCTGGATGGCATCCCCTTCCTCAAGTGAATCAACTGCACCACTCAGCTTGGTGTCATCCACAAACTTGCTGAGGGTGCACTCAATCCCACTATGTCATTAATGAAAATATTAAATAGTATTGGTCGCAGGACAGACCCTTGAGGGACATTCCTTGTTACTGTTTTCCACTTGGACATCAAGCTGTTCACTGTAACTCTTTGAACATGGCCATCCAGCCAATTCCTTATCCATCTAGCAGTCCATCCATCAAATCCGTATCTCTTCAATTCAGAGGCAAGAATGTTGTGGGGGACCATATCAAGGGCCTTATAGAAGCCCAGGTAGATGACATCACTTGCTCTTCCCCTTGTCCACCGATACAGTCACTCCATTGTAGAAGGTCACCTGATTAGTCAGGCATGATTTGCCCTTGGTGAAGCCATGTTGGCCGTATCTAATCACCTTCCTGTGTTCCATATGCTTCAATATAAGTTCCAGGAGGGTCTGTTTCATGATCTTACTGGGCACTGAGGTGAGGCTGAAAGGTCAGTAGTTCCCAGGGTCCGCCTTATTACTCTTTTAAAAAAATGGGTGTGATGTTTCCATTTTCTCCAGTCACTGGGGACTTCATCCGATTGCCATGACTTTTAAAAATGATGGAGAGTGGCTTAGCACCTCTATCTGCCAATTCCTTCAGGACTCTGGGACTCATCTCTTTGGGTCCCATAGACTTGTGTATGTCCAGGTTCTTCAGGTGGTCTTGAACCTGATCTTCTCTTACGATGGGAAGGACTTCGTTCCTCCAGTCCCTGTCTTGAGGTTCAGGGACTTACGATGTGAGAAGAGTGATTGCCAGTGAAAGCTTGTCAAAAAAAGTCATATTGAGGACCTCAGCCTTGTCAGTTGTCACTAGTTCTCCTGTCTTATTTGTCGTATCTGTGTGTGTACATACATGTTTTCTTCCACCTTCCTTTTCTGTCCGATGTACTTGTAGAAGCCCTTCTTATTATTCTTCCTCACATTCCTTGCCAAATTCCTCTCCGACTGTGCCTCAGCTTTCCTGATCCCATCCCTATGCATCCAGGTAGCATCCCTATATTCTTCCCAGGTTACATATCCCTGCTTCCACTGCCTGTGTATTTCCTTCTTACACTTCAGTTTGACCAGGGGGTCTTTACTCAGCCATGCTTGTCTCCTGCCTTCCTTGCCTGATTGCTTAAGCATGGAAATCAAAAGCTCTGGTGCTGTAAGAAAGGTGTCCTTAAATAGCTGCCAGCTCTGTTCTGCTCCTTTATCCCTCAGGGCAGTTCCCCAGGGACTCCCATCCACAAATTCCTTAAACAACTGAAAGCTTGCTCTCCTAAAATTCAGGGTTGTGACTCTACTCTGTTTTTCAAAGAGAACTCTGTACAATCAGTCTCTCTCTCTCTTTTTTTTTTTTTTTTTTTTACACATAGAGAGAAATCCCATTGACTCTTCTTCCTTGCCTGCTCTCTTCTGAACAGTTTATAGACATCCATTGCATCACTCCAAGCATGTGATTTGTCCCACCAAGTTTCAGTGATAGCAATTAGATCACAGCTTTCTAACTGCACAGTTACTTCCAACTCCTCCTGTTTGTTACCCATGCTATGTGCATTGGTGTAGAGACACTTGGGCTGTTGACTGTGTCATCTTTTTGGAGGAACAAGCCCCAGTTCCTTTGAGGCATTTCATAGGTGTTTCCCTGTTGGATCCTAACACATCAGCCCCCCCAGCTCTTCTCTGTTGCTCAAAACTCCATCCCTGTCTCCCATTAAGTCTAATTTAAAGCTCTCTTTATAGGTTTGGCCAGCATATTAGTGAAGATACTCTTGTCCCACTTGGTCAGGTGAATCCCATCAGCTCCCAACAGACCCAGCTTCTTAAAGGTAGGATCCATGATCTTAGAAACCAAAACCTTGAGTATAGCACCAACTACATAGCCAGGCATTCACCTATTTGTATCCTCAGTCCTGGACCCCTTCCTCTGACTGGGAGGACAGAGGAGAATACCAATGCGCTCCCAATCCTTTTAACATTGATCCAAGGGGCATACAGTCTCTTTTGATGGTTCCAAGTTGCCTTTTTACAGTATTGTTAGACCCTACATGGAACAACAGGAGCAGATGATAATCTGTAGTGTTCACCAGGCTTGGCAGCCTCTCAGTGATGTCACAAATTCAAGCTCCTGGTAGGCAGCAAACTTTTCTAAGGAAATTGTCTGGATGGCAAATGGGTGCTTCAGTGCCTCTCAGTAAGGAATCTCCAATTACTAATACTTTATGTGCTTTTACAGTGGCACTGGATCTAATGCAAGTGGGTGGTTGCATCAACTTTGAATGGTTGGCTTTTCCTGGATCATGTCAGTTACTCTATGTGCTCTTCATTCTCCATCCCCAGAGCATCATGTCTATTATGAAGGGGCACATCAGAAAATGGGGGAAGGTTCTTCCTCCTGCCCCAAGCAGAGATAAGGGTCCAGTCTCCTTCATGCTGAGAGTCGCTTGTGTCAGTCAGCTTGAGTCTGAATTCAGGCTTACCTTCCCCTTGCACAGCCTTCATTCATTGCACAGATCTTCCTTCATTTTGCTGAGCAAGCTGAAATAATCTGCTAAACATTTTAGGAGGCAGCATTCACTTTCTAGTAAGTGTGTATCTTCTAGTTTCTTACCACTCAAGTTTCTTCAAGTATTTGAACACTCCTTGTAGCCTGCTGCACTTACCCACTTCTCACCAGCCTCACAGATGAGATGACTTGGAGCACTGAATTTATCCCTTTCATCAGCTGGAGTTCCTGGAATGGCCGAGAGCTTTTTCAGCTGCAGCACCAAACCAGAGTCCCAGACATACACTTCCTTAAACTTGCCTTACTGACTATAGTAACCAATCACTGCTCAGTCTTCTGTATATTCTTCATGCTCCTTGAACTGACTCAAAGATTCCTCCACACTTTGTAGTGGTGTTCCCACAGCTCTCCATCATATAGGAATAGGAAGAATAGGCAGGGGAGCATGATGTCAGCTAGCTATGCTTACTTATGAAACAGCTTTCTGTAAAGCCTCCAATACAAACTCATAAATCAGATCAATCAGTCCTTGTACTGCCACGTTTTGGAACATCACCAGTGCTGTCCTAGCAAAACTTTTTAAATTCTAACAAGCACAAGCAAGACAAATGTCAGTAAAATTGTCACATGAGAGATGCAAAAACAACTCAAAAACCATAATCAACTTGAAGTTTAAACCATTACAGAGAGTTTACAGTGTAAAGGCAGCAGCTACTTCTATTTTATATTAACATTTCATTTTCACCATTTCAGTTTTGATTTGCTAGTATGTTTGTATTAATCATACATTACCTTCAGCTGTGGTGAAAGTATTTCCTTTTCTCTCATTGATTCCATAATATCTGGAAGCATTCCACAATACTGCAGATAAGCCATGAAACTTGCATCTAGGCGGTCTGATGTTTGTAGCTCCTGCTTTAGTTTAGCTGCCAAATTTGAGCTGGTATCTGAAGAAAGAGACAGTCCCCCACCCCCACAAGTGTTATGCAGATGAAAAGAACTTGAAACCAGCATAACCACTTGCAAAATAACCGTGATTTCTGCTGCTAGTATGAATTGTTAGATGAAGTTAGTTGGTTGACATCTCAACTAACTTAAACAAGTAAAAAGGTTGTAAGTTGCCTTTAGCACCAGAGAAAGTGTTATAGTTAAGTCAGGACTCACTAAAACCCCATGCCTCCTTTTCAGTATGTAAAGATGAAAAGGTAAAAGCAGACTTCCACGAGCACAAATACACAAGTCTTTAACCACCTGACAAAGGCATTACTTTCAAATAGAAGATCTACAGTAAAAGAAAATGGAAGAAAGAGGAAACATAATATTTCTATACTGAAGTTAACAAAAGGTAAAAGGAATCTACAAAGAAAGTTAAACTTACTGCTGCCATATCCATCACTCATTGCATCTATGGCAGATGCTCTTGATCTTACATCATCTTGTGAATCAGAAGGGGTTAAAGTTAGGTTATCAGCTTCTCTCATCTGCTTGGAAATAATTTTTCACATTAATTTAGTTTTCTAAATCCAGCTGTAGAGTTTTCTGCATTTATAACAACTTTGTTACTAGTGCCAATTTTAGCAAATGCCTACTTGATCATAGTGTTATAGATAGCAAATGCCATGATGAATGCAACATTGGTGCTCTTTGGAACCCATTCCATCTCATTTTTTTCTCCCTTTCAATAGTCTTAAGAAACAGACATGTATTGATAATGAATTGCCCTTCAAGAGCAAGGCACAAGAACATACACCGAAGATTAATTTTCTGAAGTACAGACTTTATCTTCCTGTGAAATGATACAGACACAAATATATAAAATATTTCCGTTAAAAAGAAAAACCTCTATTCTCCATTTTTGAAACAGTCTCTTCTAACACTCAACAAGAGATATTCGTACGTGAAGAACTGTCACAATAAATTGAGTACCATGGTAGCAAAAAGGTTTTACAGGTTTTAGCTCAATTACTTGCACATGAAGTATTATGACAAATTTATCAGTTACTTCCATGTAGCGTCACTGCAGAAGTACCAGAATTTGAAGAGTCCTCTCAACAAATCTTCTGAGAGCACGAGAGCAATACCCATATTTTTACTGACACCACATTAGCAGCGTGTAGATATGCAGGATGCAAAGCCTGCTGCAAGGAGCTTATTGATCAATTTTAGGTTTTGGATGACTGTTTTTAATTATTAGAAACAGTGGTAAACAGTGTTTTAATAGAAGCCAGAATTTGCTCCGCTATCCAACAGTGAAAGAGGAACTAATAATCATACATCCAGAACATTACTGGACCTACCCCTCTCGGTGTATAAGTTTCTGCTACTTGGAGCCAATGGCCTAACAGTGATCTGAGGGGAACAGAGCTGAGCAGTCTTGTTTAATTAGAATTAAATCAGACATGAAATATCACTTACTAAAATCATCTTCTCCATATCTTGGTCATCATCCACAGAGTAGGTACTTTCAGAGAAAGCTGGAGATTTCCTATCTACTCCCACTGCTGCTTCCTCACTACCATTTTCATACAGGTTAGAATATCCCAGCAATACAGAATTATCTTCTTGCATGGGTGACCTGGTGTGCATCATTCCAAAATCTGTGCTTTCAACTTCCGAAAAGGGCGTCAGATGAAGCACTGGTTGAAGTTCCGTGCTTGTATCTTGCTTTCTCACAATCTCAGGTGAGCCCCATGAAGCCATACCTGCAATGAAATTCTGGAAGTCTTTTGAAGTGTCTTTGCCTATGTTCAAATTGTGTTTTGGAGAATCAGGAGTTTGATGAATTTCCGACATTTGCTGGCAATGCTTTTTCAAATCTTCCTCCTCTTCAGAGTTCTTGATCACATCCAATTCCTGAGTCAAGATATCTTCTTGTGATTGCTTAATCTGAGTTTCTGGATTTATATTGCGAGTCATCAAGTCAAACATAACTTCACCTTTTTCCTACAATGAAATAACACATATTAATTGTTTAATGGAATTTAAATATGATTTTACAAACTGAAAAACATGCATTTAAAAAGATCTGCTCAAATTTAGTAGTCATATCTATTATCATTCCCAGGTTTTATGTAAAAATGATTCAACAGTTTAGTATATTTTATATGCCAGCTAACCAGGCTTTAACAAGTATATCATCAATAGGAGGGGAAAAAAAAAAAAAGTAAAATCTGTACAATAAGCAAATGTATTTCTGCAGAGCTGACTTTTGTATCAATCAGGAAACAATGGTATTCCTTATAGCTGTGTAGATAATTTTCCTGCTTTCAAATAAATACAAATTAAAACCTGTTGCTTTCCTAACTGGACAAATCTCCTGAACTATCTTAAGGCTTAATTCATGACCCAGGGAACCAGAAAAAAAAAAACCAAGCAAGAAGTCTACAGACGGTTCCTATGCCTGCCATTTCAATGCAGGAGAAACTGTTGACTATTTACTTCTAGTCACTGAAGGGAAGAGCAACATGGATTCACATGTCCCATCATGTGAGACACACAGCAGCCATACATACCAACATGCTATAGCCTAAATTTTGGTAAGGCCATACTTGTACCTTTTAGCATCCTCTTCCCACAGGGGTACTCTACCCATTTTTTACTTTTCCAAGCAAACAACAAAATTAGGTCTCTGTTGATCAGCAACACTGCAGACCATTTCTCAACTCTGACTCCATAAAAACAGACACACTAGGTCAGACCGAAGTCTTTCTACCCAACCACCATCTTTGACAGAGGCCAACAGGGAAACACAGCTAGCATGGACACAACAGGTGTCCATCTTCCCCAGTTCTTGCAATCCTTGCACATAACTAGCTATTTTCCAGCCTGAGGACTTGGTTATCTGAATGGCCACAGAACCTTTCCAGCATCTTTGCCATAGTGTGAGGGCATGGTCACTGATCAGGCCAAGGCTAGACTTCCACCTTCAAACTGCAGAGACATCTGAATAATGTAAATACTGTGCCATGGAGTATGCAGATAAATCCCTGCCTACCTTGCTACAAGGGCTCTCATTTAGTCAGCATATTTCTATATAAAGAGCTTTCTTCCCTTCCCAAGGCCTGCTGAAGTTATTGTTCTTTTTCTATGACCTTAATGCTCTTTTCAACAAGCAGGTGTGCCATAGACACCATGAGAAGGATGCTTTTGCAGAGCCACTGCTCCCGGAAGTCCCACTGCTTGCTCCAGAAGTCAAGAAGTCAAACCTTCTTCCTGTCTTTTAGCCTCTAAACCTGTTACTCCATCTGGAGGCTGACATTCAAATGGAACATCTCTGAACCGCACCATTAAAATACCTTTACCTTCATCCTTATAACCTCAGGGATCCAGTGTGGTAGGACTTGCCATCACCAAGTGATTAAGGAACCCTAAGGCCAACTTGCTGTAATTCCAGGGCTTACTGATGTCATTAATACAGAAACTCCTAAGGGAAAAGTAGGCACAGGTGTGCTCATGGCAAAGGCTGTGCCTCTTCTGTGGTAGAAGGGAGACTCCAGAACATATATTGAGCATGCCAAGCTGCAGCTTCTCTTCTAATGCCTCCACCACTTGTGCAGAAGGTCTAGCTGCCTTGCTCTCTCCACATTTTTAATCTTCAGTGTCCCATGCACTGAATCCTCTCAAAGCCCCCTCTCAATCTGCCCCACCCACTGCTTTAAGAGGGTCTGTTTTCCCTCCTTGCTGCTTCCTCTCCCCACCCCCCATCCTGACTTCTCTCCTCTCTTCAAATCAGGAATTTTTGGATCCCTGGTTCTGTGGTTCCCTCTCTGTTTTACTGTCATCATCCCGAGGAAGCTTTACCAGGACTAGAACAATCTTTCTGCAAAGGAACCCTGCCGGACAAAGCTTTGCTTTGTCCTTGCAAAGTAGTACCTTCCCAAGCATGCCTGCCCAGCACCCTCCAATCCAAGGTCTCCAGATCCCAGGCCACATATGCAGTCAACATCTTTCTGTTTGACAGTTCTTGGTTGATTTTTCCTTCAATAGCTTCATCTAAGCAATTTTAAGGTAAAATTACTCTTTTGACCTCTTAGATACTGTGGCCAAGAGACTAAACAATGCACTGTTTGAAAAAGATACTTCTTTTAGTTTATTTTAAACCTGCCACCATGCAAATTTCATTTCATCCTCCATACCTCTTACATTGTAAGACAGAGTGAATAATTGTTCTCTCTCTCATTTTAAACCATCACCTTAATTCTTTTGTATTACTCATCCATCTTAGCTGATGAGTCCTAGCCTGTTTTAGGCCTAGTGCTAGCTGCAAGTACTTTACCCTTTTAGCTGCTCCTCCAGCTTTCATTTTAATACATTTCCCAATTTTCACATTGTTCCCACATTTGAACCCAAGAATAACCGTAGGAGGTTTCTTTGCTCCTCTAAGAATGTTGTGTTTGTGTTATGTTCACTATTACACAAAGGCTCTTCAGTGTTAACAATTTGAACCAACTCTCATTTGTTATTCAGGGTTAAGTAAAGAGCTGCTTAATCTGAAGTGGGTTTTCTGTCTTGTACGCCAAGCAGCCGTCATTTCTGTTCCTCTGAAGATGTTCTGTATAATGGCATTTAGCTAATCCATACTAGAACATAAGTACCCAAATATTGTTATTTTTCCCCTTCTCTAATCTCAGGCTTATGGTCACCATCTTGCTCAGATAGTTGATACTCTAAACCAAATATTGTACTTTTCCTTATACTGGGATGAGCCAGACCCATAGGAAAAGGTCTGTTGTAATGAATGCTTGAAGACACGGTAGTTTGCTTACTTTGACTCAATACATTCTCCAACTTTGACGATCCTCCCTCCTCAGCCTACTTTAAAACTTTTAGCACTTAAACATGGAAATACATATATTGACATACATACACAAACTTAAACATTTCAGAATGTTTCTACTTGAAAAGTGATTTTTAAATCATTTAACTGCCCCCAGAATTCCAGCATACCTTTATATCCTTCAAAGTTTTGCCAGTTCTCTCTTCGCTGAATCCTAACTCCTTTTTTGCTGAACCTAATTCAGAATTAAGTTCTTCTTTATAAGATGCCATCTTTACAATTAAATTTTTTTTCATTCTGTGAAGTGTTTGTAGCCTTTAACTCTCCCTGCATTGTGTTCAAAGGAAAAATATTTTTTTACATGAGCCATTTCCATATTCATACAGATTGTATATTTCCCCATACATTCTCAAAGAGTATCTACAGTAACTATGATTTTAAAGTTGTGCATGCACCTCGCACTGCGTATGTATTTTACCTGACAAACAGCATAAATAATGCAGTTGGCTGGAACTCACACAGCATATTCTGCTAATGTAAGCTTGTAACAGATAATCATTATTAAGCTGACATGAAGCAGCTGTACTCTTATTCTGGACAAGACAAAGACAGTGTTGCTGCATGTGATTTCCACCAGAAAGCTGAAAACTGATCTTCATGAGTTACTGCTACTACTAAATGGCTACTACAACTTGAAAGAAACCTATAGAGACAGACAAAAACCACAGCCAATAAATCTGGTACATAGCGTATTTGGTTCTGGCAGTTATTTATGTTCTTTAAACAGGGACCTAACAATCACTATCTGTGTAAGCAACATGGTCCAGTAGACCACTACACTGGAAGTTGGGTGGCTAAGCTCTGATGCTGCCTTGTATACATACATTCAGCAGTCTGATGCACATCATTCTGCATAGGTCATTCAATGCTATTCCCACCTGATCCCTTTTTCTGAGGGATTTCTGAGACAGACCCTGAATGTACACTATTACCTAGGTAAATGGTACTGACCCAAACTAGAACTTCAAAGCAAATAAAAATACAAACACCAGTAAGGATCACACATTTTGCATAGCTACACTCTTCATTTTTGCTTAAAAAATAAATATAAGTGATTTTACATAGTAATTATCCTATCATTTGTTTAAATAAGGTGAAATGGCATTCAAGTATAATTTAAAGAAGATACATCTTAAATACATCAGTGTAGCTCAAAGATAACAGATGAAAGCCTAATGAAAAGCAACTGTTATTCCCGAGTATGTTATAAAGCGAAGAACTGCATCGTGTTGCAATTGCTGGGCTATGAAGCGAAATGGCAAAGTAATATCATAGAATCATAGAATTGTTAAGGTTGGAAAAGACCCTTAAGATCATCGAGTCCAACCATTAACCTACCACTGCCAAGTCCACCACTAAACCATGTCCTCAAAAAATATGAAACATTCTGTAACATCACGATAAATCTGCAAGTAGGTTTTTACCATCAGTGATACCAATATTAAAGCTCAGTTATTTTGCCTAACTCAGAAATCCAATAATTCTACCTACAAACCATCATTTCTATCTGGTGCTGAAAAGCCATCTTCCCATCCCACCACAAAGGGGCAAGTAGTACAGTATAAGTCTTGAATACCTTCAATTTTTATACCCATATCATACTGCCAATCAGGACCCTCAAAATCCACATAAACCTGACACCTAACTTTTTTCCTTTCCTATGCACTCAGAAACTCTTTGCATATAAGCCCTCTTCCTAACATGTATCACCTCTGTAAGCCAGCCTTAAAAGACAGTAAGTTGGTATATGACAGACAACTACAGCTCTCTGAAAAACAGGTCATCCGGGTCCTACTGCTTTCCAAAATCGAGTAATTTAATAAAAGTTCACACTAGGTTATCTGGTGCTAGAAAAGATTCAGAGTAAATATGAGAAAGAGTCACAGTAAATAAAGATTACTAATAAAATATGATACATGACAAAGTATTTTCAAGTAGTTCTCCAAGACAGCCATAAAGTACAGCAAACACAGTTCTAGTAGCTTGTGGTGGGTTGACCTTGGCTGGCTGCCAGATTCCCACTCAGCCACTCATTTACTCTCCCTCCTCAACAGATCAAGGGGAGAAAAGATGGAAAGAGCTTGTGGGTGAAGATAAAGACAGGGATATCAGCTACTAACTACTCTCATAAGCAAAACAGACTTGACTTGGGGAAAATGTATTTAATTTATTGCCATTAAAAATAGAGTTGGATGGCAAGAAACAAAGACAAACACTGAAACAGCTCCATCCCTCCCGGCCCTTTCTCCTCAGGCTCAATTTCACTCCTTTATTCCAAACTCGTCTACCTCCCCCCTCCCCGCAGTGTGGATATCTGCTCCAGCATAACCTCTTCCATGGACTGTTTCTCATACTCCGCCCCCCCCCGGCTCTGCAGTGTTTTGCTGGTTTTTAAATATGTTTTTACAGCATTGCCATGCACATGGCTGAGGGGCTCAGCTGTGTCCTGTAGTGGAACCAGCTGTGCTTAGCACAGAGCAGCCCTGGCCTTTTCTCAGAGGCCCCCCTGCAGCTCCCACACTGCCAACACCTTGCCACCTACACCCAATACATACCCTTAGGATCCATGCCCAAAACCATATCCAGCTCAGAAAAATTCACTGGATTGGGTTTCCATGCATCCTTGCCCTGTTCTTAGACCTTCCAGGCATCTACTTCTAGCAACTGCTGGAGAAACTACACAAAGATAGACAGACCCTTCAAGTGACTCACCACAGCCATTTTTATGTCACAGTATTCATCTTCACCCTTTCTTACAGCACTGAAAATGATAAACTATAGGGCTTTATATGACACATGAAATGGGATTATTTTAAAAAACAAATACTACATTAAAAAGCAAAATCACATACCAGTTTATCAGTAGGGGAAGTCAGTACTGCAAACGACTGATCAGCATTTGCTTCCAGTTCCTCCATTCCATTTTTAAGGGCTTCACCTTTTCTTTCTCTCTGGCAGAATGGCTTGAGAAGGTTAGTCTCTTCATGATCACATTGCTCCTTTGGCTTGTACGACTCCAACTGTGAAATAAGTTCACCTTTTTCCAATTGTAAGGCTTCAAGTGCTTTCACATATGCCTCAATTTGATCTTTCTGTTTTGCAGTGCTACCTTGGAGTTCATTGATTTCTCTCTGATAAGCTACTTCTTTCTGATTCAGTGCTTGCACCTGAAAGTCAAGTCTAGAAACTTCTAACTGAAGACTATAAACATCTTGAGCCTGACTTGCATCTCTCTTTTCCAACTCAGTTTGAAGCTCTGCTGCCTTTTGTGTTAAGTACTGCAACTTGCTTATATCAGCTTCTCTTTGATCTGCCATTGTCTTCACTTGCATATCTTTCTCTAGAATATTTGCTTCCCTTTCTCTTACAGTATCTTCAAGTTCTTGAATGCGAGAAGCCGTCATCCTTGCTTCAACCTCTCTCTGAGAAAAATGAGTTTGGAAAAGGCTGTACTCTTCCTGAAGTGCATCGTACCGTATTCTCAGAGAGGTCAGCTCTGCAATGTGCTGCTCTGACGACTCTCGTAATTTTTGGCATTTTTTCTCCAAAATTTCCACTTCCATTTTGAACCACGATTCCTTCTCTTCCAGTTGCTGCTGCAGAGCTTCTCTAGCAGTTGAGACAAGCTCTAGTTCCTCCTGAAGTTCTCTCAGTTTGGAGAGTAGCAATGCGTTTCTTCTGTTTGGATCAATATCACCCTGATAATCTACCAGTCCCTTCTTCAACTCATTCTGAAGGTTTTCCACTGGCTTTCCCAATGCAAGTTGATAGAGATCATCTTGGTTGTCGCTAGCTTCATGACATACTGGTCCAAATTGTGCCAGCTCTTTTTGAAGCTTCTCAATTACTCCATGGAGTTGCTCTACCTCCTCATCTTTGTCCTTACACAGCCTTTCCTGGTCACCGCGAAGGTGCTCGACAAGTGATCGGAGTTCTTCAATTTCAGATTTTTGGTCTTCTGCAACCTGAGAAAAAAGATAAGGTCTGAATATTACTGTATGTAGGCAGAATTACTATTGCACATAGAGTTTAAATTACATTTTTCTTCTGAATCACGCAGGCATTAAGTCACACATTTAACAGCAGGAAGAACTGCACACTTCAGCTGGTAGCTACTCAGAATACTCTCTACTTTCCTAAGAGAATTATCAAATAGATTTCATTTACAATAAGATTCTGTATACCTTGCTTCCTTCAAAAATCAAGCAATGAACATATAGTAAGTACTCTTACTTTATTCTCCAGAGTATTCTCTAGCTCATGCTGGAGCCTCTTCATCTGCTCATTCAAGTGGTCGATTTCTTGATTCTTTTCTTTAAGCAGTGCTTGTGGGAATGACAAAGCTGAGGAATCGCTAATACCCAGATCCTGATTTTGCTTCACATGAAGTTTTGTTAGATCCTCCTGATCAGAAAAAACAGCAATCTCATTAGAAAGGACTTACTTTCTCTCCCAGCCTAATGGCAGAACAGAACTAAGGCTTTATTTAAACTTCTCCTCCTTACTATAATATTTTAACATTACTTAACATTATTTAACTTACTGAAGTAAGGGCAACACAACTACAGCTAAATTATTTAGATTTGTACCACTTTAGATTGCCACAACATTTCTCAATTTTCAAGATAAAAGATGAACACTCTAGTTGCCAGACTGACAACCAACCAGTTTTCTAACTTGTAACATTTGCTAGGTCAGGAATGCACAGAAAACTGTGTAGTGTTTACTAAATGACAACACTGTAGTTCATAATCTGTCAAGGCTAGAAAAAAAAGTTAATTTTTTTATTTAAATCAAATGACTGTAGAAGATAATGCCATAAGCATGAATCTAGAGTGTCGGCGGCTTTTTGTTCCACGATAACCAGCATTATTAGTATTGAAGTACTTGTAACAGTACTACAATATTCCCTTTACAAGAGAAACAAAGTATCTGTTTATAACATCACAAGATGAAGACCACAACACTCAAGAAAGGAGGTCTCTGAAGTTTCAGCTGGTACACACTAAAGCTAAGAAAACCTACCTTCAAGTGTGTGTTCTCTAACTGAAGCTGGCTGATGCTGGAAGCGCTAAGGTTTTTTTGCATCTCTAACTGCAAGTTCAGCTGCAGTATCTCCTCATTTTTACTGATCAAATTATCTTTATATTGTTCTAGTTGGTCTAACAAGCTTGCAATCTAAAAAAAGAAGAAAATGCATAGTTCTTTCAATTAGGTCCTCTTATTTAAGCAGGAAAGATCAAACGTCATTCATTGCCTTATTTACCGAGAGCAAGTAACTTCAGCAAATTCTATGATTTAAACTCTCTCTAATTAGTTCGCATTAATAAAATACTTGAGGCATAAAAAGAGAGTAAGAAGCTAGTGTTCCAGCTCCTCAGCTGCAAAGCCAAAGTACTGCAAAGGTGGTTTTCCATTTTCTTTTAAAAAAAAAAAAAACTAACTGCTTATGAAATATGTTAATCTATGTTCTGAATAATCAAGCTTTGACCACTGATGTCATTTGACATAACAATAGGAAACATTAACATTTGATGTCTAATGTAATCACAAGCAGTTAACATAATCACCATTTTCCTCCTCCTAGAAGACAGAAATTAGCACCACAGTGCTAATCCCAGTAACGCAGCAATCAAAGTTCTGAGCATTGACTCCTTCAACCCGTAAGGAGTCAGTAACTACACATTTCTCTGTTTGTAGCTGTTTGAAAGCTTGAGAGCAAAGAGCTATTTGGAAACGCTGTGATCTTGCTACCCACAGGTTTTACCACCTCTTGCGTTAATGGGTAGCTAGGTATAGGGGCTTTGAGAATGAAAAAGGCTTAGAGGCTCCTGAAGTCAGACTTCCTAAGACACAAGGAACTTCCTTCTGTAAGAAATTAGTTTTTATTATCTTACTGCTCTTGAAACAATGGTGTACAATTAACTGGAGGATCACCCATGTTGTTCTTCTTTGCACACCCTAAACTGGACTGTATGTTTGTATATTACAGATACTATAATAATTATGTAATATTACATAAACATACAGCAAGGGGTGTGTGTATATATCTGTGTGTGTAAATCCAATAAAAGTTCTAAATAATGTGACCAATTACACTGCGTTTCAGCTTAGCTTGGCACAAGAAGTCATCGCTAACATTCTCTGGCTCACAAAATAGAGAAGGTCAGATGACGCCATTATGGGTAATTGTCCTTTCTGTTCTTAAAGGAATTATCGCACACTCTCAAAGTCCAAAAAAAAAAAAAAAATCTCCCTTCTGCTCCACTTCAACTTTGGAAAGAAAGGAAAATCAGTTTACAACAGATATTGATCAACCAGTCCCAAAGTTGACGTGAATCATCACAAGACAGTTTCCAGTGGGAGGGGAGACAGATGGACAGGGGGATGACAAAAAAAAAGAACAAAGCAAGAAAAAGGAAGGTTAGTTAACACCAAAGCGTAGAGTACTTGGTAAGAAGGCACTTTTGCTACAACATTAGTCACTGGGTTTTTGAATTACTTAAATTCCCAGTTACAAGTTTGCACAAAATGTTTCTGCAATTACACGAGCGACTTGGAAGTCTACAGGACCCTACCAAAACTCTTACCTCTCTCTCTTTGGTCTGAAGTGCTTCCTGCTCTGCCTGTAACTGCTCCTTCAGCACTGGGGCAGAACTGCCATCTGCTGGTACTCTGTGCCTCGCTTCATCCAATTTAGACTGTAGGGCAGAGATCTGAATCAGGTTATTGTACTGTTGCTGTTGCAATGCCTCTTTATCCTGTAAAAAAAAATTTTTTTTAATGTTAGAATTAATTGTTGTCAATATACATACCCACCTAACCAGAACAATCCTGACAAAATACTTCATCATCCCTGACAAACCCCAGTACAAGAAGAAAAGTACATAATCCCAATGGCCTATAAAGAAACAGGAATTCAAAACGACTGAATGTTTTTAGTTCACTAAAGTTTTTATCCCTTTATTTTTTCTAACCCATGTTTAACAACTTCTGAAAATTTAGCATTCAGTGATACATTATACTTCCTCAATTACACAGCACCTTATATATTTAATAACCTAAACATCTTGTTCTTGTAGCCATTTCCAAATTTATTACTATACCATATATTTGCCATGCCAAATTTAAGAGGTGGAGACTTAATTTAATTTAAGAGATGGAGAGTTTTGGGTAGATCAAAAACCTACTACAAAAACATGTTAAGTCAGAATGTGAAGCACCAGCACTAAGTTCCTGTCAGATCTGTGGTCTATCAAGCTACCATAGTTTTATTTATTTATTTAAAAACTTCTCCTTTAGTCCTCTTTCTCGCTGCTGGGTCAGTCCAAGGAGGAAAGCTTCACTTGGGAAGTTGTCCAAACAGCAGGCATACATATCTGTACTTAATACAATAAAGGAAAGCTAGGCAAGAAACTTAAGGCAGTAACTGCCTCTGCTTGTTCAACACTTACTCTGTCCATAGGTCAATACACATGCCTCTAACAGAAGGGTTATTTTAGACTCATCATATGATTTGCCAAAAAACTATGTAAAATTTTACCATCTTTTCTCTAATCAAAAAGAACTAAGACATGTACATGGACAGCATCTTCTGATCTTAAAATGAAATAAGCATCAATTAAAAAATAAAGAATAAATTACAAAGTTAATGTTGTACTGCAGTACCAAAACAGCATGCTCAAGAACAGCTATTTAAAACAGTTCATGTCCACACTAAATAGGCTATCCGATTTCCACCTGCTAGCCCCCAGCCAGTCCCCGCTGGCTTTCTGGCCAGCTCTGGGGGCAGTCCAGGCACACACAGCACACAAGAGGAAAGGAAATTACAGGGGAGACAGACAGTTAGGGTACAAAGCTGTGTCGTTCACACCTAATATCACTGGCAGGATAAAAACCAAATGTAATAATTATGACAGCATCACCTGGATGTTTTTTGTTAGGAAAGCACCTATCACAGAAATATTTTTGTTTGTCCTGAAGAGAAAAATGAAAACTCTTCCAGCCATCACAAGAAACCTATGATATTAACCAGCCCCTCAGGTGTCCTGCTGCCCTATATGAAAAGACACACATAACAACAAAACCCAAGCAACAACAGAGTCTTTTTTTGTTCTATATCAACTAAAAATGTTACCTGCATCATTTTAAATTTCATCTTGATCACTGACAAAAAAACCTTCAGTAACAATGTGCAAATCCAGATTCCTGCAGAACTGGGCTGCCTTACCTCAGATGTTCCTGCATTTACTAGACAGCAGAGCTGCAAGCATGCAGTACCTCATGGTATCAGCGCAGCTTTGCACACCAGAGCTAAGTTTCTCCTAGCACTCTCCAGTTGCTATGTTCTGAGGTTGCAACTGGATCAGTGATCTTCTTTCACTGATACCAAAACCCAAAGGATAGCAGACTCTCTCAATGAGCCCCATTTTCAAGACCTCAAGCCAAAAGATGAGCAATCCTTCCAGAACAACCCTAATCAGAAGTGTCAATGTTACATATCAACAATCTTAACAACTGAAAGAAATTGGACCAGGAAAAAACAAAGACCTGCTCCATGCACATGACAGCAGGATAAATGGATCTGCTAGCTGTAAGTTTAGTCAGTATTCTTCACAAAAAGATACCATTCCATATTCAAAATTACTCTTTCAGACCTATTTCTTATTAGCACTAGTCTCCATTATCTGCAATACCTACATTTTTCCTATGTTGGAATTTGGGGGACAATAAAAATCCGTAATTGCCATTCACATCAAGTGTATTTTTACAGAAACATTTCTTGACATGCAATCTCTTAGAGCTCTGTTAGCACTTATTTACTGCACGAAATTGCTTCAACACAAGCTATTACAATGCCTACAGTTCGCAAACTGAACAATATAACCTTGTTTAAAGCTGATGAATTAGTTTCTTGGAAAAAAGAAAAAACAAAAAAAAGTCTGAATTTGGCTTATTTAGGATTTTTAAGACCGACCAGTTTCCTGGGACATTCAGACAGCTAAAAGAATATTTTGAAATCGCATGGATAAAGAAAGCCTGTTTAACAGAAAGCTAAGATTTCAGAGACAAGAGCAACTTGCCAACAGCAGTATCACAGTCTCCATCCACTTCAAGGCAAGAAAGCTAATGGGCACGGCTTTTGTATGTTTGGATAAAATCACAGAATAGCTTAAGCTGGGAAGGATCTCTAGAGCTCTCTGGTCCCACTTCTGACTCAAACCAGAACCAACGTGGCTCTGCTCAGGGCCTCAGCCAGCTGAATTCTGAACATCTCCAAGTCACAGAGATACCACTGCCACTCTGAGCCTCCTTTTCAACACTTGGCTGCCCCCAATATAACCATTTCCCCCTACCATTTAATTGGTATTTCCCTTGTTGCATCCTTTCACTGTGTACCTCCAAGTCTGACTCCCATCTTCTCTATAACATCATATTATGTGATTGTAGGCAATAATAAGATCTCCACAAAGCTAAACACACCCTGTTCTCTCAGCCTCCCCTCAAAAATCATTTGCTCCAGCCCCCTGACCATCTTGATGGTCCTTTGCTAGACTTGCTCCAGTACACCAGTGTCTTTCTTGTACATGGGAGTCTAAAACCAAGCAGTTTTCCAGATGCAATCTCGCAAGCGCCAAATAGATAGGAATAATAGTACCTAATAAGCTAAGACTGGCTAGTCTATATCACACTAGGTGAAGCTGGAACAAAAAAATATTTTGTTCAATATTAAAATGAAAAATAATGGAAGCAAATATTTACAGAATTAGCAATTAAGCTAATAAATTTAGTTTAGATCATGCCATCCTCAAATCTTCAAACTTGACAGACGCACCAACAATGCTTAAGCAAGGAAAACTGCTGGGAGGAAACTGAAACATATAGTAGAAGAAAGTAGAAAAGGTTACTCAGATGTTTGGTAAAAGATAAATACTTTTGCTAAATGGAATGTAATTCTTTACTCTAAGCTGTGATTCAATCTGTAGTAGTAACAAAGCACTAAAAATGTTGGAATATGGCAAACAGATCTGGCTCCAAAGGCACACAGCAAGAAGAGCTACCAATTAAGACAACATGATTTTAAACACAGTTATTTATTGAAGACCCACGATGTTTAATATCCAGTAACACTATCTTCTCAGGAACTTCCAGAGAAGCAAAAGAGCACCTCTGATCCATGCAAACATGACAACTGTCAAAAAGCAATCTCTATAATAAGTAGACTTACAGTTTGTAAAACCAGAGTTTGTTTAAAACTGTGTCTGCGATACCTGCCATTAATACAACAGTTTAACTCACCACTAGGTACCAGGGATAGTCTCAAACAACACTTTTAAACAGTCATTGATGACACTGCATAATGCCACTCCCATTTAAATAAGTACTTAAAAATTACTTGTTTTAGTTCGGTTTCCACTTTCTTCATTTTTTGCAGTTGTTGTTCCAAGTAGTGTACAGTCTTTGAGACTTCAATACCGCTGTGCTCCAGTTCTCGTACCTGTGCCACCAGTTTTTCTCTCTCTTTATCACGAGCTGTAATTTCTTGGTGCTTTTGCTCCTTTTCTAATAACAACTTATTGTAATCATCCATCTTCTCTTTTATTTCTGCTTGCAAAGACTCTACCTATACAGAAATCACATTATACAGATATTCAGGTAATATAACAAACTTCCAATTGGAAGCAAGAGTCATTTCATGGCAAAGCAGGTGGAGTTTTACTATGGACTAAACTATGCTAAAATCCCAGATGAAAGTAAAACTAGATGTGGACAGGAAGGATGAAAAAGTAACTTTCTCAAATCTTGTTTTCCAAATGCAGCAGCTCTTAAATACACATTTGATTACTCTCTTAATATTTGCAGTATTCTAGCAAAGTGCTAGATGAAGGCATACTCTCAAGGCCCAGTGGTTATCAAAAGGGGCCTTGTGGTGTGTGTGTGTATGTGGGGGGTGTTGTTGGGTTTTTTTGTTTGTTTGTTTAAGATTAAAAACCCCCAAGATTACATGAATTATTACTAATAGCATTAAATGTATTTCTGTAACCTCAGAACCCTCTTCCATTACTTCAAGGAATTCCAGTTTAAAGGAAGATACCAAGAATTAAAATATAAATATACAATGTAACATATTCAACGCCTGCAAATTGGAGAGATTCACCGTAGTCAACATAGCACAGGTACTCTTTTTCCAAAAATAGTTTAAATATGAAGAAGATAACAATTTTGCATTTGAGCTCACTGAGATCCAATCATGCACAGAGCTGCAGGAAAACAGTCACTCATTCATCCCAGTAATTAACGTGAGGGCAAGGTTAGGAGCTTTGGTGGGTAACAGAGGCAGGAGAGAACCAAGTGTGACAGATAGATTACATCAGAAGTGATAAAGTCATTAAGCACATTGAAAGCAAGATCAAATAGGAAAGCAATGTGGAACCTTCAAAAGGAGAAATGATTTGGTCAATACCAATGAGCAAGGAAGACAGGATTTTACAAAATAAATGTTTTGTTCATCAACAAGTGTCTGAATTTATGCAGATTCCACTTCAATATTATAAAATAAAAATTCTTTGTATTAATCTTCAAAGTATTGTACAGCTATTACTAAAGCAGAAAAACACCCTTTAGCAAAATACAGAATAGAGTAAATTTAGTCACATTAATAAGCATGGAGAGCATCACAGACTACGTAAGAATACCAGAAGTGATTAACATTGTATTTTCAACTGCTTACAGGCACATATACATTTCCTTAATTATGTATATATCTTATTCCCTTCTCATCTCATCAGCAATTAAGTAACTGTTAAGCATAACACAGGCCTTACAGTAAAGCCTTTCAGTATAGAAAAATCTTTTACAAGTCTAATACTTTCTAATGCTATAAAATTTTGGCATCAGAATCCCAGACACTATGGCACTTTGCACATGAAAAACGTGTTTTTTAATACCATGTTGCTAGAAAGCTAGTGCTGTAGCTAAGGAAACACCTTCACAACCTTCACCCTCATGGCATACTCTCAGATGGTAGCTCCCAATACCAGTCAGCACTCTTTTCACAAAATAATCCCACTCACATATACCTTGAGCCAAGAGAACAGCAGAGAGAACAACTATGAACTTGTTGTAACTCCTACATGCAGAAATTAGAAGTTCAAGTGAACTGAATTGTTTTGGAGTGAGTTAAGCAATTACTGACATTACAGCTGCATTAAACAACTGTACAAGTACTGTCTAAATCCTGACAATTTATTTTGGTACAGATTGCATGCATACCTCACCCTACCCACAAATGTCACTTGCTGAGTTACCTTCCTTGTGTGCTTTTCTCCAATTAAGTTTTAATCCTTTCTGAGAGAGGTTGCAAAGTTACAGCAGTTAGTCTTCATTTTTTGAGATCTTCCTCTTCACTAAGGCTAAGGCACAGTGTTCATCATAATTCCATTATCTCTGTTTCATACTCCAAACCTCAACTTCTCCTTTCATGCCAGAAAGCTCTTTTACAGTAAGTAACTGCCTATAATGCATCTGAGCAATAAGCCAGGAGAATGAAGCACTTCTGTACAGGAAATTAAATTGAAAGCAGTTCCTCACCCCCTGCAAGAATTCTGCCACCCTAAAACACATATCCTTATCTCCACGTCAAGTTGATGCAGACCTGACATATCAAAAACAGGAAAAAAGCCAAAAGCAGATCTAATTAATGGAAGGGATTGAAAGGAAAAGGAAAGAAGGGTTAAAGAGACGTTCATGCTGTTTTCCATACCTGTAGAATCAATTCATAGTTCTGTATAATGTTCGGGGGGGGGGGGGGGGGGGGGGGGGGTGGGAAACAAAAACAAAAAAGCAAAAGTTAATCTTTGAAACCAAGCATCAAACAAATGAACATGTGAAAAAAAGGACTGATTTATAAAATTAAGTAGCACAAGGCATGCAGACAAAGAACATCTCTTATTACAACTCGTATAGCTGGAAAAATTAAACACCTTTAGAACCTAGAAGTCATCCCTCAGGTGTGCTCTATAGAGCAGAGTGTCTGTATTGTTGTCCTCCTCAGCTAATTTAAACCAGACTCATAGGCTGTGAAACTTTACTGTAATGCACATACAACATTTCTTTCCATTTCCATAAGAAATAATATAAGTACACTCTCACTGCCTAAATGTAGTCCAGTCAGCTGGGGGAAAGTCTGCCCTCTGGGTGACATCAGAGAAGAAGAAGGGGGGGGGGGGGGGGGGGGGGAAGCGCCTCTCAAGAGCCAGTCCCCCAAGATAATACAGGCTTTGGTATTTAATTGTAGTAAACAAACTCCTTTGGGCACTAAGTGTGATTTTACTCACCCTATACTCTCTGGGCTCTCCTGAAGTCTGTGATTTTGCTGAAAGTTTTAACTGTTCTTCTAGTTTCTGAATTTCCTGCTGAAAATCATCACGTTCGTGTTCCCTTTCTATAGCTTGTTCCTGTAAACCCAGCCACAGATAATAAAAATCTTTTTTTAAGAAACTTTGCATTTCATTAAAATATTGAGTACAAAAAAAATTTGAGGTTTGTTTTTGTGGTGAAGAAACTATGCTCACTTAAAAATAATTAACACCTTTTAGTAGTCCTGAAAGCACAGCTAAAGTTACAGGGAAAGAAAAAAACAAACAAACAACTAACTTTTTGACTCCAATGTACATACAAACTACAATTAGCAATTAATAAAAAGGAAAAAAATTATCCTGTAATACTACAGAAAGGGAATTAAAAAGCTACCTTTTTTTTTTTTTTAACAAACTAGAATACCAAGGTCTTAATTTCAAGCAAAACAGAAAGTATCCCATTTTAGGAACCATCTTCCAAGTCTCAGTCAAACTAGGAGTATTTATCACCTCCAAAACAATGGAAATGTGGTACCAAGCTTGCTTACATCCATGAATTGCCGCTGTTTTTTAAGCTGTTTTTCAAGAACTTGAATTTGCTGTTTTAATTCAGCAACCTCCAATAACTGTGTAGCCAGGTCTTGATTGCTATGCAGCTGCTCTTCCAGTTCCACCTCCAAAACTTTCATTTGAGAGCGTAAGTTGGAATGGTCCTTTTCTGCCTGACATTGAAGCTCTAATTTCTCCTTTGCTAAAAATTCTACTTCCTTGAGTAGACCTGAACAAGAACACAAAAATAACAACAGTTTTTAGTGCAGGGTACAAAAATCAAATTGAGTTTAAGATGAGATTAAATTCAAGTACTTTAGACAGCATCAAAACGAAAGAAAAATCTCCTGAGATGGTCTGTAAGAGACAAAAGGAAGCGTAATTCTTGACTGCCCATTGTGTCTCTGAAAGCCATGTCTATTAAGACTACCATATGATGTAGTAAAGGAGGACATGGGCATCTGTTCTCAATCCCAAAGTAAATCCTGGCTGGAAGTATTCTGGGGACACAGAAAGCTTTCACCTTCACCCCAGAGACCTCACAATTCCAGAGAGCCCCATCTTCACCTGACCAGGTGTCCTTCAAATTCCCTCCTTAGGTCCTTGCCCTGTCAGCCCCGGTTCCACACTCCTCCTGTCCCAGAGGCTCTTTCCAAACCACACCAGATCCACAATCCTCCAAATTCACTCCATCCCAGATGTGCTCCATCCCTAAGTTTAAGCCCCATACCCCACTTTCAGCCACCTAGTCTCTCATACCCAGCCTTCCAACTGCCCCATCCTTCACTATTCTATCCTAAATCCTTGCCACCCCTTCCATCCCAACTTCCCACCCTACTTCAAATCTCTTCCCAATCAAGCCGTCCAATACCAAATTCTCAATTCCTCCAAACCGTCATGCCAAGATTCTCCTTAGATCTGCAACATCCAGTCTCAGGTCAGCCTCTCAATTACTCCTCTGCCTCATGCCATGCTGGACGCTGCTGCTGATGCCTACACTATTGCTTTAGCACCCAGTCCATCTTTTGGAACCAAGGCCACCAGTGCCCAGTCTTACCCTGAAGCTAGCTGCTATGAGAAAGCAAAGTTAATCTTTTTCTCTGAACCTGAGAGGGGATTAAAATCCAGAGAAAATCACGCTTACAGTTCTGAGGCTACAAAGGGAAGAAACACCTGGAAAAAAGATGGGACATATCTGCCCAATACAGTCTGCAAAACAGACTATGAAATTTTCACAACTATGAAAATGTACATAGCTCAAGATTATTTAAGTTATGAAGAGCTAATTTATACCTACAAACTGCATTTTCCATTAGTTGGATGCACTGAATACGCTGTTTAGGACACCTAAACTGAGACTCTACTGTGCATGCACTTGGAGCAAAACTATTTTAATGTGAATATAGCTAAAAAGTACTGTGAACACAAAAATAGAAGTCTAGCTATTTAGTATTTAAAGCAAGGTCCTGCAAGACCTCATTATTTTGCTTTTCAAATGTCCCATTATTTATCTTAAATGTTTTCAGTCATAGAGAAAAAAGGTAAATCTATGATTCCAACAAGGACCTAAACTGGTCATCCAGCCCAGTTCCCAGAATGGGACAACTCCCTTTTCCAAGCATGATCAACTCAATCCACATGATTTCTGACCTAACATTTTAAGTTGCTGTTAGAAACCTTTGAAAACAAACACGATACCACAGCCTCCTTACAACATCTTTTCTAGTGCTTCATTGTCCACAGGTATTTAATTAAAGTTCCAGACACTTTAAAATAAGCTAAGAAACATGAACATTTCTGTGTTCATACTTAAGAGGATAGGCATCACAAGGTTAGAATAACACAATAGCATTTACATTAAACATCGGGGGAAATGTCACTGCAGTAAGGATAATGGAAAAGAGTGTGCAGGGACTGTGAAGTCTCTGTCTCTGGAGATTAAAGAGGCTGGACAAAGAAACAAGTAAAGTAGATTCTGTTTTGGGACAAAAATATGAGCTCTCAAGGTCCACAGCAACCCTGTGATTCCATGGTTTAGTCACCCTGGTCTCTTAACTGTAGCAACTATACTTTCTCTGCATTAAGACAATATTAAAAGATGCAAGATAAAACTAAGAGGTTAATTGAGCAAAAGAAAACTTAGCAGATATGGAACTATATAAGATTCTTTAACCATTTGTCAGATTTGCTAAGCACCCATGGTAGCTTTTGAAACCAAATGAAATGGACACAAAATTGTTATCACACATTTGAATTCTTTGAGATGCATAGCATACATTGCCAATGTGAGAGTATGACACACACCAGCTGAAGGAAAAAAAATTCTGTTTTGCCGTCACTCTAGACAATGTGTTAAGAGCCCTGCCCTCCCTTACACACGGGTACATGGCACCAGGCTTCTGCCATTTTAAGTTTGCTATTGGCTGATAAAAACAAATCACAGGATTAATAAAGGACTTTGAGGAACTACTAGAGATATACACATGGACTACATATCTCAAAAAGCTCTAGTCCTGGCAAGTACTTTCTGCCTTTGAGTGATAATCCGCAACTGCATTCCAACTACATTTCACTCCAAGCAGTAATTTTGCAAACTCACAATTACCAAGAGCAGTATCTTAGATACCTACATAATGACAACTGTGCAATCGCTGTGCCACGCTCCCTACTTTTTCTAACACAATGCTAAATAATCACATAAACAAAGCTTCAAGTTTCCCAACCAAATTTTCATTGAGTTGTGGGTGTAACTCAGGCTCTGGCAGAATGCATGCAGGTGAATGACAAGCCTCCCCCACAGCAATTTCTCTCACAACCCACTTGGAGCTGTAATAGCCTCCTGCCCTCATGAGATGCAACACAGCATGTTATCCAAGGCTGAAACACACAGTCCAGAAAAAAGCCTATGACAGTCTGAATCCCATTAGGAGACTGAACCCCAGCTATAGCTGCACAACAGAGAATATCTTTTACCAAGTGCTGTGTTTTGCCAGGCAGGAGATGGGAATAAAATAGCACCTACTGTATTTGCTTATACAAGGTGCACAGAGGAGGGCAAAGTATAGTGTGTACAGATATACATGCACATACAGGAAGGGCACATATGTAGACTGACTCCCTGAGAAAAGAACTGGCGCTTTTGTGAAAACCAGCACAGGAATTTTTCCTTCTGTATCCTAAGAAACATGATCATTATTGAGTTGATGGCTTCTTTTTATCTTCAAAAGGAACACTGTTGCTTTCTGAGGAACAAAATACTGATTAGATAAAACTGAAATAAACAGTCATGGTCACCTCCTCAGATAGAAATGCAAGTTAATGGAAAAAAGTAATTAAGCTAACAGATTTTACGTGGAATTGAAAATGTTTCCTAGAAAGCAGGTATGAAATCTTGGCAATCTCAGTAAGTGTAATCTTTCTGAGCAATTTTTAAATATTTTTTTTAAGCACACATTCCCCAAGTGTATAGATATAATTTCAAGCAACATGAATAGATCATCAGATCACAGATTTGTTTCTTTGTAGGGACAAACCTGCTATGTATTAATGCTAATTCAAATCATGCAATTCCACTTTGGTAACGCCCCGGCACACTCCTCCCCACTCCCAAGATCATCATTAGCAAATGCCAAGCTCCATTCTAAGTGCATTTTATTAGCAAGGCCATTATACTCATATTAGTACTCCACATCAAAAAAAGGGAGGAGGCATCAGCTTTTCAAGGAATAAGCCATGTCAATCAACTCCAAATAATATGATTTTTATTTATCGCATTTTCCACATACTACAAACAATTCCAAATCAGAGGAAGAGTACTGCAGATGGCTAGGGTGGGGGAAAGGAGATGAATTTTAGGGTTCAGCACTTGCAGCAAATGCAGCTGTTCAAGTTCTAATTAGCTGCTGGCAAGAGCTGGAGTGTAGCAACCGGGAGAATATCAATCCCCAAATACACTCTAACCAGCTATGTTAAACTTTCCCTTTCATTGAGCAGGCAGTAGCAAATTTCAGGACAGTGAGGTGGTTACCAAAAATATCTTAAATAAACATAGTGTTTGAAGGAGGTCTGAATGGACAGGAGGAATAAAGATATACTAATGGGCAAGACAGCCTAGGGCAGCTTTTTAACTCTAACTGGAATTTACCTAGATAATTCTTTTTTATTCACCTGAGGGACTTGGTTTACCCAGCTCACACCCTTTGGGGGAAAAGAAAAAAGTCTAGAAACAAGAAACAGTGCATATGCAAGAGAACACATCTACGAATATATATGTGTGTATAAATAAAATTAATCTAAAAACATGCTAAGAGTATTATACTTTGAGTAGACCACAAAACAATCATGGCAGCTATGAATTTATCAGATCTAAATGTTTGCTACTCAGGAGTTAAGTATGCACACTTGGGCGGGGGGGGACACGGAACGGACGGACAGACACACACGCCTTTCTCAATTTGGCACCTACAAATTTGTCTTCAGCATTAGACTTCCAAAGTCAGTGTACAACTCTATGGATCCTTCTTGCTTGTTTTTGGTTTCATCTTTCTTCTATAACTAGCCTTCCTTACCATTCTGCTCTCCCCTTCTTTTTTCTGATCTACCTATCCATTCAATTACATTTCTCTAGTCTCCCTTAGACCTCCTTCAGTTCTTGCTGTATTTTTTTTTAGCTCTCCATTTTACATCACCTCAAATATTTTTCTTCCCCCACCTTTAAATTAATTTAATGATTTTAACAGCCCACTATGTATCGTTAGAAGCTCACAGCAAGCTTACGACCCACTCCATCCCCTCAAAAGAAAAATGAAGTTGGCAAACACAAAGATAATGGCACAATGTATTTTAAGCCTACCAGCAGTAAACCATTTTTTTTCTTTAAATATTGATCAATTAATTGAATATTCTTAGTTTTAGTTGTTTTCTGATGCATCACAGAAGTCGTAACTTTTTTTTGCCACGATATTCATAATCCCAGTAATTTCTTGGGCCTATGTATGAAGTACTATTCCTCTTTGTTAAAATAAAATTAAAACTATCAATTCATTTACTCAGTATTACAGCAACACAAACCAGAAGAAACCCACACTCATCATTACAAACCTGAACCTTCTTTTTGTGCAATAGGTGTTCCTAGAAATCAAAACACAAAGACACATACAAGAATAGGACATTGTGATCCATTCCATCTTCTACATCACTAAAAAATCATATGTAATACAGATAGTGCCTACCTTTTATTTGGCTAAAATGCACTTCATCTTTATTATGACACAAAGTTCCTGATGACATATGTTGATCCATGGCTGTAATTGGACTAGAGCTACTACAGAAATGGGTTTACATTATAACCATGCAAGTTTGTTGCAACATTTTGGCTAGTCATTTATGCATTTTCTAAGACAATCAATATTCTCTTTTTGCAATTTTCCCCAGACAAAGATGGAATAATTAATGCCTCAACCCCCCCTTTTAGTTCCTGCCAGGGGATTCAAAGCAGGATTCAGTCCAGTGCAACTCACTAGCACAGACTTACAGACTCTGTAATCTGTCATACATTTCCATGACACACAGACGTACTTGTGTTCAACAATATCATGGAATTATTTTGCATTTCCTGTGGGACATATTACTCGAGGCCATAATCACTGTTGTAAAGCACGCACAACATGCATTTAGTTTCAGTTACAGCCCCTGAATCTGTTTATGTTCTGCTGTCTTTCCCCTGAGGAACAGAGGTCTTCCCCCACCTCTTCCTCTGCTTACTAAAGCAAACAAGCGCAGACTTTGTAAACGAGGACAATCTGCGCGAGACCACTATTCAATTTTCTCTTAAAGTAATAGTAAGATAGTAAGATGTCATATGAGAGGTCAGAGATGGACACAACTTTTAATACTAATATATGTACTATACTTTTTAGTAGGGCCTGTAGCAACAGGACAAGGGGTAATGGTTTTAAACTAAAAGAGGGTAGATTCAGAGTAGATATAACGAAGAAATTTTTTTACGACGAGGGTGGTGAAACACTGGAACAGGTTGCCCAGAGAGGTGGTAGATGCCTCATCCCTGGAAACATTCAAGGTCAGGTTGGATGGGGCTCTGAGCTACCTGATCTAGTTGCTGGTTAAAGGGCTGGAAGGCATGTCCTATGAGGACTAGCTGAGGACTCTGGGTTTGTCTAGTTCAGAGAAAAGGAGGCTGAGGGGCAACCTCATTGCTCTCTACAGCTTCCTGAAGAGGGGACATAGAGAGGGAGGTGCTGATCTCTTCTCCCTGGGATCCAGTCATAGGACACATGGGAATGGTTCAAAGCTGTGCCATGGGAGGTTTAAACTGGACATTAGGAAGCATTTCTTTACCAAGAGGGTGGTCAAAACACTGGAACGGGCTTCCTAGAGGGGTGGTCAATGCCCCAAGCCTGTCTGTGTTTGAGAGGCATTTGTACAATGCCCTTAACATGCTTTAACTTTTGGTCAGCTCTGAAGTGGTCAGGCAGTTGGACTAGATGATCTTTGTAGGTGCCTTCCAACTGAAAGATTTGATTCTATTCTAGTTGAAGATGTCCCTGCTCATTGCAGGAGAGTTGGACTAGATGACCTTTAAAGACCTTTCCTTCCAACCCAAACCATTCTATGTTTCTACATATGAGTATTTTGATTGCACTATATTTGAAAGGTTGAGTGCAGAACCAAAAGGAAGAACACAGAAGGCTGGCAGCCCACGAGAGCAGGACAACGGTAGAGTCAAGAGTCAAAAGAGAGGTGAAGAGCAGCAAGGTGAAGAGAAGAAGAGAAAATGAGGTGGGGAAAGGCGAGAGGCAGACAAGACTTGCAGAGGAACAATACAGTAGGGCTGAGAGCCAGGCAGGAGTCTATAACAGAGGTTCCTGAGAAACAGACAGGTAATTGCAACATACAGATTGTGTCCAAACACATCCCCTCCTATACAATTTCAGTCGATACCCTGAAGCCTAGAGTCTTTACATTCCTCTACTACTGACAATGAACAAATTCACTAGAAAACCATTTCTTGCTGTCTTTATTTCTGACCTAAGCATGAACTACATACAACTACCTGTTATGTAGTCTGTTCAGGCAGTAAAGATCTATGCAACATAGCTGAGGGTAGTGTAATGTTGGCATTAGCAGAAATGAAAGGCAGTGATCCCAAATGATACATTTCTACTAGAAGATGATACAGAGAAATTCACTTATAGAAGTATTAGAATGACATTAAGGCTGCAAATTCAAGAAGTCAAAACTATATAATGCTATTTAAATGATTCACAGATTCATCATTAAGAACAAGCATAAGCTAGTCTTGAGTTCCTACAAAGTGCAAGTCACATAACAACTCCGAATCTTCTTCTGTGAATCAAAAAAATATCTTACGTGTAAGCCAGCTATATTACATTGAGATTCTTCAGGGTCTTTATTAAATCACTGCTGTCACTGTCAAAATGTGTGCTCTTTCATTTGCAGTGTGAGTTATCACAGCACCAACTTCCACTCATTGAATGTTACTAGACCCCATCCAGAATGTTGAAGAGTTTCCCTTTATCCTACTCCACTTCCCTACACAAGCTTCCTGTAGTTAGTTTACATCACATACTTTGTAGGGCTGAAGGAGTGATGGAGTGGGGCAAGGAGTTATGTAGACTGCTTATTTGCACCTAATTACGCGAGTTTGATTTGGTATTTCAGTGGCTGTCTTTGGCTTGCAGTGAGTCACCCTTTATATGAAAGTTTAAGATACTTGCCTCACCTTATCCTCCTCCCTCATTCAGCTCTTTCAACCCATGTACTTTCCTTTAAAAACCTAAACAGACTTTGAGCTTGATCATAAAAACCTTTCCATAGTCACCCTTACTGATCACATGTGTGTGTTTTGACAGGACAAGGCTGTGGAGCAGGGGAAAAGCTTATGTATGAAACTAAGCACACATCATCACCACAACTTTTTCATAATTCAATAATTCAAATAATCTTCCAGGAGTATTTTATTTCTTCCATCATTATTAAGCTATCTCCTTAGTCCTGGAAGCAGTCAAATGCCTTGAAGATCCAGCTCTTCTCTTTGACTCCAGTGTCAAATAACTAGCATTTCAGTTACTAACTAGGTGCTAATTATCTGTTGCGACTAACTACCTGTAGTTAATACCTGCTTCTTATTTTCTCAGACACTTCCCATTTCTAACTAAGCATAAGACTACAGCAGTACTCTTCAGTAACAGTACTATCTTCATATAAGCAAAGAACCAGCTGCTTTATTTTCTGCTTTTACAGGAAGACCCTGCTAATCTCTGTACCAGACTGAGCTGCTCACTAGGTCATCAAACCAAAGAATGAAACACATTGCAGTGTGCCTGACTGGAGACAAATTCATTTTCCACTAATAGTGTTGTACACACTCCTCACCAAGAATTGCTTGCTCCTGGGTTAGCTCCTGGAAGCGTTCGCGCATATTTTCCAGCTCCACAACAAGGCGACGCTCAGATTCCTCTTTCATATTCAAGGCCTCTTCCAGTGCAGCTTTTTCTGCAACATAGCCTTCAATAATGCCTAAAATCCCAAGTCAGAATGAAAATAAAGCAGTAGACAAATTCATCTATTGGAAAAAATCAGCTTGAAAACATGAATAAACAGTTTTATGCAAACAATGGAAGGTGACATAGAAAGGAAGATGTGCAAGATGACTTAAATTTACACTGTAGCCAGGCTTTTTGAAGTATCTTACAGAATAAAATGTACCAGTTAATGTATTCTAACAGATTTTATGAGGCTGACGTGTCACAAAATGTCTGCAAACATGTGGAACGTATATGGGGATTGTTAAGCCTTGATGGCCTGGGATCACCTCACCACATAGGAGAGCCTGACACATTGTCTGCTGGGGGCTGAAGTTCAAAGAAACAGAACCTTCAAAAAGTAGGATCAAGTGTTAGTGTCAGAGCCCAAGAAATCCAGAAAGGAAGGAAACAGGATTTTGGAAAGACCAAATAAGCCTAAAGCAGTATGATTGAGAAGAGGAATGGAAAGCAGATGACATGATTAGGGAGAGAAACTCAACTTGAAGGACACAGAAACCCTCAAACATTCTTCTACATAAAGAAGACCTCAAGTCGTAATCTTCACAAGGGGGAATTAGACTGACGATATGCAGTCTGTGATAGTGTTGAGATCAACAGCCTCAGCCTTTCTGTCTCTTCTTGCAGGATCTCTTTATGCCTGCACTACCATCAAACATTTGTCTAGTTCATGCTGAACCCTTTCAAGGTCAGACAGGTGGGGCTGATTTACACTGGGAGTATATCTTCTTTTCAATAATCCAAGCTCCCATGTTTAGACATGCAGGAACACAAACCTCTGTTTTAAAAATTATGGTATTTTTCACACACAGTCAATGGTATAAGTACAGGACTAAGCACTATCACGCTTGCCCCAGGGAAATGCTATTCTGATTAAGAGAGTTAAGTAGTAGATTTGCAAGAGAAGACCCAAGCTTCAAGTAACTTAGTAATGTGAAAGGCAGAAAATGGATTATAGACAGGCAAAATCAACAACAAAAAGACACAAAAAGCATATCATAGATATCTGGAGGAATGAGCTATGAGTAAGTGACACTGACATCTCTTTGTATTGGTTTTATTTTCTTACCCTCTGCTTTATGAAGCTCTAATGCCAGCTGATTCTTGGCCTCACTTTCCTCACTGAGGCACTCCATTAGTTCCTGGTGCTGACTAACCACTTGGGCAGTTTCCTGATTTCGGCGGCTGAATTCTTCTTCAAATTGTGCATGGTTTTCATGCATTTTCTCCAGCTAAAAGTAAATAATTTCCCTTAGCATCAGATCTTGGATGAACATGCAATGTAACAGTACTACAGACATTTAAACAAAAACCCTCTTTTAATTTTTTTTATAACATTTATGCATTAAGGTCCAGGTTTTGAAGTTTCACTTTAGTATTAGGTTGACTTTGCCCAAAACCCCTGGACACTTTGGTGACTCCCTGTACTCACATACCTGTATTTTTGCCACAAATCTTACTTAGGCACGTAAGTTTCTTTTCTGTGCATAAAATGAGATACCTCCCTGTTGGCTAAACTGCTCAGCTTGACAGTTCTTGAGCTACTTGAAATTCAAAGCATCCTTGCACTTAAATTCTTCAAGACATTCAGGCATGTCTAACAGACAGTGAAGTCAATACATCATCAGGTTTCCAAGGCATGGCACCAGTTCTCTGAGACTACGTATCTTGCATTCTTATGTGCAGTGTCTCAAGTTCAAAGGAAAGGAATAGAGCAGCCCCATTCCCATTTAGTTTATATTTAGCTTATTGTGGTGGATAGAACATTTCACAGACATAAGCAAAGTATGCTTGAAAGCAGCTGATGACCTAAAAATGGTGACCTAAAAATCTAGATCTGCCATGGCTTATGCAAGTGCTTTAACCACAAGTTAGCTACGTGCTAGTGGAACCAACATCAGTACCCAAAAGTACTAATTTAAGTCCCTCATTCTAGGAGGGATTTTTTTAAGATGGTGAATATACATTCACACAGATGCTTATCTCTGGGTTGCACAAAATACCTGATGAGAAGACGAATTTCAGCTATATTCCTTCCCTTCACATTTTCTCTTAAGTTAGGAGCTTTTTTACTCAACAAACTCATTACTGTAGCACTAAGTTCAATCCATCTACCTCAGATTTACCACTTTTCTTTGCAAAGCTGAATGTCTAGATACTGCAAAACTCAGTAAGGAAATACTCAAATTCTTTTATGATATTGAGTTCAGCTCCTGTTATCACAGTTAAGCAGTATATAATTACAAGGATGTTTGCTTGCTGCTATCTACATATTCCCAAAATGTTTTAACATGGGACTGAGTTTTCTTGAACCTCCTTATCAATGCTGAAGAAGCATTGATGTGAAGTGCAATAAAAACCCCTGAAAACCCCTTAACTATTGGTCTCCTGAAGTTACCAAATGCATCCAGAAATCCTAGTTTAAATCTATGTAAGGCAACCAATCTATAGCCTTCCTACAGGACCTGCTAGAAGAAAAAAGAAGTCATTAAAGTGTAATTTATAATGATCAAATAAGGGCAAAAACCCTGCTTCATTGTAAGAAGCAGGGGGTGCACATGCCTCCCTATGCTGATAACTTGTCATGTATTTGGACAAAATCTATTTCTTTTTAGTAGCCAATCCTACAGGGTGCTAAATACACAAGCCTTAAAACAGATTCACATTTTCAGTATAATTATACATCTATACAGATTAAAAAGTTTTACTTGTTTAGTTGATTCTGTAACCAGTTCCAGAAGTCTCTCCACTGCAGTGCGCAAACGATGACCAATCTTCAGTATCGTTTCTTCATTTTCACATACCAATTCTGGCTTTGCAAAAACACTTTCACATAAGTATTGGCTCAACTCAGACCCCTCATCAGTCACTGGAGACAGCTGGTTGTGTTCTGTGAGAGTTTCATCAAGCAGCTCATCTACTGAAAACAAGCAAGCTATTTAAAAACACAGAAAAAAGACACAGAACTGGCCACTCAGGTAACAACTGACATCAGACAGTGACATTGGTTGGTCCTGAAGATGTATTACAAGGTGAAAACTTGTACAGATCAATAAGTCAATGTTGATAAATCAAGACAGTCTTTCACAACATTTGGAAATATTCTGTTATATCAGGGCCTCAAACTCTGCATTCACCAAGTTCATCTTTCCTGTCATATGATCCATTCAACCTTTTCCAGCAACATTTTAGCAGTTGCACTATTAAAAGAATTAAAATGAAAGAACACTGATAGACACTCTCTAAAGTGTGGAGCAACTTTGAAAGAGACACAGAAAACACTGCAACAAAAGATATCCCCTTTCTGAACCTCATCCATATAAAAAGGAAATGAAAAGGTGTTTTACAAGAACGTGAATTGACTACATCCAGGTATGCAGATTTGTACTCACCTTTTTCTAGGTGATGCTTTTCTTTGGCTTTGAAATACTGCATGAATCCCATTTCTTCCATAATACTGTGACTTTCTCTAGAATCTCCAGAAGCCAGACTATCATCAAGGCAAAGACCAATCTTGCTACAGATAAGGTCCTCAATAGCTATTGTGGCCTTCACCAACTCCATAAGCAATTTCAAAAGATGCTGGTAAGATTCCTGCAGTTTTTTCCTAGAACAAAAGTATATCAAACACTTCAAAAGTTGCATGCACTTGATTTAAAAGACACTTTGAACCTACTGAAAAACTGACAGTCTAAAATGGGTATCTTGCTGTAGTTTGACAGTTATCAGTGAAGATGATTTACATGACTCACAAAAAAAACCAAGGCCCTTTTCACAGAGCAGGCTCAGCAAAAAAACTTTGTCTTCTCCACAGTTAGATGGAGAGATCATACTGCAGTCACAAGCATTTCAGGCTTCCACATCTGTAGAAGCACCAGCAGGGAGAACACTTTTACTACTGTAGTATCTGCAACATCAAAATAACTAGGGGTGTTCTGGCAAAGTACACAACAAAAATTATAATTATGAAAATGTTTTAGTTTTAAGAAAAACAGTAAGCCAGTTTCTTAGAGGTGAGAGAGGGAATTCTTCTAGAAGCTTATTCAGCATGACAGCTTCTCTAACCCACACATTCCAATAACATATCAAATCAATCCATGTTGCACCGAAAGGTTTTGTGACCAAGAGGCTTTATCTATTTCCTATCTTTTTCCAAGATTACAGACAGTGGAAACACGAAAACACTAGAGTCTCCATCAGACCACAAGGAAAAAAAGGAAGAAAAAAAAAAAAAAATCTTGCTCTCCATATCAACAGAGGTTGGTAATTAAAAAAAAAACCCTCAAAAAAACCTTGCAAATAAAACCAATATATCATCATCTTACACTATTAATTTGAGCTGGCTTAATTTTGCCTAGTTAGTGATTTCTTTATGAAAAGTGAGAAAACAAACAAACAAACAAAACCCCAAAAAAACCCGACTAAGCATTATGTAACCCAGGATGTACAAACCCTTCATCCTTGGACTGCTCAATATCAGATCTCAACATGGCTACCAAATTCCCTCCTTCTTCGTTTTCTCTGTCCCTCTGCTGAAGGAGTGTCTCGAGTTCAGAGTTGGTCTCCTCTATTTCATGGTTTAAAGACTCCACTTTCTTTTCCAGCTGCAGAAAATACAGTAACAATGCAACAAAGTCAATCATTTTGCCTAAACTATGAACTTCACCCAACGACCTTACCCTTCATCACTTCCTATATATTCACACAATCATCGTCTGCATATATGCAAATTTGCTTCTACAAGTACAAGAAATGAAGGACAGCAGAAGACTAAAAATGAATGGTTATTTTTTTAACTGTCTTTTTCTGATGTTCATTTTGCTTCAGGGAGCTGCCTCACTTGCATTCAGACTCAGTGCATACAAGCAATGCAAAAAGCTTGTAAAAACTTTGCATCATATTTTAGTTTGCTCTTAGTTTGCTTTCATTGTTATGCCTCAAAGACACAAAGCAATGTCCTAGCATAAATTTTGACACTGTAGCACACAAACCTGAAGAGCAACCTGATCCAGTATCATCAGTGCTGGCTAACTTTCTTCTTTGCTTTATAAGTTCTGCCTGAAAACAAGTTTCTAGAAAAATATCTTCTCTCCTCATATTTATATGTTCAGATGACACCTCCATTCCATTAAAAAAAAAAAAGATGTATGTATATACACCAACCACTAACCCCTGGATTTTGCTGCCAAATCAGTACTATTTTGTTAGAAACTTTGTCTCATAAGTAAGCCAAGAGATTAGTCAAAATAGATATTTGGGAGGAAACTGTAGGGAAAGAAAAGCATTCTACTCCCATGCCAACCTTCTCAGCCCTCATCAAATCCTGCATGAAGAGCAGGAAACAATAATGCATTTCTTCCAGTAGGAGAAATTCTGCATGTTACTCCCCGTTTTCTCACTAAATATAAAGGCCTAACAGAACAGTCTAATATACCAAATTTACATTTTGGTCCTGAATTCAAGAGAAGACATGAATGTTTGATTTCATTTTATCTTCTATTTTGAAAACTCAAAGCTATTATTTTAATCATTGGAAAAGAACTTGACATTTCTAAACTTCCTAATTAAAACAGACACCTTTTTCAAGCTGTTCCCCTCTCTCTAAAGCTTTCTGGGTAACCTAGATTCAACTTAGATATTTGCTTCACAGGAGACATAAAATTTTGTTTTCTTTGGCAAATGAATATTATCTTTGCCACTTCTGGATCCAAACTTCCCATTTGCCTGTCTTACTTCCTGCAAGCTATAGGTCAGTTGGTCTAACAAAAGCTACTACAGCACTATTTTCTTGATAAAAAAATGTGATAGATACAGATGGCATCAATACACAGACAACAAAAAGGCAAACATAGAATCATAGAATTGTTAAGGTTGGAAAAGACCCTTAGGATCATCAGGTCCAACCATTAACATACCACTGCCAAGTCTGCCACTAAACCATGTCCTCAAGTACTGCATCTACCCGTCTTTTAAATACCTCCAGGGATGGGGACTCAACCACTTCCCTGGGCAGCCTGTTCCAGTGCCTGACTACTCTTTCAGTAAAGAAGTTTTTCCTAATATCCAACCTAAACTTACCCTGGCGCAGCTTGAGGCCATTTCCTCTCGTCCTATCGCTTGTTACTGGGGTGAAGAGACTGACCCCCACCTCTCTACAACCTCCTTTCAGATAATTGTAGAGGGCAATAAGGTCTCCCCTCAGCCTCCTCTTCTCCAAACTAAACAACCCCAGCTCCCTCAGCCGCTCCTCGTAAGGCTTGTGCTCTAGACCCTTCACCAACCTCGTTGCCCTTCTCTGGACACACTCCAGCACCTCGATGTCCTTCTTGAAGTGAGGGGCCCAAAACTGAACACAGTACTCGAGGTGCGGCCTCACCAGTGCCGAATACAGGGGCACTATCACCTCCCTGGTCCTGCTGGCCACACTATTCCTGATACAAGCCAGGATGACATTGGCCCTCTTGGCCACCTGGGCACACTGCTGGCTCATGTTTAGGCGGCTGTCAACCATCACCCCCAGGTCCTTTTCAGCCAGGCTGCTTTCCAGCCACTCCTCCCCAAGCCGGTAGCATTGCCTGGGGTTGTTGTGACCCAAGTGCAGGACCCGGCACTTGGCCTTGTTGAACCTCATACAGTTGGCCCCAGCCCAACAATCCAGCCTGTCCAGGTCCCTCTGCAGGGCCTTCCTACCCTCCAGCAGATCGACACTCCCACCCAACTTGGTGTCATCTGCAAACTTACTGAGGGTGCACTCAATCCCCTCATCCAGATCATCGATAAAGATATTAAACAGGACCGGCCCCAACACTGAGCCTTGGGGAACACCACTCGTGACCGGTCGCCAACTGGATTTGGCTCCATTCACCACAACTCTCTGGGCTCGGCCGTCCAGCCAGTTTTTAACCCAGCTCAGAGTGCACTTGTCCAAGCCGTGAGCAGCCAGCTTCTGCAGGAGAATGCTGTGGGAGACAGTGTCAAAGGCCTTACTGAAGTCCAAGTAGACAACATCCACAGCCTTCCCCTCATCCACTAAGCGGGTCACCTTGTCATAGAAGGAGACCAGGTTAGTGAAGCAGGACCTGCCTTTCATAAACCCATGCTGGCTGAGCCTGATCCCCCGGTTGTCTCGCACATGCCGCATAATGGCACTCAGGATGATCTGTTCCATGACCTTCCCCAGCACCCAGGTCAGGCTGACAGGCCTGTAGTTCCCCGGATCTTCCTTCCGACCCTTCTTGTAGATGGGTGTCACATTTGCTAACTTCCAGTCATCTGGGACCTCCCCGGTTGACCAGGACTGCTGATAAATGATGGAGAGTGGCTTGGCAAGCTCCTCCGCCAGCTCCCTCAGTATCCTCGGGTGGATCCCATCTGGCCCCATAGACTTGTGGGCATCCAGGTGGAGGAGCAGATCGGTGACTGCCACCTCTTTGACAGCTGGGACTACATTCTCTGTCCTATCTCCATCTCCCAGCTCAGGGGCATGAAAACCTCGAGGATGATCAGTCCGACTATTAAAGACTGAGGCAAAGAAGGCATTAAGTACCTCAGCCTTCTCCTCATCCTTCGTGGCCAAGCTTCCCTCCGCATCTAACAAAGGAGGGAGATCCAACCTTCTTTTATAAAGCAGTGTTAATCTCCCTGAGAAATGGCTGAATACCAGTTTTCAAGCTGATACCCAGTTTCAATTTCCATGTTACTGCTGTAGCACTCGAACTAAGAGACAGAGCTCATCATATATTACACCTCGAAAACTAGCGATCACAAGAATTATACACACAGTCCCCGTATATACATCTTGAGAAAGGTGAGAGCACTGTGCTAAAATACAACCACAAAAGCGCATGTAAAATCTAGGTCTAAAATATTTTCCACGCACCTGGATAATTATTGCTTCTTTTTCCTGCAGCTGGGCTGATAACATCTCCTGCTCCTTTTGGTGAGCAGCCTGTGCCTTCTCCCTCTCCTGAATCAGAATCTGCTCCTTGTCATGTAGTGATGCCTTTTTTTCAGCTTCAAATTCATCCTGCATAAGTCACATATAGTTTGATTTACCAGGGGGGGGGACGACCACACCCCAGAAAAACCCACAACCAACCCCCCCCCCTTTTTTTTCCCCTTTAAATGTGCACACCTTACCTCTCAGATTAACTAGCAGTAACTTACATAGTTAACACCCCCAATCAACAAAATTATGCCAAAACTATGATTTGAAAATAGTTAAGTAGGTAAATGAACTATCTGAATGTGCCCACTGAGACCTGGGTTATTTCAGACTGCTGAGATAGTGATGAGGACCAGAAAACAGATGGACAAGTTGGGACAGAGATGGACAGAAGCCACTTTCAGCAACTGCAAGTAGTACAACATGCATAGTACTGAGTGCCACATAGGAGGAGTGATTTACCAGAACAAACTGAAAATCTGCAACGTAGATTTACATGGCTAAATGATCTAGAAGCTATTAAAGTGGACCTCACCTCAGAGTACTCTAAAGCACTCTTAAAGGAAGGCATTATTAAACAACCCCTACTCCTGCATTGGCAAATAAGGGAGGTGAAACAAGGTCCTGGGATCCCTTCCCAAAGAGGCGAAAAGGAAGTAATTGTTTCTGCAACACCAGAACTGGGGAATAAGTCTTCCTGATCACAGTATTAAAAAACCTCATGCAATTTGATCTATGAAAACCAATACACTCCAAGGTGACAGCTGCCTTTTTTTATTGGTAAGTCAAGACAACAATTTTTCCCCAGGGCATGAAATAAGACTTCAGAGCAGAACATATGTAGTCACCTGAGCTGTCCTGGATCCTTTGTGGAAGACTCAGCCAGTCCTTGCACTGAGTAGAATAACCCATTCATCACCAGCTCCTCAGGTGAGGACTGCTTGCTGCTCGATGAGACCATAAGGTCTGTCATCATAGCCAAGATCAAGACCAATGTTGGTACTTGGGCAATGACAATACCAACTCTTACTCAGAATCCATGAGGCAGAGCAAGGCAGAAGAGCCAAGTCTGCACAGAATTATAGACTCAAACAGCAGAGCACTTAGCAGTTAGCAAGATACAAATGAACAGACAAAGGAGTATGAGGACTTTCCTCAACCAGTACAGTAAACTTGTGGACAAAGTCTCTGAAACAGCCTGTCTATTCTTCTGAGAAGCAGTGCATCCACTAAAAGACTATGCCAGACTGTAGAAAGGAAGTCTGAATACCTAAAATCTCCTAGGGGAGACAGGAAGAAGAAAGCAAGGAAACTGGCTGGCATGAAGACAACCCCATAAATGAGCATGGGGGAATCAGGCAGGGGAAGGCTCATCGGAAAAACCTGTATCAGACCATGACACGGCTCAGCCTGACATTGCAAAGAGATCCAGTCAGTCTCTTCTGGGACAAAACACCAGTCATCAAGGTAATGAGACAAAAAAAAAAAACCAAAACCAAAAAAAAACCAAGCCACCAAGAACAGAGACATCTGTACTAGCAGTAGAATTACCCCTGCCAAAATTTCAATTAAGAGAGAGGTTTCTGATGTCCCAAATGCTACACTCAGTAACTAAAGCACCTAGACAGCACAAGAGAGAGAAAAGCAGGCATCACTTCTGGGGTATATACATAACGGTCAGTCCAGTCCCAGTTTCTGTGGACTGAAGACTGGGGTTCAGCTGAGGACAGCAATGCCAACTATACCTCCAGCAGCTTTTCAGGATATACTTGTATCCTCTCTTTCAAAAGACAGCTGCACCAGATGGGAGAGGTCAAAGAATGACCAGGACTCCATAGTGGGCCAGAAGCAGGAAACAGAAGAAATTTTCTGCACATCTGCAGCATCCAGTTCTAGATGTTTGTGCAACTGTTAGGAAGAATCCCACCTCAGGCTGGAGCACTGACAGGAACAGTAAGTATCTGTTGCAATCTCCCAAGGAGAAGCAAATAAGGAGATGGTAGTTCATCTAATCTAAATTATTTGTGCTCAACAAGTTGAGCTCAACACGTGCTCAGTTCAGTGATAACACTGAGATGAATGTAAGCACTGCTCCCAGCGTGTTGGTGAGTTTCCCTCTCTCTTCTGACACAGGATGTGTCTTCTACATTCATTTAATAGCTCTACACATGCTTGTCACCTAACCAATGAAAACATTTTGCACAAGGCTTAGAAGATGATAGGCAATTACTACATTGTACACAAGGCCAAACAAAGATAATTTTCAGGGATAAGCATCTTGAAGATGCTCATCAAGATGAAAGTTTGGAACTCAAATGATGAACCCAAGAGAGCAGAAATTAAGAACAACTGCAAAAAAAAAATCTCATGCACAAAGTGCTCACTGCCATCACACACTTGGTAAAAGCTTAAATAACACTGAATTTTTGTTGCCATATATGTACAAGTGCAGTAGACAAGGGATGATAGGCCAAGGGCTTGGTCTCTGCAGACACCAAGAAGAAAAAGTTTCAAATAACAAACTGAACATAAATGTACGCAAGGACTGTTGCTTGGAGCAAATACATTCCACTGATTTTTTTTGGTTTTGCTTGAAGGACACCACTTCACATCCAATTCAGGATTTTAAGACAACCCTGTAGTAAATACCGTAACTGCTTACGGAACACTGCATTGTTTTCAATACTGCTTTTCTAGTTCTAACACTGTAAGCAAGGAAGAGATCTAACTCAGATTGTCTTTTTAAAGTCATATGTTCTTTTCCAGAAAAAACACACTACCAGTGCATGCTCTGAAGTTCATTTTAATCAGACCCTACCTTCAGCTGTGCAATCTGCTGTTCAAGCAGTACCTCCGACTGACACTTCAGCAGCTCAATCTCTTCCTGGAACTGAAGCTGCTGCTTCAATTTTACCTCCTCAAATTGAGCCAGAAGAGCTGTCCGCACAGTTTCTACTTCAGAGGCCGATGCAGAAGCATACACCTGCAGACAAGTAACATAAAATACTTTAGCGATAGTGTTGTAATTAAGGAAAAAATAAAACCAAACAAAAACGAAGCCATCAAGCTCAGCCAAATTCTTAGGAATAAAACGCAATAGTTCTCTCCAATCCTCAAGGCCAGGCAGAGCTGCTATCTCTCATCATGCTGACTACAGGAAAAAAGCAAGTTTATAGAAATAGATAAGAAGCAACAGGACATTAGGTACCAAGTGTCTCCTGTATTCATGAGACCATCAGGTCACGCTAACAGAGTAGTCCCTACTTGTTCTTTTCAACAGACATTCATCTAAGAGAAATTCAAAGAAATAAGGAAGAAAGAGGGGGAGAGAAACACAGGGAGAGCATATTTTGTTAAGATGCAATTTCTCTTCTTCAAATGGGATTAAACATCATGCAGCTATATTTAATGCAATTATCCTCTGAGATACAACAAAGAAGTCCATCAAAAATATCAGAGAAAGATTTGGGGTTTTTTTGTTCGTTTTTCTTGGTGTTTTTTTTTTTTTCTTTCTATTATCCTCTCTAAGAAGAGTCACTGTAGTCATCAGAATAGACAGAAATCCTTTTTCTAGGATGAAGGGCTTAAAAATTCAATAATCATGAGAACTTCCCCCCAAAACTAACAAAACTAACTTCCCAGGTAAGCTATTCTTCCGAAAATAAAGAGCCAGCTAGAAACCACTACCAGCTCTACAGCCTGACAGTCCAAAAGAACACAGGGGATCTCCTCAAACCTACATGTTTTTTGTGAGGTGCACCAAGTAATACAACAGTGCACCAGTGATTAGGGAGTTATTTGGCACACTATCTAATTTTCAAATTAGTAAGTTAAAAAGGAAGAGTAAGTTACATTTTAACATAATATATGTTGTTTGGTTATAGCTAGATAAAGCTTATTTTGTTTGTGACTTCTCCTAATATATGAATGTAATAATATAGAAAAGTGAAACGTCTTGATCACTTGTGGCTGCTTGCATCAACAGAAGTCAGATTGTATAAAAGACTGAATAAATAGAAGATCTTATTTCATTTCAATGTTTAAAGAGAACTTAGTGTAGATGATCAAATTTTTAGTCTTCATTATGAAAGTAAACATCAAACTTACACATAAACATTCCCAACAAGAAGAAATGGTAAAGCTTTAAGGGCAACTACGAAGATTTCCAAACCTCACTGAGAAAACATATTTGGAAAAAGTATTACCTACTAATTTCTACTAATTTCTCTAAAAAAAAAGAAGAAATCAATGTTAGTAAAGATTGTTCACTTATAAAAGCTTGAAGTGAGCAGTTACTTTCCACAAATGGTTAATGACCCAATTTATTACCTATTAGTTTTGCATCAAAATGGCAGCTTTAACATTTTGAATTAAATACAGCAGGAACTCAGAAGAAAGCAAGCCCACTTCCCTCCCCACCCCCCAGTAAAGACAGCACTGCAAACGTGGATTTACATTTTAAAAATTCAGGAAAATATACATATCTGAATTCTTTTAAGTCCTTTTAGATAAAGCAAGTCTTAAAAATGTTAACTTTGTCTCCTCTTATCTACTGGCACTATTAAAAAAAAAAAAAATCCAAAAAGCATTTAGATACACAGTCTTACTTTTGAGGTTAATAAAACTGAATTTACTTTATGTTAAAGTATGGATTATTTTGGGTTTAGGTATTAGCAACATTCCAACCTCTTGCTCATCTTCATGCTGCGCTTTTAGTTTCCCCAGTTCTTTTTCCAGCTCCCTGGAGTATTCTTCCTTATGTTTCTTAATTTCTGCCTCATGAAGATCCTGAAGTTCTTGGAGTGCTTTTCTGTGCTTTTCCTCCATATGTAATACTTCCCCACGTAATATATCCAGGGCCAGACATTTTTCTTCTTCCAGCAGCTTCCTTTGATTTTGAAGAGCTGTGTTCAAATCATCCTGTGTAAGCATTAATTAAAAAAGGGGAGAAAAAAGTAAGTACAAATATTTCTGTAACCCATTTGTAAAGCACATGTCCTGCTGTATCAAAGCTTTTTAAGTAAACACAAACAATATTGCCTCCTGTATGATGAGCACACATACATATATACAGATACACACTATGTAATTGAAATGGATTTTTTTCCTATCTAGTAAAAGTTTTGTAAATCCCCTACTTTTTCCTCTATCCATGACAGCACTCCCCATCAGCACAATCTTCAACTTTTGCTTTTTGAAGTTCTTTACACCCAAGAACAATTAAAATGCAGATTTAAGATTAGTTAGCAAAGATAGGACAGAAGAAAAATACCCACCTTTGCCCGCACAAGACCTTCCTCTTAGCCTTTGCAGGCACAAAACCAACATATAATTTTCAGAAGTGGGCATGGTGACAGACAAGTCTGAAAAACAGTACATCTCTCTCTGAAAGGCTCTGAAGTTTTAGCAATGAGCTAAGCCTTCTTACCTCTTTGACTTGGAGATGTCTTGGGAACATTTTTTACCCATCTGAACTCTAAAAGAGCTCATACCTCTGCCCTATCAAGAGTAAAGCTATGGACTTCTGTTAAAGGCCCTAAGGCAAGTTCCACTCGCCCACGACCTGCTCCCAAAATCCCATCTGGGACCTTTAGAGATACCTTTCTTCTATTCTTCCCCTCGAGACTATTCCACTAGGGAGGATCTTTGGATTCCTAGAGATGTAGCTTAACCTACAGAATTACATTTACGTTGTTCTAATCACTTCTGAAGAATTACATGGTAACTCTATCAGGCAGAGAAGCTCTGAGCCACAAAATGGAGACCCTCCAATCTGAATGTTAAAAAATATTTACTTCATTTGTACCTTTTCCACACACCAAGATAGAAAACTCATTAGTCTGAGCATTTGGGGGGCGAAGCGACAGATGGACTTAATTTTCAGCTTCAGTTTCCTATTTCAGCTCACAATATGGCCACACACAAGTGTTAGTGCTAGCACAAAGGAGGTTGTAGAAATACACCCCGAGAACACAGGAAAAAGCAATCCCATGCAATGTACCATGAAATTTTACCTTCTATGCTAAGTTTTCTTTCTGACTCACCTTATGAGCTTCTTCTGCTTCAACAGCCATGACTTTAAGTTTTTCCATATGAACAGCAGCTAGCTCAATTTTTAAATTATTTTGGGAAAGCTGAAGTTCTTCATCGTGCTTTAATTTCAGCATCTCTATCTCCTGAACCAAGCGTGCTTGATCCATTTTATCCTTTTCATGGAGCTGTTCTGTGTGCTGCAGCTGCAGCTTCTCAAGAGCCTGACTGTGTTCATCTCTTATATTCTGAATTTCAGATAGGTAGGACGACTCCAAGGAATCCAGATTTGATAAGTGTTTAGCCTCCAGCTCATCAATTTGTGCCTGATGCTTTGTCTGTAGTTCAGCAACATAAGCTTCAAGCTGAATCTGCTGTTTACTTTCTAGTGTAGATTTAAGTGTCTCAATTTCAGCTTGGTGCTTTGTCTGAAACTCAGCTGTAAGAGACAAAATTTGCTGCTTATGCTTCTCTTGTAACTGCTGACTTTGGAGTTCCAGCTCATCAACGTGCTTCTTTTTCAGCTCTTGGAGAAGAATCTCTTGCTCAGTTGTGAATTTCTGAGTCATAGCTTTGTGTCCCTCCATAAACCTATATTATTTCCAAGAAAGTTAAGAGAATATTGTCAAAAAGACACTGTTGGTTTTTTTTTTTTAATCATTGAAATAATAAATAAAACTCAAAGAAAAATAAGTAGGCCGTACTTAGCCTCCACAAATTTTTCTTTATGTTTCAAATACAGAACTAATTCAAAGCAAGCCACAAAGATGATTTCATAGCCACATAATTAAAGGTTTATGCAACGTCACTTGGTAGTATCTGGTTATTACTACGTAGACTGAGCAACATACGAACATCATTCTGTTTGAGAAAATACTGCCATATGAGAGCATCTAGGACATAGTATATACATTGTCTACATCTCAAATGTGTTGTCTGCAAGTAAACAAACTGTCATAAGAAACATCTCTAAAAACATCTAGTTAAGCCTGAGACATAAAACCATTGTGGAATTGTATGTGGGATACTTGGGGGCTCCTCCAAACTCATCTCAGCTCTCTGAGGTCTGCTTAAAGCTTGATGCAGAAGATTTAGTATCTGAAATGCTGCAATTTACTGTAATCATCAACTATAGTATTTTTGGATACAGACACCAATAATTAAAAAGTTATTGGTTACTTAAAGGCTACGTTCTTGCTTTCAGCACTTCCTTACAGTAATTATTTCCCCAGTCTTGTTCTATGAGCTTATGTTTGGGGAGGAAAGAAGGGATAAATTTGAAGCAATGCATGCAAACACAAACAATGGGGGTAGGAAGGGGAGGAAAAACTGAGCAGTTACAACCTTCACGTCTAACCAGCAGTGAAGAATATCATATGCAGCCCATCAACCTCAGCATTCAGAGGATAACATAAGCTTCATTCACCAGGAAAAACTTGCTCAAATTCATTTGAATTGTTTGAAAACACTTGAAAAAATTTAGAGAATTTTTCCACTTACATGTCCTGTAACACTTCCCCTCTTCAAGGCTAGTATATGATTTTTTTTAGCTGGGTGTTGTATTCTTAACTGTAACAGGCAGAACTTGACTACACTTCATTTGATTTGCTAGACTAGATTAAATGCATTTACATGAAGCAAAATTCTATAATAAACTGTAATGGATAGCATTACTGTTCCTTGGGAGAGTAAGCTTTACATATATAAGTTAGCTGGTGCCATCAAGTGACAAACCTACATCACTACGACTCATTAAGTTTAAAATAAGAAAAAGTAACAATAACAATGACTGAACGGGTAAGTGAAAGTGCCCAAATACTCAGGACTTACTTGTTTTGTGCTTCCGTAAGTTTCAGTGCACATTCTTCCTGCAGACAAAGTGTGGCCTTTTCCATTTCTTTTGCCATGCATGCTTTGGCTGCCTGCAGGTCACTGTCATATTGCTCCTGAGATTTCTGCATAGCCTGTGCACTTGCAAGGCTGTCCTCTAGTTGCTGCAAGTTGTTTTGCTGCTCTTTTACCAACTTCTCTAATTCTAGAATTTTGGCAGCTTGGTGATCTTGAAGCTGATTCATTTCAGCTTCACGAAGTTCAAACTCCTTTTGTAAATTCTGCTTCTCATATTCTGCTCTATTTTGCAGTTCTATACGCAACAATGATAACTTTTCTTCTGCTTGGATTCTCTGGTCCTCACTTTCACATTTCCATTTCTTCTCTTTTTCTTTGTACATAGTTTCCATTTTCTGGAATTCTTCTCTGGCTTCTCTTAATTTATTCTTGTGATCCTCAGCAATTTTATATTTTATCTGTGAACACAGTTATTAAAAAACGCATAAAATACCGAAACCACACTGAAGTGTGTGAAGTGAACCTTCTCAGGCATTTAGGGTCTTGGAGACATTCAATTCTTGCAACGAAGTCATCCTTCCAAATAAAAGTAAGGTTGAAGTGTCAATTTATAGGTACTTGAATTCAATGCACTATTAAGAATTAATTGGGGTAAGGAAGATAAGAAAAAATTAAAGGAAAATTCTAGAATTAATATGGTACTCTATGTTGTTTTCTCTTGGGGCCACTTTTCTTCATTTCAGGAGTTCAACTTAAAAAGCTATGTGCACCTTAGGTATTTATATTGGGCACAATTAAAAAAAAAAAAAAAAACAAACAAAAACCAACTCATTTAAACCTCTCCTCTCTTTATATCTTCCAGTGGTATTTTATATGCCGTGTCCAAGACCATGATCTCATACATAGCATAAAAGCAACATAAAAAGCATGTAGCATAAAAGCATAAGCCAAAGTGCCAAACAGTTGCTCAGTGACAAAAGAAAAAAAAGACTCTAAAAATACACTAGAGGTAAACAAATAAATACTAAACTAAGGAAACAGGGTCATCTCTTGAAAGAAAATTAAAAGCTAATAAGAGATCACATAGGAGCATCAGTATGAAATTTACTCTTCAGTTTTCACTTGGAAGGTTTGTTTTGAACAAATATTTAAGCATTTATTTATGCTACAACCTAAATGAAGAGGCAGAAGAGAAATGCAAAAACCCCAGATTTTTATTAACACACAATCCATAAAAACTTGGGGTGGTAAAGGGGGGCACTGGAAATAGAGAGGCAGTTGAGGAAATTGGTTCACTCTGTTTCTGAAAGAGAGAGACCAGAAGGCAAATGAAGTATGTATTTCCAGATACATGCGGTACAGGCTTACTTCAAACACTGCATTCTGTATATGCTTATCTTTTACCCAGCCAGCAGTGCCACAAACAAGATACTGCAGGTGGCAGGAGTAAACCAGCAGCACTGAAAACTTCACTACTGGAAGCTTCAACCAAGTCTCCATGTTATCTACAAACAGTCTGCAACTGTTTTCTCTGGCCTTCTCCACCAGCTTTTAAGTCTAGAAAAGGATACACATACCTATCTCTCTTTAAAAAGGGAGGAGGACTTGAGAAATGAGAGCTTCATCCATCTAATTCTCATAAGCATTCAAACATCAGAAGAAATTAAACAATGAATTAACATCCAATCTAAGTTTATCCTCAGAGGGGACAGCTGATTTAACAGGTAAGAGGGAAGAGGGAAGGTGCCAGATATGATTCTTTCAGCTCTAAGACTTTGACAGTGAAGGTATAAGAGCTACACCAAAGCAAAGCAAAAGCAGAAATCTGTTGTCCGAGCCTTTCTTGTTCCCTCAAAAAATGGTCTGAAAAGTTATTTCAGCTTCAAAAGACAGCCCTATCAAAACCAGAAATTTCTTAGAGGGGACCCATTCAGCAGAAGGGTTTTTTTCATCTGCCACAGGGCCTTCTGCTGAATTACCACATGACAGTATGCAAGTGCACCGTATCACTTTTGCACCAGGACACTATGATGTGCTGCAGGGAGATGTTCAGGATGGGGACCTTTTGTACTTGCCTGTATTGAAGTGGTATACGTATGCTTGACCCACGTCAATATAAAAAGTGGACTGGATCAACCCCTGAAGCACCTGCCTTCCCACACTATCTGGGCTCTTAAAGAAAAGTTCACCTGCAGAGAAACTAAGCATTTAACACTAAAAAGTTCACCTGCAGAGAAACTAAGCATTTAACACTAAAGTGCTCTGAACTTCAGACTCCTACTCCAATATTTGCGTGTATCCATGCAAGTCCATTTAAAGCTGAAGCTACTATCACTAAACAGGCACATTTAAAGATAAGTGCTGCTTCTATCTCCCTTGGCCTTCCCAACAGATCTGAGCTTGCCCAACTCTACACAAAACAGTACTGTAATACGAATCACCTTTTCCATTTCCTCTTTTAGATGCTTTTCATTCTGCACAGAAAAATCTTTCTGTTTAGTAATCTCTTCCTTTAAATGCTTTATTTCTTCTGAAAGCTCTGTAATACATTGTTTCTCAGAGTGGAGGAGAGAGAGCTTAGCTTTGTGCTCTTCCTCCAGCACAGACACTCGCTCAGCCACCTCCATTTCAACTTGACGTGCTGCATCTTGAGCACTCTGTAGGCGTAGCTTGGTGATTTCTGAAAAGAAGAAAACAAACAAACAAAAAAAGACATTCTGGAATTTATTTTCTTTTAACAGGTCCTATTAATGCACAGAAATAAAGCTGAACATTATCAGCTGTGCAGTTTATCAGTAGCCATACTAACTACAGTCCAACAAGAATCCCTTATCAGGATGATTTTTGTACTCTGTTCCACTTTATCACCACCTACGAAATCCATCAGTTTCAACACACACAGAATAATGGGGAAGGGTCATGAAACCCATGGCAGGACCTCCCTCCTATCAGCAACAGCCACAGAGGCTGACTTTCTTTTTGGACAATGTAATAGCAGATTTAAGCAAGTTTTATCTCCTCTTTTGCACATACTATTTACATAAAGCATCTCCCCAAAAAGCAGATGGGACAAATCTCTAAACATTCTAATTTAAGCAGTTTTGATATACTGTCTAGTATTAAAAATAAATGAAGAAAAGAAATATAACTGCAAATTAAAAAAAGTGGTACTGATCCTTTTAACCAACATACAGCAGAATATAGTTATAGCCGTGTATGTTGTATAGCTAACTGTAAGTTATGGATGATGAGTTCAAATGTTTGTGTATCATACTGTGGTCCCAGAAAGAGGTTGCAGATACAAGATCTGCCATGATCCCTTACCTGCACCTCAACAATATATGCATTTCATACTGAACCAGTACAAGGCAGTATATTTCTATAAATTGCAATTCCAAGAAAAGCAGCAACTGTTAAGAAATTACATAAACCTAAGATCACATAGGAAGTCTCATTAAATTTAGCCATAAGAGGAACTTTCACCTGAACCCTAGAGCAAAAGATACCTATTACAAATTCTGCTCCCCATAAATACTCTCCTCTTTGTTCAAAAAATTCATCCCAGTATGCATGCCAACTAGTTGGCAAACACAGGAGGAAAAAGAAATATTAACGTTAAATGAGCAGAGCACTATCAAACCCACAAAAGGAACACAGGTAAAAAAGACATGGAACATAGAACAGAAGTGGGTCTACTCTATGGAACAGAGTGAGAATTGACCTGTATTCGCATGAAACAAGAGACATTTAACATAGCTGACAGACAACACTAACAAATTTTCAAATAAATATTAATTCGGGAATTGACTGTGCCCTTCTAGGCATCAAGAATGGAAACCTGATCAACTCCTTTTAGCAACTGCTCCGCAGTTGTAGTAGGTTTTACTACAGAATAATCACCTTCAGGTCACCACATCTTTGGAAGTGCAACTCAACATGCCCATAAAAGTCAAAAAGCAAAGTGGTCAATGCCAGGGATTAACACGTGTTAAGTGTTCCCTATAGTTTAGAGTAAACTAATAACAAATTGAAAACTTCTTCAGATAAGCCTTCAAATATTTAAAGAAAAATATAAGCCACACAAGAAGCTTACCATTTTACTTCCCAGCCTGTCAGCTCATCTTACCTTTAATATGTTCTTCCGAAAGCCGGGCACGGAGCTGCTCAAGTTCTAAACAATGCTTTCTTTTCATTTCCTCAATTTCTGTTATATATTTGTCTGACAGATCCATCTTCATTTTCATTAGGTCCTCCTTATATTGAAGTGCAAGGGAAGACCTTAAGGAATCTAATTCATGCCTGTGTTGTTCTTTAAGTTGTACCTGCAAACAGGCAAGTTCTTCCTACATAAGAAATGGGTTAGAAAGACATCTTCAGCTTTGAAGAAACCATGCCAAGAATCTTTAGATAAGAGCACTACATGAATTGCACTATAATGCACCTGCTCGACTCGTATATATCTGGTTTTCAAAAACCCTGCTGGTTTTGCGCCATTCCTACCACTCTATATGCTACCAGAGCAGCGGAGCCCCTCAAAGTAGAATCATAGAATCATTTAGGTTGGAAAACACCTTTAAGATTATCAAGTCTGACTGTAAACCTAACACTGTCAAGTCCACCACTAAACCATGTCCCTAAGTGCTGTCATAGTGTACTTCTGTCCTGGTTTCAGCTGGGATAGAGTTAATTTTCTTCTTGGTAGCCGGTATGGGGCTGTGTTTTGGATTTAGGTTGAGAACAATGTCGATGATACACTGATGTTTTGGTTCTTGTTAAGTAGTGCTAAGTACTTGCTAAGTGGCGCTCACACTGGTCAAGGACTTTTCAGCTTCCTATGCTCTGCCAGGTGCACAAGAAGCTGGGAGGGGGCACAGCCGGGGCAGCTGACTCAGACTGGCCAAAGGGCTATTCCATACCACGTGACGTCATGCTCAGTATATAAGCAGGGGAGTTGGCCGGGGGGGGGGGGGGGGGGGCTACGATCGGTGCTTGAGGGACGTGCTGGGCATCGGTTGGCGGGTGGTGAGCAATTGTACAGTGTACCGCTTGCTTTGTATTACTATCGTACTATTATTATTTGTTGTTATTATTATTGTTATTATTACTATTACTACTGTTCTGTTTTTATTTTACTTTAGTTATTAAACTGTTCTTATCTCAGCCCACGAGTTTTCCCCTTTTGCGCTTCCGATCCTCTTCCCCCATCCCACCGGTTGGGGGGGGTGAGCGAGCTGGAACCATGCCACAAGGCAGATCTGAGTTTCAGAAGCTGTTTGAAAGTATAATAGAGGGGGAATTCCCACATGCATCTCGGTAGAGAAACTATCGACTCTCAAACACTGAAGAGATCCCCCTCTACACGCCACAGAACTCAGAAGTAATAATGCATGAATGAAGTTTCATACTCAGCTAGGTAACAAACAGCAGTGAGAAAAGAGGCGTGATGCATACATTTCTCATTTTTAACTCTCATGTTTTTCGTGTGATTTACTAATGAAATTGAGCTCATGCTATCTTGTGTGCCTTGTCTGCTTGTCATTACCTCACTAAAAAAAAAAATTACTTTTTATAATTAGTTTAAAAAATAAAAATCTAAAGCCAAAAAAAGGAAAATCCCTTTTTGAAACTCTTAGTCAACTTCAAATAAGTTGAGCAAAGAAGTCAAGATCTTCAGTTACAACAAGATACATGAAAATAGGTGCTTGAATAGAAGAGGGACCAAATTAGCATCTCCACTTGAAGAGAACATACAGCAATAAAAGACACAATTACTACAGAAGCTACAGAGAAGAGAAACACCATGAATTCTGCACGTGTGTAGAAGAGCTTTGATAAGCTCCTTACTAGGCATGGGATAACCCAAACAGAGGACACAAAAGTACAGAACACCATGTTTCATCTGTTCTGCCAGTCTGAGAACTAAAGTTGGTAATTTACAATATACTTGTCAAAAATAATTAAGCCTTAATAAATGTCTCAAATTAACTAACTCTTTCTTAAGAGCTAAGAAACAGACATCAGTTTTCATACAGGTCATGTAATGAACTTTAATAAATCAAAAATACTACCTGATGTTGTTCCAGCTGTTGATTTAGCTGACCAAGGGTATCTCTTCTTTCTTTCTCAGTAGCCTTTTCAAAAACTGCAACAGAAGAACTGAGAAAGGGGTTTTAAAGTTTAAGATTGTAACATGTGTCACAAATTAGGTTAAATGAACTTGCTGACTTACAATGTAGTACTGAAAATAGGCACAGAGCAACTGTAACAATGGCTCAGGCCTGCGCACTCATGACTTCCATTGCTGTGTTTCTAAGTACAAATCACCTAATGCCCAATCGCAACATATTCAGATACTAACATCATCTTTTATATTAAAAAAAAAAAGGAAGTATGCTGTCATAACATGAGACAAAAGGAAAAAGAATAGATTACCTGATGTCCCCTGCTTGATCTTGACTCGCTTCCAACTCTGACAGTGAATATTCCTTCAGTTCTTGCAGTCTCTGATGCAGCAAAGTCAATTCTTCTCTGTAGTTTTCTTCAGCAACTCTTAGCTTCTTTTCAAAATAAAGTCTCAGTTGTTCCAATTCAGTTTCATGCTCACTTTTTCTTTGCTGACGCTGCTGTTCAAATTCTTGTTTTAAACGCTCTATTTCTTCCACCCGTGATGCACGAGCCAGAAGCTGCTCTTTTAGCTCTGGAATGGAGGCAAAACCAACACAAGTACTCAGAAGTACATATCTTTAGGCTAAGTCATTCTGTGAACATAAGCCATATTTTAGTTGTTGAGATAGCAGTAAAATGTTATCCCACAAGCTACGTAAGAAAATGAACTTCTGAAAGACTAAACATTCCTTCCTCAGAAGACAGTAAAACCATATTCTCCATTTACACTGCAGAGAAACCATCCTCATGGCAAGAATCAAAACTACCAGCAGACTGTTTGCCCTCCTCTTTTCCTTGTGCTTCAGGTCTGGGCTAGTGACATGCATAGTCCTGCAATACTGCCTAATCTTCACACCTGCTTGTTGTAGCAACCAGAAGCAACAATTTAGTCAAGAACATTTCATTTGCTTCAGGGAAAACCACTCAACAAACAAAACCAACTTCAGCACAAACTATGCAGAAAAACAAAATCACAAGAAAGAAAAAGTAAAAACAATTCTGGATTACTTTAGTGATGGTTTGGCTATCCATCATGAGCTCAAGCAGAGGCTAAATTCATTGAATTAAAAAGAACTATCCAACAACAACAACAAAGTTAGAATGCAGTAGAAAACAGCAATCAAGTCTGGTTCAGCAAGCTACCCTCCTTTCAGGGAATGAGGACAATGGCCAGCATTGCAGCGTACTCATGAACTCTTTGAGAGCTTGCTTCCTCACATTCTGTATTAAAGAAGCAGTAGTGTATCAGGAAGTGAAAAGGTAGGAAAAAAGGAAAATCAGCTGAACATGGAACTGCATTTAAACTGCATTTAAAGAAGAAAGAACTTGGAGAAAAGCATCTGCTTATGTTATGCAAGAAAAGAGACGTCGGCAACATTTATGGAAACAGAGGATGTCACCCAGGAAGCAACACAGCTGATTGTTAGTGTGGTTTTGTGTAGCAAACCAGAAAAGGCACACTTGGCATGAAAAATTCTCACAACAAACATGCAAACAGAAAGAATAAGAAAGTAAGTACATGGCTCAAGTGTCCTGGTTTCAGCTGGGATAGAGTAAATTTTCTTCCTAGTAGCTGGTATAGCACTGTGTTTTGGATTTAGGATGAGAATAATGTTGATAGCAACAACTAAAACATGAGTGTGTTAAGTAGTGTTTACACTAGTCAAGGACTTTTCAGCTTCCCATGCTCTGCCAGGGGCACAAGAAGCTGGGACAGAGCATTACCAGCACAGCTGACCCAGACTGGCCAAAGGGCTATTCCATACCACATGATGTCATGCTCAGTACAGAAAGCTGGGGGAAGAAGGAAGGGGGGGGACACGTTTGGAGTGATGGCGTTTGTCTTCCCAAGTAACTGTTAAGCATGATGGAGCCCTGCTTTCCTGGGGATGGCTGAATACCTCCCTGCCAATGCAAAGTAGTGAATGAATTCCTTGTTTTGCTTTGCTTGCGTGCATGACTTTTGCTTTACCTATTAACCTGTCTATCTCAACCCACGAGTTTTCTCACTTTTACTCTTCTGATTTTCTCCCCCATCCCATCAGGGCTGTGTGGTGCTTAGTTGCTGGCTGGGGTTAAACCACAACATCAAGCCTGCTTCCAAAGGGAGCAGTTGCCAAGCACGGGGACCAGAGGAATCAAGAGACAAGCAGGGACTAGTAACACCACCAATGAGATAGGCAAGGGAAGTCCAATCTGGCACAGGTAGGTTCTGCCTAGCCATGAAAGTCTGCCAGCACAAAATTAACCCAGAAAAGTGTTTAACAGTTTTGAACTGGCATGTCACTCTTCCATCAGAGTAGCAATCCCATCATCCAGCTGCTACGTTTTGAATCCACCACCACAAGTCCTCAAACCAATCCAAATGCATTGTCAAATGACTATTCAAGTGAAGAAAAGCAGAGTGAAACAAAACACCTTTAAGATCTCACACACCAAAAGAGATATCCTCACCTGGACCATGGGCTTGCATTCTGGTCTCACCATCTCAAGCAAGATGAAGAAGAAACAGAAAGGGTCCAAAGAATGGGAATGTGAATGATGGGAAACATGGAAAGACATTTGGAAGGTTAATAAAGATTAGGGCTACAGAGAGGAAGTATGAGAATTCCAGCAAATACGATAAAGTGCTATCTGCTGTAATTCCGTAATATCAAAACAGAGATCTGAAAGAGTCAAGGTAAAGTCTGACTAGATAGAAAAATTATTTATTCAATTTATGACAAAAAACAACAAAAAAAACACCCTCACAAAACCCTATTATACTTCAAAAGCTGTTTACAGTTATATTATTTACAAAATCTGAAATTGCATTTAAAACAAAAGGCAAATGTAATATGCTTCAACTACCCCAGCAGAAGTGAAGAACGCCACCTAATGTTAGAGTCTCAATACAAGGTGAACACGCACATAGTCAAGGTTAACGTCATGTTCTCTAGCTTTTTTATTTTTCCAAGATTTTTTCTTCATCCGTTTCACACACACATCTGAGATGTTCTACTTCATTTCAACTGAAAATATGTCATCTCCGATTGCTACACCGTAAAGTTGACTGTTTTAATACACCTAAATCTTGAAACAGATATCTTAAGATATATAAAGCATACCATGTCAGATTTCAGCCAGTCATTATTTTCTCTCAAGCTTTAGAACTCTTTCGTAAGTTTAATGCAGATACATAAGACTAATAAAAAAAAAACACAACAAAAAACTCCAAACTGTTCATGTTTAATTGCTGTGCACAATGTTTTCCCTTTATTTTTTGCTTTTAGATTTAGGGGATTTGTTTATTTTTTTAAACAGAAGCATTCTTATGGAAAAAGGATGTTATTTTTAGCCTTACAGAAAGAACATTATCATTTATTCTGATTTCAGAAGTATCACCTGAATGTTTTTATTTTATTTTTAAAAATCGAGATATCTTTAACCCAGGGCTTTTCTATATTTAAGAATTAAAAGTATTTCAGAAGATGGTGAATCTCCATTTTGAGTGTCAATGAAAAAGCATTTTATTTAACTCAGCTCAAAACTGAAAGGGAAAAAAAAGCCATTTCTACCTCAAGATATAACATAATCACACAGTTAAAATATTTCTGCCTTTTTTTTTTTTAAGCAGACTGATTTCTTAATTATCTGCAAATAAAAGAAAATATATCATAGCTACAATAAACCACTTGAAGTCATAAACTAAGTGGTGATCGTTAATGTCTACCTTCAATTAACAGTTTTCTCAATTGAATTCATACCCACTTCCATACTGAACAAATAGGAGCATGTTATTGCATTGACCAGCATTTTCTTCATTTTTTAACTACATTATACTTAATTTGACATTGCAATGAAAAATGTTTGGTTTCCATTAAAGATTTTTATAGGGTGCAGGAACAGAGTGGGAAGGGAAAGGAAAACAACAGGAGTGAGCTTTTCCCTACAGCCATACCATGATTTTTGACATTGCAGAACCCACTAGTCATCTGACACTGACTCACCTCTCACTTCAGAAACAGGTCATGCACCCAGTCACTAGGGTACAACCCACTGACACTATTTGTGTTGTTCTGGTACACAATTAGAAGTATTTCGTGTCAATAATGTGTACTTCTATATGAAGAAGCAGCAAAAAATAAAATGCATCAGTTTTGAACATACCACTTAGCTCTTGCCGATTTGCTCGGGTACTGTCAAGCTGAGACCAAAGCTGCCTGATTTCTTCTTGTGACCGAGTCATGAGTTCTTCATGCATGACCTGAAGTTTCTCCAGCTATGGAAGACATGTTAATAAAAAAACCAAACCAACCAGCCTTTTAAAAACAATTTTGTTCTAATTGCTTATTTTATATGCAACAGACAGTTCTGTCAGAAATAGGTGGAAACACTTAGTGACAACCAGACTCTCAGCTCCTGACCCAGGCTACCAGAGATACTGAATAGCACTTAACTGTTAGACCCAGTCCTCTAAGAGAGAGGAATTTGTTCCTGATGCCATATTTATTGTCACTGGCAAAAATAAAGTATTAGCTAGATAAAAACGGAACACAAGAACCAGAAAATTAAGTATATAAATACATAGGAAGGAACAGCACCAAATTGCACAAAGGCAATTGCATTCAAAAGATTTTGAACCCCTACAGAAAATCCCAGAGTATTTACCTACTTCATGAGATGTATTTTAGTTTTTCAATAAAACCCCTAAATACAAACAAGTCACCCAAACGATATGTATATGGTCTAGTTTTTGTTATACAGAGAGAGCAATCAACCACTTGAAATGAATAAAGACATATTATTTACCTCTTTCTGAAGATTCTGCTCTCTTTCTTGGCTTTTCATTTTCATATCTTCTAGGAGTTGGCTGTGTTCAGCCTGCAGCTGTTCTTGTAATTTTGTAATGGCTAACTGGTGTTGCTTCTCCAATTCTATACATTTTACTAAAATAAAAAATGAGTTCTGTTATACCACGATCCTGGTTACTGAATAACTTGTACAACTTTTGTGAAACTAAAATAGAAATGCATGTCTCTAGACTAGAATGTCAGCTTACTATTCAAGTATTTCTGTGATTTCCTGTAAGTTATTTGGAAGTCAAACATTTCCACACAGTGCTTCCTAGGTCTCTGCATCCCACACTGTTAGCCAAGAGGTAACGAACAACAGTACCAGAGGGATGAGCATCTGCTCTCTGCATACATGAAAAAGCATCCTGAACTAGAAGCACACATATTTGGAACAAGGAATCAAGCATTTCTTCATGGCCTACAAATACAGAATTTCTCCTACAACCACACTCAGCAGCCGGCAGTAGAAGAGATGAACAGGAATGACTAGGAAAGCTCATGCCAAGTATGCTCTGCCTCAGCACCGAGCACTCCCTGAACACTGTAGACTTGCTACTACCTCATCTGGTCAACAAACCTTGACCTGCCCAGAAAGAATCTGCAATCAAGTGACCACATTTCAGCCACAGTGAGCTGCAAGAGATGCACGTTATCCTCACTGAACAGACTTTAACAATACAGGCTCAGGGAAATCTAGTAAAGCCAGCACAGGCTGTGAAGAACAAGCCATTGCTACAAACACGTCCTCGCAGCAGCCAAAGGCAAGCCAAACACTGTGAAAGCATCTGGCCCTTGGCAGGTCAAAAAGGGTACTCTTCACTTCTCAAACCTGGCCTTGCTGCCAGCCAGCCAGCATCGTCCAGTACCCTTAACACTGCATTTCCATTTATTTGAAGATAGCGTTATTTCCCATGTCTCACCTGCATAGTGCCTCAGAGGTTAGGCAACCCGACTAGCTATCTCTCTTCACTTCTTGGTACACCATAACTCGTGTCTCCTTTTCATGCCGTCACTGACAGCAAATCTGATGCTACTGTGCCAGTCAACCACTATCTCGACAAACATGCCAGATTTTTGAGATCTACACAAACTTTTCATAGTCCTGTCTGCACCTCAGCAAAAGACAAACACAGATGTACCTGGCTAGGTATTCATCCAGATTTCATTTTTCAAGTTAATGAAAACTCCAATTACAGTAGTCTCAAAAACATTGCTTCCAGAACAGCTTTTTAAAAAGTTACTGTTCCATTAAGTTTTAACTATTCATAGTCCAAACCTGAATTTTTTGTTAGAAGAAGCTTCTATTGATATTAATTGGAATTTTGATTAATCCAGTAACTGCCAAAGCCAGTTTTCAGCTGGAAGCAAAACAGCACCTCCCTTTAATATGCTTGAAGGAAAACATAGCCCATCTCATATTCTGTGGAAGTCAAAACACAACACAGCTAACTAGTCTTTAAAGAATTTTTCATTTATGTCCCTTTTTCTAGACAGTCTCATGCCATTGACCCAGTTTTTAAGTAAGAGCACATGAATATATCTTGTATTTGCTTTTTATACAGGTTCTAAAAACACTTAGTTAGCTTTGCCATTGTTCAATGAAGACAACTGCTTCCCAAACCATAGCACTTACTTTTAGACTGTTCGTTCTCAAGAGAAAGAAGCTCCAGCTCTGCTTTGACTTTTTCTAATTCCATTTCCAGAGTTTTCTGCTGTTCCACCATTTCAGTCTGATGTTTTTCAGACAGCTCTTCACACGTGCTTTTCAAACGCATCTCAGACTCCAATTGCCAGTCTCTTTTGAGAGTCTAAGAGAGCAAGACATGCATTATTAAAACAAACATATTTAATATATCAGTACCTCCCCCCCCCATTTGTCTTCTAATAAATGTGTAGTAGACATGGGACTTCTATCAGCTCTAGTTTTACTTTTTCTTGTATGAAGAACAGAATTTGTACCTCTAATGCCTGGATACGCGTCTCTTCCATTTCCAATTCTATTTTCTTTCTTTGATCAACTGTGAAATAAAATACTACTTATTAATAAATTTACATTAAATGTTACGACTAAATAACAAGTAGGAATATGGATTACCATTTTCAGCATCAAACTCAGGGCTTAAATAGGTAGGCATGCAGCAGTGTAAGGTACTGGGTTCTAAATCTGCTGCTATGCTGTAACCCTGTAATTCACTTTCACTTTAGAAAATAAGCATCTAACAGTTAAAACTGCAAAGACAACCCTGAAGGTTAAGTTCAGCTCAATTAGCAAAGGAAAGTCTGCTTAAATCTACAGAGAACATGATACTAACAAAAAAAAAAAAAACCAACCCAAAAACCAAACCAAACCCCTACGCCTTTATTCCTAAAGATATAAATTCAAATGCCTATCAATGTCATTTTAGATGCTAGCATTTCACTGCACCTCACTATTAAGCATTTGAATCATCTCTGTCTCTAGAGACACAGCAAAAAAAGAGTAGCAGGCAGCAGCAGCAAGTAGGAAAATCTCAAGTTTCTTCTAAAAACGCCTAGGAAACAGACTGCAAGACAGATGTTATTATCTGCTCAATTACCACTGACACCAACAGTTTCTTCCTTCCTAGCTCCTCCCCATATTAATTCCAACTTCTTGTTCAGTGCCCTTCTTGATCTGCAAGAACCCTGTAAAGGCCTATCAATCCCCTTCCCACAGCTTCAAAGTACTGTTGCCTTAGCTTACAACCTTATTTCAAGTCTTTCAGTGGGAAATGAGAACTCGGAGACTAAGATGGTGCCAGCTACCCAGCTAATGGTCCAATAGAGGAAGAAATATCATCTAAGTTACAAGACAGTGTCGCAACACTCAAGTGACTTGAGTCATGCCCAATCATGGCCTCCCTGAAAAGAACACCAGGTAGCAGTATCCACAACTCCCCATCAGGGATCTGATTCCAGATTCTCCTTCTTAAGCACTCATGTTACATTCATATTAAGTTACATTGCCAAAAAGCACGTAAACAGCGCTGATCTTAAGAACTGCATCCAGACCTCTTCCTGCTCCGAAATCCCACCATGCTATCAGTTCACTATATTACTGGTGGTAACAAATTGTTTCCTACTCTCTGGTCAAAAAGACACAGCCCTAAAACATTCTCCTCCTCTCAGGGAAGAACAACTAAAAGAATGGTTCCTAAACTTCTTCAGTGAATTGCTGCAGGCCTCACCTTTCTCCAGAAATTCCTCAAGCTCTGCCATACAGCTCAGAAATGGTCTCCTGATCTGGGAAGAGGCAAATATCCCAAACAATGCCAAGAGCACCATCAGCACGACTTCAGTACTATCACGTGCAGCTTTCCTCTTGCTGATGTCAAAATACGATCTTATATCAAACACATCTCAAAGGACACCCAGCTGCAGTTTCTCACTGAGCCTTTCAGTTCCTTTCCAACTCCTTTATCCTCCTTTTGAAACCACTGAGAGGGCCAGCCAGCAAGCACATCAGTATCTTGTCAGAAACACAATAGTAGTCAGTGCTGACTTAGGGCAATAAAAGCCCTTTAAGAAACATAAAGGGTAAGAGCTCTACTCTTTGCACTGATTAAATTCTTTACGAGAGCTCGATGTAATGCCTCTTGAAAGCAACTAGTTCAATATAGTGCTATTTTACAAAAGCAGCAGCGAAACATCCATATAGGTGAAGAAAAATTAAACTTAGGTCGAGACAACTTTTCACATATAACACATGCACTCTTGCACGTCAGTCTAGCCGCTGTCCCTATTCAAGGCAACACCAGCCATCCCTCAAAAGGCCAGCTCTACACCGAGACAGGAACCTGTGGAGGAAGAAAAATACTGATAGGGTTTCAATTTCTAGTCCGTTATTCCCAAATTTTAATACCTAGTTCTTGCTGATACTTTGACTTAAGGTTTTCTTTTTCCTTCAGACACTGTTCTTTAATCTTCTCCCACTCCAGCTGATGGCGGCTTTGCAGAATTGCTATCTCTTGAGCACGCTTATCATTGAGCATCTCCCGTAGTTCCACAAGGGCAGTTTCCTTTTCTTTTCTCAAGTTTGACTGCGTAAGCTCAAGCTGAGACGCGTGCATATTATTTAAGCTTAGGCGTAAAGCTTCCAATTCAAGGCTGTGCAGTGTCTGTAATGGAGAAGAAAAAGCATTTTTCCCTCCCCCCCTAATGAAATGTGTTTACTTTTTTTCATGACCAGTTTCAGTTTCAATTGCTTTAAACTGTTAAACACATCTAAGCTTTGCCTTTCTGTACTTGGAGAGTGTTTCTTCATGCCAGGGACAGAACCCTGAAAATAAGCTGACTTTTTTTGCAATGAGATTTGCATAACATTTTCAGTGTGAAGTAAAAGGCTTTCCTTACCTGTCTCTTAACTTCATCTCCTACCAAATGCCTCACATCTGTCCACTTCCTCACAATGTCATCAGAGCAGAACACAAGCTCACCCCAACCTTTCACTGTCTATTACAAAAATTCCTCAGATTTGCTATTGGTTATAATTTGTTAAAAAGCAAAATTCTGAAGTGGTATTACAAAAGTGGAAATAAAATTCACCATGCCTCATTAAAAAAAAAAAAAAAAAGTGAGGAATATCCAACAGTTAGAAATGGCAGCTAAAATAGACCAACCAAACTTCTCAATTCTTAGATAAACTAACCAGTACACCAACATCTTGTAATTAGACTTAACACTAGATGTATTCTTTCCATTTCCACTTTGTATTTAGTCGAAGTGTTCAAAAACTCAGTAAATCCCCTATAAAAGAAAAGGAAGTAAGTGGAGCAAGAGGCCCCCTTGGCTCAACCACGAGCTCCTGGGCCTGCTTAAAACCAAGAGAGATGCATACCAGAGATGGAGAAGTGGAAGATTGTCCACTGAGAACTACAAGGGCATTGCCAGAGTGTGCAGAGATGTATTTAGAAAGGCAAAAGCTCAACTTGAATTGGAACTGGCCAGAGATGTCAAAAATAACAAGAAAGGGTTCTTCAGGTATGTAAGTTGTAAGCAGAAACAGAAGGAAAACACAGGCCCACTGTTAAACAGTAGAGGTGAATCAGTCACCAACAATGCTGAAAAGGCAGAGGTTCTCAACACATTCTTCACCTCTGTCTTTACCAACACTGTTGGATCCCAATTTTTTTTTTTAAATGCATCAATTTAAGCATCCAGTTTTCTTCAGAATTAATGTTAAAACACAATTGCAGTGAGGATCCTGGAGAACTCCTGTAGAAAATATCTACTACCACCCACCAAGGGAATGCTCCTAATTCTTCAATTGCAGCACTACGTAGAAGAGCATACATAGTATGCATAGAAACCAAGGAGCCTTCTCTTTGCAACAGCCAGGTAACCACTACAGTAATTACTGTGTTTCTTTATTTACCTGTGATTGGAGCTTAGCTTGCTCAATCTCTGCTTTGTGTGTGGCTGCCATTTGCTGCCGAAGTTCATCCAACAGGTGCTGCTGTTCTTTATTTAGTTCAGCACGGAGGTTCTCCATTTCCTCTTCATGTTTAGTAATCAGCTCAGAGATTTCACGATGGTGCTCTCGTTCATGTACCTGCAGAGAAATAGCTTTCTTCAAAATATGGTTAGTTAGCCCCCTAATAAATTATTGAGCCAGAATTCTCCCCTCCTCCTGACCCCAAATCAAAGACACTATGGACAAAACAATTAATAGGTTTTGGATCTCTAAAATGTTTATACTGCTTAAATGACAAACAACGCAAAATGAGTTTATTTTTCTGAAATAAACCCAATTATAGAATTTACCTTTTTTATTAAAGCAATTTGTTCCTTTCTTTCTTCTTCCAACTTCTGCTGGTTTTCCACTTTATCTTTTATTTCAGCATTTAATTCTTCTATCTGAAAACAGGTATACAGTCATTTGCAATTACTACCATAAGCATTCTGAAATCCCAAGACTCCTGCTGTTATCAGAGTTTCCTACCTCCCTCTTGTGTGTCAAACTTACTTTAGTTAATTCAGCAAGGTGTTGAGTCTCCACTTTATCGATTTCCTCTTTGTAATATTTCACCATCTCAGATTGTGCCTCCTGTGCAGCTTGTGCAGACTGAAAGGACTCCTGCAAGCAAGTCTCAAGCTCCAAACGAACCTTCTTCAAATGGGTAATTTCTTCGGTCAACTGGCTTTTTTTCTCACTGTATTCAGTACTTTTTGCCTTTATTTCAGCATTAAGTTTATGAATTTCTAGGTTGCTGAAGTTTAATCTGTCCTCATATGCCAGTCTTTCACACTCCTGTATTTCTTTGAGGTTTTTCACTTCAGCATTAAGTTCATGTATGTTTTTCTCAAGATCCTCAATGATGCTAGCATTCTCTGCTAGGGCTTTTTCTGCTTTTATTAGATTCTCCTCCACATCAGATAATCTTTCTCCTAAGGCTGCTTTTTCATTCAATAAGAGTGCTAAATTTTGTTCTTTATTATTGATTTCAGCTTTGAGCAACTCCTGTTCTTTTAGCAATGTCTCTTCAGATATGGTTTTCTGACCAAGCAGCTCTGCTATTGTCTGGTTTTTAGCCTTCTGAGCATCAAGTTGACTTTGCATTTGATCTCTTTGACTTTGCAAAGCAGCTAACTGACGTCCAAAAAGAGACTGTACTTCACTTGTTACAGAATCAGAAGCTGTTTTCTGCTCTTGAACATCTTTCACTAATTGCTCCTGAGATCGCAGCTGCACCATCAACATTTCTCTTTCCTCCTGGAGGTCTTTTACCATTTCTTGCCAGGTAGAGGACTTTGACACTTGTGTTAAAGGCTCTACAGCACAGTAAAGTTGGCTTCCATCTTCATCCTGCTGCTTTACTAGAAACATTGTTCTGTTTTCAAGTTCAAGTTCTTTTTCCTTCTCTGTTTTTTGAAGAAGTTCTTTTTCACAACGGATCCGTGCTTCACGTTCCTCATCCAGTTCCACACGCATATGAGAGAGCTCAGCCATTACTTTTTCCCATTTTCCAACAGCTTCTTGGGTCTCCTGATAAGATTTCTTCAAGGCTGACTCCTTCTCACATAGCTGCTCAGTTAGCTTCACACATCTCTCTACTAAACAAGTTGTCTCATCATTCTTTACATCATTGTGGTCACTTATTTTGTTTTGCTGCAGAGACCTATCTGACAAAAATGAAACAAAGGCCTCTGCTCCCACCTCAGACTCTTCAAAAGTCTCTTGGGCCAAACTGCTAGGACATGTTTCCTCATCGAGGCCAAAGTTTAATGGAGGAGGTATAAAATCTCTGCTGGGTTCTAGAAGCACACTACTGTCTAACCTGTACCTACTGCATCTACCTTCTTCAATAGCATAACCTTCAGAAGTGCTGGACGCATATGACTCTTCTGGTCTCTCTGTGGAGATGAGATATTTAGCCAATATGCCTTCATCACCACTGAAAAGCCCTAGTTCTGACAAGTGTTCTTCAGACAGGCTCTCTCCTTCACTGCTTTCATTATTCTCTCTGATCTTTGAATTCTTAATTTCTTCTAATTGATCCTTTGAGGAGTCTACTCCCAAGTCACACTGGAACTCTAGTTCTTTGTGAATTAGCTCATTTTCACCTTTCAACTGGTGTGGTTTATTCCACATCTCCTCAAGCTCTGCTCTCTGCAACTGTGACACCTCTGGTAAAATCTGTTTTTCCCTCAATTTCATTAGCTTTTTATTGGAGACAATCTCTTCATCATGCTTTTGCCTTACATCTATACATTTTTCAGCCACGTAAAGTCGTTTTTCATTTAATTCCTGGATGAAAGAATTCAGTTTCTGAATCTCTTCATTCAAGGACTGTTTTTCTTTTAGATATTGCTGGGCTTCCTTGATCTGCTCTTCTGCATCAGAAAGTTGAGACTCAAGGCCATCAATTAAATCCTTGTATTTAGTCTCAATTTCAGATTTCTCTCTCTGGAAGTCTTCCTGTTGGTTTTCAAGTTTCCTTCTCAAATTTTCTTTACTAATTTCAGACTCACGAAGACTATTATTTAAGTCAATTATTATGCCATTCAAATTCTGAATGTGCTCCTCGGAATTCAGAGCATAGAGTTCTTTTTTTAACTGTTCAAGTTCATTCTTATATTTTAAAATAATTTCTTCTTCATATACCTGCTTGGCTTCTGCAATGTCTCTTCTGTGGCACTTCTCCAGCTCAGCCCTCAAGTTCTCCAAATGTCTGCAAATATCCTTTTCATGATTGATTTTCAGTTCTTCAATATGTGCTCGTTCTTTCATTTTGGATAAAGCTATTTCATTTTTTAATTCTGCTATTTCTGAGTCCTGGAGAGAAAGGGTATGTTGTAGTATAGACAAGTTAAATCTTTCCGATGTCAGTAGATCTTGAAGACTTTTAATCTGTTGTTCATGTTCTCCTATGCTTTTGTATAGCTGTTGCACTGTGTCTTTCATATCCTCTTCCATTTGGGAAAGCGGATTTTCTTTATCTTTGGTATTCTTTAAAATAAAATATTACATATGAAATATACCATTGAAATATGACACATTTTAATTTCCTTAAGTCTCACATTTTTAATGTTTCTTCACCAATAATATTTATCATTAAGTGCAGGGTGTGTCACTGGCCTAGGCAACAGGCTTTTTAAGCACATCCTTGAGAGTGGATAGTACTACTGAAAGACACTTCAAATGTGATAACAAGGATCAAATTATTCAAGCAATAACCAATGGTATGCCACTGACTCCAAAGAGAAAGAAAATAGTGGCTGTCTCAAGCTTTGGGTATTTTAATTTAAAAAAAAAAAAAAAAAAAAAAAAAAAATCAGAGCTACAGACACCTCTCCATCTCATATCCATTTGCACAGAGAAAACACCTCCTACAAGCAGGAGTATGCCAACAGAATAGCCATGTCAAATTTTAACTCATCTGACTCACTTCAAAGTTTAAGGCTTCTACCTATGGCATTGCTGGTTATGTGCTTAAAGGAAGTCAGACCTTTTAAGCTGTTCCTTTAATATATGTTAGTAATCAAATCCCTATAAATTGTTTCTAAAGAAGAAGATTTTTTGCATGACCACGCCACTACAGCAGGTCAGAGTTATCACCAAATTTGAAATACATATTTAATAAAAAAAAAAAAAAATCTGTTGTGTGTTCTTAACTCCTTTTCTTTATTCATAGCGCTTGTTTCTGAAATGATTACATCAAAACAGTCCCACAAGCTTTTCACTTTGTTTTGTATCTGAAACTAACATGATTACAGATACAGTTAACTTCTACTCTCATCTAGGTGTTTCAAGTTCACACACAACTGTATTGTTATATGCTTACACAGCGTATCCAGCAACCTTCACCCCACTGCAAGCCTCTGTCAGTTATGCTCCCACATGCCTCAGTTCAAACACCAGATGGACCTGCTTTTGATGGAAACTTCTTAATGTTATACAACAGTTTAGTAACAGAGTTAAAGATCAACCCTTCTGCAACAGAAACCGATGGAGTAATTTCAATAAAAAAACAAATTTTAAAGAGCCAGAACTGAACCATTATTTCATTAAAAAAAAAAAAAAAATCTTAAATTGTGAGTAGCTATTTTGCCTTAGCTGAATATCATTACCTTCAGAATAACAGATTTTTAATTCCATACTAAAGTGTAGTTTCAGTCCTGAAGCATCAATGTTACCTCACGCACAAATTAAATGTTCATTGCAGGTTCTTCCTCCAAAAAGTACCACCTTGGCTTGCACAATCGCAACAAAAACCTAACTACCTAGAACTCATAATCATAAAGGTACTTTAAACAGCTTTTACCTTTTGAGAAGACTCAAGCTGTACTTCCAGGTCATGTGCTTTCTGACACAGCATCTCCAAATGTGCATTTTGCTCTTTAAGACAGTTCTGAAACAAGGACATCTGCTGCTGGGCTTCTAATACTTTGTTTTTGCCAGGGCTTTTACTCCTCAGCATCTCATTAACCTGAACACATAAAGGTACTCACAGTCAGAAGAGTTTATATCAGAATAACTCAGACACAAGTCTCACTGTATATATAAAATATACTGTATTCATTTACTACAGATTTACCCTACGTCTTTCATTCTCAATGAATAAGAATCTCCCTAAAAAGTTAGACAACACTTGTCATGTTTTAGATACTATTACTTACAGTAAAGATATAAATGTTAGATAATTCATCTCTATGAAGCCCCTAAAACAAAGCAGGACTTCAAATGGACTGGACATACCAGTAAGAGGACAATGGACAAAATCAGTCTTCTCTGCAGAGGATTTACAGCTCAATACTAAAGTGTTTTGTTTTTTTTTCTCTCCACCTCCCTCCAAACGAAAAGAAAACATTTACCCCTATGGGCATAAAATAAAATGTGTTTTATTCATTTTTAAAACCTTTTTCTAAAGACTGCTAAAACCAAGAAGATAGTATTTAAGACACTATTAGTACTTTCAACAGTTATCAAAGTTGACACAAACAACTTGCATCATATTACCAGCCTTGTTTAGAATATGCCTGAAGTGCTATTTAGAGGCTTTATCGTTGCCTTTTAATGGCTTATGGAGCAAATCCCAACAATCATCTACAAAGTAACTTTCACTATTACCCTGTATTTTGTCAATAGCAGTCAGAATTGTACATAGAAAGCAGTATTTTTTGTTCTTTTCCAAAGTTAGAGTTTAATTTAGCAGAGGATTTCTTTTCCAGAGCATGAGCAACTCCTTCAAGATAATCCCTGGACTTCAGTAAGTCCCAGTTTTTATTTTTAATTTTTTTTAAACCCCCTTCCTATCCAGACATTTAAGACATGTAATCCCTCCTAGCACAATTCTGAAATGGTAAGTAAATATAAATATCACTCTTTTGCATATACAAGACTCCTGAGACAACAAATATACAGGTGTTCAGAGAGAATAGCCACTAGAACACTGAACATCACCAAAAAAGAATCAAGTATTTAAAAATTTTTTTTAAAGTAGATGAAAAATTGCAGTATATCTCATTATCCAGGAATTAGATCCATGATCAACTTGTTGCACTGAAGCAGGTTCCTATGTGTCACAAGGGTTGCATCAACCATCTTCAGGTTATTTTAAATCTCCTTCTTTGAGCCAAGTCACATTATCTCAACATAGCAAGTTTCTGTATAACAGCTGAGCTGTTACAGTTGCCCATGCACATACTCAGAGCTTTCTTTGGCAAAGGCAAGGAAAACTGATCACATGTAAGCCCATATCATTACAGTGATTGTTGTGTATAGATCCCAAACCACTAATAATATTGGGTAAAATTCCCTAACAAGGGCTAAACTGATGGACAAAGAAGTGTAATGACCTCCAAAACATTACACAAGCAAGTAAGTGGAAAATATAAGGGTGTCTCCAGGACTCCTCCCTGGCAACTGGGGAAAACTGCCTCTCCCTGAAATCATTTTCACTGCTGCATTGCAAACTGAACTATGAAGAGCTACGTGATAAGCTCAATATGTTTTTACATTCATATTCCAAACCCATTCTTATTCTCTTTGTAAGGAAACAAAAATTGGAGGAGAGGCACACCTGATGTAACTGAAGTTGTAAATCATGGATCTGACCAGCTACATGCGAAGCTTCTTCCTGTAGGTCATCCCGATCCTTCTTTGCCTGTTGAAGGCAGCTTGTTAGTTTCCTGATGACTTCATTCTGCTCTTGAACAGTAGTTTCCTACATGGATCACAAGAAGTGCACTTAAAAAAATTAAAATATTCTTAACATATTAGGAATGCAGTAAGTTTTCTTAAAGCAAAGCTATTAGCGTCTATAGTTACACTTAAGTTTTAACAAACTTGCACCAAAGGACCAGAAATATTTGTGTTCAAACATGATGGCAGGCATGCTGAAAGAAGAACCTTACACTGATCTCAGAGAGATGACAAACCTAATCAAAAATGACTTTTTAAACAAATGATAGGATACCAGTAGTGAAATGAGTATTTTTACTTAAACATTTTGTAGCTCTTGTTGATGTAAAAGCAATCAAGTTTTCTACAGGATATAATGAATATATCCCCTAAATTGTTTCCTATCTGTCAGCTCTTCTTTTCAGCCATGTAAGAGAAAGCTAATAAGATGGGATACATTAATCCTATTTTATGTTAATCACATTAACTTTCTCAATTTCTCTCTCGCCAACAGGAAATGTCTTTGTTTCCCAGTCCTAAAAGGAGAAAAACAACATGTAAAGGGGGAAGTAACTATTCTTCAGAAGCATCTGATAATTTACCTTTACATAGAAATGCTAGAGAAAGGGAATTCAAAATATCTTTTTTAATATTTTGGGAGAGGGGAAGGTACATGTCAGTTTAATAAAATTTAACTTACCCTACTTAATCATTTTCCCATACAAAAAAAAAAAAAACACCAACAAAAAGCCACAAGTATTTACAAATATTCAAAAAGTGTGAATCATCTTTGGTGGAAAAAGTCATCAGGGATGGTGGTGGTGTCTGCCATCCCATGTGAAGATTTGAAAAGGAGCCTAGATGCATCTATGAAAGGGTTTTCAGGCATATCCACAGAAACATTGACATTTCAATAAGTACTTCCTTTTCAATAGTTTCAACAATACTTTGGAGGGGGGGAGGGGGGTGTACACCATTTTTCAGCATGACCTTGATATATAATATATATATATTTTTTTAAAGTCAGTACTTATATAAGTCCCACATTTTTACATTCAGCCCCTACCTCAATGTATGATTAACTATACTTACCTCAGTGGTTCTTGCAGGTTCTCTCTATAAAGGCCCACTCCTCAATATAGTAAGAAAATTTATCGATAAAAACCAGAGGCAAGCGTCCAACCATTTTTCAGCAGAACTTAACTACGCATTTCATAAAACCTCTCTAAATATATAAGCATTTCAAATTTAATTTTATTCTCTCTCGATTCAAGCAATATGAACTCCTGGACACTGGTGAACAGAAAACCTCAGTACTGCTTTTAGCAGCACGTTAGCAAGGTGAAGTACTTTTCAATAAAAAAACAATACTTATTTTGAATTCTGCCTCCTAAATATTTTTAGGATTAAAATAAAGTAGTATTATCCCCATTATTCAATTCTATGAAACATACCTGAAGTTGCGTAGAGTCACTGCGCTGGGCAAGTTGTTCCTGTAGCTTGTCCATCTGTGCAGTGAGTGTTTCGACTGCTTCCTGTTTCTCCAGAAGTCTGTTCTCTAACTCAGCTATTCTCGCCTGACACATCTTAGCATCAAGCTCACTGTATTCTGCAGCAGAATTTATTGTAACTTTCTTCATAAAAGAAACAAAAATGTATTTATTCACCAACACAATATACCATTTCTGTTCTGTGATTATTCTGAATACAAATTCAAGCTTAAATTCTGGGCAAATTCTAGTTTAAAAGTAATTCAACATTGGGACTGTGTATTTAATAGAAACATTTCATATAAAAGTCATTAATTCTTAAAAATTTCAAATTAAAAAAATTCATAGATAATATATTTTCATATAATACTTCAAGGCGTAAAAGTAAATTAGGGAGACGAGCTTTGTGATTCTATAGCACCAAATCGTGGCAAAGTGCCATTTTCACATGTGTTGGGATTTAAAATACATTTTAATTTACAAGTGGGCAGGGAGGGAATACTACCAAAATTAAACAAAGTTTTTACATACATCTGTGCTGACTGGAGAACAGTCCATCCATAAGAAAAATAATAATGTAAAGTTCTTGACTTAACATTAAATTCAAGTGTAAGCAGCTATGGCAAATAAATATACAATATACTCTGAGTTTCTATGGCCTTCAACAGCACAAAAAAATAAGTATGGAGAGAAACTGCTCCAATCAATCCTGTGGTTTCTTAGGAGTAATATTGTTACAGTTCTCACAGAGGACACAGTATCTTGTATTTTATTTTAAATACTTTTTGGTTTTAATGTATGAAACAATTAAAGAATGAACCTACTTTTCAATTAAAAACATCATTCAAATTTCTCTGGATAAGGTCCGTGATTTCGCTAAAACCAATTCTCTTAGCAACCAATTTTGCAGCCAGTACATGTATGTACAGACAAGTACCTGGTTTAGACTGTAAAATAGCAAAAACGCATCACTTATCACATTTGATTACAATGCTCAATAACTAATCATTGTAGTAACCAATTATCATACTCTTCTTTTACATATATCAGCATCTTTTACTAAAGATACATTCTTTCACACTTACTTCAGCTGCATGATCATTCAGTACATCCCAGTTGGACAAGTCAGCACTCCCCTGGTAAGTAAACAAATAAAACAAACACTAAATAACGGCCATTTTAAAGACACATAAGGAAAAGCTGAATTATTTTGGAAACACCTTAAGCACATGAGCCAGAAATGTCCATGTTGTGAGACAACATACCAGTGAGAGAGAGAGAGACTGACCTTAATGCTAAACTCAGCTGGTCATCCATGGTCAAATGAACGAAATAAATGCAAAAAAAAAAAAAAATGAAAATTATTACAAATGTCTACTCAGAAATTTAGGGCTAAGTCTCACCATTGAGATTCAATGTTTTATTTTCTGCTTTTGTGGCTTGCAAATACAGTTGAGCACTCTTTATTCCACTACTAAGTATTAGTAACTGACAGGAGATTACTTAGGAAACACGCTAAAATCATTCAGACAATTATGAAAGCAGTATTATTTTCCGACGCACATACTTAATGTAGCTCAATATCTTGAAAGATATTTACCTCTCACCAAATTCACAACAAGACAAAGAGGACTGTAGCACTACGTAGAAAAGGCAGTCCATAACCCTCCCTGTATTTTGAATTTGCACAAAGTAGTTTCCAATGACTACTGGTACCCTCTCCATGTAACCCAGAAAGCAATTCCATTTGCTTTACAAACCAGCTGTTTTGACAGAAGCTGTTTAGAAGCAGTAAGCGATTTTTGTCTGTTTTTTAATTTAAGTTCACATGAATGTAAAAAGGACTCTGCTGACTACGCTATTGCTGAATGACAAAATACGGTATGTTTTTTTCTTAGTGCAGACAGCTTGGCCTGTAGCTTCATAAAAGCCTTTGCAATGCTAACGTTACGTTCAGGATATCCTGAAAGCACTAGGGATACCGTCACAACAGAAAGCAGGATAATACATGCAGGCTTGCAAATACACTCGTTTGATGCTATTGTTTTATCTCGTGAAAACACACCAACAGCTGGTGAGATGCTTTTTATGCAGAAGGCACTGCCTCCCCATAACTCACGAATCTTTGCATAGACAACATGCTAAAATGCACTGGGAAACTACTTTCTAAACAAACTCCCAGACCAAGATAGAAACAGTTTGTTGTAGCCAGAGAGTTGCCTTGTAACTTCTGAGGCTTGTGAAAGCATTAGTCAATCACTCCTGAAGCAAGTTAGATTACCATAAAAAAAAAAAATTGTTCAAAACTGTTTTGCTTATTTTTATTACAAGACAGAAAGAGAGAGAAAGTGTCACATGACTGTCTAATCCACAGCTAATATAAAAATAAAAATCTTGCTTGTGAGCTGAAGCAAGAAAGAAACTGCTTAATTCAGGCAGACTAGTACATCTATTAGTCTGGTAATTTCAAGCTATATCACAAGCTATGTTTCTGTGTTTATTGACATGACTACAGGGCTACTTCTAGAGAGTCATCAGTACAAACATACTGAAATACATCAGGCACAAGCAGAGTCACATTTTAAACAACTTTGTCAGAGAATGTAACATCTATGCTGGCTTTACAATGGCTACTAAAAGTATGCTGGAACAAACTGTATTTTTTCAGAAAACATTAAGCACATTTGAGCCAGAAAAGTGATACAAAACCAAACTAATGCTGTGTATTATAAGGTCCTGCCAGTTTTGATCATCTACTATGCCTCTCAGTCTGGATTTGCCATTTCATGGAGTCACAGCTACAATAACCAGAAGTCTGCCCAAAGAAAAGTTCATGGCAGTGAAAGGTGAAAGACCTCAATTTAGCAGGCTAACAACAGACAGCTCCTTGACAATACCAGCTGTCCAGTCCATATAATGGAGATGTTTTTTTCAGTTATTTACATCACTTTGTTAAGAGAGTTAATTATTACAAGTGAAAATACATCACTTTACTTACTTCTCAATGGCAGCCAGCTGACAGTGCCAGAGTGCAAATACCCAATGAAGTAAGACAATCACCTGGGATACTTGTTATCTGCAGACGGAGCGAAGTGAAACGCAAGAAATACTAAGATTTACCTCTGTCTCTGTTGTTGTCTCTAGTAGGTTGGTGTCTTCAGCCTTACTCTCTAGTAGGTTGGTGTCTTCAGCCTTACTCTCTATACCCTTACGAACATCTTGGGCAGCTAGTGCGTACTCTTCCTTCGGAACGTCATGCGTGTGGACAGACGAGCCCTTCCTCTTCGCCGTCTTTTTCTGCGACTGTGTGATGTCACTTTTTGTTTTTCGTTGTCTGAAGTAAGCAAACTGTGCAGAAAAGATTGCAAGAGGTAGAGGGAGAGGTAAGTGAGAAAAAGGTAGCAGGACCACAAGATTAACACACTCATGGGTGACGAAGATCCTATCTTGATAAAATATATATATCTGCAGAAAAACTGCTTTATCTTCCTACTTTCTACACATTCAGAACATACTGGATAACTGTGCGATTAAGCAAGAAACCTCACACCAGTACTAAAGACTCATTTCAATACAAGAATCAAATTTTACTCAGTGAAACTTTGTGTGTCAATGACAATCCAGAATTACAGCAGGGCAGATTAGTAAAGGAATGAGTTGTTAATATACTAGAATCATTAGGAAAAAATAATAATTGAGCAGTCTTTCTGCGACACCAGCAAAAACAATAACGCCCTAGAAATGTATCTAAACAGATCTTTGCCAGCATAAGCTTTAAGATTAAAATTAACGGAAGTGAATCCTCATGTTCCTTCCCTGCCACCCCCTTAAGAGAATACAGCAAAACTTCCCAGCCAGAAAGCAGCCTACAGTACATAAATAGAACATCAATTAAGTCAGGTCATTTTAATTTCTTCTGTTGAGGAATCAGATGCTCTACTTTATCAGACTATCACAGCTCTATGAAGCACCAGGGACTTGTAAAGAACGTCACTGAGAGAATTTATTACCCAAGTTTCCTTAGCACCTTAAACAGCTTAAAAAGGATTATTGTATTTTCAAGTCTAATATTGTGTTTAGGCAGCATTTCCAAGTAACATCTCCCTCACAGCATAAATCCAGACATCCTTCTCAGAAGGAAAAAGCCTTCTCCAAGTTTACAAACATAGGTTCACTGTTAATATATCCTTGTGATGAGATAAAATAGTCAAATGACGATGGGATGTAAACATAATTGCCAAGTTCTACCTGCAATATATATGAAAATCTACTGCTTGACAGCTTGGTTTTCCTGTAAAACAGCCACCCTGCAGAAAAATCTTGTCCGTTTCTTTTCATTCAACTTGTGAAATGGATTTAGTTCAGTCCTTTCTCCTTACACCCATGCCATTATAACAACTTCTACCTGACAGCTTAGCTACTCAACAGATAGTTACACACCTGCTACCCTGAGCAGCCTGTTTAAAAGGTATATTTGCAGAAAGACATCAGTTTCTTACCAGCACTTAAGATGTTTATGTACAAATAGGTTATTTTTAAGTTCTGTAGGTTCCATAGTTATTAATACTGAATGCAGATTAAACAAAAATTGCCAGGTGCCATGTTGCCTTTCAAAATAAGCAAAATGAACAGACCAGTAAATAAAGCTGCAGTGAGACACAAATACTATTCTCTGAAATCAGGTGTTAACTCTAACACTTACTGATGACAATATATGACAAAAATAGCTATTTTGTCACATTTAGTTAGCACTAACTAACCTTATAACATGGGGAAAAGGAACAGGAGGAAACCTGCAGAAAAATGGAGAGTAGAGGAAGCTGCTGAAGCAGGAAAAAAGGGAAAACAGGAGTAAAACAATCAGAAAAGATGAAAAAGGAAAGGCAGAGAGTGGCCATTATAGAGAGCAGTTAATGATTTCATGAAGGGAGACCAAGTATTTAACATTAAAAATACCAAGACATGCCATGACTGAACATCTAAATGAGTATGAATTTTTCAATGCACAGCTCAAAGAAAATAAAACTTATTTTGTCCCTCTCATATGTATTAAACATGAAATCATAATACGTATCATACAAAAACATCCAACTACTCCAAAATTCTACGGAACTACTGGACTTGTTGGTCCATTAAAGTGTCTGAAGTCAAGCATGCTCCAGGTTCATGGAATCACTGGATGGGGAAAAGTGCTAGTTAGGGCAGCATCAGGTTTCCAAAGCCTTTAGTCAGCTACATGAATTTACGTGTCATTATACGAGTATCATCAGATACACAGTCATCCGACATGAAGTAGTGTGTGTGAATATGAAGAAAGCATATAACACTGATCGTCCCCCATCCCAGTGAGATTCCATGATGCCCCTTTTGAAGGGTCCAATTCTCAGTTTGCTTTCTAGCCGCATATGCAAAGGTGAAAGCTTCATTTTTAGCCAAGAGGTAGCACACCACAGGCACACCAACAGCACTGTCCACCATAACGTCCAAAGCAGCTCTCCGTACAAAAGAACACCCAGCCTTCCTGCAGGTACCAATATACTGCAGCTTCATTTCACCAGGACCAGTCAGTTAAAAGTGGCAACCGCAAGGCACCTCTGAATTGGTACGGCCAGCACCACATGAGCATCCCAGAACCAGAAGAACAAGTCTGCCAGGTTTTGTGTTGTGTGGTCCCCATGTCATCCCTGTCCCCAATTAACTGCTACCCTGACATCCTTCCACCACATTATTGCAAGCTGACTGGCACCAGTGGCATGGGCCATCAGACCGGACAAATACAGCACATACAGCACTGTTCAGCTCTCCCCAGCCTACCTCTCGTATAATTTACTCCTTCACTTACTGGCTTCAGAAATTAGTACCAAAAGAATATCCATAGAAAATGGAACAGAGCAGAAAACCACATCAGCACCACATAGAAACAGGCTGTTCAAATAAACCTTAGTCCAACTCCTAGATATGGTAAACATAAGCACGAGTGCTCTTAGACAAAACCCAGAAACATTTTTTAGAGTTTCCTCAAACTGATGAAGCGGGAAAACTTCCTGGAAAACACACACTCCTTTTTGAGCTCCTACCATATAAAATGCAGGAACAGCAAAAACTTCTCACTCATGAAGTATGGCACATACAGGTCTGTAACTAGAGGCACAGATGGCCAACATGCATACTAGCTAACCTGAGGTGGAATAAAACAAGGAGAAAAAAGTAGCACTGAATACTTCGGGTTTGTTCTGTTTCTCAATTACTACCTTGGCTATCAGTATTGCATTTATCAAAAATGGAGATCTGAAGTACCTGATACAGTTAGTACTTAGCTGCCAAATCATGACAATTTCCAACATAACAGTTGGAATTATAATTATTTGGTGATAACTTAAGTGCATTTCAATAATGGAGTTTTTATTCCTATATGAAAAAGAACAATGCAAGTACTGGTTTAAAGAGGAAAACATTCACATTATATTCCTTTCCCAAGCCATATTTAGCAGACTAAAATTTAAGGATGCCAAAGAGAAAAGACTTGGGGGGGGGGGGGCGGTGTCAGGGGGGCAGGCAGCAGAGAGGGAGGGAAGGTAAAAAACCCACAGCAGTTCACACCTCCAGATTCAAGCAGTATCAGACTGCAGTTAGCAACCTGACTTGTAGCAACCCATGCAGTCATGCTACAACAGAGGTCTGCAACGCACAGTTCACCTCACACTCCTGTCCCCCGCCGTTATGAGCACCCTCACAGTGATGTGGTGAGATGATTCAGGAAGCTGATCTGGATGAACACTGTAGGCCTGCACCACAGGAAGGAAATACTGTACCTACTCACAGTTATTTCTCCCTTTCAAAATTGCATTTGTATTCATGAGGAGGGCAGTGCAAAGAAAACAAGAAAAAAGAAAAGCAAAAAGAACAAAAAGGAGGGACATTTCCCTACTGCTCTATTATATAAGAGCCTTCAAAAACGTGAGCTGTCCAGAGTAAGTTTCTGAAGCAAGTTACAGTCCTGCAGCCCACCTAATCAGCAGCATGACCATATCCTACTATGGGCTTAAGAACACCCAAAGGACTACACTGAGTAAGACCAAAGGTGCATTTATTCAAATAATCATAGAATCATTTAGGTTGGAAAAGACCTTTAAGATCAAGTCCAACCGTTAGCCTAGCACTGCCAAGTCCGCCGCTAAACCATGCTCATAAGCACCACATCTACACGTCTTTTAAATACCTCCAGGGATGGGGACTCAACCAGCTTCCCTGGGCAGCCTGTGCCAGTGCCTGACAACCAAAGGGAAGTTTTTCCTAATACCCAATCTAAACCTCCCCTGGCGCAACTTGAGGCCATCTCCTCTAGTCCTATCGCTTGTTACTTGGGAGAAGAGACTGACCCCCACCTCGCTACAACCTCCTTTCAGGTAGTTGTACAGAGTGATAAGGTCTCCCCTGAGCCTCCTTTTCTTCAGGCTAAACAACCCCAGTTCCCTCAGCTGCTCCTCGTAAGACTTGTGCTCTAGACCCTTCACCAGCCTTGTTGCCCTTCTTTGGACACACTCCAGCTAGCCCAATATGCATCTGTTCCATACGTTAGCTCTACAACTGCAGGTGTATAAGTAAAGATACAAAAACAGGGCAAGCATACAGTCATACGTGCTAGAAACTGGGTGTGAGTACACTAAGGAACCTGCAGCTCACACATTTGCCTTCCAAAGCCAAACATGCTACCTTTGTGTTTAATAAGCCCCAATGGATATTGCTTCCATTCGTCTGAGTGTTTTTTGAAAATTGTCTCATGCTCACGATCTGCTACGTAATGAATCTCTGTGACATTTTAATAAGCAGAGGAAGTACTACATCCATCTCTGCCTTTCTAAACCCGTTCCTTTCCTCTCAGTATACCAGGTATACAATACCATGCAATAGCACCATTGACATGCTGCTAACAATTTTTTTTTTAAATGGTATGATGAGAGATATTTAGCACATAGTTTAAAAAAAAATAAAAAAATGCAACACTGGCTCTGCAGACATAACTTGAAACATAATGCAAGTCCATACTTTTTTTTCCCCCAACGGCAAACAGCAGCTGTACAACAGGTGGGAACTAATAACTTATTCAAGGCAAGTCTATCACATTTTTCTAACTATAAACAGATACTGCACTTACAGAAGGGTTACAAAAGAAATGTTAACATAAGTCTTGCCACAGTTGATGTAACTTTTCAGCCTGAAAAACTCCTGTTCTCAAAGTTTCCTCTCTCAGTATTAATGCGAAAACTAATCACACAATCATTCTCCAACAGGGGATTGTGTCCACACAGCACATATCAAGACTGCGAGGGCAAGCAGATGAGGAGCTGCTGAGCAGAAGTGGTGAGTGTGGCAACCATGACAGCATCTGGGTGGGACAGGCCAGGGATGGAGGAGCTGTATTGCCCACCATCAAGCTGCTACAGCGCAATTCCCACCACAACTCTGCTCCCTTCCCAGTAACACTCTCTTTAATTGCCTTCTGCAAAGCACTGGGAGGAGGGAGCTGAAACAGAAACACAGAAGAGTGCTGAAAAGATCTGAGGCACAGCTCCAAGCCACCTCTGACCCCACTAGCTAGATTTCCAGACAGGTCCCCTGCAGAAAGGGCCATGCTCCTATGCCTGTGGGAGAATCACTAGGAGTGATATCAGGGGTGAAGAGGCTGTAGCACATTATGGAAAGATCTGATCTGTCCAAACCTCCTGACACCCTGTGCAGCCTCAACTATCCCCTTGTAGCTACAGCCCCCCCATTCCAGTCCTACTGGGATGGTGAGAACAAGGAAAAGCTATAGCTGCAGACTGGCAAGCCTTATTCAGCAATAGATTCCCAGAAGGGAAATACAACAACAACAGCTCAAAAATCAGCAGAAATGCTGAATTAAAAGAAAAGTAATCAGACATTTCTAACCACCTTCTTGAATATTGTTACCAGAACAAAGCAGAAGTTTTACTCTAAGAGCGTTAATACATATCAAGTGCTAATCACATAGTTGCAGACAATAATTACTAAGGGAATGTTACCTTTATACATCAGTTGTGTCATATAAGCTCTCTACACAGTCCCGCCAAACTACACCTAACTGAAGGCATGTAACGCAGGGTGCCAGGGGCGAGGCCAGGACGGGCGACCTCATCCCCTCACCTTGGCCCTGCCAGCCTCCAGTTTCTGTCTCCGCGCCTCCTCCTCCACGTCCAGGTAACGGTCAAAGCATAATGCTCAAAGTGTGTGAAGTGTTCGCTAACAGCATGACCGGAAACAAAGCAAACCAACCCAGTTCTTCAATAACCCACCTGCAGATGCAAGGGCAAGTGGCCTAGTCATTGAAGCAGTAAAACACCCAACACCTGTTCTTGGGGATTCTCACGTGGAAATATGGTATTTCCGCAAATAATCTGAGTGGAAACCTAGGTAAAAATGGGATAATTAGGGGAAAAAAACAAAAACAGAACCTGGGGGAAAATATATGCACTACTTTAAGCTGCTCCTTGCTTACTGTTTATAGATCTCTGTAGTAATTCGGGAAACGTCCCAGGCAACCTGCATTCAGGGAGCACCACTAGGCACATTTATTTCTGGCAGAGCCACGTTGACCAGGTAAACACCCCTCATCTCCTGACTCAGCTCCGAACCGGCAGCAACGCTTCAGCACTGCCGACGCCCGGAGCCCCGGACCCGAGTGCCGCTTCGAGTGCGGCACCAACCCCGCCACGCAACGAGGGAAAACCCGCCGGCGCCTCGCCGCGGGCGAGAGACCTGGGACGGGCAGAGACGACGCCAGCCTCCCGCCAGGCCCCCCTGCTCCGTACCCGGCCGGGGACGCCACAGGGCGCCGCGGTCGAGGCCAGGGCAGGCGCGGCCCCGCCCAAGCCGGGACCCCCCTCCCCTCACCTTGGCCCTGCCGGCCTCCAGTTTCCGCCTCCGCGCCTCCTCCTCCGCGTCCATGCGGTGGGCAAGCCGGAGTCCCGGAGGCGGCAGACAGGCCCGGCCCGCCCCCCTCACCGCTCCAACTGTCACACCGGAGGGGGTTCAGAAGTTTCGGTCATGGCCGCCCCAGCGCCTTCTCCCCGCCCGCCTCGGCTCCACCGCCAACCGCGAGGCGGCAGCAGCCCGTGCTGGCCAATAAGAAAGCCGGGGCTAGCCCGCCCTCCCGGGGAAGGGAGGAAGCTCTCTGGGAATTGGCGAGAATAACCGTACCCAGTAGGCTCGCCAGCCAATGCCGAGAGCAACCGTTAGCCTAGCCCCACCTGCTCCCGCTAACTGACTCCTGGGACAGACAGCGCAAGCTGGAGCGCGCCCTCTGCCTCCGCCCCCGTGACGTCATGCCCGCCCCCCCAGCAGCCACCAATGGGAGACGTAACCGCCCGCCGCCCGAACTGCGCTGCGTGGCCAGTTTCAAACGGACCGACAGCCACAGCCCCGCCCGGGGGCGGGAGATAGCCAATGGGAGGAGGGGGGCGGCTGTCGCGGGAAAGCTGGCCCGGCCGTTGCCGAGGAGCGCTGAGGGGCTGGCCTGGGCGGCTTGTGGGAGCCGCGCCCTTCCACTTGCTGTTTCTGCTCCTCCGTGACCGGTCGCGGCACTAGCGGCCTGGGCCCTAGCCCTGTTGGAGACAGGGGGAGGTGTTGGCGCAGGGGGGTTGACCATCTAGCTTGATTACAAACTTCTGTGTAGAAATATTACCCTTTACAGCGCGCCTTTTGTGTATATTTTGTGTCTCGGTTTTACAGCATCTCACTGGTTTTTTTTTCTGTTGCAACAAGTGAGCTGTAAGGAGTTCACCTGCAGAATCCCTTCATTCAGGAAGTACAGGTGCAGGGGGAACTAATGTCTGGAAATAATTGTCAGATAACAAGGGAGAAATAAGGTGCTGTTTTCTTAATATTGAGAGTAATTAATCTCAGTGTCATCTACAAAACTGGTGGCTTCTTTATTTCTTGAAGCCATTAAATCATACTGGAAAACACATTAATCGAATTTGCTTTAATCAGATTTGTTCCTCGGCTCAGTTTGGAGGTAACCTCTTGCAATACACTGGCTTTTTCTTTCTAAGAAACATAGAAATGCGTTTTCACAATCTAACAACCCCTTTTCTATCCCTGGACCTTTTCACACATTTGGTCCTTAAGTTGGGATCTTCTCTGTATGGGCTTTTGCCCCAGATTTGGACATTGTATCATCCAAGTCGTGAGCTGGAGCTAGCTGTTCTTGTGGGCTCCATCTATGCTGTCTGGGTTTCCCATGCCTATGTCAACCACCGTCCACGTTCGTGTTCTCGGAATAAACCATTTTGTACCATCTCCTGGTCTGCCACCTTATCTCTACATAAATGTTTCAGCATAGGCGACAAAAAGACGAGCAGCACATGCTCAATGCTCTGAAGAGAAAGCAGAGGACGCTAAGAGTGAGGCAGGGTTGGCAAGGCTTTTTCTACACAGCAAAAAGCCTGCTTGTGTCCAGAGCCAAGGTAGAGGTTGAGTTTTAAACTACTGCAGATGTTACCGGGGGACAGTATGCATTGGCTTTCCTTTTCTTAATGACCAATTTGGCTCTTCTAAGGAAGAGTGGAAGTTTAAGTGAGCAAATCATGCAGGGACACTAGATCTGATGGTGAGGATAGACTCCTGATGCTAATTCTGGTCACCTGCTTTGTCAGCCCTTGCCTGTTTTGAGGGTTTTTTAATTTATTTTTCCTGGTAGTACTGCCATGTCCTCTGTCTGCGTAGCCAGGACTTTGAGTTTGTCCCCAGTCAATGCTAAGAGGTAAACTCTGAATTGTTACTGGAAAGCAGCAAAATAATTCACTCTCTAAAACTTATTTTGGAGTTTTAGAAAGCAGGCATTCTTTATTGCGGCGCCGGGCAGCACTGGGGATAGTTCCACCCTAAGTGCTCCAAAGGTTTGACGGACTTTCGGTTACTATATACTATGAAAATGTACATATTCGTAGGATTTCTACATAAGCATGAGTTTTCCTGGAACTTATTAACATATGTAAAGGTCCAATCCGCATGCGCAGTCATCCTCTGTGGTGGTCCTCAGGTGGTCTTTGGGGGTCTTCAGATGAAGGCTTGTAGTCTTCCTCACCGTGTTCGCTGATTGACCTTTGCTTCTGCGCAGACTCAGTTCTTGGGTCGCCTAGCTGTCTAGACGGGAGTGTTCAGGAGCCCAAAACTTCATTATCCACAAGGACTCTCCCTTGTTATGTAATGGGAGCATTCAAGAGCTTTGTAACGGAAAAGGGGAACACCCAGGAGCCTCAATCCACATTCTCAGGTATCAGTATAATTAAGAATTTTTTCTTGTTTTTATCAGGTTTTCCTCTCCCTACGCCAAACGCTTCTTGCCCAGTCTTTTCTGGCAGAAAAACCCCACCCTGTTCTTGATTGTATGCTTTCATTTATTTAAAAATTGCTAGCTTGTCCTCTCCTCACTATCTACTTACTAACTAAAGAAAGCCAGTTCTTTCAAGTCTTCCTCAGAACTTACATTTTGTAAATGTACCATTTTTTATCTTTTTTTTTCTGGACTTTCTTTCCATCTTAAACCACCATGTCTAAAATTAGGCACAGTATTCAAACTCTGACTTCAGTGCTGCTAAATAGAGCAGAATAATTATCTCCTGTGAGGTGCACATAACACTGCTGTTAATCCTTTGCAGAATTAAATTTGTCTGGTTTTGCTCTTTTGCATCACCATGTTCATGTGTGATCCCTAGTTTGTGATTCAGTGTAACTATAGATCCCTTTCAGCAAGATCCTCTTGTGGCTGGCTGGCACATTTCTGGCAAATCATTAATTAGCAGGTTGTAAGATGTCCCTAGAGTAGGGATCCCACTGTGACCAGGGGGTTCATAAGCATGGGAAAAGAAAGATCCCTTAGCAGATTTGCTGGAAAGCATTTTTTACCTAGTACTGGATTTTTTTCTGCAATACCTGTCACATCAAGCAGAAGTTTCTCTCCCTTCCTTTCCTCTGTAGTCAACTCAGTTGCTTAACACCGGCACTGTATTTTTAATGGAATGCTTATACTTTGTTCTTTTTATCAACCTTTCTTGTAACCGTCTATTCCTATTGCAATGAAGACTCTAGAAATTTAACTTCTAGGGGACACTGTATTAAACCAGTTGATGGTAAAACATCAGCTCAGTATTCATCAGCAGTCAAAAAGGCTACTACAGCATCAGCAATGACTAATAGCAGGCTTGTTGCTGTTGCGTTTGTCCGGAGATGCCAACACAGCTTGCTTTGCTATGTCACTGCCCAAATGCTGCCCACAACCCTGGTCACCCCATCACAAAAGGGTTTATGAACTAGAAAGGTACAGAGAGAAGCAACTAGGATAAACATGAGACTGTACAAACAGACATACAGCGACGGTGTGATCAAAGGTGCAGCTGATGCAGCACCTTCTGAGAGTGTCTGATAGTGGAGGCCAAGAGGTGAGGATGAGAGCAGTCCGTGTGGGCTTTTGCATTATATCTTCCCAGCCAAGTTATGAGATCAATGAGTAAGGAAAATCTGCTGTTTGAGGATGAATTAAATAGATCATCTTGCTTAGAAAAGAGACACCTGAATGGGGATATGCTATAGGAATGTAAGTTGCAAATGGTACAGGAAAAGTGCATGGAGAACAGTTGTATATATTTTGCATAACAAATGAGAAGATTTCCAATAAACTTTTCAGGAGTCTAGATTTAAAACAGTCTAAATGTAATCCTTATTTTGCCTGACACTTAAGTAAACTATACTTATGCAGTTTACTCGCATAACTAGGCTTATGCTTAAGTTTAAAATAACTAGGAAACTGCTTGTCAAAGGTTGTTGCAGCTGCCCAAAAGATGAAGGGATCAAAGATGTTAGAGATAACAGGAGAAAAATCTATTGGAGTTTTAAAGTACAAAAATGTACACAGAGCTGTTTCTCAGGAAAACTGCTGGCAGGTGAGGGGGTTTTCTGTTCTGCGTGTCACTCCTAGCATTCACAAATGAGCCCTGCCAAAGAAAGCTGAGCCCCAGCTCTGACACGGCACAGCTATTTTTGGGATCCCCATGTCTCAGTTTCTATCACCTCTCCAGTGACTATCAGCCTGTGTATTTTTAAGGACAAATTGCACACACATGCTGTGTCGGAGCAGCATGGATAACCTCCTCCACCTGTGACCCACACAGCTCCCTACAAGCATCTATCAGCTGCTCCAGCTGCCAGCAGCAGCTCAGCTGTGGCTTGCTATGGCCTTCAAGCAAGGAAGGGATTGTAACTTTGCTCTCCTAGGAGCAGAACCGGACTTAAAATATGATACTGAGAATGAGTATCTACTATCTGGCTTCTTTCTCATGCTGTGGTGTTGATTTTATGGATATCACTGATAAATGTTGCCCTGTTTCTATGCTGGTAGGGCTTTGCTGGGAGAGGGAGACACCCTACAGGGTGCTTGGGAGATGGTAAGCAAAAGGATGTTATACCATAGCCTCTTTACTCTTTTAGTCACTCAGGGATGAGTTCCAGCTATGCTCCTTAATTTTTTGAGTTTTTAGTTAGTATCTGGTGATGTAAACTCATATGAAGGGCTACGTCAAAAGTATACGGGCCCCTTACAGTGGGATAAACATTGCTATCAGGTATCAACCAGCAAGATCATAATCTGACCCCTAACATTGTGCTTGTGTTAAAGAACCATTGGCTTTTATTTCTTTTTTTCTTGTCTGCTAATGTGCTGGGCATTTGCGTTACAAAAGGTACATAAGCTTCTACACCTGGAGATTAAATTGTTTATATTGAGGATTGACACTACAAGCTTAGTAACCAGGTTACAGGCACAAAACTCTGAGCTACTTAGAAGACACTAACAACACAGAGGGCCAGGCATAGTGCCACTGCCAGGGAAAGGCTAGCAACCATTAAGAACAGACAAATATTCACCCTGAGTTACTCTTCTGTGACCATCACAACCTGCAGCACAAAAATGCATTGAGAGAAAAGGCAGAAAAAGCTGTGTCTATGACATTGTGGTGAACATGTGAACTCATTTTTATCTGGGTGGGAGTGAAACTGAAGATTTTATCTTCCTCCCTTAATTGCTCACAATCTTGTATTTTTTTTTTTCTAATGGAATTATTCTTTGAAGATCATGGAGGGGGAAAAATGACCACTGAAAACCTATCTTCCTTTGCTTAGCTTTTTAACCCGTTTTTGCCTGCCTGCTCTTCCAGGAGACTGCTACAATGACAGATCCTTCAATGGTGGATCACCTAACACGACTGAAACTCAAACTCCTAGAAAAGGTAAGGGAATAATTCTGCAGTGGTCACCTTTGCTCTGCTTTTTTCTCTTGCAAGTTTAAGTATTAACATTGTATTTTAAATTATTATATTTCCATTGAGATACAAAGAGGATCTGCAGCCAATTAAGAATGTCTTTCTTCCTGCAAGCGGAGGCAGACCAATGTGCAGTGGTGCTACAATCACTGACACTTTCTTCAATAACATTGTACAAGTTTACATGGACTTACAGTGAATTAAAAATAGAGTTAAAGTGACTTTGATCTTATGGGAGATGTCACCAATTAGCTCAAAACCAGTTTGAGTTGTGACAGGCAAAGTTTAGGAGTAAATTTTGGGTAAAGAGAATCTCAGATTGTTTTAAGGCAATTTCATGTCTTCTTTTTTTGTCTACTTTTACATAAGTTATGTTGCCTGGTGAAACACGGGCAGGCCTTCAGTGGAAGCACAGGAGGTGCTGCACAGAATCCCAGTAGCTCTTTGTTGTGACTCCAGACACTAATGCACCCAGGATTCTCCACTCAGCCCTCAGCACATCTGACATCCACTAGCGTGAATCTTCTGTCCTCTAGAAGCCACTTAAAGAGTTGTCTGGAAGGAAAAACAATTCGCCTAGAGATGTGAATGCTGGAAGTGGCATCTAACCTGTCTTCACGGTGGAGTCTTTTGTCTTAGGTGCAGCAGCCATTTGAGAGCAAAGCTTTCACAAGTGTGGAGCCATGCAGAACCAAGCAAAGAGCCTGTGCCTGCGCAAAAGGTTTCTAATTTCTGAGCATCAGGGAGCAGCAAGGGCCAGCTGCTCCCTAAGGGGCAAGGAGTTGAGCACAATAACACAGCCAGCAGAGCAGGGGCCTGGCGAGCCAGCCCCCAAGTGAGGCAAGCAGGGCAGAAACAGAGATGGTGGTCAGGTTCAGTGAAAAGTCCAGAACTATCAGGCAAGCTCATGGTGAAGAGGCAGGTCCAAGGCCAACCTGGGAAGTGTCTGCAGGTTGGGATCAGGGTTAATAGGATCCACGGCCAGTCACAGGCATGGCTGTGGTTGAACTGCAGACCAGTACTCATCTGGTATAGCTCAGGTAGGAACTGAAGACCTAGAGCTGAGATTAAAGGGGCTCCTGGGCACATGAGCGGTGGGTGTGGATGGAAGCCCCAGGTGTGGATGGAAGCCCCAGGTGAGGCTGGTCAGGGCCATTTAGGCCTATTAGTGCTCCAAATACCCAAAACTCTCCAGCATCAAGTTCTTCATGTGATCCAGCTCTCTGCCCTACAAAATAAATGACGTATAAGTCTCCTGATTCACCATCCTATCAATTGCCAGGTTTGGGATAGCCTGGCCTGTTAGAAGCATGATTATTCTTTTACTGTAACTAGATTTGTAGTGAGACATTTCATATTTCTATGAATATTTCTTGTAGCCCTCGCTAGCTATGATGTAGCAGTTAAGAAGCACTGCTGGTCTCCACTTCTGCTTTATTTCCTCCATCCCAAACCTATGCCTGTAAAGTAGGGTTGGAAATTGTTGTGAGCTTTTCTGCCTGACTCATAACCAGTTCTTGTTGTGGTTCTACCAACAGAGACTAGAAAATGAACAGGAGAACCTAGAGAAGATGGAACCACCTCCCCCAGCTGCAAGTAAAAGAGAAGCATTTGTTCTAATTATGGACATAATACGGGAAGGGCCTAGTGATGTTCCTCAGTAGGTCACACCAGATGATCACATCTCCTCCCTAAAAGCTGTGTGCTAGTGGTTGGGCATTTGGGTAGTCAGAACTTGCTCTGTCTTGGCTTCTGTGACAGGGACATTGGAGGACAGGAGGGAGACTCTGAACTCGAGTCAGTGCTGCTGCAGCTCAGCCTGCATATCTAAATCTGTATGCAGCCCTGGGGATTGGAAGTAGCAAAAATGCAAGTTCCAGTGAAGCTTGTGCAGTAATATCAGTCTGTATACTAGTCTCAGTCCTAACCAAGCCAGTGAATCTTAGAGGCCTTGATGCAAGGAGAACCAGCTTGCTATACTGTGCAGCTGTCTACATTTTACCTTTTGAATTTCTTCAACTTTTTTTTTTTTTTGACAAAGGGAAATGGTCAACCAGCTGAGCACTGACATAAGAATGACCTCCTGCCCAGGTGTCTTCTGCAGCCTGAGGCTGACGCTGTGGATGCTGGTTCAGCTGGAGCAAACTACTGGTGATCTTATTTGTCCTAGCTCCTATACCTAGGAGTGAGCCCCTGTTGCAGTCCAGCTGTATGCTTGGCTTTGGTGATCCTGAAAAGGAGTTGTTAGGAAGGCTGTGTGTCTCTGAGGGATCCAGGCAGAAGGAACACTCTGCTACTAATACTGCTTTGCACCTTTGAAGCTGACAAACGCAGCCTTGTGCAGACAAGAACGTGGTTTCCAGTGTAAAAGAATGTGACTCAGCTTATGAAACAAATTATTATACTGTAAGAGTTGGTCTTGAGGACTGCATTGATAAGAGCTGGGAAACCATTTTACCAAGAAACCATGCCTGTGCAATTACATCCTGACTGTGGTTTGAGCAGAGAGGTCAGGAATCCCAGCATGCTTATGAAACTTCCAAAGTTTAGACAAAAAGCCAGCAAACCAGCAAAAAGTTGATAAATAAGGAAGTTTAAAATAACTTGTGTCTTTATCAAACCCTTTCAAAGACTGCTATGATGTTTCACATACAAGTAGCATGTTCCCTTCAACAATACTCCCATGGAAGCTATGCATGCTATGCGCAGTGCATTCGTTTCTTTGCACGGCACATCCAGTGTTTGTAATTATATTATCTATGGATTAAAAGCCACCAGTAGAAGATCATAATATTTCTAGATTGTACTCTGGGCTCATATTCATTGAGCTGATGCGCAAAGAGTTGGAAACTTTCAATGCTGTGGCCAAAAATTAAAAATCCCTCTAACTTACAGTTTCAAAATACGAGGTGATGCTTTTCAGAGCAGATGCCAGGCATGCCTCCAATGTATCTGAAAACACTGTTTCTTATCATCATTTCAAGTGAGTTCAAAATCAGCTGTATGTGGGAAGAACTGAAAAGGAAGTTGATTCAGAGCAAAAAGGAAACAGAAAAGCTGACATTCAAAACTGAGTTTGTTTTGATATGTCACAACAAACTTTTTTTACACTTTGCACAATCATCCTCTGCATGTACAGAGTATATTTAGAAAATTTCAGGCTGAAATGAGTTTCTAAGCCAGGAGGCTAAGAGGGGGGGCTTTAAATAGCAATCTTAAAAGTTTATTTTCAGAGAAGGTGCGTTGCCTTTGTAGAGCTGCTGAACAGCTGTGTCTGCATGTGGTGTAAAGTCATTATCCATTCATGGATTTGACAAGTAGCCTAAACCCTTTTGTGGAAGAAGTCAAGCTACCTTACAACACATTTTCCAGAATTAATCTCATAATGGAGGTGCTATAATAGCTCTGTCTTTGTGATCCTTTGAGGAGATAATGGACTTTTCCTCCTTCAGGGAACAGATGTGAGGATATGCTCCAAAGTGCCCTAAGGCGAAGGAAAGATCTCCTGCAGGAGCTTAGGGTAAGAGCCCTCTCTGTGGACAGAAACAACAGAAAGGGCCAGGTTATCTGCACATCCACTGCTGATGTGGATTCAGTTCTTTCCTGTCCTTTAGTTCTTCTGCTGGGCAGTATTCAGTCCTCTGCTGGTTCAGAGTATAGAGGCTGGGCCAGCTAATCAGGGAGAGGGGCTGGAGAGCAGTATGTCTTCCCTCACTACAGCTAACGAAGCTTGCACCCGCTTCAGTTAGTTGGTGGGTTGATTCTGTTTGTCCTGAACTGCTGTATCATAAGCTCTCTGGGGTAGTGCCAAAATGCACTAAATGCAATAGGGGATTTTTAATGCTGCCAAAATAGGGACAGTAGTAACTTACTTATTCCTAGTTTGTGGAGGATACCAACTATTAATGAAGCATTTTACCAGACTTTTGGCAGTTTGTTCTTCACTTTTTTTCCATTCTTTTTTGTTTGTGCTGAAAGCTGTATGGCTTAGAGATATGTGGGAAGAAAAACTTTCTTGTGTGGGCACTGGTTGAGTGCTTCCCTTCATGCAGCAGTCACTTGTGGTCTGCCTGTCAGATGCAGCAGTGCTGGAAGTTTCTGCAGCAGTGTTTTGGTGAGCAAGGCTGCACCCTGTTGCAGGCTCTCAAGGGCTAATCCCATTTAGTCCAGAGACTGTAACAATACTGTCTGCCTTTCTGTGACCAGGTTTTCTTTAAGAAGATACTTGATTTTGCAGGAGCAGCACCTTCTGGAAGAGCTTTCACAGCCCCCTGCACCAGCTGGAGAACAACATCATAACCACAGAGCTGCCCCCCCCCATGTCTACCAGATACCTTTTCCAGCTCCCCAAGTGGAGCCACCAAGGATTATCCAGCAGACAGTAAGGATCCTCTCTCCTAGGAAACACCACTAGCTAGCACTGCGCCTGTCTGAGACAACAACTGCAGGTGGAGGGACTTGGGGGCTGTATGGAAATGCTCATCCTGCCAAAAGGGAAGATACACCTCTTCCTATTGTATGGGACCCTTGCTGCCCTAGGCAAAATCTAGGGGAAATCATCTTACAACTAAGGCTGTTACAATTAACAGTGTGAACGGTTTACCATAGGAACAAGGTAGAAAGAGGAGTGGGAGGATTGCCCACGCTCTGGCCTGGCCGTTCAGCCGATTTCCAATGCACATCACTGTCTGGTCATACAGCCCACAACCTCAACAGCTTCTCCATGAGGATCTCATGGGAGACAATGTCCAAAGTCTCACTGAAGTTCAGGCAGATGGTACCCACTGCTCTCCCCTCCTGAAGGTAATGGAGCTGGCCAAAACCAACCCCGACTTCTCCCTTTTCCTTTCTTTTTCAGATGCCGCCTCAGCCTGCCACCATCATCCAGCAGTTACCTCAGCTGCCCCCCCTGATCACACAGATCCCCCCTGCCCAGCCTTTTGCAGCCCCCCGCTCTGGAAGCATTAAAGAAGGTAACATACCCTCCATCTAGCAGCCAGCTCAGAGAGGGCAGGCAAAGTGCTACAGCAAGTGGAAGGGGGCACAGGATGGCATCCAAGCTAGTTAATGATGTGCTGTTTCATGACCAGGCTGCTGCTGGACCTGTGGGAATTACACTCCATAAATGGACTAGATGATACCATTTCTGAGAGGCTTTCAGACAAACTCTTGTTGCTAAAACTAAAAAAAAAAAGGGACTACAAACTTTGCAAAGCCAGGTTAAGCTGCTGGGGAAGATTGGGAAAGCAAAACAGCACAATCCAAGGCACTGAGTTATATTAACAAGGTCAAACTCACGCTCCTGGATGATTCCAAAATTAACAAACAGGCTTCTAAAATCTGTTTTTATTCTTTTGTTCCCTCTTAACCTGCTGTTCAATCTCCTCAGAACAATAGAGGCTTTTATTATGCCCCATGTTTAGAAACAAGACAGAACAGCTGAAAGTGCTGTTCCAAATATAGTGCAATGCCAATAAAAAGAGTTTGTTTCTAAACATAGGTGGATGCTACTGTGAAATAATACATGAGCAAAAACCTGGGATGACTTCCCGGCTCAACTTTCAGCCAAAGGTTTCTCCATCATACAGAGAAATCCCCAGTCATGAAATTGCAATATTTCTCAGCTTTTTCTTCATCTAAGTGTCTGGATTTTTGAATCAGAGTTTATTTTCATAAACAAAATAGTCCCAATTCATGCATGACTTTTCTGAAGCTGATAAATGTAAACTACTTTTGGTATGACCAGTTAAAAAAAGAGAGTTGCCTTGATCTTTTTTTTTCCTCCCCTCTCCCTCCTTCCTTCCACTCCTAAGGAAATTACCATTTCTGAGAGGCTTTCAGACAAACTCTTGTTGCTAAAACTAAAAAAAAAAAAGGGACTACAAATGTTGCAAAGCCACTGTACAGGTCCTTTGTGATTCTGACCCAGATATCATGGTAAGTAAATTTGATGCGCGTGCAGTGGACTCTCAAGGTGGCACTGCAATATCACGTAAAGTTGAGGAAACCTCTCGCATGGAAAGCAATGGTCTTCAGCCTAAGCAATGGAGAGTGCTGTAAGGAGCTGGTCCATGCTGGAGTAAGCGAGAGAGCTCTAGCACTCAGCCCTTCTCCAGCCAGTCAGCATAGCCAGCGGGGTGGGCTTGTAGGGAAATTAACAGACAGAAGATGCTCAACAGCAGCTTTCTTGTAGAAGGGAGGAGAAACAGGAGAGCTGGTCTGAACAGTTTTATTCATATACATTAATTTTGCACTGCCTGGACAAATAATGCTGATATTCTTCACGTGTCCCTTTCAGCTGCTTTGTCTTGGTTGCAGTGACCAGTCTGTATGCTGGAGGACGCTTCTTACTGAGATGCCTCTGCTGCTTGTCAGTTGCTGATAAAGCTCTTACTTTCTTCCTTGGGGTGACCTCTTCCCAGATATGGTAGAGATGATGCTGATGCAGAATGCTCAGATGCACCAGATCATCATGCAGAACATGATGCTGAAGGCTCTGCCACCAATGACGTTCGCACAGTCTGCTAGAGCCAGCTCTCCCCTGCTTCAGCATGCACAGCAGGTAATGACACTGGAGTCTGAAGGGCATCCTTGCTCACACGAGGCAATGGTTGATCTCCCTGGCAGGGTGCAGGGCCTGGACAAAACATGCAGAAAGTCTGGGACATTTAACAGCTGTGCACATCTTCAAACCCACTGCACCAGAAGACTATTACTGAGCAGAGCACAGCCTGCCTCTTTACCATGATGAGCACTGTGACAGGACCCAATGGAAGAATGTCTCCTCCACACGTGCAAACTGGACTCGGTCCAGCTCTGAAAATTATTTGGCCTGTACAGCTGAACCACTAACAGACTATGCATGGAAGACATCTACACTGGGCATCTGCTGCTGCAGGTCCACTTGCTGCAGACAGTGGGGCAATATTTGTGTTACAATTCCTGTAATTGGTAAAATTTGTCCTGGCAGTTTGAAATGGGCTAGAGCTGAAGCACAGATTTGGGTTTTCAGTTTGGGATTTGGGATACTTGGAGCCTCACTGCTCTAATTCCTGTCTTACTGAAAATCAATGGCTACTAAGCTCTGAAAGGACTTAAAGATATTTTGGTGTGTAGATCCCTATAGGGATTTTTCCAAAACGTGTCCAGTGCCTGATAAGAGGTAGGTAGTTTTGAGCATATCCTTAGATGCCCAATTCCTAAGCTATTTTTAACATGGTGATATAGCTCCTTAGCATCCTTAAGTGCTTTGGAAAAATATATTTCTAGTCTCTACTCTGTAGCATTCATTTATTACCTAAGAAGCAAGGACAGTTAATCTTTGGGGAGGAGGGGATATCCCAATGTTGCAAAAACTTCCCCTGTACTTTTCCTAACCCTCCATTTTCAGACTAACTATGTCTTTTCCCTGTGTTGTAAGAAAGATTTGTTTTCTTTTTCTCAGATGTTAAGGTTGTCGGGTGCTGAGATTGTAACTCCCACACTTTTGCAGTCCTTGCCCAGCTCACTCGCACCTTTCCTATGTGCTATTTGCAAAAGCAACAAACGGCTTAAAAGCCCCTGAACCCTGGGTTTAATGGAGGGGTAGGAAATGTAATCCTCCTCCATAGCCCATCCCATGGCCTGGAGGGAGCTAATGAGTTTTTGCACCTGTTGGGACCAAATGTCTGCCCCAGACACAAAGCCTCCAACAGCAGCTGCTAGCTCTCACGTTCTGGGGCACTGATGTCCCAGGAGGCCACCTGCAGCGCAGAGGGGCCCATTGGTTTCATCAGCCATGGTCCTGGAGTGGACTTGCTGTGGAAATGGTAGGCAGTGCCGGCTCTTCCTCATGTCAGAGCTGTGCCAAATGTTGCCTTGGGCTGAAGTCCTTTTCTATTTTCCTTAAACTTTGCAGTTTCTGGTTTTGAATACTCTTTCCCCCTTGCCATGAGGGAGATGTCTGGGGCAGACGGTGGTGCTGGGAGAGCCAGCAGAGTCATCTGCAGCTTTCTGTGGATGACCCTACGTCTAAGGGAAGATGGCAGAGGAAGACTGTGCATCCCCCCATGTCCCACCTTCCTTCCCAGGCCATCCTGTCACTGTATGTTTCCCTGACATAGACTGGTGGGATAAACTGGGCGGAGTGGGGTCTGAGTGCCTCTGAGTATCAGGTGAAATCTGAAATCACCAAGTGTTTGTTGGAGCCTGCAAAACCTGTCTAAGACACATGCTGAAGGACTTCCTTTATCAAGGTGTGGCTGAGTGGGAACCCAGCCCCTCAGCCAGGGACCCTTCCTGTGGGGGCACAGATTTCACAAATTGCCATTTGTCTCTCTCCAACAAGGACCTGCGGTTTGCTGCTCCCCTGGCTGTGAAAGCAGACAGGCCCAGGCCATCTGCAGTGCACCACCACCACCACTACCCTCCCACAGGGGAGCTCCCAGTGCCCCACGGGGGCTTCCCGTCCACATCTATGGCACACCACTGGACTGGCAGCATGCTCCCTGCCCTGCCTACGTAAGTAAATGGGCAGCCACAATGTAAACTTTTAGCCCTTCCTTCCTGCACAGGTGGGGTAGCAAGGTAGACCAGGCAATCCCATGCCTGGTTCTTCACTAAGACCAGTCCTGAATATTGTCTTTAACACAACAATGGGATTGAGGCGATTTAAGTGATGATTTGATTCACTCAATCTTATAACTTGAGTAATTAACTGTTGCTTACTATGGAATAAACATGAGGATCAGACAAGGTCTGTAGATGATACCAAGCTGTGTCCCTGCCACACAGAGCCACCACCCAGCAATGCTGTATGGCTCCACTCTGCAGTGGTTGTTACCCTGGGTTTTGGATCTCCTTGTGAACGCAGCAGACACCTGCTAAATAAGGGCTGCATGTGTTTTACATTCAGGCTAAGGTTCCCAGTAGGATTTATATTCTTAAAACACTGCTGAGACATTTGCTAATCAGAAATTCCTGGAAAAAAAACCCTACCACCACTTGCTAAGAAAAATGGTACAAAGGGAGAGGACTACTCAGAAATAAAGCTAAGCCTTTGCAATAAAGCTGTGCTTGTAGCTGGTGTGTTTTTTAAAGTGCAGAAATGGATGGACTTCTCCCCAGGCTGCCCCCAGGTCTGTAGAGCCCTCGAGCCCTTAGCAGAGGTCAGCAGCCAGCTCCTCCAGGGGCTTACTTGCTTGTACCTTCCCTGCTATCTCTAAGCTTGTCCTGGTTGGCTTTCTGGGTGTGAGCAAATCACACCCAGGACTAGTGTTCAAACTAGTCTGCTCATGCAAATGCCAGTGGCAGGAGGGGCCTTGAGCAAGGATCTGAGACAAGAGCGAGCAGTGGTCTTGCCGAGTGTGTCAGGAGGGGAGAGCAAGAAAGCAGGTGTGGAAGCAGGGGTGCTAGAATGTTCTTGCATGCCAAGGCTTGTAAAGAAATGCACATTAGCGCTAGAGTGTGGTGGGGTGGCTGGGGACTTTGGGATGGGGACTCACTGTTGCATTGGTCAGAACACAGCTTTTATTTCTGTACTATGGCTCTTCCAAAGCCTTAGTGACCAGAAGGACAGGATGGAGGCAGCTGGATCCTCAGGCATGGGCAACCTGCTGGCGAGGGTATCTGTATGGCCCTCTTTAGCACGGGATTTGAATTCCTGAACAGATCATTTACCTAATGGTATTATAAGGGATAAACATTTCTACCCCTTTCACTTTTATGTAAGTTTGTAATCTGTACCAGTAAAGATCTCTTGGCTCCTTCCAGAATCAGTGCAATTAGCTGTTTGCAGAAATCAGCAAAGGAAGATCTTGTCATGGCTTTTAAGATGTCTTCTTCCTCTTCTTCAGCTACCTTCCACCATGACTTATGAGATCTGACACATCTATGCTGTCCTTTTGCAGCTGCAGCAAGCAAACACAATAAAGCTATTTTTCTTGTTGCAGGTGGCCCACATACTGACAGTACATGTTCCTCTGCAAGTGGACCATAGCATTGCTGAGGTCAACCTGTATTTGAACAGCTCCTAAAGAATCTGTCTGATTGGCAGCCTAATATCTGTATGACCGCACACTGTTTGTGCAAGAAGTGAGCAGAAGAAAGACTGCAGATGTTCAGAACAAACGTATCATGCACCTGTGGTCTGCTCACCCATTTCTGCTAGTTCAGTTGTTTCCTCTCATCTTCCAAGCCCAGACCAGCCACAAGCAATCACCACTTATTTTGCTGTCTCTTCACAGAATCAAGAAAACCCATCCCAAAGTGTCTTACAGGCTTGGCAGCCCACAGCAGCCCCTGGGCATGAAATAATATTAACACCAGTGTTATCTGAGCCCTTGCAAATGAGTATGACCCAGCTCCAGGGCTGAGAGTCCCCTTCATGTGCAACTTGATGAAATGCCCCTTGCTAAGGGGGCTCCTGGGGAGGATAATGCAGACTAACCCAAGGGTGCCTGAATGAGGGTTTAGTCGCCAAACCTCATCAACCTGAAGTGTCCCTTCCTCAGCGTTTTTTCTTTTACTCCCTCACAGATATACTTGTCTTACAGTAATTACCTATCCGGCAAATTAAAGATGAGCAGGAACGAACCAAATGCAAGTTACCTGCATAGCAGAGGAAAATGCTGGCATGGGATTTTCCTGGAGGCCAGTACTCTGCCCTGCCTGTGTGAGTTGGCTTTACGCACTATTTGGATAAATAATTCTCAGTGGAGAAGAACAGAAAGAAATCTGCTCCTGCAGTCATCAGGTTTGAACATTAAAGTCCAATGCCTACCCCCAGCTAACCGCAGTCCACGTTTTCTGCCCCAGGAGGGCTCTGACTCTCAATCTCTCCCAAATCTCACATTTACAAAGCTACCCATGGTTTTCTTCTCAAGAGCTGCTGGAGGGCAATTTAAGCAGCCTGGTATTGTGTATATTTGTTTCATTATTTCTCAACCTCTCCCTCATATAATCAGGGTTTAGACTTGATTTTCAAAAAATAATACAATCCTGAGGTTCTTCCTTGGATATTAGCAGGCCTTTTTCTTCGGCAACATAAATCAAGCACTTTTCCCCTCTTTACTTTTCCCACTAATTTTCAGAAGGCAGACTTTAATCTGAGCCCATGCTATCCTGAGCTTTTTGTTTTCTTTTAGGACTCCTCAGAAGGCTCACTCAGCATTTTAATCAGGCAATACTTTTTCATGCTCTCAGTAGCCTGGTTGTGTTTAATACAGAAAGATAAACAATGAGTTCATAGCACTTTCTCAATGTCTTCCCACCTTCTCCTGTTTTTAAAGTGGAGAACATCTTTACATTGTTTTTGCCTGGTGCAGTTTGTGAGTGAATCTTATGAAGATAACCCAGGGACCTAAATTTTGTTTGGAATGGTTACCCAGAAGAAAAGATATGGCACTGGGCATAGATAGTACCTGATAGGCAAAGCTTAGTCTGGTCTGCCAAGAACTATTGTCAGTAGCTAAGGAGATACATTTGGCAGCAAGAAGCTGATGTGTGTCATCTTGGAAGAAAAAACTTTCAAACTGTGGCCTGTTTACTGTACCATATAGTACTGCTCACTGATGGGTTGGGTGCTTCCCTGTGTGTCTGTGCCTCCTGCCTCCAGAGCAGGTACACAGATCGTGGCCAAGGCTGCTTGTGCAGAAAGCAGTATTATGATACTAGCTTTCGTTACACAATTGTATGTGTAATTCAGGAGTCCATGAAGTAATTGGTGTACCTTAAAGTGATGTTATCAAATTGGTAAGCCAGGGTGGTGGAGTTATCTGTAAAGCTACTGGGCAACTATGCAAAGGATGCTGTGAGTGATATATTTCCAAATAATAACTGTCAGTGCTGGAAACTAATGGTGTCCTGTCTGTGGTCTGAAAATAATTAATGAATAATTCATTCATTATGTAAAACTTACCTTGCTTTTTGCCCTCTCTTTTCTGTTTTTTTTGCTCTGTGTGTGTGAGTCAATCAGATAGCATGGATGAATTCACTGCTGTGTAGATCAGAGAAACCCAAAGGAGGGTCTTCAGTGGTGACTCATTCAGATGCAGTCCCAGTGCCTGCAGGCACTAATAGCCTTTAACAACCCCAACCAGCCCCACCTGGAACCCCTGCCTTCCCCAAGGCCAGCAGTCCCATTTAAGCTTGGGCCTGGGGCTGCTTGTGGGTCCTGTTGATCCTGTCATGCACATCCTCTCCTTGCATGGTATTGCAGGTTGGGACTGTGGCGTGGTATGGTGCTTGGTCCCCATCCCCTTGGGAGCAGCTGGCCCTTGCTGCACTGGGAACCAGGACGTGCAGTGGAGAACAGTGCTGTGCTTGTGTGGGGATTTGGTCTTGCTCCTTTGAGACAAATCTGCTGTTTTGGGCTGTGCATTGCAGGTTTAGCAATAAATGGTAGTTAGTGTATGTTAATGTATGTGTTTTCACTGTCTGCTGTTTAATTATTGTGTGTAGGCTGTAATTGGCTCTCACTTTTAAAAGCTTACTCTGTGCAGCATTGTCTCAGCAGAGCACTTCCTCCCAAGGACGGGCATGTGAAATGGTGCACGCAGAGATGTCTCCTCATAGCCTCATCCAAGTCCTGGAAAACTTCTGTAGATTAGGCATGGACCTAGGCATCATACCCCAAAATACCTAAGCCACACACAGCTTCCTTGGGCAAAAGATGTCCTCGCAGGTGGGATCAGGCCCCTGGGCAAGCAGTGTGGTTCACATCCCACCCCCAGGAGTTACTCTGCATTGTCCCACCGGTGCCTCTGCAATTGCAGCCCAGCAAAGCACCAGCAAAAGCCCAGCAAATGCAAGTTCTCCTTCTGTTCTGTGCATGTTTCATTAGGACGTCCTTCAAGGCTGCAGAATTGCTTTATGATTTTCAAAAGAGGCCTTTTAATAAGGCCTGACTGAATAACGCCACATTCATGTCCCTTCACCTGAGGCTCAATGTGGCTGGCCACACAGCCTGGCTGATTCGCTGACAGTTTCTGGGCTGGGAGTTAAACTTTAATATGAACCAGGGAAGAAGAACCCAGGTGTGACTCAGCCGCCCACGTCCTTCCCCTTCCCCTCCCTGCTGGTGAGGGCAGTGCAACAGGACAGGGAGCAGGGACGCAGCAGTAAGAACCTGAGACCCAGGGGCTGCCCCAGCGATGGAGCCTGGTGACCCACAGGGGAAGAGAGTCGCCATTGTCGGCGGTGGTCTGGTAGGAAATGTAATTTAGCTGCTGTGTGATTGCGCTTGCTAGGGACCTGGGGCTGTGAAAGCATTGCTTGGATGTGGGGTGAATGTTTTTCTTAAAATCATTCCTCCTTCAGGTGATGGGGTGTTATAGAGGAGTTGGTTGAGCTCCCACTGTGGGAGGCAGTGAGGCTCGTTTGAGCAGTTAGGACTTTGTAGGAGGAGAACAGCTCTTTCCCTTGAGGGAAAGCTTTGCTGCTGAGATATCCCAGAGATGCAATGTGTGTCTGTGGTGGGCACTTGCCTTGAACGGTGTGTGCAAATAAATGCTGCTGCCAAGAGTCCTTTTCTCAGAAGAAGGGGTTTGGGAGGTGGAGCAATGGTGTCCAGGTACACTAAGTAACAGTCCTCATTTGGGCTGCCAGATCCTCCTACCCCTTGGCTGTTTCTGGCTTTAACCAAGTCACTAACGTGAAATGCTTTGTGAGGACTGAGACTTGGTAAACACTAGGCTAAGAGGAAAGGCCTTCCTCTGCCCACTTTTCTTTGGGAATGTTTTTCCTCCATTGCTACTTGCAGAGTGGTCTGACTCAAAAAGACAGCACAGAGCATTGCAGCACTTAAATCTCTCTTTTGACTTTTTTTCCGTTAGCTTCTTGGTCCCCATGCTGCTGGAAAAAAGTGATGACATCAGTCTGGCGTTCTGACTGCAGATTGACTACTACTACTGAGCAATTAATGATGGAAGTTAAACAAGATAAAGACAGGCATCCATTTAAATAACAAGCAGGACATATCTGTGCTGTCCTTTTTAAAGTAACATCTTGCTTTTGCACAGGTCTAGCTTTCCCTGCTGTGTTCCCAAGGGAATGCTGCAACACCCTGAATTCTGTTGAGGAAGATAAATATAGTCCAGAGAGGAGGAGGGAGCTTGCCTGTACCAGCTCCTGTTGTGTCTGGCTGAAGGGGTTAGCCCTGCTGCAATTAATCACTGCATGTAAACAAGCCCTGAACTTGATATGACTTTATAAGATGAGTTTTGATGGGTGACTTTTGCATATCATGGGTGCCATCTAAGGTTCTTGATCAAAGGGTCTTCCTGTATATGCTGAGCTGCATCCCCTGACCTTTGCTTTCCCTTGATGCATCTGAGTAGTGATCTGTGATATAGCTACTATATAGCTACTAAACGCTTCATCCACCATTCCTGATCCTTCTCTTGTAGGTGGGTGCATTAAATGCCTGTTTCTTTGCTAGACGAGGTTTCCATGTTGACGTTTATGAAGCCAGAGAAGGTAAGTTCAGCCTGATCATTACTGCTTTATTAATGCTTCTGTCCCTTTACTGATAACCGTTCTTGAAGAAGCAAAAGAGGGAACTGTGTGAGCTCACTGAAACTGCAGAAGGAAAATGAAAGCTTAAAGTGCGGCACTTTGGGGATATGCTTTTCACTCTTCCCTTTAGCTCCTGTGGTGAGGGGGAGCGTTTATTTGAAATATGTTGTCTTGTGTGGAGGGAACCCACCTTTCAGCTACTAAAATGATGCCCTTTTTTATGTACTTGGCGTAAATATTGATTCAAATCCTCACCTTTGAAAACTGGTCTCTGTATGAAGAATTATGGCACAGTGCTGTTGAAGCAAGCTGGGTCAGAAGTTTGGAAGCAATGGCTGTTGTTAATGCTGCAGCATCTCTGTTAGGGTTAAAAACACTACTTGACTGGTAACCACTGCCATCAGTGGTGAATAGGGCTGGTGGTGAGAGGGGCAGAAGGAGAGATGGAGTGTTTTCAGGAAGCCTCCAGCTCCGCAGGGCACCGCAAGAGAGAAATGATGATTCGGAGCCTGGGTGCTGGCTGAAAGGGAAAATCGTTTGCCTTTAGTGTCTATCAGCTGACAGACAAATAAAACCTGGGTAGAGATGGCAAGCCAAGCAGCAGGTGAGAACGACACCATGGAACTCAACTCAAATGTGCAGTGAAGGGAAGGAGAAGCCTCATGTGACCCATGGTCTCTCTGATAACTCTTCCTGCTCGGGCAAACCTCGGGACTGGCAGTTCTGCTGCATGGCTCCCAGATACGCTCGTCCCGAGTCCTGTGCACAGCTCTGGGTCCCCACCGCAGAAACTGGGGGTCACAGCAGCCAGCCGCAAGTGATGCCAGCAGGCTGCAGGCTCAGAGCAAGAGCAAATGGCTTTTCACTATGGTTTAACTGTTAAACTCTTTGCTGGATATCGTATATGCCAGAAGTTTCACAGGTTCAAAAAGCCTCTGGTTGCTCTTACCTGCCTTCTGAGTCAGACAGATTTTACCACTTTGCTCCAGTTTTTGGCCCATTTCTTGTGTTGAGATGCAACCCTGAAAGCTATTGGGTTGAGGCTCTGCCACACACGCTGGCCGGACAACCCAGGAAGCCTGAGTGAGGCCATTTGGAGGAGGAACAGGCCAGCACCAAGACATTTCTATCTGAACAGTGATGGTGAAGGTGACCTGCCAGTGTCCCGAAAAGCGTCAGTATGTGGGTCTCAGCAGAAGCTGCCAGGCGTGCATCACTCATCTCTCTCCGCTAGAGGGGAAACAGCTGTTAGTGGTAACGTGCCCTCTGGCACTGTGGGGAGCTGTCAGGATCCAGTGTTCCCTTTGCAGCACTTGGCTGCAACTGCTTCTTCCAGGCTAGAGGAGGTGTGGAGGAAGCAGCCCTTGAAGCTGCTCAGCTGCCTTCCCCGACAGCTGAATGTGCCCTCTGATACCTGCCCTCTCTGCACACAGAGCGGGGGGACAGGGACTCCCCACTGCCCTGCCTGCTGTTGCTGCAGGAATTTCAGGAGATACCACCCGCACCAGGCTGTGGTATCGGCATCTCCATAACCAACTGCTCTTCCTGCACAGATATCCGGGTGGCCAGCTTTGTCCGTGGCAGAAGCATTAACTTGGCCCTGTCCCACAGAGGACGCCAAGCCCTGCGAGCCGTGGGGATGGAAGAGCAGGTAGCCTGGCAGCTTCTATCGGTGGTGGGGTTTCTGTGGTTAAAATGCTGTTGACTTCAGCTGGTGATGGATGGGCTCTCTTCTGCTCCCTAAGCATGCAGGGGCCACTGCAGCGGTAGCTCTGCCTTCATGAGGGTGGAGATAGACCTCTCTCACTGCATGCGTGCAGCCTGGCTCTCCACTGCTTCATGGTAGTTGCCAATGGGGCTATCCCCCAGCCTGGGGGCAACAGCCAAGCCCAAGCAGCTGGGCTCTGCTTGTGGCAGAGGGTGCTTCCCCAGGATACCAACTCTCAGACAACACCTTCCAGTGTTTACCTCCCTCCCATGCTCTCCTCCCTCCTCGAGGGTGAGGACAAACAGGGCAGGAGTAGAAGGACTCCCAAAAGAGCTGGAGTACCAGCAGGATGCGATAAAGGGAGCTGGTTTCTCCACTGACATGCCCAGATTTGTATTTTCCCAAAAAAACTTTGAGCTTTCCCAAAAAACTGTTGTATTTTCCCAAAAAACCTTGAGCCCAAAAAACCTTTTTCCCAAAAAACGTTTGAGTTTCTCCACTGACATGCCCAGATTTGTATTTTCCAAAAAAACCTTGAGCTTTGGGCTGACCCCTGAAATCCGTGCACACCAACTTCTGCACAGCATGCTTGGCTCAGAGCCCAGCACTCCTCTGCAGGGTGCTTGCTACTGTTTAACATCCAGCTGTTGGCAGTGGTGGGATCTCCTGGCCCCTGGCTCCCTGCAGAGAAGGAGCGAGGCTTCAACAGCTTGTATCCCAGCACCAGGATGTAATTTGGCTGTCAACCCCTGCCCTGTCCAGCACCCTGGGGCTTTTCATGTCCCTTCTATCCAAAAATAATTTTCTGCTGATTTTTATGAGAATGACCTTGTAAGTAATCTCAAAGTGTAGTGACTTGGCGTCACAGCCCTGTAAAATTTTCCCCAGCAACTTGGATAGCCACATGAAAACGTATGAGCAGAGAACATCCCATTCTGCCTGGAGTGCGGTGTATGGCAGGGATGGCACTTGGTAGCTTGTACCCTGCCCCTTGGCAACTCAGTTTTGGCCAGAAGGCTGGGTTGTGTTCCTTTCCGTTTCAGATTGTGTCCAAAAGCATTCCCATGCGGGCAAGGAGGATACATACGCCTTCAGGGAAGAAGTACTCTATCCCCTACGGGAAGAAGAACCAGGTACTGATCTCATGCTGCCACTCAGAGATGCTTTGCAGAGCATGAGGGGTCTTTGATGGCATTTGTAGCTCTGGGTGATGGACAGCCTGGGTCTCACGCTCTTAGAAAGGATGCTGTGAGTGGGAAGGTGGTTGCTTGTCCCCCCTGGGTTCGGCGGAGCTGTTTGGAGAGGGTGATGTTTCTCATCTGGCCATGCAGAGCATCCTTCAGCAATGCCTCCTGAACCCTGTGTTTGTTTGCTTGTCTTGCAGTACATTCTGTCTGTGGACAGAGCAAACTTAAACAGAGAGCTGCTAACAGGTAGGTTGCCAGGTCTGTTTGCAAGCACTTTTACACCCTGTTCACTGAGGATTTAGGGTTTGCCCCATGAACAGGAAACTTTGGGCCCCAGGCTCTCTTTGCCCATGAGTTCTACATAACCTGGCTCTCAGAAAGTGTAAACGTGAACTAGCTGTGTTTTTAAGAAGAAAATCTGTGCTGTTTCCTTGCTGCTTGTCTGACACAAAAGGATAATCAAACTAGTCCGCCCAAGGCCTTTCTGCGTGTGCAGAAATCCCTGACAAGCAGCTCTCCCTCCTTCACCCTCAAGTGGGAGTTCAGCTCCCTGGTGTCTGGCACCAGAGTCTGCTCCCAGAACTTCACCAGCCAAAGCAGGAGATACCTCCTCAGCCTTGCCACAGTTCATGGCATTTTTCACAACCCCTGACTGTACAGAGACAAATAGAAATTGGAGCACTGTGGCAAAGTGTGTAATCAGGCCAGGCCAAGTTTCCCCAAATTTCCCATTGACTACAGGCACCACACCCCATCCTGAAATACAATGTAGTGATGGTGGAAGCAGGTCAATGACTCATCATTGCAGGGAAGAAAGAAATCTTTGCAGGATTCCTTGCACTTTTTAAATAGTTTTCACCAGTGTTGACCATATGTAGTCCTAGTATGCCCTGCCCACCGGCCATCACTCAACACAGCAATCTTATTTGCTGTAATGGCAAAAGTCCCTATAATTCAGGGATCCCTTGGGAATATTTTTGGGGTCACGGTACAAGCCTCTACATTTAGTTGTCTTTTCCTTTCACAGCTGCTGAGAAGTACTCCAACACTAAACTGTACTTTGGACACAAGCTCCTGGAGTGCAACGTGGAGCTGGGGAAGTTAACTATAAAAAGGTAATCCCTGCACAAGTCTGGGATCAAGTGCTGTGTTCAGTTAGTTTCTGCTTAATCATTCATAAAACCTCAAACAATTGAGCAATCTCAGTTTGAAACCAGTGTGTTATTACTGAGCAGGCAAAACTCAATGTCAGCTTTGAAAAGGAGAGACATCAAACTAGGGTTCACGGGGAGGCTGAAAAAAATTTAAGCCACTCCCTAACCCCGCAGCAGCCTGGCAGTAGGCTAGGCACACACTTGCTGACCTGTGCAGGGAATAAACATGCCAGTCTCCATAGCGCTGGTTTTCAGGGACAGATTGCTTGTCAGGGAGGGCAGCTAACGACCTTGTTTCATAGTTGTGTTAAGTTCTGGTCATGCCCCCCATCCACATGGGGATACAAAATAGTAGCATTATCCCAACAGTGCCTGTTGCATTCTTGGGGGTAGATCCGGCAGAGTTATGCTTTTGATAACCTACAGGATAATTATTTATCCTAATGCTGAGCTTCCCAGTCAGTGAAAGCCAGTCTTCCCTCACCCTAGAAAATTAATAACGCTGGAGGTGACCCCGGCATTTTGCAAAAGGCAGATCCACTGTGCCCAGTGGTGTTGAGCTGGTGTGGAGTTATGGCAGGATTGATCCAAGGGACTCTCTTGCTTTCAGATCTGACCAGCGGCCATTGGAAGTCACCTACGATCTCATCATAGGATGCGATGGAGCCTTCTCAACAGTCAGAAAGCAGTTCATGAGGCAAACACGCTTTAACTACAGTCATGAGTACATTCCTCATGGCTATATGGAGCTGACTATCCCTCCCAAGGATGGAGATGTAAGTGTGCCTGTCCTGGGGGCTGCTACCACCTTTGCAGATGGGATACACTGCTCACCTCTTATGGTGGCTCTGCTACAGCAGCTCTAGAGAAACTAATTTCTCGCTTGGGGCTCAGCCAAGGGACTAAAACTTTCCTAGAAGGCAGGCATCTCTTCTTCTTCCAGTGATGAGGCCAATGGCTTGGTACCTGCCTGCAAAAATCCTAGAGAGCCTGCCCCAGAATAGTGGGTTTAACTTTAGCTCTGAGAGGTCCTAGGGATATGGGAACATGTCTGTGAGGACCTTAGTGATTGCAAACCAGCAGATTTTTGCCCATCTTTCCTACCCTTTCCTCTTGCCCTTGCTCTGTATCTCCCTGAAGCATCAGGTACCAGAAAGGGGCTCTGGTCATTGTGTCTTCTCATGGTACAAAGGATGGGAACTGGTGTGCTGGTGTGCAGGGGAACCAGAGGTTGGGCTGGGGAAGCTGAGCAGGGCAGGGCAGGGACACAAGGCGATTTTCCTTCTCTTTCAGTTTGCCATGGAACCAAACTATCTCCATATCTGGCCAAGAAACACCTTCATGATGATTGCACTGCCCAACATGGTGATAACCCACAGCCATGCTCCCTTGGGGCATGGGATGGAGCTTGTAGGGGTGAACTGACTGTGGTGGCAGGCATGTGGCAGGGGCTGGGAGGGCTGACAAGGTGCCAGGAGGGACCCCCAGCCTGTGCCAAGCATCCCACAGCCTGGGGGGGGGGGTACAGGGCAGGACCCCCAGAGCCGGCCCTGCCTCACAGCACTGAGCAGGTACCTGTGCCGCTTCTCTCTGCCCACACGTCCGAGCCCACCTGAGCCCCCCAAAAAACAGCTCTCTGCAGCTGCATGTTATAAACCAGATATGGGAGTACCAGGGCAGTGTGCCAGGCCCATGCTGGCAGATCACACACTGCCCATTTCTGCCTGCCCCCAACGTGTGCAAGCATACCATGGGAAACTGGGTGGCTGGGTGCTCGTCCCCACTGTGCAGGTGGGTTTCTGCGACTGCCGGGTGACAGGCTGGGCACTGAGCTGCTGCTCCAGGTGCCAGGTGCTCTGTATGGCCTCTGGGATTCTTTCTGACCTTCCTCCCTGGCTGGCAGGACAAGTCCTTCACCTGCACGCTCTTCATGGCCTTTGAGGAATTTGAGAAGCTCACGACAGGCGAGCAAGTGCTGGGTTTTTTCCAGACCCACTTCCCAGATGCCATCCCACTCATCGGAGAGTAAGTGTTCCCATCTCCCCTTCTTGCTCATCAACGCAGTGCCATGAAGCCAGGGGATGCATCCCCACCCAGCCTCGGGGTCCTGGTGACAGAGACTCTGCTGAAGCTGGCAGGCCAAGGGGTTGTGAATGCTGTTGGGGTGGATCCCCATGGCCTGTAGGTCTGAAGGAGGGGGAGTGAACAGACTGAGTTCCGCATTGTGTCTGCACTGGAATAGCAGTCTCAGCAGCAGGATGCAGCCCCATCCCAGAGCAGTTTCTGATGGAGTAGCACTGAAGCACTGCTCTGTCCCTTGGAGGCACAGCCCAGGCCCTGCCACTGTGGGAGCAAAGAGCAGATGACCTCCCGCTGCGTTCATATTGCTGTTAAAGGTTTTGAACTCAAGGGATGGATTAGCTGTTCATAAGCTGTGGGGTTTTGACTTTAGAGGTGGGTGAGCAAAGTGACTCCACTAGAGCAAAGGTAAGGGTTGCACACTGAAACCAGCAGTGCGAAGGTAGTCCCGCTTTTCAGGTAGTTGAGTTGCGCAAATTTTTGTTTTAGCTACCAGACTGAGAAAAGCTGGGCTTGGCAAAAAAAAAACCACAAACCACTGGGCTGACTAAACAAAGTCTGGCACTTATTGATTGTATGGCTAAAACAAATATCAGGGCTGTGAGACACAAGTGCAGGCAGTTCCCAATGGCATCCTGCTCCCCAGGCAGTAGGGACCCTCTCGCTGCTGGGCAGATGGCAGAAGGGCAGCAGCACAGAACCAGAGCATCCTGTTCTTCCTGCGGGCCCTGGTGGCAGTGGGGACCAGGACCAGCCTTTCCAGCACATGCCCTGGTGGCTGTGGCTCTGCTCAGCATGTCCTCATTTTCCTTCAAAGAGGGAAGCTCCCCAGCTGGTGGGAGCTCCAGCCCATGCTATTAATGCTTCTGCTTTGTAACATAGTTATCTAGTATGCGCTTTTTTTGGCTGATACAAAGGGTCTCAGCTGTGTTAGGCAGTTTCCTTTCCTCTTAAGGAGACTGTATCACAGGACTTCATATAAATTTAGAAACTCAAGATATCCTCTGGTATATCCTTCCTATAGTGACTGCCATCCACCACTGCTCCCAGTAAGAGGACTGAAATATCAATGACACTCTTACTCATGATCAAGTTGTGTGTAGAGCTTAAAACCTGCAGGCAAAATATTTGGTCCATGGGGAAAGTTAATGAAATAGGTTTTCTGGCTTCCACATTTTTCCCAGCACAAATATCCCAGTGAATGGGCTTGGGTTTTACATCCCAACAGTGACAGTGCCTGTGGCCCTGGCTTCCTGAGCTTGAACGTGGCATGACTTGCTCTTCTTGTCTCTTGTGGTCCCACAAGTGAACTATCTGTTGTTTTGCCTGAAGGCGAGAGCTGAAGCACGATTACTTTTTGCTGCCAGCCCAGGCCATGATATCTGTGAAGTGCTCCTCCTACCACCTTGCTTCCCAGTGCGTGCTGATGGGAGATGCCGCGCATGCCGTTGTGCCCTTCTACGGACAGGGCATGAATGCAGTAAGTTCATGGCTGGCCCTGGGTTGTGTCAGTCAGGTCCCCACTTGTTTCACCCAGAAATGCCTGATTTCAGAGTGTAGCTCCATAGAGTTCACAGGCTGGCCTGTCCTACGGTCTGATGTGCTCTGCATTGGCAGGTGTTGAACTCCCCTCAGGCACTTGGTTGCTCACTAGGACCTGGCTGTCGTCCGGGGAAAACAGGGGACTGGGTGGTGGTGCCACCTTCCCATGGGGCAGAGGACTCCGTGGGAAGGGGGTCCTGCAGGGCAGCCCCAGGCTGCCAGGAAAGGCAACCCCCTGGATTTCTCTGCAAGACCCCTGGCAGAGTGGCCTGGAGTAAGACTCCTGCTTTGAAGCTGTGGTCAGTGGGACACTGTGCGTGCAAACAGCTACACTAGCTAAGCATCTGTGAGGGCACTTCTTGTGAATGCATGGTTCCTTCTGCCTATTTACACTCTAATTGTCCTCTCAGGGCTTTGAGGATTGTCTGGTCTTTGATGAATTAATGGACCAGTTCCACAATGACCTTGGTGAGTGAGCTGGCCACGGAGGAGCAAGAGCAGAGGATCCCTCTGCAGCTGAAGGCAGCTGGATACCTTGCTGGGGAGCTGCCCATGAGCTGCCACTTTCTTCTCCCAGGTGCCTGCCTCCCTGAGTTCTCCAGGCTGAGGGTGCCAGACGACCACGCAATCTCGGATTTAGCCATGTACAACTACGTAGAGGTAGGCGAGCTGCACACAGACTTGTGGTCCTACGGGCCGTGCACACAGCAGGCAGGGGCTCTGGCAAGACTCTGGTCAGGCTCTCACCCCAGCAGACTTTAGCCTAAGAGCTCCTTGGGAATGCCACTGGGGTTGGGGAGGCTCCACTCCCTGCGGTGACCTCCAGGACAAGCAGTGGGAGAGCTAGCAAAATGCAGGGGGCTCTGCCAAGATGGCCCACAAAGGTGTGATGGTTGCTTTGTCGCAGATGCGTGAGCACGTGAATTCAATGTGGTTCATTTTCCGGAAGCATGTAGACAACTTCCTCCACACCCTCATGCCTTCCACTATTGTCCCACTGTACACCATGGTAAGGCCAGCACCTCGGTCCCCACTGCCTGAGCTGCCGCAAGCCTCCTGTCTGGGTTTGAGGTTGTGATGTGCTCCTGCGACCCTCCCAGGTGACCTTCACCAGAATTCGCTACCATGAGGTGCTTCAGCGCTGGAAATGGCAGAAAAAGGTTGGTCAGCGGTGGAGCCCCATGCCATGAGCCTTGTGAGCATCCTGCATGCCAGGACTGCTCAACCGCAGTGGGGGAGCTTTGGTGGTGGGATATTGCCAGGTGGGTACAGGTGTGAAGACTTCGCTTGGTGCTGCAGGGTAGGAGCAAACCTCTGATGACACCAGGGTTTCTCTTTGACACTTGCAGATAATTAATGGAGGGCTCTTTGTCATGGGGGCAGCAGGACTGTGTGGCACCTACCTGCTCATAAAGCGGCTGGCACGAGACTCAGACTTCTGCACGGAAAACTTGTGGGGCTCGTCCCATTATCTCAAGAATATTGAAAATTTTCCCTTTGGCACACAAGTAGCTTAAATGTAAGGGGAGCTCCTGGTTGTAATAAAAGTGAAGGCATGGGCTGTTGGCTCAGCTGGTTGATGTTGTTTCTCTTGGGATGTGGCCTGGCAGCTCCTGCGACCCCTCTGCCTCCTGCCCTCCCGGCAGTGGTGGTGGTCCCTCTCCCCAGGTGAGAAGAGCCCTGCAGGGGCTCCGACGTATCTCTGCCTCATCTCAGCAGCCTTGTCTCGAGTGATGCATTGTGTCATGGGCTGGGTGCAGGTTTTGTGTGCAGTAATGGGGGCACCGTGCGTCCTCCCAGCCAGCAGGACAGCCACTTGAACCTGTCAAAGTGTCCCAGCCTGCACTGCTGACTTCTGCTTTTACCAAAATCAAATCAATACCTTGAATTGAAAATCAGCCGGCTTCCTCCCCACCCCACGTCAAAGAAAATACTGTTCATTTATTCCTCGTGGAAATTAAACAACTTTAAGAAAGGATGTTCTGGGGTGGTGCTGGAAGCCTGGAGAAAGGGCTGTTCCACACCTGGCTGAGAAATACTTCTGACTTTTTGCAAGCAGGTCTCCACAGAGGGACCACCAAGCCTTCGGGCTAAAGCAAGACCAAGGACATGAAGGACCCTCCTAGCTCACTGTTTTCCCTCTGGGCTTTTGCATGTACCCTAGCATATACTTCTGTTGAATGCAACTACTGATCATATGTCTTTCTGAAAAAGTCTGGATCCCTCATGAATTTTCTCTAATTGTCCTCCGAAGCATGTATGTGGTCGTACTTGCACTGCACACACTACACCAGCAGTAAGACCTGCAGCTGCTGACAGGGGAGAGAGTCTCTTCATGTTCAAGTAACAACAGCCTCTGCCTGGGTCCCTGGAAATGGGCATTGCATCCAAGACCCAGAGCCCTAACAGGTGCCTCTGGTGTCTTTGTGCAGCCAGGTGCAGGGTGCACGGGACCTACGCTGAGCTGGGGGTCCTGGTGCCAAAAATAGCTGCAGGCTGAGAGAGTATTGGGGAAAGTATTAGACACGCTTTCCATCTTCTTACCTTGCCCTAGACCCTTACAGTCACTGTTGAAGAACAGCAAAATGGCCCAAATTAACCCCTGATCTGACGTGGTACAGCCACTCTTGTTTAAGGTTGCTTACATATAGCTGCCAGTAGATGGGCAGGGACAAGAACTGGTTTGCATCATTTAGTGAGTCATTTTTGGCTTGCAGGGGAGCACCTTTCAGGACGTAGATGGCAAATTAGTGTAGAAGACTGTTTCTCTGGCCAGCATCTTTCCCAGGCACTGTATCTATGGGAGATGCTGGCAACATTGACAGGATTTTGCTGTAGTTTCTCTGATGAACACTTCAGCTGCTGCCCTTGCACTTGATTCTTAGCAGGACAGATATATTTATTTATTAATTTTTATTAACATTAAACCTCTTCAAAGAGCAAATGAAGATGTGACATAATACAGCTATATGCAAATTCTTCCCAAACTTAAAGCAAATATGGAATTGTACCACTATTTCACAGGAATGACCCCACAACATAAGAGCAATTAGCTGCTGTGCATGGTTTGGAAAAGTGCTGAGCTGGAGATGCTCTGGGTACTGCCGAGTCTTTTGCGTACATGGCCCTCAGCATATCTGATGTGCTCGCAGAGCAGGGAAAAGAGCCATGGGGATGGTGGAAGAAGCTGTGGCCAAGCTCTGAGCTGCAGGCAGTGTTTCATGTGCTCGGTGCCGATGTTTCATAGTTCAAACAGTTGCTTCTTTGCCTCCTTGTCATGCAGAGGGCTCAAGGCCTGGCAGAGATAAGCCAAGCTTGCAGGAGGCCAAGTAGAACCATGCCCTAGGTAGGTCTGAGAGGGGAGCAACACCAGGGAGCAGCTGATGATTTGGAAAAAAGATTCAGTGCATGTTCCCCAGCTGCTCTTCATCTCTGGGTACAGGTGCTCACCAGCCCTTAGGGCCCATCACCTCACTGCAACCTCCAGAGCAGACCACCTCCTGGAGGACCCTCCACAGACAACTCAGCAGTGAGTGCTTTAGAAACTAGTGGTTTAGAAACATAAGGGTGGAGACCAGTGCAGCAGAGAGAAGGCATGAAGCAGCCTGGGAGCAGATCCTGCTAGAGCAGAAGGGAAATGGAAGTTTTGAAATCCCAGCTCCAAATCAAAGCTGGATGTACTCTGTGCACTCAGCTGGTTTTGGGGCTTGGTGTCCGAAGCTCCTGCCATAAGGCAAAGCTAGCATCAAGAGCTGAGACAGTCAGTAACCAGTATGGGAGCCGTTGCGTGTGCCCACTGGTGAGACCTGCTTTGCAGTCCCATCCACGGCAAATCTGCAGCTGTTCCCTTCTCCCAGCTCCACTAACCCAACTGTCGAGCGCTGCATCAGGAGACAGGCATGGTACAGCCCCTCAGCCAGTGCCTGACATGCTGGTGGCCTCTTGGAAGAAGGGAACAAACCAACAAGGATAAAGAAGAGGAGGTAGGAGCCTTAGTCTGAGATTTCCTTAGCTTGGCGTTTCCTTATTTAATGGTGGGTCCTAGCACTGCTGGGCATTGCTCTGCTTCATTGCCCATTAAACCTGGGGTTCACAACCGTGGTGGTGGCACTCTTGAAGAGGGGGTTATCAGCCTGCAGGGAGAGAGGTGAGAGGCCCGCGTTGTTGTGCTGTGTTGGATTTTCAGCAGTGTTACCCACTCCACCCCTCCCAATGTCGATGGTGCAGACAACATTGGCAGAAGAGCCCACAGGCTGCTTTAGCCTCTTGCAAAATCCAGCCAGTCTGCAAAACCAGCCAGTGGGGAGGGCTCAGGTCTGCCATGGCTGCCTCTGGAGACGATGTCCCCTCCAGGTGTCCCCTGTATGTACATGCGTGTACGTGAGTGTCCCAGCACACCCCACCACCATGGATGGGCTCTCTTACATCATTCCACTTGGCCTTGGACTTCTCCTTCTCGAACCGGCGGTATTCCCGGCGGTCAAACAGCTCTGTCAAGAGCCGCCAGATCAGCAGGAGCACCAGGCCAATGAGGGCCACACCGGCGATGGTGCCTCCCACGATCAGCGCGATGTTCGGAGGCTCCGGGCACTCTGCGGGGCAGACAGATGGAGTCTGGCTGCAGCTCCTGGCAAGGCGGCAAGGCCACCATGGCAGAGCCGGCAGCCGGCCTGCAGAGGGGCAGGAAGAGCAGGGCTGGGGTACCTTTTTTAGGATCGACAATGACAGTGTATATCTCCTTGCCATCCTCCTGGATCATGCGGAAGGAGATCCAGCAGTTGTGGGAGTCCTTCTCCCTGCACTGCCTGCTCACCCCTCTCAACTTCGTGTCCACCTGGATGTTGGGGCAGGCCTCGGAGCAGTTCTTCTCAAAGGGGCCGCTCAGGAAGGCCTTGCACTCCACGCAGGAGCTGCAAAACAGGTGGCCACAGCTCATCTCTGCAGGGGCAGAGGCTCTCTCACCTGGCTTTGACTGTGGCTGGGCTCTACCCAAGTGCAGGCAGGGCTTGTCTGTGCCTGCCTGGCAGGTGGGGAGATCCCTGTCACCCCCCATGCCATCTCCACACGTGTCACTTACACATATCTGCCGCAGGGTGAGGGGCAGCCGGGGCACTCCTGGCAGAAGGGGGGCTGGTATCCCCCCCAGCACTGGCAGCGGTTGCAGTGGCAGGTCCCGCGGTGGCTGCACTCGTTGCCGTGGATGTTCAAGCAGCCGTCCGTTGACTTCTTGCACTGGCAGGCGCTGCCCTGGTACTCGGGCGTGCACTTGCACTCCCCGCAGTCACATTTCCCACGGTCTGTGGCAGAAGACCTTTCAGACCAGGATCCTACAGAAAGCCAGGTCGCCCTCCCTCTGCCCGTGCTTGGAGAGCATCACCCACCCTGTGCTCTCCATGCCAGCCTCCATGGGATGGTCGAGGAGGTCCTGCAGGCTGCTGTGGTGGGACCCAAGACACCCAAACCCACCCACTTGGGATTTGGCAGGGAAAGGCAGCATCTCCCTGGGGATTTAATCTTTCTAAACAGTGCCCCCGTGGAGAACCCATCACGCAGATGCATCACCTTTGCCACCGCAGAGGGAGCCATTGTGAAACTCGCAGTTCATGTTGTCACACTCGCAGAAGGTGCCGTAGATCTGCTTTTCGGGCACGTCGCTGGTGTGGCAGATGCACTGCCCGCACACACAGTCCCCCAGCCCCGAGCAGATGACCGAGCTGTTGTCCTTCCGGCAGCTGCCCTCTAACTCCTTGCTGGTCTTGCCTTTGGTGTCACACTCGCAGTTCTTCCCCGTGTAGCCCGAATTGCAGCTGCCATCAAAAGAGAGGAGCAAGCCTGGGTCAGCAGCCACAAGAAATGCTGTGGGGCACGTGTGGGGCCCAGACCTCAGCCAAAGCAGAGCAAATCTGGGACAGCCTCACCAAAACCCAACCACAGCGTGTTGGTGCTAACTCTGTGCTGGAGCAGGGCAGCTGATCAGGAGGAAACCTCAGAAATGCTGCTCTCCCCACTGGTCATATTTACAACACCAAACCGTAGCGCGGAAATTATTGTTATATTTATAATTTCCAAACCCTTGCCAAGGAGATCTGAGTGTTTCCTGAGGAAACCCAGTCTTTTCCTCTCCCTGTCACCAAGGGGCCATGAAACAATAATTGCACTCAAACATCTGCATGAACTACAGTCCCGAAGTGGGATTTTGAGAGATTTCTACAGAAATCTGTGCCTGCTCAATGGGTGGGTTGGTGGATGGTTGGATAGTTGGATGGATGGGTGGATAGTTAGATAGACAGGTGGGTGGATGCCCTTATGAAAGCAGCAGAGACTCCACCAACAGAAGGGAGAGCTCATTGTGTCCCCTGCCTCCGTGAACGTAAACCACCTCTCTGAATAAGAAAATTGGTGCAAAGATGCAGAGCCAGGCCATGACTGATCGCCACGTGTACACCCCTCTGCTGAGCCCTCACTTGGCCCTACATTCTCCAGGCGCGGGGGTGCTTGGAGGAACTGAGTGTACCACACAGCTGCCCTCGGCTTGGCCCAACGGCCCTCTCCCAGCAGGTCCCTAGCTCTGGCAGCGTTTGAAATAGTGTTTTGAGGGGACAGAATGTACCTGCAGATCCCACAGACGATGCTGCCTTTCCCACTGCAGGCAGTTGGGTCAGACTGCTCGTTGCAGTTGCAGTTGCAATTGCTGTCCAGGTGGACAGTGAGGGTGTCTGTGAAGCCCAGTGGCCGGATGGTGAAGGACTGGCTTTTGATGCACTCCTTGGCTGTGACCTTCACTCTGAAGATGACCTACAAAGTGCAGAGTGAGAAAGGGAAGGGCCAGAGGCCGTCAGGTAGTTTCAGCAGCTGGAGGGCAGTATCAGCCCCAGGCTGAGCACATGCACATCCAGTGCAATGGAAGACTCCCCCATCGTGCAGCATTTTGGACACTCTTGGCATTAAATTCATGTAAACAGAAAGCCTGGAACAACAGGCTGGGTTCCTGCTGTTAAACAGGATGGGCATCAGGAACCTTGTGAGCTGCAGGGTGTTCCTGGTACGGGGGAACATACCTCATCATTGATCTTAACATTGTCGCACTGCCCTCTCGCTTCATCCAAGACGACTTTGTCCTTACTGCATATGGAGTCATATTTGACATCCAGGACATCCGGCAGGGTGGAGTGGTCCAGGATGATCCGCGAGGAGAGGTTCTGTGGGGAAATGTTGGAGAAAGTGCCATCGGTCCAAGAGGAGATCAACGCAAGGGAGTGTGGGGCTCTCCCCCAGCCCAGGGGATAGGGGCAGGGAGCACCCCAGGCTGGGGTCTCAGCTGCCTGGAGTAGTTCTGGAAAGGCAGGTGATAGCACTGGAGAGGTGGGAACCTCTTGCTTGCTGTGGGCAGAGGGTCTCAGCATGTCCTGTCCTCAAAGCCCTGGTCCCAACTGTTCTCTGTCGGTGAGGACACACGATGAGAACCTTTCCCTGCTCCGAGCCCTGCGAGACAGGCAAAACACAGCCTCCTCCAGCACTTACATTGTAGGCCACCTGGATGAGTTCAATGATGTTGCTGGAGTCCTCGTTCAGCTCTCCCACTGCTGACTTTGGGATCATCTCACTGAGTTTCTGCCAATGGAGAACAAAGAAAGAGGTGAGCGATGCCCCCGTGTGACAGCGGAGCAGTGGGCAGCAGCAGGAGGACACGCACAGCTGTTTGTCCTCCTGGGGAGGGACAGGAGGCACCTGGAGCATCTGAAGTCTCCTTACCTTGTAAACATCCACCATCTTACTGGTGACAGCAAAAATGGGCTGAATGTTGTTTTCAGCAAGTTTCTGGACCAGCTGGCCAACAGACGGGTAGTCCTAGGTGGGGAGAGGGATGCCACGCTCAGTGTGATCTCCTCCATCAGCAGAAGGGTGGACAGTTTGGGTTTCACGGCCCAAATTATGGTGATTATAGTGATCTTGTGGTCTCAGCAACAGGCTTTTTATGTGACATATTTTTTTCTGCCTGGGGGAGCAAGGCTGAGGGTGCAGAGCCGCTGAGCAGCCTCCGGGTACTTACAAACTCGTTGCTCTTCTTGTACATATTGTCCTCCAAGTGGCACTGGCCATCGTTGGGGGTCAGGATGGCCCCAAGCTTGCCGTCGCCGGCAAAGTGGAAGCCATCATCGGTAGCATACACCAGCAAGCGGGTCACATTGCGCCAGCCGATCAAGTCCTGCAAGTGGCACAGAGACCTGTCCCTGAGCGGGGCTGGGAGGACAGTGCCAACGGGCATGGTACAGCCCTTGCCAAAGCATGGCTAGTCTCGTGTTGGCCACAGTGTGGGGCAGGGGGCATGGAGGAAGTGGGTTACAGGAGATCAGGGTCAGGAGGCTGGCGTAAGATGCTCTCTTGTACCCCCCCCCCCCCGCCAGAGTAACCTGCCCTGCTGCCAAATCAGGACTTATACATGATGGGCTTCCAGAGGGACGGTGCGTGAGCATGGGTTGCAGCCCTCACACCTGCCCACAGCTGCTGGCAGCAGAGCGGACACGAGGACTCACCCCACACACCGCTGCCTGCATCATGGCATCCAGCCCCCCCTCTGGGGCATCCAGGTTCCCCGAGATAAACTGCTTCCCCACTTCACTCTCAAACTTCTTGGCGTTGTCGGTCAGTGAGAGGATGTGCTTGAAGGCGAAGGGAGGCTGGCATTGCTTATCCTTGTTGGGGCAGGGGTTCTGCAGCTTCTCGGGGTGCGTGTTCACGAAGGGCAGAACCGTCTTGTCCACAAAGGAGCCAAACCCTAGGGCATCCAGGACCACAGCGTCAGGGGCTGGGGCAGGCAGGGACCGGCAGGTGTCCCTGTGGCACACGGCGTGGACAATCTGCTGGCCCCCATGTATGTGTTCATGTCCCCTGCCCAGGCACACTCTCGAGCCTGGCAGAGGACGGGTCATGCTGCCCACTGCCTGCATCCTGCTCCAGCCCCGCGGCTCTTCCCAGCAGCAAACAAACAGATGTGCCAGGGTCCTGTGCTGGAGACAGGCTCACCTATGCGGCGAGAAGGGGTGGTGCTCTCCAGTGCCCTGAGCAGCTCCCCTCCCAGCTTCTTCACCTTCTCCAGGTCATCCAGCATGGAGTAGGAGAGGTCCATGAGGTAGTAGAGATCAATGGGGTACCCCATGGCGCGGCGAAACTTCACCTCAAATACAGCAGGCTGGCCTACGGGATGGGGACGCCGGGATCAGCTGTGGTACTGTGGCTCACATGGGCCCCATTGCCCTCCCCCCCCCACCCCGGATCCTCCTCTCTTTCAGAAGGGGAGGAAATGCAGGCTGCAATGTGCTGCCGCCTCTCGGCTCAGCCTGGGGGCAAGTGGAAGGGTGTTGGGAATGCCAGGCAGACCGTACCTATCCTCAGTTTCAGGTGCACCTCCTGGGGAGTCAGCTGTATGTCGTTGCTTAAGGGACTGTCCTGTGTCTTTGTAATGTCGTTGACTGGAAACTCAATCTCATTCTGCGGGCATCCCCTCTGCTGCAGCTGCTCGATGGTGTCGCAGCGGATGGAGTCTGGCTCACCGGCTTTGGTGAAACTCTGTGTTGCAACATCAGCAGGAAAAAATCAGAGGAGCAGGGGGTGAACAGGCTTGTTATAAGATGACCCAGCTCCCAAACCAGGTCTCCAGGGTATTGATGGAGAAAGGAAGGTTGAAGGGTCCTGTCTGTCAGATCCCTCCCGGCCCCATCCACCATGTAGGATATGAAACACTCCCATGACGCAGTCTCCCCCCTCCACCGCAGGCAGAGCTGGGCAGGGAGGGTGACCATCCCGCTGCCTATTAGCTGACTGCTGGGGGCTGACAGCACGAGAGGCTACGTGGACCTACCGGCTTCTTGCACCAGGCGCAGCCGGGACCAGACTGGATGCAGTCCTTGCATGTCCCCACCTTGATCTTGGGGCACTCCATGGCAAAGGCTGAAATAGAGAGAAGACAGAGTTGGCACGGGGGGACTCGGGGGAGGCCAGTCTGCAGCGGTGGCAGCCATGGGGTGCTCTGACACGCAGCACCAGGCACCCATGCTGTCCTGAGCCCGCCCTGCCTATAAAACCCACGCTGGGGCTCCTGGCAGGGCCCTCACTTGCCTCACTGTCCCTCAGCTGGGCTGGCTCAGGTTAACTCCAGTTCCCGGGAAATGCAGGATCTGGCCCTTGCACACCTCTCAATGCCACATTCCTGCTGCTGTTGGGCAGCATTTGGGTTCCCCCCCTATTTCACTGCCCACATAAGGTGCTGGGGGGAAGGCAGTGAGGAAGGGCAGGTCGTGCTCACCTGTCATCACCAGCAGCAGCACCCAGGTCACTGCCAGCAGCCGGAGGCAGCAGTCACACGACATTTTCTGCAAGACAAAAAGCATCCCTGTGACTGCCTGGTGCATGGCAGTCGCAGGGAAGGGAACCCTCAAACCCTATAGAAAGTGGCTGCAGAGGATGGTGGCCCCAGGGGGATGTGCCCTTCCCACAGCTATCCCACTGCATGACCCTGCTGCAGCCCCAGGAGTCAGGCAGCCAGAACCAGGACACCCACCATGGGTGTGTGGGCTGACTCAGGATGGGTGCTGGTGTGCTCTTACAAAAATAAGTTGGTTTCCAATAAACATAGCTTTTGGACTAAATGTGGAAGTCAGCAGAACAGCTGAACTTCTGCAAAGCTTGATGTAGTGTTTATCCAGACTCTTCAACCTATATGACTATATCTATATAACACTGGAAAATCTCAAGCACTGCATTTAGTTTTAACTAGATGTGAGTTTTTTCATCTTCTGTGTTGACCTGTATTTGTATGGAAATTGGAATAAAAATTAACAAAAGGACCATTTCTATTAACTAAATAGCAAGGTGTGCTAGATACATGGGGAAAGAAGTCTATTACTACTTGCTTTACCTTTAACTGATTCATCAAGGAAATGAAGTATTTCACATAGTGAATTAATAGAAGTTTTCCTGCTGAGGGTTTCCAACAAGCAAGGGTTTCCAACATCGTGGCATGGGTGACCAACATCCTAGGAGAGCTGCAGTCTCGTCTCTGAGGGAAGCGGAGAGGCTGGCTCACACTGCATGGTGAGGTCCAGCCTGCCAGTGTGGCAACCATCAGGCTGGCTCTTGCACAATGTGCAGAGCAAGGAAGCAAGATGGGGTGTTGGAGGCAGACCCGCACAGGGAGAGGGGCCAGGACATGATGGCATGGGTGGGGGCTCTGACCCTGGGACTGGGGAGGTGGCTGCACATTTCTTACTGGCATGCAGGGAAGGATTCCCAGAACATCACCCAAACCCCACAAGCACTTGCTATCCTCAGTTACACCAGCATTTCAGAGCATGATAGAGACCCTGTTCTTCACAAGCACGTTCTCACAGTGCTTCTTCTAGCTGCTCACACCACTCACTTCTTGCCTCAAAGCACATCTCCTGATCCCAGAAATTTATTCCACCCATAAAGTTGGCTAAATTGCTCTTAGGGAGTGATTTTTCAGGGTTCCTCCTGTAGTGTCAATGAGATCATGTTCATTAACACCATCATTTCTCATAATGCCTTCCCTCCAGCATGGCCCTGGAGCAAAACTCAACAGTCATGGCCTTGCAACATGGACGCACGCAGGGAAGTGAGAAAAGAGGAATTTGTTAAAAGAGGAAAAAGGAATAAGAAAGCATGAAGGAACAACAAACATTGCCCTTTTTAGCAATATTAGACACAGCATCCGAAAAACAGGTCATTGGTTTTGAAATAGCTCTGATGCTGCCCTGAGCAAGAAAACAACCACTCCCTGGCTCCTGCAACTTGGCACAAAGTGCCATCACGCCTTCCTATGAACCTGCCAAATTAACAGCTCAGAGTCAAATGGAAACAAGAAAACAAGGGAAACCTTCAGAAGGAACTGAGGCCACATTACTATGTAAGGCTGCTCAGATCCCCTTCTGAGATGTCAGGATGTCCTTTCTTAGCTCGTCAGCCTCTGTAAGATACCAGAAAAGCAAGGGATGACACTGGTCAGCCTTGAAAGGTCTGGTCTCCTCCTGAGGGCAGAAAGAAGGTCTAGGTAGGTCGATGGGTGTCATCTCAGTGACATTTGCACAGTGAGGTTTGGTGCCCAGCTGTAGTATGGACTCGGAGATGTGGCAGGACTGCTATGGCTGGTTGCCACCATTGCTTATGGCAGGGGTCATCTGGATGTGAAGGTTTGCAGCCTTGGGAACCCCACCCTGCCCTGGAGCCAGCCTCCCCAGCAGAGCTCCGGCAGCCTCGCTACTGCACAGCTGCACAGGGAACAAGAGGCGCGCCTCTGTGGTCACTCTGTCAAACCCTCATGGTGATGTGGCCCAGGAGCTTGCTCTGCCATGTCTGGCCCAAGACCATCCTGTGGTGGGTGGACAGAGCCTTTCTTCACAAAAATGTCTTCTACAAGACCCTCTCCACCACCACAGTCCAACTTGTTAAGTTTTTAAAGACATCATTTGTTGTCACAGGTGCAACGTCCCAGACTGCATGATCTGCACTTGCCATGCTTAGCCGGCCCAACACATTTTTGTCACCTCCAAATTCTGCCAGCACTGTTTGAGCTTGCAGACAACAGGTAAAAACTCTTAAAGTATAAAAAAAGAAAAAGGTCTTAAGAGTAAAAGCTCTTAACAAGGCGAGGTGGACACCAGATCCCTGTTGGACCCTCCTGGGTGCACTTTGCTGGGAAATTACTTTGATCACTCATTTGGGTTGTGGTGCCCTGTGCCTGGGATGCACCCGGTGACCTGTGCCAGCCCAACCTGAGAGGTCCTCCAAGAGAAACATCACACTCCGAGGCACTGCTGGCTCCTTCATGACCACATTTGCTGTACTCTTATCTGTATTCATGCTCTTCACTTGTTATTGATCGCTGCTTGCATCTGCTTTTCTGCACGTGTCTAGTTAATTAATGGTGTCCTGGGGATGCTGAAAACAGTGTGAGCTCATATTTCTGCAACCCCCCCAAAAAATGGGGCCAGAAAAACAGGCTCTTGCCCAGCATGAGCTGCCACTGCTGGCAGGAGGGAAGACAGCTGCTCCCACCCTCATTTCCTGTAGGACTCAGCTGATCGACACCCCAAATGTGCCTAGTTAGGTTCCAGCTCTTCTACAAGCTAGAACTTCCCACACAGGCTGTGTGGACCAAACCCAAAGGCTCTATGAGCTCCTGCCATCCCAGCTGCCCAGTGTTTCCAAGTGTTTAATTCCTGCTGCCATGCCAAGGTGTGGGGCAGCGGATGGTGTGGACCGAGGTTCTGAAAGCTCCTCATCCTTGCTGGAGGTTAGAGGTTCCTCCTTATAGGCTCATCTCATAACATAGAGGAAGTCTGCAATTAAAACTGGATTAAAAAAAGCTCCCAAACCCCAGAAATAAAGCCGAAACCTTAACACATGCCCAGCTCTGGCTGCTATTGAGTTTTGTAATGTAGCGTTCATTTTATGGGCTGGATTTGGATGCCTTTCTAATCCCCAAAGTCGTTTCTTTCCCCTGTTGCAAGAGTATAAGCACACCCTGATACTAGGGGAGAGCAACAGAAGAAAGGTCACCACTTCTTTTCTTCTGCTATGGAAGGAAATTATTCACTGATATGTGGGTGGATGAGCATGTACATGACGTAGAGTGACTTTCAAAGCGAACAAATGGGGCTTCTGCTTTTGTCTGCCTCCTTACAGTGTTCAGGGGAGGGGAAAGCAGGTTTTCGGTCTGACTGTCTGCATTGGCAGAGCCCAGACATGGGCCTCAGCAGCATTTTCTCCAACCCCCTTGGTGATCCCCTTGGCTCAGCCCCAAACTTGCATTGCCACCACCAGTCCTGGGTGCTCTTCTCCTGGGTGTGCTCTGCTTAGGATGTTGGGATTTTTCCTTTTTCATAAATTAAGGCAAGCAGAGGAATGCACACAGTGCATCCTCCTGCCCTGGTGTGAAGGAGCAGAACTGCAGAGCTTTACAACCACATTCATCCCAGGGTGGGGAGCGGGGTGTCGAGACCAAGTGCCCTGGCTAGGGGCAGGGTGCGTTGCCACCAGGCTCTGCTCCCTGGTCAGGGCTGCATGGTGGCATCAGGGGGAGAAGGCTGCACCCCAGGACCAGGGTACTCCTTTGTGCTGAGCTCTGATCTTGCCACATGCCTCAAGCGGCTTGGGACCAGGGCTCTGCTTCACCAGGAGCCCTTTGCAGAAGCCACCAGGGTATTCCATCTATGGAGCATCTCTTGCTTGCTCTATGTTATATACCTGGCATGGCTCAGGCAGGGCAAGATGGTCCTGAAGGGTCTACGAGCCAGAAAATGTGAAGGTGGCCTTGGGGAAGGTGCACGAGGAAAGGGCTAGGTGCTGTTCTGCATGCAGGCAGGGAGCAGAGCTGGGGCAGGCCAGCCTCTCAGGGTGCTGGGTATGCTGGGGTGGGTGTCGGTGGGATGGAGCAGGCTGCTGTGCAGCATGGAGGAGTTGGGATTTATAAATAGGGCTGAAGGGGAAGTGTTGATGCTAGTGGCGGTCTCGTTGCTATAAATAAGAGGAGTATTCAACAGCAGAGACAGGTCTTGCAGTCTGTTAGCCGCAACTCCCCTTTAGTGCTTTGCTAAACATGTTTTCTTGCAAAATGACAGGCTGCCCTCTCATGCCCAGTATCCCAGGAGGACTCCTGGGGTGTTTTTACCATCTGCCTGCAATGGTGAGGTGCCACTAGTGTCAGTGCTTGTGCCTTGGTGCCCCTGAATGCTTCCTCCAGCTCCCAAGCATCACTGGTGCTGTGTCACCATCATGCTGTGACAGAGACACTGCGTATTGCACCCAGCAGCGCTGCTCCTTTCCCTCATAACTCTGGGTGGCCCCAGACCCCATGCATGGGTGGTAAACGAGTGGAGCAGGGTACAGCAAGGATGGGAACGTGGATGTCACTTGGCTTGTGGCCATTTACTCCGTCACTTGGTTGTGTGACGTGGATAGTTCCCATCAAGGCAGACAGCCATATGCAGGGCTGCCCACTGGCTAAGACCCCCTCTGTGCAGAGTATCACACTCAGTGTGTGTGTATACATATTTTTATATATATTTATATATATATAAATGACAGAAATAAAATATAAATAAAAAGATATAAAAGTATTTTTATACATATATATCTATAAAAACCACACATATATATATTCCTATGTCCTATTATAGGAAATATGTATCTATTTTATATGTATTTCCTTCCAGCACCTCCAGTCCCTGCAGGGGATGGGTGTGTGGAATGAGCACTCTCCCATGTGCACCAAGCGCCTGGCCCGTGCTGTCCCTTGGCTCTGAGTGCCAAGGTCCCTAGGTGCCCTTGGGACCCTCGCTCTGCCCTGGGAGGCCGGAGGTTTGTGCTGTTGGGTCTCCCTGGGTCAGAGCCCTGCTTGGATGGGAAGGGGGTGCCCCGCTGGCTGTCATGCCCTGGGTAGTCTGGGATTTTTAAGAGCAGAGAAGCCATTTCTTGTGCCTGATCTCCAGTGGGCATCACCCCTTGGCCGATCCCAGCAGGGATGCTGGGACAGCTGCTGGGTTTGCAGAGATACAGGACAGAGTCCCAGGGCTGAGCAGGGACCCAGGGACCTGCCCAAGGGCACAGTCTGTCCCCTGGAGCTGGCAGAGCTCGTGCTTTGTGGGAGCAAAAGAGGGATCCCCTATCGCCACCAGCCCTGTGGTGAGTCGAGTATGTCTTTCTCTGAGAAAATAAATCACCTTGCACCACGCTCTCCAGCATGCTGAGATCGCTTGCAGTTGAAACAGCACTAGGATGAGGACAGAAGAAGTGCAAAACCACTGTGTTAAGCAGGATGTGACAGCGAAACACACCATTTAAAGCCTTCCCACACCTTGCAGAAGCTGCATACCGGCATCCGTGCTGGCTACAGGGTGCGATGCCTTTATGAGTGTTCACGTCTGCTTTTCACCTGCCTGGGAGACTGGGAGCTGGAGCTGCAGTGTTGGACAAAGCATTGAAAACAGATGCCAGGCTGCTTTCCCTGACACCTGGGGTGTGCCCTGCATTTTGTCTGCATCCGAGAGCCATGAAGATTTTGGGAAGGGTCTGCTCTCCCTGGGGTTAGCTTGCCTGCAACCTCTGTTGCCTTCCCTGCCGCCACCAGGCATTTTCAATGATCATCAGCAGAGTATCTGATGTGTACAGCACACAGAGAGATGGAAGAGAAGTGAGGGTCTCACCCCCCTCTCCCACCTCTTCTCCCAGGCCCACAGGGGTGCTGGGACCTCCAGGAAGGTCCCTGTGCCAGTGTGCTGGCGGTGGCACTGCACCGAGCCCCCCCGGCAGCCATCCCTGCTGCCCTCGTGCCATGCTGCTGTGGCAGTTCCCTCTTCTGTTCTTCCCTCTTCCCCATCATGTCCTGCAGCCGGTGGTGGGTGCTTGTACAGGATCCCATGAGGAAGAGGGGTTGTCCCGAGAGGGGAGCTGGCACAGCCCCCAGCCCTGGTGCTTGCCCGATGCTGCTGGCTGGGCACGCAGCCAGCGCCACTCTCCCCAGCGCCATGTGTGGGGTGCAGGGGGAGCACATTGCACCCTCTCTGCTCTGCTTTCCAGGCCCGTGAGGCAGTGAGGAAGGGGTAATGTGGGGTCTGACACCCTCCCCTCAATAACCACCTGCAGTTCCAGGCTTACTCCTACCTCCAAAAGCAAAAACATTACAGACCAGGCAAGCTGCCTTTGCAAAGGCTGTGTAGACTGACTGCTGTGCCATGCCGCACGCAGGAGAGACACTGCACTGAGCTCCCTGAAGCCCATTTAAGGAATTGAGTGGCAGGAGGTTAGATCAGGAATTATAAAACAAATTCACTGGCAACACCAGAGCTATGAAACCACCTTGTCGCCCAGCTGCCTCCCCCCACAGAAAGGAGGAACAGAAGCAAAGAAAATGGAGATGCTGTACTCGCCTTGCATCAAGCCCTCTCCTCTGTCCTGTGCTTGTGCTGTGATGAGGATAGTCTCAACTGCTCAAGCTTGGCTGGGAAAAGCAGCCGGGCATTGGGAGCTTTGCGACGCACCCCAATCCTTCCTTTGTATTTCTTACAGTCGGCTGGGGCAGAAAGGAGGAAGTCGGAGCAGTGGCTGTGGGAGGGCGTGTTCCCCCCTCAAAACTCAACCAGCCCCACTCGTGCTAGCCAAAGCCCTGCCAAAGCATCCTGCCCTGTGAGGCTGGAGCTGATCTCCTCCCTGGGCTACACTGGGAGCTCTACAGCCCTTCCACTGCACCCGGGAAAGCAACCCTACCCAAAAACCGCCCTTTTTGCCCCACTTTTAACCTTTCACAAAACCACCGGAGGCCAGCCCATTCCCCCAGCATACAAATAAAGCTGGTAGTGGGGGAAACTGGTTCCTTTGGGAGCTATCAGTAGCCCCTGGGTGCAGAGAAGATGAGGAGCTGACTCCCCTCAGACTCTGGGTTGGGCTCTGAAATTTTTGTGTCAGGGCTGGCTGCTGGTGTAGCGACTCCTCTTCACCTGGCAGAGGATGCCAGCGCCGTTCTCGCTGTGGCACAGCTCAGGGCTGTGGGTTTTTTTTTTAAGCAGCCTTCAAGTTTTGTTGTGCAGGCTGCAATAACTCCTCCCAATGCACCCGCAACAGTAGTTCCCTGAGCAGAGAGGAACTGGCTCCTGGCAACTATCTCTTAACCTCTTTAGGGCACTAAAGTAAAAAAAAAAGTTGTTTAGAAAATGTACAGGATCGTAGATTTTTTAGAAAGATAATTCATGTGAAGCTTTTGTTAATTGCTTTGTAGGTTCCCCTTCCAGCAAGCTTATGTTGAGTGGCCATGATACATTATAGGATACTGATGCAGTTCACCTGCTGCTATCTTAGTTATGGAGCTGGGTTTATTTTTGCAGCAAGCAAAGAGAATTGCAGTGCCAGCAGCAAATTTCTAAGCCCTGATGAATGCTCCATGGGTTAGTGTTTTTATTAAAGAAGACAACAGAGCTCTGGGCTGGTTTCAGCCAGCTGCTGGGTGTAGCTAGAGAGCATCATAGCAATGTTTGCAGCCGGATGGGAGCGTCGAAGCAGCTATCGCCTGGCTCTGTGGGATACGGTGAGGACGGAGCCTGAGGATGAGCCTGCTGGGAGCTGGGGTGCCCACCCCAGCTTACTCAGAAAGCCTGGGTGGCTGCAGCTGGATGCTGCAGAGCAGGCCCCAGCCCTGGAGCAGGTGGGCCAGGGCAGATGAAGCTGGGAAAGCTGTTGGGGCTTCCTGTCAGCGTTGCCGGTTGCAGATCTGGGGGAAGGAAGTGCGCTCAAGTGAGATGAGCTGTTGTAATTTCTCCTTTTGTATTGCATAAGGCCCTTATCGGGCTGCTCTTTTCTCTTCAATTATTTCATTGGGTTTGTCAAACCACCCTGCTCCCACTGACAAAAAGTCAAGGGAAGGGGGTGGGAGAGCTGGGAGCCTCCTGAGTTGGAACAATGGGAGCAGAGCAGGTCTATCATGGGTCCTTGTAGCCCAAAGCTGAAGTGCACTGGCATACTCCCAGCTCCTCCCAAGCTGTCCCTCGTGCTCTCTTGCAATTTTGGCCTTGAATGGACATCCACAGCAAAGCACTGTCCCTAATAATTCCCAGGGGACCCTTAACACGTTCCCCCACCCCTGCCTCCAGCATATCAGTGCTTAGCCTGGTAGCTCGTTAGTCCTGGCTATTTACTACATGTATTAGCCAATGAGTAGTTACTCTTATGCTGTGTCCATGCTTTCACAACCACATACAGGACAAGATGTCCAAGCAGAAGCAAGCCAGAGCTAGAGCAGGCAGCATTAGGATGCTGGTGTCCAACCTCTCCTGCTCACTACCCCCCACAGCTGGCAAACCCATGCTCCTTTCGTGTGGGTTTCACCTGCTTGAGGTTTTAATCTTCGATACTTCCCAGTTTGGGAACAACTTCCATTTTTTAAAGGATGTGTTTTGTTTCTACATTTTATTTATCCTTGCTGCTGTTTAAGCCTCCTGCAGATGAAGGGGGTGGGCATCCTTTGGAGACATGTACATGCTTAGTTGTAGCGCGTATGCTCCCTAACCCCACTGTAAGCATTTTAAGCTGTTACAACATTCCTTTTTCTATTTTCTTTTACTCATCTTTATTTTTATTAGGTCCCCTTTTTAATTTTATTTTTACTAGAGTGGATTGTGTTTCCCCCTGCCGCTGGCTGTGGGACTGTTGTGGTTTTTGCAGGATGCTCTTGAGCAACCAGGGTGGGGAGCAGGGCATCCAGCTGTGCATCCAGCTGGGCACTCTCGGAGTGGTTGCCCCCGGATCAGAGATGTCATTTTGGTGCTTTGCTCCTAAATGATGCTCACCCAGCCTACAGCAGGGTAATGGAAGTTTTCCCAGTGTTATTTTCTATCCCTGACGAACATTAAATCTTCCCTGGTGTGTCCCAGCCACTGCCATACTCCAGCTGAACAAGCGGCACAATGGAAGCAGGGATTCGGGAAGGCTGTGGGATCTCCATCCTCAGAGATATGTTTCATTTTCAACGTTCTAGTATTTGTATAGGGGTACGCTTGGTTGTCAGCAGGTGCCTGAACTGGACGTGGCAACTTTCCAAGCAGCATCACCTTCCCAGGGACCTCTCCCCGCATTTCCCCATGTCCTTGGTACTCACGGGGAGGGTCACCAGCTGTGCACTTGCGTGGCATGGCTTGCGTTGCACTCCCGTGCTGTCCACACCAATCTACACTCATCAACCCTTTGGTCACATGGGAGCAGCTGCCGCCCAGGAGATGGACTCATCGATGCTGGCCTTCCTGCTGGGAGCAGCTTAGCTCCCCCAGCCTCGCTCATCCGTCTGCAAGCCAGGGCTGAACAAGGGACCTGGGGAAAAGGAAAAAGGAACTTCAGCTAGCATAGAGAAGTACGTGGCAAGAAGTCTGCCTTGCTTTAAGAAACCTGTTACCGGCGAACATGACATTCATCATTGTATTTTCTGTATTTTTTGGTCTCATTTTATTTTTTGAAGCTTCAAAAGAGCAGTGGAAAAATGCTACTCAGTGTAGGCCCAAAGTAAGGGTGGAGACACAGGTCCCTGGGGCTGCTCCCCAATATCAGGCCCTGGGAAACACAGCTCGGAGGGGGACAGGGATGGCAGAGAAAGGCCGTCTGGAAAACAAAGACACATTAACCACGGAGAACCCGTTGGGACTTTTTAAGAGCAAACCCACTGTGGTTCCCAAGGCTGAGGCTTTATATTCACCTGAGGGGGAGAAGCAGCTTTGCATTTCACCCCCTCGCATGCACAGAAAGGTGCACCTAGGGTTGAGGCTGTTTTGTTGGTGGCCTCCACCTGGGTCCGTGACTGCACAGTCAGACATGTGCTTGGGCTCCATGAGGGCTTGTCAGGTATCTTCTGCTGTTTTAACTATGGAAATCATTTCTAGCAGGGAGTTTCAGAGTTCAGTTTTCTGTCCTACCACGGCATCCTGGTCTCTTGGTGGTGCTACACAGAGGCCTCACCTCTTCCAGGGGCTTACACCAGACTTTAACTGTGTCGTAGAGTCTCCAAGCACATTGAACGAACACCCTCCGCCTGTTTCCAGGAGCTATCTGCGGCAGGCTGCCTGCCCCACTGCCAGCCTTAAGGCGATTAACCCCCCCGGCTGCCCATCAAAGCGACCGACGGCAGAACGCTAGTGTTTAAGGTTCAGAGTTAACAGCCGCGGAGTGGGCTGGCTGGGGCTGCCGCGGAGGCGCTTCTGTCCGTGGCGGGGAGCTCCCCGGGGACCGGGGACCCCAGCCCCGCCGGGGCCAGTGCTCTCCGCTGCCGCAGCCGTCCCGGAACTCGGCGGCGCAGGCCGGCAGGGCCCTCCCGGGCGGGGGCGGCCCCGGGGCGGGAGAGGCGCGGCACAGGCCGGCCCGCCCCCTTCCGCCCCGCCCCGCCGCCCGCCATGGTGGGGAAGGCCAAGCGCCCGCGGCTCCACCGCGCCGCTCCCCGGCCCTGGCCCGCTCGGGATCCGCCGCCGCTCCCCGAGCCCGAGCCCGGCCCCAGCCCTGGCGCAGGCGGCTGGAGCGCGGCGGCCGGCAAGGTAGCGGGGGCGGGCGGGGAGCCGAGCGGGGCGGAGGGGGCGCGTGCGGCGCGGCGTCACGTGCGGCGGGGCCCCGCCTCCCGCGCACGGGCGGTGGCGGTCGCGGGGCGGGGCGGCGGCGGCTGGCGAGGGGCCGGGCCGGCAGCGTCCGGTAGCGGCGGCTCGGCGGTAGCTGAGGCGGTGATCCCCCGGCTGCGCCGCCGAGCGGCGCGGCTCGGGTCGGTGCCCGATCCCTGCGCGATCCCGGCCCGCCTCGGTCTCTCGCGGTCGTGGGACGCCGTGGAGTCCCACGCGTTGGCCGTCACGGGCGCAGGACCTCGCGGGTGTCACCGCACCGCCAGGTGTGGCTCCGCAGGCTGTCTAAGGACACCCCTTGGACGTGGCGAAGCACCGGTGGTAGCTGACGGGATCTCAGAGGGGCAGGAGATTGAGCGAAGTCGTTTCCGGAAGGCCGGTCTCCTTTTCCCGCTGGGAGCGGTCGCGCTGTGCCCTGATGCTGTTCCTGCGGCCTTGGCGCTGCCGTGGCGCTGCCGTGGCGCTCTTGGCTGGGCAGCTGCTTGTCACCCGCGGGAGCGTGCCAGCAAGGGCACAGCTCGTCCCAGCAGGCAGGGGGGCGAAGCAAGGGAGCCTGGAGCTTCAGGGCTGCAGCGCAAGGTCTTGCCTGTGCACCATGGGAGTCCCAGCGTGCTGCTCTGGTGGTGGCTATTGCTGCTCCGCACCATCTGCCACGATGATGGAACTGCCACGCAGTGGCAGCTGTGGCAGCCACCATAGCTATGGCAGCTATGCTGTGGTGGCCACCATAGCCTCCCCAGGCCTTTAGCATGCAGAGACATGGTGGTGACAGACGTGTCAGCACTGCTCCTGCTGGTGGGGGAGAAGGTGGCTGTGCTGCGTCTTGGTGGGGCAACCTGGATGCAGTAGTGGGGATTATTACCAGCAAGTGTTGGGAGTGGATAGGTGAGAGGCTGCCTGGCTCGTTTTGCAGTGGATCTCTTTGATTTCAGGTTAGGGCAGGTGGAGATGACCTGTCAGTTTACAGACAGTCATTTAGGAGATTTAGACCATGTCTGGTCTCACCAGCTGTGTTTATTAGTACGCAGTTCAGGTTAAAGCTGGGTGCCTCCCCCAGCCCCCTTGCAGCAAAGATGGAACAGCAGTAAATGGTTTTTATGCACCTACAGCTTTCCTTGTGAGGAGGGAGGAATAGGCTGTGCCATATACAGCTGGTTTTATACAACTGTAAAGTTCTGTATCGGTGCTGGGAGATGCTGCTGGCTAAAATAAATTCTTCTAAGCCAACCAGAGAAGCTACTGCAAAGCTTAGGACTTAAGGAGGTATTGCACGCTTAAAGGAGCTAGATGCTGAAGATTTGGTAAGTTGCTAGTAGTCACTGAATCTGCTTAATGTCCATCAGTTTAGGATTAGGCCCCTAATCTGCTCATTTGTTGCTTATCTGTATTGTTACATACTTATGTACCTGTAATAAATCTGGCTTTTCCTAAGGATGCTGTTCACAGTTCTCCTAGGAGCAATACCTGAATTTGCTTGAATGAGGAGGCTGAGTTCAGGTAGAAATCTGTTAGGAACAGAAAAGTCCAAAACATGACTTCATGAAACTTCCTTCTGGGTGGAAGAGCCTGGGGGGGGGCAGGCCAGTGGGGTGACTTACCTACCCCTGCCTGCTCAGGAGAGGCACCTGCATACTACCACTGGAGTGTGCACCCTGCTTCTGTCTGGATGGTGCTGGATTTGATTTTTTTTTTTTTAATGAATGTTGCCTAGTGGTGTTTGTACTGACTCCTGCTTAATGTTTCTTTTGGATAAGGACTGGGACTTCTCATCTTCTGGTGTCTTTTCCGGGCTGAAGATTGACCCTGATACTCTAGTAAAGAAGCTTGACTTGGACTCCAGAAGCATCATTTCCTCCAGAACAGGTTTGTTGTTGTATTTTGAATGAGTGCCACGTTAGGTTGTGAGCATAGACACTGGGGACTGTATTTGCAGCGGCTGTCAGAACAAGCCTAGGAGAACTGAACCCAAACACAGCTGCCCGTGTTCCTTGCAGGTGCTTTTAAAAGTGGTTTCTGTTTGGGGTTGGAGGAGGCAGAAAGGCATGTATGTGCTTAGTGCTCCCTACGTGGGGAACTAGCTTCAGGCTACCTGACGGCTGCTGGGCTGTGCCATGCAGCTGGAGCCCCACCTGTGGGATGTCCTCATGTGTGTAGGATGTCCTCATGTGGCCAAAGGCTCCTGGCCCCCAGGGGCTGAGGGGACAGCAGAGCTCAGGCTGTGACCTCATCTCCAGGCTTCCTCTGCGGCTGCTTTTGCCTCACCAGCAGCTGCCATTCGTACCTCAATATTTTGTCAGCAAGTTGCTTGTTGTCTGTCAACAGTGCTTTATCCATGGCAGCCTGATTGCAGCCAGTTCTCTCCCCCTGTCCTTTGCTGTTGCTAGGTCCCTGGCTCAAGGACTCCTGGGCAAGAGAGTCCAGCTCACCAGAGAGTATTGTGAGTGAGAGTGGGATCAGGGAGAAGATGACAGAGGCTTTTGTTTTCTAGTCCCACAACAAGGAAATGCTCCCTCCAGCTGCTTAGTGGCAGACAGAGCTTTGTATCTGAAACCGGGTTTCACCTTTCTAAATGGAAACACAGCAGTCTGTCCTGGTGCAGAAGATGTGTGTGACTCCCAAATACCTTGTTTGCAAACTCAATTAATTTCTTCTCTCCATGCAGATTAATACTGCTACAGTGACTTTGTTTTCATGCCCAGGGCTACAAACAAACCCAGTAACCACCCATGGGCTAGCGGTTACCCAAGCAGTGGTGAGCTGTAGCAGCCGTAGCCCATTGGTCACATTTGGTCACAGAGTGAAGGAATAGGAAGGTTGTGTGAGGACAGATTTGGTGGAGATACTTGCCCTCTGCACAGAAACCTTTGTGAAATGTATTGTTTTCAAACCACTGAGCTCATTGTTCATAACTCTCCTGGGAAGAGGACATGTGTGCATATGTGTGTGCATGTGAACATAGCCATCTCTCTGATTAAATTAGACAGCATGTTGTTGAAGGCTGGCAGCCTGCAATCCTAGCCCTTCATTGCAGGCTACAGCTGTACATGTCTGGTTTATAAATAGACCTGAGCTGCTGCTCCCTGTGCAGTGCTGATGATGCAGATGTGCAGTGCCTGACTATGTTTAACCCTCTCTTGAGGCTGCGTGCTGGCTTCCTGCAGACAGTGATGCTGAGCCCAGTGCTTAGTGCTCCCTTGCACTTTCCAGATGATCAGCTAAAAATAGATGTTCATTTGGGGGCTCAAAACTGCAATTCAACGAGGCAAAAAGTGATTTGATTTTTTCTTTTAAATCTTCCCAAGCTGCTGTGCCTTTTCTTCTTGTATCACTCTGGAGCCATGTGGAGGCTTTTTCATTATGGAAATCAAGTCCTTTTTTTGTGCTAATTCAGTGAACTGTAACTAGGCTGCGCATACAATGGCAGACACCCTGGAGTTAGAAAAGAAATTCTAGGCAGACGAGCTTTGTCTCCTGGGATCTCTGGTCAGCTGAGAGCCTGTTCAGCAGGAAATTCAACTTGACTCCAACTCTTCTCCCCCGTCCTCCCATCCCCCTTTAGCTCAGTGCACAGGGCAGGAAGGTAGGATTCTCCTACACATTGTTATTTTAAGATTTAATAGCAAGACAAAAAAGTGTTTCTCTCCCACTTGCTTTTCAAGCCCCGAGAAGGTCAAGTTGGCAGACTGCAGGTAGGCTTACTCTCTCTATCTCCAGTGCTTTTCACAGCTGAAGAAGATTTTTTTTCTTTCAAGGATGCTATGTGGCAGTTGAGAAAGCTGTTTGTCCTCCCTGTGTGTGCATGTGCACAGGTGCCTCACATTACCTAAGATTGCTTCACATTATCTAAGATTGCTGGTACCTCTGTGTCTTGTGTTATGACCTGGCCTTGTGCCGAGATACCTTAGGGACAGCCAGGAAGACTTCAGTGTGGGCTTAAAATGAGCCTGCAGGGCATGAGTGAAACAAGGGAGCCATTACACGCCTTGGACCTGGCAGAAAACCCTCTGCTGGGTTACCAAGCTCAGCTGGCAGCTACGGGTTTTGGCTCTGTTATCTCTCTTCCTTAGACCCTGCATCCCTCTGCTTTTGGAGGTGTAATTCCCAGAAAGCCAGTGTCTCACTCCATGGCTGTACTGGCAATACACTTCCATGGCATTGCAGCTTGGTCAAAGGTATATGCATAAGATGTTTCCAGGTAAAACATTTGACCTTCCTACTACTACTATTCTGCCTCTGTTCCTTTCTCCACTTGGGCTTTCACATTTTGGCTTTGTGCTTGAACTTTTTGTGCTTGAACTTTTGTCTTGACAGAGCCCAAGCACCAAAGCTATGAGAGCTGGAGTGCTCTCTGGTAATTCTGAAGCTGTGAGATGTGGAGCTGGCCCAGAAGGATGTGTGGGGTTGAGAGATTGTTGGTTGCTGGAAAAGTAAGGAAGAAGAGGTGGTGACATTGTCTTGCAGCTCCACCTGTCAGCACACCCCCTCACTATTTCAGAGAGGATAGTGGCTGGCTGGATCAGCAGAAGACACCTGGAAAGCCTGGTGTCCTCAGAGCATGGTGCAGGGACAGCAGTTGCTCATGGGCCAGTTTGAGGTGGTGGTGCAGGGGGAAGAGCCAGCCAGGCCTGCTCTTGTGGGGCTGCCTGGAAGACTTGAAGGATTGTGGAGCTCCCTTTCTTCTCTCTTGTCTCTTTGTCCTTCTGTAACTGGGATGAGTAGGTGACTATGATGGTGCATCTTTAGCTGGCTACTTCCTTGGCTTCCCTCTCTGCCTTCTATGCCTAGGATGTACTTTCTGACTCCCCACTTTCTCTGTCCATCCTCTGCCTATTTGCCATGCTTGTGTGGTTCCTTCCTCTCATGTGGCCTGGGCACTCAGGGCAGCTTTTGTAGAAGTTCTTTAGCTTTTGTCCAGCTGTGAAGGTATCTGTGCTCATGACAAAATATTCTGCTTCATTTTCTCTGGAGAAGATGAGGTGACTCTTGGTTCCTGTCAGCTTTTTATTCTAACACCAGGAGTTTAGAGAGGTAAATGAGGACTGTTAGCCCAGCAGCAGGAGGAGATGTGTTATGTTCCTGCATCTTCCATGAGCTGACTGTGCCCTGCCATATCCCAAGTCTTCTGAATGCCTTAGATTTAGGAGGTGATGGAGAGCTGAAGAAGCAAGCTGCAGAGAAAGACAAGTGCTTCTTTGAAAGCCTCAGATGCTGTCAGTGATTGGGGCTAACATCTGTAGCAAGCATCATCTCTCCTAGCCTGGCCTGGACAGATGTTTTTCTCAGGGTTTGTGTTCAGCTTTTTTGTCAAAGAGGATGACTGCCTTCTTCCCATCTTCCTAAGGCAGGTTTCAAGTTGCCCTGTCTTCATTCAAAGCAGCCTGCAGAAGGATGGGAGCGTAGGGAGATATATAAGTGTGGGCCATGGGTGCAGTGTGGGGAAAGGCTGCCTGAACTATGGGGCTCTGACAAAGATAGTCAGGGCAGCTTGGACAGGAGGCAGAGAAGTGACATTTTGAATTCACTGAATTATTTGGAGTACCTGTAAAATCAGCTGATAGCAGCAAATGAAAAATATCCCTCGTGTACTGAATTTTTACGCTGTGCTTCATTCTACAGGTCTGGTCTCTTCCAATTAAAATCTAGTCTGCGGAAGAGCTTGGAATTGGGTTAGATTTTAGAAGATGTCAGCTTGGAGCTCAACAGTGGTCAAAAAAGCAAATTGGCTTTTGGAAAGTAGGAGGAAAAGAGAATGGCCTGGAGAGTGTTGTTATGGTCCATAAATAAATCCATGGCACATGCAGCAATTTGATGCTCTGTGTGGCCCTGGTCCTCTTGTCTCAAAAAAAGATGTAGGAGACCAGCAAAGGTTCAGAGAAGGGCAGCAAGGCTGCTCAGAGGCCTGGGATGCCTGTTTAGCTTTTCCTCAGGCTCTTCAGCTGGGTGAGGGCAGCAACGCAGGGTGTGATGGAGGCCTGGAAGCTGCATGGTGAGGGAGGGTGGGTATGGCTGTCTGCTGTCTCTTCCACTACAAACCTGGAAGAAGCAATGGCAATAGCAGATGGTAGACACGCACCCAAACAAGACATTTTGTGTCTCACATGGCGAATTCAGCTCTGGGCTCCGCGTTCGTGCGTGATGTGAGTGCCGGATGCTTCTGTGGGTTCAGAAAGGGGCTGCGCAGATTGATGGAGAGGGCTGTCAGGGTTTCTTAATGCAAGGACTCGTCTGGTCCACCTGGATGCGCAGGTGGAGTGCGGTGATTCTGCTCTTGCTGGGTCTTAGGTGGAAAAATGGAGGGATATTGAGGCCTGGAAATGGCTTGTAGTGTTGCAGCAGGACTGGAGACAGGCATCCCCAGCCCCGGGTGGTGGTCCTAAATCCAACAAGGTCCCTGTGTGCAGTGCAGAGAGGCAGCTGGGGGGCTGTGCGGTGGCTCAGGCCACCGGGATGTGCAGGGAGGGGACACAGGCTGCCACAGGCGACAGCTGGGGCAAGAGGAGGGCCCAGACCATGGCCGTGGGGCTGTGTGATGTGCCAGGGGCTAACTAAACAACAGCAGAGCATGGTCACTGCCATGTGATGAAAAGCTTCATCTGGAAGACCTGCTTTGATGTGCTGGAGCCAGAGGGATGTAATCCTGTAGGAAACCAAGCCACTGTTGTGCTCGGGCTCGGGGACTATTGCCTGTAGCCACTAATGAGAGAGGAGATCTCTCTCTCTACTTTTTTTTCCCCTTAAGTTTTCCTCAATTTGTTGAGTGACCAGCTTTTGCTGCTCTTTTGGCTGTGGTTATTCTGAGGCACCAGGGAAGAGCATGATATGCAAACCGGAAAGCTCAGCATCTGTAGCAGGGTTAGCATCTCAGTTAACCCAAGTGGTTGTGTGGGCCTGTGCAGGTGTGTGCTGGGGCTGAAAGGAGTTGGAAAGAGGCCCCTTGTTTTGGGAGGACAAACTGGTGGTGGTGGTTCTTGCCAACTGAAGGCCCCGTTTTTCTGAGAATTTCTGCAGATTTCTGAGGATTCCTAGTGCATCTGGTGGAGGCAGGGTGCCCTGTCGAGGTATCTGCTACTTTCATGGTAATGGTTTCATTGCTTCCCTTAGATACAAGGCTGATTCAGTGTGCTTGTGATTGGTGCGAGGTATCAGCGACGTATCTCCTGGCATCAGTAATTCTTGCGGCATGAGAAGGAAAGGGTGGAACTGCAATAAAAAATGTTACCAAAATGGAATTAATTTTAGGCGAGTCTTGCATGGTAGAAAGCCAGTGAGTGGTCTAAAATGGAAAGTATTTTAATACGGGGAGCTCTGAGCCATGTCGTACTGTGAAGCAGACCTGCTGCAACTCCTTTCTCCTGCTCTGCTTCTTGTCTTTAATCATTAGCTCATCTTAACATGAGATTCTAGATGATTTCCACATGCTCGTAGGTAACAAAAGCCAGCAACATCACTGTGAACACTGGAGTTAAGTCCATAAGTTACTTGCTTGCTGAATGATTGCTTCCTATCAGTGTAGTTTACTTAGCCCCTGACATAATGTAAATCAAATGCTTTCCCATAATCTAATCCATGCAAGGACCTCTGTTACTAGTGTGAGTGAATAAATCTCATCTGCGTAAGCCTTTGTAGCGTGGGAATTAAATGTTTCCAACTAAGTCAGAAATAATTGTCTGTCGTACAGGGAGGGGGGTGTTCTTGTTTTGTTTGGTTTTTTTTCTTTTCCTCCTTTAGCTTTCCTTCCTCAGTGCTTGCTCCTTGAAGCAAGGGCCTGTTCAAGTGTGGCTCTGGCAAACCAGTTGCCTGGGAATGTCTCTTTAGATTGGACATAAAGAAGATATTTTTTTGCGATGAGGGTCGTGAGACACTGGAACAGATTGCCTAGAGAAGCTGTGGATGCCCCATCATTGGAAGTGTTCAAGGTCAGGTTGGACAGGGGTTTGAGCAACCTGATCTAGTGAAAGATGAAAGGAGGGTTGGACTAGATGATCTCTGAAGGTCTCTTCCAACCCAAACCACTCTGTGAGTCTATGATTCTATACCAAGGTGGGGGGCACAGAGTGACATAGGACATTAGCCTGAAGAGAGGTTGTGCTGGGCCTTGCTGTTGTTGAAGCCTGGATGTTCTGACAGAGAAGGAAGTTGTTTTTCCTCCTGCAGAAATGTGGAGACAGGAGAGAATAAAATCAGGCCAAGCAGGAACCTGACAGCTTGGAATTGTTGGAGTCTGCAGGCTGTGTACAGCCTTGCTTTTCCCCTTTCTTAGATACTCTGTGAGTTCCTTTTGTTACCAAGCTTCCCCCTGCAGAGTCACTGACTATGCCCTTCTGGTTTGCACCTCAGTTTCTGCTCTGGTGTTCCAGATTTGCTGTGTCTGTTGCATATCTGCTTCCTTCTCCTTGGGCTTTGCAGCCACTTGTCCAATTCTGTCCTCCTTTTGTAGCCTCAAATGAGAAGAAGAAAAGCTGTGGTTGGTTGGCATCATGGTCCTGCTGTGGGACCACGCACTAACTTCATGTGGCATAATTTGCTGCCCTGTTGTTTGTTTTTTTTTTTTTTTTTTTAATGGGTGATATGCCAGAATCCATGTAAGACCTCTCCTGTTCCAGCATCGCTGTTCCTGCAGTGTCTGGACTCATGGTTACCATTGCAGTGGATCCACTGTTGTACTTGCAGAATTGCAGCTGTGGCCAGTCGCCTGTTACCCTTCAGGAGCTCTGACAGGATGCAAATCTGTGTGTTCCATAATTTATTCCTATCTGTTCGTTGGATTTCTGCTTGCTTGTGGCCTTTAAATATTATGGTTCTTCCTCTTCTGTCCTCACCACTGATCACGTTTCTCTGTGAATGCTTCTGTGCAAATCCTAGAGTTGTGCTGTTGGTAGGAGCAGGTTGCTTCTGCTGGGAAGGTGTTTGCTGTGTTACTCGGCAGAGCATGGTGTGAGTCTGCCCTCCTGCTGTGTCTAATCCTAGCGCTGTGCACCTTCTTTAAGCAGATTTTTGGTGACGTGAATCGATAAGAACAGGCCAGAGACATCAGCAGCCTTCCCACTGCATATATTTTGGGCTTTTCCTTCACCTCCTGTACAGCATGCTGCCTGCTATGTCACATAGTCCCCTTCAGCTGTGCCTTCCTAGGTATTGTGCAGTGCCTGGCCTCATGAAGCTGGAGGTTTCCTGTTTGTTTGGTTGGTTTTTTTTATTTTTATTTTCTGCCATGTTGGAGTGTTTAGCAGTTGAAGGATTAAAAAAAAAATGTAATCCTGCTTGTTTTAATGAATACATCCTTTCTGAATATCAGTTTTAAGCCTTTGCTGCTTTTTCTTAATGTGAGTTTGGGGTATTTTTAAATCTTCTGCTTGTGTTGGTCATTTGCCACGTCCCTGGTGTGGAAAGCTGATGGATCTTCAGGATTCTGCTGCTGTTGCTTTTCTTCAGCATTTAATTCTGTGCTGGCAGCTGTCACACCGTCTTGATGTTTGTTTTGTGCAGAGCGCCTTTCTCAAGCTGTTCCCCACCGAAACACTCTTCAGATGGAAAGGGGTGAAAACGGTTCGCTCCACAAACCGAGGATGACAGTGAGCGGCCTGTGAGGAGTGGCTGTAGCGTCTCCAATGTGTGTGTAAAATGCGACGTGCTGTGCTAGTCCAAAATGACAAGATGTTCCTGCTCCATCTGTCTTTGTTATTAGCTGCCCAGGCTTTGGTCTGTATGAATTTTGGGAGCGTTGAAATGGTCTCCCTTAAAGCTGGTGTCAGAGGTAGCCTACTGGCGAAGCCCTTGGTGATGTTGCACTGAAATGATTTTAACATCTTTGAAAATCTCTACCTGGCACGTGGACACTGCCCTAGGAGGAGTGACTATTTGAGTGGCATTTGAGCTGGGATTTCTCGCGTTCATGGGTGAGGACTGGATATCAACATGGCTTTAAAACAGGGCACCCAAGCTCCATTAAAGGAGCCTTCAGCTGTTGCAGCTTGGATAAAGCTCAGCCTTGATCACTTGAAGTTGTGCTCCCAGCCTGTCCCACTCATCTGCTGCCCCTGATGCAGGTGGCAGCGGCAGCTGCTTTTTGTGGTCTCGGGGCAGACAGAGTAGCTCTGCAGTATCCCTTGCCTCTTGTCCCAACAGACTGAGAATGACACATACCAGCAGGCATCCAGCCTTTGCTAGTGACCAGCTCCCCTTCCCTGCACAGGCTTGAGGGATGTGGGGAGAAGGGCTCAGGAAAACCAGCAACCGTTTTGGCAGTTCCCCGTTTCTCTTTCATATTCTTATCTCTACTGTATCTTCAGCCACCCAGTAGACATGAAATAGTAAAAGTGCAGCCAGCTTCAGCTCCTGAGCACTCTCTCCCAGGGCAGATGTGGGCTGCACACCTCTTTTTTGCGTGCCTCTCTCCTCCCCACCCACATACATTCTGCAAGGTGTCCTTCGTGTAACCTGCACAGGTCAAGTGTCTTCATGTAACCTGCACAGGTCAAGGGTGTCTCCCAGGGCTGGAACCTACAGGTCTCCGGTGAAACTGCAAACTTCCTTCCATGAGCTGGTGTTTTCTCTGATGTTGTGTATGAAAGTGCTTGAAAAAAAGAATTTGCAAGAAAGGAGAAATTCCCAGGAAAGGGGAAATGCTGGGCGGGGATTAAACAGGTAAAGTGACACTCTTTACCTCTCCCCCCAGCCCCAAGGTTAATGACTTGGCATCCAGAAATGGCGGTGAAGGACACTGTATGTGTCCTTTTTACATTGACTGGAGGAGCAGTTCCTCTGCCTGCTTGCAGAAGCACAGTCCAAAAAGCATTGCTCGCTTCCATGCCTTGAGCTGAAACTAGCCCTGTCCGTCACTGCACCCTGACTAGTGTGATGCACTGCAGTGAGAGCCTGAACTAGTGCCACTGAGCAGGAGGAGACTCTGACCCTGCCAGGAGGCCCTCAGTCCCAGCTGAGCACCGACTGGCATGGGGCAGGGTAGAGCCCAGTTCCTTTCTTGCATAGCAGCAAGGAGAAAACTTGAACCTCTTGGAGAAGGAATGCTGTTAAATTTTGATAACCTGGTATACCACTTACTAATAGGTTTACGGACTTGATGGTAGCTGAAAATACTTTTATTTCAGGCTTAGGGCTACTGGCAGGCTGCTTTTGACTGTGGACGGGAGTTCCTGTAAGGAGTCTGTGCCTTGATTTGAAGTAGAAAGGAGAGAGCAGGTGAAAAGCTCGGAAGGGTACATGCTGGCCTGCCTGGCAGAGTGAGGCTGCATCCAGGATAGCCACCCTGCTAGTTTGATAAGGTGACAGGTGGCAGTTTACCATACCTGGGTAAATTGCTGTAGGTAGCAATTTCCTTGCTTTTTGGCTGAAATTTATTTGGTCTTTTGACTGCATCATTAGGAGCCGCTCTTACCTTGACAATGCCAGGTCACCTTGTAAGGGCAGTTTTGGTGTTTGACTGCTTTATAACAGGCCATTATAAATCTGCATGGTGTTTGAGAGGAGCTCTGATAGCGGTTTGTGGTATAGCAGGCCTCTCCAGTGAAGTTAGATGACCTCAGTCTACACAATGCCTCAAACATCTGATTGTAGGTTGCAATGACTCACCTCAAAGCCAGAGGGCTCTTCTGTTGCTTTGGTCCAGAGGATGAAAATTGGTGGGACCTTGCTTCAAGAGTCAAGTTGACCGAGTTCTCCAGCAGAGGTGAAAAGCTGTGGGGACTGCTTGAAATGAAGGACAGTGACCTGCTGTGGGTAGCTTCTGGGATAATTTGGAGTGGGAATCCTACTGAAAGCTAAAGACACTGGTACCTTAAATATAATAATAATTTTTAAAAAGTAAAAAATCCACACTGCTTAAAATTAGTTTAACAACAATTTATTGTCTGTGCAGTGTGGTGCCAGCTGTGAGAATAGCTGTATGAAACTCCACTTTAATTAGAGTCAGTGTAATTAAATGACAAGAGCTAAATGAGTGTCTGAAACTTGCACGGCTTCAAATGCTTTGACTTCCCTTCTGGAGATAGACCATTTCCATGTTGTAAGTGCCTTCTGCCAGATCATGGGAATCAGTTGTGTTAATATTTATGGAAGTAATTAACTTCTTTTTTTCTTCCCCTCCCTCTAGCTGTGGCTAAGTCTTTGTTCTTAAAATTAATGTTTTTTTTTAAAAAAAATCCTCCAATTAGCTAGTGGTCATAGAAACTGGATACAAACACGGTAACATTTTCCAGAGTGCCCAAAGCTGCCAAGATGTTTGCAGTCTGCTCCAGGGAGAGGAGGCTGTTGGTAGTGGGAAGAGCGTGAAATGGGTCTTTGGAATTTGAATGATGTGTCAGATCCCTGTAATTTCTTATTATGGTTGTTCCTGTGGCTGTGCCTGCTGCGTAACGTTTACCACTAGTGATGGTGGAACGCGCATGCCTGCCCTGGAGCAGCCTTTACGTGCTGCTTTGTGGGCTGCATTGAAGCTGGGTGGCTGAAGAGGAGGTAGGGTGCAGTGAGGGACTGGGGACTCATTTGGTGAGGCTTCTGTGGTGCTTCTCTGTGCTTTTGCGAAGCTTTCCTCCAGCCTTTGTAAAAGCTGGGTGCTGAAGCATGCGCTTTTTAGGTCAAATGTGTCAGTCCCTTGTGCCACTGAAGGGCTTGCTGAATTTGGGGTCAGTGTACCTCCTTGCCTTCCTGGTCAGGCGTGATGGGGCATGGCAGCTTGCATGTCATGCCATGTCTTGCTCCATGTGATTATGATTCCCAAAGCTTTAAAAGGATACTAATCTAGCCTGGTATTCTCCTGCTAAATCAGTTTAAAATGGTCAGACATCCTTACTTACACAAAAATAGATCAGCCCTGCTTAGGAGAGTACTGAAGCTGCAGTGTTACAAAAGAGGGTTATGAACTGAAATCCATACCTTTGCTGTTCTAATGTTACAGCTTTGGCATAATCAAGTTATAAAATTATAAATGCTACAAAGAGAGAGGAGGCATGGTTCTGCACTGGTGGCAAAGATGCCACCCAGCACAAGTCCCAGTAATGAAACCCTCTCACGGGGCACGAGAGGAACAGTTTAACACTGCGTGAATTGAGAAACTGAATCCCAAGAGGGATGAAGAAGCGCTTGTGGAGAGGGCAGATTGACAGCTCTGGAAGTCAGAGCCCTTCCCTTGTCTCCACCACCGGTACAGAGTTGTGTCAAGCTGTCAAACATATTTCTGAAATATGTGTCCTGGGAGTTTAATATTTAATAGATGCTCTATTTAGAAAATTGGTAGAGGCTGGTAAAAGGTGGGTGAGATGAGAGGTCTCCTTCTTCTGGGTTGCCCCTTTTGACTTGCCTTGACATGCTTTTGGGGTGCAGGAAGAAGTCAGCCTCCTTTTTCCTCTGCTAATACCTGTGGGAAATGCCCGTGTGAGGAAGATTATTTTGCTTGGGTATTCTTTCCAAGGGCTTCTACACTAAGATTGTCATCTACATAAATCAGATTTCTGATTTACTGAGAGATAAATCTCTGCCCTGCTAATGTGCATCTTATTTGAATTACAGGATGTGTATTTAATGGTAGATCTCTCAAGAGTTGATGTCTATAATTCAGACTAAATGGGATCTATAGTATTATTCTATGTAAGTTATCCTTTATTGGAATAGTAGCAGGCCTAGCTTGCCTGAGGTTTTTTGGTTTTGTTTTTTAAATTATACAGTCTGTTAATAGGGCATTCACTCCCAGATAATCTGTAATCTTTCAGTTACAGTACTAATGGCCCATACGTTATAATTATGGGAAAATATGATACTCTCCCGGAGCCGTCTCCTTCTCTCAGACCACCACTGATTGCAATGCACACTTAAACAGTATATAGTGCTCGCTCCTGTGCTGAGAGCCATTCTGCTCAGGGGATCTTTGGGATACAGAGGTATTCAAAGAGTCTTTGTGAGCAATTTATGGACAAAGGTTTTCTTTACGCTTGGGTAAAAATGTGTGCACCAGCTGAAGGTCTGTTTGCCCACTTCAGTGCTTCAAAAGTGGCATTATTGATGCTCATACATGGCATAACTGGTAACGGCACATAATTTGGGTTTAGCTTTTTAGTCAAGAGGCTTATAGAAAGGAAGTAAGTCTTTTTGTTTTTTGGTTTTTTCTTTTTTTTATGGAGTTTTTAACACTGTAAATCTAATGGACATTGTCTAAGCTAAATGTAGGAAACGACTATGGAAGGATTAAATGCAGTGGGTACTGAAATATTCTGGGTTGTTTGAAATGGTAATTTGGACAGGTTTAGATTGAACTAGCACTGTTACAAATATGCTATGAAGCTAACCACAGAAAGTGGATCCTGCGGGAGAAGAATAGGCTATCAAGCAGATGTTCAAGCAAGGAGTGACTGTCAGATGGAAGATACTCTTGAGAACATTGTATTTAGTGATATTGTTAACGAACTGCAGTGAAACATGGTGTTTCAGAGGGTCCCTGGCAGGATATCCAAGGGAAAATGGGGGACACAAACTTGTTTCCTGGCCCACTGATGATGTGTGCTTGACTGCGTGTGGAGGACACGCAGAAAATCAACAGATCTGCGTAAAGAATTTTGGCTGCTGTGGATATTATGGACATTCATGCCTAATGTGGCTGTGCATATGCACGCTCTGGGCTGATTTGCTTCTGTTGCATTTCCTAGCTACGTGGCTTTTTAAATTTGTTTTTACTTATGTCTATTTTCCTCTCCTTCCTTTCAAAATAAAGATTATTTGTAAATTGAGGTCACTGAGTGTTCTTATGTAACTAACTGGGAATGGGCTTCTTTAGCATGAGTAGGACATTCCCAGCTGCGATGGGTACAGGCTGTACAGGGTACAGGCTGCTGTCTACATGCAGTAGTTACTTTGCAATGCGCTTTGAGTTGAAATAACCTGGTGTGCCTGTCGACAGGGAGGTAGGGGAAGGCTGTTCCAGACTGCAGGAATTCTGCTGACAGAAATCATGATTTTGAGTTTAAGTTGCTTCCTTCAGTGGCACTTTCATCTTTTTCCCAGTGAAGCTTCTGACTATTGCTTTTGATTCATGCCAGCGATTTGTGATCCCAGGGCTGGGCTTACATGTACTCCTCTGCAGCTGCAGGCACGCTTGTTGCTTTAGTGCCTGTGCCTGAGCAGTTTTTATTTATGGAAATAGCATACAAATGTGTAGATACTGTTTATATGGGATTATTACAACTTCTTCATGTCTTTTCTTCCTCCAAAATAGAGGATGTTGGCCTGTTTACCTGTATTGGGTGTAGGTGACAGGCTTTTGGTAGCAGGGGGAGAGGCCAGGCCTGCCCTGTGCTGGACACAGCTGGGTCCAAACAGCTCTGATGCACCCGCTGCAGCCACAGCTGAGCCTGTTGACCATGATGGTGGTGCCTCTGGGAAAACATATAATTAAGAAGGGGTAAAAATGCAGGGCAGGCAGAGGAGTAGGGAACAAAAGTGAGAAACAGCCCTGTGAACACCAGGGTCAGAGAAGGAGGAGAGGAGGTGCTCCAGTCACTGGAGCAGCCCGTGGAGACAACCACGGTGGATAAGTGTGAGGAGGAAGGAGTGGCAGACAGGAGCTGTGATGGACTGACTGTAACCCCATTCCCCATCCTCCTGTGCTGCTCAGGGGAGGAGGTAGAGGAGTTGGGAATGAAGAAGTGAAGCTGAGCCTGGGGAGAAGGGCAGTGGGTGGGGGAAGGTGTTATAGTGTCTTTGTTTCTCACCACCCAATTCTATTTTAATTGGCAATACATTAAATTAAGATTCCCGAGGCCGAGTCTGTTTTGCTGATGGTAATTGGTGTGTGATCTCCCTGTCATTTACTTCGGCCCACAAACTTTCCATCTTCTTTTCGCCCCCTGTCCTGTTGAGGAGGGAGAGTGAGTGAGCAGCTGGGTGAGTGTCTGGCAGCTGGCCAAGGTCAACCTACTACATTACTGTAGCTCGGTAAAAGTTGAGATTAAATTCAGTACCACGTAGAACTGTTGCTCCATGGCTGTTCCTCTGCCTTCCTTACTGCCTTTTTCAACTGAATGTCTTCTGAGCATTGTGTGGATCCAGAGACACCCTTGCATGAGAACTGAATTCCTTTGCTTTTCATTAACACTCACAGATGTTTAAGCAAGTCATTCCTCCATGTTTCTGTTGTACCTGTATACCTGTAACAACATCATGGCCCTCTGTGGTAGTGAAGCGTGTAGTCTAACTCTGTACCATGAGTATTTTCTTCGTTAGGTTGAATGAAGAGATCTAACATATGAATAGCATCTAGATGGACCCAAGGAAGGGACACAGAAGGTGAATGCAGCAAATGTACTTTGGAGGTGACTTTAGGGGGAGGATTGTCCTTGTGGAAACTGCAGAGGTGAGCTGATAGATATAGTTGTTTGTGTCCTGAAGGTCAGAATTAGGAACCTCTCCCCTCCTCCCTCTATTTGGGGAACGAATGGGAACACAACAGGACACAGCCATATACTCTAGTCTAAGCTCAGGAAAGTACAGAATAGGTCTTGGGTCCATCCAGATGTTTCTTCTGCATGTCTTTGCTGTGTAGGAGGTGCTGCCTTGCTCCAGGTGTGACTGCATTGCTGACAGCTCTGTAGCAGGAGAGGACGTGCCTGTGGCCAAAATGAACATCTCTCTTTGAGAGTGCTCTTTTTCAGATGCTAGATGTGTTCATTAGAGGGCAGCAGAATAACTCTTCCTTTTTCTAGGTCAGTTTTATGTTTTTGAATTATGTTTTTCTGCTCTGGAGGACACAGAACAAAATTTTCCAGTTCAACTTCAGTTTTTCATAGCGCAATAAGTGTATAAAACAGCAATGCTAGTATGAAAACATTACTCAGTATAAAGAAACATAGAGCAATTATAGTAAAAACTTGCTGCATGGAAGCTTGCAAGTGTTGCAGACTCAAACAAGATGGAGGCCCTCTAAGATTAAACTACAAACGGCTAGCACCATATGTGGAAAAGCAGCCAAAGAAGTGTTTCACAGCTAACTTGTTTTTTTGCTTGGCCTAATTCTTATTTGACCTATATGTCCATTGCATCTATTCATTTGTTTGTTGTACCCCAGGTGCTGCTGCCACCTTCTTCTCCTTGAAGAAAATGTTAAAGAACCACACTTGCTTCATCTGAAAGTAATCTTTAAATGAGATCTGATAGTATGCCCCCCCATCCTCTGTAATATAAATACTATAAATAATTATGGCACAGTCTTTAAAGGCTAAGTGAGGCTGGGATTTGGGGCCCAACATCACAATACTTAAATGCATTATTTATCATGTAACATTCATATAAGAAGGCTGTAGCACTGTTTGACTTTGCAGCTAGTGTATTTCTGGCTTCAGAAAGATCTGTGTAGAAACCCTGGCTAGGAGTGAATGTCTCCAGTGCACATCTTATTAGCAATATTTTGCACACTGTTGACCTCTCTGGGGGATATGAGCTGGTTCAAGGCAGCTGGAATAGCAGGAAAAATGGATTTTTCAGTTTTAGCAGCTATTGGTTTCCAAGAGATGGCTATGATTTTGCAAGGTCCTCAGTGGAAGCAAAACTTCATTGAACTAGAAGAAAATGAATATTTGAAGAGATGTGCAAATAGGTTTTGTGCCTTGAGAACCTTTGTTGAATCTTCCTTGTCCTGAAGCTCCTTGGCCTAGGGTGGTGGAGCATGTGTGAGGATTGGTGGGGGGAGACATGAAACCTTTCTCTCTTTCCCAGAATGAGATGGGTGTTTTCACATTACATCCTGCAGATTTCCATATCTCCCTCTCCCCTACCTGAAGGGGCACATGTCCACCCAAAGGGACGCATAGCTGCAGGTTCCTCAGAACTTGGTGGGTGCTGTGTGTTTCTCACATTGGTGGGAGCTCCAGCACAGCAGGATGTACTTGGCTGCTGCTTTCTGTCTTACATTATTTCTTGGGGTGGCAATATCCAAGCCCGCAAACCTCTGAAGTGGAACAGCCTTCCTGATACTGGCAAACGTTGCTCCTGGCGCAGCAGCTTGGATCAGTCCCACGTCCTGGAGAAGTCCAGATTGTGCTTTGCACTCTCAGTTTGGGATCCGCTGGGAAGCTGGCATTTCTTCATGTCTTCATTGCGACACCTCAGCGAAGGCAGGGCTAATGGGAAGGTCCTCATCAGGAAAGGAAAGCTTAACAAAGCCAGAAAAATTTGAAAAATGTCTCATAGCGCTTGGCAGCTCTTGGTCCATTAGGTAAAAATTAATATCCTGTCAATAGGGTAAAAAGATTAAACTCAGTCTTACATCAGGTGAGACAGCAGTGATGAGTCTGTAGGCGCATGACACATGGATCTAAACCCATTTGACTGTTTGGTCCATATTAGGAAATTAGCAGACACAGTGCTCATGCCAGCAGTCCTCCTCACTGCAGAGAAATGTTCTTCCTGCCAGCATCTTCCGTGCAATATGGAAAGATCTTCTGCTGGCCCTTCTTTTACAAGTAAAGTTTCTCTCTTCTGAGAACTAATACCATATTTCGCTGGGGATGCGGGTGTTCTCAGTAGGTGTATTTTGGGCATGGTGAGCCTGAGTATTGCAAGACTACTGCTTGGGATGGGGTGTGTATTTTTTTTTTTTGTTTGAGGAACACTTCTTTACAGGAACGATGCCAGACCACGTTCCCTGTGAGCATGGGGATACTGAAGTGCAGAGACATGAGGGGACAGGTAGTTCTCGGGGCTCTCTGATTTGGTGCTCTAGTCTGAGACCTGAGAAGATCAAGGCAATGCCAAATGTCTGGCAGCTGTGAAAACTGACAGCAGGCAGAGAAGCACCTACTATGGTTTGGTCCTTCCCCACCTCCTGTTATTTCTTTTAATGACATGGGTTTTCTTGCAACAGCTCTCTTCTAGCAGGTGCTGATCTCATTGCTGCACGGGGTAGATGGAGCTGTGGTGAGAGCACCCATTTGTGCTAATGCAGGCGCATTATAAATGCTGTGCAGCAGTGCATGCCGTTTGCCGAGGCTTGTTATTGTCTGCGTATGCTGCTGGCAGGGGTGTAGAGAGCATGAAGTACAATGTGGTGGAGCCCTGTCTTTTTTTTTTTTTTTTTTCCTTTCAAATTTTGCTTGCTTTAAAATAGATTCTACCAGAAGAACATTGTGCCGGGATGGGTGACTGATCCTGTCGTGCAAGTTTCAAATAAAGAAAAGGGGAAGAGATGACGGGATGGAGAAAAAAATAACTTCTGCCTCTCCTAGAGGGGGCAAGATCTTGATTTTTCTTTTTTTGAAGATTTCATCTTTGTTTAAGTGAGCCAAATGGGCATATTGCAGTAGAGTGGCTTGCACTAATTTAAGACTTATCTGAAAAAAGGAAATTGTCTTGTGTGAGAATCATTGTGGGAAAGATGAAGGGTCCCTGGCAGAGTGGTCAAGCCAGGCTTTGGCAGGAGGTGAAGAATGCCATAGGAGGTCTGTAGTGAGGTAATGATCACTGTGGTCTGTCAAGGGGCTTGGTAAAGCTGTGGGATGGTGCCCATGTGTCACTGGGAGCCAGGCAGAAGAGGAGCAGGGAGGAGGATGTAGGGCTGTCCAGGGGGAAAGATGCTGTGAGAGTGTCGTGTGTTGCATAAGATGGCGGAGCCAGTGATCGTATTAGTGCCTCAGGGCTTTTCAGAGCTCTAAATTGTTCACTGAAGCAGAAGAGCAGTTGAGACAGCAGGAAAAGTGGCAGCCACCAGAAACGTCAGAGGCTCGAAGAGGCAATGAAGCAGTTTTTGGACCAGTTCCACTTATGGGGCAGTCTGTGCACCCATGAGGAGGTAAGGAGACTTGAGGTGCTTGGGCACCTGCTGGAGTGAGTGTTTTTATGCATTAGGTTCATTGGACTGTGTAATCAACACCACCACCACAAAGAAAAAAAGGTTGTTCACTGTGTCACATTTGAATGCTAGAATTAGTTAAGACCAAAAGGTTACAGAAGTGATCATACAGTCTTCATGCAGACACTGGATCACCTTTGTCTGTCCTTTAGGGGCTTCTGCTTGGAATCTCCAGTCTTGATCTTGTGGTGAAGCGTTTACTTATCAATGGTAGTCAGTTTTATAGTGCTGCGAAGAAAAAAGTCATCTTGTTTCTGGTCTGGACACAATTTGCCAACCCTTTGAGCTGTGAGGGCTGTGTGCTTATGTCAGGCAGGAGTGGGTACCTGGGTGCAGGGGGGTCTAACATGCAATAGATGCTTGAGATTGGGATCGAGTTATCTGTCCACCCCATCGCAGACCAGAGTAGCATGGATTTCATGCTTTGTACTCCTCCAGGCAATTATTTGTCTAGCTCCATTCTTCAAATGCTTTCCAGTTTTGAAATCTGTATGTGCTCCAAAAAAAAAGAGGGGGGGAAGAATGGGCAATGAGGCTCCAGCAATGCTACTCATTGCCGATCCTGCGTATTGGTTGTTGCCCAACTGCATGTAGGCAAAGCTGAATGGTGAGTTAGGGGCTGGAGGTCAAATACATGCCTGTCGCAAACAATTTGGGAAGCTTTACTGGGTATTCTCACCCTCCTTCCTACTTTGTATTTATGTTAGTGTTGCAGTCCTCTATGGGTGCAGCAGTTTATAAAACCACTTACAATGCAAGTGGTGTTGGAACTGACTGATCAAAATGTGACCGGGATCGAGCTAATAATTCTTAGTTTATGTAGATAATGAAAGTCTGCTGGCATTATACAGGCTGAATTGTTGAGCTCTTTTCCATGTCTAAATCTAAAATTATCTTGTATGTATGTGTTGACTGAGCAGACTATTGGGTAAAAGAAATTAATACGATTACATTTAATATATGGGTGTTCAGTCGTACAAGATATAGTTGGACTTTCTGTTCCCTTGGTGCTCCCAAACTATTAGGTGTTTGGGTTTCCTGGTGTGCAGAAACTCTGACAGCTGCAGATGGCGGGATTAACTCCTTGACATACAGTTGTGCAATAGATAGGACAGCATGGGGAGGGTGAGCACACTACACTAATCTGCCACAAAGACTTAAAAATCAAGGGCAAGCTCTGACATGTGATTACTTTTTTAATTTCCCTGTCAATGCATGGAGTGTTGGGAGTGGGGAAATGAACCCATGCCACGGGGAGCCTGAGACCAGACATGTTAAAGAATCCAAGGAAATTTTCCAGGAAAGGAGAATTAATCAACAGTTAAAATAACCTAGTGGAAATTTTGCTGTGGTCCTAATGAGCTCTGAGTAAGGTTCAGAGTAATTACTTCTTGAAAACTCTGATTAGAGCAGTAAGGAAGCTTCTCTAGAAACTCTGCTCCTGTTTTTCTTTACGCTGGTGGGTAGGCATTGCCTGAGTACTCGTGGCTGTGAATGTGTAGAAGGTGATGCCAGGGTTCACTGAGCTTCTTTAGCACAGGGGCAGAAAAACCGCATATGCCTCACCTCAAAGCAGAAAGCCGTTAGCCAGCCTGGATATATGAGCTTGTAACTGTCTGCAGTCAAATGCAGTCCTTTCAGAGCCTTCATGTTTATCTGTAGATCAGTTTTTCAGCATTGATGCTAAAGGCGTGGAATATGAGCAGTGATTAAATGGATCCGAGCTGTTTTGCCTGGAAAAGATGACTGTTTGAGAAAAGAGGAGCTGATGAAGTTTAGTAAAATATGATTGCCACAAAGGTGAAGAGACATTAGACTTGTTCCCAGTCTCTTCCAGTGAGATAAATGGAAGAAATCAAATTAAACTAGAAGATGCTGGGTTCAGGATGGGCAAAGATCCTTCAGGAAAAGGGCAGTGAAGTTGTAGAACTCCTTGCACATAGGTATTCTGAATTTCTGGTACCCACACGGGCTTTAAAGCAACTGGTCAGATCTCCCAAAATAAAAATACATTGGGGGTACTAAATGCACCCACCCTGTACTTGGGCATTCATCACTGGCCCTGTTGGACATGTGGTATTGGCTTGCATGAAGCTTTGGTCAGGCCTGGTACGTTCTTAGCCCAATGGTACTATTTACTAGTGGTAAAGTTAGACACCAAGGCTCAAGCTCAAGTCCTCAAAAGTGCTTCCTGTTAAAGCTCTTGAGTTTTTTGTGTGTAGCTTCTGCTGATGCTGGCAGGAGCAGTGCTAGCTCATTGGACAGAACAAAAGGCAAGGTGGAGCTGACCATGGCTGTTCCCAGTGTGCATTATGTTAGGCTGGCTGCATCTCTTGTGCATGTAACATCTTGGGGTTTCCATTACGTTTGCAACCCTGGCTTGTAATTGCAGGTGATGTTGTGTCTCCTAATTTGTGCAGATGCTTTAATCACATCTACTGCATAACTGAGCAGCTGGATTTGTAATGCAATGGCAGGGACTTTTTTTATTGAAACACATGGGCTGCAATCTTGAATTATTCGAATGCCAATCAGTAGTGCCTGTGGTATGTTAATCGCAGGGGAGCCTTGCAAAGAGGAGGTATTCAAATGAAAACCAGCAAAGGGATAGAGGCAGCAGGCTTCCTGGAAATGTGCAGGAGTGATGTTGGAGACTTCCTGTATTCATCTGTTCTGTTAGTTAGGCTTTGCCCATGGCAGTAATGTCTGTCCTTGAAGCAGTAAGAGGTGCGTAGCCACGTGCTTCACAGCAGCAATGCTCTTGTCGCCCTCTGTGTGCTGTGAGGAGCCTGCGAGGATGCTGGATGTTCCCTCCAACCCACGGTTCCAGTGACTCTTCTTTGTCTCCCGAAGCTACAGACACCTGATTCTGGGGATGGGGCTGAGGGGATGCCAGGGGCACAGCTAAGCAGCGCCAAAGTGGAAGTTTTGGTTTCTGTCCTGATCCCGGTCCCAAATACATTCATGCAATAATTCTGCTGTTTGACTGTATTAGTATAAAGTTGTCACCGTATTTCTAGTGCAATTTAAAAATTGAAATGAAAGTGTTAAGAATCTGAGCTTGCACGGTTGCCTTTAATACAATTCTGTGGTAAACCTGCTGGAATTGAGAGGAGCTGATTTTAGGGGTACAAGTTAGGCTTTGGGCTTTTTCTTCCCTTCTGTCTGTAGCATTCTTGTAACCGGCTGAAAACTGCTACATCTTCCCAATCTGTTTTGCAGTCATTAGTCTGTACTTACTTTCTTCTCTCCTGCGCTTCCCTCTGGCCTTCAGATCTGTCATGGAATTAATTGGTGAGGAAAAAAGAAGAGGGAAAGAAATTTGTCCACTGCTTGTGGCAGGAGTTTGCTGGCAGTGCTATCTCAGGTAAAGTACAGAAGTGTAACACATAGCTTTTCTGTAAGATATGAGGCATCTTCTCCATGTTTCTTGCTTCGAGACAGGGTGTGCAGGTTTTGCCTGGAAAATAAGGGTTATGGCCAAGACTGGAAATGTCGGCTACCGTAGCACTAGGGAGGAGAGGAGAGATTACGGTTAAACAAGAAAACAGGGCAAGAATATAGTAGACAATAGAAATGCTGACTGTGCTGGCCTGGAAAAATGGTAACCTGAGCCCAAGTGGCTGGGAAGCAACTGTTTGGAGGCTGGGTAGAAAGCTGAGGCAGCGATCAGCTGGAAAGGGCAGGGACTGATTGGATTAACTAGCATGGCATTGAAAAGCAAAACTCATCACCAGTTATTCATGTGCTACCTGAAAGAAAATAAGGTGGGGCAAGCCTTTTTTTCTTCCTCTTTGTTGTTTAATCTCACCCAGGATCAGGCACTGGGGGTTCCTTAGAGGCTTGAACCTTCCTCCTGCCCCTTTATCCCAGCAAAGGATGTGTCTGGTTAATGTCCCAGTGTGGCCCTTCCTGGAGCCTGGAGCTTTGCTCTCCTGGGCTTGGGCATGTGATCATGGGAAGCCAGGGCAGCATGTTCAGTGTTTCAGGGAGAGCCGAGCTTAGAGAGGTGGGTCGTCCCATAGCAGGCCTTGACCTAGGGAAGAGAAGCCTCCTGCTGTGTCCCCCCTTCTTCCCCTGCCATGGTGTGCCATACCAGTTGTATAAGCTGCTTGTGATGGTAGATTTCCACCCTACAGCATGTGGCTGGACTTCTGCAGCAGTTCAGGTCTGGTTAAATGCTATGGCCGGTTTGCTGGGATGATGGTATGTAACATACTGTCTTGCTCAGTCTCTCCACCACCAAGCTGGAGGCAGGGAATGCCGTTCAGTTTCACTGTGTCTGTGCTCCTGCTTGCGGCTAGCTTAATTAATCACAAACTCCCGGTGTTACATGGGGTTACATAGGACTGGATTTCAGCCCATCCCACAGAGGGCTGGAAGGAGTAGGAGGCTGCCCAAGCTAGCTAACAGAGTGGCGGTCCCCGTGGTGAATCCGTTAAATGCACCTCTGATGCTTAGTCTCTGCACGCTGCGAAGTCTTGGATTGTGTGGTCTTCTGCCCGAACCCTCCTTCTCACCTGACACCTGTTCTTAAAGCAGACTAGAGCTTTTAGTCCTCTCCTGTGTTTCTCTTCCCATTCTGTTTTCTTCTGTTCATTAGTTTATTCCAGAATTCAAGCTGTGTCTGTATATTCCTTGTAAAATTCCCACATCCGAAGGGAAGTTTCTGTCATACTTGCATCTTTAATTTAGTAGCCACATAGTCCTCCCGGGGTATGTGCTCTGGGACAAACTGGGCAGTGAGGTGGCTGATGCAGTACCACTGATTTCATGTGTAGCCTACATTCTGTATGTGCCTAGGACCAGTTATGAATTTGCTGTTTGCAAACACACAACATGTAACTTGTAAGACCACGTCAGTCAGGCCACAGAGGTAGGCCTGTGTGTGTCTCCAAACGTTATGCATATCTGCTGTATTTTCCTTCTTAGAATCATAGAATAGTTTGGGTTGGAAGGGACCTTTAAAGGTCATCTAGTCCAACCCCCCTGCAATGAGCAGGGACATCTTCAACTAGATCAGGTTGCTCAGAGCCCTGTCCAACCTGACCTTGAATGTTTCCAAGGCTGGGGCATCTACCACCTCTCTGGGCAACCTGTTCCAGTGTTTCACCACCCTCATTGTAAAAAAATTTCTTCCTTATATCTAGTCTAAATCTACTCTCTTTTAGTTTAAAACCATTACACCTTGTTCCATCACAACAGGTCCTGCTAAAAAGTCTGTCCCCATCTTTCTTATAAGCCCCCTTTAAGTACAGAAAGGCCACAACGAGGTCTCCTGGAGCCTTCTCTTCTCCAGGCTGAACAACCCCAACTTTCTCAGCCTTTCCTCACAGGAGAGGTGCTCCATACCTCTGATAATTTTTGTGGCCCTCCTCTGGACCCACTCCAACAGGTTCACGTCTTTCCTGTGCTGAGGACTCCAGAGCTGGACGCAGTGCTCCAGGTGGGGTCTCACCAGAGTAGACTAGGGGGGCAAAATCATCGACATTTCCTGCTTTTCTCTTTCCTGAGGCTCTTATGGGGAAAAGTTTAGGGTCCAGAGAAGGTCAGCAAGGAGGAGGAGCAAGGAGGTTGGATCTCCTGTTTAGAGTGCGGAGGTGTTGACGCACTAGAAGGAAGAAGCCTGTCACTATAGCAGCTGGTGCTGGGATCCCATGTAACTTTGAAACCTTTGCACACAAGATGCTCAGCTAGCATGCAGTAGGGCTGCATCGAGCGTGCCTTGGCTTGCGCAGGAGGGCATCTCTCTGGCTGCCTGCTTTCTTCACGTCAGCTGCTCTCCAAGAGCCAGTGCGGGCACTTTCTTGTCATCTGTATCTGAAAGCTACTGCATCCTTGGTATGCTTGCACAGCCTCTTACCGCCAGCTTCCTGGGACAGCCTAGAGGTGATAGTCTTGTGTTTTGTAGTCTTGGTGGTCTGATCTTTTACCAAGATCTCCCTTCTGGGTATTGAGACGGAGGTGTTGACATCCCAGTACCCCTAGAGAGCGAGTAGGAAAGCAAGAGAGTATTCTGGAGATGGTGGAAAGCCCAGTCATGGGACAGTTACAGGACTGTAGGAGGAGAGGAGAGGCACGGCATTTGTGCCATGAGAGACCAAACTATTCAGCTGTTACTCAAGTAATCTGTGGGGAAGAAGAGAGGGAGGAGATCCTGTAGCAGTGTTCACCATAACTGTTCAACAGACAGATGTGGGAGATGTGGTCAGGGTTCACACCAAAAGCTCTTTATTCAGAGCATGCATTCAGGTTTCCCTGTTAGGAGTCCTCTGCCAACTGCTCCCCGCCCCTCTTACCTCCTGTCTAACAACATGGCTCTTCTGGAGTCAAACCTGAGGTAGTATCTGAGTCTGGCTGGGAAATGAATCTGTGATGTCATGCCAGGTCCTGCCTCTGATCTCCTGCCTTCTCCCATGCCACATGTTGCTTTATTTCCCAGTGGAGCTGTGGCAGCTGCCTTTTGGCTGTTTGTTCTTCTAATTAGGTCCTTGGGAAGAGGCAGAACCCAGCTGAGAAACATGAAAGGAGAAGGTGAAATTGGGGAGGAAGATTTTTCAGGCTGCTGATGAGCTGATGTTAAAGCAGGTCAAAAACTGCTGGTTTGCTGTTGACCTGTGAGCTGTTTCTGAAGCCGCTTCTGTTTTGTACTTCCAGGCTGCTATCAGGGTGGGAATTGGTGCTGGGATGTTTGATCAGGAGACTTGTTTCTTCCCCTCCTTGTCTGATTGCAAGAAGTCTGTGGTTCCTGTGCGTGGGGGAGCTGTACCTGCAAGGTGAGGGATGGGATGGCTCAGCCTGACCTCTGGACAGTGAGCTGGGTCACCAGTTCTCGGCGATGCGGAGGCTAGACACAGGGCTCTTGGCCCTATGAAGCAGCACTGTTATGTGTTTTTATTGCTTGGTTTGAAGAAATCTAGAAGATCCTTGAAATCAGTATGTATTTCAGGATCCAGCTCAGCCTCACTGCTTCTTCTGTCCCAAACTATCACAGGACTTTCACACCTGGGCTCCTGGCAGCATGCAGAGAGCAGAGGAGAGGACTGCACTCTGCCTTAGAACAGATTTGTCTCATGCCACAGCAGTTGAGCTAATCTACTTAGAATAATTTAGGCACCAGGCAGTAATATTCCCACATTGTGGTCCTTCATCCCTTTGTTATTTTTTTTTAGTGTGAGTTTGGTAGATCACTGAGGGTTTTCTGGTCTGGTCTCTGTGAAGGAAACTTTAAAACAAAAAGAGTCTCCACTAATCAAACTCTGAAATTGTACTTAATTTCCAGCATCCTGCCCACTGATGGATTTACCAAGTTAGATCTTTAGGCCAGAGGCATGAAGCAATGATTTTCAGGTTTCTTTTGTTTCTCAGGGCTTGGTCAGTGCTGTCACTGCTGAACCTCTTACTGTGACAAGATCTTCCCCACCTTCCCATGTAGCTTGGCATATGAGTTGGTGTACTGGGTCAGAACAAAAGGGTAGCCAGGCTGGGCAATCCCAATCTTTTGACAGCAACCAGCAGGGAGAAGCTGAGGAATATAGCAGTACTTTTCTGAAAATGCTTGGCTGGGCACTTAAAACTTCCAGTGTCTAATAACTATTACGAAAAACAAAATAGTGAGCTGAAGAAGTAGAAAGCTGTAGATACCTCCAGTGCCAAATCCTTTGAGCTCCCTTGTTCTTCCAGCCCGGAGAGGTTCTACAGACATTCCCTCTGCCCTTGCTTGTGTGCCCATCCAGGGGACTTGGAGTGCTCCTGCGCTTATTCATGTCAGGCTGGAATAAAGACAACAGTTGGCCTAGAGATATGTTGCTACTGTTGCTATTTTAACTTCTGTCTAAAGTAGATTATGGGTGCTTTAGACCTCGAGGCTGAAGTCTGAAAGTCCAGCTGTCTCAAACAACTTGCTGCTGCTGAAAATGGGGAGGCCTGCTTCCTCCTCCCCCCCGCTCCTGACCATGCGTCTTCCTGGCCTGACACTGACTTGATGTGGTTCAGCTCTCTAAACTAGCAGAAAACTAACGGGGTGGAAGTGAGTTAGGTTTTTCTGCTGGGGATGCACACCCGAGCTGGGTAGGAGGGTGTGGGGGAGGCATGGCAGAAGGCTGCTGCTGTTGTAATAACAAGCTCTTGAGTAAGCTAAGCTTAAGCTAAGCTCTTGTTTGCCTGCACCCTGAGCTGCTCGCTGCTGGAATGTGCCTGCTGTTGTCTCTGTGCCAAGTTTCCAAATGTCATGTGTTGATAATGCCGCTGGTATTGATACTGCTCCACATTGCATGTCGATCTTTCCAGAGGAAACAGCCCTGTCTCTGTGTCATTAACAGAGAAGTAGATTACAATTGATCTTTTTTTTCTCTAGGTCCATTAGAGACGAGCAATCCAATATTGCATTCAGTATTCCCTGGAGCAGGTCAACACCTTCCAGATCTCTTCCCTGCTCCCCAAAGCACCCCTGAGCATCCTGCCAGCATCACAGAAGAGTTTGAGGAGTGCATCTGCACAGGCAGTCCTCTCTTCATCATAGACTTGGACATAGGCAGAAAGCCACGTTGGAGACTTAAATTAGCTCTCTTCCATTTGTATTAAAAGGAAGTTATTCTGATTTTTAACGTGAATGTGAGACCCTTGTGCAGAAGCGACTGCTCTCAATGTGCTGATGGATATTTGCTGATTGATGGGAGCAATCCCTTTAACAGTAGGTGGGGTGTTGGCATATGGAGACCTTGGAGTGGCATGCTGGAAACGTTGCCTGTACAGGCATGTAGTGGAAGAGGCTGCTAGTGTTCCAAGAAAGCAGGTTTACTGAAAGGAGAGTTTATTAAATTAAGTCAAGGCTCCTTGACTGATGCATAGTCTAGCAGAGGCTGAGGACTGCATACCTTAGGTGTGGCTGGCTACACTTCAGGCTTTTTGTCTGTTGCCTGACATGTTTTTCTGGAATATGTATTTTGGTGGAATCCCAGCTTGATCATAGATGCTGAAGCACTATTTCTGCTTAATGGAAGGTCTTCTGGGGTGGGAAAGCAGAGGAGTGACATTTCAGCTTCCTTTTTGGAAGAGTGCTTCCATTTCAGCACCTCTGCTGCTGTGCTCTGAACTTAAAGGCAGCCTATACCGCTCCCTGGACCATGGTGGCAAGATGGTTCTTCCTACTGATCAAGCATCCCCTTTGCTTTCTGAGCACGCTGCCTTGCAGAAAAGGCATCCTGAGATAGCTACTTGCCATGACAGTGTTCAACAAATGCATTCAGTCAGGGCCATCCAGTAAATCCTTTTCTTCAGGCCTAAATTGGCTCATGGGCTCAGGGTTCTGCACAACTGGAAGACAATGCACACTTCAGATGCTAATTTAGAAAATCTCCCAAGGAGAGGCAGGGAAACTGTTAGCTGGGAAGAATACTTGTGTGGATCTTCAAGAGTTTTCATCAAATTTCTTCCAGTTTCACACATGTGCTTCCTTTGTGTCCTTGTATTTCTGGACACTTGTGAAGCAGGGAGCGCTTCAGGAATAAATTTTAGGCAGTCTTCTCCTCGTTCGGGCAAGTTCAAGTCCTTGTTACCATTAGAATAGCTGCTGTCATGGGGAATGGCGGGATGCAGAAGTCAGGCTTGAATGTTACTTTTGGGTCAGCTGTCCTGTTTAAAAAGTAGTAGGTTTAGATTTTTCTGCAAAGCACTGATTGGCATGAGCACATCAGCCAGTTTTGACATTCTTCTCTTGACCTTCATGGCTCAGTTCTTCCTCCTTCACTGTGATGTGATCTGTGTTCTCTACTCTGTGCGCGCTGCTGAAACTCCTGTGCAAGTCCCACTTATCGCTGTTCTTGTGATGGTTTTGTTTTTACCCTGAAGTTATGTATCTGCATTGTCTACTCAATTCAATTTCTGGCTGACATGGTTGTATTGCCTGGAAATATAATTAAGTATTGATCACAGTGCACTCAGCAGTCAAATTAGTTAATATATTAATCGTGTAACAGTACGTCATTCCAGTAATGTTTGTTACCTATCAGCTTAAGTAGCATTGTGTGTGTGTGTTGAGAGGAAGAGAGACCTTGGAGTGGTGTGCTGTGTTTGCTTTCATTTTTGCCTTTTAATAGTTGCAAGTCCCTTGGCCAGTGGTGGTCTGGGCATTGCTGTTTTGCTGGTACTGTTGCTTCTTTCCTGTTCCTGCTCATTATTCTCTGCTGGTCATAAATTTCCAGGAGAAGCCCTACACCACCTCAGTGGTTACTGCTAAATCCTCTCGTCTATTGGAAGCCAGGCTGGAGTACTTCCACTTCCTGGAAAATGCTGGCATCTCTCTTACTCAGACGGCATATCTGTAAGTGGTTGACCTGATTCAGGAGCTGAATAGCTGCTTGTTGGAAGACGCCTTCCTCTGCCAGGTCTCCACATCAAAGAGGGTGCAAGTAAATGCAACTTGTCCTCTTTGCTCCCTGATGGTCTCCATTGCTCTGACTCCTGCGGCGCGCTTAGACCTACAGAGAACCATTGTGGATACATGGCTTAAGAAGCACAGATGTGAAAAAAATGTTTCTCTGCTGTGAAGTCTTGCTACCAGTTCACATTGGCTTCTGTCCATCAAAAATCTCTGAAAACCTCTGGTCAGAGGCAGCCTTTAATATGAGCTGTGTGCTTACCCTGAAACTGTGTCCCTGCTGGCTTCCCCAGTGCTACAACTAGCATAAATATATCACATAGCCTGACCTCAATGCATGTGGTGGGAGATACCAAACTTTCTCCTTTGTGTCCCTCCTGCTTAGCTCCTGCAGTGTCTGTGATGGGCTGAACCTCATTTTATTATGAAGGTTTTAAGATGTTTGGGGATTTAAATACTGGGCTAGCCAATTACATGGCTGTTCAAATTAGCACAGTTGCAGTGTAGCAGGACCTTGTGCTTCGTTTTGTTGAACTTCATGAGGTTCACATGGGCCCACTCCTCCAGCCTGTCCAGGTCCCTCTGGATGGCATCCCTTCCCTCAAGTGAATCAACTGCACCACTCAGCTTGGTGTCATCCACAAACTTGCTGAGGGTGCACTCAATCCCACTGTCTATGGCATTAATAAATATATTGAACAGTACTGGTCCCAATAGGGACCCCTGAAGCATGCCACTTGTTACTGATCTTGATTTGGACACTAAGTACCCAGTCTCAGCCAAACTAGAGGGTCTGAACAAACCTGCCAGAAGTATTTTCAAATACTCAAGTCAAATTGTCCTAAAATAGAGTGGATGGACTGTAGAGTTGGAAGACCATGGTACTTGTGGTACATCCCGCTCTGTATGGAGTGGCTGGAGCTGTGACTTGACTTGTGGGACATGAATGTAGGGAGGACACTTAGATTCAAAGCTTGGAAATAGCCATAAATGAAAACCAAACTTGTATGCTGCTTGGAGGAGGGTGAGAGGGCCTGTCATTAGAAATATTTATAAAATGGTTTGCTGTGTAATTTTCCCCTTTTGGAGAAATGCTGTTGCTAACTCAGGCAATGTCAGAGTGAGGTTTGCCTGCATAATGCTGTCTCTGTTTTTGTACACATTTTCCAGTTACATCCTGCACTCTTCGTAAGCACACAACTTCGTAAAAATTTTTTTACCCTAGTAGTGTAGATATAACAACTTCTCTCCGTGTTTTAAGACATCTGATAGAATGGTCCTGCAGGATGTCTGGGTACTGTGGGACAGTCTTAGGGCTGTTTTGTTCTTTATAGAAGAATAAGAATAGAAGAATCGTTTAAATTGGAAAAGACCTTTAAGATCATCGAGTCCAACCCTAAACCTCCTAATTTGCATTTTCTAATGAAAAACTCCCTAAAAATCCATTTGTATCCCTGAATTGTTTGTGAGGAAGAACCAAAGAAAATTGAGAAAAAAACTTTGAAATAATTTCATTTTGCAACAAAGTAAAAAGCATTTAAACAAAAGGATTTTGAGGGAGATAATTTTGTAATCTCTGTTAACCTATCCTTAAATTCTGAAGTAGTTTGAATTTGGAATCCACAGGCTTTCCCAGGACAGAGGAAGCATTTGCCACCAATCATTAGTGTTTTAGGAAAAAATCACAGTGAGGTGTAGTGTGCTTCTGCACGGTGAGAGGATGGCACTCCGAGGCCAGCTAGCTGAAGGGCAGTCTGCTTTACGGAAAACTCTACAGACTAGCTGCAGATTGACACGGCCCAGGGATGCCAGCACTGTTGCTGTGACTTTGTGCCGCATTTCCGTGCAAAGCTTGTTCTGACAGCCTGGGTTTACTGAGCATTTCTCCAGGAAGGAGAAGGGACAGTGGAGAAGGGATAGAGCTGCACTTTTGGCCTGCACGAGGATCTTAAGCTGCATGTTACTGGAGAAACATCATCTCTTTTTGCACCTTCATGTGTATTTGCATTGAAAGAAATGCAAAGGGAGGGTTGAAGGTGCAGCCTTGTCTTGAGTTTTAGAGAAAACATTTGCACAGCTAAATACTACTACTGTCTCTTTCTTCCCCACCTCTTACTGTCACATAAAGCGTACACTGCCTTCGCTCAGCAGTACCAGAAGGGCTGACCCTGGGATTCCTCCTGCCTTTTTTCCTCTGTCTCCATCTGAGGAAATGCTGGCTCTTCCTGCTGGCTCCATCCCTGCCTTGTCAGTTGGTTAAGGCAGAGGTTCCTGCAAGCACTTGTTTCACCGAGTCGCATGGTGAATGCAGTCCGGTTGCCCATCCTTCCCCATTTCAGTTGAAAGAACTAATTTCAGATGATGTCTGTCTGCATCTCTCCTGTGTCCTTTTTTTCCCTGTGGAGGGAGGGAAAAGGGCTTTAGATGCTAACCTGGATCAAGGGAAAGAAGACGACTCAATGCTTCTAAACAAACCTATAAATCTATGAAATGCATTATCTGGAGAGGCGGCGGGGAAGGTGGGACTCTGCATGTAACACATTGTAGTGTCTGCTGTAATCCCTGAGGAACAGGAAACAACTCCACAACTTGTTCTAGGTATCGTCTCGCACATCCTTCTGCGTGTGGCTGGTCTGCTGCCAGTGCTGCAGTGGCACCTGACAGTGACATATTTGCCTGTCTGCCTTGGAAGTCTCTGTGCTTTTGCAGTTCCTCTGAGCATCTTTGAATACTTATTTTTTCTTCCTTTTCCCTATTGTTGTCTTCCCTCTCTCCTTCCCCTGGTACCCTATCAGGCCACTGCTTTGGCATTGAGGGAAATGCAGCATAAAACTAGGTTCTCTGCTGTGTATTTTGAGGAAAAATACCTGTGGTTAAAACACAGCTATGGTGAACATACGAGTGTGTTCAAAAATATGAATAAACATTGGTTATGTCTAAACCTCTCTTGTGCACAACTTGCAGGAGCTACAAAATTTGTCTGAGGTGTAGGGTGGCTTCAACTATATAAAACTGCTAAACAGTAAAGTCAGTACTTCAGATAAAACTGAAGTCTCTTTTCTGCAGTGCCATTAAAGGACCTCTTCAGAAACTAAGGACTGAAGTGGAGAAATTCAGATAGGAAGAAATCTGCCTGTTGTCAAACCTAGGGAAGGAGATTGAAGACTAATTTGCAGGGTCACCACTAAATTGATGCGTTGAGAATGTAAGAACAAGTACAACTGAGCAGAGCTGAAACCTCTGCAGAGCTGAAAGAGCATATATGAAGTAATAGGTAAGAATACACTTGTCAAAGAGCATATATGAAGTGATAGGTAAGAATACACTTGTAAAAGAAATGCCAGGTGCCAAAACAAATGCACTTGCGTTATAGGAACCAGTGGCTGGAAATGGAAAACTTCCCTAGAGGATGCCCACTTAATTGTCTACTAGCTAATATACAGTTAAAAGACAGGAAAATTAAGGTAAATTAATGTTTTCTTGCATTTCGCATAAATTACAAGCACCAGGTAAAATCAAATACTGTAACACTTTCAGATCTAGATCTTTCAATATGTAAGACTGCAGAAGGTATTGAACTACTGATTTTTCAAACTTTTCAAAGGACAACATAGTCAAAGGTAATCTTATTAGCAGGAATGGAAAGGATATTTTGGGGAAAATCTCTTTAATATACAAGCCTGCAAGGCATTGTCAAAAAGCATAGGGATGTTTCAGTATTCTGTCTCCCTTAGTAAGCCCTAAGGAGAGAATTTACCCATTGGTAAACATGAATTACTTTTGGTCTCAGAATAAATCTCATTCCAGATATTTGTTGCTGTTTAAGCTTTTAAAGAAATTGTATTCTATTCTTCCCACTGCTCCCTATCGAAACTGCAATATCCGCACAAATATCTCTTGTGCATGTATCTTTCTTTGTTGGTAAAATATAAATTTTTATCCTCTGTGGAAGGGGACTTGCTGACTGTCCAGATTGTGCCATGCTGTGGACTCTCTGGAGTCTGCTTCACTGGTCCACGTTGGTGATGTCCATGGTTTCGTATGAACCTTAAAAATACTTGCTGCAGGAGGTAAAGACAGCTCAGAACTACACCTCCTGTGCCCTGGTATCTTGTTTTCAGGTTGCAATGGTAAACCTGTGAGTCATTGCCTTACAGATGCCTGCTCGAAGGAATTCTGTTGCCAAGGTGACTTTTCAAATTCTGTTTTTGCAAAGGCAGGTCTTTTCTGAAGATGGAGCCACAAATCTGTGCGCTTTCCTCACTGCACGTAAACTGAGGATGGGCTCAAAAGGGAATGGATCTGCCCACATCATCCTGGCCAGCCAGGAAGGTGGGTCGTGTCCTGTCAGGGCAGCTGGGAAGCTCCAGCTCTGTACTTCTAGTGCTCTTGCCTTATAGAAAACAAACTGCAAAGCGAACCCCTGCTACCCTGCGTGATCAGCATGTGTTGAGGCTGGAGTCAAGGGCATATCTGCGCTAAGCTTGTGCGCTCTGCTGGTGGCACTGATCTTTTTTGGAATCAGCAGCAGGCGAGGGTAGGGATGAAAACTGTTCTGCAGTGCTTTCCCATGCAATGCCAGGCAAGTGTTTTGTTTTTACAGCAAGTATCTTTCCCAAAGGATAGCCCCCCTATAGGGGCGTTGAAAGTAGAGGCACCTATGAAAACTGTCTGAATTTTTTGTTTTGGATGTTGCACATAATCACAAAATTGTTAAGGTTGGAAGGAACCTCTCAAGGTGATCTAGTTCAGCCCCTGCTCAAGCACGGTCAGATACAGCAGGTTATCCAGGACTGTGTCTAGTCAGGTTTTGAATATCTTCATGGATGGAGACCTAGAGACTCCATAACCTCTCTGGGCAACCTGTTCCAGTCTTTGACTACCCTCACAGTTAAAAAAACATAAAAATTATCCTAAAACCAAGTGTTTCAATGTGTGCCCATTGCCTCTTTTCCTGTCACTGGGCACCATTGGGAATAGTCTGGCTCCCTCTTCTCCTTCCGTCCCATCAGGTATTTATGCACATTGATAAGTCTTCCCCTGAGCCACCTCTTTTCCAGATCTCTCAGCCTCTCCTCAAGTGAAAGATGCCTCAGTCCCTTAGTCATCTTAGTGGCCCTTAGCTGGATTCACTCCAGTAAGTGCATGTCTTTCTTGTACTGGGGAGCCCAGAAGTCAGCCCATCACTCCAGGTGTGGCCTCCCCAGTGCTGAGGAGAGGGGAAGAATCACCTTCCTTGACCTGCTGGCAACAATCCTCTTAAAGCATCCCAAGACACTGTTGGCTGCTTTTCCTGCAAGGGCACATTTCTGGCTTGTGTTCAACTTGGTGGCCACCAGGATACCCAGGGCCTTTTCTGCAAAGATGCTCTCCAGCTGGTCAGCTGCTCTCTGTTGCTTATCTGGAAGCATATGACATGGAGGAGAGGAGGTGGGTGGAGAAGAGAAAGACAGTGATGGAGGGGAGCTGCAGCACTGAGCCAGTGGAAAGTTCCATTGGTGGAAGGCTGTGACAGCATCTGTGGGTGTGCACACTCTTCACAGCCGTGTTCAGGGGGTGGTCGGCTCTAACCCATTTGGTTTCATCTTGACCCTTCTCACTAATTGCACAGGAATCTTTTAACTAACGGTGTTATAATTCCACATCCAGCTCAACGGAGAGATTCCAAGTACCTTGCAGCAGTGTGTGGTCTGCCCTTGCTGTAAGCCTTTCCCAAAGGTCAGTGCTTATAAAAGGGAACACAGCCTCTCTTATCTTTTCCGTAGCCTTTTTACATGTGATATAATGCTCAGGGTGTTCTTCACTACTTCTTCCTATGGCTGACCTCCTTGTCTCTGTAGTCTTTTCATTTCGAAGGTATGACTACATGTGTCAGTCATGCTTGCACAAAAAAAGTGCCCCCAACACACCATCTGGAAAGTGATGTGGCTGTTTAATTTTGGGTTTCTTTGACTTTAAGCATGGCATTTGAGACTGCATGCTAGTGAGAGCTGAGGGCCTGAACTCTCAGATCTCTAGGGACTTTTTTGGAAACGATCTCTACAGAGAGCAAGTGCCAGTCTTCTTGCTGAAAGGAGCAGAATTTTATTTTTCTGTTGCATTGGAAGAAATGTCAAATTGTTAAAAACTTGAGAGAGAAATAGGTCAGAAGTGTCTGTGGCAGAGATGAGAAGAGGATAGTAATGAGACTGCGTTCAGTCCTAGTTTACACCGTGGCTGACCCGGGCTGCGAATGCATGGGCTACTGTGGAGTGCTTTGTACCCCAAGCTTATGTGCTACTTCCCAGAAATAGTGTGAGTGATGGATGAAAGGAGGAGGAAGAGCAGCTTGCTAGGCTTCCACGGACAAGGGAAGGAATTGGCAGTGGAACAGAGACACTGCAAATCCTGTTGGACCAGGTCTTATTCCCAGCAGAAGCAGGGAAGCAGGTATAGTGGGTGTACTCCCAAGGGGGGTTATGTGCTGCTTATTTGCAAAACTTTTGCCAGGGCTGGGAGCTGCAACTTTGGGGAGGCTGACGCCTTTAGGAAGTAAGGGCTGCCTGTGCTCCCAGGGGAGCCTTCCCCTGGAGAGTCAGGTCTTGAGGGCTTCACATAGCACTGTTGTCCCTTATATCTGAATTATGACAGAGGAAGCTGCTTTACCTGTATGATAATGCTTAATGCCAATGTACAAGCTCATCAGCTTTCTAACCGGAGAGCTGGCAGAGATGCACTTGTTTATGTTTCTTAAGGAATATCTTGAGCAGATCAGACTTGTTTCCCTTAGGTGAGGGAGGGAAATGCATGGTGGTGGCATTGCGGGTCCAGGCTCCCCTGGTGCTGCCTGAAGCAGCATTTGGCCTCAGCCTCACCATCTTGCACTTGTTGGAGACTTGACTCTTAGAATTCTACATGGACAATGAAAGCAAAGCGAGCCTGGTTGGTTCTCTCCTCTGAGGTGGCTGGGGCCATGAAGTTGCCCTCAGAAGCCAGCTGGTGGGGTTTCTCTGCTAGCAGTAGCAAGGCAGGAGATTGGAGATGGTCAGGTTTCTTGGCTGAGTGTGGAAAAATCGAGGCTCTGCTGCAGACCTACAACTCCTTGGATCAGCTTGATTGCAGGAAGGCTTTGCTGTTCATTCTGCCTCTCATGCAGACACAGCAAATTCTCATCTTCCGTGGCTGTTCCATATGTAATTTGCTGTGATCAGAGAAGGGTGTGTAGGAAGGACAAGATGGCTTGTCATGAAACCTGAAAGAAATCTCATGAACTGAGCTGCTGGGAGTGTCTCAAACGTGCACTGATGCCCTAGCCCCTTGCTTCTCTTCTCTTTGAACTGGGTGACCTTTTGTAAGGCTAGAAGCTGCAGCAGCCCTTGCTGAGAGCTGCTGGGCATAAAATCCACTGTGATGATAGATATTTAAACTGTTTATGGGGCTGCACAGAAAGCAAATACCTGCCAGAGGAAGCAAAGAAAAAGTCAACTTTTTCGGACATACCATTCCTTGACAAATAAGAATATCTTATTTGCTCTGTGGAACTTCAGGATACTTTTGGAAGACTCTCTGCTTTTTTGTTGGAAGAAATGTACACACACTTGTTGCATGTACATCACCCTTTTTTTTTTTCTGTGGACATGAGAAAGGGCAGAGGGGGGTTGAAATGTCTTTTCTTGAAAGCAAACTAATTCTCCCAAAGCTGGAAAACCCTGTTTCTTGAATGAAATCACACCTGGTCTTGCAAAGTCCCTGACATGGCATGTGTTTCCCTGGGCACCTGTCTGTGGGTGAGCCTTTCTGCATTTTTTTTTGGTGGTTTTTGAAGTATACAGCTCAGGGAGTACTGAGAACTGTTTTTTTTTCTGGGTGCAGAAGAGACATGAAGGGAAATAAGTAAAAAATAATCCAGCGTCTTTTCTCACAAAGATGTGTTGAATTCAGGCAGCAAGCTGATCTGTCTGGTTGGTGAGCATACACAACTGGGGACGCTTTTTCTAGGAAATGATGTGGAGCTCCTGCACTGGTGCAATAACATTGTCAGCAGTTGGACCTTTTGCCAAATGGTGTTCTTCTCTGACCACGGAAGCATTTGAGAAAGAGGTGAGGAGCTGTCTCATTCACTGCTTTCACGCTCAGTGGAAGAACAGCAAGAGGGTACCTCCAAGTCTGTTGAGCACAGAGCTTGGTTTGGCTGTTGGTCACTGTAGTCATCCAAGACTCCCAAAGAAAGGACAGGCAAACGTGCAAGCAGCAGGAAAAAAGGATGGTGAGTGGTAGCACCTATGTTATTCAGGCAAAACTGTGCATCTGCAATGTGATGAGGACAAATTAGTTTAAAGAAAAAACTACAAAAAAAGGACACTTTTCACATGCAGAATTTCAAGAGCTCTAATAGATGTCAAATGGTTACCGTTCATCCCCTTTGGTTTGCTTACAGCCACGCTTTCTGAAAGATGAGTTCAATACTTGGTTCACTTCGCCTGCTGTAGGCAAGTCCTCCTCTTCCTATAGGTGCCAGCAAACACTTCTACAGCTGCTATGTCTCCTGTGGGTCCTGGCTGCATCTCATAATGCTTTCCTGGTCAGGAAGGGGAGAAGCAGCATGGCCTGTCTGATATCAGACAGTGTGTTGTGTTTCATTCTCCTTCCTCAGTCTCACTGCCTACCCAGTGACTCAGCGGGACATGCTGATAGTAGGTGCCTGGTTTCTTTCAATTTTTTATGAGAAACTTTCCAAAACCAGCAAAATGTATGTGAAAAAAAGCATCTTGGTGCCCTGGACTAGTGATGGGTCTGACCTAATTTCCTGCCCTCCGGCAGTGTTCACAGCAGGATTGAGGTAATACAGGAAAGGCACCAATGGAAATTCGTGAACAAAATAAAGCAGGGGCCACATGGTTGTCCTGCTGTCCCCCAGTGCTACTTCTCTGGATGTTTCTCCCCTAAGAAGGCTGCATGCTACAGAAATCGTGGTGGGGTGTTTCTCCCTCTGACCCCACCATGTTTGTACCCTGTACATGTTTTATGAGGAGGATAACTCCTGAAATAAGCTGACCTTTTTTTAAGAGCAAAAGATAACTTTTCCCAGGGAGGAGCCTGCGACCTGGCAGATGAGATGAGCTCCTTGTGGCAGCCATAGCTTCTCCACTGGGAGGCTCACGGTGGTTTCTGGGATCTCTCTGTGCCATGAATTGGCAATGCCAAGCGACTGGCTCAGACAAGGCATTTTGCAGACGTCATGGCACGCTTGGTTCAGAAATCTAGGTTCCCTGAGACATGTTACCTCTTTCTGCCTTGATTATGAAAATAACCTTCCAGCTTCAAAACTGGCTTTAAGGACAGTGACACACTGGGCCACCTTGAGCATCCTCTCTGTTCCTACCTGAGACTGACCCCTGAAATGTCAACCTCTGTGCTGGGGAGCGCTGCTGAGAGGGTGCAGGTAGGAAGACCGAGGACTTCTGAAGAGTGAAAAAGGCCTTGAGCGGAGGAGGAGGAGGTACTTTTACCTTGTGGCAGGGGCTGAGCGTGCCTGCAGCCCTTAAGACATTGCTTGGGAAGACAGACTTTGTCTCCAGAGTTGCCTTTCGCAGACTACTGTGCAGACTATGACTTCTCGGTCACCTCCTGAGGGGAGCTGCTCCCGCTTCAGATGGCATGTCACTTGTGCACTTATGTGGCTAACTAGAGATGAGTCTCGGCTCTTCTGCACAGGGAGGTTTCTGCCCTTGCTGTAGCTGGTCAGAGCCTGGGGATGTTTACCAGGCCTGACAGAGGCATGACCTTGGCATGAGGACGCGAGTCATGCAGCTCCTCCGAGTCTCGGATGAGAAGCTGAGCTTGGAAGTAGGCTCTGCTTCAAATAACCAGGGGATCTGAAAGGGTTGAGAATGCAGATCCTGCTTTAAATAGGGTGCCTTCCTCATGGGGGGCAGGAGGAAAGCCTGTGTGCTGGTGTAACGATTAAGCGTGAACAAAAATAATGTAGCTTGTTTGGGAACGTAAAAAGCAAATGCTGTATCCATGGTGAAACCTCCCCTGTCCCAGCAGGGGCTGTTATCTTCTCTTCAAACACTGGTTCCTGAGCCTGCTCAGGGTGGCAGGGCTTGGACTGGGTAAAACCCAAACACTCACCCCCACGGTCTCTGTGCACTATGTACAGACTACCAAGCTGTCTCCAGGGGCTCCCCTAAGAGCAAGGGGGCAAAGAGCCTGAATATCAACCCCCTGCTTCTGTCCTTGCTACCTCTAAGCCTCGGCCCCACTAGTGACCCAGGCTCCCTGGACACTTCTGCGTCAGTGCTTTCTGGAGGAGAAGTGGTGCTGGAGGTCACCTGGTTGGGAGCTGAGTTGTTGGGTGGGGTGAGGGCAGGGAGCCGCTGCTAGAGGACATCTTGGCTGACTTTCTGCCTGGCCCGTGTTGTCCCTCAACTTTCTTCCTAGAGGAAAAAGAATACCTTCAGTAGTTTTGCACTGGCATCTGTCAGGTCACACCACTGTTGCGTTTGCCTCCGGAGACTGTGGTTTACCGTTTCCCAGGCCCTTTCAGTGTAAAAGGGTATCAGACAGTTCACAAGTGACATGATGCAATTTAAAAAAAAAAAAAAAAACCAAAACCAAAACAAAACACACCCAATCTTCTGCTTTTGGATGTACTCTTTGAATTTCTTTAGTGAACTCATCCCACAGCTATAGGCATATGCTCATTTTTGCTGCTGTTACACAACTAAAATTAACACATCTGTTGTTGTTTAACTTCAATTTATACGGTACCCTGTTTTGCCAAAATATTATGTTTCGAGCAGCAACAGCTTTACTGTTATGTATCATCGGAGTTCTGGGAATAATACTTAATACCACGTGCTATTTCTTAATATCTCATACCAAAGGGGGGACTTGGTGCTTCACTGCAGCTTTGCACAAGGGGCGAGCAGATGCCGGGTGCTGAAGGACCCTCCTCTGTTTGTGTGGCATTGCACAGGCACAGGTTTATTTGGTATTTCTACTCACATTTCATATTTCTGCTCATGGCCAAGTCCTCAAAGTAATGTGGTTTCCTCGAACTGTGAAGCCTCTGTTTTCACCCTCTTGGTTATGGAGTTAAACTTTAATAGTGGGATCTTGGGGCTCAGGGAAGCCTGTAGTGTTACGGCTTTAACCTAGTCCAGCTTCTTTCTGAATGCCTAGAAAGGATAAAATGGGGACTTTTAAGGTAGGATATATGTATTTTTTTAATCTAAGGAGTCCTTTACCAAAAAAACTCAACTCTTTTGAAATGAAGGAAGCCATACTGAAAAAAAATCTGCTTGTCTGCTGTGAAAGCAGGAGCCTGAGAATTGCCAGGAGTGGTATCAAACACTTGATGTAGGAGGCAAAGCGCTATTGTTTTTTTTTTTTTTAATCTGTTTATATTTGAGAGGTTTTGTACTGCATGGATCAGAGGGAAGAAAAAATACATCCTCGATAAAAAGAATAATTGTCAAGTTTACAGTATGTAAATTACCCTCAGCTAATGTAAGTGGGCTTTGCTCACCTTTCTTCCATGCACAAGGTTTCAAAGGCAAGTGTTGTTAAATTACATGTTTAATGGGCTGGTGGGGGGGACACAAACCCTCCTGATTTCACAGAAAAATAATTAAACTGGAGCTGTGGTCTGGCTTTGATCTCAGAGGTGCTTGCAAGCTAAATAAAAATAAAAGACTACCTTGGGGACAGTCTGTGCTATTAATTAACTAGCTAAATTCTGCCTCCACTGTTCTCCAGTGGGTTTCCAGCAGCTTTGGCACTTGGCATTGCGACTGGACATTGCCAAACACAACTTGGCACCTTCCAGCAGCAAAACAACCTCCTGAGGGGCAGGGAGGGATACATAAAATGGAGATATCCGAGGAGCAGGCAGTGAAAAAGGCAGAAACTGGCCACTTCGCCAGCTGCTTATGATGGGCAGAGGGGGGATCCAGCTCCCCTCCCTACATGCCTCTGGTGATCTGCAGCTGCCGGCCCGGGTGCTGGCCGCCATCCCTGGCCTGCAGCGAGGCTGGGCTCCTGCCAAGAAAACAGCTTTTGTGTTTCCTTAAATATTCCGCTGCCGTTTGGGAAAAAAAAATTTAAAAAATTCTGAATTGATGTTATTACTAGAATTGGCCAGCTGGCTGATTTTTTTTTTTTTATTTTCATTAACAAATCCCGCCTGGTGCTGTTTTCCCAATGAAGTAATGAGTGTGTTTTCAGACAAGGGGGCAAATCTCCCCAGCACCGCCACTACTGAAATCTGGGCAGGCTTGGGCAGCCAGAAAGGCAGGGCGGAGGCGTCTTGTGCAGGCAGCCCTTCAGAGATCGTCGGGGCAGGATTTGCGTTTTGGTCTCTCATGATTCATCCTTTTTTTCCCTGAAACCGCAGAAACATGGGGTGATCAGGGGTGGGGGTGGCTGGGAGCTGGTTATTGGAACATGCAATTAGTTGTTTTAGCATCCGCTTTGATACCACAGCAAATGGATTGAGGAAATTTGCCCTTAACATGATTAAATGTTTGTCTCTGGTATTGCCTGGCCCCAGTGTCCTGGCAGGGCTATCCTGCTGGCCTGGGCCTAGCAGGGTGCCTGTGCATTGGTGCTTTATGCAGGAGACAGAAAAATGGATAGCAGCATCAGTCACATACAAACCCTTCACGACATCCCTGAGCTTTGTAAATACGTGAAAGCTTCTAGGCGTGGTTTTGTTTCTTGCTTCTTGGGTGCATTGACTGCGGTAACATATTTTTCTGGGACGTGAGGCAGTGAAAGCTACAGCTTTGTTCTCTGTGTCCTCTAGAAACTTAAAACATGGTGGTGGTTGTTGGCTTTATGGAGAAGTCCCCCCAGCCGGCTTATTCTCATTTTAAGGCATTGAAATTACTAAATTATGATCCTGCTTTTGTTTAAATCATCCTGAAAGATTCGCAGCTTCAGACAAGTTGTCCTCAGTGAGTTGTTTTTAGAGTTGCATTGAATTCCTTTCTCCTGTTTATTTTGGGGAGAAAAAGGGTATTTTTTCTTTTCTAGGCTTAAGAATAACCTAGGGTGAGAGGTGTGGTCTTTGGGGAGCTTGTTCCTGCATTGGCATTCCTGTAGCAGGATTCCCAGCACATTTCAGGAGAAAAGTTGACTGAAGTAAATTTTGTTTTAAACACCAAATATAAGATAAAATTTTATGGCATCTGCAGTAAAAATATTTGTGACGTTATTTTACTTAGTATTGGATACCAGTGATCAACAGCTGGTTTCCAAATACTGAATTTGGTATATAGTAGGTACTAGCCTTTTTTACAAGCTGTTAGTAATTGGCTGCTCCTTAGGGCTGCCACGGATCTGGGTATTTCAGACCCTCTTCATTCCTCCCCCTGCCTGCCGCGTGCTGTCTGGGCAGGCATTGAGGGCGTTGCTTGGGCTGGCGGATGCCGATAGCCATGTCGGGTTGCCATTCACCCTCCTACTCTCACACCTGTCTGCAGCCCTTGTTTTCCTTCTTCTTAGCTTTATCAGCCTGCATATTTTCAGATTAAAACTTGCTTTTTGCTCCCAGTTCTGGAACCTGTAGGTCCTCCCATCACTTGCAGCTAGTCTTCAGAAGAAAATGCCAGCTCCCAAGCCAGATTCATGCAGGAGTGCAGGACTCAGGGCAAGGGTCTCTCCAAAAGCTTTTCTCAAAGAGCTACCTGGCCTGAGAAAACAGGGCCTATGGCGCTGATGATCTGGTCTACTTGCCCGTTTCTTATTTCTTAACGAACAGCGAGCCGAGTTTGATTTGTTCGGCTAAAAGTGTGGTGTAGCCCCCAGTCTGCCTGCAGCCTGCCCAACCTGCCAGCAGGTTCAAAATCATCAAAGGTTGAACAAAGGTTGACTCTGCTATCTTTGGGAGGTGTCCAGCGCTGAATCTGTGTGCAGGAGCCAGGCTCCATCTCAATGTCTCTCTTTTCCTCTAGGTCTAGAAGGAAAAACAGTTCTTTCCAAAAAAGAAAAAATGAAGCTGAGGAAAGAAAGATGGCTACAGAGTAAGTACTCCTCTGAAACACAGTGGTACCGTGGGCATCACAGAGCATGGCTCTGTTGGATCTCTCTGTACATGGGGTGTGGGTGCCCATGTTGGGCAGTGCCGGGGGAGGCTGAATGCTTCTCAGAAACCTTCACATCTGCTCCCCAGCACATAGGGTAAAAGTCTCAGGTATTGTTTCTCCACGTTTAGCACCGAGATTGAGTCGTTGCCCCAAACCTACTTTTGATCTTCCTCCACGTGTAATATAAGTGACTACATAAAACCTTTATTTATCCAGATAGGACACTGTGCCCATCTAGGTTTAGCATGTTTCTCTATCTTTTAAAGCTCTGGTGCAGATATGACTAGCTGTATAGTGGAACTCCTCCTCCCTGAGGAGCTGTGGGGACGGTAGGACAGCCTGGAGCTGAGCCCCACGCAGCCACCAGCTAATCCCAAGGCTCTGTGGTGAAAGCCTGCAGTGGGACATCCTGGCCTTCGGTAAGGGAGGTCTCTGGACACTGCTGGTTGTGTTACTGCTCTTTCCCATGTGCCACAGGTCAGTGAACCCACTTATCAGTCTGGCCTTTCTTGAGGCTGTGAAATACAAGCAAAACAAAATCAGCCCATGGCAGAAATGCTTCTGTTCCCTGTGGGAAGTGTCTGTATTTTTGCTTCGAGTATCTTGGCACAGTAAGAGATGATGCTGTGCTACCTCTTGCCACCTGGAGCTGTTCTTGGGACAGGCTTTTCCCTTAGCACCTTCCTGCCCAAGAGAGTTGCTGACAGACTGTGTCTGGGGCTGAGGGATGTGGCTTTCTGCCACACCACATGCTCTCCGCTCCTGAGCTCTGAGCTCAAGTCCATCAACCTGTGATTTCACCAGTCGCAGTGAAGGTGTCTCTGCCTCCTCTTACATAAAAAGCTGATAATTAACACCATGAGTATGAAGGAAACCTCCTCCCTGTCACCAACGAACAACTTCCAAATGCCTTTGACATCTGCAACCATCAGTGTCCCTGTTGGGCACAAAACATAGAGAGCTGTGCTAGTCCTAATGTCTGGCCTGCCAGCTGCAATTTCAGTGCTCCTAAAGGTCTCTTCTTGTCTGGTACTATTGTGGGAACAGAGGAGGGGACTGCTGGAGCACAGCTGAGCTTTCCCTCCCCTGATATCAGGACTAGTACCAGGTGCTGTGGAGGAAGGCATGTCCTCAGAAGCATTTTATGACAGAATCCACAGTAAAAGGGGTACATGGGACTCGTGTCTTCTGCAAGAAAGAGAGGGCCTGCTCCTGCAGTTAGCACTGCTCTCATAGTCAAAGTCAGCCATTTTGGAAAAACCCAAGAGCAGGATCCCTACACTCTCTTAATCCTACCCTCCTGTATATATGCCTTTGTAGCATCAGCCTTTCTCAAGATCACGTATGTTATTTTGGCCCTGCCGTGGCCTCTTTCTTCCTCTCTTGGCTCTGAAATTACTAAGCCAAGGGAATACAAATGAGATGCAGAGGCTTTGCTTTGAGGAGAACACCAGGATAGAAAACTTCAGGCCAAATTATCTTTGTCTTAGAAGATACTAGGTATTAGAAGTGCTTTACAGATACAGAAGTACCTAAATTGCTGGCTCTCTTGACTCCCCTACTAAACTTGTGGCCAGCTGGCAAATACCAGCATTCACTAGCAAATGCTTTGCTAAGGGTAGCAAGTACCTGGGGATTTCTGTAAGAAAAGTCAGCAAGTGTTAGTACCAGGTGTACAGCTTGTTATTGAGAAAAAATGAAATAGCTGGAAAGAGCCTATATAACCATCAATAAAGAAACTGATATTATTATTATTAGCTGATGGAGCAAAATGAACTGGTATTTCCAGAGATGGAGATTTTTAATGAAACTTGTCATTCTAATGTTGTGACCTTAAAGAGCTGCAGTCAACTGAAATGCATTGATTTTTATCTGATGCAGATAACTGCCAATTCTTTGTGGGTTTTGCAGTCTTTGCCCCCCAAAAGAGAACCTAGCTTGGACTGCTGAAGTTGTTACCATTACATCTCTGTTTTCCTAAATCTTCCCAAGAGTTGGTTGTTTCTTCCTGTCCCAGGTCTGCTTTTGTGACACTGGATGCCAAGACCCTGGGAACTAAAGTTCAGCCCAGTAGTGCAAATGCAAAACTTGGAGATTTCTTCCATTCCAGTAAATCATCTCAGGAGAGACTAGAGAGGGAAAAAAATAATGTAATGCTTCAGACATTAGAAGTATGCACATTTAAAAATACATATATCGCATGGCTCCTCAGACGAACAAGACTTCATAAGAAAAGAATTTGGGATGTTTGCGCAGAATCAGGTGTCTGAAAATTTTGAGCACATACTGTTTATGAAAGCACTGAAGTAGTCAGCTTCATAAAGCCAGACCAAAAAAAAGAAGTGATGCAGAACAGAAAGCTGCGTTCTTGGCAGGGATTGTTGTGAGGAGAAGTGTTTACAATCCAGATTTGTCACAAACATCCATGTACAGCAAAATTGCAGTTCATGAAAAACTGTTGCTCTTTGACTCAGCTGAGTGGGGGAGCGAGCAAGACATTAAGATATTAAAGGAGCCAGCAGCTAGCCAGTGAATTTGAGTTCTGCTTTCTTGAATGTGGGCGGCAGCATTAGACCCAGAATTGCAGGTGGCATCTTGCCTGCAGTCTGTAGAATGGGACTGGCTCCTTTCATGTTCCCACTGAAAACACTTGTGCAATTTAGCCTTGCTTCTATAGCCATGCTGCATTGGAAGCTGTTCGCATCCCTGTGTCACCAGCTTGGTCCCATCGCTGCTGGTACTGTGCTCTGTCGTGTCCAAACAAGGAGTTTCTAGCTCAGCGCTGAGGCTCGTCCTTGCAATATGCTTATTGTCCAAGGCAATAAGCAGAAGCCTGCTTTTCCACTGCTGCCTCCACTGGGTGCACACGGAGGAGGTGGAGTCCTCCATCGTGTACCCCACAGAACTGGTGCCCCTTGCGGGTGTCAAGGCAATGCAGCAAGTTTCCAGGCCCAGTGATCACCTGGCAGAAGGAAAAGGAGCTCCTGGATCCTGCTGAGCTCTAGCTGTTTCTGGTGGCATCGTCAAGGGACTTCTGGGACAGGTTGGGGCATCTTGGAGCTCAGCTGGAGGCTTGTAGCAGTGCTGGGCTTTTGTGGGCTGTCCTGGAGGAGAACATGTTCTGCTGGGTCTTGCCCTTGCGGCTGCTGGCTCTGTAAGGCTTGGGCAGCTGTGGGACCTATTTCTACACCAGGGCGCCTTGAGGACTGAGGCAGAAGACTGTGGCTTTCAATGCCCACCTCCCATGGCCGAGAAGGGAGACTGCTGTAACATTTTTAGAGCCTTTTGTGCCCACAGCCTTGCTCAGAGCTGCTGCAGGGAAACTGGTAAACATGGTCTCAAGGAAAAGCCAGCTGCCTCTGTGTCTGCCACTTGGTGCAGTGCTTTTCTAAGGGCCCAGTTTATCCAGCATCGGACTGCTTGAGCTCCACCATGAGTCATGAAGGTGAGACCTTGACTTGCTTCAAACTAAGTAAACAACTGAAATTAAGTCTGTCTTTTCTGCCTGTGCTAGGAGACCATTGTTTTGTCCCAACAGCAAAGCAGAGATGGGGCTGTTACTGTTTAATGCCACATGTGGAGCAGACTGTATTTGGTTTGTCTCTTCCCCTCTTGTTTTTCTCTCCTAATTCCATGCAAGGTCAGCATGTTTTTTCCACCCCAGGACTGGCAATGAACAGCACAAGGGATGGAAACAGTTCAGACAAAATCAGTCTGTGGATTTCACTTCCCATTGCAAATGTCAGTAGAGATGTATATAGTTATAAGCAAACACTGCAACAGAGGGAACTACCCAGCTGCATTATTTTCAGTCTTTCCCTGGTTTGAATCACTTCTGGCCTGATGTTCCCATAGATGGTGAAGCAGCCTATGAATTTCTTAGCTCAAGGGTTTTCTCTTGCAAACGCTTCTCCTTCCTCCAGTAATGTCTTGTTTCTGATTCAGAAATAGAAAGTGTGAAGCTAGCCAAGCAGAAGCAAAATGCCGAAGCAAAGCGGAAAGCAACACCTGTGGTGGGAGACATGCAGCCGTTGATGGAAGCCCTACCTGAGCTGTCCAACCTGACCACAGGTGGCAGGGGCAGGAAGCCACCCAAGAGGTATGTGCCATTTAGGGATGGGCTGTGTATTTCCCTTCTTCCTGCAGGATGAAGTGCCCTTCAGCTCAGCTTGTAGCTATAGGCAATGCAGACTTGGTGCCAATGGTCAGGAGAACAGGGCCTCATTCTCAACTCCATTTTGCCCCTTTCCATGCTTCACTCGCCACAAGAAAAAAGCTTAAATGTGTCTTTTGAATCCACAGCTAAGAGGGGAACTCTGTTGCTCAGATGAGGCTTGGAATGAGACAGGCTGGGAGTAACCAGATGTCCTGGGAGTTGCAGGAGTGACACACTCCAGAGTGTAATGCTGCTGAACTCACCTGAGAATCTGGACTTGAGATGTTGCAGGCTGTTGTTCTGTCCTTCCAGACCTCCAGGCTTTCTCCTGAGGCAGTTCAAGCCCTTTGAGCAGAGCTTGATGCTCTGGTCAGACTGTTCACCCTGTTGGCTTTCACTATGACTTTGGACAAGAACAGAAAGATGGTGTTTCCATTCCCTTTGTTGTACTGAAAGAGAAGGGCTATTTCTGATCCTCTGACACCCACATGTCAACCGTCCGAGCCAGCCATAGGGTGAGTTCTGGTTGCCCTTATGTTTTCTCTTTTTTAATGTAGTGCTCTGCCTGACCATCCGGTCAGCGTTGCAGCTGCTTTTGCATCCCCTAGTGCAGAATAAAAGTGCTCTGTGTACTGCAGAGCACTTGTCCCTCCTCTCCAGTTGCTCAGTAAGGGTTGGAACTAGAAACTTGTTTTGACCGCAATAAGAAAGCATTTGGATTAGAGAACAGCCAAGAAGAAGGCTGTCTGGCAAAGCACCCTTTTCTTTCGTTGCAGATCAAGACTGGAGATACCATGAACCCTCTTGTGACTTGCTGGATGCCCCAGAAATAAACTCTGACCCAGGTGGGACACCCACCTACAGAGCTGAGTTGGCAGTTCCCTGTGCTTCTGGAAAGCCACTCCTCAGACAAACAGCAGCTATGAACCTTGCACCTAAGCACAGAAAAATATTTCCTTCCTTAACTTGGCTTCTAATTCTTTGAATAGCGTTTTTTTTTTCCTTAGTGCAGCCATTCAGTCAGTGTGCCCTCTCTTTCAGTGGGAATGAACAGCAAAGTACATGCAGAGTTTCAAGTCTTGCAGAGCACAGAGGGTTGGTTGAATGGAGTTCTGGGCCAGGGCTTAGCCTGAGCCTGACTCGGTGGCTTTGCCCTATTTCTGTGATGATGTGCCACAACCACATATGGCATCTGACTCCAGGTTGTGTTCAGGAGTCATTCCCCCTCATCATTTTCCCCCAGCCCCCTTGGTGGCTGAGCCCCTGCTATCCAGGAGAGCGGCTTGCAGAAAGTACATATAGGGGAGGGAGGACAGGTAGGGTGCTTCCTTTGGGGATTGCTTTCCCAGGTGGCTGCATAATCTAGTACAAATGCACAGTGTTGCTGCAGCCTGCAATTCTGGACCAGCTCAAAAGATAGAGCAGAACTAGGAAAGGCTCAGAGACAACTGACAAGGATGACAGTGGAGGAGATCTGGCACAGCTTCTGCACAGGGGGTGACTAAGTGAGCTGGGGAGTCCTCAACTTGTACAGGATATAGAGGCAAAGAGGCTTGGGAATGTAATAGTCTATAAATTCAAGTGTGATGTGGTTAGGAAGTAGTTCATCTTCTTTTCCAGTATGAGAAATAAAAGACATCAAACATAGCTAGCGAGTAGCTGGTTCAGTGCAAGCAGGAGGCTCACTGCTCTGCACAGCTCCTCGCTGCAGGATGTCGTGGCTGAGGGAAGCCTGTGGGTTCAGGTGAGACCTGACAAATCCAATGAGGAGAGCTCCACGGAGGGTTACTGCATGTATATAAACTGCAGTTGGCACAAGTTTTCTGAGCTGCAAATACTGGAGGGGATGTGGCTATATGCTTGCCTTAGACTTATCCCTCCCTGGCCATCTGCTGCAGGCTGCTTCAAGGCAGAACACTGGCCAGAATGGTCCTTCCAGCTACTGCAGTCGCTCTTCTCTTCTGTAGTACACTTCATGGCAGAGGATGTGTAGCACACGTGGAAGTGTTTGGTGGTCTTGCATGAATCTCCAGCCTGACATCCTCAGAGAAGCACTGTCAGCTCCCTCTCTCTCCAAACCCAGACCTCCTGTAGGAGTGTGGCAGCCCTTCTCTCCTTTTGGAAGCCTGAGCTCATACTCTGGCTCTGTTTTCACTTCAGCTGCAAGGCACTGGTGTCTAGAAAGCCCAGTGGGCCTGTGGCACAGCAGGGTAGAGAAGTCCAGCCCTGGATGAGAATTTCAGGATTGACCAGCACCATCTGCAGTCGGCACAGCAGAGGTGGGAGTTTGGCATTGACTGATGTCACCCAGATTGCCTGTGACATGCCAACCAAAAAGCAGTCCTCCTTGGTATTGGCATGGAGGAGCTACAGTGCTCTTCTTCCCCTTGCTGGCTTGTGGCTTCCTGGACTGCATGAGGATGTGTGTGCATAAGTGTTTGAAATAATCAGAGGTGGCTTTTATAGGATTTGAATCATTACATAAATGAAGGGTAATACTCTGGTGATTTGTCAGCATTATTAATAAAAGATTAGATTCTCCAGGAATTTGATCTCCTGCTGGGTAAGAGAGCATTACAGTGAGGTTTTTATTCTGTTTTATAATGAATGAAGGCAATGAAGTGTAATGAAACAGGGCTACTAACACAGTCCAAGTGAGCAGGCAGAGTGCTGGTGGTTTGGTGGAGGAAATTCAGGCAGCAGCCTTTCAAACCTGCCAGACCAGTGGGGCAGAGCTGTTGAGTGGAACAGAAAAGCCTTCAGAAGCACCAAGCCCTTTAAAATAGTGGGGTGTCTGAAAGCAAAAGTGGGCTTGCACAGCCTGAAGCAGTCCCGCGCCCTCATGGTGTGCCACAGAGGAAGCTGTCCCGAGAGGCACAGCCTCTGGGGCATGCGGTCTCATATGGCCCGGGATGTACTCTAGAAAGGCTTTCCTTTAAGTATTGTCACCCTCTGCAGAGCTACTCATCTTTGAAGGGACTGCCATGTCGACTTGGTGGCACATTTGGCAAGCCCTTGCTCTGGTGACCGTGGGTTGCCATCCAACTTGAGAAGGGATTTCTCTGTGCTTCTGTGAGTGATCCAGGCAAATTGGGACAAGAAATTGTTCCTGTGCCAAGCAGTTAATGGATGTGAAGAGAGCAGAGATGCTTCCTGCTCTTTCTGTGTCTTGCAGTACCAGTGGATGCAGCAGTGTGACTGGAGCTGCTTGAACCCCTGTAGCTGTTTTTCTGCTCTTGCTGATCACCGTTCCTCGTGAGCTCTCAGGCCTGTTGTGTAACGCCGACAGTGCTGGGGTGACCTCGAGAGGGACTGAAGGGTACAGGAGCAGTGCGCAGGCATTGATCTGCCTGGCTTCCCTTTCCTGCACAGGCTCTGTGCTGTGAAGGCTGGCTGACATACATCCACGTTGTTTGGGTTTGTCTGGATTGGCAGGGAGCTTTGATACTGGGGCACACTGTGTTGGGCTGAGGGTAAATCAGATGTGATTGGGACAGTGGTGAGAGCAGCTTGGGTCCACCAGGATCCCCCTTGAGGAAGACTAAAATGGGCCAGGATCGAGTAGAAAGGGATGATGAAAGTGAGTGGGGTGAAGGAATATGGGGCAAGGGAGGAGGAGGAAAGGAAGAATGAGGAAAAAAATGCAGAATAAAAGGATGGAGGGTAGCAGGTCAGAGAGGGAAACAGAAAGAGGAAGTCACTGTAACACTGCCAACAAGAGACCAGATCCTGCTATCTTGAAGAGAAGGTGAGGAACTGTCATGTTTCCTAACCTTGAGAAAGCTGAAGCGTTCTGGGGCAAATCAAGTGAGGGAGGCCCTGGCCCCCAGCACCACTAAGGGAAGATTCCTCCTTGAGCCCTGCCCCAAAAGAGGGGTGGGAGGCAGACCCTCTTCCCACCTTGGGCTGTGTGCTGGGGCTCAGCCCCAGGGCGAATCAGAGGGGAGCTGCTCTGCGGAGGCAGACCCTCTTCCCCACTTGCTTCTCCTTTTTACCTCTGTATCTGTGTAATCTTGAAGAATGGAAGTTTCTTCTCCTTTCCTTAATGTCCAGTTCTACCAGCAACTCCCCTTGTGCACTTCAAGTCCCAAAAGCAGTTGCTGCCCTTCCTGCATGTCCCTTGCTTGGGCTCAGTGCTTGGCTTTGTGGTAAATCTCTGCCGCTGCTTGGCATCAGACACCACGTGCTTCCAGCATCCTGTGCAGGATGGGATTACACCTCTGGTCTCCTTGGACTTTGCCCAGGAATAAGAAGTGGGTGCAGAGAGTGCAGATCTATGCTTGCCGCTGTGCCTCAGCTGCACATAGTGCACCATGCTGTGTTCCCATAGGTCTGTCTTCTTGCAGCTTCATGGGTTCTCAAAACCTATGTTTGGTGGCAAAAGCTGAAGCTCTGTTGTTGTGCTTTCTCTTCAGCTAATCTGTTTGCAGCTGACTTAAACTGGCAAGCCTGTGGTGAGGATATGCGTTCACAGGGAGAAAGGATTATTGCCATTCTTTATCTTAAAATATAAATGACACCTTTTATCCCAGTGGTCTCACTGCAGGATTCGAAGCAGGGCTGGCAGTTCCCTCTTCTTGCTGAGTAACCATGGCACTGTCTATAACTGATGTCTGCTGATGCTGGAGCTCGGCAGCATTAGCAAGGAACATGAGATGTGCAGAGGCGATGTGTGCCTGGTGGTGAGGGGAAATCCGATGGGATCTTTTCTCTAAGCAACAGTATCGGTTTGACCTGGAGATCAGGGATAAGCAGAAAGTGATCTGGGCATGGACAGCTCATGATGAGTTCTAGAATTAAGTGATCCAATTTTTCTTCAGTGTGTTTACCTCCTGCCTATTCAGTCCTGACTCCTGAGCTGTTGTCAGTGTGTGGCAGAAGGAGTTTGCATCTCTATTACTGTCTGGCTATGGAAATAATTGCCTTTCAGGACAACTTCCATACAGGACAATTACCTATACTTTCTGGGAAGGCAGATGCAGAATCTCTGGACTCTTTCCATCTCCACAGCAATTGCTAAATTACCACTCCTCTGTAACACTCACTCACTTCTTTTGTTTCTTCTCTCCACAGCCATGTAAAAGCAAAGGCAGAACCAGCAGACTTCTGTCTGATGAAGCAAGCTCAGAAACGCCGGGTTTTGTAAGTACTCAGTTATCAGAGTGTCCAGTCCCTGCTGAGCGTTATAGAATGGTTGAGACTGGAAGGGACCTATGGAGGTCAGCTGGTCCAACCCCTCTGCTCAAGCAGGGTCACCTAGAGCTGGTTGCCCAGGACTACGTCCACACAGCTTTTGAATATCTCCAAGGATGGAGATCACACAGCCTCTCTAGGTAACCAGTTCCAGTGTTTCAGTCTTGCACACCTGAAGGCCCTAGAAGAGGTGGCAGGTTTGATTTTCCCCTTTACATAGTGCAGGATGTTTGTGGGTGTCCTTCTGTCTTAGTCCCTACCAGACTCGGTCAATTCTAAATGAATTCAGTCTGCTTCTGCTTCTGTCTTGTATAACATCAAAGTGAACAGAGCACAGGAAACTGCACTTGCTCCTTTAAGAGTTCACTTACCCTGTCTCATTGAAAAGAAAGTGATGGCTTGGGCCTCCTTTGTGTGGTCTGTGGGGTTTCAGGACAAACCCACACCAACTGTCATCTTATTCCTCCTGGCCACAGTTGTCATTTATGGCTGTACCAAGTGAGTATGTCTGTACTGTATGTCTGTCTGTGCTCTGTGTGGCATGGATGATGTGTTTATCAACCAGATGGTGCGTCCCTTGTCTTGGCTTGCTGATTTGGAGCTGCAACATCTAGCCATGGCTCAGTCTCTTATGACACCAGGCTGTCGTGGTTTAACCCCAGCCAGCAACTAAGCACCACACAGCCGCTCGCTCACTCCCCCCTGGTGGGATGGGGGAGAGAATCGGAAGAGTAAAAGTGAGAAAACTCATGGGTTGAGATAAAGACAGTTTAATAGGGAAAGCAAAAGCCACGCACACAAGCAAAGCAAATCAAGGAATTCATTCACTACTTCCCATTGGCAGGGAGGTGTTCAGCCATCCCCAGGAATGCAGGGCTCCATCATGCGTAACGGTTACTTGGGAAGACAAACGCCATCACACCGAATGTCCCCCCCTTCCTTCTTCTTCCCCCAGCTTATATACTGAGCATGACATCATATGGTATGGAATAGCCCTTTGGCCAGTCTGGGTCAGCTGTCCTGGCTGTGCTCTCTCCCAGCTTCTTGTGCACCAGGCAGGGCATGGGAAGCTGAAAAGTCCTTGACCAGTGTAAACTCTACTCAGCAAGAACCGAAACATCAGTGTGCTATCAACATTATTCTCATCCTAAATCCAAAACACAGCACTCTACCAGCTACTAAGAAGAAAATTAACTCTATCCCAGCTGAAACCAGGACACAGGTGCACATAGCTCTAGCTGATACCCTTCAGGAAAGCCTCCTGCAGTTGTGTAGATTAGTTGCTCCTGGAACTCTGCGTAGCATCAGGAGCTGCAGCTGCTCTTTTGGAACACCTCTGGGATGCTAACTTATATGCCGTATGTCCCTTACGAGGACAGCTGTCCATTGGCATCTACCAAACCTTTTCTTGTAAAATGAAGCACTAAATGCTTTTGAATAATTCCTGGACTTGGTTAAGGGTCTGGCAACTCCTTATTCCTCTGTATAATCTGTTGGATATTTTATACTGCCACCAGGCATCAAGAACTTAATTTCCCCTCAGCACAGCTCTCCTGGCACTAGGCACTGTGATCTGGCAGTGTTTGCTTTCTGTGATCCCTGTTTCTAGGATTTCTGTCAGTTCTGAGCCATTCAACTTCAAACTGAGGCTAAGGAGAACAGTCAGTCTACAGATCCCAGCACTGCTCTCCAGCACACTGTGAATACCCTTCTCTGTCTGAAACTGGCCAGTGTCAGTGCTGGGATGCCTTTCTTGCTCAGTTCTGCCTTTCTGGATGGGTCTGTCCTTGGCTCATTGCAGAAGCCCAAGGGTCATGGCCTCGAGTGCCACCAGCAAGTGTCTCATTGTGTTGGAACTCATGGGTGAAGAACATTGCTTGAGGAGGGAACTGTATACAGACTTAAAGCCAAATAGGCAATGCCACCACAATCTTCTGTATCAGCAAGCTGATGATCCCCTGTGTGCCCCCCTCTTCTCCTCTGCACAAAACTGGATAGATGCACTGAGTAGTGGCATGTATCCTACCATAGTGGTCTGGGAAGTCTGTGCTTCTTGGAAGGGAAAAACTTGGGAGGAAGGTCTTTGAGGTCTATTTTCCAGGACGTTAGTTAGTACTGGAGGTTCCCTAAGCCTCACCCCGTGGCCCCAACTGCCACAACCCAAGCTTCAGGTTTGGCTTCTCTCTCTGTTCCTCTGGCAGGGGCAAGGCTGCCATTGAACGGAAGGGCCCTACTAGGGAGGGAACTAGCTGCGTGCTGCAAGCTCAAGAGCACTCTGCTGATCCACAGCAACTACTGAGAACATGGAGATGTGTGTCTGGCTGGACTGTGAAGAGCCTGGCAGTCTGTCTGAGGGAGATGGGGAGGTTGCAATGGATGTGACTTATGTGAAAACTCATTTCTTTTTTTTACACTCCTCCTGTTCTGTTCTTCTTCCCTGCCTGCTTGCTTTTTAAGGCAAGACCATTTCCACAGCAACCAGCTGTGACCAAGCATGCAAAGGTAATTGTCATGCTCCTCCCATGGTGTTTAACTAGTGTTGCACATAGGATTACCAAGCCTCTACATTGAGCAATAAAGAGGGTCAGTAGATGAGCTCTCAAAAGCAGAATCTGCTTTTGTGCTAGTGCACTCTGAAGTAGTTTTCATTCTCAGTGATATACCAGATACCCACAGTCTCTCATTCCTAATTTACTAGGGAAAAGCTCTAAAAAAAACATTTCCAAGTGATGCTGGACACTAACATGATTGTTTCTGTCTCTGTGGCATGAGATCAAGTCTCTGGCTCTCATGAAGCTGGCAGCAATTTGAGCTTTGCCCTTGGGTAAACGAGGTGTATTTCTTGCAGTTTCTGAGGTTTACACCCAGGATCATTCTGTCTGTACAGAAACCCACTGCTTTATGAGTTCTGTTCTTATCTGCTCAGTTCCTTTTGCATAAGGCACTTAGCATTTGTGTGTTATTTTTCTTTCCTCAGAGAGGAGGAAGTGACTCGGTTTCATGAGGTCATCACCAATCCCAGGTACAGAGCCAACCCCCTCATGACCATCAGCGAGCATCTCTTCAAGAGGCTGAGGCAGGAGGAAGAAGGTAAACCCCTCTAGGGTGTCAGCTGGGACCAAACGTGCACACTGGAGCTGGTGCAAGGGCTCCAGGCTGCAAAGGAGCACATCGCTAACATGACCTCTCAGCCACTTCAGTCCTTGGAAGCAGTTCAGCAGATTATTAAATCCAACAGTCCTGTTTTCTGTCTGCAGGAATAATGCAGTTGTCTCCTGACAGTGGCAGCTGCTCCCTGGCAAGCAGCCTGCAGAGAGCAGGGTGTTCTGTGAGATCTTTGTGCAGACATTATGCTCCCTGCAAAGTGTCTTGACACCTTTTCTCTTCTTGTGAGCAGGCACAATTTCTTAAATTGTGCCAGTGGCAATGTATCTGTTTTCTGTCGTTTCCCTCCCCTTTCTGACAACTCTGAAAAGAGATTCCCTATTGCTCTGTTGAGATGGTTCAAGACCCCAAGCTCTGGAGCCCAGAAGGCTGTTGTAGATCTGTGTAAGGACCGATGCTGCTGTTCAGAGACATTGTTTTATGTGAGAAATTTAGCTTTGGAATAAACACACTTTCACACAATACTGGGTTTGTCTGGCTCTTGTTTTGGTAAATACTAATTAAAATATGGCCTTATTCCCATCACTGAAAAAATGACTTAAAAGATTGTTTTTTTCCAGTGTGTACAGTGAACAACTAGACTGATGCTGCAGCATGCAACAGAAGCCATGTGAAATCATTGCAGATCACATCTAACTTGTAGACTTGCCTTCCTCCTACCCTGGAAATGCGTGCTCTCCGTGGGTGATGCTGATCCCTTTTGGCCTATGTTGTGTTCTCTGCTTGGTCTGCCCTATAGGAAGCATCCCTGGCTGCAGGCTGTGAACTTCAGCTGGTCATTTACGTGTTTGGGTTTGGGAACCACTGCAGCGGGGGGGAGGCCTTTCCTTCCACCAAATACCAATTTTCACAAAACTCCAGTGAATGTTCTTGGGGACAGCTGAAGGCAGGGCTGTTCCCTCTTTGAGATGATCCCGATTTGACACCCCAAAATGTCAGTGATGTCTTTTGAACCATACAAAAAGTTTGCTGATGCTTCTTAACCTTGGAAAAGCAGCCTGCCTATTTTGGGTCAACGGTGAGGAGCATCTGAAACCTTTAAGGATGAAATTCACTCACCCAGACAGAGCATGGAAGCTGCAGCCAACTCTTACCCAAGTTAGTGCCTAAAACCAGCTGCAATGGGAGTGGCAGACACCTTAATCATACCTGTCTATTGCATCAGTAGTAGTGCTGCTTTTTTTTCCTCCTTCTAGGCTGGCACTGTTGAACAAAGGCGGTTTTTCTAATGCCTGCCTCTTAGCCCTGGCAGTGCAGATGCTGTTGCTGATGCTCCTTGTTGTTAGAGGAATGTCACGGTGCCACCCTTCCTCCCCCAAGGCCTGGCAGGAGAGTCCTGCTGGCAGAGGCCACAGAGAGATGCTGGCTATGTCCCATCCTCCACCCTGTTGCTCTCGGGCTGGCAGGGCTCTCCTCTCCCCTGACAGCTCCTGCGTCGGTGCTAGCAGATGAACGTTGCTGTGCTGTTCGTCGGTGTGCTGTAATGCCCTGTGGGACACAGGCTCTGGAACGCAGAGGGCTGTGGTGGGGTCAAACAACTCAAAATATCTCCCCATCTCCTGGTTGGTTCCTGCTTGCTTTCTTACTGGTGTCTGATTGTGTTTCTTTTAGGGCATGTTGGATTTTGAGCTCTGAACGCCAGCTACAGCCATGATTCACCTGGTTATGTTATGCAGTCTGGGCACTGCATTGGAGAGCTGGGCCTTGGGCAGGGCTGTGCACTAATGACTAAGACTTGGACCAAGCTAAGGTTTTTGGGGTGGTTTTCTCTGTAAGCCTACTGTTTACCCCTTTACTCCATTTCATAGCTAGCTGCCTCCTGAGAAAGGAGCCATCCTTGTGCTTAAACGGAGGGAAGGTGAGAGATGAAGAAGGTGAAGACATCCAGTACCAAGAAGGATGAAGGCTGACTATCTTGTTAGTGAACAGGGCACTCAGGGGGATGGAGAAGTGTATCTGGAGAGCAGGAGGGTCAGAAGGCAGCTTGCATGGCATGTTGGAGGACTTCTATTGCTTGTCTTCTGTACTTTGCAAGAGCTTTGCAGCTTTCTTTTTGTCTTGTGGTTTTTAGATAATACATGACACATGAGGAGAGCCCTGGCCTCCTTGTATGGCTGGGTCATCCAGTAGCCAAGCTGTGCCCTCATGCTTCCCTTCGCAGCAGCGATGATGCATTGCTCTGCACCATCACAAATTGATGCGGTAGCTGGAGAGAAGCCACAGCCAAGTTGATAAAATGCAATCCTGTGTTGTGCACTATGGGTGGGATCATATCCCTCCCCTTCAAGATGCATGCAGTGCATCATGACTGTGCTTTGCATAAATCCAGTGGGAGTGGTGATTTCATTTGACAAGCACCACTTCCCTGGGCACCATCTATTCTGCACGGAGCAAGACCATCCTTTAAAGCCTCTGGAGAGTTAGTTGGATTGTCCCATGCACCTCTGTTCCAGACCAGTTTCTTCTTAGTAATTTCTCCCTAGGGTGAAAACAAATCTGAAAGGCTATCAATTCCTGTCTTCCCGGACTACTTAGTTTTCTTTCACAGGCAGTTCCAAGTAACTTCGAGTTGAATCAATGCTTGGATGTCCTGAATTGCAATGTTAGGGAAAATCCTCAGCTGGCAGAAGGGCTAGTTATAGGTACTAGGGTAGATGTTGCTGTGGGTCATGTGCCAAGAGATTGCTGCCTTTTATCTCTAAAAGAGTAAAGCCTGACACGACTGTGTCTTTTTTCTCATCCTGTGCAGTTTTTTCTAAGAGGCCCTGCAGTTTGGGGCTGGAGTAGAAAAGGGATTTCTGTGTGCAAAACCAGCTCTGAGCACTTTGGAGCCCCAAAAAGCATCACCAGGGCGAAGGGCTCTGTGGTTTGTGTAGCTCTTCCAGGGTGGCATCAAGACAGGGGCTGTCCCCATGTCTCAGCCCACATGTGGACTTCCCAGCACCTTCAGGTTGCCAGCTGTGGTGGTTATGGCCAGAGTTGGTCACTGGAAATTTGGACACCAGCAGCACAGTCATCCAGCACTTCTCCCCTGCTCAGCCTGGTTGCTGGGTCCCATCCTTTCCCTTCAAACCACTGGGAGCCAATAGAGCTGAAGCCTCATTACCTGGGAAGCAAAGGGGTGACTGACCAGGCGGAGGTGTTGAGCTGGGTGACCCCACTCAGTACTGCCTGGTAGCTGTACCCACACTGGTGGCCCTTCACCTCCATGCACAGCATCATCGTGCAGCACATTCACACATTTTCTTTACCTCGGACGCCGTCACTTGGCTGTGTGTCTAGCTCTTAGCCTGCTGTTTGAGAATGTTGGTCTCTTGGGTATTTAGCAGCAGTTAAACATGCGACTGTTTGAAAGTACAGTTCACAGCCTGCTGCTGCAGGCATCTCCTGCCCCCGCCATCCTAGCAGTTGAGCAAAGGACTTAAAATCTGCCAGGAAACAGGCGTCTGAGACACAGAGTCGCCTCCGCATTTGGCATGTTTTCAAGATGATAAAAGCTTTCATGCCAATTTTTTTTTTTAGATAGCAGGGTGGGAAAAAAATAGCTTCCAAGCTGTAAGGAGTAGTTGTGCTGGAGGGGAGGGCAGGGGCCTGACCCGGCAGCTCTAGACTTAGCAAGAAGTGAGTAAGCAGCAAATGCACTGCAAACTCAGGACTGGAAAAATTTGGGACTGCTTTTCACAGCTGTTTTCATTCTTGTTGGTGATTTTGCTGTTGAAGCCTGTTCACAGAACTGTGTCTGAAAGCAGGAGCTTGGGTATCCTGTCCATCTGGTGGTACGAGCGGATATTTTCTGCTGCACACAAAGCACCCAAAGTGGTGGGTGGAAGGGGATTCTCCTTTACCAGCAGCTCATGGGTAGTGTCTTTTGTTGGCAGGTTGCAAAGGAATTTTTTTTATAGCAGTTGTTGCAACTCCCATGTCTCTCCCTGGTACCGGCAATGGCCCATCGTGCTTTGTTTCTGCGGGAGCAGGGGTTGCATCAGTCCAGCGGCATGTCTCAGAAAAGCGTGGTGAGGCACACGGACCTGGCCCCGACCCTTCGTCTAACCCAAGGAAGTCCCTAGTGCAAGTACGTAGACTCCTTCCTCCTTCCTTCCGCTTTCTGGCTTGTCTGCCCTGGAAAGTTTTCCTTACAGAACCTTGTGCAAACGAGTCCCCCCTATCCCCTTCACATATGGAAAATATGACTTACTCCAGGTAGAGAGTACTTTTGATTACTCTCTGGTTGAAGCTATGAGCTGTGTTGGCCCCATGGCTTTCTTTTTTTCCTAGAGCTAAGCATGTGTGATGGCTTTTGCCAGCAAAATCCCTGCCAGCTCCAGCACCAAAGCACATGCCTGTGCTGCAGGTACCAGCAGGGTGGAGCTGGCTGCCTTTGAAGCTGCCAGGGAAAGCTTGTGGCAGCCAGGGGCAGGCAGTGAGCCCAGCGGAGCTCCCAGGTTTGCAGGAGTTTTGCTCCCAGGTTTTGCACCAGACTGGGTGCCAAACTGGCACCCAGCTAGCAGCCACTTGCTGTACCAGTGTGTTGTCCAGTGGCCCATGACGGGGAACCCAGCCCTGGAAGTGCATCCCCTCCTGCCCCCCAGGTGGACTCAGGCCTTCCTGGTCTGTAATGGACTGCAAAAACAATTTAGTCCACGCTGCTTTAGTTGAACTGGCTTTGTCAGTAAATGCTCTGGGATGGAGCGTTGGGCTGGCATAGAGAAATCAGGGGCAGTATTGTCGTTGCAGGGTATAGGTAGAACAACATTTGTAGGTACTGGTAGTACCTTTTCTTGGATGACAGGAGGGTTGCTGTTGACACCTCCTTCATACCAACACCAATTTGCGGAGGAGAGGAATGGCAGCATGACAGATTCATTTGCTTTCTCCTGAGTCTTGCTGAGCCAGTGAAGAGATCCCAGGACACTGACAGGGGGACTCTGGCTGTGCAAGCAGTCTGCACTTGGATCCCTAAAACTGACCATCACCCTGCCTTTCATCCATGCAGTGTAGTCACCTGTCATGGGAGTAAAGCCCTCTCTTGGTGTAGCTGAGGAGAAACATCTGGATGTCTACCAGGGATGCTGTTTTCCAGCCATGCAGAGCTACCTTCATCCTCTGGGTTCCCGAGCTTGATCCCAAGTTCTGACACGTGTCGCAGCTGTGCCAGAGCCAGGAGCGGCCTCCAATGTGCAGCAAGACCTTGGTCTGTGCCACGGGAAGCACCCACTGGCTCAGCCATCTGCAAGTGAGCACGGCCATCCTTACTTCATGTGGTCTGCTGGAGGCTCTTAGACAGGTTGTGCCAACTGCTGGCTGGGAGCAGTGGGGCTGAGGGGCTGCCATGGGCTCCTTGAGATGATTCCCAGGTTCTCCTCCCCACCAGCTGGCAGCAATACCTTGGTCATTCCCTGGTCTGGTGCAACTCCAGCCCTCAGCTACGCTCCTCACCCAGTACTTGGTTTGTCAGTGGCAGCTGGTGAGGAGCAGTGGGAATGTCAGGAGCATTGGGTCTCTGCTGCAGGATGGTTGCTTGTCTGCTTCCTGGCTGGGGCGTGCCTGGGGCTGGCTCCCTTCCCATGTGTGTCTTCACCACAGCTGCTGGTCAGGCTGTCCCCAGGAACACATCAAGCCTTGAACCTCTGCAGAGTCATTTGGGGGTGTGTCTGTAGGTTTGCTGTCTGAGGATGAGGAGGTGTCTCCCAGCTCACAAAAAAGACCTGAACTCCTCACCTTTCCTAACCTCGTGTGTCACCAGGATGGGCTGTGAGCAGGGGCAGCTGCTCCATGAGCTGAGTCACACCCCACCCCACAGGAGTGGCTGTCTGGGACCCGTCTGGCTGTGACTCAGCCTGGCTGTGGCTATCCTTGCTGCAGCCCTGGTCCTGGTTGCCTCCCTGTGATCTGGAGTGCCCAGCCAGCTCCACCATGTATGGGTCACCTTTCCGGGGAGCACGGTGACTTGTGGAAACGGAGATCTGGGGGAACAAGGAAGCCAGATTTTTTCCTTTGAGTAGCAAGTAGTGCTGAACTTCCTTTCTCCATCCCTGTCCCTGCATGCTCTGCCCAGGGCAGCCTGTCAGGGAGGTGGCTGCGGTGCTCAGGGTGGGGACCAGTCCAGGCAACAGGTTCCCTCCAGCCATGAAGACGGTCCTCAACAGTCCTGCTGCAGGGAACATGGCTGGCCCAGCACTCAGGGAGCTCCAAAGGGCTCAAGCTACAGTGACTCCTGCTCCTTCCAGCCCAGAAGGGACAGCAGCAGAACCAAACGTGGCTGGCAGAGCAGAGACCCAGTGCTTGTGACCTGCTGCTCCTCCTCCCTCTTGCATGCTCCAGCAAGTGAAGCAAGCCCTTTCCCTGCGTGGGGTTATTTCTTCCCCCAGGTGCCTTCTTCCTTGGCTGATCCTTGCATTTCCCCCACTTTATGAAGCCACTTGCACACTTGTACCTGTTTCTTTTGCCTTTTATCTACAGCACAGGTACATCTGAAACCAACCCAAGATGGGTTCCTGCAGATGTAGCAGGAGCAGCCGGGGGGAACCTGAGGAAATACAACCGCATGTGAATTTGAGCCACTTGATGGTTTTGGAAGCAGATGAGATTGGCATCAGTAACTCCTCCTTTCACCCATATGTTGCACAAGAGAGGAGTGAGGTGAATCGCCTGATCAAGCTTTTGCCACTGAGCACAAAGCCACGTGTCCCTGCCGTGAAGCATGGATTTCACCATAGCCTGTTTATGGCAGCTTTTGTTGCTTTCACTGCCCTTGGTGGCTGTCCTGCCAGGACAAGCTGGCATCACCTCGCTGTGTCCTGGCCTTCTCCAGAGTGCTCAGGGAGGTGCAGGATGGGTCAGACCCTCAGGGGCTCCACCAGTGCCCTCCGTTGAGAGATGCAGTCCTGCTCCTGCTCTTCACTTCCTGACCTTTCACCAGTTACTAATCCCAGGAGGCCTCTACCTCTTATCCCATGGCATTTCAGTTTCTTTAAGAGCTTTTGGGCATTCTTTAAGCGCTTAAGAGCATTGCCACATGCCATTTGAAAATCCACATAAAGCCTGGTTAATTGGATCACCCTTATCTCCATACTTACTGTTTCCTTGCAAGGGAAAATCATGCCCTGCAATGCTAACTATCTGGGTGTCTGCTGATTCTGCTCTGAACCGTGGCTTGCTTCAGTGTGAGGTGTTAAACCTGGCTTTGTGTTTTCATTTTGATGAGCAATTTAATCCTGTTCAGCCATTTTCTCTGTGAAAGGCGGCATTGCCCCCTGGGAGCTGCGGAGCTGCAATCCAGGGTGGAAGTAGCACTGATGTGGGGTGGCACCTGGGGACCTGGCCTGGCACACCACCAGCTCAGCCATAGGGCAGAGGTGGATGCCTGACATGCAAATCCCAACTCCTCCGGTTTCTTGAAGCTACTGGAATGTCTCCCCTGCCTCACACGCAGTGGCGAAGGGAGGGCATGTGAACAGTGCTGGGCAAGCCACCAGTTCTGACACGTATCGGTTGTCAGGGCTGGGCTTCTCACTCAGAGTGTGTGAAAAAGCATTGCCTCCATCCATGAAAAAAAAGAAAAAAAAAAGTGTTGAAATGGTTACAGTTCCTAAGCACAAATTTATGTAACAAAGTTAGACTTGTGGTAAAAAAAAACTAAATATTTGAGGGCGATAAGATACGTGGATGGGAGAAAAATGCATAATATGCTAAAGGCAGTGTTTCCAAAAATATGCAAAAATAAATGGTTGCCTTCAGTTCCCTGAGGTCAGTCCCTTCCTGGCACCCGAGCAGCCAGAGTTGCAGCGTGCAGCTCTGTGGTTTCTCTCTGCCCAGTCCAGACGCTTTGCTGGGTGTGGGAGCTCCAGCAAACCCAAACTGGGACTGGCGTCAAGAGCGACATCACTGATGGAGCTCTATCAGCTGAACTATCTATCTATTTAGCTCTATCTGTCCTGAGTGAGGATTTTTGTGCTGGCTCTTTTCCTTTACCAAGTCAATTGTTTCCTTATGAAGAAGCTGTTAAATAGTGCAAACAAAACACAGAGCCTTGCCAGAAGCTTGTTAAGATTTAGACCTTTGCATCTGAATGCTCTGGGATTTTCCAGATCACTTGGTTTCAAGTAGGATGCATAAAAATATAATCTAAGGGTTTCTCTCTGCTCTAATGACCAGCGTTTCATGCCAGATGGGGTGTGTTGGTGACCCTGTTTGAACTTGCTGTGATTTGTACATGAACTGCTCCCATTACCATACAGGTCCCCCTGTATCTGCTCGGTGTGGCTCATCATCCCTGCCCATGCAGGGAGCTGTGGTTGTCCCCGATGGTACTGAAGGGGTTGCTGTGCTGCCCCGGGGCGATGAGGGTGGGTGGCTGCGGCAGTGGGATCTGGACCTCCTGCTCAGTGTTCATAAAGTGAGGATTTCTGTGGTTTAATCTAGAGCAGGTTCTCTTTGCAACTGAGTGTGCCATGGCCCAGGAGACAGGGAGCAAGATGTCAGTGTGGCTGGTGGAAACCACGGCCATGTTGATGGGGTCTCTGGTGGCATTGAGGCTGCCATAGGAGGTTTGCTGCCCAGCATGGTGAGCCGGTAGGTAGGCTAGACAAGTGTGTGGGATGCAGTTTGCCATGGAGGATGTTGACAGCACAAAGCATGGCGTGCGACACCTCGGTCGCTTGATGCTTCTGGGACAGTCGCCTTGGTTTCAGTGGCACAAGTAGGAGAGGAAGCTGAGACAAAGGAATATCCCAAACAGGAAGCTGCTGGGAAGGGAACAAATGTCAGGGCGCGCGTAGGTGAAGGCAGATGATGCCAGGATATCCTCCCAGGGGAAGGAGATGGAGGCAGACAGAACCGCCCTGGCGTACACAGCCCTTTGTCCCATGCTCAGCCAGCCTGGGAGGATGGACAGACAGCCAGCAGAAGCAGCCACGAGGACTGTTCTCATGGCTGAAAACTTGATCTGTATTTAAATGTGTGGTTCTGGCTCTACCAGGCACTGTTTGAGGTATTGCGGGATAGAGATCAACATGTGTGAAGGGTGAGACAAGAAGGAGAGCTGCTTCCTTGGGGGATGTTGCTGCTCCCGGCCCTCTGCTCTCTGCAGGCTCTGCTGGTTCGGCAGACAGGAGGGGGCTGCTCAGACCCCCGCACCAGGACAGGGTCATGGAGGGGATCGATGCCTCCCACAGCTTGCGAGGGCTGCAAGCCCGGCCACTGTTTGATGGGTTTATGAGTGCATCAGTGGCACCACGGCCTGGAGACGTGGCTGGTGGCTCCTCGCTGGAAGCGGTGTTGGTGCACCAGGCCAAGGCGACGTGACTGTGTTTACAGCTATTTTGGATACGTTTAATCTGAGTGCTTTTACAGTCGTCCTGGATATGTTTAATCACTGCTCACCAATGTGAAGGTTAATCTAAACACCTTCCACTTCACTCAGTAAAACAACCACTGCCTGTCTCATGAACCCATTTGCTGGTGGTTTGGGAGCAGGGAGGTATTACTATGGGAAGAACACATAACTCTTACTAAGCTGTTGATGTTCCTCCACCCGCCTTTTGGTCCTCTGTGTAAAGGTAGAGCTCATGCTGCTTTAGGGGGTCCCCTGCCCGCAATGCCTGACATTGGTGGTGGGCTTCAAGTGAACACTCAGGATGCTCTGCATTGCTTAGTGTGCAATGCAGGCTGCTTCAGCCAAGCGGGGGATGCCACAGGGACCCGAGGCGAGCCCTGGATGCTGTTGCTGATGGTGACCAGCCTAACAGAAGTGGCAAACCAGTTCAAGCAATGCTTTTTCACACATTTTTCCAACCTCCCACAGTCTGTGTCTTGGGGTTTTTGAGCCAGAGATGTTGTTCTTGTACCTAATAACCTTTGCTGGATCTTGCTTCCAATTTTTCCTCCTCCTAATTCCCAAGGTTAACTTTGATTTTTTCATTTTTTTGACCTCTCCTTGGCACAGGTCCACAAAAGGTCAGCTCAGTCTGTCACAGTGCCAAGGCCTCGCAGCTGAGCGGTAACAACCAGCTCAGGGCTGCAGGACTGGGTTCTCCCAGTGCATCACTCTGCGATTGCCTACACTGCATTTCATCTGCTTCTTTTTTTCAGGCCCCCTCAGTCAGCCTTGGAAAATCTTTCTGCAGTTCTTTGCATTCAGCCTTGTCTTTGCTTCCTTGATGTATCAGCAACAAACTGTGCCACCTTGCTGCACTCTCCTTCTCCAGATTGTTTATGACTGTGTTGAAGAACAGTTGCCATCACAGATCCCTGTGGGGCTCCCCAATGAAAACTGCCTGTTGCTCTTACCCTCCATTCCTTGTCTTTGTAAGCAGTGATTTACTCCTGCGAAGACCTTCCCCTTTATCTCACTGCACCTTGGCATCCTTAGACCTGCTGGTGGGTAACCCTGTTGAATGCCTGTAGACATCCAAGCAGCCGCCGTCAGTTGATCTCCCTTGCTACGTGTACAGACTTCCAGTAGCTGTGTCCCCTGGCTTTCCATGGGTCATGTTATTCCATGCATCTGCTGTTTCTGCTCTTTAGGGCGGTTTGTGCAGATCTGCCTGGTGCAGGCATTGGGCTTGGACCAGGACTTCCCTAGATCCTCATAATTTAAAAATAGGCCTTGCATTGGTCACTGAGCAGGTTGGTCCACGACCTGCTTTGCAGTTGGACACTGCTGAGACTGCCCCCAAGGGAGTCCTACACTTTGGTTTCTGGTCATGCCTGCCCACCGTGACCCACGGGGGACACTTTGCCATGGGTCACGCCATGCAGCCCCATGCCCGCAGCCACTCAGCCCAGGGGTGTGAGCTCGGGCAGAGGGCAAGGGGGAACTGGAGCCAGCCCTTCCTCCACCCTGGCCCCAGGATGGGTCCCTGCCAGTGGGTGAGGAGACGGGAACATTGCTGCTGGCGTGAAGTTGCGTTGGCCTGATGTCACCCTTCCTCCAATCCCCAAGGATGGAGATCCCTATCTCTGGGACCTGTTCCCAACCTGGTGTGGGAGCCCCTCAGTCTCGGGGCTGTTCTTCTGCCTTCTTCCCTTGGATGACAGCAGGCAGAGCACCCTGCTTGAGCTGGCAGCCAGCACCCAATTTGGGTGTTCGCAGGCATGTGCTGGTCCGGCATCACCATCCTGCCTGCAGACCCAGTGCAGGGCATCGTGTAAGCACAGCTATGTGTCTCAGCATTGTTCAAGGGTCTGCACAAGCAGGTTACTGCAAATGGAGCTGCCAAACTGCATTGAATCATGTACTGGCCTCAGAAAGTCATGTTACAGACCATCTACAAAGCAGCTGTATCATGTACTGGCATCTGCACATGCATAAAATCCATCATGTATAAACAAGGCGGTAGGAATACAGGCATACACATGTTATGAAGTAGGAGCCGGGTCTTTGCAACCATCACCAATTATACAACAAACAATTTGATATCTCAACAGCATGGAAACATCAGCAAGTGAGCTTGGGCAGCAGGGCAAGCATGCCGAATAATTGAGGCAGTGATGATTTTTATGAGAGAGTTAAATTATGTGCTCTGCAGTGCTCTCTGCTCAGAAATACACAGCTAATGCCTGTGAGCTCGTCTGGCATGGGGCAAGGGTCAGCAGCACAGTGGGGGAGGGTCTGGGAGCGTGGCAGGCTCCGCACGGGCAGATGGACAGGCAAATAGGCAGGCACTTTGTTTGCAGGGTGCTCGAGGCCCCAGGCAGGAGGGGTGGGACATGGTGGGGGTGCAGGGAGCTGGGCGATGTGCCCAGGGTGCTCCAGTGGGGAGCTGCAGACCGCAGCATTTCCCCTAGCCCTGTCTCCTTTCTAAGAAGGATTGCTGTCAGCAAGCAGCTAAATCTTGGAGGATGCATCTGTGCTTCCCAGGTGTCCTCCAGCAGGCAGCCACCGCCCCAGTGAGGATGCTGTTGTCCTTCCATAGGACAGCCAACTTGCCACCCTCTGCAAGGTCTGGGTTAAACATCCCTCCTCCTTCTTTTTGCATCATTGCTTTGGAAGCATGTTCCCCAGACTTTGCTGCTGCTCCATCAAGGATCATATGGCAACAGCAGGGGGAAACTACCAAGCTTGGATCTGCTGCTAGGGCTTTTGGAGAATGCAGTTTCTGTTGGGTTGGTGGCATGGGATGGAGGAGGCAATGGGTCCAACATTGCATCCACCGTGTCCCTCAGGTCAGGGCAAGGACTCTAAAAGCACGTCTGGATGAACCAGTACGCTGGGTGCAAGGTGTCACAGTGGGTGTGGGATGGAAACTGCATTGCAAGAGCTATGCGCCGGGATGGCAAGACCAGCATGCAGGGCTGTGTTCAGTGCCTGCCCCGAAGGCCGTTGGGATGCCAAAACATGGGTAGTTCACCTTGAACTCCGCTCTCTAGGTCAGAGCTTGCAGGCAAGTTGCTGCAGAAGATGCATGACACAGAGGGCACATGCAGACAGAGCCATTAAAAAGCAGCAGGAGGTTTCAGCTGGTGGTCAGACATGGCAGTGAGGCAAGATTTCAAGACAAAATTCCCTGAAATCACAGGTGACACTTCTGGGAAGAGTCAGTTATTTCTGAAATCTGTGCCTCTGGCAAGCCCACAGTCATCTCAGCTCTTGAAACCCCACGTCCTGCAGGGACCTGGATGGCTGGGAGCTAAAGCCAGTTGGCGGCCGGTCACAAGTGGTGTTCCCCAGGGCTCAGTATTGGGGCCAGTTCTGGTTAATATCTTTATCAATGATCTGGACGAGGGGATCGAGTGCACCCTCAGTAAGTTTGCAGACAACACCAAGTTGAGCGGGAGTGTTGATCCGCTGGAGGGTCGGAAGGCTCTACAGAGGGATCTGGACAGGCTGGATCGATGGGCCGAGGCCAACTGTATGAGGCTCAACAAGGCTCAGTGCCGGGTCCTGCACTTGGGTCACAACAACCCCATGCAACGCTACAGGCTTGGGGAAGAGTGGCTGGAGAGCTGCCTGGCAGAAGAGGATCTGGGGCTGTTGGTCGACAGCCGGCTGAATATTAGCCAGCAGTGTGCCCAGGTGGCCAAGAAGGCCAATAGCATCCCGGCTTGCATCAGAAATAGTGTGGCCAGCAGGACCAGGGAAGGGATCATCCCCCTGTACTCGGCACTGGTGAGGCCGCACCTCGAATACCGTGTTCAGTTTTGGGCCCCGCACCACAAGAAGGACACTGAGGTGCTGGAGCGTGTCCAAAGAAGGGCAACGAAGCTGGTGAAGGGTCTAGAGCACAAGTCTTACGAGGAGCAGCTGAAGGAACTGGGGTTGTTTAGCCTGGAGAAAAGGAGGCTCAGGGGAGACCTTATCACTCTGTACAACTACCTGAAAGGAGGTTGTAGCAAGGTGGGGGTCGGCCTCTTCTCCCAAGTAACAAGCGATAGGACAAGAGGAAATGGCCTCAAGTTGCACCAGGAGAGGTTTAGGTTGGATATTAGGGAAAACTTCTTCACTGAAAGGGTGGTCAGGCACTGGCACAGGCTGCCCAGGGAAGCGTTTGAGTCTCCACCCCTGGATGGGTAGATGCAGTGCTTAGGGACATGGTTTAGTGGTGGACTTGGCAGTGCTAGGTTAACAGTTAGACTTGATGATCTTAAAGGTCTTTTCCAACCTAAATGATTCTATGATTCTATGACCTCCAGCACTGCACAAGCCTCGCCGGTGACACTGGCTGGCAAATTAGCCATGGCTGGGGAATGCTGAGGGAGCATCAGCCTGTGCAGAAGCCTTGTGCCAGGCACGTGATTTTGCTCTCTCTAGCGCAGGGCTGAAGCTGGCAGAGACCCCCTCCTTGCCCCCTGGTCTCCGGAGGGGCCAAAAGGGACATCCCCAGCTGCACTTCTGGCTGTCCTGGGGGGTACATCCAGATGTCCTTGGGGGAGACAGCTGTCCCAGGGGCCGGCACCTCCCCAGTCTCTTCCAGTCCAGTGGCAGGAGTGCTTGCTCTGCCAAGTGCTGTGATCTTCATCATGGTCAGTGGTACCAGTCAAGGTAATTAATTCTCAGCCTTGTCCTCCTGCTCCTGCCCTGGTAGCAGTTTCCCCAACAGCGTGGTGGGACACACCCGCTTTGGCCCATGACACAGAAGTGGAACTGAGGAACACGGTTTCGTTCTTGCTGGCTTCACTGATGATCCTATTGGGGGAAAAAAAGTAGTAGCTAGTGTTAAATTGCTTGAGCCGAAAATAAAATACAATAAGGAAACATGGACAGGCGTTCCCGGAGGCAAAGGCTTTGCTGGCCAAGAGCTGCCTGCCCATGGGTGCCGCCACTCCCAAGCAGTGCAGAGGCGGAGGATTGTCTCTGGAAGGGAGGAAGTATAAAAATAGATTGTTGTTTCCAGCATGGGCTTTCGTGCCGGTCCTCTTCACCCTCCCCGTGAGCGTGTGTACAGATCCTTACCCCACCAGATACAAACAGGGAGAGGGAAGAAGCCACATGCGAGCGGAGCAGCCGCTTGGTGCTGCACCTGGACCCCAGATTGGGCACTGAAGGGAGCACAATGCAATGTGGTAATGCAGGTGCCACCACCCAAGTGCTCTAGAGAAATGGGTGAGAAAGCATGCCAAGCTCTTAGCATGAGGTTTGAATAATACCAAGGTGGTTGATGCAGCAACACATATCATTTTTGTCTGATTGATTTCTATACGAGGCTCCTGCGATGGCTGGACACACCTCACCGTTGGCCAGTGCTGGCTTCCCACAGGGGAAGCCAGATGGGAGATGCCAGAGGCTCTTCCCACTGGAGGTTCTTCCTACATGCATGTCTGTAGGTCAAAGCCTTAGAAAATCATGTGTTTTTCTTTAAATATCCCCTTTAAATATCTTATCTTTAAATGTCCCCTCCTTTTGGATCCTTATTACTTTAATGAACAGTTTCTTTTTCTGGTGGCCAGCAAGCTGGATGCCACCTGTGGGTCTGTGGGCAGCTACAGGATGGATGGATGGCAAGAGTGGTCTTCCAGGAGGGACCCTGCAGGCAAGGTCCCACCTTGCTTCATGGCACCTTGGTTTCAGCATTGGCTGTTGGAGTTCTGGATGTTCCTCTTCTCCATGCAAAGGTTGGTGGTTCCTGGGTTCTGCTTGTGTCTTGGTGTCAACAGCAACTGGGGGCTTTAAGCTCCATCCACAGCCAGACTTTGTGTTGGGTGGGGAAACACAGCTCCGCTTTGGTGGGAAGGCGGGCTGGGGGCTCCAGCTCCCCTCGGTACCTCTGGTACTTTCTGTATCTTTGCTCTTCTTTGACCCACTGCAGAGACTCCTGGGGCTGGTGCACCCCATGGCCATGTGTCCTATTGGTCCCCTGGAGGAAGCTGCTTCTGATGATGTTTCCAGCATCTATTCTGCATTTCACTGAATTTACGCTTAACACCTTGCTCTTCTCACCAGAAACACCATCACGTGCAGCTGGGACTGGGGGTGTCCATTGTTCCACCTCTACATGTGATGGATGATTGCTCTGTCACTTGGCTCTGGAAACCATGCTCCAGGCAAAAAGGCTGCAGTATATAATGTTTAATGTGGCTTCTTAGATGGAAAAATATTACCTGAGGGCAAACTAAATAAGCTGATGGCTTATTTAATAACTTTTTGTGTTCATTCTGTAACCTCAAAGGGACAGAAAGCTGGGAAAGTAAGATTTCTGCTCAATCAGTCAATGTCTTGTGGTCAGCTGTGGCCAGGAATGAGATTTTGGGACATGATGAAGTGCTCTGAAGGACAGGGGAGAGGAGTGATAACGGGCTGCAAGCCTGAAAAGCCACCAAAGCCAGGAAGAGCGAGGCCAGCTCTGTGTCCTGCTGTGTCCCGCTGCATCCCACAGGCTGAGCTTGTTTTGAGACTGCAGATGTCAAGAGCAAAATGCAAGTCATCGCTCAGAAACCTGCTCCTCAAAATGACTGTGTGCTTTTGCTCTAAGCCTGCTGTCACAGGCAGACCGTGTGAGAGCCAGGTTTTATAGCAATTATTTAAACCTTTTCGGATTCCCTGTTCCGCGAGAGGTTGAAGCCATAATTTACATAACAAGCCATGAGATACACACACTAGAAGCACAGATGAACTTTGCTGCTGGTGTTTGAGTGGAGATCACTCACTGTTTGCTGGAAAACACTCTTTGGCCTTCTCATCTTGGCATGGTAGGATGCACTCAGACACGGACATCGCATCTGAGATGATTTTGGAAACGCAGAGGCTCAGTCCTTGGGCCTTGCTGACTCCGAGGCCAGTTGCAAGTCCCCAGGGTTAAGCATGGAGGACATGGCGACTTTTTTTTTTTTCCCTCTTTTGAACCAACATTGGCATTTCTGAGCCTCTTGATGCAAAGTGACTTTGTTGAAAAATAACATGAAGGTGTTTGGGTCTAAAAGGCAAACAAAGTCAAAGGGAGAGGAGCTCCTCAGTGGCTTACATGCTCCTGGCGATGATAAGCATCTTGGTGGGTCTCTGAGCGGCACCTGGGTGTCCTCAACCACAGGTGCTGCCGCAAGCTGGGCATCACGCACATGTTACACAGGGTCCCTGTAGGACTGTTTTATCACCATAAAGTCCTTTTCCACTTGCTAAAGGCACTTTAATGACTTAAACTATATTTTGTTTTCTGCTTTCCTAAAAGTATTTGTTGTAGGACTCTCACTTGCAGCTGTCCCCGTGCACTCGGTGGAACTCTGCTTTATCTCTGTAGGCTGCCGAGGCCATGTGGGGGGCGCTGGGTGGCCCTGACCCAGCCAAGGAGCCATCCCCAGCACCGGCCCCTGTGGAGGCCAGTCCCGGCACCCATCACGCTGCACAGGGCGATGCGGGTGCCCAGCCCAGCACACCCCGCAGAGCCGGCTGGGCCAGCCTGCTGCCACCTGCCTGCTGAGGCCTGGCACAAGGCTTGACCGCGGAGCAACGGGCCTGGCTTAGCCCTGCTGGCCTGGCCCATGGCCACCCGCCAGCTGGGGACCGGTGGGGCGTGTGGCGTGGGTAGTGCCGGTGAAGGCAGCGGTGTGCTGGGGGACCGGCAGAGCCACACTGGGCTAAAACGAGGACTGCCCTGCCCCAGGCCTAGGCCCGGGCCCAGGCCTGGGCGCTGCCCCTGCCCCGGGCCCCGCCCCCAGCCCGGGGCCGGCCCCGCCCCTCGCTCCCGCCCCGCCCCTGCCCGCTCCGCGCCGCAGCGCCCCCTCTCCCCGCCCCCTGCCCCGCCCCGCCGCGCTCGCCCAATCAGCGCCGTCTCCCCGAGCAGCCGGCCCCGCCTCGCTCCCGTTGCCGTCCCCGGTGCGCGGGCGCGCGGGCGCGGGCGCGTGCCGGCTCCCCGCTCGCGCCTCCGCCCCGCCCCGCCCGGGGCCCACCAATGGGAATGACGGCTCCGCCCCGCGAGCGGGGCTCGCGCCGCTGGCGGGCCAGGCGCGGCCTGCACGTCGGCGGGGGCGCGCGCGGCCGGTAGCCCCGGTCGCGCGCAGGCGCGCACGAAGCCGGTGGCGGCGGCGGCGGCGCAGCGGGGGCCGCCGCTCGGCTCGCCGGGGCCGCGGATGGCGGAGCGGCGGCGGGGGCCCGGGGCAGCGGCGCGGCGCCGGGGGAGGTGAGGCTCGGGTGCGGCGGCGGGAGCGCCCCGCGGGACCTGTCCAGGTCCTGACGCGGCGGCAGGTGCCGGCGGCGGCGGGCCCGGCCGCCCCGCACCTGTTGAGCGCGGCGGGACGGGGCGGGGGTGCCGGGAGCCGGCGTGGCGGGGCGCAGTGCGGCGCGGGGCACGGCCGTGCCGGGCGGCGGGGCGGGGGCGGGCTCCCGGGCGGCCTTACCCGGCCAGGGGCCGCGGCGGCGAAGCCATTTTGAGGGGGTGGCGGTGCGGAGGGAAGTTTGGCCCTGGTCGCCCGCCCCGGGGGAGCCACCCGGCGGGGCCGGCCGCCGAGCCCGGCGTCTTCTCCTGCCTCCCGGGGACGCGGCAGCCGCAGGGACCGGGGTACCTGCTCTCCGGCGCCCGGTGCTCTGCCGCCCGGGAGCCCGCTGCTGGCGGGGAAGGTGAGCGCGGCGGTCGCGCTGGCCTGGCCGCCTCCCCTCCTCTTCCCCCGGCTGCCGTCCGGCCACCCGGGGCCGGCGTGCGCCCTACGGGGGAGCCGGGGCCGGCCGCCTCCTCCCGGCACCCGCTGCCCGCCCTCTGCAGCGGGGAAGGCGGGCACGTCCTTGCGAGAGGAGCTCGGGCGTGAAATGCGGGTTCACCTCGCAGCGTCTCTCGCTCCTGGCTGGTTAAAATACCCTGGAAGTCCTTTTTTTAGTGTGCCGTCTGTTGCTTTGGCCCCTGGTGGGTTTGGTTTTCGTGATTCCTCCTGGATTTGGTTGGATTTAGGCTGTGCTGGAACAAAACTGTGGTTGCAATATCTATTATTGTGCAAAAATAATGGTTTGCTTAAAAAACGTTCATGTGCATTTTTAGAAATTGAGGTGCATTTGGTTGCCCCGAAGGGTGCCTGGCTGGCCTGTGGCCGAAGGGCGGCTGCTGGCCTGGTCCAGTGCTGCTTTCTGCCTGTGTCTTCACCTTCTATCTCTCAAAATTCAGAGTGAGGGAGCTCTGGTGGCACTTGGCTGGAGAGAAGGCTGTGAAGCAGTCAGAACTCTGGGCTCAGTCTGGTGAAACCACAAAACAGATCCATGAGTAGCGTAACCAACAGCAGCCAGGCTGGTCCTTAGAAACATGCTTGGCCTGGGCTTTTATTTAGTTCTTCGGGCAAATAAGTCTGCATGCAGGAGCCTAACCTCTTTTTTTTTTCATCTCCAGTAGGTTCTTTAAAGCAGCAGCAAACCGCAGTTGATGTTTCTACATTGTGCCATATAGGATTTGAGTCCTGGGGCTCTGAACATGGTGCTGCTGCTCAAGGGCTTTTGCCACTGTTTGTAGCATGTTTATTCCTTGAAGAATCTTTTTTGGTGGTAAATTAAAACTTCCTGGGTTTTGTAGCATAAACAAGATTGTGGTCTCATTTTTTTTTTTCGGCATGCAGAAGCGGTGATGAGCTCACCCCAGCTGTTGGACGCGTACGGACACACCACTTACTCTGTGAGTTATCTGTCACCACCGTTCGAGTGTCGCGCGAGTGAAGTCGTAGTATCGTTCTCTGAGCTGTTATGCTTTAGAGTGGCAGCAGGCCAACCCACGGAGCACAGAATATGTTTAGAATAATTAGTGATGGAATACCCTTTTAAAATAATTGTTTGGGTTTATCTAGCACTCAATTGTAGTGATATCTACCTCTAAAAATAGGCAGGCCTCCTGTGTAATGAGTCTCGTAGTATAAACAGTCATGTCTTGAATGACTGTTGTTACTTCTAGGATGTCTAAGACCGATGCTTTTGGAGGTTTTGCCAAATCCTCTGGTTGACTTTTTTTTCTGCAGCGAATAATGTGGTTCTTGGCCCTTATGGCATGTAGTCGTGCGATAACCAGAGGAAAAGCTCAGTAGCCCTTGCCATTCGGGGCTGGCACAGCAGGACAGAAAGCTTCCCACCACTCCTTTGGCAGCCCAAGGTTGAGCAGTCCTGTCTTTTCCACAAAATTCCTGCTCTGTACGCTGCCACGTTCACAGAAACGTGGCCAGTAGTTAGCTTTGACAGGTGACTGTGGACCACTTTTTCTTTGAGGCACTGTCCTCAGTTAATTAAGTGCAGAGCTCTGTCGGCTAGTGTTTGTCTGTGCTGGTAAGCCCACGGTTTTTGTGCGAAGAGGAGAGTGCAGCTCAGGCGTGATTGTGGTTGCGCTGCTTGCGCCAGTGAGCTCGTCCCGCGCCAGGCTCTTTATCACAGCGCTCAGCTTCACGAGGCTGGCCTCCCGGGATGCCTTCCCCAAATTTGCTGAGGCACGGCTGCATGAACGCGCAATTCTTGCTGTCAGTAATTAAGAAAAAGGATTGTGTGAGGAATTTTCTCATGTTTTGCTGTACCATTTATCAGGGCGTAACAGATGAGCTGTGGCCCTAATCCCCCATGAACATGGGCTTTTTAAAGTTTCTTTTCAGCAGCCAGCGTGCTGGTCAAGGCTCCTCCAATGTGGCTTGTGTGCGAAAGCACCAGCTCCTCAGCTCAAGAGAGAGCAGCCCAGCCTTTTCAGCAGGAGGAGAATTTGCTTTATGAAGACTTGTTTTCTGAGAAGGTACCATAGAGGACATTGTGCTTAGTTCTTGAAGCAGGAGGTCTCTCATAGCTTTGCTCACACTGTGCTCGCGGACCTCAGGCCATTTTTATATTTGCCCTCCCCCCAGCTTATTCAGATTTATCTGCTCTGATGAAAGTTTAGTGCCCTTTCATGGGCTGTATGTGGTTCAGGAATGGAAATGGGATGTCGTAGGCCTTCAGTGGCAGGCCTCTTGCTTGCTATGAGCACCTAAGTCTTCTAGAGTACATTTACCTTGTGTATTATAAGCAAATGGGACTTTTTTCTCTTTTAAAAGCCAACTGTGTTTTGACTTATATGAGTAAAGCCTTCTAAATGGCTGGGCTTTATTAGCTCAGACAGGGCATCATCGCAGTTTGGGACTGCAACCAGGTCAGGCTCTCCTGCTCTCCAGCAAACTCACCTCTGCGCTCGGTGTACCCTGCACCGGTGCCTTTGGCTGTTTGCAGTTACCTGGTCAGAGATCCTGTGTGGGAGCGGAAGGGTTCCTGTTAAACAGGGTGATGGCAAGCACTTGTGTTGGAGAGCTGTGGGACAGACCAGAAGTACAACATGCCCTCTAAGGAACTTGGCATTGATGTTTTTGGGATGTCATCTGTGACTTGAGGAAGTTTTGGGGATGGCAGTGGTGGGTGTGCCCCTAGTGAGGAACTTTTCACTGGCTGCAGGGGCTGAATGAGTACATTGGTGCCTCTCTGTGCCGGGACGATTTTATCCAAGACTGAAGTAAGCTGTCTCCAGGTGCTAGCAGTGAGCGTGGCTTGTCAGGTTGATGCCTCTTGCATTTGAAGTCAATTCAGTGGGTGCAAGACCCTGACACATTAGGTGAGGATCTTTCTTTGAACGTCTAAGGATGTGGTCTGATGAAGAGAGATGCATAGCACTTGCTGTTTCTGCAACTTCTGAAACCAGTAAGTGCTTGGCACCTTTGAAACTCAGGCCATCCAGCTGCCATACTATGGATTTCAGTTTAAGTTTAAGTATCAAAGATTAAAACTGTGGTTTTGGACTGTGTTTATCAGTAGAAGCTGTTATTTATGTACCTTGGTTTTGAAGGAAATACCTTTATAGTATAAATGTTGCGTGACCAAAAAAAAAAGAAAAAAGCTTGGCGAATTGATTATGTAAAGAAATGAAATGACATTTTAAAGCAAGTTTCTTTCCTCTTTGCATACAATGTGTCTGGGTTTTGCTCTTTCCTACCATTTAACAGCAGAGTGCATTTTTTCAGTGCTTTTAATGCTTTTAGTGAATGTCTGTTGTATGGTAGGTATGAGAAATATTTTTTTTCCCAATTTGAATCCTTGAAGAGGCCATCAGCAGGCTCTGGGAGCTGGCATGAGCCAGCTGTGAGTATCAGGGTTTGTAGCTGACCAAGGCAGCAGCACATCTGTGCATTTAAAAAATAATTAAAAAAAAAAAAAAAAAGAAGAAACCCTTGTAACTGATACTGCTTTGGGAGCCGAGCTTGTCTCGGAGTGATGCCCCGAACAGCCGTCCTCTCAAGGATATCTGGTTGCGAAGGGAATTGGGATCATTTTTATGTTCTCTGCCTCTGGGTCAGCCGTGGTGTTTGTCCGTCCCCGTGCAAAGGGAATTCAGTGCCTCCACAAAAGCCATGCGGGTTACCTTGAGCCTCCTTTTGCCAGCGGGGAGCACAGGGCTGAGTCAGTGCTGGCTGCCGAGGGCTGTGACTCAGTGCTGTCCCCTTGGGTGCACGTCCAGCCCACTGACAGCAGAGCCAGGGAATAACCTGATTACAGAAGTGTTCTCTGTGGGTATCTGCTGGTTAGAGGGATTCGGGAATATCGGTCTGCTTTCAGTAATTATGTGTGTGTTGGTGGAAGTTGGTCGTTACTGAGCTTTTATGTGCCATACTGAGCATCTGTGGAAATGCCAGGAAGCTCAGAGGCCAGAAGCTTCTTTCTTTTGTACTTGATAGCACAGTGTTATGGTTTTATATCTTTGTGGGTTGTGTTGGTTTTTTAATTTTATTTTATTACATTATTTATTTATTTATTTATTTATGTGCTTGAAGAGGAATGGTGCTTTGTTTTCCTTGGGGAGAAATTTCTTCCCTGATGCTGTAGGGCTAGGTCTCTTTGTGTTTCTGTGTCTTAAAGTGAGGATGCTGTCCATGCTTTTAAATCGGGATTGCCTCGTGAACAAATGTTTTTATCAGGAACTCCTGCTACCCCCGTATGTTTCTGAGCTCAATTTCCCATTGCATAAGCATCACACTGTCAGTGCCCCTGAATGAAATTGGTCAACTCATTGAAAAGTCCATCAAATTTGACAAGAGGGTAGAGATGTCAAAGGTAAGTGCTGAGAAGTTGCGTGAGGACAAGAATCTTCATGGAGGAAATTCTCAGATTCGTGCTTCGCTGGAAGAAAAGCTGTTGGCTGAGTGCAAATATATTATTAGACATCAGAGGATCTTCATGTTAGGGACACAAACAGGAAATCGAGTTTCATAAGTAGTTCCAGTAGAAGCTGAGTATCCTTATTTTCCTTTGTGAAAGTGGTGAGGAGTGATCTGACAAGCAATCTTGCATTGTCTTACGTGACAGAAGAAAACAAAAGGTTTTGGGTACTGTCCTTCACCCTGCCCCTTGGGGCTGAAGGGGGAGGGAGATGAGTGAAGATTTTAAATTTCACTGTAAAGGCTTTTGCAGTTGTCCGGGAAAATGTCCTTTTATGGGTGCCACGTAACCACTCGGGTCAGGATTATTCTGCATAGAGTGTTTTTGGCAGAGATGCAAAAGGAAGGTCTGCTAGGGGGATTGAAGAGTATCGCCTTTTTCCTGTTTGCACCAGTACGAGTTTAAGATACTTATACCGATGTTCTTTTCCATTTTGGTTTCTGAGGTTTTTCCTTTGTGAGGCATACTGAAACAGGAATTTTTTTTTTTTTAATTTATTTTTTAGTTTAAAGAGATTCTAACAGAACGGAGCTCTTGGACCCATGTCTTGCAGGTAAGATGTTGAGTATCCCGAGTATTCTCATTCAGAGAAAAGGTGGGAGGAATATACCGTATTTTGAATTTAAAGGAAAGTAGATATCTTCCTCATTTGGTGATGAGTTTGGTGCTGCACGTCAGGGTGAGCTCTCTCTGATTACCTTGCTGTCTGTTGCTTTTGTTACTATAATACTTTAAGTCACATGAACAATTTTGTGATGGGCCTTTGGTAATATTAGGCTTGAGGACTATACCAATGCCACTTTATCGTTGTTCCAAACTCTACGTGTGCTAGCACTCAATTTCCCAATGACTCTCCCTCCTCCTTTCTGCTATTAATTTTGTCATATCAACTCTGGGAAGAGATGAACTGTTTAAAATTTGATCAAAAAGAGAACAAGCAAGTATGGAAAACATTAGTTTCTTTCATTTGTCAGATGTAGCATGTGAAAATTAAGTTTTTACATAGGGATTGTGAGGCAGCCTCAACTAGAAGTATTTTCTTCCCGTTTAATCTGTTTAAGTTTTGAGATTTGCAGAGATAATTAGTACCTGCCTCTTCCATTCTGAAGGGCTTCTGCTGAAAGCATTCAGTGCATCTAAAATGAGGTTTATTTTTGTTTAGGTTGATTTACTCAGCTCCTCATCTTTATTAGCAAATGAGTCTTTAAGTTTAAACTTTCACTGCCTTTTTCCTTGCTTAATTATACTCTAATATTTGGGCACAGTCTGCTGGGAAACTATTAGAGGGGAAAAATATCTTTGACTTCTTACTTCAAATGCAGATTTTTATAAAACTGTGTTTACAAAGCCCATTCTGAATCAAAATGAGTTTTTATTTTTCACCTCAAATATTGAGCAAAGGTACTGAGTACTTAATAATAAAGACTATATGACTCCCAGTAAGAGCATAGTAGGATCTTTAATTCAGAAGCATGATCAGCCCTATGTTTTCATTAATAAAGTTTATACATGCATGCAGATTAGCTGGAAAATAAATGTGGACAGCCCTAGGAGAAGACTCCAGTTAGGGATAATATAAACACCAAGGTACAGACTGTAAATTGGGAAATTTGCGCAGCAGAAATTACCTGAGACTTGGGAGAGCATTGAAGGAAAATATCTCTACAGGCGTGCCCTGTTCTTGCAGCAGCTGCTGAGGCAAGAGTATAGCCCTCAAGATGATGGAGCCTTGGTGTGGTCCGCTCTGGATGCTATTAGGAGGATAGTATGGAAAAAATATATACTGATCAAAACCAGACTAAGATAACACATTTCAATGCCGCTTTTGTCCTGAGACTTGCCATGCTTTTTACATCTAAAGATAGATGATCAGTACTGATATATTTAAATCTCTGAAAAACGAGAAGAATGAACATAAGCCGATGGCTGAACTGTGCTTCGTTTGTGAGAAACTTGTAATAAAGTTAGCTCCATGGGGGAACTGGGTTTATATCCTTCTTCTGCTGCCCAAGTTTTAAAGCTTGCTCTTTACACACACATGTAGCTCACATTGGGAGACCAAAGGAGGAGGAGATAACTTCTCTTCTGTCAGGTGCTTGCCCACTTTTTTTAATCCTGATAACCTTTGGTCAAGTTTACACCCTGGAAAGAACTTTGTAGCACGTGTGTTTTATGTGTTTTCCACACTATGGAAATTAGCAAGGGGTTTTATGTAGGGAGAGATCTCCTTCATGATAGCTTCTTAGTCTGTATGAGAAATAGCATTGTTTCCTCACTTCAATTTTGGTAGTTTTGGTAGCTGAAACTTTTAATCTGGTTGAACATCCCCTTTTGGACACTGACTCCGTATGGAGGTTTGCAGCCTCTTGGACCTGTTGCCTGTGGAGTCTGCACAAAGTCTGGGTGCCACTTTGAAGGTGTGGAGCCACAGGCAACTGTGAATTACAGTCATATTCCACATTAAACTGGAGTCATCTTTTCCAGCTTGGCTAAATATGTTCCCATTTTTTTTCTCCGTAAGCTTTTCAGAGCAGCCGTGTGGCACTACACTTCTATTTTCTCAGCAGTGTTGGCTTTGATGTCTTTTCTGGAGCTGCAACCCCTCTCTTGGTCAGAAGCACTCTTACAGCCAGCGAAGTCGTCATTCAAGTGCTGAGAGCAGATGTGCTTTCCTGGGATTTAATGTGTATTATACAGACATTCTTCTAGTTGTATTTTTACAGATGCTTTTTATCTCCTGCCGCTTACCAGCGCCAAGCAGTATTCTACGGTTTGATGTCGTGTGATACTGTGTTTTGATAACAAAGTGGAGCTGGAAATTAATGCTTAACTCAAACCAGTGATCCTGGCAGTTGTGTGTTGGGTGTGTATGCCAGCATTTTAATTTGCATCGGGAACATGCTTTTGACAGTCTCCTGCTTGTCTCCACCTCTGCTTCAGCTCGCATGGAGGAGCGAGGTGGGATTGTGTGCCCAGGCTCCCTTCGGAGGATGGCGAGTGCAGAGATGAGTTATAGGGGCATGTATGCTGCCTGTAAGTTTGTGATTGGATTGTGCCTCAATTGCTAATGAGCATTCAGCCTTTGATTAATCAGAAGCTAAATTGGGACCCTTTGCTGAGTTAGCGGCTCTTAAGAACGTGCAACAGAAAAGTACAGCTGACTCGAGGGAAAGCATGGAGGTTTGGTTGGGAGCATGTGTGCCTGTGCTTTTGACGAAGTACAGGTGAAGGGACAAAGTCTTGCAGACTAAAGAGCTTTCAAGAAAGTGCAGAAAAATCCTCTCAACTCTGTAGCCTACCTTACATGCTTGGACCGGTGGGACCTTGAGCCTGGTAGCCTTCCCTCTATTTCATGAGGACTGTCAGGTCCTTCCATCATATTAAAAATCTGCAGTCTTATTTCTTCCCCTCCACCCGCCATGTCTTGGAACCTCTTTGCAAAAATTTGGGAAGTTATGTTAAACCCAGCTCTGCTGTTTTCCATGATGATGATAACAAGCTGGAAATACTTCATGTCCGTGCAAAGGGCGCATTAGTCTGAAAGCCTTTGGGTGATTTATCCCCGTTGATGCTTTTGTATCAAAGTTGATTTCCATAGACCTCAGCCCTGATGAGTGCGGATAATGAGGGACAGTGAGTACTACTGTAGCTGTGTCTCATTTTTTTTTTTTCTGGTGCAACCTAGTTTCTCTTCTCTTATCCTCTGAAAGCTATTCTTAGTAAGGGGTTGGTTTTTTTTTTTTTTTTGAATTAAGTGAGTGAATAATCAGTATTTCATTCACTGTCCTTACATATGCTTAAATATAGTATTAACGTAATCTTCTTATATGCTTTTCCTCCTGCTGCTCCTGAGCTCATAAAAGAAGCAGGTTCACTATTAATAAGATCTATGAATGAACTTGCCTGGAAGTAAAATGGTTCTTTCGGGCTTTGACTTGTTTTTATTGCCAAGATGATAATTTATTTATATTTTTGGGACATAGCATTGTTCTTCGTGCATATAACTTCTTGTACTGTGCCGTCCCCATTTGTTTTCTTTGGTGCCATCGAGAGTAATTTTTCTGTCTACAAATTCCTTACATGCAGTCTGTGAAACGTTTTTTTCCTGCTTTGAAAGTAAAATGACTGTCTCGCGACAAACTTTCCGTTTTCTCTTTTAGGAGGGTTGACTGACTTGAAAAGACCAAGGTGGTGATTGACATCTGCCGGTCTCCTCGTGCAGGAGCTTCGCACGCCTCCCCTCAGGGCTGAAGCCCTGCGGAGCGGTGGGGGTCTCGGGGAGCGCGGCGGGAGGGTTGTCCCGCAGCCCCACGGGCGCTGCTGCTGCCGTGACGGGCGTGGGCGGCTTTGGGTCCCCCTGCCGCCGGGCGGGAGGGAGGGAGGAAGGGAGCTCTCCGTGGTGCCGAGCGGGGCCGAGCGGGGCCGAGCGGGGCCGAGCGGGGCCGAGCGGGGCCGAGCGGGGCCGAGCGGGGCCGAGCGGGGCCGAGCGGGGCCGAGCGGGGCCGAGCGGGGCCGAGCGGGGCCGAGCGGGGCCGAGCGGGGCCGCGGGCCGCCCCGTCCCTCCGCCGAACCGCGGGCGGTCCTGCGGCAGCGGGCGGTGAGGAGTTGTGTCGCCTGCACAGAGGCTTCAACCCGCCTTGCTGTTTTCGGCGTGTTCCGGTGTTGAATGTGTTGCGTGGGAGCAGAGCGGGAGGTGTCTTGCTTTGGACGTAGGCTGCTCACCCCAGTTTGCCAAAGGTACAAAGTTTGTGTGGTCACTGTATTCAGTGGATCTGCTCCTGTCTCTGCCGAGAGCTTCAGCACACTAGAAATATAAACTTTGAACGTTAGGCCATGGTCACTTTTCCTGGAGACCGAGTAAATATAATATAGCTTAAATAAATATAGCTAGTGTTCCTATAACTCCATACATTTTTCTCAGCCCCCCCATTCTCCCATCATTGCATTTCAGGTCATGCCATTTCAGGCTTTTTCTGTAGCCCAGATAATACTCAGCACTATTATACAGTATTCCCAAGTCCACTGTTCATTTTCCATTTCCTGTGGCCTCCTTGTGCATTTTTTCTTAGGCAAAACTGCCTGCTTTTCATGTAGGGTTCAGTCTGGTTTAATAGTCAGCAGGTGAGATCTCAATCAAAAGTGAACCATGAAACTTCTGAGGCTGGTTTTGCCACCCCTGTTATGAACATACACTGCTTCTCTCAGCACCAGTGCTGTCCTTTGTTCTGCTTTCCATCTGTTCTTTCCTCAGTAAATGTTCAAGAGGTTTACTTTAAAAGAAAGTTGTCTTTCCAGTCTTAAGCAAGCTTCCCTGATAGCTGTGAGAACATTTTCTAAATAGCTGCTCTTGATTGCTTTAAGTGAATGTGGAAGAGACTACAAATACAACATTTGATTCTTGCAATAAAAGCTCCGTTGAGGAATATGGATATTGACTGTTAGTCTTTTGCCAGAGTATCACCTGATCTATAGGACTGCTTGGATGAAACAGGCTGCTTTGAATCCTAAAGAAAAAAAAGCCAATATTTTGAAGGTCATAGCTTTTATAGTGCAGCGGTAGAAAGTAGGGAAAGGAATTGTTCTCCTGGTAGCTTTCAGTGTAACATAGCTCCTCAGCATTAGCTAATGTTTTGGCTTTGGTATTTGTGCTGCTCCCTGGCTTGCATACCTTCCTTGCTGTGTTCTGGTGGTTTCTTGCCTAGGTTTGGTACATTGCTATAGTCCAAATGCTACATAACTTGTAAAACAAGCGTATTAATCAGGACAGGATAGTCCCTTTGCCTGGGAAGAGGTAGGAAGCACTAACGCTATCCATTTATCTGCAGGCTTGCTCTGATTAGGAGACTCAGAAGAACAACTAGACAGTGGACTGTCCTGACAAAACATGAGTGAATTGTTTAAAATGGAATACTGCACTGCCACTGTAAAGTATTTGCTGCTCTTGCTGTTGAGCCATAACCATCATCTTGTGTAAGTCTCAACTATACCTATAATGAGTACAATGCTCTGCCTGCAGAGCATTGGGGCAGGTTGATGATGATGGTTCTGAGACCTGTAATAGGTCCCTCTGATATGGAGGTATGGGGATTGTCCTGTGAAACATGGAAACAGCACAGCCCTCTGAGCGGTCTGAAAACAGCAGGAGCCCCTAGTTATGCAGAAGTCCGGGAAAGTGAGTATAAATGTGTATTTTTGCATCCACTGGTACTTAAAATGTATGCAAACTCCTCTTGCTCCAACAGTTTGCTGGACTTCAGGTGTACATCATTCTGGCAGCACTGGTAGTGAATACTACTTTAATGTGTGTGTGGTCGGATAGCTTTGAATAAATGACTTCTGGATTTGTGTTAGGAGGCTGCTGGTGTTCTTATTGGAGGTTTTTACCTCACGGAGCTAAAGTCTTGGTTTCTTGTTTAGAGCATTGTTTAGAGAACACCTAACTCCCTATATTTCTGAAAATAGCTTCCTCTTTACTTCACAGAAAATGTGTGCAGTATATGCATATATATGAAATACATGCATATGTATAATTTTTTTATGATCAGTACTTCGTCCAGAATAAAAATTTCAGTCTAAAAATAATTTAGATACAGTAAAAGGGCACTAAAGTAGCATAATCTAAATTCCACTCAATAAGATGATTTGTTCACATATGAACTGATGTACTCCTTGCTTTGGTGGCTGAGATCGCTTAGGTAGTCTTGTTTGCATTAAATAGCTCTTTCACTCTGTAGTTCTGTTGTACTGAACCTGAAGCAAATTTTACATCTTGAGTTATTTGCTACCCTGTGCCGGTGTGCCAGGGGAATGGGTAATTTCCACCCTGTTCCAGGAGCAGATGCAGCATAGTCTGTACAGAAGCAGTGCTCGTCCCTCTGTTAATCTCTTGCTGTTTTTAAATTCTTGGAGACCTGTGACGAGGTGACCTTTAGACCGTATATGTGTGTTGGTGTATGTGTGGGAAGTTGCAGAGATGGAGGAGGGATGTGGTGGCTGTACAGGTATGTACGTGCCCCATGAGGTGGGAAGAATGGCAGCAGCATCCTGTACCACGGCAGGCAGCTTGGATGGCACCACAGTGCTGTAGTTTTGGCTGGTGTGGAAATGCAACCAAGCAGGGGAAAAGAGAGACATGGCACTCTGTTTTCCAGCCAAATCATGGGGAGGTGCCCCTTGTGCCCCAGGTGAAGGCTGGCTTCCCTCAGCTTTTCCATCCTTCCTTCCGTGGCAGCTCAGGGCTGGCTGGCAGCTGGGTGCCGCTCAGCTGCTGCCCTCCCGCGGCATGCGTGGGATGCTGGCAGCTCTCCTCCTCCTCCTGGGGCCACCTGGAAATGTTTTCTGAAAGGCTGTAGAAAAATGAAGGCGCTCGTGGCTAATCCAATGTAGTCCTTGCTCTGCTGTCATCTGCAGCATGTATCAATTCTGACTGAAAAGCATCGATTATTTCTTGCCTTCATACAAAAAGCCTTGTTTGGTTCTGTACAGCGCTCCCTTCCAGGACAGATAATTGCTTCTCATTTTTCCTCTCCCTGCTGTATTTGGCACAGTCATACTCTGATTTGTTCTCTTAGATTGAGCCACTCTTGGGAGACTTCCCTCAAACACCCTATGCCGTGTATCACCCTGTAGTCCTTCCTTCCTTGCTCTCTGCTTTGAAATGATATCGATTTGCAAGAGATGGCAAAGATGGGCAGGGTCCTGTATGCAATTTTGCCATGCTTCATGCAATGGTAAATTCCTGATATAAATAATTCTCCTGTATTGGTAAATTTTCCCCAACAAAATGTCCCCTCTGGCAGAACTCTGTCCTCTCTTATTTTAAGACCTCTCATTCTGGAAGTCACCATCATCTCTGTGGAACTAGTTAATTATTATGGTGTTCTATCAAATACCGTATCGATTTATTTTTATTGATATGAGTGGTATTAACTCCAACTCTGTCTCTTCCCCATCTGACTGATGATGGTGACTGTTATGAAGGATGTGCAGTTTCTTGAGAGGGGAACGCTGGCAAAAGCCATTTGAAAATCTAGGCGAGGTCAGTATGCCTGCTTCTAAACAGTGCTTCACTGATGCACTTGAGATATCTAGTAAATAATAATGCATAGTTTGACCGCTGGGGTCCCATAGGGTATTTGGTCCTCTCTGAAGCTTCTCCTGCTCTTGCTCAGCAAGGCTTTCTTTTTGGCCAGTCTTACTCAACAGTGGCTCAACGAATACATAGAGGAATTAATTCCCATTCAAAGTGGGTTTTTTCTTCTAAAAATAGTTTTTGCATCTTCTATCATAAATATTTGTCCAGCTTTCCCAGTTATCACAGTTATAAGGCTGCATTGCTTATGAATGAGGAAGACGCTTTCGTGGATTCAAAATGAAGTCCCATCCCAGCAAACAGCAGTAGCAGCAGTATAGATTTTACACAACCTAGGGAATGCGGATACTGACAGCAGCACAGGTGAAAGTAAACATGCAAGTACTGAAGTTGAGGAACCAATGTGGGAACAACAAAAAAAAAACCATCAAGATGTTGTAATTACTCTGAATTATATTAAAAAAAATACCTGAAGCTCAATATGTGTAACTGAAATACCATTTCTCTTGCCCATTATTAAGACTTAGATTTGATTAACTCATGGGGGTAAAAACCCTTGTGACTTATGTTTTTGTCCCTTTTTTAAGGCTGAAATTTCTTCACCCCTCTTTTCTAACATGACTACTAGTAGCTGTTACTACCGTGGTATAGTTTTGTGAGCAACCACCATTTAAGTAACTCTAACCCCTGCTTGCAAGGAAAACTAATGAATTTGGAAAGGACTTGCAAATGCACAAAGGGTGGAGAAACCACCCCCCCCCCCAAAAAATAAATGGAAGGGGGCAGCTTTTGGCATAAGAACCAAGAGATTAGCTAGCTAGGAACCTGTTTATAGTGGAAAATGGCATTTGCTGTGACCTGTGGTAGTTGAGTCACAGAAGTGGTATTTTCTCTCTTAATCAAGGGGAGAGTCAACCCCAAAGTTCCCATGAGGTTATAAGAGACTGGTACTTTGGAGAAGCAAATCACCTAGCTTTTGTGGAGAAATACTTACCTTCGTGCCCTGCCATTTCATTGTTTTGATTTTTGGGATTATCTGGATCCTGTATTCAGGGTTTTTGCTGAATGTTGTAGACAGAAAATCTACTAGCCATGAATCGTAACTTCAACTTCAGCATGTGCTGAGCTTTGCGTTCAATGTTAAACACTGTAATTTGTTTCCCTCTGTTTTTGTTGGAATGACCTGAATATTGGTAGTTTGAAATATAAGCCAGCCTTCGCTCCACTGGGAAGGGAAAAACACAGCCTGCTGGTTAAGGACACTGCATCACCACATCTGCCAACTCAGTGAATGCCAGCCCGGCTGTGGCTGCACTGAGAGCTGCAGCAGCTTGAGATGTGGCAAAGCTCCTGGTGTGCAGCTATAGCAGGCATTGCAGCTGGGTAAAGCTGAGCTGGTTGGGATGCTCCTGGAAAAAAGCACAAGCAGTACAGGAATCCTCATGCCTTGGGAAGCCACACGGCGCTGGACATCAGCTCAACAGCCCATAAACATAGGGCAAGGTGGGTTTTTGGATGTAAGTTGGGAGAAGCATTTTGTATTTCATATGGACCAGCGAAGTGAATTATTTCAGCTCACTGCATTTTGAACATCTGTGTTTCTATTCAAGATTACAGTCCTTTAACCAAATTTTTTCAGGCCTAGTATTTAAATTTTTTTTTTTAAATGGAACTTTTCAAACACACAAAAGCTAAGAAAAAATTTGCTCTGTATCTGGAACTTTCATCACTGACTGATTGCTTCTCCCCCTCTTAAATATATGTCGTTTCAGATTTGTCTTGCTAGGAGATTCTTTGGGGCCACTTTGTATAATTTAGTTAGTAGATAAAGTAGGCATAAGTATTTCTGCTCTCATTAGCCTCATTTCCTTTGGCTATCAGGAGCAACTTTTAATACTCAGCAGGAGTTGTTGTACTGTCTGAAAATGTATTTATCAAACTTTATCTGAACTCAAAAAGACTAATGCAAATGAACATAAGAGTTACCCACTGCCAACTCAGCCTATGGGGGTAATGCATCAAAACTGTCTTCTGTAGTCTCTGTCTTGGTACACTTGCAAGTTTTGGTCCATTTTCCCTCAGCTGTGGTTGAGAATCACAACATACAAGGCTTCTCAAACCTTTTTCTTTATGCAAGCAATGCAAGCCAAGGGTCTGTTCTGGACATGCCATCCTGACCGGTGCCCGGGTCATGCCAGCATCCTCCCTCTCTCTCGCTCTCCTCCTGTCCTGTCCAAACTCTACCCAGCGTTTCCCTTGCTGGTCTTCTCAAACTCGGGGATGTATTACAATTTCTTGAGTAAGAAGGTGGTAAGTACTGTTTCTGCACAACGTGGCTGTAAAATGTCTAATGTTCTGTGATGGCAAACACTCTGCCCACACACCAGAGTGGTGATGGAAGTCAGATTTTACACCATAAGTGTGGTTGGTGGTGTTTTTTTTTGGTTTTGTTTTTTTTTTTAACATACAGATATTTAATATTGAATAACACAAGGAACAACTCTGGAAGGGACAGTTTGAGTCAGTCTTGTGTTAGTGAGATCCCCGATAGCCAGCTGCAACTGCCAGGTCCTGAGGAAGGCTTTCAGAAACGCAGAAGACTGACAGGGCGTCAAGCCCTCTCAAAAGTTAGCTTGAAGGTCTTCAAATCTGCTCATATCTATAATGACAGAAAAGCAAAAATGTGATTTTTAGAAATGAAAGGTAACACTTTCATATTCTTAGAAGTCCAGCAGCTGTTTTTTCCAGAAACATTGCAGTGATCACACACACGCAAAAATCCTGGAAGCTGCCACCATGGAAATGCAGACTGTTGGCGAGACTTGAGTTACAAACACGGGGTGCTTCGAGTTTGGCTTCCTAAGGCTGCTGCTGTGCGCTCTCCCTGCATGCTGCAACAGCCTGAGAGCAGGCCTCTGTGAGGAAGAAAACCCAATTTAAGATGCAGGCGCTGTTTTTTTGGCTCCCTGCTGCATTGAGGCAGTTTGTGTGATCCCCCTTTCCTTGCCTTGTGCGGCAAGGCAAGGGCTGCCAGGTGCCTGCAGGTAGGTCAGAGTCCTTGCTCATGGTCCAGCCCCACAGCTGGGCTGTGAAAACAGCTGTAGCTGCACTGGGATTGTGGGGGAGAGCTGTGTGTGCTGGTATGTAAGCGATCCCCTGTGCGAGAGAAGGGCAAAAGTTATGGTTCTGTGCAGCCTTTGGCAACTAGCTTTGGCAATTCATCCCCTTCCCAGCTCCCTTAGAGCTTAGCCACTCTCCTGTCCCTGCCTCGCTCTCCCACAGTCCTCAGCTCTGCACAGAGCACAAAATGGGTATATATGTATAAATAGGGAAGCAGTGAGAAAACAACTGACCTGGAAACGTGATTTCCAGCTAATCACGCCCCGGTCCTTTGGGAAAACAGCGTGATTCAGGTTTCTTCTGCAGTCTGTTAATTTCCCTGTGCATGGAGTTCCTGTAATGTGGAAGTTAAATCCAAAGGATTAAAGAGCTCTGAAATCCTCCCATGCTAAATGCATAACATTTAAATAAAAAATAATAATAATAAAGCATGCACTGGCAGTGACCACAACCTGTCTGCTTGAGTAGGACGATTGCTGAGACAGCAGAGTACTTGCTGCTGCTGTTGGGTGCCCTGGCTTTTGGTACACGCATGCAATCCACGATTTTTGTTTGCCTGGTTTAGTTTGTGCTTCCTGGCTTTTTGCGCACAGCGGATGCAGTTTCATGCTATTTCCCCTGGTGGGGGAAGCTGTTGGCGAGCTGCAGGCTGATGGAGAATGGTTAGCATTGTGATTCATATCAAAGGCTAAGCCTGAAATGTGCACAAGCAATATCTGTGTTAAGCCCTGTTTCCAGCCTGTACATTTTATCTTGGTGTACTCTTTTTACTGAAGTTGCAGCACCCTCTTCTGCTGTTTTATCTTCATACAGGTGTTATAAACTGTGATCAAGTTGCCTTCTAATCTTCTTGCTGAGAAAAATAATGAAATTCTGTGGCTGGGCTGCATGAGATGTTTTTTCCTGCAGTCATTTGTGTGTGTGCGTACACCTCTGCCCCTTGGAACTTGTTGAGAGGAGGGGTTTTTAATCTCCTTCATATCATTTCTCCTCTGTCAGGTGTAGATAGGTAACCCTAGTCTCACTCAATGCTCTTCTTTTAAGTCCAGCAATATATTGCGTTGGTTCTTCAGGCTGCAGAAGTGGTCTGGGAGCTCCTAGTGAGGTGTGTCTCGTTACCAGGTGCTGCTTGGTGTGAGCATACTTCACCCCACCTTTGCAAATCACTGGTCTGTGTCCCAGCTTTGTCAGCAGCCACTCGTTACAGCGGGTGGCTGGAAGCAGCTGACAGCAGCAGTTTGCTTTTCTGCCTGGCAGCAGCTCGGTCATCCTGTCCTGCATTTAAAAGTAGAAGTCTATGAATAAGGTGTGTTGTTTTGGAGGTCCTGAAGCAGTAAACTTAATATTTAAGGGCTGTGGGGAGTGACTTCCCACAGTAAAGGCTAGAGAAGATATTCATATGTCCTTAATGCAGGATATAATCTCATGGTTTTGAACACTGTGAAACTGAGTGATAAGTATTTTGCATCTTTTTACTAAATGTTGATTTCTGAGGCATTTTTCTGAAGTCTAATGTTAAGGTCCATGTAGCTCACGTGCATCTTATCTTTGCGTTAGGGAGGAAGTAAGAATGAAAATAATCAGCCTGCCTTGTTCTGAAGTCTTAAAAATACCGCTGTTGTTCAAATGAAGAAAGATTTGCAGTCCTCTAGTAATACTGAACATATATACAACAAGCATGCAGGAGAATTCACAGGTATTTTTTTCAGGATGTGTTAAGCAGAAACCCCTGATCACTCGCTGTAGCAGAGACAACAGCTTTCAGCAGCTTTCTCGGTCCGTGCAGGAACGTCTGTGTCTTAGTGGAGCATTTTCCAGAGCCAGGACAGGTCGGTGCAGCTGGGATGGGTGGGTTGTCCTGTCCCCACCAGTCCTCTAGCCTAAATTCTCGTCCACAGTCTGTCTGTAGTCCAGACTAATCTTTTTCTTGTACCTGTTACCTAAAAAGTACTAATATGGAACAGAGAAATTACTTTAAATTGATTTCTTAAATTCCTTTGTCTTTCAAAAGTTGCTGCTTAGTCTCAAGATTGCACTATTGTACTACTGCAGTTTGACTAATGTTTAAAACAGCTAAATGAGTAATGCAAATGTTTAAACATTAGCTTTAGTGAGATCACGATAAACAAGATTAAAACCTAGATTCCCCTGAAGACATTTATGGTAATTTTGATCATGTGAATAATTCCTTTGGCTTCAGTTACATTCTCTTCTAAGGTAACTGCTCTTATACATGGGATGTTATGATCCTGTAGAAGGGAGGAGTGGCATTAAAATCTTTGATTTTGAAATAATGTTGTTACAGTATTGAAATTTTATATTGAGGCTTCAGGCTGTCATAATAACCACTACATCAATGCATTGTTAATATAATTTTTCAAATGTAGGGGATCACAAAATTAAAAATCAGAAATGAAAAGTTCCTTGCTGATATTATGTGAATATACGAAACCATTTTTGGTGAGAGAATGTTTGAAGAAATAATTGTTCCTGAACAGGTTTGAATCTGAGTGTTCCAGAATAAATGATAAATGTAATCTTATTTGATACCTGCAGCAAAAGCAGTAATAGCTTGGATATTACTTACTATGGAGTAGCATACTTTTTTTTTCCTGTGGATACTAACCTGGTTCCTGTTGCTTAATAGCTGCTGAATTTTCATAGCTTTTGAAGTGTCAGTGAACTTGGTTGCTTGCAGTGTCTTACAAACAGATACTTTCTATACGTAAGTTCAAAAAAAGAGTTTATTTTATGCCAAGGGAAGGTGACACATTTGACAGCTTTGTATTGTGTATAAACTGCACTTACTGCTTTTTCCAATTGCAGCATCTATGTCCTTTTTCCCTAAGCTATTTTTTTCATTATAATGATTGGTTGCTAGTATTTCCTAATTTATTTTAGAATTTTAAATGAGCAATTCAAAAGGGATATAGGGATCGTGGTTTGGATTTGGGCTATTTCATTAATTCAGTCTGATAAATTAAGGTAGGTACCATCATAGATGTCAAATTGTTTCTTGATATTTAGGTGGAAAAACTATTTCCAGAGGAAAACCCAGTTCTGTAGTTGTGCTGTTGAACTGAGTTTATAGTTTATGGTGGACAATCATCCCCTTTGTGTATGAAAAGATGCGTCATGTCTTCTGTTGCAGGCTAATGCTATAGTTTTTTGGGGTCAGGAGCAAAACCTGCCATGAAGGCATCTCTTCCCCTTGTTCCCTGGGAGAATGGGAGAAGAGGAGGAGTGGGACCTAAGCCCTGGTAGCTGTTCACAGCTGGTCTCAAACTGGAGGCACTCTTCCCATTGGAAACTGATGGCGGCAGTTTGAAGTGGGAAGGATTCTTAGTTGAGGGAGAAGATGGTGTAGAAAAATACCTGGAAGCACAAATTCTAGAAATTAAATAGAACTAACCAAAAAATCATAATCATCTGCATTTGTTTTGCAGCTGGAGTGCGTTGGCACTCGCCTGTGTCCCAGCAGAGGAATGGGTGGACAGTTCAGGCTGGAGCAAAGGTTTCTTCTAGCTGCTTGCCTTAATCTGGGGTTGAGAGGCTGAGGCAAGTCTATTTTAATTAATAAAAACCCTAGCTCCTCTGGTGCCTGGGGAGGGTGCAAATCAGTTGGCAAAAACGGTGGCTGTGTCTGCATGAAAAACACACCATCTTTTGAGTTTCTTGTTTGACCTCTCTGTGAAATGTCTTGATGCAGTCTGTGTCAGGATATAAACTGAGCAAGAATGATCTGAGCATTGGCTTTCCACCTCTAAGCAGTGCTATTTCCTGAGACAGGGCTGAAATTGGAAAGGCAGATGACGCTGGATTTAACATACCTGTGTTTTTTGTCATGTGGACACGTGCAGTTGAGATGCCTTGGTAACTTACCTGTGTTTTTCAACACCGGAAAAGTAAAATAAATGGGAAATTAAATATGTGAAGATTGGAATTAGTGTTTCTTGTCCTGTCCTCATGGCTGGTGGTGAGTGCCTCCAGACAGTTACCTTGTGTTTGGGTGGTTCTTGCATGTTTGTGTCTCGAGGTGGGACTTCCTGTCCCTTGTGGGTGGGTGTTTTGGAGGTCTTTGTGATTAGCCATACTTTTTTCCCCCATCCTCTGACCTCATAATGTGGGTCCCTGCCTGGCGGTGTGCCTCTGCTCCTCTGGGCTGGAGGAGATGGATGGGCTGATGGCTCCCGGGATGGGGCAGGGTTCAGGCAAGGTGGCAGTGATAGCTGTGGAGTTGGAGTCACAGGACCCCCACCACCTTCTCAGCCAAGGAGGCCTTTATTGCCTTCAAGGAAGGAGATCTTCATTGCTTAAATCTTTCTCCTTTCTCAAAGATTTTAGGACTATTTGTTGACCAATGAAGACCTCAAAATTTTAGCTGGATGCACTTCTCAGTGCCTTTCTCCTAAGGAAGTTTTCAAAGGGCTGGCAGATTACCTCTGAGAAACCAGAGATGCTGTTTTATACATGTGAGATGCAGTCTGTGTAACGAAGTTGGTTATCAGCTCTCTGCTTCGATTCTCATTGCCTTGAAACGTTTTAAGTTGAACTTTAAAAAGTTAGTATTTTCAGAAAGTCCTAAATGTCCAGCATGACATGTTCTTCAAATGGGTTTCAAGTATCCTTTGCTGCCCTGGGAGAAATCATGTTGGGTGTGTTCCTGAACTTTTTTGAGTGAATAAAGTCACTACTCATTTTTAGAAATGAAGCTGTTTGAAAGTCGCTTGATTTCCATTTGTTTGCTTTATAGTTGTTATTCCAGCAATGTGATGAAAAAGAACTCCTCTTCTCAGGCTTGCTTTTGAACTCTTTATTTTACTCCTGTCTGTGGCAGGAGGATAAACCTGTATTAAAATGACAATCGTAGTTTCACGAGGGAAGCAAATGCCAACAAGGTGACGTGCATATCTGTCTTCAGGGCCTGTTTCCTGACTTTCGTAAGGGAGTAAGAATTGGTTTACTGATTTTTTTTTGGGGGGGGGGGGAAGTAACAACGTGGAGATGCTGCGGGGAGGTGCTGAGCTCCTAGAGGAGCCCCTTCTGGCAGGCAAACACTGGTCTCCCTGCAAAAGGTGGTGGGGAAACATGTTATGACTTGAGCAAGCCCTGAGGTATCTGTCTGCTACCAAGCAGAGCCAGGTCAGATGTGTAGAAGATGAGAGGTTTGTTCCTGGTTTTTATAACATAGTGGTATTTGCCTTTCTTTCCTATTTAGTGTCTTTACTGGTTTAAGGTTTTACAAGTCTCACTTTTTCCTCTGCCCCTCTTTACTGCTCACAGTCCTTCAGCAGCGAAGGCGGCTTCATCAGCCCATGCTTGCCGGTGGAGGGGGTTAGTGCCGGATCAAGGGCTCTAGGCTGGAGGCTGGCTTGCAGGGAGCCTTTTCTCTGCTGACGTTGGTGCGGGAGCCACAAAACCTACGGGCAGAGCGATCCTCTGCTGAGTGAATGCCCTCAGGTCCCAAGCAGGTGTCTGCACATGTGGCTCTGCCCGCAGCAAAAACCCAGCGCAAATGGCATGGTGTGCCCAGTTTGAATGAGATTAAAAGATAAGTGCTTTTTTTTTAAACAAAAAATGAAAATAAGTGTTTTTTCCTGGTGGTGAGCAGATGAATGTAGTGTCTTGGGGGTGGGCAAAGGCGCTGTAGTGCCGGTGCGGCTGTGCCCTGCAGAAGCAGCACCCAGCCCCATGTGGGCAAGCTGGCAGTGCCTCCCCTGCCTGCCTGCCCTGCCAGCTGCCACTCACCTCCTTCAGTGCGGACTTGGATTGCTGTGGTTTGCCAGCTAGAAAACTAAGAGTTAGAAAATAAACGTTTGGATTTTCACAGTAGATAGATAGATTTTTTTTAAGTAGTACTGTAAAACTGTTCCTTATGCACCATGCCTGTGGGCTGGTTCTTACCCTGTAAAACTGTCTGCAGCTGTCAATACATAAGGATTTTTTGCACTTAGTGGTAAACTTATTTTAAGTCCCAAGCCTCATGAATTGTGTTTCTTTAGTTTGCTTGAAACTTGGGGAATTACCAACTGGGGTAATATGGCGTATAAGGAATACAATTTGTAAAACAACTCAAGGTTATACTAATGTAAAAACTTAGTTAAAAACTACTAGCGCTGTGTTGTCTCAGGATTAATATAACTTTAAATAAAGCAATGCTCATGCAGGATGAGAATTATCAAAAACTCGTTTTAAAAAAAAAAATTGTTTTTTTTAGTGGATATTGCCACAAATAGTGGCATTTCACATCATACATAGTTGATAGCTCATATTCCAAGGGTTTGGGAGAGTTTTTGTTGTGGCTATGAGGCTACTAGGTTGGGAAAATATGAAAGGTAATGATAAATCATCATGCTGTAAATACTGTATCCCCATTTGATGGGCTTGAGTATAGTCCATTGCAGCATGGGAAGCTGACTTCAGTTGACGCTGCGTTGAGGTTTCTAGGCATTTTTCCTACTTCATACTAAGGCCAATATATTATTGGCATATTTTTCTGGATTATTGGAAAATGGCACCATGAAGTGTTGGGAAATTGAAATGTTTTTGAAAAAAAACCCAAGACTGAATTAATGAGATCTTCTAGTATATGGACTTTAATATTGTGTCAGATCCCTTCTTGTCTAACTTGACGAAAACAATTTAAGATATATGCATCCATCAGTTTGTATTGTCCATAGCTGTGCTGTGCATGCTGTATAACTTAAATTTAGTGAAAGTTTTTGTAGGGTGCCAGTATCCTCTTGCGAGCAGTGTAACAGCAGAGAATTTTTGTTAAGGTGCAAATATCAAAATCCTTTACAGGTACAGGTGTTGTCCCCACTCTGATAAACTGCTGGACTGCATGTGGTTTTTGCAGAATGTAGCCACTTGACTGAAATACTCTGTTGCTTTGGAAATAGCTTCTGTGATTTGCTCAACCATTTTAGAATAGTGTATCTTCATATTGATAAAGTCATATAAATATTTTCTTATAACTAGGAGGCTATCTGTAAAAATAAAACCATCTGTTCCTGATTGAACAGCCGTGCAGTTTGTATGTATTTATGGAAATAAAAGAAAATTTCTTGTAGCATCAGTCCTTCCCATTATTCTGTACCCTTCTTACCCTACATCTGCCATTTCTTTCCTGCCCCACTGCTGGTAGTTGAGGGATTTTTCCAGTTTTGAAGGGACTTCAGGAGAATGCAAGCTGATGCCAGTAGTATTAAGAAATTGGTGTTTGAAAAGGGGGTTGTAGTGTGAGGTGTTGTTTATATGGATTAAAATCAACCACTAAAAATAAAATTTAAGGTCAAAATTTTAAAAATTCTAACAAGGTGACAACTTTAGATTTGCTTGCAGGATAAGTTGGCTGTGATAACAGAGAAGTTGATTTTAGTTTTAAGCCATTATTGGCCAAATTTTTTGCTGATCCTTTCTGCTAGAAGGTGCAGAGATTGCAGATTGGGTTCTGCTAAGTAGCTGCTTGTGCCTCTGGGATGTTTCTCCTGGCCCCAAGTACTAAGCAGCTTCAGTCTTTCCCCAGCCTGCCCCCCCCCCGCCCCGGGATGTCCAGAATTGTTTCTTCCCCTCCCTTTCCTGAGGTTACAAGGGAGTTGGCTCTGTGACTGTGTATATGCAGTATGGATTATTCTTACAGAATCAGAAATATGTCCCTTTTAAGGTCAGGAGTTGCCATTTGTAATGCACTTAAATTTGTAAGAGAAGAAAATACTGTGTTTCCTCTTTTGCAGGTTGCAGAATCAGCATGTGTCTCTAATAGTTAAAAAGGTAAGCAGACCGTATTTGCAAATATCTAGTGAGATTCTTTTTTTTCTGATTGATGCATTCAGATCATAACTTCGAGGAGAGAATTCATCTTAATGTATTTAAAGAGGTATTTAAAACTTTATTTATTATTTTATATATAACTTTTATTTATGTTTGTACACTAAACCCCTTCAAAGATATTGGATCAGTACAGTTTAAAAAGAGAGAAAATATTGTTAAGAAATATTGAACTGTATCAAGTCGATGTATATGTTACAAAAAAAATACCCTTCTGACTGCAAATTTGTATCCAATCCATATTAATAAAATAAAGACGCAAAGCTGGCATGTAGGACTTGAGAGTTTGAGTGTTTGAGCCGAGCTTGATAACTGATTGTGGTGGGGAAGGAGGAAATATGTCCAATTTCTAAGTCTGTCTCTTGATGCGAAACATCACCCTACCTGTGTGACTTTTTTTTTCTTTTTATAAAATAACTTCAAGATCTTTGAGCCTTTTTTAACCTCCTTTAAAATGATTTTAGATTTTTCTTTCAATTAGCTATTATTTTCCTTAGCACCACTGAGTAACTGCATCTGTTATTTAAATGATGATGAAAATACTGGTGTTACTGAGAGATCTAGGCTGCTCAGTTTTCTTCTCTGAACGGTTACCACTTTTTCCTTGGAAGCACATCTTAAATACATTTCTGACAGTCATGGGTATTTGAAGAGTACTTCAGAAGTAATGTACATTAAAAATTAGATGTTCAGTCCTCAAACTAAGCCAGTAAGAAGGATACAGACAAAGGATACAAAACTTCATAATAAATATATGTTCCAAAATAGTTTACTGTAGAATAAATCTGCAAACATTGTAAGTTATTTCTGATTTGGAGCTGGGCTCTAGTCTTCCTTGGTCAAGGGGGCAATAGATGTAAAATCAATTATTTATGTAGTGTAACAGTAGATGGTGCTGTTGGAGCAGATTTAATCACCTGAGGAGTTGAACTGCAAGCTGAGGCATATGGTATCAAAGCTCTTGGGGTTCCTGGTGTGCAGCCAGCAGCTTTGTGTTTTGAGATTTGCTGTGGTGAGCAAATGCTCAGGCTGTAATTAACCTATACAAATTCTAGCAGTTGCTGCTAATTTATATTCATTCTTGCTGCAGTACACAAAACTTGAAGGAAAAGTTGCTGTTGGCCTGTAATGCCATCCTCGTGCTTGAAAAGTACATTAATTGCATGTGGGGAAAAAAATCACTAAGAGTGCTTACAAAGTACGGTGTGTGACTATTTCTTCAAAGTGTGTATAAAGTAAGCTGATAATAGTGGCCAAATCTATAAGTAAATGAGGTTTGCAAGGATGTTTTTGGTGTGTAGAGATTTTCATGCAATATATTTAAAAAAAAAAAAAAAAAGAAAAAGAAAAAAGTAGTAGTGAGTTTCTTTTGTGTTCTGTGACCAAACTCTTTTTGCCTTCTTTCTCCTTTCCCCAGCAGCTTTCCAACTTATCTGATTTGAAGTGAGTCTGGTGGGTACCTAAAGATATGATAGATTATTCCTATGAGTTTTGCGAAGAGTGCTGGGTGAAGGAGACACTTGCTAAGTGCTGTGTCTGGCAGAACGGCTGCAGCATGGCCTCAAGCCTCCTGGTGCTATGGAACCCAGACGGGAAAGGACTGTAGATGCCACAGCTACAGGGTCTGCAGGTGGAACTCACAAATTCTTAGCCACAAAACCCCATCTATCACAAGCCATAAATCCACAGAAACCTAGGCTGGCTTTGTTCATGAGAAGCTACTGAACTTTTCCATCAGTCTTGCTGTGTAGCCTCTGGTCTCACTTGGGTTAGTTTACCTCTGGGGTTTTGATGGAGGACACCTTAGTTGTTTAGTGTCTGTGTGTTCCTAATTCAGTGATGCAGGTGAGATGGAAGTATTTGAGATGTGTAGGTATGTAACTGAATTCCCCCTGGGAATTGCTTTTTCTTTGGAAAGAAGGCAGTCCAGTTTCTCCTTGATGCCTCTGTGGGCAATGAATCTGTGAAATACAAGATGTTATGGGATTTACTGCTTCCAAGGTACATATTAAAACTGAATGCTGTGTTTTTGTTCTGGTGTGTCACATTTGCCTCCTTGCATTCAGCTTTTAACCTGCTTTGTTCTAATCATGCAGACTTTGCAATATATTTTTGGATATTGAATATTGAATCTTATGCATAGTACAGATTGCATATTTTTTTATTTCCTAAAACTGTTGATGCGCCAACTGCAAATGAATGCAGTAGGTCATTAAGTTTCTCTCCCAAGTGCATTGTGTATGTTCCTTAGTAGTCAGATTTTAGAGACTTTATTTCTCTATTGAAAGTTGTCATTCTTCAAGCTAAAATTATCTCAGATCTTTTTCCTGATTCTCATACCCCAGAGGCACTTTGCTTTGGGGAGCAGTGGTCAGTAGAGTAGGAGCTGCTTTGGAGAGGAGGGCTACAGAAGTGAGCTGGAGACTTTTTTCAATCTACACCCAGTCCTGTGAACCAAATCTCTGGCAGGCTAGGGCAGATAAATTCATTGTTGAAGGCAAAATTGCTTTTGAACTTTCAGTACCTAATGCAGCAACTCTTCCCTGAAAGGGAAGGAGAAATACACGGTTATGTACATCTTTCTCACCTGTGGTGAGAACAAGGTGGTGAAAGTTTCAACAGCTGGAATAATTATTGTAAAAAGCAAAAAAGCAGCCTGTGAAACCACTGAGCTCTTTACCAAGTATGCTGTTTGCTCAAAGGAACAAAATGAATTCCCATTCACCTAAGGAGTGTTTTTTCCCTTTTTCTCTCTGTGTATCAGTGGTGCTTTTTCCTTCAAGGCTGTGTAGATGTAGATACCTCACCTTCCTTGTCCTTTCCCTGTCATGCACAGCTTAATGTGGATTTAAATGTCAAACTTGGCCTGAAACTGTTAATTAGTGAGGCACAGAACTGCTAACTTCAGTCTTAAATTAGGTCTGGTCAGATGGGAAAGCGCTCTGCCCGTGTACAGCTAGTGCCCATGCTGACACTGGAGCTGTGGGCTTCACTGGGGTTTCCTTGATGTTGGCCTTAATCTTGCCATGACTGTGTAGACCCATCGGGATGTAGCATTGCAGGGCCTGATGTCAGACTATCATCACTTTTAAATGAGGCTATTTCTCATTTTCATGAAGGGAGAGATGTTGCTATGTTAATCCAGAGCGTGCCTCTGGTCTGTGAGCCCAAGTAGGCAGTATTTAGTTAAGAAAGGAGAAATGCTGGAAGCATAAAACGCCCAACCTTCTCTGCTGCAAAGGAAGATCAGACCTTATTTCCCCCAGGAAGACTTGTTTGGGGAGTTGGTTATGGATAATGATGGGACTCATTTCCTCCTGGGCTTCTTGATGGTGGTGAACACGTGGTAGCATGACCGTGGCATTGGTGGCTTGTTCCACCATGGCAAGTTCTTCTTTTTAAATTGCGTAAACTGCACACGAATGGTCCTGTTGATATTTCTTCATCCTCAGTGAAGTAATGTCCATTAACATAGATGCTGAAATAAACCTTCAGCTCCTCTGAAGTAAGCAGGGAAGTTTGCAGCCCTTAGCACTTAGGCTTCTTGCAGAAATAATTTCAGTCAACAAGTTAACTCAATCTCGGAAGCTTTCCATCAGAGACTGGAGATGAAAAAGCTGGTACCTGGAATCTGGAGAGCAAGTGCCAGCAGAGGGAGCAGGAGGTGGAGAGGTAGGGCTCCTTCTTAGCAGGTCAGCCCAATCCCAGTGGTGAGCTTGAGTGTGTTGGTTTTGGTTAGTGAAGTACTGCTAATTTAAGATGCCAGTGGGGGTGTTTTTCCAAAAATGCTGTCCTGTCTAGTTGTCAAAATATGATGGTCCGTGTAAGTCATCTACCAGAGGTTTATCTAGATTTGATCATGTGCTGTCTTCCAAAGAGCCAAGGCCTGGTATACTTAGAAATGAAGGTCTGAGAGCAGGTGGAGGTGACTTGTCAGAGAAGTTTCCTCACTCTAGTAACACACTGAAGAAACCTGTGGAGCTTGCACCTGCAGACATCCCCTGCTGGAAGATATTTTTTGTCCTGCGAGGTTTAACCTGCAGACAAGATTAAAGGACAGCTGCAACCTCCAGTCTGTGCTGCTGATCCACAGGACCCACAGGATCCACAGGATGAACATGTGTTCAGTTGGTTGGTCAAATTGGGGAAACGGGATAATATCACAGTATCCCATAATGTCACATGTTGCTTTTTTGTTCATAAAAAGGCTGGAAAAAGCTACAGTTAATGTTGACATTGGGAACTCTCTCAGTAAGTCCCAGCATACAAACCCTTGTATGGAAAATGTGCAACTAAAACATTGCTCTTGGAGTTTTGCATGTTTGTGTATTCCTGCTATTCACAAATATATTTTGCACGTTTCTAGGCAATGTATGAAATATATAACTAAGAACATGAGAAGCAATTATAAAGGATGCTGAAGGTATCTTGGTTTCATTCACTAGGATATATAAACGTTTCCTTGCTTATGTCTCTCCTTGTTTCTGAGATATGTATAAGGCTGAAGCCACACCAAAGAGTTGCTGTCCTTTTTTAATAACAAAATAAAAATAAATTTGCCTTTCCACACCCAGTAGTGAGGATGTCTTCAATATTGTCCTTTTAAGAAAACTGTCCTTCCTTGCCCCTTTCACTTACCGAAGGGTTAATTGTCACATGTGCCTCTTGCGGCGGGTAGGGATGAGCTGCAGCGTTTGTTCATCTTTGTTCATCGAACTGTGCGGCACATCCTGCGGTTCGAGGAACGGGCCTTGGCTAGGTGAAGAGAGTGCAAAGCAATGCAGGGGTAACCCTCCTTTTGGGAATATATCACTGCCTCATTAGGAGGCAGCAAGGGGGTGCAGCAGGCTGGCGAGCCAGGCTGGCAGTGGTGGACTGTAGGTGTGTGCATGGCATCTCTTCTAGCCACAGCTTTCCGCATGGGGACCCTCTTCAGCACGGTCCGGCGGCGCTGTAAACGGAGGAGGAAGAAACGATCGGAGCAGAAAGGTAGTGTGTTAATTGCTGTACAGTCAAAACAAAGTACTGGGGGGGGTGCGTGTTAGAAAATGTAGAAGTTTTCAGGTGAGGTTTGAACCTTCATTGCTAAGTGCAACTTCTGTGTTTTCTGTTTGGATTTATAGAGTAAAAGAAATATTTTGGACAGAATCCTTCAACATCTCACAACATTTTATTTCATCTATCTTTCAAAGTTTGGAAAGAGAGTACTTTGGAACAAATATGAAACTTCTCTAAAGCTGTAGCTTTCTGATTTCTACTCCCTTCTAATAATAGTTTTGTTTCATCTGTCAGGTTATATTTTTTTACATATATGCCATTCTCTCTTGACATAAAACATTGGGTAGCTGCTATATTTTCCTTTCAAGGTATATCTAGTTTTTCCTCAATGATGAGGATAAACCAAGATAACGGTTAAGTCCTTCACAACTTCTTTTTTGTGCAAGTGAATACACAGAATATTCAAACAAAAGAAATGAAAGTTACATCTCTCTTTCTACTCATGTAGTGTGTACTTGCTCTAGCCAACATTTAGTTAAAAGTCTTTCAAGTAGTCTCTTGGGGAAATAAAAGCAAATACTGTTGTGTTGGCTAGTACATTTTGAAGTACTTCTGGTGTTCTTCCTATCTTTGGAAATACTCTATGGGAAATAGAGACTTCAAAACCAGGAGAGAGTTAAAAGTGTAAATATAGTGTACTTTTTCATTACTCCACTTAAATTATCATACATTTAGATGTAATTTTTCTGTTTCACGTGGCTGGCATGTAATGCATTTAGAAAAGGAAAGCTTTTTGCAGTACTGCTTGTGATCTAAATATTGCAGGGTGTCCTGCTATGCAGAATCACTTGGCTTCGGTGAGTGTATTTAGCTAACAGCTGGATTTTGGTTTTGACCCAAATCAGTTAACTAATATTTATGTCAATTATTCTTCATTGTTATTTTTGAAAGCTCTGTAAATCTCTGAGCAGCAATTAAGCTTTTTCCTTTATTCTTACATTTTTTTCCAAAATAAAAGTTTTTCCAGTGCTCTCAGAGAGTGTTACTCTAGTTGTGTCACTTATCCCAGAGCAGGTTTTTAGGAATAAAACTTTAGCATTTACTCGTACCTGTTGTCGGAGGTGAATGCACGGCTTCAGTGGAGTCCTTTTGGAAGCTGTCCCTGTTCAGATGCCACTGATGATTACCAAACCTCGATGCTGAAGCAGTGCGGAGACTCTGTGCCTGTAGGACCTCAGAGGTTTCTGGATGTCTGTTGCTAAATGGATTATTTACAGGCAGTGAATGAGTTTAGTATTGCAGTTTTGCTGCATTATGAAAGCTGCTCGAATAAAAGTTCGGAAGGTCAAAAAAGCTGTTCCTTCTTCAAAGTGAAATGATAACTGAATTATTAATGATTTCAGAAGTAATCAAGCGTGCCGTGGCAAGAGAGGAAGCTCTTTTCTGTAGTGAGCAGCCTGGGTTCAGACTCCTTTTTTTTCAAAAAATCTACTCCCAATTTCTGAAAGCATATGTGGGCCTATTTTATATGGAAGGGCTTTTAAAAATCTTTTTTTTAATTACCTAATCCTGTACTTCTGGAAGCCAGGTGAAAAATGAAAAAACAAAAATAATCCATGGACTACAGTGGGAACAAGTTTGGAAGATTAGTCTCCTGATGAATATGTGTACAAAAAGTGCTGAGAAATTAATTCTCTCTGCCCCAGCTAAATACTGTCTCCTACGTGTTGTATGTACTGTTTGAATGTTATTCGCTAGGAAAAGTAGATGTTATTTGGACTTCATTAATAAGTATATATAATTCATTCTCTTCAAAGTGTTTTTGACTTTAAGAGGGTGGTTGTTAGAAGTTAGTTGTAATGGAAATCAGTGATGCGTTACTTCTATAAAATGCACAGTCTTCTTGCTATAGTGATGTGGTGGGATAGGGGAGTTGTAATGAAAAATACACAGCTTTTCAGCATAGCTTCCCACCTGTGGTGCTCTAGAAGAGACTTCAGGTGTACTTTAATCCTTGCTTTAGGTGTCAAAGTCAAATCATAGCCTTGGTAGGAGAGTTTTAGGGTAGGGTCAAGTAAGGTCAGTCTAGATCAGTTGAGCAGTTGTTTGCCAAGGAAAGGGAGGAGTCTATGGATGCTCGTGGAGTTCGTGAACCAAGAATCTGTATCTGTTAGTATACTAAAATATTATATATATGCTAGTAGTTCTTTTTCTAGCTCTTCCCTGCCTGGGAAGATGGTGTGCGCACGGCTTTGTACACAGTGGGAATGTGCATTGTTGAGTTGAAATGTAGTGATGGGATCACGTAGGTGGCACATTCCAACCCGATACACTCTCCTGAACCCTTTCCACTCCATGTAGGGTGAGTTTTGGTGCCTGCAGCATGACGTTTAGGGAACCAAAGCATGGGAAGGCACAGGGTGGAGACGCAGGATTGGTAGGCATTCAGCCAAGCTCGGCTGGGCTTACTAGCCTGGGGTCTGTGCTAGGTGACTTCTGCAAAAGAGCAGGTCAGCGAGCAGAGCAACACAGGAGTAATCTGCTGTTGCAGTCCTGGGTGCTGGAGAGAAGTGCTGACCACTGCTCATTTTTCTCAAGTGTATTTTTTTATAAGGAAAGAATTGAGAAAAAATGTGGTCATTCATTATATGCCAAGAATATATTTAGCCTAACTCTTAAGCACGTATGGTTAAACCTTAAAAGGATGCAACCACTTCATTACAAAATGTGGACAGACAGCTTAGTGTCATTTGGTTACATTATTTATTACTTTAGCATTGCATCTCTTACGTGCCTTACAGCTCTTCTGTCAATCATCCTTCTTCCTGGCTGTTCATCTTAATTGATGCTTCCAAAATCTGTTTACCACACTTATTTAATTTAAAAAAAAAAAATAGATCTGTGCAAATTTCGTCTCTTATAAACTTCAGTATTGCCACCAACAGTTGACATTAATTTATACAAATATTTATGCAACTGGAGTTCCTGTTTACCTATGCTTTTAGCAGACAGGAGCTTGCTTTTCCTCTACTTCAGGCTGGAGGAACAGGATCTTCAGCTGTGTGGATGTGGTGCTGAGCCCAGATGGATAGCCCAGCTCCTCAGGAGGGTTTATCCCTGGTAGAGCAGCATGAGGCAGCTGTACAGCATTTCTCACTTCTGGCTTGGCTCAGGTAGGTTGCTGATCACCTCTGTAGTAATTCAAACAGGAATTGTCCAAGTCTTTTGTCCTTGAGCAAGCTGTGGTGCTGCAGGAGTAACTGGAGCCAGTTCGATGTGCTAAATAAGTTGACAATTATTTAGAAGTCCTATTACAGTCAACTAATTTCCTCTTGTTACACTGGACTTATGCTGATGCTATATAATGCAAATGTGGCAGTACAGTAAAATGTTTCCTTAGCAGCTCTAGTACTTTAGTAAGAACATTGGTTGTTGTTTGGTTTTGGTTTTGTTTTTTTGGTTTTGTTTTTTTTCCCCCTGGGAGGGGAAAAAAGTCTCTTTATACTGTGCTTCAAAAATAGTCACCAAGGCTAAAACTAATGGAAAAATTAAGCCAGGTCTGAGCCTACCTAGCAAAGCACCAAGGTTTGTGTTTAGAGTCAACAGCCATATAAAAGCTTATCTTAATAAATACTTAAGCTTTAAGCAACATCTGAGTAACAGCACAGACCAAGGCGGCTGCTGTGCCAGCTGCCTGGCTTGTGCTGCAGACTTGGCTCGTTTTCCTACCCTCCCTCCGAGTTCAGGCAGCAGCAAACGTGAGTTTTGAGAACCGGATTTGTTAGGACAGTGGTGATGCTCTGTCTGGGCTGTGAGGGTTGAACCCTGCTGGGCATCATGCTTCTGAGAGCGATAAATCAAAAGGAGAGCTAACTTCTTCCTATTTTTCTTCTAATTCAAGCTCAGACCTGATACTTGCATCAGCTCTCACTCTCCCAAAATTGCTCTGGCCTGGCACAGTGATAATTGCACTTGACTCTGGTCACAGATAAGACTTTCCCAGCCACCTGCTTGAACTTTTAATCTTTATTCAGTCACGTGTATGTGGTGGTGATGCGGACTTTTTAAAATTGATGTGAAGCTACGTGTGGTCTTTAGGAATACCTCAAATGCCTTTAAAGCATTTTATTGTCTTGGGAGTATTTTATTTTACTGTTTCATACATATTGAAATAAATAATTCTGAAAAGAATCTTTACTCAAAAGGAAAATTAATTTTTCAACAACCTTCTGGGTTCTTTTTCTAATAATTAACTAGTTTATTTTCAAGGAAAATTTATCCTGAACTGATACTCACAAGCTTGGAAAACATAACATCTTTTGGAATACAGTACTTCTAGAAGCATCTCATCTTTTTTCAAACATATTTGAAATGCTTGCTTTTTAAACAATAAATATGCTTTGGTTTCAATTAATAGTTAAAAAAAAATTATCACTTTGTTTTTGTTGTCTTTGCTAATCAGTTCAAGGGAGAGTGTATTAAGTCTTCACACTTGCTTCACTTGTATGTTTTAAAACACCAAATGTGGTGTCATGGTTTAACCCCAGCCAGCAACTAAGGACCACACAGCCGCTCGCTCTCCCCCCAGCCCCCCCACCCCCCAGTGGATGGGGGAGAGAATTGGAAGGGTGAAAGTGAGAAAACTCATGGGTTGATATAAGAACAGTTTAATAATTGAAGTAAAATAAAATAGAATAGTGGTAATAGTAATAATATAATAATACAATAATAATATACAAAGCAAGTGATACATGATAAAATTGCTCACCACCTGCCGACCAATGCCCAGCACATCCCTGAGCAGTGATCACTGCCCTCCTGGCCAACTCCCCCAGTTTATATACTGAGCATGACATCATATGGTATGGAATAGCCCTTTGGCCAGTCTGGGTCACAGCTGTCTTGGCTGTGCCCCCTCCCAGCTTCTTGTGCCCCTGGCAGAGCATGGGAAGCTGAAAAGTCCTTGACTAGTGTAAGCACTACTTAGCAAGAACCAAAACATCAGTGTGCTATCAACATTATTCTCATCCTAAATCCAAAACACAGCACTCTACTAGCTACTAAGAAGAAAATTAACTCTATCCCAGCTGAAACCGGGACATGTGGTTAGTAAGTACGTGATGTACTGTGTACAAATGTACAATATACAGTACTGGCAGGGGTAGCTTGAAAACAAGCGAGTATCACTTTCCCAAATTCATCATGGTGTACAACAGGCCAGTAACACTATGGAGATGTTGGAGTTTGATTCTGATTCCAAAATGCCTTGTTGGTCTATGCTTGGTTGTCATGAAATATTCATCGTCACGATGAAATAAAATACTGGTGCCTTCATGATAATGCATAAATGTTGTTTTTTGTAACCCACAAAAAAATTTCCCCTTTTGTAGACACGATTTTTATACTCTTGGCACAGCTGGATTTTAAATATATGTTGACTGTGGTATCTGAGCTGATATGAATGAGTGGTGGTGCTTCTGTTACTGTAGAGAAATGTTTTCTCTTGACTGCTATACATAACTGTGCGTAATACTGTCCATAATATACATAATAGATAATCTGGTTGGTGGTAACATTAGTATGCCAAGAGTTGTAGCCTTATTAATAGTACAGAGTTAATTAGGATTGGAATCAGGCTTTCTCTACGGTAATAGGAAAGCAAATTTAAGCAGCTTTTATAGAGCAAATAAAAGTAGCCTGTTTAGCAAAAGTTCTGCTCGAATTTCTAATCTCTTTAAGGGAAAAAGGCTTATGTGATTTGCATGATCCTCTCCCCTTCCTCTGTCCATCTGCTTTAGCGAGGACGGTGACCAGGTGTGAGAGAGATGCCCAATCTGGTGCTGCCGCAGTGGAAGCATGGCATGCTTTGTCGTTAAAAATTGATGAGCCAGGCATTTCCAGGTCTTATGGAGACCTGGATCAGACAGGGATGTGATCCTGCCTGTCTGATAGTAGCCTGCCTTGAGCTGTTGCGTTGCAGGGAGCCTGACTGATGGCAGAGGTCTTCTTGAATGTGTTGTGCTCATGTTCAGAGTATGCACTAGGACAACATCTCTGATTTTCTGAAGTGGTGTCTTTCCAAAGTCTGTTGCTTTCCAAATGGGACTGGGGAAATCTCAGCAGCTCGGTGTTTCTGGCCCTTCATTTGTGTAGCACTCCAACAAAAAGCAAAGTAGGGTGCCTGGGCATCCTGTCCTCCTTTCCTTCCACTGTGCTCTTGGGCGTGCACATCCTACATGAAAGTAGTTGTCTCCAAGCTGTAGGCGTTTCTTTTGACTTTCTTTGGAAAATAACTGTTTTTCCTTCCCAGTTCTCTCTCATACCTTCTTCCTCAGTAAGTATTTGTTGTTCATTGGTTATTGCTGGCACTTGTGTACTTGGCATTGATGCAAACGTCACCACTCCAGCCCCCGGTGACAGTGGGTCTAGGGACAGGTGGTACTGCAAGAAAGGCAATGAAACACATACTTGCTAAGGTTAAATAATACACACATTTGCAATTTCTTGTTCAGCATAACACACTAGCACAGCAACACATTCACCTGCAGTGAAAAGCCTGGTATTTCTCTCAGTATTAAGCAGTAGAGGCGGCTCTGCTGCCCCATTCAGCACAGTGGGGCATATTTCAGTGTGTGGATGAAATCCAGAAGCTGTTGAAGTCAGAAAGAAAGGGAACTCTCATCAGCTCCCACTTGTATGTTTCAAAGGCTTTTCTAACTTCTAAACTCTATCTAAATAAAGAGTGATTGGAGTGATTTGTTTGTTTTACTCTGCTTAGTAAAACACACCAGTTTATGGCAATTCTAGTTACTGGTTTGTTTGTTTCCGCATTATTGCACTGGGACAGATACTATTGTGAGACAGGGACTCTGCTAGCCAGCCTGAAGTGCAGTGGCCAGGATTGTGGCTGCTGTAACCTGCAGCTGGGATAAAACATGATGGGAAGCTCTGCATCCCCCTCAGGTCCTCATGAGTATTTTAGCTCAGATGAGGAATAGCCCACCTACAGCAGTATGTCAGTGGTCCTCCAATGCTAAAGGGATTTGCAGTGGGGCTGGAGCTGTCTCGTGCTGTGTCAAACGAGGCATAAGCATCTTAGGGGGTGAAGCCTATCAGTTTTAGTGGTGTGGGAGGAAACATAAATGGTATATTAAATGGTGTTGCGAGGTCAGCAACATGATGTGGGCTCACAGACCTGCTCCTGGGTAGCACTTTCTAGGACCTTTGGGCATTGCAGCAGGAGAGAGCTTTGGGGTAGGATTTGAGAGGATATTACAGCTTTTTGGATACTTACAGGGAGCTCATTCCTGATGTGATACAGCTCACACGAAAGCCTGGTGTGACAATCACAGCTGATGTCTTTGTGGCATGAAGTTCCAGTTGGTCTCACAGCCGTATGGAAGTGGTGATGGAGCTGGGCTGGGTGTGAAGAACTGCACGAGTTTTCTGTGAAGCGAAAGGGATGGAGGAAGGAGAGCAACCCACTGTGTAGAAGATGAGTGTGTGTATGTGTACCCAGGCTGGAAGTGATGGCCTAAGAAGCTCCTTGAATATGCGCAAGTTGCCTGGAAAACAGGATTTGTTACAGACCAGTGGAGAGGTTGTAGTACACAAGGTAAATGATGACAGGGGCACAGAAGAGAGATTGCCACTCTGAAACCCACAGTCTACCCAAAGCTTTGATGCATGTAAGATGGACTTTACATAGTCATTTTGTACATAGTCTTTGGATTAAAAAAAAAAAAAAGTTGTGGAAATTCTGTGATTTATTTTAGGTGCTCCTGGGAGTCTCAGGAGAAGTAGTATGTGTGGGTCAAGTATTTTAGCTCTGTGCTCCTTGAAATTCTACACTGCTGGTGACAAAATTAGCGGGGAGTTTTACTGCTTGTCTTACTTGTCATATTTTTATGATCTGCTTGAGTTTATGCTGTCTGGCTAGTGGGGAATCTGAACAGCTTCATTGTGCTCAGAAGTGTGTTTTTGCATCTTTCGTCACTGCCTCTCCTCCCTGTTTGTGCAGAATCATCTTAGTTACTTAAATCAGTGTCTTCTCCAGACAGGGCTGGGGAGTGAAAAGGAATTGTCTTGCCTGAGCAAAGACACTCGTTCAGGTCACAAACTGCGATGATCGTAAACATTTTGCAGTGCTGGTAGGAAATTCAGGATATCTGCAGGCATGTGGACTTTGTTTTTGAAACAGTGTGTGAAATGGAGACAAACATAGAGATATATTTCCTTCTCATTCTACTGGTAGAGGCATAGCATTAATTAGTGTAATGATTGCTAAAGGCACAGTTTACATTTTCAGTAAGGGCTGCTTACTGCTGCTGTGAAAAGTGAGCTGTGAAGATTGCAAATAGTAGTGTGCTGAGGATTTATTTAGTTGAGGATAAACAGATTTCATTGGTTTAAATTACTGAATAACAATATTTAGCATGGATGTTGAAGTTGCAAACTTACACATCTATATGTATATTTTAACATCATTCTTCATTTCTCAGTATCTGGTATTTATTTTTGGGCTACAAGTTTCTTGGTGTTTCTGTTATACACCTTTAACATTTACATTTTAATCACTTACGTGCCAGTGGTTGCAGTTTTACAAAAACCTGTTTTTTGAAGTGACCGTTTCACTGGGCAAGTCATGCAGTTATCCTGTCCTGAAGTTATCTCCTGGCAGGTCGGCGATGAAGTTTGAGTGTGTTGATCAATAGATCGATGGTTCAGCCAGCTGTTTGGACTACATGGGTGATTAGTGCTGCTTCTGTGGCTGCGGTGCTGGAGGAGGACTGCACGTGCGTCGTCCCTGTGGGTTATGCTACTGACGAGCAATTAGCTGTATTTTTTGTTTCTGTATCCCTACATATCTTTCATTTTTGGATGGAAGTTTTTGTGGTATTTTTTTTTCTTCTTATGTTAGCAAAGATAAAACCAAATTGACTTAAAAAAGAACAAAACAGAACATTATGTTTGGAGTTTAGACCTGAACTCTGGATTTGCACCATGCTTTTGCATGCTTTGCATGAAGTGTCTACTAAGATAATAAATAGGGGTGGAATTGCTAGTTTCTTTTTGTGAAACTTGGTAATAACATACTATGCATGCGGATTACTATAGTATGCAATCTGTGCATTAAAAACATCAGTGCAAAGTTCTGCCTTTTGTTTACTAGCTAAAGCTGACTGCAGTTTTAATGTAGAGTGGAATTAAAGCTAGATTTTCACCCAAGAGTTGGGAAGAGAGATGGAACAAATCCATTGTTACAGAGCAGGCATTTGGCTATGTTAAAATGCGTGTTGACTTTATTGTGTCAACCTTATCAAGTGATCATGTTGGTTTATATGGTTCCTTGTCTTGATAACTTTTGACTCTGTTGTCTGATTTCCACCACTTAAAGAAGTCTCAAAGCACTGAAGTTCCTAAATATTTGATGTTGGCAGCTGGATGAGAGACACAGATGTGTGTACTCACTGAGGGAAGGGCAAAACGTAATATAATAGAGCAAATACTTTAGTGCTGTAACTTGTGCCAGCCCATGCAGAAGCGTGAAACCAAGCATCATCTTTTATGCCACCTACCTTCCAGTGTTCCCACACTTTTGAAGGCCCAAAAAACCTCTGCTTCCCACCTTGTTCTCCCCGTCCCTTCTAGCTGCAGTCTCAGCCCTTGGTTTCACAAGGTGTTACCATTCCTGGCAGTATCCTCTTAAGACATCACTGTGCCTCTCTTCTTCCCAGCTGCAGCACCCAGGTATTTTTACTGGTACCAGTAGCGATGTACAGGTGGTGAGAATCAGTTCCCTCATCTGATCTGGCATACGTGACCACAGCCTTGGTCTGAATCGGGTATCACTTGTTCTGCCGAATCCTCAGTATCCTGAACACTTACCCGAAAGTATCCATGCAGTTGTTAACTTAGATGTACAGTGTAAGTAAAATGTCCACGGATAATTAGAATTGATACTGTCTATGGTAAAAGTAAGCTAAGTAAAAGACTGAAACTCTGCTGGGAGATAATTGTATTATTGGAAATAACAAAAGAAGGTTGAACTTTTGCCCTGTGATTTCTGTGGACTATTCATAATAGTTTCGGAGTAGGATCAAAGATGCACTTAAAATTAGGACTTCAATCTTAATTGAATCTGATCGTCAGCAAAAGGAATCAAAGTTTACAGATGTTACACAAGACTAGATTATGACAGAATGATTTTGCATTTGTATTGGACTTAGCTCTCTTCAGGTACTTTCCAAACACTTAATTGTGATAAAGAATCAGCAGAAAATGAATACACTGTATTAAAAAAAAAATTGCAATGCAGAACGTAGAAAGTGCAATACTTAGTTGTTACTGCTTCAGAAAAGCTAAGAGGCAAATGCACAACAGATTGGCAAGTACAAGACAAAGTTCCACGGTTTGATCCACTCCAGTGTAAGAATGCAAAACCCGTTAATGCTCCACCACTTTTTCCTCACTATAATAATGGATCTTTTGTTAAAAATATAAGTCCCTGCATGGTTTTGGGCTTCAGTGCTCCCTGTTGGAGCACTCGTGGCATTACGAGATTGGAGCAATTACCTAGAAAGCAACAGTTATAATGTACTTGATTAGTTTTCAGGAAAAAACAAACTGGCATAATGAAAAAAACAAAACCAAACCACAAACCCATCACCCTTAAATAAGTGCTTTTGATTTGGGTAAAAGCAGTGCCTTCTTTCAAACCAAATGCTAGGTAGATTACTTATTTTGCATGTCAGATGCTTATATTCACCTTTAGTTCGATCTCTCTTGAAATGGAAGTCCCTGTGGATAATAAAATCTATTTCCCTGCAGCCAGATAACCTATATGTAATATCATCTGAATGTTTCAGTTAATAAGAAAATCTACATGTAGGAGAGAGGGCTGCATTACCCACTCTTGTCCTTCGCCTGGTATGGGGCTACATCTTTCAGTCGTTGATCATCTCAGTTTTAGGAGGGATCTTGGGTCAGGATTTAACCAAACCAAACAGGCATTCATCAGTTTGGTGCTGGGTAAAAACTGCATCTTCAATGTTTTGACTGCTTGAATTGTCTGTGTGGTAACCTATAGAGTGGATTTGACATTATTTTGGAGTTTTAAAAAAAATGGTAGTGAGATAAAGTAGTTTACATACTCTTTCAGATAAAAAATATTGTAGTTCATCATACAAAAACCTGAAGTGTTGCAAACCTTGTTGAATTTGTGATTCTGCAGAGTGCACCTCAGCTACTGAAATAGGCACTTTGGGGAAATACTATGTGAAAATTGAGCAAAAACCATGGACAGCCCAAAGCAAAGCCAGTGCACAGGCTGCTGCTTTTAAAGGAGATTTAATACTTTACCCTGTATGTTGGTACCTTAAAGCTTAAATATCGCACTCTCTGTTTTCCAGACAGAAGCAGTCTCCGCCAGCCAAGAAACCAGCAAAAATATTTCACAATGGATGTAGATGATGAAGAAAACATGAGTAAGATGTGCTTATTTACACAGTAATAGTTGCTTCTGAAGGTGACTTTTTCTCACTAGCACAGGGACGACTGTGAAGAAACTTCGGAAGCACAAATTAAAATTATTTCTTTGTATGTTTTAAAATACAGTATAGAAGAGTGAATTGGAGCTTTTGCATTAAAAGTGTTTTAAATACACATGGTTACATGCTAGTGTAGTTATACCTTGTGTCTTGTATTTTTCTTCCAACAACTGACCAATTAAACAAAATATTTTCCTGTTTTGAACCAGCAATGAAGAAGAGAGGGAGAATATCAGTAGTGCTGATGCCAAGGGTTAGGGACCAGTCAGAAGGGAGGGGTGAGACGAAGGAGATGGAGTTGAAGTGCATAAAATAAATGAGTGAAAGCAGAAATGGAGGAAGGAAAAGCAAAAAGAGGAGCTAGAAGAGCTCACCTCGGGTCTTACATGGCTGATTATTCTCATTAGGTGCTGATTGTTCTGACCCTGAACTACTGAATTATGAAAATGTGTTTAAGCACAAAAATAGTCAAATATAGTGATCACCTTGATGCATACACTGGCAAAGTGCTGCAAGATTGCTAACTCTGTGGTATAATTAACATCTGATAACCTGTGGAGAAAAGTGTTCTCATTAAAACATTATAAAAATATTTTTACTATTATTGGCCTTTCAACTATCTTTTTTTTGTGAATGAGAGAAATGTTCTGTTGCTGCTATGCTGGTGTGCTGTGCTTGACTGTAAATAATTGTATATGATATAATAACAAAGGTGCTTATTTTTCCTCTAAGCGACGATGGCTAAACGGCGCATCTCTGGCAAAGCTGACAAAGCCCAGCAGTGTAGGAGGCTTTGCAGCAGAAGAGTCGTAGTTCAGTCTTAAGGAGTTACAGAACATTTTTATTGGGAGATAAAGAAGTTAGATCATTGTGTTTAAAAAACAAACAAACAAACAAAAACCCAAACACCCCACCCCCACCACCTCCTCACCAAAACCCTAAAAATATTATCTGATCTAGAATGCATCTTTTTTCTTGAACTGAAACAGTGAACGTAACTGGAATATGCTTGCTAACGCTTTCTTTTCCTTGGTATAAAAGAAATTACTTCAGATGGATGCTTTAACCATTTCTAAAAGTGGTCTCCCTAATGGGGACTTCAGAAAAGTAAGAAAGAGCTGTAACTGGATAATTCACATACTTTTTCGGATAAAACATCCCCTTATCTCAATAAGGAGTATATTTGAGCATGAATAAAAGGTGCCTTCCGGAACTGGAGAAAATACTATCTCTTTACAGGGGCATTCTGTAAGTGTCCTTAAGCAAAATACACAGTTTTTGTCTGCTTCCGGAGTTTTTTTTGTGTGTTAGTGCTTCAATATGGGAAACCATTCACTGAACTTTTTGTCTTGTCAGGAGGCTGGCTCTGTGGAGTTATTATAGGTTTGGGGCATGCATTTGTATAACTGCAGTTGTCTCCCAGAAGTATGTTGTGAGATGTCGTCTGTACCATGTTTTTGAAAGGAAGCTACAGATAACAATGTCTACTTGGATGAGCCCAGTTAATAGAAGGTGCAAGCAGACCTTCCTGTGTCTGTATGCCCACACAAACACCATGAATTTGAAATGTTAAATCATCGGATTTGGGGAGAAGGAATCAAAGTTCAAGTTCTTAAGTTTTTCACCTTGATTCATGCAAAGATTTTTAAATTTTTTTTTTATCTTTCTGTATTTTTATATCTCTAAAGATTGTGAAGTGCCTTACAGGAAAGGAAGGTGGGCATATGCAATATTTGTAGCTTGCAGTTGCGTAAGTAGAATTGCTCTACAGAAGCCAGATTTAAAATTGTATTAATTCAGGTGAAATGTAAGACAGTGATAAGGTTACATTAATATCCCTGAGAAAATAGTGTTTCAGACTTCAGGTTTTAAGGTCTTCCTCTTTACCTGTTGAACATAGAGAAGATGTTACAAGAGATTTGGGGAAAATTTTTTTTCAGAATGCTTTTATTTGATTTTCTGTTGCTTTACATGGAGGGTATGTCTGCAGCACTCTGAACACCCCAGGAATCTGTGCCAGAAGCCCATCTGTATATTATCTCAGCGTCAAATCAGAGCACCCTGCAGAAGCATCAATACAATAGAAAGAAATAATTTGCTAGGTATAAATTCACCCTGTTGCCTATCCTTATCGATTACCTTATGGGCAAGGGAGAAGTGGGGTATTTTGCAGAACACTTGGGACGCTAGCATGTGGCTGTCCTAGCCTTTCTCTTTGATCATTTTCCCTCTTTTTCTGAAAAGATGCTCAGAGGACATCACATGTTTTTTTCTGCCTGCTTTTTATGAAAAAATTACTGACTTAGAATTTCCCCAGGCCAGTAAATGAGAGCAGCAGTATGAGGGGTAGCTAGAAACATCTTTCAGTTCAGCTAAGAGTCATCTAAATTTAATTAAGTGTGCTCCAGATCAGATAGAGCAGGGAGAGTGTTGTCTCGCAGCAAGCAGGTAATGGAAGTTCCCCAATGAATAAAGCATCTTAATTACAGACACTTTTTAATTACAGGAAATAAAACCAAAAATAAATGAACACACTCGGATAGAAGTTTTCTTTCTTTACTGGCATGAAAATTTCCTGTGCCTCTTTCCTTCTTCAAGTGCTCTTGGGTTTGTAAGCCTCTCAAACAAGATTTCAGGGGCAGGACTTCTTCCACTGAAGTTGTTGGCATGTGATACTGTCAGCTATCATGATTTTTACTAAGGCAGCTTCCACAGACGTCAGTCAAATCTCTAGTCAAAGCTCTCACCTATTTTTAGTGACTAGAAAATAAGCTAGTCTTATGAAAAAAGCCTTATTCTTAAATCATGGGTAGTATTAATGTTTAAGAAAGCAGGATCCCATTATCAAGTGTTTATATCTGTATTAATGCTACTTTAAAGTGTTGGAAACACAGCAGCCGTGATGAACCTCAAAGAGCTCTCTAAAGCATTCATTTCTTGAAAACTTATTTAAAGACTGGAAAAGGCATAGACTTGAAAGTATATTTAGGATCAGGCTGGTTTTAAACCTCTTTTTTGAGTATGTTAGGAGATCCACCAAGACTGTGTAACCTTTCTGAGGCAAGATGTATGAAGTTAACATATGGACACTTGTCAACCCCAATAAAAGTTTATTAAAAAAGAAAAAAAGGATAATGAAGAGCATTCATTACTGAATGCAGAGATTTTTGTTTATAAATCAGATGGTATTTTTTTTTTCCTGCCAGCTCTCCCCTATGCTTTATACTTTCTAAGAGTGTTTTAGCATTCACAGTTCTCATTTTCCTGCCTTATTTTAGCTGTGATGCTGGCAGCACAAAGATTAATACTGGTCTCCAAATCAGACTAATAGACTTTGAAATGATCTAAACTGTTTTTTAGAACATGCATGGTCCATGTCTGCCATGACCTCTGCTTTAGAGCAATAAAATTTTGCTCCTTTTGAGTACTGATGCTCCCAGCTTGAACTATGATGGGATCCTGCATCTGAGCTTTCGGAGGGTGAAGATGCCCTCCCTCATTCTCTTTTGAATGAGTGATAGACTCACCAAGTCTTACAGTCTCTAAACCAGTGTTACTAGAATGAAAAAGACTGCAGAGTAGAGCAAGAAGAGCAAACATACAGTGCATCCAGCTGTGGGTCTGCTCCACCCATGTCAGAAAGCAGGCAGGGGAAATAAGGAGCTGCTCTGAGAAGAGGATGATCTCAGGACAAGGGACTGTTAGATCCCTGCGGTGTAGAGGAGGGATGACAAGGTTGAAATATTAGACATCTCTGTAAAATCATGTATAGCAGAGGATGTTTAATATTAGAATCATCAAATTGAAAAAATAGCAAATAAAAAACAATAGATGCATTAAGTGAGACTAGCAGATGGGGGTTCAAAGCAAGAAATGGGAGATGTTTTCATGAAATGTGTAATGACATAGTGGATACCAAGGGTTTATGGGGTCTTGAAAAGCAATTTGAAAAATTTCTGGGTGGAAAAAACCCATCGGTGGCTCCCTGCCATGCTCTCTGGGACAGCCCAGAGCTGCAGCTCCCTGCAGGCTGAGAGGCTGCCCTGGGGAAGGGCAGCTGTGTCTTTGCTCTGGTCTGATACCCTCTCTTGGGGTCTGCTGGTGGTCCTGTCACAGGCGGGGAGCTGGACAAGGTGAAGGTGAGGTAGTAAGGCTGTTCTTAACTTCTCTAACAAGGTGAGATGCCTGGAAAAGAGAGAGCTGTTTCTGAACAACAGGGAGAGGCTGGGCTGGAGGAGTTACTCCATGTCTGAGTATGGACAAGATTAAACAAGATGACTTCTCTAACTTTAACAGGCTAATCTTTCTTACTTTTTGACTAATCTGTCAGACCTTCTCCAGCCCTAAAGTAATTAGAGGACCTCACTGCTGCTGGGAAGGACAGGCTAAAGAAAAGGACTGAAAGCACATCTTCACCCTGAGCCTGAGAAGCAGTTGCTCTTTCTTGCAGTCCAGTGACACTGTGGGTTGAAACAAACCCGGGTCCTGGTTCACACAGAAAGTCTTTTTCTTACCATCACATGCAAGACTTGGATTTGGATCACCTCCATGATGTAGAAACTTGCCTACTTTCATAGTCTCTGGGTTTGACTCAGGCTGCTAGCTCCTTGCTTGCTTTCTCTCCTAGTTTCTTCCACATTGCAGGTTCTCCAAAGCTAACAAGCCTAGTAGCTCTCAGGCAAGGAGTAGTTTTCTTCCCATCTTTCTTATTGAGACAAGGTAAGCGTGCGAGTTTCTTTCCTGGTTCCTACAAGTCCCCCCTCTCTGTCAGGGCATCGTTTCCCCTACCTGTGTCATGAGATGGATTAGGAGTTCCTCCAGCTGCTGTACTTACATGCAAAAGTTCTTTTTTTTTACGTTCAGCTGGAGTCTATTCAACTCGTATTTTCCTTCTGTGGTTTCCACAGGCAGTGGTAGCAGTCTTCATATAAAAATAAAGATAAAAACAGAGGCCATTAATTAATGTTACCTAAATGATTTCTGTTTAGCCTAAATGTCATATCGGTTGATAGCAAATTCCTGGTGCTGCTAGTAAGAGCAATATTCCAAAAATGGTGTTTTAGATGAGATGTAATATTTGGACATTACAGCTTCAGGTAAGAAACCCACTGTAAGGAAAGATTTAAAAATTCACTCTATTGTCCTTAGATTCCTTCACTCTGTGTGTGTATATATATATATATATATATAAAGAAGAGATATGCATGAACACTGTGTATTGACAGTTGTGGCCCTATAGCACACATTCTACAGGCAATATAATTTGTGGCTGAACATTACAAGAGATACTTTATTAAATTTAGCAGATTTCTAGCAATGAAATGCTTCAGAATATTTAGTGTTTCATTCCTGACCGAATTAATTGACTGGAATTTGATGTTCAGTACTGTACAATTCTTTGTTGTGCTACTGTGATTTAACAAAATGTGTTCTTACTTTTGCTTTTTCTTTTGATCTTTTTTTTTTTTCTTCTTTTTTTCTCTTCGAGCACCGAAAGGAGTAACCTATCGAGCTTTTGCTGGAGGATGTTATAAATGAAAATTTAGTAACCATTCCATCAGCTTTGTAACCTGGGTGAAGTGATGTGTGCACGTTAGAGGATTCTTAGGGAAGACTTAGTGTGGCTGAAATTTGTCATTGTGAAAGAGAGCTTCCACCTTGGTTTGCTCTCCTTTCAATTGATATTTATCACCTAGTATCAGTGTAGATGTAATATAGATATTTTTAAGTTTTGGAACAGATGAGTGAGTGAGTTAGAAATACTTGACCTGCTAAATTTGCCTGTTCATTCACAAATGACAATATAAAGCAAAAATAATTAATTTCCTTAGTTTCTTTATCAGGGTAAAAATGAGGTCTTTGCAATTATAGCAAATGTAATTATTTAAATATACCTCTGACGTGTCATTACCCCAACTTTCTACTTTAGAAAATAAATCATTAAATTAGTATTACAATGCCTTTTTTTCCCCAATTAAAATATCATTGTGATTGCACAGCTTTTGTCACACTTGTATTCTGCATAGTCTTAAGAGAGGATCTTTATCACGATTTTTGGGTTTGTAACTCTGTGACAGCAGTTTTCTTACTTTGCAAGGAATTACAAAATAGCTTGTAAATGACAAATATAAGGTTTCTTAATAGAAGGCTTTGTGGAAATATATAAAGTAGTCTTGTGGTTATGCTGGCACAGTGGGCAGCTGTAGTGCCTGAGCAAATTGGGGTGAGGTGAAATGAACATGTAAGAAAAGCATAAAAAAGAATTGAATTTGGACAATATGGAATAGCTAAAGAGAAACAAAAGCATTCCAACACTCTTCAGTCAAGGTGCCTACCAAAGAACTGCCTAATTTTTCATGGCTCAGGTTTTATTTATGTCATTTCTCAATTTGAACAACCAAAATTACTGAGAAAAAAAATGTAACATGACTAAAATAAGAATAAAGTAGAATTAAATATCCATCTCCTAGTACTGGTCTTAAGCATCCACTTTTATTTTACTAATGGTAGTTCTTTGTTTTATAGGTGTGTGCTACTGTAACTTATATTTTTGGTTTAAAGCATTTTTCAGGCCAAGTGTAACTTACGAGTCAAAGTTTTGTTCCAGCGTGATTTAAATGCAAAAAAAAAAAAAAAAAGCTGCAATGTTTTTTTGCTATATGATTGTATCAAATATGTAGTTTGAAAATAATTTTTCAGTGTGTTATTTCTTGAATTATCAAGAGGTTGTATTGCATTATTATTATATCTGATCATATTGCAAAACATTTAACCTGTGAGCACACAACACTTAACCAGTTACAAAGAGAGATAAAGGAATCTATAAATTTTGCATTTACAAGATCCTGCAACGAAGGCATTGTAAGTTACTCTTTCTGGGCACCACAGGTTCGAGCAGCACCGATGTTAAAGAAAACCGCAATGTGGACAACGTTCCCCCTAAGGACGGCGGTGGGCAAGGCGCTGGGGAGGGGACACAGCTCTCCAATGGCAGTGGCAGCAGCAGCAGAAAGCGTCCTTTGGAGGAGGGCAACTCCAAATTTCGCCCAAAGAAGAGGAAGAAAACGCCTGGCCCTGTTCTGCCAAAGAATGCCCTGATGCAACTTAATGAGATTAAACCCGGTTTGCAGTACAAACTCCTCTCCCAGACGGGGCCAGTCCATGCCCCCATGTTCGTGATGGCAGTCGAAGTCAATGGGCAGGTATTTGAGGGGTCTGGCCCAACGAAAAAGAAAGCCAAGCTTCATGCTGCCGAGAAGGCTCTACGGTCTTTTGTCCAGTTTCCAAACGCCTCGGAAGCCCACCTGGCAATGGGGAGGACTCTGTCAGTCAACACAGACTTCACCTCTGACCAAGCGGACTTCCCCGACACCCTTTTCAATGGGTTCGAAACGCCAGTCCCTTCCGATGCTTCCTTTTACCTAGGGTCCAATGGGGATGGGTCCTTTAGCTCTAGCGGGGACTATGGTTTGCCGTCATCTGCCGTAGTCAGCAGCCTTTCCCAGTCGCCTCTCCCCACACCATCATCCTACCCCTCCACCAGTGGGAAGAACCCTGTCATGATCCTCAACGAGCTGCGGCCAGGGCTGAAGTATGAGTTTCTCTCGGAGAGCGGGGAGAGCCATGCCAAAAACTTTGTCATGGCTGTGGCGGTGGACGGTCAGACATTTGAAGGCTCAGGAAGGAATAAAAAGCTGGCAAAAGCTCGGGCTGCTCAGTCAGCCCTGGCATCCTTGTTTAACATGCAGCTGGACCAGACCCCATCTCGACAACCCATTCCCAGCGAGGGGCTCCAGTTACACTTGCCACAGGTGAGAAGCCCTTTGAGTTTTGTTGAGGTGTTCGGGCAATGACCAAGAGTAGCCAAGTCACGCGCATTGTGTCAGCTTGAATAGCATTTCAGCTCTTTATTCTGCTTCTGTAGGTGTGCGTGTGCATATATATATATATATGTATGTATTAGGTGATTTATATCCACTTACGACTTCTGACAATTGCATGAACTCTTTGTATTCTGTTGGACAGAAAGGAGGCTTTGTTGCTGATGCTTTCAGCCTTGATCATGTCACATAAGAAAGCACCAAGCCCAGTGCAGTGCCAGCTTGGATTATGGTTCGTGCTGAGGAAAGGTTGAATCGTGTCTTGCTCATCTTAGGCAGCAAGACTTAGATGGAATTCAAGTCAGAATTACTGCTTTAAGTAAAATCATTATTTGATACAACAGTTTTTAGCAGAGAAGAAAATTGTTCTCTTCTGCAAACTGAAATTGTTGGCATTAACAGAGCTGAATAATGGAAGTCGAGGACAGATTAAGTGAGGCTGATGCAGTTGCCACGTATTTCCAGGGTCTAAATAAACGACACACTCGCAATGCTTGTATCCAAGACTTGTGGTTAAATAGCTGTCATCTAAAGGATTGTGCTCTAATCAAATTAGTAAGTATATGTAAGTTACTTAGGCAAGTAAATCTGGATGAGGAGTAGTTTAAATCAAATAATTAATGAACTAGGGAAAGTATCAAACATACCAGACATAGACCAGGAATTTAAAGTAGCTAGAATGGAGTGATTTTTTGGTTTTTTTAACAAAGAAAAATTCTCCCTTATTTGCTTGCCTGTGTTTCTCCCCAGTCAAACTACAGTAATGATTGTTCAACTACCTTCTTTCTACTGTCTCTTGGGTCTTTTTAATATTATATGCCTGTCTAAATTCGAATACTTGCCTGTGACTTTTTTGTGACTTTCTATCTGTTTATTATGAGAATTTCAAGGCTTTGACCTTTTTTATGTCAAAAATATTGTTTTAGATTTCATTAACGTTATAAGATACTGATCTGGTTTGATAATGTGGGGTTGAAGAGTATAAGTAGATGTTGTGACTATTTTAAGTATGTTGTTTTCTCAAAATGCATGGACAATATGCATCATTTAGAAATTCCTATATGCTTTCTTTTTTAATGTTGCACAATTATTGCATTGTTGATGAACGTTTCCTTCATTTTCCAATCTAGGATCATGCTATTTCAGGTAGTTATGATTTCTTCAGTAGATTCAGCACTTTCAGACTGCATTTTCTGCTGTGCTTTTAAAAGTAGATTTGGCCCCAGGCACCAAAAAAATTTCACTGCCAGTAATTTATGTGTTATTAGTTCTTGAATCAGTAAAATGGTGAAAATTGGAACTGGAATAGGGAAGTGGGAAAGATCCACAAGCTGAGACATGAAGGAGGTGTCATTCTAAGAGGATAAAGTTGTTTCTCTGCCCAGCAGCCCAGTGTATAACAGCTTACACAGCCTCTTTTCTTTAAGGGAGTTTGATGGACCGCTGGGCAGTGCTGGGTTTTTCTGAGCACCTTGCCTTTGTCAGGGTTTGACTGAGTCCTAGGTTGCTGTCCCAGAGCTTATGGGATGATCAGGGCATTCGAGCCTAGGGTACAGTTTTAAATAACAAAAAAGCAACCCATGCAAACACCATTTTTAATTTTTTCCAGTGCTCCAACACTGACCTTGATACCCATATTGTGTACAACAAAGCATGCCCCAGGGCTAGCTTGCGTTTCACCTGTCTCATAGGTGTGCATCGAAAAAAGCTGCTCTGGTGTGGAGGAGAACCCGGTGGACTTTAGGAGTAATGCTGAATACACTGGGTGGGAAGGGAGAGGTTGCTGGTACTGACTCGTTTAGACCCAATTCAAAGTCAGTTATTTATTCAGAGGTTTTTGATCAGCTTGTGATCAGGACGTCGTTGTCCTTTCTGCACTTCACTGTATTGTATTACCCTGCTTTTAATTATAATTAGCTGTCAAATTATTGGAATTATATCATGGTCTGCTACATATTAGTGATTTTGGTCTGGTATCTATTAATGATTAATAAGGGATTTAAGCATTGGGGATGTTTTCAGGTCCTCCTTTATTTATCTTCGGGTTTTTTTAACTCTGCGAGTTGTTTTATTTTTTTACAGAGTGTTTACTCAGGATGTGTAAAGATGTTGTTAAACTTGGAGATAATCCTAAATTGGGTGAAGTTGCAAACATTGGAGAGTACAGGAATGATGTAAATGAGGATAGGATTTGTTATGACCCATAGACCAAATAAAATGGTGGTTGGGTTGGAAAAAAATGGAAGCTAGAAACATGCAAGGGGACGAAAAATCCAAATACCAAATGCTCAGTGGAAATAATAAAAGTACAGTGTGGTTGTGCCAATGAAGATGTTGGAACTGACTGCCTGGGTGGCAGGTTCAAAACCTGTCTGTAGCTGGTGTGTTAATTGGTGGTGCCTCATGAGAAAAAGCAGTAGAGTGGAAATAGTTGAGAGGAGAGAAGAGATGATCCCTGCTCCAGTGGTGGTCATGAGTATCAGCTGAAATGCACATCCGTGATCCCACACCTCCCGATAGCTGCAGGCGCCCCGGGGGAAATTAAATGCAGAAATACATGTGCAAGCTATCGAATGGTACAGAAGGGCAGTTGACATCAGAAATCAGCTTATAAAATGGGCATAGGTATAATCTTATGGTCTGTAGGGTGGGTTATCGAGGTGCTGATCCTGTGGTTTAATACATTTAAAACCAGTCTCTGCAAAGCAAGCTTATCTGCTTGCTTACAGCTTGACCTTTTGTGAGGGATGAAGCAATGTTGCCTGCGGTGAGGAAAATCTCTTTGCTGGGAAAGTGAGTTAAAGCCAGTAAGTCACTCAATACGTGCCTCAGAGTGGGTAAAAACACCCTGCTGAAAAAATCAGCCCTCATGCATTTATTACCTTGGCAGCAAGTGTGTTAAAATAGAAGAGGTTGTCAGTCTTGCATTATAGGGACTTGCCTCTCCAAAACAAAGAAAATATTTTTATGGTTAGCTACACTTTGTAAATTCATAACCATCCTCACTTTACCTCCCACCTCTCAATGCAAGGGGGTGACCTGTATTCTGCAGTAAGCCACAGGACATACCAAGGGCTCTAAAATATGCGTGCTTCAAATTTTATTCTTTTCCATGGAAGAAAACTGCATGTTTCAGCATACTTAGATTAATATCATTAAAAGGTTTAAGTGCATGGCTTGTCATAGGTCTGCAGAGTTGGTAGGTGATGAGAACTGGAGAAGACCGCAAAATGTGAAGTCTTTTAAAATCACTTCTGAAAACAAAGGGGTAACATGTTTATGGATGAAGTGTGGAAGTTGATGTAACCAGGTTTTTTAAAACTGTTAGTGCAAAGTCCAAATCTGATTTCTGCAGAAAAGAATATTCTTCAGCACTCGACCACAGCAAGAGCCATGCTGGGCAAGGAGAAAGCTCCTTCTCACAAGTCATTGTGTCCCCAGTGCCATGTCCCTGCCAGCAGCCCCAGCACTGCCAAGCGGGAGGTTTGCAGGGGATGCTGGTGCCGGCTGAGGCTGTCTCCACCGGCGGAGCCAGTCCTGTCGCTGAGCAGCACCTTGGAGATCTTGGGAGATGGGACAGGGACATCCTTGCACATCTCAGGAGCAGTGGATGCTTTGTTGGACTTCCCTATTCTTTGTTGATCTCTTTGTCACCCAGAGAGAAGTCTCCCGGAGATCACTTGTTTTCTCTCCTTTTTTTCTTTTCCCTTAGACGCTTCCTGCTTCCCAAGGAAGGCCATGAGGGGTCTCGCACCTCTGTCAAAGGTCGGATGGTGCTGTCCGTAAAAGAAGTACTCACGCCAGTACCAAATGCCTTGGAAAAAACTGAGAAAAGCGCATATTGGTAGCAGTACTTCCCCAGCATGTGCTTTTAACCTTCAGCAGCTTGTGTTTCAAGGATGTTCTCAGCCAGAAATGGTGTCTTTCCATCTGAGAGTCCTTGATGGATTATTGTTTTCCCTCATGAATTTCAGCCCTTTCTTGAACTTTTGTAGTCTTTTACCTTCCACAGCACCTTGTAGCAATAAGTTCCACTGTTTAAGTATGTATTGTGGGAAGAAGAGTCTCATCTTGTTTGTTTTGAATGTGCAGCATGCATCCTGGTGTGCCCTAAGACACTTGGTGACTTTCAGTAAAGTCTGCTGGCCCAGGCTGCCAGCATTACTGATGGAAACGGTTTCCATCAGATGGTAGGAACCTGCTAGTAGAGGTATGCTCTTTAGGCCACTAATGGCCTCTGTTAGGAAAACCTCTATATAAGCTTTATGATGATATTTCCCAGATTTCCTCAAACTGTTTGCTTAAAAAGATAGCTGATTAGTCAGGATGCAAAGAGGTGGAAATTAGAGAATTGGAATTGTAAATATTAGAGCTTAAAAACAGAGTTATTTAGATTAGTGACAGCTGGTCTATTGTGAGAGAAAGCAACTTGCGCTAGACAAATAAGCAGTGTAGCTGCAGGTGAAATTAATTTTTAAAAATCCACTAGAGGAATACTTTTAATCATTCACCTAATTGTGCTGCAAATTCAATTTATCCTGTATATCATTGTGGACAGACATTGAAACAAAACATTAAGCAGAAGGAATGGAGTGAGAACCAGTACTGCAATGGTTACTTTTACTTGAAGTACTATGTTAATCCTGGTTCAACCTGGGGCGGGGGGAAACTATAAAAGAAGTATTCAAATATTGGAAAGATATACAAATTAATGATGAAAATGATCAGAGATCTGGGAAAGCTGCTTCTGCAGAGGTACTGAAGAGCTCTAGGCAGTTTATTGCAATAGACTGCTTAGTGTATACAGGAGAATGAGAATATAACATTCAAACCTAGCAAAAAGATAATACAGAATGTGTTTATGGGAATTAATGGGTAATATGTTGGAATAATTGCTGCGGAATTGGCAGAAATGTAAAAGATACATTTGCATAAGAAGGGAGAGAATCTACTGCCAGGTAGCAGTTCCTTTAAATAAATACAGGAAACTTTGGAGCACTAGAAAATAATTGCCCTGTTTTATTAGCGTAGATATGTTTGCACCTTCTACGAATTGTGTGTGCTGGTCACTGTCAGAGGAGAGATAATGGACCTTGATTTTACCTACCATGGGCACTGCCACTGCTCATCAGCTTGTGAAAGTTCACATAAGCCCTAAACTGTGAAGGTGAGAAGAAATAAAGCTGAGGGATAACATTTGTGCTTGAGAAGGATCACTGGAGAGCACAAAAAATTGGGAGGTCTTGGGTCAGGTCCCCAGTGAGAGCTGGGTACTGTCAGCGCACACAGTGCCCCTGCTCCTGCTGCCTTTGGTTGCACCATGCGGGTGCTCACCAGCATTCATCTGGCGTGGTCTCTATGGCCTGGCAAGGTCTTCCTTCAGATCCAGACAGACCTGAACTTCATCAGCTTCAGAATATTTTAAAACATGGATGGTCAGGGGGGTTCTGCTACAACATTGCTGCAAGATATATATTAACCAAAATCAGTCTGTATGTGTAGAAAAGAAGTGGATTCACTGTAACTTCATCAGAGAAAGGAACAGCACACCCAAAATAGCTTTGAGCTCACATGCCTTAATGAGCAAACTGTCAGCTATTTTAGGTCTTTCCTTTTTTGAATTACCCAACTTTGAATAATGATTTAATGCAGAAGCGGGGGTAGAGAAACTGCATGTCAGATGTTAGGGCACTCACTGGGAAGGTGAGATACGAGTTCAATTTCTGTTCCAATTAATCTTTATTTATATGAAAGGGAGTAGAGTCAGAATGAGAAGTGAAAGATCCCTACCCAGGCCAGTCAGTGGCCTGGGCTTGATGTGGAGACAGCTTCAAGTCCTTGGTTCTGAGATGGGGACAGCAAGGACATCATTTTAGGCCAGTAAGTCTTGTTCCTGGCGCTGCAGGGGTCTGTTTATAGCCTGCCTTATTCCCATTGCTTCCATGCTCTTAGTGACTCTTAACTATGTTAATGTAATAGACCACCTGGGAGAAAAGGATAATTCTTCTAATTTATCGGGTGAGTATTTTTATAAAAGACCAAAACCTTAGTAACTAAATCTGTAGACATTTAACAGTGTTTATTCCTGACCAGCCACCTGTTGTCATGCAACTTGAGTATCAAATAGAATAAAAAATTCTTTAATATATCTGCCTGTTTTCTGGCAGTGATTTTTTCTCCCCTCCCCTACAGTTCCTCCTGTATTGTTTGCATTTCTAGTGGTCATTTTGTCTTGCTTGAGTTCTCCTTAGTCCTTCTTATCAGCCCTCCCCAGTGCCTGGCTTCATGTTCATTCAAGCATTTTTAGGTTTCCTTGCCAGCAGCTTAGTTCTACGCTGTTTGAGATACAGCCCCATCCCATCTTTCTGTGCCAGCTTACATCTTCCCAGAGGGACTCACCATGTTCTCACTTGTATACCAACACCACAGTTTCCTCTGCTTTGCTTATTATGTGAAAAAAAATAATCTTTTTGGGAAAAGCCAAAGCGTCCACCCTGTATGCAAACATCCTACCCAATTCCTGTTCAAGTAGCCTTTTTGTCAGCAGTATTGGCAGGTAAGATGGCCATGGGTTTCTTCCCAGAAATGCTGGGCAGTTTAAGTTCCCACCTCTTGATGAGAACCTCCTCAAGCCAGCCCTGGTTCCCCCAGGGAATGGGCAATCGCATGTGTCCGTAGATCAGCCTCCATTTGGCTGGGTAGGTTGATGATCTGTGTAGTGAGCTACCCATGTTCGGTGACCCTGGAAGAAGTTCCTCTATGTTCATCCTCAGCAACTGGTTGGTTTTGGTTCAGCATTTTGGAATCACCATTTCTGGTATGTACTGAACTTTGTGGTTTTGTGTAGCTCAGCATTGGAGAAGACTCTTCCAGTTACCAGTCATCACACTCACTTGTTTTTGGAGAAGGGGTGACCCATATTGTTTATTACCCGGATGGCAAGCCTTTCTGGCAGGTTTTGAAGTTTCTCTGAAGCATGTATTCTCTTTGTGGATCAGGTCCATCCCTATTTTGAAAAGTTTGTTTCACTAGTATATTCCATCATAATGTCATTCAGCATGATTTTACATTACCTGGTAGCTTGTCAGCTGCCAGCTGTGTTCTCCTGTCGAGCATGTCATGACATAAGGTAGAGCAGAAAAATATATATATTACAGAAGTGAGCATGAAACTTGCAGCTGAGAAGCAGTATCCATAACTATGCATGGATAAAACACTGGAATGGGGACTCTGTTTCTTGTCTCTGCGGTGATCTGCCCGCGTGGTTGCAAGGAAGTTAATCATATAAGCATTTCGTGTATTAGTTTTCAGTTTCTAAAACTGAGGTGATAATAGAACTGTCGTTCATTATTTTTCTTTTGTGTATTTACCTTAAAGTTCAGCTTTCTGTGTGAGCTAAGTACTAGCACAATTAAATGCAGATTTTGTGCTGTGTGGTTATAGTGCTGTCAGAGCACAGATTGTAACACAATTTTGGGTCCAGCAGCAAAAAGACCTTGTTTGAAAATCAGTGCCTGACCAGACATGTTCATAGCCTCTGAGCAAAATTGCGTTCCTGAAAAACTTCGCTATCTGTTGATGAGAGTTTCTGAGTTGCAGTCCATTCAAATGCATCAAGAAAACTTGTACGTGCAATGTTGAGAGTCTTCTGACTCTGTAAGTTGTGCAATTGCAAAACATTGACCCATGCTTGGTGCAGATGTGACCTCAGTCACCACTGGCTGCTGGTCGCTGTCTCCAGTCAGATTCTGGAAAAAGCTGTTGAGCTCTGAAATCATGATGCATGAGCTTTAATTATTGCTTCCTTGCCTGCTAAAGCTTTTCCAGAAGGAAGTTAACATTGAGAGCTCCTCCACATTATTTCTAGGCTGTCGGTTCTCATAAGCATTGTTAAGAAAATGGTGGTGAATCAGGCTGGCAGTCTTCAAACCCTCTTTTTCTTGTCTTTCTTTTCTTTTGACCCTGGCAATCTGTTTTTAGAACTGATTAAGTTCAAGAGTTTGTACTGTTTCAAGTGGATGCCCCGAAGCTCTGTATAGTGTTGCCCATCGGCCGTATTAATTTGCCATGCGCCCTCTGGAGGGCTGAGAGTGGTGATCTTCCATTACTGAGAGCCCAAAGACAGTTTGTAAGCAGAAGACACTCAGCCACAAGCGTCCTTTTGGGCTTGATGTAGTTGCTTACATGTGTGTTTAGCACCACGTTGGATGCTCTTGGGTATCTAAGACATCTGCATGGTGCTGGCAGGTATGACACAGGATCTGTGTCCTTCTGGTGTGTCAGCCTGTGGGCCAGGTGGTTACCCCAGAACATCTCAGATACTGCTGGGTGCCAACACACGGACAACTGGATCAAGCTCTTTACGCCTGGCACTCCGAGATAGGGACCTGAGCTCCCACCCCAGCTGTCCACTCCTCCTCTCTGGCTGCTGGTCCCGGTGCTGGTGAAAGATGGGTGGGGATGGGCTGCCCTGTCTCTCCTGCCAGCCTGGGGGACCGCTCATCACGTTGTCTAGCATGTAACTTGCCTTTCTCAGCTGGTCCCTTGGGAACAACCAGCTGTGCTAGCAATACTATGGCATAGATTTCCCTGGTTTTCAGTTTCTTTTCAGGTGAAAATTCAAGAATTTGATCTTGACTCATCCCTTCTAGCTGTTATAGTTCCAGCTGCCTTAAAAACAGCAGGTGAGATTAGCAGCAGTGTTGAACTGAACCATTGTTCAACAAGAGCGGGACTGGTATTTTGAAGTTTTCCTTAATATTAGAAGTTATCCCCCCTTACAACCTGACTGACATTGCTTGCTAACCCTGCTGGCAAGATACAACAAGGCTGTGACTTATTTTTCAAGTTTTCCTGAAGGTGAAAGAGATAAATCCTTCCTAATTTTGAGATAGCTTATTTTGGGTTATACATTGACATTTTCTATTCCTAGATTTGTATATGTCTTGTAAAAATAAGAAATAGAAAGTGTTTAACCAGTGTTGAAAACAGATTCGTTCTTATTTATATAATAGCTAGATAATGAATTAGATTGTTATAAAAGGTTTACATGTTGGTTTGAGGAGCCTGGTTTTTGCACTTCAGTCTTCTTGTCAGGTCCAATGTTGAGGATACTGAAATGATGTGTTTTGAGGTTTGAGCATGAAAGTATAGACTTCTCTGTCTATCCAGTTGTTCTCCTGAGCCTCAAATGTTCATAACGATCATGAGCATTAGGTACTTTGATGCTTGGCTTAGGGCTGTCTGACCCTGTTTAACTGAAGCACACAGAGCTCTGCTTCCACTTATAAAGAGCTGTGAGTGCTCAGTATGCTTGAAAATTGGACCTAGCCACCTCCTTGATATACTGCTTGATGCCTCAATGTCCATTCTTAAAGTGAACAATAAAAACTCATTTAATTTATTGTGTCAAATTATTTAAAAGTGCAAATCTTTATAACCTAATGCTGCTGTAATTTTTAAGTTACTTGTTTAATTTTCTAATGTGCAATTCTGTGTGATCCTACAGGTTTTAGCTGATGCTGTTGCACGCTTGGTTGTAGATAAATTCAGTGATTTGACAGAAAATTTCACATCTCCACATGCACGTAGAAAAGTCCTTGCTGGAATTGTCATGACAACAGGTAAAGAAAAAAAAAAAAAGTACTATTTTAACTGCTTAAATACAAGAGCTCTGTCTGCATTCTAGGAAACTATCTTTTTTCAGTCAACCAGTATTGAAATATATTTTTACTGTTTAATCTTCAAGGCTCACTAAATGTAGCAATTAAATCTTGGCTAAAGATAATTACAGGAAAATTAGACCTGCAAATACTTCTGTTTCCAGAGAGTCCCTGTCTTCTGCCTGATTGAGACATCTGAGATAACTCATGGTCTACAAAATACATGTACCTTTTAAAATTAATCATGCAACTTTTTGAAAGTAAATCTAAAATAAATTTCACTGCATCGATCACACAGATGGCATTCTTGGGTATTGGCATATTATGTGAGAAATAATGCTTGCTTTCCAAATTTTTAAGGTTTTGTACTTTGTTAGAGTTATTCTTGCTATATTTTATTCTTAGTGCTTTGTGTCTCGGTCATTTTAGTAAAAATATCTGAAGAAAGCAGCTTATGTTTTGGTAGCTGAAACTGGTGTGCATGTACAAGCTGCAGTAATGTTGTGGTTCTGTGATTGCTGGCACGAGATCCGTGCTCTGCCAGGTCCCCCAAAACAGTGAAGTTCTGCCCTAAGCTGATCTGTGACCACACTGCTGCTGAATTTTCCTCGGGCTAAGATTTATCTTGGTCTTCAATCCATCTGAACCCTTGATGGGACATTGATTTTGGGCCTGTCATGAAATGTCCCCAATTAGTTGTACGAGTCAGACAGATATTGGTGATAAATGTACAGCCTTCCCGTGGTGATTTGGGCAACGCCAGCCCTTTCCTCCTGTGGAGATGTTTGTAGGGGCCTCCTCCATACAGCAGAGAGGTCTGAGGGTGCTGGTTAGGGTAGATGTTAACTGCATGCTCTAGGGAGAGGGGACTGTGACAAGGGGCCAATGTGTCCCAAACTCTGTCACAAGACATCCGTGGTGGGCTGACCCTGGCCAGCAGTCAAACACCCACCCAGCCTCTCAGATCACTGCCCTCTCATGGGGCATGGGGAGAAAATGGAAGGAGGGTGAGAAGACTTGTGGGTAGACAAATGCCATAACCTCAGACGTCCTCTCTTCCTTTCCCTGGGCTCTTATTGCTGAGCACAACGCTTATGGTGTGGGATATCCCTTGGTCAGTGTCACTCGGCTGTCCCGGCTGTGTCCCCTCCCAGTCTCAGAATTAGAAACCATCTTTGCATGGACGTGTGTCTGGGGAACCCCTGGAATTAGATAACCCCATTGCACAGCCTTGTTTTGTAGAGTAAAGTGGCTCCCTGCTTCTCCTCCATGGTCTTCTCCTCCAGCTCTGTGGGCAGGAGGGGGCAGCTGGGCTCAGGTTCATTTTTTTTTAAGGCTGTATATTTCATCAGGAGTGAGAGCTCAAACAGTCCATGTCTCAATTACCTTTTTAATTACTCAGTTACCAATTCCCAATTACTAGTTATGCCCCTTATATCGGCACTGCCATCATGCAGCCAGGTGGTTATGGGAGGATCCTCAACTCTAGGTGCTTGGGATGCGTTGAAAGTGGTTTTTCTGCTTTTCCATACTGCAGTAACTATTCCATGGGAGGAAGACAGCAGCAGGCATTTGGCAGGGCTTGGCTGCTATCTGCCTCTGCTGGTGAGACCTCAAGAGCTTCAGAGGAATTACTGTGGCTTGCTGGGGCTTTTTTTGCTGAGTGTTTTGTTAGAGGGATATAACATTTTGACCTGTCTTTCTGAATTCTTCATGCAGCTGACCTTTTTTTTATTTCTGTGTGTGTGATAAAGACAGTTGTCTGTATAGAAAACACCCAAAGTATTTTTTTAATTCTATTGTACAGAATGATTTAATACCAAGAACTACACTTCTAGAAGCTTTACAGTGGTTTAAAGCATTTAAACTTCTTCATTCCCTAGTCTTACCTTTCCTGTTGTTGGCTTAATAAGCTTCCATAACATGTTGCTGTTCTAATAAATCAGTGCCTTTCAGATTTCTAAAGTCTCTGTGAATATCTGCATAGGTGGCCAGAAGGTACATGCTGGAAGCCTGAGGTTCAGGAAAAAAGCACCATCTTTGGAGCTCTGGCTTTAATAACTCTTCCTGAAGCACCAATTTTTCCCTGCAGGTTTTCAATTTCTACTTTGTCTGAACTCCAACATGAAGAACTCACAAGAACTGTAGATCATACCGGTACAGGGAGGGTATGGCTGAGTGAAGCTTTTGCTTTAAAGAAAGTATCAGAAGAAAAAACTTTTTTTTTTTTAAAAGAAGCAAACAGAAAAAAAGCAGCCTTGTTCAGGTTCTGCAAGAAGATCACTTGCTAGATTATTTGTGATTTTAATTGCATCTTCTTCATGAAATTTTGTTTTGCAGGTACAGATGTGAAAGACGCCCTGGTAATAAGTGTTTCTACAGGAACAAAATGCATCAATGGTGAATACATGAGTGATCGTGGTCTTGCATTAAATGATTGCCATGCAGAAATTATATCTCGCCGGTGCCTGCTTAAATTTCTGTATACACAACTTGAGCTTTATCTAAGGTAAGCTGGAGGGAAAAGAAAGATGAGCTGATCATACGGAGCTGAAAAGGTGTCTGTGTAAAACATCTCTCTTAATTATTTCATTGTGAAACACTTGTCCTGTTGCATTAGGCTGTTTAATTTAGAGCTCAGGCCCTTTGCCCTAAAGTTTCATTTTAACAAAACAGGTATTCAGTTAGGTGTCAGTCATGAGAGGAGAGGACAGAGAAAATAATTGGGAATACGTTTGTAAAGTGTAAACATGTAAATCAAAGTAATCTCAAGTGGGCTAAAGGGTGGTGATTTTTCATTTGTTGGTAAGTGCCTGAAAGCTCTTGACATCTGGGGATGTCAAGGGGTCTCTATTTCTTGTCTCGATGGTCTTTTAATTTTGTTGATTATAATGACTGTTAGTTTTAGGCTATAAAATTTCCAAACATTCTGTGTTTGTTTTTAATGCCTATTAAGACTGCCCAACTTATGGTTATTTATGTGTTAATGTCAGTTTTGACTCTAGCTCTATTCTCTGTTTCAGCAATAAAGAAGATCAACAAAAATCCATTTTTATGAAATCGGAGCGAGGCGGGTTTAAGCTGAAGGAGAACGTGCAGTTTCATCTCTATATCAGCACATCTCCTTGTGGCGATGCTAGGATTTTTTCACCACACGAAGCAGCACAAGAGGGTATGACAGCAGTCCTACTCAAGCAAGGGTTTTTAAAGTATTCTTTGAGCATTTACAAGTGGCACAGTTAAAATGTAGGTGTCTTCTTTCCTTTTAGTGTAGATGTGTGTTAGACAAAGATCTCTTCAAAAAAAATCTGAGCTGTTCTTCCTGTGTGGTAGAAGTTAAGTATAGACTGATCCACCATGTGGTCTTGAAGAGGCTGAATGCTAGCCGAGATAAGCCAGTGAGTCAGCAAGTATTTGTACAGAACTAACCGAACCCTTTCACTGTTTCCATCTTTTAACAGTGGTTGTCTGCCTGCCCCTTTCTTGATCTGTCCATTAACTTCATTCTAATGCTGTAACACGCAGAACAGAATTGAAGAGCTACCTGCTGCATACTGCTTCGTGGAAAGCTTGGTTTAATTGCAAGTCTGTTTTAGAAGACAGTATTTGTGAGAGATGTCTGATGCTGTAGCTAACTTGCAAGGAGCAATAGAAATTGTTATGCAAGCCAGCAGTTACGCAGGCAAATATCTTTAATCGACTCTTCTTATTTAATGCTATCTGTAAAACACTTTGAGAATGTTTCTCAGCTGATTGTAAGTGATTTTTGTCATTTAGATCAAGGGGACAGGCATCCAAACCGCAAAGCGAGAGGACAGCTACGGACAAAAATAGAATCTGGGGAAGGAACCATCCCTGTGCGCTCCACTACCACTATCCAGACATGGGATGGCGTATTGCAAGGAGAAAGGCTACTTACCATGTCCTGCAGTGACAAGATAGCGAGGTGAGATATCAAATGATTGGTTTCCTTGCTATTGTTTTTTATTGCTGAACAGGAAAGGAAGGTTGCATGATACCTGCAGTGAACATGCAGGTTATTGATTGGCTTATTTCATTGCTTAGGTGTAGCATGGGGGTGGCTGTAACTCCAGCGATAAAGCTCTGATTCTTCACCTGCAATTGGTGTCAGACCTTCTGCTGGCTTCAGAGGCAAGGTGAAATCATATCTATCATTCCAGCCACTTTAAGTCATGACAGTTTGGTTTTGTATTTCTATCACTGGGAAATAGCAGAGGAATGCTCCCCCCCGCCCCACCAAAGTAGTATAGCATTAGCAAAACAGTGTAATAAATATATTACATTAGCTATATTTGGATAACTTCCTCTGATGATATACATCCTTGCCCCATCATTGGAAATGTTCAAAGTCAGGTTGGATGGGACTTTGAACAACCTGATCTAGTGAAAGGTGTCCCTGCTTATGGCAGGGGGGTTGAACTAGATGATCTTTAAAGGTCCCTTCCAACCCAAACCAGTCTGTGATTCTATGATATCAAAGATAAATACATTTTCCATGGATAGGTTTACATTTGTATTATTTTATACAGGGAAAATATGTTGAGTTAAAAAAATCTTAATTGATGGGAACTTTAATTTTTAACTTTAAAATTATTTTAATTTTAGTTTAAATATTTTTGCTGTAATTAAATATTTTGTTTCCAATACTAGCTTTTACTTATATTTTATTCGATTCCTTGTTATCCTTTTTGACAAAGATTGAAAGATTTTTTTGTTCAAAATCATAAATGGACAAATGATTACCCCCCCAAAAATAGTTAGCAACAGTATCAGAATTATGAGAGAGTTGCAACATAATTTTTCGAAATGACTCTGTGTGTTTGCAGCCTCTGTGTTCTTGCAAAATAGATGAGAAATGCCAAGTTTTTCAGCTGATGACATTTTAGTTATTTTTTAATTAAATAGCTCTGCTGTTTTGTCAAGTCACAGTTAGCCTGATTTAAAAATTATTAAGTGTATTAAGTTGGAACTATTCTTGTGAACTGCGTATGCCAAATAAAAAATACAGGAGGAAGGTTATGTAATCGCTTTGTTCCTCTAGTCTTGTCTCAAGTAATCAGCATCTCTAGTAAAGGAAGACATTTTACTTTAGTTTAAATCCCCCTAACATAAATGGATAGGGCCTTTCAGAAGCTAGGATAGTGGGATATTGAAAGGTAATTCTACAAAAATTACATTTCGGTTTCTTTTATAATATTTTCAATAAAATTCACCAAATAAATTTCCCAGCTTCATGCCAGGGACTTCTCCCAACCACCCGACACAGGAATTGTGCCACATTCATTTGACTTCTTTTATCACATCATCACTGCTGTTAGTGCAGATAAAAAAATGAAGACAGTTGTTGAGCTAGAACACATTTGACTGTTTTGTTGACTTTGTGTGATGCAGAACAGAATCCATCTCTCGCTTGTGTAGCTAGCTGTCACCTCTCCTTGGGGCTAATGGGAATAATTTTGTTTATGCCAGTGAAGGAAGCAAATAGAAACCCTTGACACAGAACAAAGACTGTATGACGGGTAACGAGGCCCAAATTTTCATATTCTTTTTTTATTTTTTTTTTTTACATTTCCCTGACACTTATGACCATGTTTAATCCATTTACATTTGAAAGAATGCATTGCTCTGTAGTGTCCAGCAGTCAGTCCTCCAGTATGCCTGAGCCCTGTGAATTTCCACTGAGTTTTCCCAAAGGTTCTGTCCTGGTTTAACCCCAGCCAGCAGCTAAGCACCACGCAGCCGCTCGCTCAGCCCCCCACCGGCGGGATGGGGAAGAGGATCGGAAGGGCAAAAGGGGAAAACTCGTGGGTTGAGATAAAAACAGTTTAATAACTAAAGTAAAATAAAAAAATAGAACAGTAGTAATACAAAGCAAGCGGTACACTGTACAATTGCTCACCACCCGCCGACCGATGCCCAGCACGTCCCCCAAGCAGCGACCGAACCGCTCCCCGGCCAACTCCCCTGCTTATATACTGAGCATGACGTCACGTGGTATGGAATAGCCCCCGCCCAGTCTGAGTCAGCTGCCCCGGCTGTGCCCCCTCCCAGCCTCCCGTGCCCCTGGCAGAGCATGGGAAGCTGAAAGGTCCTTGACCAGTGTGAGCACCACTTAGCAAGTACTTAGCACTACTTAACAAGAACCAAAACATCAGTGTATCATCGACATTGTTCTCAACCTAGACCCAAAACACAGCCCCATACCGGCTACCAGGAAGAAAACCAACTCCATCCCAGCCAAAACCAGGACAGGTTCACAGTCCCAGCCTGGAAAAGACATGGATAAATTCGGGTTGCAGGATTGCACAAAGAGGAAAACTCCTTGTATCTGAACAGCCGCATCTGTATGGATTATATGTATAATCCAAGCTGTCCTTTCTAGCCTCTCAGCGCTTTGTTGCAGTGTGCTGTCTAGCACCCTCCTGAACCTGGTAGGAACATCCAATAAATATTGTGAGAAACATGGAAAGGCCATGAACATAATCCCATTTGGGTCAGAAGCATTAGGACAGGATTATCCTAGTGTGTTAATGCCTGGTGGCACTCCAATTGTTAGGGTGGTTTTTGTGACCAGACTAGCTGTTTTGGGACATTAATATACATGCATTTGTTTTAAATGTATCCTAACCTTGTTTCATGGTACTTTATGATGTCTATTTTTGTCATTCTCCTTTTGATGTGTTTTTCCACCCACATTCATTTTAAGTTTTTTGGCTTCAAATAATTTCTTAACTTCTCATGAAACATTCCAGTTGTGGCTAATGTCTTGCTGAGAAGAACAAAAATTTTTTGCACCCCGTTTCATTGGTAGGAAGGCTGTAGGAACTGAGAAGAGCTTTAACATTAGGTCGAGTTGTTAAAGGGGAAGTGATTGGTGCTCTTCTACTCTAAAGAAGGGAAAACATTATTTCTGATAATCTTTCATGTGAAAGAACATCACGTGCCCATGCACTAGCCTCATTTTGGCTTATTCAGAGTGGGAAATCCGAATGGAAGTTTGCAACTCAATCTTTCTCTTTATTTCCCCAATGGCTTTGTCGTCTTGACCCTACCACCTAGTTTTTTGGGACTGATGAAGTTGCACAAACACATCTTAAAATCCTATGCATGTTCACTAAAGGCTGCATGTCCATGCCTATCCATGAGTTTGAGAGTTATTTCTAAGTGGCAAGCTCCATGACGGAGCCGTGTGATTTCTGAACAGCAATAGAAAGAGCAGTTCTCCTCACCAGTTCTTAACCCAAGTGACAGTGGCCAATGTGAATGTATTCACTTTGATATGTGGTGACTGTGTGACACCTAGGTAAAAAACCTGGGGAAAAGTGATAGGAAACCACTACCCAAGATGTAGCATCTAAATAACCAGAGGTAGCATGATGTAACCTCTCAAACCAGTGACCTGAGTCTTGACCCAGGCTCACTGGTATGCAGCAAATCCAGGCAACACCAGAAAACCTGGGACAAGCTGTGTGGTTGCCAGCCTAGGTAAAGCTACAAGGGAAAACAGATTCTCTTGTCTGTAATTGAAAATCTGACCTCAGGATAAGTAAAAAGATGTTTGTGAGAAGTGCTACTGTCAAAGACCATGGACTTCTTGCACTTACTGATTGATAGCGTGGGCCGCTGACCGAGCCACTTCATGTAAAAGAAGCTCTGACTCCACTCCACGTAAAGATGTTGCTGCGTGTTTATGCTGTGGTTCATGAAAGGCACAGGCTGGTCATAGAGATTCAGTTAATCTCTTAAGGGAACAAAGAGAAATTGGATTTAAAATCAGAAAAGAAACCAGATTGCAGTTAGCTGAATCAAGTCAGCTGTGCCCATTCTGCCAGGTGATGAGATTAAAGCCAAGCTAGATGGGTGTCCACAGCAAGCAGATCATGACCTGCCCAGTGTGGGTCTGAGTTGAAGTTGAGCAGCAGAAGTGTCCCTGCACATGAATGATGAACCACAGTGAATGTGGTTGCAAAGACAGACGAATGCTTGCCACCGAGCTACAGAGGTGAAGGCCACCACAGGGCTCTTCTGCAAGCATCCCTGGGGATGCTGCCAGCCTCAAACTTGGCAGGCTGATCACAGCAGTCTCGGAAACGAGAAACATGCCAGAAAGCCCATGGGCGCAGCTACTGCAAACACAAGTGCCTTCTGTTCAGAGCTAGCGGGAGCCCCTGGGTCTGCAGCTTCCAGCGTTTTCATGGTAAGAAGCAAGTTGCCCCACATCTTGGATGCACAGTGGTTGTGGGGAGCTCTTGGTTCACATTGCAATTCAAAAGACCTTGAAACCTCGTTGGTGTCGTGGTAAGCCAAGCCTGCCTTTGAGATTACTCCCCGAGACAGCTGCCGTCTGAGCTGTGCGCCTCTGTCACGGAGGAGGGCAGGAGATGCATGTGAGGAGGCAAAATGCTTTCTGGGGATAGTCTGACATCTTCTCACACATTGACACCTTCTCTCCCTTGCCATCAGTTGCAAGTAAAAGATTGACATTAACAAAATGCCTACTAAATAATTTTCCTGTGTTCATAGTCATTGCTGTTTATAAATTACATTGATAAGAACAGCACTTTGAATCGTAAACACGTTCTTGTCAGGTTTTGCAGTCTATCATAAATATAACTTCATTTTTTCAACAGTAAACTCTCATTTTGGTAGTTGAAGGAGACTATTCATTTTCCTATGATGAATTATGATGCCAGTCCCACGTGCACACCATTTTAAATGCAACACATAGTGACTTACCTCCTCCATACTACTGTCTGCATAGAAATTATTGAGAGTGATACTAAGACATTTGATATTAGTGTCAAGCTCTATTGCTTACTGCTGTTAGGCTCCCCTCATTTCTATGTTTTCTCTAAAATAGTGTGAATAACAGAATTTCTATGCAGTTTGGGTTTGGAAAGTTCAGAGGAGAGTTTTTACCTGAAGCGTTTATTTTCAAGAGGTGCACTAGCACACCCTGTGAAAGTGTTGCTGCAGAGTTAAATTTTACTTACCTTTTCATGTATCAAGAGTTGTGAAATCAGCTGTGTGTCATGAAGAAATCAATAGACTTTTTAGGAACCCACTGTAGATACCCTTGCCTCTGAGCACACAGTAGTCTAAAGCAGAAATGTGACAACACAGCAAGGAAGAGAGGAGTCCTCTTGATTTGGTGTTGGTCTCTAGTTTCTCTGCCCTCTTTTTTTAATGCAGTGTGATTGAGAACAGCGGAAAGGTTGAGAAAGTGCATCCATGCTCCAGGTTGTTAGCAATACTGTGAATACCAATACTGTTACCAATACAGTGAATATAGAATAAGGAAACCAGTGAGTATGATAAATTTGTAAAACTCAGATTTCCCCAGTGCAGGGCTTGCCTATAAAACCTCTGGTGAGCACACTACACAGAGGGTATTCAGGAGTCAGGAGTTGAACACAATTCATGTACACAGATCTGCAAAGGCCACCGTTAGGGTCTAGTCTGTAATGGTGGTGAGATGTCATGGTTTGAAAGAGCATTTCTCTGGATGCTCAGGCACAAGATTACTTCGCAGATGAGGTAGAGGACATGGCAAAATCTTGGTGACAGGGAAAATTTGGTCTTTCAGTCTCACTGTAGCTAAGTGTGCATGGAGAACTGTGAACTGTAGAGCAAAGTGGGGATACAAGGTACCCCAAGCTATAGTCCCAGGGAAACATCTCAGCAGCATTTCTGAATTGAAGTAGTTTTTGGTTCACACCTGAAATTTTTCAGATGGCTGAATTTTTCATACTAAACAAAAATACTCAGTGGAAAGCAGAGTTTTTATGTAAGAAAAAGACTTCATCAAAAAAGATGATCTGCTGGTGCAACTTTGATGGATATTTATCAAAATAATAAACCTGATACCAAATGAGAGTGCTGTATGTAATTATGCATTATTTCTTCCTCATAGCAAACAGTGAATATATGAATTTATGAAATAATAATGAGTTTAGAGAGGAATAATAAGAGGTTACTAAAAGGATACATGTTATATGTCGGTCAGACCAGATGTAATTTGTTGCTTCTCAGACAGTTTGCTCCATCTTGCATCATTTTGCTCAGCAGAGTGGCCCCTCTGAAATCAATAAGAATATCTGCAGGAAAAAGCATCATTTGTCCAGTGCCTATTTCCTTTCTAAAAGCAAGCTAACTTTTAGCTGGGTTTGGGAGTGTGCTTTCGGTGGTGTATTCTCTGATGGAGAATGTGTTTTAGGAGACTACCAGCACCCATGCCCAGGTGCTGCATCCCTCCTGTGTGCTGCATCTCCCTGCCTCTCAGCGGTGGTCCCACAGTTGTTTGTGGAGCTGTGCTGTAAACCAGATTAGAGAAACTGCCTCTTCAAAATACAAGGCCAGGGTTTGTTTTTTTTTTTAAAAAACTTGAATCATGTCACAGATCTGACTTTATGGAAAACCATACAAGCAATAAAATTAGCAGGCTGAAGAGGATCAAGGTGGTGATAGGCAGAGTCCTCCTCAGTCAGGCTTAGTGCTGGGGAAATGATGGGGTGCAACTTCACACTTTATAGCAGCAGCAGATTACAGCATTCTTTGACTGCCGTCCTCCTTATGTTTTTTAACTGTTTGGAGCTGCTCAGTGGCCAGATAGTCAGATAAAGTTATCATTTCTTTTTTTCCTTGTCCCAGAAAAGCAACAGTAGCTCATACGTGTAGTGATGGGAACACTGAATCTCCTAATCCAGGTGCCATTGTGGTGTGTTGGCTGGCCTGTCTAGGGAAAAAGGAGAGCTGTGGTTTTGATTTGCAGCTTTTGTTTTCCTTCTCATGCTTAAGTACTTTTCTAATTATTGCTAGAGGAGCTTTAGAAATTTTGCTGCCTCATGAAACATGGTAGGGCTTAAACATCACCTCGATGAGCCTCTGGTAGAGAGTGAACCAAACTGCTTGGTGACTCTGAATGATCTTGTCTCACAAAAGGCAGCTCAGCAGTGAAAGGCCAGTTCAAGATGAGTAAATAAGCCATTGTTTGAACTTTCTGGCATCACATCAGGTTGCCTTTCCTTGTGCTGTGCATCACTTGCAGAACTGCCGAGTTGAAGCTGAAAGAGTATTGCACACTGCTGAACACGCAGCTGGTATTCAGCCACAGGTTTCCCCATCCACACCAGGTTCCCCAGCTTCCCTGGCATTAGATGGCCGACTCATTGATGGAGAGCTGTTCAGCCCAACAACTATGGTTGTACTCGGCTGCTGAGTAAATCACCATTAACTGTAATGAGATCTAGGCACCCAGCTCAAATCAAGGCACCTGCATGGAAGTGCTGGCAGTCTGGACCTAAATCCTGTGGCTCGTGCTTTGTATCAATATAAAAGCTTGTATTTTAAATGTCAGCTTTATTTTGAAGTTTTATAAAGGTTGTGAAAGAAAATTCTTGTAGTAACTTAAAACCAGAACACTCAGAATATGTAAAATACTGTCATAAGAGACATTGGTTTTATGCTTAGCTGAGACAAGCATCTCACATTTTTCCAGTGAGAAGTTTTACATTGGAGAGTGTCTCCCTGCCTGCTGAGGTGTTCTTCCCCTTTGGCAAATCTTTTGTCTACGCGCTTTACTTAGGCATTTCAGTATCGCCATTGATGTGATGCAGGATTCCTGTATTCTGCTTACTCTTGTGCTTTAGTGCTTTTCTTTCTTGCAAACGTGGTGCCATTTTCCTGCTTTAATGGTGGGAAAAGGTACTGCATGGGTCCAGTCTGCTCTGTGATCTGCCCAGTAAGACTGGACCCGAGATCAGGTCATTTTACATGGGAGCTTTGCATTTTTGCCCATGGCTGGTGTAGGAGAGATGTAAACTGCTGAATTAGTGACAGGAGAGTTGTCTTCCATTATCACTTTCTGGAGCCATCAAATGCTCCTAAATGAGTACTGTGCTGTGGCCAGGGTCTATGTCTGCTCTACTGCAGTGTGGAAAGGTTCATTTCTGTGTTATATATAATCTACATCTGAGCCCTGGAAGGTTTGAGTTTGTAAACTAGATTTAAGTCGCTTCAGTTACTTAACCCTTTTCTGATACTATTTTTAATGATGTGAAGAAAAAATCCTTTGCTTAATTGTTTCACTGGAAAGGCAACACTGACTTTATTATTTTGTAATAAGTGTTGCACTTTCTGCTCTGCACCTCACGGTTTGTAGTGAAATACAGAATTTGACCCATTAACCTCAAAAGAAGTTGTGCTTTCAGTAAACTTTAGTACTTAGATTGACAGTATTTGTAGGCATGCATTCTGACAATTCGTGCTTGTAAATGGGAAGGATGAGGCAGTTTTACCATTTCAGGAGGCAATGCCTGTGGCCTTTCGAAAACTGATGCGTGGTATTGGTGTAGCTTCTTCTCAGTTTATATCTATAAAGGTTGTTTTTAGTGTATGTGCTAATGCAAGTGAGAAATTACTGTTTGACAGAAAGAAGTACAGTATAAAAAAGGAACAACAAGAAAGTCTCTGTGCAATCCTTCCTTTTGACTCTGTTACAATCTGCAGAACTTCATTTGGGTTTCATGTTTATCTCTGCATTACTGGCAGTTTCTCATACAAGTACATGTTTCAGTAGAAAAGTATATGTTCTTTTATTATAACAATTGAAATTTAAAGCTGGTTTTATAAACTTAAACACCATCCAATCCTGCCTAATCAATATTAAGAACTTGAGGCTTTGGTTGTATGAACGGTTTCTGCAGCAAGCCAGCTGCTTCGAATCCAGTGCTCATGAGCATGTACCACAGTGGTAAATGTGATGAAGTACACCCCAGCAAAAAAGCAGGTGTGTGAGCAGTCACAGAGTAGCTCTTGTAATATCAGTTCATACAGTTCACCTTGCAGAAGCTTGTTCAGGTGTCCATACTCCTCCTTTTCTTTTAATCAAAAGAAGTTGAGCAAGACGAACTTCAGTTTTCATTTTCTGTGCTGGAGAAGGTCAGCAAGTGTGGGAAGAAGCAGCAAAACACAAGCTCTGGAAATGCTGAAGACTGAAGCAAGGAAAAGGGTCTGGCAAAGGTTTTATTTAGGGAACTAGGGCTTGCCAGAGGAATGCTTTGGCCTTTTTTAAAATGTCCATCTGTCACTCAAGTACTGGTCATGAAAAGTAAAATGCGATGTGCCTAACTGACAGAAGCTCTGTTTGTGCGTCTGCAAGTTTCAGATACAATTGTAAGACCCGTTTGCAATGCTTAGTCTTGAATTCTTTCAAGATGTTTCTTCCAAAATATTATCTCTGTCTGTAGCAGTCCATATGCTTCTTTATGCTTGATGTAGGTAATACTGCAAATAACAAGAAAATATTATTGTGTTTCATTTGGCACTTGAAATACCTCTGTGCTTACAAAATTCTAGTCATGGTAAGGTCAGAAAGGCATCTAGGCCCTGGGAAGCAATAATTTTCACTTCATATCTTTAGTCTGATGTTTGGTTGCTGATTGCATTTTCAGTGTTATTCAAAATATGCCTTTATTCAATGTAAAATATGCCTTATTTTTTATTAGCCCAGTATTTTTACTCATTCATTAGGACCAGCTTTTTTAATGATAGGTGAGTAAGCTAATGCACATTGCCTCCATTTTCATTCTCAGTAAAGAGAAATTGTTTCCTTGGATTGCAATTTTTGGTTTACTCTTTTTTTTAAGCATAGTCTTGTAGCCAATATGTGTAGGTCAGTTTTTGCAGTAGTGAAGCAGTTGTGCTATATAGTTTCTAGCCTGAAATGATGATGATGTGTACCCATGCCATCCCAGAACAAGCTGCGAGAAACACTGTTAGCAACATCTGAATTCCCTGTTTTCCTAGGGGAACCTTGCAACCTGGTTTAGGATGGGCCTTTTAATAAGGACATATTAAAATGCTATATAAGCACGAGAGGTTCCATTGTGCTCATCTGTTTTATTCAAGCACCAAAAGAAACTTTCCTGCTGCTTGTGTCTGGGTGTTGCAGTTGTACTCGAATATGCTATTTTAATAGTGCCAAGGTGTTTGCAAGTATACGTCAGAGACAAGGACAGTCAAAAAACTCTGCAGGAGACTTCGAGGTTTTAAAACATACTTTGTATGACTGTCACATACAGATTGAGAGCCAAAACTTGATCAAATGAACACAGCTACAAAAAAACGTCGGTATTTTGCTCCTACGCATGCCATATCCCTGCCACCAGACCTGATCCAGTGTAGGTCACAGTGGCGCAGGTAGGAATTTATGGTAGCAGTCTATGAAGCAGCTAAAGTGAGCAAAGAGTATATGTACTCTTTGCAGATTTTCAGTTTTCAGATTCAGTTTTCTCCTTGCTCGTGGATATGGCAAGCAACTACATATGTCCTTTCTGGCAGCAGGATGTGGACAGTTTGGCTAGGGTGTCAAGGACAAGCTTTCCCTTATGGTGATGAGGTGCTGAGGTCTTGCAGGCACAATCCTTCTTGTGTTCTGGGAAGGATGGTTTGCCCACTGCCAGGTGTATTTTGGAGGCATCAGCTACTGTTTCTGACTGAGGATATCACAGTTTCGCTTTCTCTGATTGAATGATCCTGCCCAGCTCTGGCATTATGATGCTGGAAAATGCATCACCAGACATGTTAGTGGGGAAGTAAAGTTATGGAGTCTGCTCCTGAAATGGATGCTGACAGTAGACCTATTGCTATAGGTCAGGATATACTCAGGATTTCATTGAGCATCCCATAAGCTGATCTCTGAAATTCTGGCACGTGTCACAGCTATGCTACCATAGTCATGTGCTGGTCAAGAGGAAGGGTTGAAAGTCTGGTCCATTGTGATTGACTGCTATTATGTCTGGCAGATGTTAATTGTTCCATTAAAAAGAAAGTGTTGTTTTTGTTTTTTTGTTTTGTTTTTCCCTCCCTCTCAGGTGGAACGTATTGGGTATTCAAGGAGCCTTACTTAGCCTCTTTGTGGAGCCAATTTACTTCTCTAGCATCATCTTGGGGAGTTTATATCATGGGGATCATCTATCCAGAGCCGTATACCAGAGGATAGCAGAGATAGAAGATCTACCACCTCTTTATACACTCAACAGACCTTTACTTAGTGGCAAGTATCTAATGGAGAAGGCCGTGCCGGTAACTAAGTCTGTTCCAGTAGCAATGTGATTTTGCAGTTCTCAAAACTTTGCAAATTATGTACTGTGAGTAAACTGCTTTCTGGTTACAACAGAGAAGTTATGGTCTAAACCTAATATAGATACTCAGTCAGAAATACCATAGCAAGGACGCTTTGTGAGTTAAAAGGTGGAAAGAACTGGGGTATGAAACTTTGGATGCCGTTTCGCATAATTGCTGCCTGGTGCATGCCCTAGCAATATGTGAGGCAAGTTGAAGGCCCCGGCTTAGTGAAACCTCTTCCCACCCATGAAATAGTGTTAGGTCTCACTGTCACTTCTCTTGCCATTGCAGATATCTGTTGAACAGCCACATCATTAATCAGTATGCCAAGATAGACACATTTGGTTCACAATTTCTAGATTGATAACCAACTAAAAGTGGATGGAGAGAACATCTCAGCTGCCATTGGTTGTATTTTCTTTTTGTCATCAATCTCTGTTGGACACAGCATTGGCTTTAATTAGCAGGGCACCCAACTTGTTTGCATGACCCAATAATCATAATATTTTAATTTCCACTTTGTAGGTTAAGGCACAAATGCTGCATTCAGAGCCCAGTGGCCCATTCTTTGGGAATATTTTTAATAGAGTATTAAATATATCTGACAGACAGCAATATGGCAAGCTCCAGCCATTGTAGTTAGCGATTGTCTTTTGCAGCTGCTGTTGAACATTTAAGTACTGTTCTTTGGCTTTGCGCTGATCCTAGGCTCTAGTGGGGCTAAAAGGAATGGCAGTATTTGAATTAACAGGTCATAATTTCTAATTGAGCTGTGACTTTCAAAGGGAAGTTCTGAAGTGTCTTAAATTCTAAAACTGCTAGTTACAGTACTGCTGTGAAAGCTTTAAAACTGAAATCTCTTATCCTCCCTCTCATTGTGTGCATTGCTTTGTTCTGTAGAGCTTGGCTTTTAGCATGTGTCTGTTTATTTTCCAGGGAAAAAAAAGCTCAGTATTTTAAAGCATGCTTAAAGTTTGACATGAATTTCTAAAATAGATTTAGGGAGGGAGTGGGAAAAAGAGCATATTGAACAACCTTCTTTAGATGAGAAAGGTAATTAATAAGGATTCCCTGGACTAGGATGTATTAAAATGTTAAGTAACGTATTTGTCCTTATATTAGCAAGTAAGTAACAGTTACAACACTCACAGTACCAAATATTACATTGTTGTATGGGCATAATAGCTGATTTATGGACTGTTCCTGCCTGATTTTGGGGAATTTTTATCAGTTCTTCAAGACAGCAGGCTTGGGGTGGGGTGGGAGGAGTTTTTGTTATCCTTTTCAGAACATATAATAGTACCTTGTCTTCTTAAAAATCATCTTTATGAAATATTGTTATCATCTATTTGCCATGAAATAGCACCATCTGTTTAAACAGTTCAGTTGGGAATTGCTGAGCAGTAGAGAGAGTTCAGAAATGTTCTCAGCTGTTGAGTTTTCATGAAAATACACGTCTCAAAAGTATATGGGAAGCTGCCTTGGGAGGGTGGGCGGAGAATTGTGTTGATGAATTTTCTTCTACTGGTTCAGTCTTGAAAGCTAGTCTTCTGACCCATTCTCTTGGATTCAGCTGGGGCATTTGTGTCGCTACCCATCTGCTCTTTGGTTCACACATTTTACAGTGTATTCTTACCTGGAATAAGCACCGCAGAAATACCTCTCCCCAGTTCCATGTTCCTCCTGGTACCACAGACAGAACTGTGTGATCGTGACTCATTTCTACCAGAGGGATGAACTAAAAGAGAAATAGCTGTCTTTCCCCACTGTCTCACCTGTTTAGCTGAGAAAGTACTGTAAAAACTGTTTTTTTCCCTCTCATAAAAGAAGTTTTATGACTGCAGGGACAATTGCATTAAGTCAAAGTCAGACTGAGTTATTGTTAATCTACTGCTAAAAATTGTCTTTTCATCATCTTCCTTTCCTCATCGGAGATTTTCTACTTATATCTCTTTTTGCCAGCAAGTTAAATGTGAACATGCATATCAGAGTAGCTGGTTTTCAGCTAAGGGATGTGGGAAACACATATATTGGTAGAAAACTCCCTCCCTGTGCTGATTCTTGGAAGCCTTGGTTGCAGGATCCAGCCTTTCAGGATGCCTTTAGCACCACAGCACTGAGGGCACATGAGCTCTCACTGAGAATTGTCCAGCTCATTTGAAGAGAAGACAGGTTTGAATCTTGTGAATTTCTAGAATAATCTGAAAAGGGATCAATTTCTCAATCAAATAGAATGGGGATGATTGCATAAATCAGCCAATAACAAGTGTCAGTCTGCAGGGTGATCTGCACAGACTCTTTTTGGAGCCATTGTGGGAGGTGGGCATGAAGGAGTTCACCCGGGGGGGAAGTAGGGCGGTAGAGCTCAGCAATCAGAGAATCAGCCCTTGAAAATCCTTGGGAGGAGAAGTCATCAAATGTAAGAGAGCCTCTTACATATAGAATGCAAGCTCTTCATTACTGGAGGCAACTAGTGTGAACCAGATTTCATCAGGCATCTGTCCGTATGGTTCCTGTTGCTGGTAGGTGTGCCTCAGATGCCTGAGGACCTGGGCTAATGGCATCTGCTGGGGCTATGACCACAAAGCAGACAGCAGGCTGGACCCCAACATGCTCTCCTGTCCGCAACGGCTACTCAACTGAAGTCCGAACCCTGCAGTAGTGTTTGTTTTTGTGGACAATGCCTTTTTTCTTAGCTGTGATTATAATATTGATACAGGCATCTCTGTTTTGGTGTCCAGTCAGTTGATAGTTTCTTATGCTTTAGTTTCTCTAGAGCTTCCCGTCTTTTACTAGAGTATTATCAGAAATTACGTTGTTGGCAGTTTTGACCCATTCCTTATGGTGCTGCTGACAGGTATTTCCTATTTCAGTTCTTGGCTGAAACATCCTGGACCAGTGTCACATCTGCTGATTGTCTTGTCAGTCACCAGCATAAGAACTGTCTTAGGTAAGACCAAGATCTTAAGGTACGATCCATCCGGCCCAGTGCTCTTTTCCACAGGTAGTTAGGCAGTGAAAAGCAAAAGGAAATAGTAAGCCTCTGCAGATACCTCCTGAGAATTGCAGCAGTAATCTGTGGATCAGGGACATCCAGAGTCAGGTATTGAGAATCTTTGTGTTTAGAAATCCTTAATGGATCTTTCATTCATGAACTCCTGGTTTTCTTTTTTGAACTGGTTTAAACTTTTTACCATCCGCAGCCTCCTTTAGTAAGGAGGGCTGTAGGACATACAAAGATTTGTGCAATGGAATTTCCTTTCTGCTAATTTAATTAGATGCTCCTCAGTGCTTTGTATGATACAGGCTGTAAGCAGTTGTCATGGCACTTTTGTCATGGTGTTCAGTTTTCTATACCTCTGCCATATTCCTACATAAGTCCTATTTTTTGCAAGCTGAAAAGTCTTAGTCTGCTTTGTTGTTCTTTGCATGGAGACCCTTACATGTAAGGATCATCCCTTCCATTTTACAATCGTGTTTTTGAGCTAGTAAGACCAGAGCAGCACCTGATACTCAAGATAAAGCAGCAGTACTGATTTATATGGTGGCATCATGATATTCTGTTCAGTTATGTGGTCCTTCAGTAATAATTCCTAACATTCACTTTGCTTCTTTTGATTACTGTTGATCATTGACCTGACCTTTTGGTAGAACTGAATATTAGAAACCAAAATTTCATTCCTGAATGCTAATATCCAGCTCCAAGTCCAGCACTTCTTATGCAAAATTGCTTGGTTTTTTCCTCATGTATATTACCTGATATTTATCTGTGAGAAATTTCATCTGCCTTTTTGTTGCCCAGCCACCCAATGTTGTGAGCTTTTTTCTGCTACTCTTTGCAATTGCTTCTCTTATTTACCTTCTTAAATAACTTAGTATCATCACCAATCTTATTCACCTTGTTTTTTCCCACACACACGCTTTCCAGGTCTGCACAGAGCTTGAGGGTCTCCAGCTGTGTTGGCTCTTCCCAAGGAGACTGTCTTCATCCAGGTGTTCATTAAGTCTGTTTTTAAGGTAGACATTGAACAGACAGGCCTTCTAATCCCTGGGCTCTCTAAGAATTAGTGTCACACTGGCCACCTCCAGTCTTCAGTTACTAAAGCAGTTTTTTGTTGAGTCTCCCAATATTGTTGTATTTACATCTGTGCCCAGTAGGGTGGTATTGTAGTTCCTACAGCCTTCGTGGTGCAGATGTCATGTTTATTGACTGGTACTTTCCTGGCACACCTCTAAACTCCTTAAAAATTGGAGTCGCATTGGCCACCTTTCATCCTGGAGAACTTGTGTGGTTTGTGATGAGAGGTTATGTACCATTGACTGCTGTTCCTGCTGTCTCGTCTTTAGTTTCCTTGAACACGGTTGAATATTGTCTGGGTGCCGTAACCGGTGTTTGCTTACTTCATACACATATACTAGAACTATTTTTACTGGCACCTCAATTTGAGATGGCTCCTCTGGCATGTTGCCTGTGAAGAGAGGCTCTGGCCTGGGAACCCACCCACCCTTTTTGCAAAACATTCATTCGTTTTTTGTACACAAGAAGACTTCAACCACTACAGCAAGAGTGGTTATTGTAAATGTTTATTCCTCAGCACTTTTCTGACTGCTGTCTACCTTTGTTCTTTTTTTTTTAAAAAAAAATAAATAAAATCCTTTAGCAGAACTTTTGGTGATTTTTTTTGGCTGTTTCCTTGGTACCTTATCCTCCTGTTCACATTGGTGGTTTTCAGCTGTCTCCTTTTTAACTAAGCTTTTTTAAGCTCTGTCCTCAAAGAACTGTCAAGCTTTATTATTTATATAAGCACTGGCACAAAGAGCTGTGACCTTTGCTTTTGTTTATTATACCCCATTATAATAATATTCAAAAATAAGTTCTGAGTGATGTTCTCTAAATAGCTTAGTTATATCGGTTTTCAAAGGAGAATAAAATATTTTACTTTCTATGCTAGCTTTCTCTCCCATTACTAGTTTCAGCTTATTGTGCTATGTTCATGCCTAAGTTTTGAGGGGAAAGATACGATCCACCTAAAGTGTTATCAGATGCTTTGCTTTTGAGATGACCTTTGTTCCCTGTCTGTGCTACCTGTGATCCACCTTCAGAGACTCCTTTGCCATCACTCCAGGGTTCGTGCAGATAATTAAGCAGCTGAACAGGCTGTTGTTATTTAAGTCTATTTGAAATTCTGAATCTTTAATTTATTTAATTCATCAAAATAACCTAAGGAATGCAATTGTATGCCATGGAAATGTAGTGCATACTGGATGTTCAGCTTCCTCATCTTTATTTGATTTGCTTGTGCAGGTGCTTGTGATGCCGGAGGTGTCGGAGTAGCTGATAGGGCAGGAGCAGGCACCTGGCTTGTGGTGGCAATTTCTTAGCCCTCTTGCCTCAGTAGTTTTGGTAAAACCAATTTATGATTAAAAGAGGTTTGTCAACATGGGTCTGTTTCACATAAGCTTCACAACAGCAGCCTGAATTTATATGCTTTTGGAGACTCAGAGTTCAGATTTGTTTTGTGTGTACCCAAAATTTATGATTTATTAGGTGTTTAGGTGCAAGCTTCGTGTTGTGTGACTCATGGAGTGGCAGTGTTTGCTCTGCAGCATTTGGACTTCAATGGCACAGGACGTGCACAGGCGTTGTGCATGATCAGCTCCACTTTTCAGGAGGTGTGATGCACATGTTCATTGCCAGCTGCTCAGAAGGACCACAGAAGCTGTGATGAGGACGTTTTGACTCTCATCTTGTCATAAAGCCCTGTTCTTGCTGGGTCTTCCTCAAGTGTTGCTTGCATGATATTCTTGGTGGTACCTGCTCAGCAGGGACTGCTGTCTGCCCTCCCAGATTGGTCAGTGTGTCAATCCCACATCCCTGCTCACCGATTTACAGATTGTTGGGTCTAGATCCGTGGCATCCTTCTGTATTTCAGCTCCTGGATGCATCTCCTAAAAGAAATCAGAAAAGAGCTCTTCAAGAAACTTTTGTTCCAATTCTCAACTTTTTCAGCTCATATTTTAAGAAAATGGGGAATGGTAGGGTTATTTTTTATTATTTACTTATTCATGTAATTACTGGTTATCAGTCATAGTGACCAGGTTGACAGAAACCAAGCATAAAAATACAACAGGTTCAGGAAGTTCAATATGATTGATATTTCAGAATGTTTGTTTATTTAGTAAATGATTATCATGGTTTAACCCCAGCCAGCAGCTAAGCACCACGCAGCCGCTCGCTCACTCCCCCCACCCCAGTGGGATGGGGAAGAGAATTGGGAGGGTTACAGTCAGAAAACTCGTGGATTGAGATAAGAACAGTTTAATAATTGAAGTAAAATGAAATAGAATAGTAGTAATAATAATAATATAATAATAATACAATAATAATACACAGAGCAAGGGATACACTATACAATTGGCTCACCACCTGCCGACCGATGCCTAGCACGTCCCCGAGCAGCGATCACTGCCCCCCCCCGGCCAACTCCCCCAGTTTATATACTGAGCATGATGTCATATGGTATGGAATAGCCCTTTGGCTGGTCTGGGTCAGCTGTCCTGGCTGTGCCCCCTCCCAGCTTCTTGTGCACCTGGCAGAGCATGGGAAGCTGAAAAAGTCCTTGACTAATGTAAACTCTACTCAGCAAGAACCAAAACATCAGTGTGTTATCAACATTATTCTCATCCTAAATCCAAAACACAGCACTCTACTAGTTACTAAGAAGAAAATTAACTCTATCCCAGCTGAAACCAGGACAATGATGAATTGATTACAGTAAGCAAACTGAATTTCGCTGTGTTGTTCAGACCTCGTAGGTCTCACACACTCTCAGTGCTGGGCCCAGAGGTGCTGTGAGACCTGGGCCAAGGGAGCCAGTCCTGCACTCGGGTGCCTGAGGTTGGCTTAACTTTGTTTATTAGATTGTGTTTCAAATATCAGTAAGAAATGCATCCTGCTGCAATACTTATGTTCAATTTCTACAAATTCACTAGATTTTATAAAGTGTAGGATCTAGCATAACCTCAGAGTGATTTTGAAATAGGCTCTCAGTGAGACTTGTGTTAGAGTAAAAATGGGATTTTTACTTATTAGAAAGAAAAAAATCCCATTTGTTCTCTCCTGGTGAGACAACTGAGACATCTCAAAGGTAGAGTTTTGCCACCCCTAGGATCAGGATCAAAAGCAATGTGCTCCTCAGCTTTTCCATAGCACACACAACCCAAACTTGTGGCCCTGGCTGCTGCTTGCAAGCACCGAGCACCATCCCACTGCAGATCCGGGAGAGGAGTTGCATGTGCATGGCAGCAGCTGCCATGGTCTTCAAGCATGGTACTGTGGTCATTATGTACAGTGCATCTCTGCAGCATTGGGGTGCTGTGGAGGAATAAATCCTGCCCTGGGCAGGCAGCCAGCCTCGTTTCACACTCGGGTTAGACTTCTGGTGGCTTTGCTTTTTCATTAGTAAAGGTAAAGCTATATTTGAGAGGTGTCATACAATTTGACATCTGAGCAAAATGATCTGTGTCCTCTCTTGAGTCCTGTGTTTCGCCATTTCTGGGCACTGTAAGTAGCGATGGGCATGTAAAGTGGGGAGGCAGCTGAAGCACAGCTGGATTTATGCTGAAACACTCAAATATCTGCCAGTTTTGGCTTTCTGTGGAGGATGCTGAGGATGGGGCTCACTTTCTCTAACTCGGATGCCCACAGCGTCAGTGCTGCTGCCTGTGCTAGTCACGCCATGCCCCGGTGTAGTCCATAAGAAGGAGGAAATAGATTGGTAGCTTTTAATGAAACTCGCTTGACAGATACTGAAATGTAGGCACCTTCGTGCTTTGGTTTGCAAGGCATCCTGCCACCTCATACCACTGCTCTCCATTTTTATGAGGGAAAGTGAAAAAGCACATTGTAGGCACTTCTAAATAAGCACAACCTCACTGAATAAGACTGTAGTCCAAAGTTGTTAGCTGAATTTTAACTGTGTGTTGAAACATGACCAGGGTTCATAGTTTCACACCCATTTTAAAATGAGATAAGCAACACGCACCTAAATTTTTACAACAGCAAAGTGAAAGGGAGATTGGAGAGTTATAACTGTCAAAACCTCACAGCATCTGCTCTTTCCTACACTCGGCTCGTCCCGCTACTGAGTGGGCTCCGAGAGCAGGGGTTTCTTGTGCAGGAGCAGAGCAACTTTTTTTCTGCTTCATAGTTATTTGCAGGTTAATAATTAGTTCATTTGTTTGCCCTGTAAGCAAGACTAGATCCTCCTGAGATGGATGTGGCAAGGCACTCATGTTACCGTCCACATGGACCCTTGCCACAGACCTCTCTGCGGTCCCCTCCGCTGAGGAGGCTCGTTACTCACAGCTCCAGCGATGCACATTTGCCCTGCTAGGAAGGACAGAAGGAGAGAGCACTTTAGCCAGGATGAGAATTGCATGTGCATAGTGATATGTCCATGAGTTGGTGAAAAATCTGCAGGAGAATTTCCTTGGAATAAAAGATCCACTTGTAAAACTGCTTAGCAATGTGATTTCAGTAGCTCTGCTGTATCACTTACTCCTCAGTAAAAACAAAAATCATGAGTTACTATTTACTATTGTCATTAAACATTGCTTTTCTTTCAGGTATTAGCAATGCAGAAGCCCGTCAACCAGGGAAAGCACCAAACTTCAGTGTGAACTGGACAGTAGGAGACACTGGTCTTGAAGTTATTAATGCTACAACCGGCAAAGATGAAATGGGTCGTGCGTCTCGCCTTTGTAAGCATGCTTTTTACAGCCGCTGGATGCGTATTCATGCAAAGGTATATCTTCCAGAGTGCTAGATTTTCCACTTCGTCTTAATTCTTAATGAAACATCTGTGCGTGCTGCTTTCTGTATTCAGGAGCCACTTTCTGAGCCTGTTTTAAGCTGAGCCTGATGTTAGCTACTGCTCCATGTAGTAAGGGAAAAGAACAATTCATTTGTTTAGCTTATTTTTTAATTTGATGATGAAAGGTCCAAAACACCTGCAAGGATCTAATAATCCTTGGTTTATAGCTAAGTAAACAAAGGGTGGTATCTCCTTTGAGCTTGCCTTCTCATTTTAATTTATTTGGAAGGATAATCCCAGTTTCACTGCAGTTGAACATACTGAGTCAAACATACTCCTGCTCAGTTGTCTCTTAGAAAGAAAAGCTTCAAGAAAGTGTCTGTCAGTGACTTTTCAGTGTCTAAATTTCTTCCACCAAAGGAAGTTGATAATCCAGAGAAAGCAAAAGGCAGGCTAGGGTCTGGGGTGAGACTAGCCCAAAGAGTGCCTCTGCCACGGCATGGCGCTGCAGAAGGTCTCACTTTGCAAGAGGCAAACATTGTATTTGGGTGCGGTGAAGCTGGGTACAGAGCCGTGATGGCTGGAATGAGCAGTACTGTGTACTTGTCTGCCTTTGCCTGAACATTTGGTTTAGTAATTCATTACCTTGTTTTAATAATAGTTGTTTTAATAGCTCAGTCACTCTCAAACTGTTTGGCTTAATAGTTTATTGTCTCTTCTTTTCCTGTCTTTAATCCACACAGCTTTCCTCCAGCTTGCGCTCAAAGATCCTCAAGCCTAACCTGTACCACGAAACCAAGCAAGGAGCCACTGAGTATCAAACTGCCAAAGAGTGTTTGTTTAAAGCATTCCTGAAGGCAGGACTTGGAGCCTGGGTGGAGAAGCCCATAGAACAGGATCAGTTTTCTCTCACGGTCTAATTCACAGACTGCACATCACTTTGAAAAGGGGGTTGTTCTGGAAATTCCTGGTGTCCAGCATTGCTTTCTGGCATCTCCACAGCTGTCAAAACATCTTTTTACTGTTTGGAGTTGGGTTTTTTCCTTTGTTTTTTTTGAAACTTCACAGTAACTGTTTCTGTTTTGCCCGAGTATTGAAACTCAATGATGATCTGACACATAATTGTATATTTTGTTATGGGAAAGTAATTTCTGGTGTATTTCTAGAAATACTTTAACTGTAGAAAACTTGCAGTAAGGCTGTCCTTACAGTATACAATGACTCATTTTTTCTGGGTTAAAATAATTTCTTTTTTTAATTCAATGTCATCAAGTGCAAGAAAGAAGTGCAAGAAATGAAAGTTTCTCTAGGTTTTACACCACACTTTTAGGAAGTAGCTTATTTTTTTTTTAAAAGAAAATAGGTGACAAAGCTGATTCTACTCCTCTGTTAACTTGGTTTTGAACTGCAGATATTTCTAGCATATAGACCACAGAGCCAGAATGGAGTCTGGACAGCTAGTTTTTCCCCACTTCCTTGCTCTTTAAAACCAGCTGCTGAAAATTTCATGTCTTTGATGTATGTATTTATTAGTCTGTGATCCAGTTTTTAACATGCAGCTTTTTATTCTGTTTTTAAAAATACATTTACCTCCCATTTACACACATTGTGAAGTCTTCATTTTTTTTACCATTGTAGACTGGAAACAGCAAAATAATTATTTGTAAGTTAAGAAGTTTAGTCTATAACGTGCAGAAACGTGTTTAAGAAGTAGGTGATTTATATATCCCAAGAACTCATCAGAATACAATCGTAACTGTAACAGTAATATGACAACTTAAAAAAAAAAATTGCTCATTTTAAGGGCACTAAGCCTGAGTTGCCAAAAACAGTCACTTGCTGGGTATTGATTGGTCTCCTCTCAAAGAGCTTTTGCTCTTGTATGGACAAAAAGTTGTTAAAACTTCTTTCCTGTGAGTTATATCTGCTTTCACCCAAGTTGTTGTGTCTCTGAGATTTCATTGCCTTTTGGCTTTACGTGTGTGATGGTCTTCATGAAGGTAATTAGGTAAGTTGCTTTCAAATGTGTTTTCATTTGCTTTGACGATTACTTAGAAAGGTGTTTTTCCTACAGGTGTAGACACTTCTGCTTTATGTAAAAATGTAAGATAGAAGGGCAATATTGTGAGATCAGTTTGATTAACTGGTGTATAGAAGGCATTTTTAAAAACACTTTTTAGTACATGATGTTTAGGAGCAATGAGGCAATGTCCGGTATTGCTTCTCTGCTCACATGGCATGTGTGCAAATACATCCCTTGGCTTATGCTCATCCAGGTATCACTTGTGCTTTCTGAAGAGCATCTCCATGTTCCTTTTGCAAACGATGAAGGTTATGCTTTGTGCCATGGGAGTTTTTGCCTGACAAAATCAAATTGGTGCACCACTGCTCCAGCTGCTGCTTCCTGTCCCTCCGCTCTACCACCCCTTGCCTGTGCTGCACGGGACATCAGATCAGCGGGAGGGTCCATGCTTTGAAGTCAAGTCAGGTGTTACTTTTAGACCCACACTGGGTCAGAGATCCAGTGTAGAGTTGTGCCAGCGCATCTGTGGAGGCAGTGGAGCGGAGCGTGGGTCCCTTCGTCCAGCTTCATGGCCAAAGCCTGTGTATCGTGAAGCTGTAACTGGAGTTGCTGTACCTCAGCCCCAGCATCTGTGGGGGGTTAGCGAATACTTGGGGTGTTGGAGACTGATGAAAAAACACTTCTGGCTAATCATGAATGCCAAGGAGATGTGCTGCTTTGTTATTGCTCACATAGGAACCCATTTTCAACTTAAAAGAATGATCAAGGCTGAAAATCACTTGTGTTGAAGCCTCTGGGTTAGTGTCTTGGAAGTAATGCATTGAGGTGCAAACAATGCATTTTTGGCAGTATTATGGATAATAGTGAATACTGCTGTGGGAAGATGAACGATTCTGTGGCCTAGTGATCCCCTTGGAAAAGACTGTGATGCCTCCACGGGTTACTGCCTTTTCCAGACACCAGAGGAAGAAATGTTGCAAATTGCAATAGACAGGCTGTGTTAATTCAGCTTTGGCGACTTAAGCCATCCTGTCCGCTTCTCATTAAAACCAAGAGTGCTCCCATGGCCTCTGCCAGCCTGACAAGGCTTTTGTGGTCATCATCCAACTGAGGCTTGGACTGACCTATTCTAAAACTAGAAGGAATTTAATTGTATGTGGTCAGATTTTGCAAGCACTTGGGCATCTGCCTTTGAGATCAACATTGTCTCGTTCATGCTGCAGAAATCTGTTGTGGCTGTAGTTGAATATGTGCATACATTTCTGCAGGATCAAGGGAAAGCTGATTGCACTGTGTGCATTTTCTTGAGATCATTACTGCTATTAGATGAAGTGCACGTTTTTAAGGGGCTCAGTCTATTGATAACTGAAGTCTGTTGATAATTTCCAGCAAATTATTTTTACCCATCTTTCTGAAGTGCTCATTCAAAAGTTGGTGTCTCTCTGGATTTTTTTGATGACTAGGAAAGTATTAGCTCAAACTATTTTTTTTATGAAGTCACAAATATGAGCAATATATTTAAGTATTATTATAGACATAGTTTTTTAAGCTGTTCAAATGAATGATTAAAATTAAACTGTAAAGGAAATACGTTCCATGCCAAAATCTTTTGATGAAGGAATGGTGTCAGGTTATTTATGAGGAATGAGTTCTCTTGTTTATAATTCCGACATTTTAAAAACTTTTCCAGGGTGGTATGCTATCCGTATCTGTCTTCTGGGAGTCAATAAAACACTGCGTGGCTTCCTTCACTTGCTTGTTCCTTTTTGTGCAGTTAATACAGGGAAAGAAGTTGGGAGGCAGAGTTGTGATTGCTGATGCTCCTGTATTCCTCACAAATCACCACCACTGAGCAAGAACGGATAGCGATGTATATAATTTTGAGCGGCTGCAAAAGATAAGACAACTCAGCTTCTGGCAGCTGCTGAATTTTGTGGCTGACCTTTCTGTTGGGAGCTGTGAGTCTCCCCCGTGGGTTGGGAGGCTCAGTGGTTTTGTCTGAAAAGCCTGGGCTGGGTGGATGGGTGCTGGACTGCACAGGGACTTGGAATGCTGCTCTGGGAGCTGCTTCAGTTCTTCTAATTATTTTTTTTCTTATTTTTTTATTGAATATGAGTGTTTGTCTCAGGATCTTCAAAGGACTTAAAATAAAGAGTAACAACTTTAATGTTGATGAATACTTGAAATCTAATTTAAGGTGTTTTTCTCCAGATGACAGTCTAGCTACAATAAAGTTTGTGGGCTAGTAAAATATATAATTTTAAATATAGATGTTTGAAATGTATATGTTCCGCAGGATCATTTTAAGAAAATTTGGGCCTAAAGGTTAACACTTGGAATATCGGTTATGGCTGTACTCAGGACCTGGTAATAACTATAGATTATTTCTTACCGCTTGTGTGTGAAGAGTATTGTGTGTAGGAGCTTGTTAGCAACTGTTCTCCCCCAACAGCGTGGATGTCCACGTAGCTCTCATGCTCGCAGCCCCTGCTCTCCCTTGTGTAGCTAGTGACGGTAATCATGACTCTGCATACTTATGAATGTACAGCAGTGGGGTTTCTGTACAGTTGGTGATTTTGGTCTTCTCCTCATCTTAGAGAAATCTTTTCACAACTGGTTACTACATAGGAAACTCAGGAGTAGAAGATTTTTGTGTGCTGTTACTCTGTATGTCCTCTAAATCTAAAATAGCTTGCAGCTGAAAGTCTAAGGATCTCAGAGCTGGTGTTGCATTTCATCAGTCCAGTTCTGTGATGTCTAAGAGTGCTGCCGACCCAAGGGAAAAAAAATAAATCTCATCCTGCTCTCTCAGTGAAAACGTGCATGAAATAAAGCTGTTGGCTCAGAGTGCTTGGTAGCATGAAGCAGAGCGTGTCTCTCATGGAAGAGTAGTGCCGCCTTTTGAAACCAAGCTGTCTTTTTAAAAAACAACCAACCAGGAATTGAGAATCAATTCTAAGAATTGCTCGATCGTGGTCACCACATAATAGAGAATTTATTTTTTTAAATATCTATGGTTTTCTAAATAGCAAAGATTATTATTGTCATTCCTTAAATTAGGCTTTATTGCTTGGGAGGCTCACACTTGCGGAGAAGCTGTGCTTTGAATTCCTTGCATTTTTATCATCATAAAATGTCCACTGTGAAAATTATCCCAAAGTTTACTGAAAAGGAAGAAAAGCTGCAATTCAGAAATACAGTCAGTACAAAAATGTCTAATGTTATTTAAAACCTAAGAAACCACAGAAATAAAATGTATAAAATATAATTATCCTGTCTCAGAATTGCTGTGTTACTATTTTTGGTTTGTTTTTTTTTTCTAACGCCAAATGTTTTCAGTTGAGTTTAAAAGATTGCATCTTCACTTAGCTTGCTCCTGTTTGGAGAGGAGTTGGCGTTTATCCCAGAGTTACCTCAGGCTAACAGAGGCACAGTGTTTGAAAGGGACATGAAGTGGATTTTGGAAGGGACACTGGACTGGGTGCCACAGGGCCAGGAGGGGGCTGGTGCAGGGGCAGGTCCCCACTGCACCCCTGTGCAGTGGCCTGGGCTTGTTCTCTGTCCTGCTGGTGGCTCAGTGGAGACCGCTGTTAGCTCCATCTGATATGCTACAGCTTTTGCTGAGTGAGCATCTGACTGAAGCAGGAGGAGGAGGAGAGAGAAATTACTGCTTTGTCTAGTTCCTAAAGCGGAAATGATGGCGTAGGATAGGATTTATGCTTCTTCCTGCCCTCTGCAGGAGATGAGGAGCATGGGCCAAATGAATTGTCCTCTTGGCAGCAGGCGCTTCCCAGCCACCACCTTTCCCAGAGATTTCCCAGCACAGGTGGGCCCCAGCTGTGTGCAAATCTGAGGCTTTTAGGGTGCATTGGGCTTGCTGCCATTCCTTTATGGAAACAACTGCTCTGGACTATTTAAAACAATTTTGGGTTGGCCCCTGAGAATGTTGCGTGGGTCTCTCTGGCAGGCAGGCTGGGTATTTACAGCCACAGGATGCATGGTGTTTCATCACTAAGCAAGTGGCATGTGTCCCTAAAACACACCCAGGTGGATAAAACTAAGGCCCCTAAGTGGATCCACTAGCATCATGTGCCTAAGCTGTTACGGTGCTTCTGATAAAACAACTTCTTTCATTGTTTCTATTGAGCTGGTTGTGGTAGGAACGATGCAAACCTATGGGGGCTGCAAAAAAATGAGCTGTGGCTGAAATCCTGAACCTATCAGAGCCAGTGGAGAGCAGATAGGACCTGAGTTTCTCCTTGGATCATGTCAATGTATGGTGTTTTTCAGAGCCTTTACAGCCAAAGGTCTGTCCTGTTGCCTGTTAATAAATGGGCAGTTAATTGTGCCAAGGGCATTTGCATGTGCAGGAATGAGTTTTATGGGTAGCTCTGTTTTGTTTTCTTCAGTCATTCCAGAAAAGAGGAATTAAGAGCCATGTTTGCTGTCAGTACCGAGGGCAGCCAGTCTCGGCAGGTGTAACGATTTAACGAATTTCTGTTCTCTGCAGGGAAAGATCCCCAGTTGAGGTCACTGCAGTGTTTTTTACGTTTTTAATATCTTCATCATTACCATACCAATATTATTTTTGTTGTAGTTCAGCTGAGACATCTTTAACAAATTTAAGATTAAATGTGTGTGTGAATATATATTTATATGTATATATATATTGCTATATATTATTTGCATTAAGCAGTTATTCTTCCCCAGTCTTCCTGTGTGATACTGCAAATACATTAGCTTTACCTACCTGGTGTAAGGATATTAAAGAACACTCTCACATACTGTCCTCAACACTTATTTTCTCCATTCATAATCCTAACTTTGAAGAGGAGACCTCATTTTACCTCTGGTTTGTCGCTTTCCTTACAGCACACTTGTTCCTATCCTGGTGTCACCACTGAAGCACAACCCATTGGTCAATTATTCTAAACAATGACTGTTTTGCATACTACCTTGCTTTGTTTAATTAATGTTTGTACAGAGATTTGAAAATATAAAGAGCTATATCATTGCTAAGTTTCATCATTGGTTTTGTATATTGATATTTCTAGTGGCAGCAAAAAAATAAGTGAAACGTTACAAAATACTGTGCATGTCCTTGAAATGGTGGTTTTGGTTACATCCTGAAGAGCTAGCAAGGAAGTAAACTGAGGGTATATTTCTGAAGCTGCCAACTCGGTCTCTGAAATCGCAGCTTTTGCAAAGAGAAAGGGAGGGAGGGAGGCAGGGATTGCACACTTGGGAACATACGGCACCGCCTCACAGAGGAAGCGTGAGGACCCCGGGGTGTGTGGGTGCCTGCAGCTGGAAACGGGAACCTCTGGAGGTGGGAGCTGCCCTCCCTGCCTGTGGGAGACCAACCTGCTGTCTGGGTGCAGTGTGGTGGGTGTCACTGCTGGCCAGAGCGCAGGAGAGGGGAGGACAAGAAAATATGCAACAGGTCTGCAGCTCCAGCATAGATGCCTGGCCTGTGGCTGGGTGTGGGGAGGGCTGTGCGACTGCTGCTGCTTTTGGAAAATGTTGTTTTGCAGTTGTTTACTCAAATGCCAAGTGGATGTCCCCCTAACTTCTAGGGACTTATAGGTGGTCACCAGGGTTTTCATCCAAGTGTGCATCCTCTGTTGGGTTTGGATCTTGCATGTGGTCGCAGCTTTGAGCCCCGCTGCCAGGTGGGCTGAGTGAGCCCTGTAGGGTGCCAGCACCGCCACCACCTGGGGTGGGAACCCAGCTCCCCAGTGCTGGGGACAGCAAAAGCCCTACCACCTGGTGCTCACCCTTAGTCAGCACCTGTCCTGGCAAAGTAAGAGAGCCTGGTCCTAAATGTGCTGCTCTTGCATCTTGCTCAAGGGACATCTCTGCGGCAGCATCCAGAAACCACCAACAGAGCCCTGGAACATTCCCCCCTCCGAAGTACCCCGGTAGAGGAGTTGAAGATCCTGGCGTCTGTTGAGTTGACCAGCCACAGAAATGTCCTCTCAGATCAGGGGCTGTGGCGATGGCTGGGGCGTGGCAGGGACCCCCTGACCCCTCTGCATGCAGCCCAGCCTCCAGAAGCAGATGCAGAGCTCATGGACCACTGAGGTGGTGCTCTCCCTGCACACCTTTCCATGCACAAACCGCATGAATTTTGATGACAGAGCCGACTGCCATCTGGGCACTGTTCATCTGACCCTGCATGGAGAAAATTAATCCTAAAAAGGAGACAGATCAACGTCAGTTCAGCTCCACAACCAGCTTGTTGTGGGACTGATGTGGATGGTGGCCTTCAGGCTGGTATTTGTTCTCACCTGGCTTATCAGCTCAACTCCTGGTTGGGAGAAAGAGCAAGATGGGAGATCCCTGCATGGATGAATACACCCTTTTTGGAAAGACCCCTTGTAAGCTCCATGACCTTCCTTATGAACAACAGGGAAAGCAAAGACCAGGCACGTACAAAAGAAAACTCCACCAGTGTAAAAATGGTTTCTGAGATGATGGCTTGATGGGTACTGTCACCAACCACATGCCATGGTCCCCAGCACAACCACAAATTGGATGATGCTGGATAGTGGGAACTGCTCAGAGGGGGAAGCAATGTGGTTGGCAGAGGCACGGCACAACCCACCCACTCTGCTCTGGGCAGTTTGCTCCAAGGCACAGCTTGTTTCTGTTTCACCAAGAAAGGCAATAGCTTTGTGGAGGAAGGACATGAGTTTTGAGCACCTTTGCCCACTGCTGTGAGTATGCGTGAGCTGGCTGGATCTGGCGTCTGAGCTGCTGTGTAACAACAGGGCCACACCTCTCCAGCAGATGAGGCCATGGAGCAGACAGCAATACCTCCTCCTAGCACCTGCTTCTGTCCCCTCCTCCCTGCCTGCTCAGCCAGTGGCACCACATCAAGAGGCAGCAGACACAAGAGCAGCTCCTGGCTAAGACATGTTTCCCCAGAGCCTGGCGACACTGGGCTTTGTCCAGCCAGTTGACATTGTCACCTGCTGGGACCATCTTGGCTCAGGGACCTATTGCACCAGACTCAGCGGTAGGAACTTAGGGGAGGGCAGCGATCTCCTCCGGAGGTGTTTCCTTGTGCAATGAAAGCAGGATGGTGATGGCTGGAGGCAGGAAGCGCGGGTGGAGAAGCTGTTCCCCCTGAAGGTGAAGCTGTGTTTACTCGGTTTCCTTGACTTGAAAATTGGTGCCTTGTGGCAAATTCCTTCGTGAGGGCTATGGGAAGGTTATGGGAGAGGTGAGTCAGCAGTTTTTTGTGTGCTGGTGTCTTACGGGAAGCACCAGTCTGCAGATACAGTAGGACGTTTTAATGGATTTTTTTTCCTGTCCTCTTCCCTATCTCAACTCTGTTGCAGCCTCATCAAAAAGCTGGGCTCTGAATTCCATTTCCAGGCTTTGCAAATGGCCAGAATCACTGTGACTCACCCGTGTCCCCTGCCACAATGTGAACGCAGAGGTGAGGCCTGTTGGTGCTGCTGCTGACCCAAATCTTCCCGACACAAGATCAGCCCAGACCTGGTGACCTTAGCTGCTAAAAATGTCACTTCTCTCCCTCCCACAGCCTGCACTGAAGTGGGGCCTGTAAAAGTCCCAGGGCTGTGGCAGCCTCTGGCCCCTGACCCAGCTCCTGCAGGGGGATGTGTCCCCCACAGAAGTGCTGGCTATGGCGCAGTGAGGAAGCACCACATGCTCCCTTTACAGAGTTCGAGGTAAGTGGTAAGCAGAAGCTCACTCTCCTGAGCACGTACGTGAGGATGCTTGCAAATGCACCTGGGTTCAGTGATCAGAGCTTGGGGGTGGCCACCTATGTGACGACCTAGACGGGCAGGTCCTGAAGGGCCTGTACTTGCTGCCCTGGGGAGCTGGTGACTGGGAGGTGGGACCCAGTGGCAAGGGAAAATCTTTACCACCCTTGGAGGCAGCCACTGACCATCAAGGTCAAGCTTCTCATGTTTGAATGTCACCGTGTGTCCTACTTAACACTCAGGCTTCCCAATGAATTTGCAGGTCAGCCAAAATTCAATATTTATGAGGACAGCAAAGGTGTTTGGGACATATCCACCTGCTAAATGTCATGGTCTAGCTAATGCCCACATTAGAGCTGTTCAAATAAAGATAGTGCTTCATAGCAACAGTGAACACTGGCAACTACGTTAGGTGCTATGCAGAAATGGTTGCATGCCTTTTAAAAACAAGCAAAAATATTCCCAGGCATGAGAAGCATTGTCCCAAGCTTAGCTAGTGTACCAGCATTTGAAGTGGACAGCTTGCAGCATCACTGCCACAGCCATGGGCACCACTGGGACATCTGCTGTGGTGGCAAACAGCCTTCAGAGCAATTTTTTTTAACCTCAAAATGGCAAGATGAGAACCCATTTGAATTCCCAGAAGGGCAACAGGGTTTGGGAGAGAGTCCCTGGTCGGCCCTTGTCTGTGGGGCACCATCCCCAAGGCTGCTGTTGGCTGGCGTATGCCAGCATGCCCAGCCTATCCCCATGCAGGGACAGGGCTTGGTTTGCAGCTGTGGTTTTGCTGGTGCTGTAAAGGCTGAGTCAGCATTTGCCACCCAGCCAAGCTGTGTCTGCCTCTGCAGCTTGCTGCTAGCCACCTGCAGGGTTTGGCATGTTGCTGTGAGGAGCTGCTGTGTCTCATGCCATGGCTCAGGGGGGACTTTTATCTGCTTTCCCCTGCCCCCACATCGCAGCAGCTGTGTTTTTGGGCTCCTGCCAGGTACCGCTTGGTGCAGATAATGGGGAACTGGCTAGCCCTGTCACACATTCATCGTGTGGGCAACATGGGCGAAGATGTGAAGGAAAGAGCCTTCATCCTGCCACGGGAGCAGCGGGCAAGTTACTTGTTCCCCTGGGTTATTTTTGCCAACAAGAGGTAAACACTTTGAGGGAGGCTATGTATACGGGAATGAGATTATGGTGATGACCCATCGCACTTTCTGTGAGGCAGAGCACAGCGAAAAGGTGAAGGTCTGTTGCTGTACAGGCACCTCTCAGTGCACTGCACTGGCCTCTACTCACATGGCCATGTACTGGTGAACATTCCTATAACCTAGCAGAGTTGCACTCCTCCCTCCCTTCTTTTTCGGAGGAAAAAGAGATACTTGGCCCCCTCTCTTATGTACATGGCTGAAAATACTCAAATCTGTTATGCGTTACAAGGTGGTGAATATCAAGTAGGATCCTACTCTTGGATGGCTGTGCAGTCAGTGATGGGCTGCTGACAGCTTTTGAAGGTAATGGATGCTTTTTCCATGTCTGTATCAAATGCTACCACGGAAACGATGGGAACCCTCTGGTGGGGGCCACTGTTGAATATTTGTATTACACAACACAACAAAAGTTGAACCATCTAAAGAGAGTGGGTTTCAACAGCAGACCTGTATGGGAGCAGGAGTGGGTTGCTGCAGCACAGTGAGATGGGGAGCTTGTAGAGGGCTCAGCCAGGACTACTGGTTGGTGGCAGTCATTTGACTGTAAGAGTCATTTGACTGTATTTACAAAGCAACCCCTGATGAAAAGATATATCATCATGATCTAGGCTAATAGCCTCTATTCCTTCATCATCTAAACAAAACCACACCACTACCTCCCAGCCTCTCACCCACTCCCAGCCTACTTGCAGGGGGCAGAGTGAGAAACAGAGAAGGCCTTGATGCTGTGCAAGCACTGCTCAGCAATAGCTAAAACACTGGTGTGTTGTCAACACTGTTCTGGTTGCAAATCTACAACGCACCACCATACCAGCTGCTGTGAAGAAAATTAACTCCATCGCAGCCAAACCCAGTACAATCTTCCCCTCTTATTCCATACTATTTGCATCATGCTCACGTTCTGCAGTATTCAATATATTTTTATCAGCTACCACTGCCTGCTTCCTCGTCCTTTGTCATATACACAGGTATCGTTTCCTTAGTCTATGGGCCATGCCCATTCAAATGTCTCTTCAGTTAATTTAGTCCATGACTTGAGCTTCATCTGTTGCGATGGTCATTCAGGACAGCGTGTTGTGTTGGACTGTTGGGTGCTGAAACCATCTCAGGTTGGATCACTGCTGCACTTGCCTGGTTCCTTATGAGGTTCAGCCTCCATTGGCTCAGGTGACTCCTGCTGTAGTACTTTTGACATATAACAATAACATTGTATGACTATGGCATCATACAAGTCAAATAGTGATCGGCACATTCTTGGTCTGGAGACAGGTCAAAGGTGAACAGGGTACATCCATGGGCAAACTCTTCCCTGTCAGCCAACAGGCTATGATCTTTCATACAGCTGCTGATCATCTGAAGGAGATGGGTGTATCCTCTCACATGGCAGCCATTCTCAAAATCAGGCTGCAGCGATTTTGCTGGTGTTTGTTCACCACCCACTTACAAGGCCACAGATTTATATAATAATGTTTGAAGTTCATAGAATTGTAGGATATCCCAAGTTGGAAGGGACCCATGAAGATCATTGAGTCCAACTCCTGACTCCACAGAGGGCAACCTAGAAGTTAAACCATATATCTAAGAGTGTTGTCCAAACACTTCTTGAACACCAACAGGCCATGACCACTTCCCTGGGGAGCATGTTCCTTGACCACCCTCTCAGTGAAGACTTTTTCCCTAATAGCCAACCTGAACTTCCCTCAATGCAGCTTTAAGCCATTCCCTCATGTCCTGTCACTGGACACCGGAGAAAAGAGATCAGCAGGGCTGCACTCCAGCCTCTTGTCCCCCAGTCTATATATACATCCAGAATTACACTGTCTCAGGTGCAGAATCCAGCATTTTTCCTTGTTAAATTTCATACAGTTGGTGATTGCCCAGCGCACTAATCTATCAAGATATCTCTGTATGGCCTTTCTACTCTCAAGGGAATCAATGGCTCTCCCTGATTTAGTATCATCGGCAAACTTATTTAGTGTGCACTTAACTCCTGTGTCCTGGTTGTTGATAAAAACATTGAAGAGAACTGGCCTTAAAATTGGGCCCTGGGGAACACCACTATTGATTGGCTGTCAGCCAGATGTTACCCCATTTACTACAATTCTTTCAATTTCCTGGACCTGTTTCAAGTCTGTTGTATGACAGTCCCAGTTAACATCTGGGAAGTTGAAGTCTTCCATAAAGATAAGGGCAACTGATCTGGAGATTCTCCTTAGTTCCCGTAGAATAAAACAATGGTGTCATCATCCTGGCTGAGTGACCTATAGTAGACTCCCACAACAATATCTGCTTTATTAGCTTTGCCCGTAATCCTTACCCAGAGGCTCTCAACCATGTTGTCCCCAACTGCAAGTGCTGTACAGTCCAATCCCTCCTTTACATACAGTGCTACCCCTCCACCTCACCTGCCTCTCTCTCCTGAAAAGCCGTCACAGCACTCCAGTCACAGGACTCTTGCCACCAAGTCTCCCTTATGCCAATGATGTTGTAGCTCTGAGACTGAGCCAAAGCTTTTAGTTCCTCTTGTTTATTCCTCATACTGCATGCATTAGTGTACAAATATTTCAGATGCTCTCCAGTGTACTCAGTACATCATGAAAGCCCTTACTAGCACACCATCCCTTGAATGTTGTCATGCCATCCCATAGCTTACCACTAGGAAGCCTGATTTTATCCCTTTTGCCCTCCAAACCTAGTTTAAAGCTCTTTCAATCAGCCCTGCTAACTTATGAGAAAAAATTGTTTTCCCCCATTGATACAGGTGAATCCCGTTGGGCCTCAGCAGGCCTGGTGTTGCGTAGACCATCCCATGATAGAAAAAACCAAAATTCTGCCAGTGACACCAGCCTCAGAGCCAGATATTGATACACTGGATCCGCCTGTTTCTTTAGATGTCATTCCTTACAGCTGGGAGGATAGAGGAGAATACTGTCTGCGCTCCTGAAACCTTTAGCAATCTCCCCAGGGCCCTGAAGTCTCTTTGTTCACCCTTGGACTTCTCATTGTGACTTCGTTGGTACCCACACAAAAAAGCAATAGCAGATAATAATCTCAGGGCCCTACCAAGCTAGTAACTTTCCTGGTAATGTCTTTAACCTGAGCTCCAGGGAGGCAGCAAACTTCCCTAAAAGGTGGGTTTGGTCAACAGATTGGGCCCTCTGTTCCCCTCAAAAGCCATTTATTTCTTCATGGAGGTGGTCATGATAAAGGGAACAGGCTGACCTGGTCTTGGTGACTCCTCTAGCACAGATGGATCGTCATCCACCTCATCATGTCCCTGTCCTTCTAATTCCAGAGCCTCACATCTGTTGTGTAAGGGCACCTGGGAAGGCAAGTTAAAAGGATTCTCAGCATAATTGCTGCTAAAAATGTCATTATCAACAAACCTAGTAACAACAAGCTTGGGCAGCTGTTCCAGGAACAAATTTTCCTCGCTGCTGACACAACTGCCAGTTGGTATGGTGACACTTTCATGCCCACCCAGTCCATGGGGTATTTAGCTGGCCATAAGTAATGCCTCCACGTACCCTCAACACACTTCAGGCGCCACCTGCACCTTCTTCACAAGCAATGAGGCAGAGACAATAACCACCTTGCAAGCTCCTGCTGCTGGGGAGCTCATCAAACAAAACCATCTTTGATGCCCATCAGCTTAATTTTTACATCTACACTCTTCAGCAAAAGATTGTCTTGAAAGACAAGATTGTTGTGGAGGGGTCACAAGGGTTCCATCCTCCTATTCTGGGCTGTCAGAGCTGAGCATTGCCTGAACCCCTGATTACCCAACACCATCCAGCAATACTGCTTCCTGTGTCTTCGTAGGATGGCCCTGTGGAGAAGTGCGTGGACAGCCTGTCACAACTGTGACTGAGAAGCAACTTAATGAAGGCACGGGAGGGGTAGCAGTGGTTGCTCTGGCTTATCAGTTGGTCCCCCAGTGTAGTGGCCAGCTGGCTGAAAATAGAGGCCAATGGGAGATAATTCAGAAGACCCATGGCCTCACTGGCTCTGAGGTAGGATGCATCAGCTTTTACAATCTTGCAGCAAAGATACAGTAGGGTGTTGTTCAGACCTATGTAATCCTTCCCATTCCCAGCTGTGAAAAAGTCCAGATGTGAAAACTCTGCAATAGTGGACAGTTGAGGCACCTCAATACACAAGCTTTCTCAGTACTGGTCTGTCCTGGGGACACTTCAAACAAATTCAGCTCAGATTTGGTACATTCTTCTGAATGGCCATCCCTTTTAAAGGAAAAGCCATCCTTTTTAAAATATATTTCCTTTTCTAGTGTGTAGTGGGTTAACTCCGGTAGGCAGCTCAGGCCCACACAGCCGCTCACTCACTCCCCTCCAGACGGATGGGCATGAGAATCGCAAGATTAAAAGTGAGAAAACTTGTTGAGCTGGGATAAAGACAGTTTAATAGGTAAAGCAAAAGCTGTGCACACAAGCAAAGCAAAATAAGGTATTCAGTCATAGAATCATAGAATAGCCTGGGTTGGAAGGGACCTCAAAAGATCATCTGGTCCAACCTTTCATGGGAAAGGGAGCCTAGGACCCTTCTTAATCACATCTTGAAAATCCCCAAGTCCACCACATCCCTGCGGAGGTTGTTCCAGTGAGTGATTATTCTCACTGTAAAAAATTTCTTTCTTATGATGAGATGAAACCTATTCTGGTGCAACTTGTACCCTTGTCTTCTCCTTGTGGCTCCTTGTGAAGAGAGAACCTCTGTCCTCTTTGTAGCTGCCCTTTAAGTACTGGAATACTGTGATGAGATTCCTCCTGAGCCTTCTCTTCTCCAGGGAGAAAAGACCTAACTCTTTCAGTCTTTCTTCATAGGGCAGGTTCTCCATCCCTTTGATCATCTTCATGGCCTCTCCAGACTGTCTGCATCTTTCTTGAATTGTGGGGACTGGAACTGGACACAGTACTCCAGGTGAAGGCTGACAAGCACTGAGTAGAGTGGGATGATCGTCTCTATCTCTGCTAGTAATGCCCTTGTGGGTGCAACCCAGGATCTGATTTGCCTTTATTGCTGCAGCGGTGCACTGCTGACTCACATTCAGCTGGTTGTCCACCAGGACCCGCAGGTCCCTTTCAGCAAAGATGCTCCCCAGCCACACAGATCTCAGCCTGTACTGGGCTGTTTGGTTACATCATTCCACGTACAGGGTTTTGCACTTGCCTTTGTTCGAGTTCATACTGTTCTTACTAGCCCCACCCTTCCAGCCCGTCCAGGTCTCTCTGTAAGATGGCTCTCCCTTCTGATATGTTCACCTCACCACCCAGTTTGGTGTCATCAGCAAACTTGGTGAGGGTGCTTTCAATCCCATCATCCAGATTATTTATGAAGATGTTGAAAAACACTCTGAGTGTTAGCCAATTTCCAGCCCATCTTGCAGACCACCCATACAATCTGTACCTTGCCAGCTTGTCCAGCTGAAGGCTGTGGGAGACAGTCTTAAATTCTTTGCTGAAGTCCAGGTAAACAACATCCACTGCTCTCCCCATCTCAACAGAAGATGTTATTTTGTTGTAGAAGGTGATCAGGTTAGTTTGGCATTATTTGCCCTTGGTAAATCCATTCTGGCTTTTCCCAATCACCTTCATTTGATTAGTAATAGTTTCTAGGACTGGTTTCATTACTTTCTCAGGGATTGGGAACTAATGGGCCTGTGGTTTCCTTGGTCCTCTTTTGGGCCCTTCTTGTAGATGGGCATGGCATTTGCCCTCTTCCAGCCATCAGGGACTTGATCTCCATGACTTTTCAAATATTATAGACAGTGGCCTTACAACAATGTCAGCCACTTTTCTTAACACCCTGGGGTGGATTCTATCCAGGCCCATAGGTGAAACACTGGAACAGGTTGCCCAGAGAGGTGGCAGATGCCCCATCCCTGGAAACATTCAAGGTCAGGTTGGACGGGGCTCTGAGTAACCTGATCTGGTTGAACATGTCCTTGCTCATTGCAGGGGGGGTTGGACTAGATGATCTTTAAAAGTCCCTTCCAACCCAGGCTATTCTATGATTCTACAATTGATGTGGGTTGAGCTCTTGCAAGATGCAAGCTCTTGCAAGACCAGCCCTTCCTCCACTGGTGGGTCGACACGTGTTGTCGTAGCTACTTGTTCTGGGGTCCAGCTACACTGATAAAGACAAAGGCAAAGAAGGCATTAAGAACCTCTGCCTTGTCATCATTATTAGTGACTCGTTCCCTGCCCTGTTTAGTAATGGGCATATGTCTTCCCTGTGCTTCTGCTTACTGCTCATGTATCTGAAGAATCCTTTTTTGTTGTACGTGACATCCTTGGCCAATTGCAGTTCTAGCTGAGCCTCAGCCTTCCTGGCTGCATCTCTGCATGCCCTAGCAAGGTTCTTGCAGTCCTCAGTTCATTCACTACTTCCCATTGGCAAGCAGATGTTTAGCCATTTTGAGTAAAGGAGGGCTTCATGATGCGTAACCATTACTTGGGAAGACAAACACTGGAATGCCAAACATCCCACACTTCCTCCTTCTTCCCTCAGCTTCTATTGCTGAACACAACATCATATGGTCTGGAATATCCCTTTGGTCAGTTGGAGTCAGCTGTCCCAGCTGTGTCCCCTCCCAACTTCCTTGTGCAACCCAGCCTCCTTGCTTGTGGGGCAGCAAAAGAAACAGAAAAGGCCTTGATGCTGTGCAAGCACTACACAGCAAAAGCTAAAACATCCTGTGTTATTAACTCTGTTTTCATCACAAATCCAAAACACATCACCATACAAGCTACTATGAAGAAAATTAACTCTATGCCAGGTAAAATCAGAATGTAGTGGTAGGACGGGACTTTTTTCTCTGGGATTTCTGTTTCTAGTGCCATTCTGTTGTCAGGTGCCCTCCTCCTTTTTTTTTTTAAAGGGATAAGGTGGGCCTTTCCTTTCAGGGGCATGACATGGTTCACTTTGTTTTAATGCTGTTTCTTTAAATATAAGCAAGGCCTGAGCCCTTCTGTTTTACTGGCATTTCCAACTTGTCCATGACAACCTTTGAAACATGTCCAAACATCTTTCTTGCAGTATCTTGAGTGGTGATGTAATATGTAGCTTAACAGAATAGCTTACAGCGTATACCTCCAACAGCCACAGCATACGTCACAGAAACGCCTTGAAACCCAGGGAGACCATTGCTGCCCTGGGCTCTGTGATAGTTCACGTCAAAGGACGGGTCCCCATAATTTTTTACAACTACCTTTTTGGTGTAGTTTCTTAAAATATCAGAGGCTTCCGGGACCAAAGATGCAGCTTCACAATCACCGTCACAAAGCAAAATGAGAGGTGCTTGTCCTAGTCAGTCTATTTTGATGGTGATTGTGTCGATGTACTGGTGGTTTACCGGCACGTAGTGTGGCGTACCAGCTGTCACCGTCACAATCTTCTATTTATTCCTGCCGGTCGGGACACGGTGCAATAAAGGAACCACAAAGTCCTCAACAGCCTGGTGCTCTACAAGGTCCGTGCAGAGGTAGAGCAAGTTAAACCCTCCAGCGACGTCTGCCGCAAAGGGAAATTTCTTAGCAGTAAGCCCCGGAGAGGCCCCCAAAATATGTGCCAGATCCCCAGCTGTAGAAAAAGTGTAAGGCTTTTCATCTCTTTTGATCTTTGTTTTCCTAACGACAGGGTCATAGACAAGGCTCACTGGTGGACAGCTGACAGCTGAAGCTTTGTTTGTGGAGGGTAATAAGGTGGTTCATACGTTGCATCAATGAGGAGAGGAACGAATAATAGCCTTTCCACAAAGCAGAGTGCCACGCCTTACCCTGTGGCGCTATCTCAGAGTCGGCGTCATGGCTGATGTTATTCCAGCCGTGCGGGTGCTGTATTTCCTCCAGCCCCACCTCCGACCTGCCTAAGATCTCCCAGGGCCTCACCAACTGTACAGTGATGTTCGAGATGGGCTTTTGTGGGGAGGATCCTGGCATTGCTGGGCAGCGTGATGTGGAAACCCCTGGCACAAGAAGCAAATCGGAGTGCATGTGATGGCAATGGGCCAGGTCCGAGACAGGCAAGGACAGCGGTGGAGCGGCCGCTTTGGCTGCAATAAAACATCGGATCCCAGGGGGAGGTTGCAGAGGTAGCACATGAAAGCCACTCGCTGTGTTGTTCATAGGTGAGCGATTGCAGCATGGAAGCTGGAGCCAGGACGCAAAGTGCTGCAGTGACGTGGTTCGTTTTATAAAAACAAGACCTTTAAACCGTGGAGTCGTTACAATACGTGGTCATGAGATGGGGAGTGACCACGAAAATCTGTCGTGCCACGCAGAGGTTTGCTTGCTGGTCATCTCATGGCAAAGCACTTGAAAGAGCTGTCGCACATGAAGGTGAGCTGTGCATTTTCTTGCACAAAAAGACACATCTTCCAGATTTGCTGGCTGTTTCTGTGAGCACAAGGGTCTGTCAGAAGTACACTACCCAACAGATATTTTCAGAAAAATAAACACTCTTAATCGGTCCTTTCAAGGTGAAGGTGACGTGTGACCAAGGAGTGAGAACGTAACTGCTTTTGGGAGGGAACCGTGCTGGGGAGAGGGCATTTTGAAAGCAGATCTTCGGAAACGTTTCCGTCGAAGGGTTTTGCTGCCATGTCACCCGTAAAAGCTCTCCCCTCTGTATGCTGCTAAAACTTGGAGACAGAATTTTCTAACCTGCTTCGCAATCTCCCAGACAAAGAGTTTCAGAGGGTTTTGAAGCCACTTGTTAAGAACAGAAAAAGGCACCAAGACCTCCTGATTTGTTTGCAAGAACAACTGAGGGACATCCGGGATGGGGGAAATTTCCTGGCCGACTTTCAGCAAAACCCTTTGCAGAATTGAGAAGGTGGGACTGAGAAACGCAGGGGGTCCATCAGGATGCAGCAAGCACTGCCAACAATGCCCCTCTCGCATTTGGAGCTTCGTGTCTGCTGGAGGTCTCTTTTCCAGTGACGGCGGCCATTAAACCAAGTACCCAAATACACTGACCCCAGAACTGGACCTGCGCATCGCTGTGTCACAGAGCATTAAAGCAAGATGTTCAAAATGAACACGAATGAAGCCTCTTCAATCGCATTGCTCTCACCGAACAAATATTATCGATAATATGTATAGAAAAGTTACTAATGCCGTAATAATAAATTTGTTTTAGTGAGAGCAAAAAGGGCTGTTGTGCTGCGAGGTGGACCTGGAGGTCCTTCTTGCCCAAGGCTCGGTGGCCCTGTAACAAGGCGCTGCTGAGGGGTGGCCCTGAAAACTGGGCTGCTGGGAGGCCCCAAGGGGATGAGATGGCGAGAGGCCCTGAGGGATGGGCTGGTGGGAGGCCCCGAGGACATGCTGGCGGGACGCACTGAGGGGACAGGGCAGCTGGAGGCCCCAGGGGACAGGCATGTGTCAGCAGGTCACAGGGCCCTTTGTGACCCGCCGTGATATGAGCGCTGGCGGTGATGTGGCCACCCCACAGCGCGCGGAGGACGCGACGGGACAGGACGGGACGGAGAAGGGCTGCGAGGAGCCCCTGCGCAGCCCCCTCATTCCCTGCAGATCCGCGCCCGCGGCGCTTTTCCGAGGCGTCTCCCATCCCTGCGACAGGAGCCCTCGAGGCCAGGCCTCAGTGGGATGGCGGAGAGACCCCCCAGTGTGCCCAGGCTGGCCTGGCTGGCGGGGGAGGAGGAGGAGGAGGAGGAGGAGGAGGAGGAGGAGGAGGAGGAGGAGGAGGAGGAGGAGGAGGAGGAGGAGGAGGAGGAGGAGGAGAAAGGCACTGGGGCTGCCCCAACATGGCAGCCTGATGAGGTGGAGGAGATCCAGCCGCTGCAGGCGGGTGAGTGCCTGAGCTGGGCCACAGGGCTAGTGGCTGCAGCCGGCTTGGCCCCATGCCATCCCCCATGGACATCCCCAGGGAAAGAGCCCTGGGGCTGTGCCCCACGGCCGGGCTCCGGCCATGCTCCATCCACTGGGCACCCCCAGCCCCAACCTGCAGCCAGAGAGACGGGGGGCAGTGCCCCCACCAGCCCCTGTCCCGGGGCTGGCCCTGTCTGGGGAGCGCGGGGCTCGGCTGTGTTCTCCAGCCTCTCCCGCAGCCCCTCAGCTCTGCCTGCGCTTGGTCTTTGCCCGATCCAGACTGGAACCTGCCAGAAGAGGAGCAGGAGCAGGAACATGCCCGTGCCCTCTTCCACAGCATCGCACAGGTACCCGCAGCCATCCCCGCCTGGGCTGGGCCTGCTCTCGCTGCTCAGCCAAGCACTGCCGTCGGGACACTCGATGTGACATCCCTCTCTTCCCTGCCCTTCCTTCTCCTGCAGACGTTTTGGGAATCCCTCAAGCCCACTGTGCGTGAAGACACCACCATCACGGCCATCGAGGGCATGGCAGACTCTGGCTCCTCTAATGCGGAGGCTTGTGCTGCCATGCTGGATGTGCTTGTGGAAAACTACGCCTTCAATTTGAAGCATGTAAGTAGCCTGTGGCCGGGGCTCAAGCCCCCCGGGGATCGTGTGCCCCCTGAAGCCGGGTCCGCTGGGCCCCCGACAGCCTCTTAGGCCAGCACAGGGCGGTGGGAAGGGAAGCACTTCTCGGGGGAAGCTGGGGAAATGGCTCACTCTGGCAGCACTACAACTCTCGGCCGTGTCTCCTCCAGGTGCCGAGGATCGTGAGGTGCATCTACCGGTGGCTCACGTCCAACGCGGATGTGTCTGCCCAGCACAGGCTGGACAACGCTCTTCGGGAGCTGACCCACACGCACCCCCAAGATGTGGTGGTGACCCTCCTGCACTGTGCCCCATCATGCGACAGGTACGGGGCCCACCTGCCTTGAGGGCTCAGGGCTCACCAGCCTGTAGAGCCCACCAGCCTGTAGAGCCCACCAGCCTGTAGAGCCCGTCCCATGCGGGCTGCCAGCCAGCCAGAGATTTTCAGGACCCTCCGGCTCCTCCATTTCCCAGCCCTGGCGTGTCAGCCCCAGAGCCCACTGCCATGCTCCCTTCCCGCCCCTCAAGGCACCGATGCTCGGCCGCCTGCTGCCCGCAGGGGCAGGCCTGCTGGGTGCTGCCGGTGAGGGGCAGTGGGCAGAGGCAGGGCTGGTGGCCAGCCCGGGCCCCCGGGGCTGCCCAGGCCACAGCACTGTGGCCGAGACCCCACTGACACAGAGCTCTGGGCCTGCAGAGCTGCTGCGACCATGTGGAGGGTGATGGTCTCCACGAGCAGGACTGCAGAGAAGGTGCTGCTGGAGCTGCTCTGCGTGCTGGGGGACTGGCCGCTGCACAGCACGTTCACCTCCGATGGGGACAAAAAGGACGTCTTTGCCCTGGCCGTGAGTTTCTGGGCCAGGCCTTTGCTCATCCCCAGGGTCGCCTCTCTGGGCGGCTCTCCATCCTCCCCCGCCACTGCATCTCCCTCCCCCGCCACTGCATCTCCCTGCCTCACGCAGTGGGCTGGAAACCCGGGCTAGGGGCAGGTTCAGGGGCAGCCAGGCCGGGTGCTCCCCCTGCATCTCCCGTGGCCCAGGGCAGTGCCTGAGCCTCACCCTCCCACCCTCAGGCCCTGCCGCAGGGACATCGCGGCACTGAGTGCCGTCTCTGGGCGTTTTGTTTCCTGCAGGCAACCAGGGCGCTGTGGGAGATCCTCCGGCTGCCCAGGTGCCCACAGAGGTTGAAGCTGCATTTCCCACGCCTCTTCCTGGCTCTGCCTGGCAGGAATCAGCCCAGTGGCTGTGGAGCCCCGACTGCCCGATGCAGGGCCAGGGTGCCCACAGAGCTCCCTGCTGCCCTCTCCCACCCCCTGCCCTTGGGCGTCACACTCGGGGAATGCCCTCGGGAAACTCAGGGCCTGATGCAACTGGGACCCTCAGGAGAGACTGACCAGCCGTGTCTGCTTTCCATCAGCCATCGGCAGCATCGGACATACCCACGTCCCTTGGCCTGGCCACAGGCGCCGGCTGCTCTGCCGGCCTGCGAGAGCAAGAGGAAAGGAGAGGAAAAGCTTTAGCCTCCCGAGCATCCACTCTGCAGCACTCACATCTCATGTGACAGGGGGTGGATGTGATACGGCCCGCAGCTCCAGGCCATTTCTCTCCCCATGGCCTCTGGGGCACAGACACTGGAGCTGCCCATCTTTCGCAACAAGAGCTGTGTGAAGAGACGGAGAGGAACGAGGGCAGCCTTAACATGATCACAGAAGCACACTGTGGTGCGAGAGGCAGAGGAGGGAGCTGCCTTGGGAGAGAAGAATCTTGCCCCTGCTCCACCAGGCGCCAACCTCTTTCTCTGCTGGGCAATGTGCCTGCACACGAGGGGTGGGTGCCCGAGGGGTGGGGGCCGCAGGCTCTTCCCTGGGAGCGGCAGCATCCCCCACCTGCTCCGATTGCTGCCGCAGCGGGTCGTTTCCTCGTGGGGGGCAGAGACTGGAGCTGCCAGGGTGAGCACTTACTGTGACATGGACACCCCCCTCCAGCCCTTCCATCCGAAAATGCCCGTGGACCCTAACAGGGAAACACAGACAGGAGAGAAATGCTCCATCAGCCCAGCCTGGTTTAAACAGCCCCATTCCCTGGTTTAGGGAGCCACATTGTCAGCAGAACTGCTGCCTTGGTCTCTTGGAGGGCAGACTTTGGCCTCTTTAGGAGCCTGGTTGACAGAGTCCCTTGGGAGGCAGTCCTGGAGGGCAAAGGAGTCCAGGAAGGCTGGACATTCTTCAAGAAGGAGATCTTAAAGGTGTGGGAGCAGGCCATCCCCATGTGCTGAAAGGCAAGCCGGCGGGGGAGAAGATTGGCCTGGCTGAACAGAGAGCTTTGGCTGGAACTCAGGAAAAAAAGGAGAGTTTACGACCTTTGGAAGAAGGGGCAGGCAGCTCAGGAGGACTACAAGGATGTCGTGAGGTTACGCAGGGAGAAAATGAGAAGGGCCAAAGCCCAACTGGAACTTAATCTGGCCACTGCTGTAAAAGACAATAAAAAAGTGTTTCTACAAATACATTAGCAACAAAAGGAGGGCTAAGGAGAATCTCCATCCTTTACTGGATGCAAGGGGAAACCATGACAAAGGATGAGGAAAAGGCTGAGGCACTTAATCCCTTCTTTGCCTCAGTCTTTAATAGTCAGCCCGGTGGTTCCCGGGCACCCATCCCCCTGAGCTGGAAGACAGGGACGGGGAGCAGAATGAAGCCCCCATAATCCAAGGGGAAATGGTTAGCGACCTGCTAACCCCACGTAGATGCACACAAGTCTATGGGGCCGGATGGGATCCACCCGAGGGTACTGAGGGAGCTGGCAGAAGTGCTCACCAAGCCACCTTCAATCATCTGTCAGCAGTCCTGGCTAACCGGGGAGGTCCCAGTTGACTGGAGGTTAGCAAATGTGATGCCCACCTACAAGAAGGGCCGGAAGGAGGATGCGGGGAACTACAGGCCTGTCAGCCTGACCTCGGTGCTGGGGAAGGTTATGGAGCAGATCACCCTGTGTGCCACCACGTGGCACGTACAGGACAACCAGGGGATCGGGCTCAGTCAGTGTGGGTTTATGAAAGGCAGGTCCTGCTTGACTAACCTGATCTCATTCTATGACAAGGTGACCCACTTAGTGGATGAGGGAAAGGCTGCAGGTGTTGTCTACCTGGACTTTAGTAAAGCCTTTGACACCATTTCCCACGGCATTCTCCTGGAGAAACTGGCTGCTCGTGGCTTGGATGGGTGTACTCTTTGCTGGGCAAAAAACTGGCTGGATGGGCAGGCCCAAAGAGTTGTGGTGAATGGAGCTAAAGTCAGCTGGCGGCCGGTCACAAGTGGTGTTCCCCAGGGCTCGGTATTGGGGCCAGTTCTGGTTAATATCTTTATCAATGATCTGGACGAGGGGATCGAGTGCACCCTCAGTAAGTTTGCAGACAACACCAAGTTGGGCGGGAGTGTTGATCCGCTGGAGGGTCAGAAGGCTCTACAGAGGGATCTGGACAGGCTGGATCGATGGGCCGAGGCCAACTGTATGAGGCTCAACAAGGCTCAGTGCCGGGTCCTGCACTTGGGTCACAACAACCCCATGCAACGCTACAGGCTTGGGGAAGAGTGGCTGGAGAGCTGCCTGGCAGAAGAGGATCTGGGGCTGTTGGTCGACAGCCAGCTGAATATGAGCCAGCAGTGTGCCCAGGTGGCCAAGAAGGCCAATAGCATCCTGGCTTGCATCAGAAATAGTGTGGCCAGCAGGACCAGGGAAGGGATCGTCCCCCTGTACTCGGCACTGGTGAGGCCGCACCTCGAATACCGTGTTCAGTTTTGGGCCCCGCACCACAAGAAGGACACTGAGGTGCTGGAGCGTGTCCAAAGAAGGGCAACGAAGCTGGTGAAGGGTCTAGAGCACAAGTCTTATGAGGAGCAGCTGAGGGAACTGGGGTTGTTTAGCCTGGAGAAAAAGAGGCTCAGGGGAGACCTTATCGCTCTCTACAACTACCTGAAAGGAGGTTGTAGCAAGGTGGGGGTCAGTCTCTTCTCCCAAGTAACAAGCGATAGGACTAGAGGAAACAGCCTCAAGTTGCGCCGGGGGAGGTTTAGATTGGGTATTAGGAAAAACTTCCCTTTGGTTGTCAGGCACTGGCACAGGCTGCCCAGGGAAGCTGGTTGAGTCCCCATCCCTGGAGGTATTTAAAAGACGTGTAGATGTGGTGCTTATGAGCATGGTTTAGTGGCGGACTTGGCAGTGCTAGGCTAACGGTTGGACTTGATGATCTTAAGGGTCTTTTCCAACCTAAATGATTCTATGATTCTGTGATCCCGGCCGTTGCTTTGCCGCCTCCCAACCCCCAGCGCTACAGCCAAGAGGCCCCTGTGGTCTGCAGCGACCCATTTGGTGCATGCGGGACCACTCAGGGAAGGAAGCGTGGAGCAAAACATGCGGGGGACGCAGGTGCAGCAGCCAGGAGGGACGTCTGCCCCGGGAGCGAGGAAGCTGCCCATGCCCCAGGAGGCTACAATGTAAAAATGCTGTGATGTCCACAGACAGAGAGCAATGGAGCAGCACAGCTGCCCTGCATTGCACCCACTTTGGAAGGGCAGTGGGAGCTGAGGCGGGTGCCAGGAGCCAGCCAGCGAGGTGCTGGGGGCGAGAGGTGCAACATTCTGGGTTCAGTTTTACAGAGGAGAAAAAGGAAACGCACAGGGACTTTCTTCTAATCGCATCTAAAAAGAAACACCGGGGCTTACAAGGCCACACAGCAGACCCATGGACATGCCTGGTAGCCATTAATCTTTACTCCTTTCCTTCCCCAAAGGAAACTGTTCACCAAACGAGGGAAAATAACTCCTGCCTCACTGCCCAGCTCTCTCAGCAACCATCCATGGCTGGTTACAGTAATTCATATGCACTATCTTCGTTTAAAGGCAACCGCATTTGCTTTGATTGGTTTTACACATACCCACAAACGCTACTCCAGTGCTGGTTGCAGGAGACAGCTGCAGCGTGTATCTGGAGATCTGGCTCTGGGGCTGATCGCAGACTGGTCTACTGTCTCCACCTTGTGACAGGCTATGCTGGGAGCCAGGGAGCTCAATGGCCAAGAAAGGACATACCGAATAAAAAACCAATGCAGCAGGCTCCTGCAATGGCTGTGCAAAGGACACAATCGCAGCTGTGCTTCAGGTTTCGCTCCCTCTTTAAAACTTGCTCTGCGGAAAGGAGTGGGAGCAGACACAAAACACATGATGCTTGCCCTTGAAGGCGGAGAGAAAATCCATCACAACGCTCTCCGTGGATATTCTTGCATCTCACAGAACTTGTGCTCTTATTTTCACATTGATGAATGTGTCTTCTTCCACTGCACATTGAGACAGAGAGAACTGATCCCGCAAGTCCACCTACTCTACAAATGGAACGTAACAGCATTACTGCCAAGGATACAAAGCTTCTAAGCTTTCCTGTGCAATGGGATAACGAGGTCTGCTCTGTTCAATTCCTTGCTCTGCAACCCAGAAAGCAGCAGACAGTGGTAGAACACCAGCAAACGCAGAATTACAGGGCAACAGATGTTTTGGCGCAGATCGCCAGATGAAAGGCGCTGTGGTCATGTATACGTGCATCATTGTGTATTTGCGTACATAGGTATGTTTGTAAATACATGTATTGTCACTGCAAAGGTAAAGGGGAGTCATGTCTCAAGATCTTGTGGATTTAAGAAATGAGAAGGAAATCCCACCCTTTCATCCACTGCTGTCGCCCTTCCAGCTTTGTATCGTAATGACAGGGATTCAAGAGAGAGGGGATGTTGTTGGAAACCCTCGACCATGGGAGCCGTCACCCTGCTCTCGTCTCTCTAATCCCTGTCTTCTGTTTGAGCCAGAAAGGTGGAAGTCATTTCTCTGCAATCTACTTGCAAGTGAGCTTGTCCTCTGCTGCCTTTGCCTCTTTCAGCGAGGCTGAAACAGCACAGCCGAAAGACCCACCACTCTTCTCGGGGCCCTGTCCCAGGGCTGCGCAGCTCCTGGGGGCGGGAGGCTGTACCTCACGCCCAAGCAGAAGTTCCCTTGTGGCAGGTCGTGCCTGTAGCTTCCTGCGCTTTCGCTGTGCACCTCTGAGAAAGGCCCGGCTCTGCCTTCCCTGTGACACCTGTTATGTAGTGAAAGACAACAGTTAGATCCCTCTTTCACCTTCTCCAGGCTGAGAAAGCCCAGCTCTCTCCTCCTCCCCTCATGCACCGTGTACTCCAGCTGCCGATGGTTTTAGCAGCCTTCCTCTGGACTCTCTCCTGTTTGTCTACATCCCCCTTGCAGTGGGGGGCACCGAGATTTACCACATGCAGCCTCCCGGTGCCAAGAAGGGTAATGCCAGCTACACTTGCTAATGCAGCACCTCGTGGGACAGACGATGAAAAAAACCTTGTCAGGGCGTGCAGGTTTTATCCAAGTCTCTCCTACACTGGAGTCCAGTGCTAGGGAGCCAGGAGACAGCAAAATGCACGGTTAGAAAGAAGTGAGAAGCATGGACACGTCACATAAAATGCTACAAAGCTTTTTATTTTTCTTAATGAGGTATACATTACACGTAAAATGCCACCATCGCTTTACATGGCGCATGGGCTAAACGAGATCATTTGACTTGGTGGGAAAAGGCACTGCTTTGAAATGCTGGGCTCCCCACTTTGTCGCCAGAGACGCTCAGCTGCTGCACGGAGATACAATAAACAGCTGGTAAGAACAGGAGAGCTGCTGCTCTGAGAAGTCTTCGTGGCTTCCACTGGAGTTGCACAGGGGTAAACCACCTCATTGTCTGGGAGCATCTGTGAAATGCCCACTGCATCGTGCAGGAGGATTATATATACTCCTACTCAAGCCAAGAGGAAAGAGCAAGTGAAGGGTCCACTAATAGCAAGGTAATCTGGTAAAACTGACTTTAAGGAAAAATATCTGCTTCAGCTTTTGAAATGTCTCCTAGTCCACTTTTCAAAAAGGTTTCTCTTGCTTAACAGAGCCATGTAGACTTGCAAGGCAAAAGGCCCACCTGAAGCACAGAATGAAGTAGAATACTTACCAGCAGCCAATTCTACACAGCAGGAGACTTTATTAAAGAGTTAGAATTGGTACTCATACAAAACCCTTCTCAAATGTGATCTGCGCTTTCCCTCTGGCTGGTGGTGTAGCACGGGGCTCTTCCCCTGTAGCACCAGCCAGCCATCTCCATCAAAGCACCACCTCACCTGCAAGGTTCCTGACTGCTAGGCTTATACACATTATTGCAAGGCCGTAGCTGTCTGTGATTGCCCTCAGTTTGCTCCCTTGCACAAACTGAAAGCAGAAATGCAGAAAATTCATTTGTTGAATTACTGGGACGATCCATTTAACTGACGTGGAAACTTGAAAGGCCTTTTAGCATGCTCCCTAGCAAAGCATCACTGTCACTGAACTGAGTGACTGGGTGATCCCAAAAGGGTGCTGACTTTTGCATCAGTCCAACTGAACAGGCCTTTGGGAGAACAATGGAGAAAAAAAGTTTCCTTTGTGAAGGTAAAATATAAGAAGAAACATAACCTTTCTTTTACCACCCTACAAGCCCCATCTTTGTGCCCATCTCAGCACAGACCTACCGAGGCTACTATTAGAAGCAGTTGGTGTTCAGGTAGAAATACCATCTCCTCTCTTTTTATCAAGCATTGATTGCATCAGACAATTTGAATGTTCACAAATCACTATTTGAAAAGGGAAGATTTCCCCAAGGAACAGCAGAGTTTACACATAATCTGCAGCTCACGTAGTGCACGTTACAAAACCAAGATGTACTTTTGCAATCAGAGAGGAAAACACTGAACAGAACAAAAACTAAAGACACAAATGCAGTACAGACCACAGTTGTGTTACATTTATAAAAGTTAAAACCATTCCTCGTCTTCCTCAGAACTCTGAAGAAAGCTGCGACTTACTTTGTTTGTTACTCATTTTCAGGACAAAGTTTTGCCTTTCAAGTGTCAATTGCAGTGTCCAGTATTGTCCTCTAATCTTAGCTATGCTGAAAACTGGATCCCAGGCTGACTTCATTTTTCTTTTCTTCATCAATGCCTGACTAAGAAGATGAATATTGCTTGTACTTCAAAACCCAGATGTCAAGTAAACACCGAGAAGAGGGTAGAGGACTGAGTTGTAGTTGGGTCAAAGGGAGGTATTTCCCCGTAGTTTTTCCTTATTCTTTTGAGCTCACCAGTATTGAAGTCCTTGGATTTCTCTGTATTTTAGTATACAATTTTCCAGTGAGTTGGCTGCTCACAGTTTTTCTCTTTCTCACCACAAAATCGGTTGTAAGTTGTTTTTGGATCAAATCCCAAGATCTCCCTTTCCTCATGGATCCTGAAGGAAAATGTTGAAACTGAGGTGCCTATAAAATACCTGTGAAAAAAAATCAGAATGGGTTTGTGAAGGGGGCCAGTTTTTAAAATGCAAGTTACTGATTTCAGTCCAATGAACTTTAATGTTCATTGAAATGATATGATAATGAAATTATCATTATTATTAATCATTATTATTATTATTATAATATATTGTATTATATATAATATATTATTATAATAATATATAATAATATACATTATATATTATATAATATATTATAATATATATTTATATATTATATATAATAATATATAATCATTATAATTATTATTATCATTATATGATAATGAAATTAGCATATGTATTGTATATATACACAATATAATTTTATACATCTATTGTGTATATATATACCGATTATATAATATCATGTCATATATGATTTGTAAACAACTATATCTGGGTCAAAAACAATATTCAGTTTTGTGACGGTAAGATTTGGCTCTTTAAAGAAAAGCCAAATTTGCTACCTTGCATGTGCGCAGATCCACTGGTCAATCACGGCCAAGCCCCCATCTTTATAGAGTTCCAGTTCCTCCCAAGAGGGTTCAAACCTCACCATCTCAGGCAGCAGTTTCTTGAGCGATTCAATCTCTGAAAAAGGGAAAGATGCAAATTTATTTTTACGTTATAAAGAGCAACTCAGTGCTGTCATAAACCAGCAGTGTTTACGGAATCCCTCGGTGAGCAGTTATGAAGCAAGCGAAACCAAAATCTACCCGCAAATTTTACAACACGTTTGCCAAATGTCAGACTGTTGTAGGTGGGGTGTGGAGCCAGTGGGGCAGAGACACGGTGCAGAGGGGGGCGATTCTCAGAGGGTGGGGAAGCCTGCAAGGGGTAGAACAGATACTACCACTAGCCTTGCTGTCTAATCCTACAGGGTAGGTGTACCAAGTAGCCTTTCTTGACAGCAAACTTAGATTAGTTATCACAGATGCCATGCCCTGCATAGTTATTCTAACATCATGCATTGAAACAGATCCCTAGACACTACCGGGAGGGAAGTGCAGCCCTGGAATAAGGCCTGGGGGGGAACCCCACCCTTGGGAGTTTCTAAGCCTTGGCCGCACACAGCCAGGTCCACCCCGGTCTGGCACTGGGGGCAGCCAAGGGGAAGGTTGGGTGGCAGACTTCAGAGGACCCTTCCCACCAGCATGTCCAAGAGTCTCTGAAATGCTAAGAAAAAAGGTGGGATGGAAGAAAGAGGAGGAGGAACAGGCAAATTCAGTTCCCAATTGTAGAGACCGTCAAACCTCCTATGGGAAATACCAAATGAATGGTTTGATATAAACTATTCAAGCTGGAAGGAAACAGCTGCCCAATCCTGTTCAATTCCTCGTTCAATGATGGAGGCATATGAACTTCTAGTCATTGATAAAAACAAAGTGGTAATTGCTGCACTCATTGTCAGGAGTTATTAATCCTAAACTGACTATAATCTGCCTACCCTCCTCAACAGCATCAGTGGCTACAAAAACTTTTTCAAGTTTAAGCATCTCCAAGAGGCTTTGGATTTTCTTTACTGCTCCTTGCAGGGAAGGCACGTCCTCTCTGTGACCCCAAATGAAGTCTTTCCTTCTGAGATGAACCCCAAGGTATGGACCACCTAGAGCTGTGCCCGTCTTAACCTAAGAGAGAAAAATCAATAAACTTTAAAACTTGAGAGCACCACTGTTCATTCACACTGAAAAGGCCTGAATGCATAATCTCTGGATAAGGCACTGAATTACTCTAGCTGCAAAAAGCAATTTTAAGGTATGGACTGGCAGTATTTTGGGACACTTACTGCAACGTTTTGATCTTGGGTGGCCTGCATCATACAAGAGAAACTAGAGTGTGAAATCTTTGTAAGCAAAAATTGCTCTCCTTGACCAAATCCACAACTGGCAGTTTGCAGCTGAACTTTACACCCACCAATGATGCTGAATACGAGAAGAAATACAAGTTTCCTTTAGTGAAACAAGGGTAACAGAAATCTGGCACCCAGAACCAGTCAGCCACATCTCAACAGACTCCATTAACTCATGTCACACAGAAGAGGCTACAGTAGGAACATGCACATCCACCTAGATCTGAGACATTCACGTCTCTTCTAGTATTTCTTGCAGTGTACAGCCAGGAGTACACAAATAAAAAAATATTACATTTGTTACGAGAAACAGACTGTTATGATTTTACCTTCATCTGTGTCCAGTCCTCCTTGTAATGAGTCCTGTCTGCCTCATCTGTGGACTGAAGATATTTGTTTCTGAACTCGTCTCCCACTACACGGAGGTGTTTAGCAAACACCATGCTCCGACGTGTCTGTTGGAATAAGAGCAGATGCCAAGTCAGAAAAACAGACAGCCAAAACTGACTAAATGGAGATAGTTTCACATACACAGAGCTTCCAGGATGCAGTTACTTCTGATACACCCATGCAGCACTACAAGCAACAATTCCTAACCTTTCATCTGAGCTTTAGCTGTTTAATCCTAATCATAACCACATTTATAACCAGCATTCTCGCCTGACCCTGCAATATGTAGGTACACGGAGTAGAACTGTAGTGATTTACACAACAGAACACATAGTATACCAAATAAAATACTCTAGCAATATACCTCACCTTTGGGAACAAAAACTGGGCAAAGACTTTAGCTAGCAAAACACCTGTAAGAATAAAATCTGCTTAAAAACATCACGAGCCTAGCCACTGACACTCCTATCAAATTCAGTGGAAAAGTGACAAAAAAGGAATTATTTCCTTCACCTGTGGATAATAACCTCTTTCAAAGATTTTGTGATGCAGTTACCATGGCACACAGTCACACATCGCCGCCTTATCAACAGGCACACAACAGAACTAAGGAAATCCCATGTGACTTAGACCACTTACAAAGGACACTTGGCAATTTGGTCTAATTCTTAATTTTATACAAGTCTGTAGTCTGTCATGTGATGGGCACCAAAGAAGGTGCAATGAAAACACCTGTCTTCAATCTCCAATGGCCTCTCTTTTCTCAGCACGGTGAAGCCCACAGTGGACAGAGTTTGCTACACAGCAGAGAAGCCAGGCAGAGCATTACTGGTACTCCAAGACATAGCCACACTGATCGTGCCTTTGCCTTGCTCTAGCAAAGAGGCAAGAACTAGCATCTGCCAGCCTTTTTTCACCTTTTCCCAGAGCAGCTGTTTCTCCACACTCAAAACTCACTGTGGTTGAACTGGTTCCTCCTCCGTATCATTCAATACGACATGGAACAATTTAGTCTTCTGTAAGATCCATCACACTGGTACCTGGAGATCCACACCTCTCTAAATATTTAACGGAAGTACAAAGCTTGCTCTTCTAACATCTTTAAAGAGATCAGCACCGGCTTTCTAATCTCATTCCAAATCCTCCAGAAAAATGTTTATATTAAGAGAGGATGTACACACTGTACTGCAGGACACTCACGCTGCAGCACAGAGAGAGACATTTTCCCTCCTTTTTGTAATATGTCAACACAATACGATCCTGTCGAGTCAAGTCGTTGGGTACCTTACCCAAGATGTGATGAACATGGTATGCTCAAGAGGCAGCAAATGTGTACGCAACCCATGACAGCGCAGTGCACTGGGGAGGACAATAAACATCTTTGAATGCTATGCTTGTGTCAAACACCTCTAAACTTCATCCTGATGGACTGCGCAACTGCCACGTCATGTTTGGCACCCATGCAGTATGCTGTGCCAAGTTTTTCCTGGGCACAAAGCAGTCCTCTGACAGCAGCTGTTCTGGATGAACATTTATTTTGCAACAGCGTATGTAAAAGAGAAAACAGATGAATGCGTGAACCTCCATTGATATACTTTCTAAAGTGGATGCTCTCTGTATCTGGTTATCCTCTTATTTAAAGTATATGTTTCAAATCTGTACATGCGATATTGTCACCCCTTCCAACTACCTGCAAGTTTTGCTGCTTCTCCCTTTTTGCCTGCAAAGAAACAGAGAAGGGAGAGATGCTTCTCAGAGGTGCATGGAAAAAGGCAAGAGGCTCTGGGCCCAAGCTGCAGCAAGGCAACTTCTGTTGCCTTCAGGCAAAACCTCTTGCCCAAAAGAGCGGCACAGCTGTGGGACAGGCCCCAGAGAGGTGGCGGATCTCCTTCTGTGGGGACTTTCCACCTTCAGCTGGACACAGCCCCAAACCACCAGGTCAAGTTCGGGAGTGCAAACCTCAAGGCAGGGCTGTCAAGACACCTCCCCACCTAAATTCTTCTGTGATTCTAAGTTTGGGAAAACAAACAAACAAAACCAGTGTTGGTTATGCTCCCTTTCATGTACACGAACTGAATTAATGGTACAGGCCCTCTAATTCTTTGAGATCGTCCCCCCAAAATGGTGAAACCAATTGTAAAACTGCTGGCTTTTCTAGAGTTGTCCTTAGAGAACTTTCTGCTTCCATACAGATGGTAAAGCGCTCACGCAGTCTACATCCTACACTGATGCTCAAGGGATTCAACAGTTGCTCCTAAACATTTTGGGAGGTCTTTCCTGCTCTGTGGTCATTCAACCATTAAAAATCCCACAATACCTTTCAGCTTGCAGTGGTAGAGAAGCCTAGACAAAAATGGTGACAGCAACGAGAGCAATACGGCTCAATATTAAATTCAAATATTTTTGGACACCAAAGACGTAGGTTGGTTGCAAAAGGAAGCTGGCTTGTTACAATTTAAAAACTTATTTGAGACAAGAGGGCATCTATTAGCAAGATTTATAAAGAACTCCAGATGTTATCGAGAGTTATTAAGAAAAAAACAACCACCAAAAATCATGCAGGTAGTTAAAATTGAAATAAAAGAAAAAAGAATATTTTCCAGAAAGTTTTAAATAGCCTCTAATCTTGAGGCTGACTAGACAAGAAACTGCACAAAGGCAGTTCCCTTCTGATTGCAGATGTGTTGCATAGGGGAGGTCCTTCTAAACGCCACGACCTGCAGCACTGAGTCTTTGGGGACAAGACACCAGGACAAATTCCTGCATTACATTAATCCACAGCAGCCTGAAGACCATCTTTAGCATACACTGCTGAAACATAAGACACAAGTTACTTTCAAGAAAAGAAACCCGAGGCAAAACTGAAGCACATATCAGTTATTGAATTTTTATCAGAACCAAGTGGAAAGTCTAGAGAAGCTAACTGGAAAATACTCACATTCCAATAATCTTTCCCTCCGTAGTGGTCATGAAGAAGGTTTTCAGCTCTGTCTAACATCACTGACCTATTAAAAATTGTAAAACTGAGTGCAGTTCCCTTAGGAATAGAATTTACATTATGATGTTTCTTTATACAGTTGCTAGGATAAAGCACACACTATGATCTGTTTGCAAAGGGAGCATGGGGAATGAGGGATGCCAATCTGTTCTGTATAAAGCAAATTGTGACCCATAGCCTGCTGGGGAGAGAAGGGAACCATGCCACTGCGTGTTCCTGCTCTCTTCCTTAATAAATGGTACTCTTAATTCTGACAGTTAAACACAAACAAGCATTAGCAATCCCTCCCGTAGTCCTCACAGTAGTTGCTGCTGGAGAAATAAGATTGCCAACAGGGAGAGTGACCCAAAGGGGAGAAGTGACCTTTGAGGTGATGCTCAGCCTCGGAGCACATGAGAGCCTCTTGGAGGAAGCAGGAGTCATGCTCACAAAAGCAAAACCAGAGAAGGTGTTTTCCACATGTGGCATAAGAAGTCCTACAGTAAAACAACAGATCAAAGAGCACACAGACACTACAAAAATGTGTGTTAGCAACTAAGCACAAATTTTAAAATGAAAATTTTTCACTAACATGAAAACAGCCTGTGTTTTTCATAAATACACACAGTTCAGGATTGTGTAATGGAAACATAACTGCACTATCCAAGTTCTAGGAAGCAGAAGAGAGTTTGAGAGTTTTGAGTATCCAAGAGCATAGGGGATGAAGGCTTAGTTTGTGCTCTGAGCACACTGAATATGAGCGATCACACAGAGAAATGCTTCGGCTGAAGGGGGTGAAAGTCATTTTATCTGCACCTTCTTCAACTAAAACAAGAGCAAATAACCAATCAGCTTTAGATTGTCACTGTTGATAATCAGCTGGACACTTGCACATAAGGCTACAAATAATCTGGAAAATAGACTAGACTGTGCTGGTTGGAGAAGCAGCACTGCATTTAACAGGAAGCCTAGAGGTGAATCAGATTAATAATCTAAATGTATCAGGAAGATTCCTATAAGTGACCGCACCTGAAGAGTAATAATATAGTACTAGGACCATACAACTGATTGTCTGGCCAAAAGGGCAATATAGGAGATCAGAGAGGCTATGGTGCACAAGTCACCATAGCCATTGGAGATTTCAACTGTCCCCAGGTAGGCTGGGCAAGTGTCATAGCAGCACACGACTAAGCACCTACAGTTTGAGATACTGTCAAAGACAGTTCCATGAACCACCTGAGCAGGGAGTAGCTCCTGACATCATTTTAAGCAGCAGCAAGACACAGACCAAAATCTCACAGTGGCCATAAATGTATTCATCTTCAACATCCTACTGGATCAACAATGGCCGAAGGAAAGTTACCGCAGTTGCATTCAGTTTCAAAAAGGGCACTATGCAAAAATGCAGAAGTAGCGTCCAAGTGAAGAAAACAGAAAGGCTCATAAACTCCACAAAGTTAAACAGAAAAAGACAATAAAGAAGGTCAAAAAAGAATTTGAGCAAAAAGAAATAAAGGCCTTCAATCTAATGACAAATCTTCACTCCAATACAAAGAAAAAGGAAATTAAAGGCGTAACAAGCACTTTGAGACGGTCATATCATGACAGAACCAGCTAATATAATTTTTTGTAGCTGTGCACTAGGTGGCACAGCTGGGAAGATTCACGTGCCAGAACTACTTTTTACAAGGGAACTCAGAGAAGGCATCTCAAACCAAAGCGTCCATAGGAAGTGTCCAGCGATGGAACAGCTAAACAAAATGAACCAAAAAATGGCCAACACTGGGCAGTATTCACCCAATGGTTGTCAAGGAACTCAAGGATGAAGCAGCTGTGCCAGTAATCCTGCATGCAACTTCTCGCTTAAAACTGCAACACAGCAAATGTGACATTGGTTTTCTAAAAATGCGCTTGAGGACGTCTGGGATGCAACATAGTGGTAAATCTGATGTCAGTACTGGACAACTTAATAGCAACTATTATAAAAACCAGAATTAATGGATACCTAAAGTAAATTAGAGAAGTATCAATATGGAGCTCTGAACAATCAGAGTAGTCTGAAGACATAAGCACACATGTGGATAAGGGAAATCTCATTGACATTGCCTACTAGGATTTCCTGATAGCCTTCATTAAAGGCTTTCAAGAAAAGTTAACAGCAATGGCACAGGAGGGAAGGTCTTTGCATGGATTAAAAAAAAAAGTTTAAAGATAGGGATAAATGTTCAGTTGACATTGTAGAGGGAGGTCACAAGTGGAAGGGATCTGCTTTTCACCATATTCCTAAACAACCGAGAAAAGGGTGTGAACTTTGGGGTGACACAGCTTGACGATCATTTTAAATTGCTCAGAGCAGCAAAGACAAAGGCCAATTGTGAAGAATTAGAGAAGTTTGATGACTGGCCAATAAAGTGGCAGATGAAATCTAATGTAGGAGTGCATCTAGTAAAAAAAAATACTGGCTTCATCTGATAACTAAAGGGCTTGATGCTCAGGAATGAGGACAGCTTGATGAAAATGTCAAGCCAACACTCATCAGAGGTCAAAAAAGGGAACTTGTGTATTAGGAATTACCAGAAAAAGAAGAGAGCACTAAACAGAGCATGTCATTATACCACTATGTAATGGGTTTACCCACACTCAGTGTGCAGGATCCAGTTGAACTGTAAAGGTTCAGAGAATGGCAGCGAGGATGACCAAAGGCATGGAATGGCTTTCACACAAAGAATAACTAATGAAGCCAGGACTCTTCACACTGCAGAGGAGACAACTGAGGGAGAATATGATAGAGAGATGTAAAATCATGCACGACATGGAGATGAATACAGAAGAGCTGCTTGTTCACTGTCTCTTCCACTACGTGAACTAGGGGACATTAGATGAAACTTGCAGGTAGGAGTTACGAAAGGAGGTGGATTTTCATAGGACGCACAGTTAAGGTGCAAAACCTTTATTTAGATTTTGTCCCAAGATTCTGTGGATGCTAACAGTGTGCATGCGGGTTCAAAGGGAAGCTTGCACAGATCCATGGACTCACTGAAGGATATAAAAGATAGGAAGATCACTTTTGGCTCAGAAGGTCCCTACAACCACAAATCTGAAGGGTGTGACAGGACTCAGGGGAGGCATTACACACACTTGCCCGGTTCTTATACTCTTCCCCAGGCATCCAATTTTAGCCACTCTTGGATTTCACACACTAAACTAGACCAACTTTAACATGAACCACTAGTTTTAACATGAACCACTGTAGCTGCCCTTACACTGCTTTTATGTTGGTACTTCTTCCTACTTGTGTCTGATTGAGAAATGTTATCTTGTGGATGAGGCACCTTGTCTGCCTGTTAGGAATACTTGGGCACCACTCCTAATTTTTCCTCTTGACCTTGCTCATCGCCAGACCTTTGACAGTTGCCATGAAAGAATTAACTGTAGGGCTAAACATGGAGACCTCTATGGCTTATTTAATCCAGTTTTCTGCTGTCACTGGCAAAGATTATGATACAACTCCTACAAATACAACAACGTTCCTATTAAAAAAAAACAGGACTTTGCTTCCTCTGCTTCCAGCAGGAGGTACTACAGACCCCCATTGCTCTGCTTAGGGGAACCTTCATCTCATTTCCAATTAAATTGTATTGATGTCAAATTTTTGGATGTTTGTGCTCTCATGGCAAAACTGCACTTCATCTTACATGGTTTGTGTTTCTCCTACGGATTTATTCCCCTGATGTATTCATAGAGAGTGATTACTTCCTCTTCCTGTTTTCCCCGTGCCTCAGTAGCTTTTGCTTTGCTATGATGTCTTGTTACAGGGTCACAGCTGACTGGAAATACTTTGCTACTGGGATAATGTAAGCGTGTTCCACTTCTCATATAAGAGCTTTCCTTTCCTCTGATCATCCTAGTGGCATCTCAGAGCAGAAAGACAAAACATGCTGCTTGCTTTCTCTAAATGCAGCTCACACTATTGAGGATGGCTGTCACAGGACACCAGGCACTGCACCGCATGATCTGAGGCGTGGGTGGGAAACACTGATTCCACTCTGTTCATTCCCTCTTGACCCAGCATCAAAGGGTAAAGGAAGGAAAGATAAACACAGGGTGGCAAGGACATTTAGCTACCTGAGAGAGAATATGAAGGAGCTCAAGGCTATTTCCTCCTAGGTTTTAGCACTGCAGCATTTAACCTAACTTACAGTTAGGCGTTTCTTACAGTGTAAATTCCTTTTGTAATGATTTTAACGGATTACAAGAACTCAGTGATGAAGTAGCACAACAGTGGGACATAATCTCTAAGTTCCCCTTGCTCTTCCCACCTGGCAATGGGTTGGCGGGCACGCAGTACAACAACAAATAGTAATACAAGGCAACTCACTGTGCTGATGTGTTCTTCAAAAGGATGGGAGCCACAATAGAGGCAGATCCTTGGACAGACAAACAAGAAACATTTAGGCCCCGTGTCTCCTCGTAACCCCAGAACCATCCCCTGAAAGGGAATACAAAGCATTGGTTCACAGGCTTGTATTTTAAATTAATGCCATATATAATGAAACATACAGCACACCCCAGAAAGATGATATATAATGTAAATAAGCCAGCCAGCTCCTTTATACTGTTTTTGTGTGAAACAACAACTTTCTAAAACTAGATCTTCTAGTACCAAGGTAACATTTTATTATTGATGGGGTTTTAAAAACAAAGTGAACCCCAAGCATCCAGAGATTCACAGAAAACAGTACAATAACTACACAAGTCTGTTCTGTTAGAGTAGGCAAATGTGTCATTGAATACAACTAAAAAGAAGTCTGAAAGGACTGCTAGATGTTACCTGTAGTACTCATGTTTATCTTTGGAGTACATAAGCTGATCAATGCATGGCCTTTCATCTATTTTTTCTTCCCATGTTCCTTCTTTCCATCCTTCTGCATAGCCTTGTAGGACATAAATCTGTTCAATAAAGGGCCCACCTGACTCTGAGCAGAAGGCAAAGCAAAGCATTTGTGAGCATGAAAAACCACACAATAAAGGTATGAGCTAGCATTACTTGCAGTTAAAAATCTGCTAGAAATGCTAATATTACACTACTCTCTCTTCCCTGTTTTCCCTATAAAAAAGGAAAAGAAGTTCTGCGTGAGCCAGAAAAGCTAAAAGGGTCAGGGGATGTGACAACCTGCTACTCCCACCCAGCTATGCAGGATTTAATGTGCCAAAGAGAACTGAATTGCCATGGAAATGTAAATTTAAAAGCTAGGTAAAACACACTGTGAAGCACAGAGGTTTTCAGTGCTGTAGGTAGCTGCTATGGGAAGAGTGCCTCCAAGAAAATGTCAAGTACAAGCCCTTCTTCCCCTAAATTTCAGGGTTTCAAAATGCTTTTTCCTGAAAGGTAGGGGACAATGATCCCTTCAGAGCTCTTTGCAGAGGTGTGACATTTGGTCACCGTTTTTCCTTTGCTGAAAAAGTCTGTGACACTGCTGCAGATTTTGGCATTTGCTGATTAGCTCAACATGACATTAAATCCTAAAGGAACCAACTTCACGGTTTCCATATTCCTAGGGAAAGCCTTTTATATACCATTTTGCACACAAAAAGCAGGGGATAAGTATTTTGAGTGTGTGCAGTATCAATGACGAAAAAGTAAGTTCACCAAAGAAATCACTGTAGAGCTTTTACTGTCCAACCACCTCCAGAAAAAGGCGGCTTGTCTGTATTTCGACAGAGAGCTGCAGGCTGCCTCTCTCTCCTTACAGGGTTGTTACTATGGCCAAAATTACACAGAAGTATCTGGACTTCAACCAGAGGCATTAACTGTCTTTCTCTGGGGTCCCTAGGAAGTCGAGGGGCTGACAGTGCTACATCAAATGAGCTGCCAAATAATTGAGTTATTTCATCCTAGTGGTTTGTTACTCAGCACAATTCTTTCCCATCCCTCCTCTCGCCACCTTTAACTTTTCTTATTTCACATATAAGGATAAAATCACATATAAGGATAAACCTGTGAAGAAACCACCTCAAATATTTAGTCAATTGTAGATTGCATCATTCCATACTCCACCTGCAAGGAACTGCTCATATTCAATGACAGGGATGTTCCTGTTGAGGCTTGGGAGATCGAAGAACTCAGACCAAGGGATCCGGACCTGAAGGATGTTGGGGCTCTGCCAGTGATAAAGACGTCCCCAGGGAGGCAGAACTAACACCCAGTTTTCACTTTTCAGCAAGGTCTTTAGAAGGGAAGCAATGCGAATATAGACGTCTCTGCGAAGGTTGAACCCTTCAGGAGGATTTACATCATACAAAAGGTATCTGGGGAGAACAAAGGAATATAGTTACTTTGGGGAGTTTAAACCTTTTACATGTTTTTTTTTTTTTACGCCACAATCATGTGATGCAACTCTATTGGGATAGAAGCTATTCCTTTTTCATGAGTTTGCGGTACTCAGAAGATGGAAGGGGATGAAGCAGGGGAAGGTAGAACAGCGTATGCTGCAGGGGCTGGGAGGGCACAGGGATCTCCTCGCAGGAAATCATCAAGGCGGCATACGCCACGAGCCTTTCCTGCGGCGGGGTGGGATGCGGGGGGCCAAGGAGTGAACTCCTCAAATGTCTTGCACGTGCTGAGGGTAACGTGGTGTGTGGCGAGAATGATGAAACAACTGGCACGTTACTGGGGCTAATTCCTGTGAGCTGAATGGGAAGGCGGGAGGACACATAGGAGGGACAGGGGAAGAGGGTGCACATCACCTGCCGCAGGGCAGATGGGCAGGGGTCCCCAGGCCGCACTCACAGCAGGAAAGCCCCCAGCCAGCTGCAACAGTGGCATCTTCCAGAAACGACCCCCCCAGCACCAGCAGGTGAAGGAGGACCTTTACGTGCCCACCAGCCGACAGCTCAGAGACATGGCACGCCACCTGTGCGGGGGGCCCGCCGCATCCCTTAGGGACACCACACAGGAGGCTGCGATGAGGAGGGGCGGCAGGGGCTGGCCCTGGCAGGCAAGCTTGGCCTGCGGCGAGCGGGCCCGCGCTGGGGCGACGCCGCCCAGGCACGGCCCTGCCGCGGCCCACACTGTCTGGGGCGGCCGCTCCTCACCTGGTGCGCGGCACGGCGGCGGCGGCGGGCAGCGAGGAGGCGGCGTGGCCGGCGCGGAAGGCGGCGGGTGGCGGCGGCTGGGCGACAGCGGGCGGCGGGAAGGCGAGCGCGGCCAGGCCCAGCAGCAGCAGCGGCGGCGGCGGCAGCAGGCGGCCGCCGGGTCCTTGCGCCGCCATCCCCGCGCCGCGCCACGTCCGGGGCGGCCCCCGCGGCGGCCCGGCCCCTCGGTGCGCGGGGGGGGAAGCGGCGGCCGCGGGGTCCCCGGCGCGGCCCCCTCAGAAGAGGCCCGCGGTCAGGGGCCGGAGGCTGGCGCCGGTGAGCCGGTTCAGCTCCTCCAGGATGTCCATCTCCTTCTGGTACATCTGCGGGAGGACGGCGCAGGAGAGGAGTCGCGGTCGGCGCCGCTGGCGCCGTGCTCCGCGGCTGGGCCACCGGCGTCGCGGCGGCGGCCGGCACCGAGGCGAGCCAGGGCTCCGCAGAGCCGCCCGGCGGGCCCGCCCACAGGTTCCCCGCCGTGGGCGCGCCAGGCAGGGGGATGCTCTCCGCCCGGGTACGGCCGGACGCAGGCTGGGCACCGCGACCTTCCCCGGCTCCAGGGCACCACCGTACCTGTTGCCACTCGGTTTTTGTGTCGTGCTGGTAGCCAAGCAAATGGCACAGTCCGTGGGCTGCTGTCACCTGTGCACAGAGGCAAGAACGAACGACCTGCGTTACCAACCTAAGCCCAGCGCCAGCAGCCCGCCTGCGCAGACAGCCCCGGCACCCGCGATGCAGCCCGCCCGGCACGAACCGGGGTACGAGGGGTGACCGGGGCTGACCCCTACCGGGCCATCTGCCGTTCTGCAAGCCGGCACCCTGCACGCAAAACGCCACAGATCAGGCAGCGCCCGAGCTCACCAGTTACACAGGTTTCAAAGCACAGAGTTAATCTTTTAGGGCAAGCTGTAAGACCATCGCCGCCTTGTTTAGCCCGGCCCGTCTAGGAAAGCGGCAGCCGCCACCCTGCCCCTGGGGACAGCCCCGCGTCTGCCCTCCCCCGCAGCGCAGGGCCGGGGGCCGCTGCCCGCGGCGAGGCTCACCGCCAGGACGCCGTCGAAGTCCTCTCCGGTGGCGCGGCACTGCTGGTGGATGTACTCCACCCCCAGGAAGATGTCCCCCAAGTTGTACTCGTCGCGGCAGCGCGGCCGCGGCAGCTCCCCCGCCGCCACCCGGTGGAAAGGGAAGGAGAGGACGTCGGTGGGCTCCGGGCGTTGCCGGTAGGCGCCGTTCAGACGCCGCATCAGCCCGTTGCCGGCGCAGACCAGCCCCACGTCGAAGCGGGAGGCGCCCAGGGCGGCCCGCAGGGCGCACACGGCGCGGCGGAGCGGGGCACGGCGCACCGGCACGGCCCGCTGGGCGTTCCGCAGCGCCACGCTCATGACGGCGATGATGGCGATGATGGCGGCGGCGGCGGGACCCCGCCCCCCCGCCCGCCCCGCCCGCGCCTGCGCGGCCGCGCCGGCGGGACCCCGCCGCCGCCATGAACGCCGGCGGTCCTTTCCGCGGGCCGCCCGCTTTCCCGCCGCCGCTGCGCTTCGGGCAGGCCGCCGTCTTCGGGCAGGGCGGTGCCGCCGCCGGCCTCCCCTTCGCCCCCGGGCCCGCCGCCGCCTTCGGGCCGCCCTACGGGTTAGGCCAGGCGCCGGCCTTCGCGGCGGCGGGTGCCGGCAGCGGCTCCCCGGCGGGCAACGCGGGGTTCAGTTTCAAGCCGCCCACCAACCTGGGCAGCTTCCCGGGGCCGGGCGAGGCGCCGGGCGGCGGCGGTGGGGCCTTCGCGGCGCCCGAGTTCCGCTTCAAGGCGCCCGAGAGCGCCGCCGCTTTCAAGCCGCTGGTGGGGGGCGAGGCGGAGAAGGGCCCGGCCGCCCCCGCCGCCTTCACCTTCTCGCCGCCTTTCGGCTTCGGGCCCGAGGCGGGCCCCGAGGCGGCGGCGGCGGGGGGCCCCTTCTCCTTCTCGCGTCCCGCCGCCGCCCTGGGCCGCCCGGCGGAGAAGGGCCCGCGGTCGCTCTTCGAGGAGCCGGGGGAGCCGGCGCCCAAGGGCCTGAAGCGGAAGGAGGAGCGGGAGCGCTCGCCGCGGCGGGCGGCGGCGGGCGGGCGGGCGGCGGTGGCGCCGCCGGAGAAGCGGGCGGTGCTGCTGAGCCGCCCCCGCGGCGGCGCGCTCTTCGGCCGCACGCTGGAGGAGGTGCTGCGCAGCCAGGGCCGCGGGCACCGTGACCGCGGGGACGCCGCCGAGGCCGAGCGGGGACCCGCCGAGGAGCCGCCGCCGGCTGAGGCCCGGGAACCCCCCCGGGAAGGTAGGCTGGGGCGGGGGGAGCCGGGGCGCCCCGCCGGCCGGGCGTCACCCCGCCGTCTGAGGTGGCCGCCTCCCTCTCTTGGCAGACGGCGCCCCCGCGACCCCCGCCCGCCGGGCTCGGGGCAGCGAGAGCACGGAGGGGCTGGGCGGCCTGTCGCCCGGCGAGCTGACGGCCATCCAGTGCAAGAATGTCCCCGATTACCTCAACGACAGGACGGTGCTGGAGAAGCACTTCGGCCAGTTCGTAAAAGTCCGACGGATCATGACCAGGCGCAACAAAAAAATGGCCGTTCTCTACTTTTTTGATCATGTGAGTATTGGCAGCGGTCGGCACAGGAGCAGGCTTAAATCTGAGTGCTTGGGATGGGTCCAGCGCTGGTGAGAACTGCACCCCTGTTTCGTAACGTGGTATGTTTTTCACTTGGGGGAAAGCTTTGTGTCGTGAGCACTGTATTACAGACAGGGATAGAAGTGTACTGAGCTGCACCTGGTATGCATGGTAGCTGCCGGAGCTCTGCCTGGCTTTAGCTGTCCTGTTAGCATCCAGCTCAAACACCAAACAGATCTTCCTTGTTTGTCGTCTCACGTTGCCGAAACCTGAGTTATATACGCTGCTGTGTTCTTGCTCAGGCTTGGCAGCACCAAGGATGAGGTGAGCTGCTGTGATCTCTGCAGAGCGATCTGCTTGCTGGAAATACTGCTGTTAATGTCAGCGCTGAGGTGTGTTGAGGAGGCAGTTCAGAGACTGCGTGTTCTTTTTTTGCTTTGTGCTTAAAAACACACCTTCAGTCTCAAGTGCTCTAAACTGGCTGTAGCGAAAAGCAGCAATTTTTGTGGAAACCTGCCTAGTCCTGCTGGTTGCGTGTAGGTCTTAAGTGAGAACTTGAAATGCAGTAACCAGAATTTTATGGAAATCGGTAAATGTGTCTCTGGCAAAAACAAAAACTGCACTGCATGTTTTGGTGTTGTGATGCTAATAGGTTTTCATACTCTGCTTTTGTTTTCTTTCAGGCCTCTGCAGCTCTTGCCAGAAAAAAAGCAAAAGAGTTGCACAAAGACATAGTAACATTTTGGCAAAAGAAGAAAACAAGTAAGTCTGTGTTTCCAGATATGATTACTGGGTGATACATAAATGGCATGGCATCTGCTCTGTTCTTGTTTCCTGATGTGCTGAGATCAATACAAAGATGACCTTCCCAGTAGGAATGTTACAATTCCAGAAGTACGATGGTTCTCTTTGACTTTCGTTAGTCAGACTGGTGCACAGAGCTTCTGGGAGCATTGAAGGTTATTCTTTACAGAAACACAAAAATAGTTGTTCTGCATTTTATATGACATCTCGGCTAGCTCTGTCTGTGGCAAAGGCTAATAGTGAATATGCAGAGGAGGGGAAAAAGAACAGGATAAAGCATGTAATTGCTTCCAGAATAATTTCTCAGCCTTTAACAGCCTATGGCTTGGGAACCCTGGGAGCCAGAAGGGGTGTCTTAGCCCTTGGAGAATTTTTCTCTTGTGAAGTTACCCAGTTGCTTTTGTAAGCTGTGTAAACTTCCAGCATCCCGCAATACTGTTTAAGTGAGCGACTGGAAATCACAGTTGGAAATTGCACTGTTTCTTTCTTAAATCCCTGTTGTCTAAAACATTCTGCTTGATCTGAGGCAAAATGTTGTTTCAGCCATATGAAAGAGCTGAAGACACTTGAAATGACAGTGTAGTTTTACAAGAGAGTTTAGAAACCATTCATGCAGCCACACAGGAGGAATACGGTGATGTTAACTTTGTGCCCCTATCTAGAAGTAGGATGTTCTTTGGAGGTGTAAGAAAACGCAGTTTCAAATGCCTCGCTGCCTGCTTCAGAGCATGGGCTGGGATGGAGGCTTCCAGCTTTCAGGAAAGTGTCCTGAGAACTGAGTTAAGGAGTACCCTGGAGCAAGTGTCTGTTGCTGAGGTTGCTGTACTGCATATCAACATTCACATACTGCTTGAACCAAAAAGAGAGAGCAGTGTGTGTGGTTGGCCTCCAGAGAATTGAGCTTAGAAATGGGAAACCTGGATTCCAGACCCTGCTTGGGATTAGGGCAAGAGATGTGAATGCTGGCTGTTCACCCCTTAGGTGAATACGTGAATTGTCAAGTGCTTCCCTTTCTTTAGCTTTATGAATGCTGCATATGTACCTCTGAGATCCTAGCCTGGGGATACACTTCAGCTGTCAGCCAGTGAATGGCTCACCACAGCTTTGACCAACCACAAACTTGTCTTCCAGAAAATGAACAGCTGCAGAGTTGTCTTCCTGTGAATTAACATCTTGAAGCAGCAGCAGCTATAGGGGTGCCTGTTCACCTTTGTCATTTTATTGTGGGGCTAAGTCTATAGAAATGTGAACAGCAGTATTCTAAAATAACTAATCTGAGGGAATTTAAGAAATCCAACTGGTTGGATCCTTCCTGGGAGAAGTAGTTCTCCTTTCCTGCAAGGTGTAGATGTAACTCTTGGGAAGGCATGCCAACCTCAGTCTAAGCTTGGGTATGTGAAATAAATAATTATGATGCTTCAGCAGGAGCACTGGGAATTGTGGTTTACATAGGTGAAATGGATTTCATATCCCGTAGAGAGTTATGACTTGTGGATTATATCCCAAACCTGAGAGAACTTAAATTTGGATGATGATCAGACTTCATTTACTGACAATCCGCTGACCAATTATAGTTATTGCTAAGTGATATTTTATTGAAAAATACTTGTTCTTTATAGAACGATGAAGCTGACTAGCAGTTGGTAGGCTTACTCTGTACAGCTTCTAGTACAAGTTGTCCTTGAAGTTTTGCATACGTGTATAAAACTGTGACTCTTAGTTTTATTTTCTAAGAGTATTTTTTTTAAACAAACTGCTCGCCACCACCCCCCGTGGGAAAAAAAGGAGTTGTTGCTTAAACTATTTGGCAAGTACCTGGCTTCATGTTTATATGTCCCTTCAGGTCCAGCAAAAAGAGAATTTTCATCCAAGGAGAAGAAAGCAGGTGAAGATGAAGGAAGGCAAAACAGTGAAGAGCAAAGCTATCAGCATTCTCCTCTTCGAAAACCTTTAATAAGATCCTCTGCTAGCAGTGTCATGCCTGGTAAAAGGTACCTCTGCTCCTCTGGGGATCCATCTGGCAGGGAACAGGGTGCATGGGGAAAAATGATCAGTGTGTGCCAAACAGTCATGCTCTTATTGGGGAGCGTGCTTCCCTCATCTCTTCTGGTTTGTCTGAATTACAAGCTCACAGTTCTCGCACTTTGTCAGAAAGATACTTCTAACTGCTTATTAAGATCTTTGACTTTGGTCTACGTATTTCTTTTGAATATTTTGTTCATAACAACAAGAATAACAACACCTGCAATAGTGAGGCATAAGGGAATTGAATGAAACAGTACAGAGCCAAACTAGGACCAAGCAGTAATGACATTGTTCTGTGGTCATGATTAAATGAACTTCTGAAGTGAACAGTTTCATTTGTAGGCAATTACAGTTCTGTGGAATGAGAATCCCCTTTTCAGAGTAGCTGGTGAGTTTGGATCATTGTCTTGTCTCACTTCAAGTGAATGGTCTTTGTACAGGAATCCTCCTGTTTCATGGCAGTTGCTGAAGTGGCAAGGGCAATCTTTCTGTGGTACCTTAATGGTGTGTCTAGTTTGACAAAAGTCATTTGGTATGTGTAGTCATATAATTATAAAATTAGTAATATGTTGTAGAGGAATGATTGTTCCTTGATTTAAAAAGCGTGTTTGTATCTGAGCCCTGTAAAATCTTCTAATAATCTCTGTTGCTATGGAAAGCATTCGTTTTTTCACACCAAACAGCAGGCTAGTTGCTGGCTTAAAATGCAAACTGCTGTGCCGTAGTGATGCAGAAATGCCGCAACAGCCATCTGGTTCTGTCCACTCTAAGACTCAGTAATACCGTTTCTGTTGTACAAAAGTTGAGGCTCTCACCACAATCCAGAATGCTTGGCGGTGTTGTCAAGGCAGTGCTGAGGATTTAACCAGATTAACTCCCAGTGCTAGTGTTAGCTCATAACAACCTTAGTATGTTGATACATACTTCGTTTATTTGATACATTGCCTTGTGAACAAAATATTCTTCTAAACAGAGATGTCGACGTCCTAAAGAACAGTGAACTGATTAAGGCTGGGGCATGCATTAGTGTATTATTGATAAAAAAATCTTCTCTTTTTAGTTCACCGGCAAAGAAGCCTGGTCTTCGAAAGGCACTGCAGTTTGAAGCAGATCTGTTTGATTCTAGTTCTGAAGGGCAGAGCTCAGATGCCTTGGGAGCTTCATTGTCATCTCTTGGTAGCCTGGTAGGATTAGTGGCCGAGACATCTGAAGAAAGATACCGTCTTTTGGACCAAAGGGACAAAATCATGCGACAAGGTAATTACGCAAGTTAATGAGTGTAACATCTGCTTCTCTGCTGGAAAGAAGTGATTGGTGTCTGTTGCAAAGCTGTTGTGATATTATGTAAATGGCTTTAAAGAGAGAGTTTAACATGGAGCAGTCTGTAAAATACTCTTCTATTGGACATATATACGTTAATTTCTTGTAGAACATGCAAAAATCTGGTTTACATATTGCACATGCATATTTCTTGTGGAAAGTGAATAGCAGACTGTTCATCTTCTGTGAAGGAGGCCATGTAGGGAGATTTTCATCCCTGTAGGCTCTTTGAAGAAAGCTAGCCAAAGCCAAATCGTGTTTCTTTAAATTCAAACTACTACACAGCTGGTAAGTATTTCAAGAAATGGCCCTTTGTTTCACAGTGCTGAGCTGTAAACCCTTCCATCCTGTTCTTGCCATTTCAAAGCTGACCCTACTTTTAATTTAAGATCTTATTTTTAATATCAACAAACAGATTTCTTGTCCACATGACATGGAATTGTGAAATTGCCGGTGCTTAGTTAGGACACAAAACATTGGGTATCTTTTAGAGGCTTCAGTCTTTTCAGCAAAACTCTCTGTGTCCAGGTGGGATGGTAGGAGAAATTTCCTCAAAGGCATGATGCAACCCTGGAACAGGCCCCAGAGTGAGGGAACCCCATCCTTGTGCATTTCTGACCGCACCAAGGTGTGGGTACAGCCTTGCTCTGAATAGAGGTAGGATGGGAATCTCTAGAGACCTTTTCCCACCAGCTGCTTTTGTGAACTGTTGCCCTAGCAGTGTCCTTCTTGACAGCCATCCATTGACCAATGTACAGACTCCAGCTGAGGCATCTGGGATGCTTAGGGCTGTGTTGGCACATAACGATAATAGCTTCTCATGAAAACAAAAATGAGAGATGCTTAATGTTTATTCAATTTTTTATTTTTTTTTTTTTTTAGCTCGAATAAAAAGGACCGATCTTGGCAAAGCAAAAACCGTTGTTGGCACTTGCCCAGACATGTGTCCTGAAAAGGAGCGCTACATGAGGGAGACGAGAAACCAGCTCAGTATCTTTGAATTGCTTCTAGGATCTGACAAGGTATGAGCCCTCTGTATGCAGGGGTTTGTTGTTCCCAGGACATCTCTTTGCTTGCTGCTTATATAAAGCTGTCAGTGTTGTTTAGTTGATTACAGAGTTCATTCTGGTGAAAAAATTCTGGAGGCCATTTCATTAATATCTTTCAATTCCCTGTTGTAAAACAAGAAGGCTAGAGAATTGCTTTTTCTCTCTGTCATGTCTTTTATTTAGTTACAGGCAGGCTTTTAGAACTATAATTCTAAAACTATAGGGCAGCAGTATACATTGTCTTCAAGGTTATGAGTTTGAGACTAAGTCAACACTTAGGATCCTGTCATAAAAGAAAATAAAATATATTTGCTATTGTAGCAGAATGGACATGAGCTGTTAGTGTGAACAGCAGAGAAACTCCTATAATAGTCTGCTCCTTACTAAAGTAAAGGCACGGATGGGATGAAATCCACTGTACTCCGGAAAAGCTGAACATAATCCTTGGACTTTGATTCTTTTCTCTGCATCTTGCAGGTAGATCACGCAGCAGCAATCAAGGAATATAGCAGGTCTTCAGCAGATCAGGAGGAACCTTTGCCCCATGAATTGAGACCGTCTGAGGTGTTGAGCATGACCATGGACTATTTGGTCACAAACATTATGGATCAAGGAGAAGGAAACTACCGAGAATGGTATGACTTTGTCTGGAACAGAACTCGTGGAATAAGAAAGGTAAGCACTGGCAAATGGAGATGTTTGATGATAGAAAGCAAAAGATCAGATAATGCTGTAAAAAGTGAAGCAAAAAGCAATAGTAATTCAAACGTTTTGAATTGCAAAGTGACTCAAAGTACAGTTGAAATGAGTTTTCCAAAGGTGGTGCCAGATGACTATGTTCTTCAACTGCAGTTCAAAAATACACGCAATGTTTTCTTTATCATTCCGGTTAGGATATAACCCAGCAACATCTCTGCAACCCACTGATGGTGTCTCTGATTGAGAAATGCACTCGCTTTCACATCCATTGCGCTCACCACTTGTGTGAAGAGCCCATGTCCTCCTTTGATGCCAAAATCAACAATGAGAACATGACTAAATGCCTTCAGAGCTTGAAGGAGATGTATCAGGACCTGGCTAACAAGGGGATTTACTGCAAGAGTGAAGCAGAGTTCAGAGGTTATAATGTCTTGCTGAATCTCAACAAGGGTGATATTCTCAGGTGGGAACAACAGATATCAATTGTTTTCTCTCTTTGCCTCTGGGGAGAATTGAGATTAGGATTAAGTCCAGACAAGTTGTAATGAAAGTGAAGAGCTTAGTTGCAAAATTTTTTTGCCAAAGAAAGTGTACTGTAGTAATGTTTTATTTGAATTTTTCAATAGGTCATTTTAAAAAAAGAAAAAAAAAAAAAAAGCTTTGCTTTATCTCCTTGAATAACTCATTAGAGCTTCTGCAGGTAGTGGGGAAAAAAAACAACCAACCAAACAAGAAAAAGTTAAATCTTCACTATTCTCAATCAAGGACTTTTTTTTTTTTCTCTCTTCGCAGAGTGGTATCCAAGCTTCACTGCTTTATCTGCAGTAGGACCAAGCAAAAATCATTTTGTGGGCAGAGTCGTACTTTGCTTTTCTGGTCAATTTCTTAACTGCCTTCCTCCCTAGACATTGGAGTGATGTACCTAGATAACAACATGCTGATTATGCAAGCGTCATTAGAAGATTAATGATCAGTAGATAATGCTGCAAATTTAATTCAGAACCATTTGTTTTGGAGAGGAGTCGCATGTCTTGCTTAAAGCTGCTAATTTTAGTTGCGTTTTGTTACAGGTTGCTACTGAATTGTGATTGTTAATATTGAAGCAAAAGGTTTGTGTCTGTCTTTTGTCTCCACAGAGAAGTACAGCAGTTCCATCCAGAGGTTAGAAACTCTCCTGAAGTTAGATTTGCAGTTCAAGCTTTTGCTGCATTAAACAGCAACAACTTTGTGAGGTTTTTCAAGTTAGTGCAAGCAGCTTCCTATCTGAATGCCTGTCTCTTACATTGTTATTTCAACCAGGTGAGAAAAAGGCAGATGGATATTTTTTAAAGTGTTAATCAGTAAAACAGTCTGGGACTTTTGGGAGGAAATCTTCTTAGCAGAAAACTTGGTAGATATTTAGCCTGAAAAATAATCTTATTCTTGCTTCTTCAGAAGCATTTAAAAATTTCTCAAGTTTTCTGATTTGATATAAAAGGAAAATACTAAAATACTCTTCTCAGATTTTTTTTCCCCCATAACTGTGTACAAATACGTATTATTTCCTGTGAAAGTAATTGGAAAGCAGAGAAGCAGGCCTGAGACTTTTGCAAAGGAAATATCAACCTGCACTTTCGGAAGCCCTTGCAAGCTTTTTCTTCTGCACACAAATTGCGAAGGGATGGCTCAAAATGAGCAGCATCAAAGAGGAGCAGAAACTAGAAAGCAGATGCATAGAATTTAAAAAGAAAGTTAAATCTGAATAGTTTTTTGTGTGGATATTTGATGACAAAGTACTGATTTCTTTTAAATGTGATTTTCATGTTTATAGTACACTTTCTAGTACATTTTGGGGTCTTTAACCTAGTAGTTATGTGGCTTTTTCTTTTCTCTTCCCCCAGATTCGTAAAGATGCTCTCAAATCTCTCAATATTGCTTACACTGTGAGCACCCAAAGATGTACAGTGTTTCCCTTGGATCACCTGGTCCGCATGCTACTGTTCAAAGATTGTGAGGAAGCAACCGATTTTATAAGTTATTATGGCCTGAGTGTATCTGATGGGTAAGTGTAAGGAAAGGGGCATCTGTGCCTTAAGATGCCTAGTGGGGTTAGACTGCTGTTAGGCGAAGCATTAATGTGGATGGGCTGCCCCTGCAATTTGCAACCAGAAAAAGAAAAGAACAGGCAAAGGGTAGGGCTGGGCTCTGTAAGCAAAGCACTAGGATAGTGATGGGTGCAAATTTTAATAATCTGCTCTATTTTTGTTGCTGTAATTATGAAAAAGTGTTCAATTTTGCATCTTTCCCTCAAGAAATGGGGTTTGTATCCTTGTAACTACTGTGACTTCCCACAATAGCTTTTTTGCACTTGTACATCTTTTTTTACTTGGTTTGATAAGGTGACAAGGGATTTCAAGGATACAAAATTCCTTCAGCCTTCTGGAAGATGATGAAGAACAAGAGAAACATTTTTTCCCCTGAAGGAGAGACTGCATATTGAGCTCGGTCTCCATTGGACTCCAGGGACTTTCTCCCTAGAAAGAGACACTATAGATAACCCAGTAGAAAAAAAAATTGGTTTAGGTTCTTATCTTGCAGTTGAATTGTAGTAAATTGCAGCTCTGTAGGAAATGAGGATACAGTTCTGCTTCTCAGGAAACTGGCATTATGGTGATGCATGTAGGGCGGGATGAAGCTGAACAGTGCAAACCAGTTTTTAGAGGATGTTGGAGGCCAGTGGTTTGTAGATAGGAGTGTCTGCCATGGAAATACGTATGTTGTAAGGTGTGCCCATGCAGACTTGCAATCTCAAGAGACTGGAGAAGGCAAAAAACTTGAGCATGCCAGTTAGAGTGCTCTATTTCCTGTTAACGTTCTGTTTTGAAATAATAAATTAGCCAGACTACAGGTGCCAAGATTGGAAGAAGATTGCAGCTTTTAAAATTACTTCTGTAGATAGCTCTGGCACCTGTCACGTGGGATGTAGCCTAAGTAAAATGTACATGGATAATATACACAGTGGATAAGGGTTAAAAGGAGAAAGAGATAAAATAGTCCACAAGGGTCCCCAGAAATGTTAGTGCAGCTTGTACTCTGTCGTGGGAGGATAGCTGTGAGGACAGTGCTCTCTGCCTGCCCTGCTCTGGTTCCAGCCAAAGATTGGGATCCAGACTACAGGGAGCAATCCTGAGTGCCCAGTGCCTGTCTTGCTTTGCCCCGCTAAGCTGTCCAACTGAAAACCTATAGGTTACTAGAGCTTTGAGGATGTACTCCTGTTTTTTATTTTTCCCCAGTGCTTACGTGGAGCTGAATCGCTCAGCTTTCTTGGAGCCAGATGGATTACCCAAACCACGTAAATCAATGTTTGTCAGCCAGAAGCTAACGGTATCAGTTGGGGAAGTTGTAAATGGTGGGCCCTTGCCCTCGGTGCCTCACCACATGCCTGCATCCAGCTTCAACGGGCAGAACAAGTATACTGGTGGAAGCACCTCTGTGGATCAAGCTAGTAGTAGCCAAAAATCCAGCGTGGAAGCAACGGGTAAGAGCAAACATGCTTTTTAGATACTGCTCGTGAACATATTGCTGGGTCAGCTCTGCGAGTAGTATTTTACAAAGCAGAAACTGTTCTTGGCTCATATGGGTTGAAATTGCATGGAAATTTTGATGTAATGAAAGCGTGTTTTGATTTAAATGTACTTACGTATCTGTAAAAGCTAAGAAGCAACCCGATTAATAAAATATATTTCCCAATATAGGAAATGCAGTAATGGAAATGAGTGCAATTTTGCCAACATAGGTGAAATAACTAGATATTTTGCTGCTTCAGACAGCCAACTTCCCTTTTCAGTTTGCAGACTTTGTATTGCAACCGTTTGTTCCCACTGTGTGTATAATGATGTTGTTTTTCAAGTTAGCTGAAGGTATGCTTTTTTGTACTCGTTGAAAGTACAGATATTTTGCATTTATTCAAGAGGTCTGTGTAGGTACTAGGTGTACTTGACTTAAAACAGTTGGTTTATTGGAAATGTATGTACTTGGTATTGGAGGTAATGTGCAATGAAGTTTTCAAAGGTTTTTTTATACAATATTCATAAATATAAATTAGTTTCTATGATATAATTATATTTTTAACTTTAAGGCAGCAAGCTTCTGTTATACACTTGTTTCATGACCTGATGACATTTATCAGACAAGCCAGCTTTTGAAGATAAGAATAGTTTTGCTTCTATTTGTGACTGACCTGGTTTCCTTAATTTTTCTCTTCCCCCCTCCCAAGAAGGAAGAGTGGAAAGCAAAGGTGTGGATTTAGATGCTGCAGCAGTAAGAGTCCAGCCCCCAGCTCATCTTCTGCCCTCACTGTTGCCTCGTCAGCTTGTGCCAGTGCTGCCTCCTGCGCAGGCGATCTCCCAACCTGCTGGACAACCTGAGCCTCTCTCTTCAAAGCCTCAGCCTGTCTACACAGACACAGTAAGGAAATTTAAACCCATCATGAAGTATTTGGGAAAGATCTGTGAAATATAATAAAAGGTAACTGAGTTCTTAGGCTGTTTTAGTTTTCCAGAATCTGCATGTGTTATGTAGAGTCAAAAGGAGACACTCTCTGCTTCAGTGCTTTGGATACTTTGAGAAGTATCTGTTCTGAAAAGAGAAAGTCTTGAGTGATTTCAAATGCAAGCTTGAAATGTCAGTGCTTGCTCTGACTCCTTCATAGGATAAACAGTCCTGTCTGTTTAGCATTTATTTGAGAAACCTCTAAAGAGAGAGTCAGGAAGTGGTAGTAGAAAGTGTTTATCTTTGACTTAATAGGTAAACTTTGCTTTAGTGAATAATATTGACCTGTTTCTTAATGGCACGTATCTCAAATGAGATGTGACAAAGTTTCTTCTGGATATATGACTACTAATGTCGGGTCTTGAATGTGTACCCTGTGTATCTGTGCTGTTCCCCTTTTTCTTCTGCCCACACATGTTTAGATATGTATTGATGCTGAACCCATCTCGGAGTGTCTCGTTGCTTCATAAAGTACAGCTGCCATATTCTACCTAAATGTGGCTACATTTCAGTGAAGATTAGACCTGGTCATTTGGAATTAAATCAGCTAGAATGAGAGAAATTCTCAAGTAAGAAAATAGGAATCCCTCTCAAAATTCACTTTTCTTAGCTATTATTTCCTTACTTGACTTGCCCATATTTAATACAGAAAACTGCTTTTTTTCTGGGCTGTTATTAAACTTTTAGGTAGTCTAAAATTTCCAGGCTGTTGTGTTTGATTAAGTTAGCTTAGTTTGTAAGTAGAAATACAGATGACGATGCCAATTACAGTCAGTTAAACAAGGCTGGAAAGCCTCACTCCTAATTCACGTGTGCACCCAGGCCATCCTGAGCAGGACTGCATCTTGATTCAGCTGCTTCCTCTGCTGTGTTGCAGCACATCGCTGACGTGGTGGACGGGCTTGTGCACGACGTCCTCAAAGGAGAGTGCAGAGAAGTTGGCAGAGCAGGAGTGGCTTACGTGACTGCTGCCATCTGGTAAAGAGCATTTATTGCTGGTACTCCTGGAGTCTGTCATCAAAGCTGCAATTTGCCATAGCAGCACCATGTGTGAAAGTCATGAAACTAAGCAAGGCAAGGTCTGTAGTGGAGATAATATTACTAATACAGTTGAGGGAAAAGCAGACCTTTCTTCAGATGTCTGCCACCTCTCTGTTACACACCAGGTAGCCTAATGGAAGGCTAACTGCAAACCTCTGTAAACCTTGCCTTGCATGACACTCACACCACTGCCACAAGAAATGTGTGTTGTGGAAGGGAAGGTGCCTGAAGGGGGACAAGAGGAGTAAGTCCAGATCTGGCTGCTTCTCTGCTTCAAATAACACTTCATCTCCAAGGCAGCTGGTAGAGTTGTAGATGTGCGTTTGTGACCAAAACAGTGTTGTTAATGCACCAATGTTTTGGTTATTGCTGAACAGCACAGTGTCAAGGCCTTCCTTGTTTTCCACTCTGCAGTCCCGTGAGTAAGCTGGGGGTGTGCCAGAGGCTGGGAGGGGACACAGCCAGGACAGCTGACCCAGACTAACCAAAATCCATAACATGTGATGTCATGGTCAGCAATAAAACTGGGTTAGAGGAAGAAGAAGGTGGGGGTTTCTGGCTTCCAGGGTGGCCATTGATTGGAGACTGTCTGGGCGTTGGTCTGCCTGTGGGAGGTGGTGGCCAACTGCCTTTGCTTTGCTTGGTGGGAGTGTGGATGTGCTTTTTTTTTTTTCCCCCCTTCACTTATTACGGTATCTTTATCTCCGTCCATGAGTTTTCTTGCTTTTGTTCTTCCTATTTTCTCCCCTGTCCTGGTGCGGGGAGGGGAGGGAGTCATTAGCAGTGTGGGTGCTTGGCTGGTGGCTGGAGTCAGCCCACCACAATGGAGCAAGGGTATGCTTGAGAAAAGCACAGACATAGGGCTTTGAATGAAAACTTTCTGGCTTTGAAAAGAAAATTGCTGTTTCTGCACAGCACCTCAGAGGCCACCATGGAGGAACTCATGACTGAAGTGACGGGTGAGATCCTCAGACAAGTAGCTGGAAGCGTACTTAGCGCGGAAAGGGAGCGTGTCAAAGAGGAAAGGCGCAGAGTGGAGGAAGAGAGGTGAGTCCCTGCTTTTGCTGTGGGGCAGGGTGGGCTGTATACACCCTTAGGCAACGTCATGACAGTTGGTGGCAACCTGAGTCCTTTCTTGCATGTGTGCTCAGGCCCTGTGTCTTTCTGCCATGCTGACAGCACTCAGTTTGTCTCACCTTGAACTGCCCTGGGATTGTGCAGACAGGCTGTCCTTTTTGCGTTCTCCAGTAGCGTGCTAGTTAGTATTTTGGTGACCTCACAGAGCCACCATGAAAATGGTGGGTGGGAATTTGGGGAACTTTATTCACTCTGAGCTTCCAGAGAGGGAGATGCATCCTGGCCCTGCTGTATGCAGGAGCTTTTCCTTCTGAGTGAGCTACTTGTCTGTAGCTTACTGGAGTAAGAATAAAATAACCCTATTGTTATCTGTATTTTTGAGGGAAACCTGGCTCCATGCAAAGCTGTTTAGAGAGAGAAACCAGCTAGTGCGAGCTCAATTTTAGGCAAATTAACTGTCTGATGCTGCGTGTAGTGCTTGTGTAATTAAGTGGCAGGTTTGCCAGTGTAAATGTTTTCACTTGTGTAAATCTTGCCACTCTTGTCTTGCCACTTGTGTAAATCTTTTCTCTGTCCTTCCAGGCAAAAGCAGGAAAGAGAACAGTTAATAAAGCAATTGAGCCAGTTGGTGGGTATGGAGTTAATGGAAGAAGTAATAAAGGAGAGTGTTCAAGAAGCTTCAGCCAATGAGTTAAAGTATGTACAACATACTGTATGCTATACTTTGCTGTAGGATGCTTTCCTAAGGGTAAGAATTTGTTAGGGAGTGGTAGGCTTCTTGCTTGGCCTTCTCTGAGTTCATCTTCAATACGCTAATTTAAAGAGAGGGTAAGCGTACTTGATCGTACAGCAGGCTGCCAGTTTGCAGTCGCACTGTGTCAGGCAGTAGCAGTCCTCCAGGGTGGAGGGAATAGAGGCTTTGTCTAGGACAAAGCTGCCCTGTGTGCTTATTTTTCTTCTGACTCCCTTAATGGCTCAGTTGTGGGCTCTCTTGTAGACCCTTCTTTGGAAGCCCATGATCCATGTAAAACTTGAATGACTTCTGGTTGATTACAGGTCTTATTTAGAAGGGCCATAGAGTAGAAGTGTGGAAAATCCCTCCCCTTTGCTAAATGCAATGGTCTTCCCTGTTTGTACCTCAGCTAATTGTATTGGTGTTTGCTGTAGTCTCCACCTCATTAGAGGTCTTGGTTTGTTTTGTTTTCAACTAGATGTGCCTTAGAAAGAGACCGGCAAGCCCGTATTGCCCGGTGTTCAGAAGAAGTGTGTGGTCACATCATGGACCTCTTTCTGGAGGATGAGATTTTCCAGATTGCTAAGGAAACCCTTCAGGAGCTCCAGTGTTTCTGCAAGTACTTGCAACGGTGAGTTGCCACCCTGTGACACAACTGCTTTTCTTGGCAGCGTTGGCACAGAGTGGTGGATAGAGTTTGAACTACAGCTGTCTGGTTGCATTCTTTTTGCTGTCGTCTTGCCTCCACTATAAGGGTAGACTTGAAGTCCTATTACCAGCCTCTAATAAGTTACTTGTCTATTTGTGGGGAGGGGAACACACCTCATCAGAGTCAGGTAGTGAGCTTGGTAGGAGATTTCAGCTTCATTCTGTCTAGAAACTTGTAATAATTTCTCCTTGTAGTCTTTCTGTTGGATGCTTGTTTTTCTGGATGTGTGCCAAGTGTTCAGTGGCTGTTGTGGTGCTCCAAGGCAGAGATTAATTTCTCCCTGTGCTGCCCCAGTGCAGTCAGGTTGAGGTGCATTTCAGGTGGCATTTCTCACTGCTAAAGAAGCAGCAGCAGGCTATTCTCTTTACTGTGGAGCACCTTCCCTTGCAGAGTTCTTTCTGTCCTAAAACTGAATTTGTGTGTCTCCAGGGTGTGCGTAAATCACCTTCAGTGCAATAGGGAAGGTTAAGGAGAAGCCTAAAGATAGGAGAAACAAATGTACGTGCAGCAGTTGAGAAAACTGGATGATGCAGGAATGTGTTTTTTATAAGCCCTGAAAATACCTGAGGAAACACAATAAAAGATTTCAATTAATAAATGTTTGTGTTATAAAGCTGTTGGGTGGTACATGTTTTGAATCATTTGGTCATAGAAAGATAGACTAGCATCTAATGATAAAGGCTTTATTATATGTTCTCTCCTTGTTGGTGAATTTGACTTTTAAAATGTTCCTTAAAAATAGAACAAGAAAAAAAGAGGCATACATTTCTTACTGCAGTAGATGTTGCAAAAGTATTTTCAGCAAGTACTTGCGATATCAGAGAAGCTTTGTAATGGATCATTGTAAAATGCTCTATGTGCTAGGAATAAACACACTGAAAATGGGGAAGGAAAACTGTGCTTGAACTTTTGCCTGGGGAGCACAGCTAGGACAGCTGAGGAAGGGCTGAGATGGAAGAGTGGCAATCCTGCTTCCCTCTTGTGATCTCTCTGGCCGCTGAGAGCAAGTGCAGCTTGCTAAGCAGAAGGCTGCTCCCTTTTGTCTGCATTGTTTTTTTGAATGAGGCACAAGGCTGCCCCTTCTGGACTCTGCATGTGTACAGCTGGCAGGTCTCGTCCTGTGCATGCTCTGTTTGAGCTCTGACTTTGCAGCTGTGTGCAGAAATAGAGCCTGAGCCCACTGCACCACCCGCGTGCACCACCTCACACTCGCCCCTGGGCAGACTGTGACTTGTGGGGTGTTTGAGAGCCCGATCCAGTTTGAAGAGCAAAGATGAGAAAACCTGTTTGGGTTGCAGAAGAGTTTATTAATGTGACCTATTCATGTGTTCTCTTCCAAAGGTGGAGGGAGGCAGTGGCAGCTCGAACAAAGTTGAAACGTCAAATGAGGGCATTTCCAGCTGCTCCCTGTTGTGCAGATCCAAAAAATAAATTGAAAGCACTGTCCCCTAGTGCTGAGTGGCCTATAGCCATGGAGAACTTGTGCAAGAGAATTGTAAACTTGGGGAATGGAGGAAAGCTGGGGATCTCTTGCACGAGGTAAGGATATTTACAGTGACAGCAGTTAGCAATCTGTTTGATTTTTGGAAGGTAAGTTACAAAGTAGCCCTCTTTGAACCTTCATTGTGAACGTTAATGGTTTTGCAAAACTGTCTGTTCTCAAATACCCTCAAAAAGATCCTTTCTGCACAAATGCCATGACAAAGACTACAAACCTAAAGAAACCCTTCTTCTATTAATGGCAACTTTCTGAAGGGTCTGCAGTACTTCTCAGGTCTTAGTGAGTGTTTCTTAAATTTGGTTAAAGTACTTGCTTTATACCAAAAATTACAATGAAGAATCTTTTGTTTCCAGATTGAATTGGCTGAGAAACAAGACAGTGCATGAAATTAAAGTTCAGCACTTCTACCAGCAATTGTTAAGGTATGTTGGTGTTTGATCCTTGTTTTCTTTCTAAGCAACCTGTAACAGAAATGCCAAAGATCTCAAAAATGTCAGTAAGGAATGGCAAATCGTACTCAAGTGGCCACTTGTAGCCTTGCTTCTAGGAGTATTTTTGAGATACGGGAAACTGGAAGATAAATTCATGAAAGTGTTAAGCCATTTGATCCTGTTGCTGTGTGTGTAACTTTAAGGATCTGATGGATGTTATGGGTTGGGGTTTTTTTTTGTACCTGGGTGGGATGGGGCCTGGGATAGGGTATAGGGGGAGAGGAGGAAGTGAGCTGTTACCAGCCTGGCTTGTGGCACAAAGGGATCGATCTAGGTATTTAAAATGCAGCAGGAGGTCTGCCTTCTCATGGCTTGTCATGCACTCTGATGGCCTGTGTGTTTATTGGAGCAGAGTATTGAAGCAGTGTGGAAGTGAAGCAATACACATATGGTCCCACAACCCCCAAAGTAAGGCTCAGGTAACAGATTTAGCAGCTGCAGTTCTCAAAGGCATCTAGTGTATGATGAAATAGATGGGCAAGAGATCTAAAGAATTAGCTCTAATTTTGGACTGTTTGAACTAGACAGTAGCTACTTAAGAGTATTTTAACTTGTTCAAAGCAAGAAAAACATTCCCCAGGTGGGAATGATCACTAGGGAGTCTTTTCACCAGCTTCTGTCTCTCTTTAAGTGATTTAGCTTGGACTCCCCTGGATCTTGTCTCATTAATCACTGAACATATTCCAGTTCAACAAGAACAGTTTTTTTGGAAGGTGCTATTGGTTTTGCCAAATGATGATGAATATGTGGAGGATGATCCCAACAGGTAAGTAAAAGAGTTGATTGCTGGGTCCCTTTCTAACTCAGGGCAGTCAAATAAAAGACTAGTAGTAGTATACGGTCCTTGATATATGTTTTTCCTGTACCATGTCAAATTTCCAGTTTGTGTGTTTTTTTTTTTTTTTTTTCTCCAGAGCACTCTAAGGAATATAGCTGTAACTTGTTGCAGCGGTCTGTATCTTCTCCTGACATAGTTCATTGAATTCCTTTTGCTCGTACTGAAAACAGAAAACCTTGAGATATGTAGCAGCGTGGAGAATTTCAGGACATTTAATAGATATTTAGCAAAATCCAAGCAATATGAAGGTTGGGGTTATGATAGATTGTGGTGTCTTAGAGGTACTGGTGCCGAAACCCTAAAATGCCATTTTTTAAAACAAAAACCCCAAAAGCCCACTCTTTCTTGTTTGCTAGGGTACTGGTGGATTGGTTGAAAGCCAAATTTATGGGAGACAAAAGCTGGAAGAAAAATGCTTCACATACAGAAGGCAGAATTCAAACACTGACGTTATTTAATTCTCCTGGCATGCAAGGGAGCAGAAGCGTTACAGTCAGTGTGTGTATAAAGGTAGGTGAGAACAATTTCGTGATACTTAACAGGCCATAAAAGCAGGGTGTGCTCTTTTCCAGTGGATGTTGTGTGGAGGCTTTTCACACTGTGTCCTGTCAGATGGAAGGAGGTGATCCTGGAAGGGATGGCGTTGTTGAAAAGGCCTGAATAAAGATGGATTTTGTCCTTGTTTCCAGTCAACTGAGTAAATACCTGCCTAAATATAGTGCAATAGTTAGAACCTCAGTCATCTGAATTCCTGATGCCAAATCAGGTGCTGAAGTGCACTTTTGCGCTCACCTGCATCTATTGGACACATCCATGTTTGTCTGTCTTATAACTCCTGGTCTTAGAATTTCCAGAGCTCCTGGTAATGTCAAAGCTGAATGCTGATGATAGTAAACTGCAGATTTCAGTATGAAAATAGCTTCATTTAGCTTTAGCTACATTACTGTTGTCATCTTTGTAATTTGTATAGGTGGCACATGGTGCACTGTCTGAGTCGGAGCTTGATACAGCTGAGATGCAAAAAGACTTGCTTGGAACCAGTGGTCTCATTCTTCTCCTGCCCCCTCAAGTTAGGAGTGAAGATGTTGCAGAAGATGATGTTTATTGGCTTTCAGCTTTGCTGCAATTGAAACAGTTGCTTCAGGCCAAACCTTTCCACCCGATAGTTCCCCTGGTGGTTCTAGTTCCTTCTGGTCAGGAAGAGGAGGCCACAGAGAAAGAAGTAGAAGAAGGTACGTAATTATTTCTGTGTCTTGAAAAAACAACGTGAATGTTTAGGGCTGCCCCAAGTAGAACTGTTGTGGCTAGTGCAGTCTCTCAATGCAACATCTAGTAAAGGGAGAGACTGTGAAGTACAGTACTTTTCAAAGCTTTGCTAGAAATCCAGAGGCCTTAAGAACTGATCAATATGGAAAGAAATGAACTTTCTTTTGGCTTCCAGTTTTCCTTTGCACACAGTATTTGATCCTGAGAGTCTGCGGGGAAGGGTGGAGGAGAGAAGTGATGCTGTGAATGTATGCAGAGTGTGAGACTAGGTCAGAGTAGAAGACACCCATTTGTTCTTTCTCTGTGTATATGGCAGGTTTTCTTATTTTTAAGGTTTGATGCTGCAGGACTTGATTTCAGCCCAGCTTATTTCAGACTACGCCATTGTTGAGCTCCCAGGTTCTATCAATGACTTACAAGGCACCAGAAGGGTAAGAACAGCAACTCGCATGAAGAGATACTTGACTGGTTTATCATTAACCTCTCAATTACTAATGCCTTACAAGGAATTATTATGTTCTCAGTAGCTTAAATTGCAGCTGAGTCTTGTGTAATGAGTTATTTTTTTCTGTTGAAGTTTCTGTAACATAATTTTTGTTCAGAAAGCTCTCTTACCATTTTTTTCACACGCCTGAATTTGCTGGAGTTGGGTACTCACTTGTTAATAGTGATTCCAACATCAGCCAGAACTATTCTGAAATGAAATATTTCTGCTACTTTTCCATTATTCGTGACCGTGACTGTTCTCTTTTAACTGACTAGAGATCAGTGGCTTTTGCTACATAAAAGATAGTTTCTTCTGTGTAGTACTGAAAACTGCACTGAGACCAAAATATGTGGATTATGTAAATCCATTCTTGTCTGTCCTGCCTGCATTGACTAGCAGAAGTACTGTTGCTGCCTAACAGACAAGTACTAGTGGTGGGTAAGCCTTTGTACCCTTAAGCTCCCAGTCCTAAAATGCAAAGGACCCTTTGTAGCTCTTCTGGCTGCTGTGAGATCACCCAGTGTTATTCCATCTTGATGGATGGGACTTAAAGATGCCTCTCTCCTCTCACATATGTGAAGAAGGGTTGTATGGATCTCTCCCTACCAGCCTCCCGACACCAGCTTCTCCCCTTGTCCTTCAGTTTGTTGTGTTCTTGGCAATAATGGCCTGGAGACTAATCAAAAACCCATGATGGAAAATGATACTTATAAGTTTAAAATAATTTTTTGTGTGTGAGTCATAGCAGGGTGGGTGGGAGAGGGTAATGGACAAGCTGTCTCGGACTAAAAGCAGCTCTAGCCCCATGTTCCCTTCTCATGGTGTATGAAGAAGGTGCCTAAGAAAGAAGGTGAGAACAAGACAAGCCCAGAGTGATGCTCCCCTACAAACCCTCACAGCTTGCATCTCTTTGCAGTTCAGGGACTGCCAGGATCAGACATGGCTTCTCTGGATATAGTCACCCTGGGCTAATTTCTGTGAATCTGTCCAGTTTCTCACAGATAAGTTTTTGGCTCCCAGCATCCTGCAGTAGGGAATTCCACAGCACAACTGCATCTGGTGTGAACAGCCTCTTTCTGTCTGTTCCTCAGCCTGCTGCATGTGAATTTAGTTTGTGACCACTTAGTTGGAGATTACTGTTGCAAATACCGGGATGACAATAGCTGATTTGTTTGTATTTTGCTGCATAGTATCTTGAATACTGTTACATCAAACTTAGGGTTGCAGGATTGAATCCTTTATATCCTGATCACTGTGGAGCAGTTTCCAACCACCCGTGTTTTGTGTCGTAGATCTCTGCGGCTGTGGGCTGGCTGGTTTCCCAATGCCCTGACTCCCTTAAGCTCTGCAGTCAGACCCTTCGGGAGTATGTTGAGGATGGGATTGATGGTGAATTTGGCAAGCGCTTCTACCATGACTGGAAGGAGAGACGTCTAGCTGGCCTGCCATCTCAGGAGCCTGGGGTCATCATAGAGCTATACAACAGCGTGCTGCAGTTTCTTTCTGATGTGGCATCCTCGGAGCACCTTTGTGACTTGTCTTGGCCTGTTACCGAATTTTCGGAGCCTGGGGGTAGCAAGCTGTTGCCCCACCTGCAGTGGAACATGCCTGATCACCTGGCCTGGCTGAAGAAGGCTGTGCTGTCCTTCCAGATCCCGTACCTAGATCTGCCTCCATTAGGTGGTATGTACTTCATGCTGCAGTATCCTCTTGGTGGCACATCATTCTCTCTGATATGCCTGCGCTGTGTTGAACTACCAGCCTGTAAGGTGGATAGTTCGGCTCTGTCACAGATTCTTGCAATTTACTTTGTTTTTTTCCATAGCTCCTTGGCGTCCTGTTTGCTGCATGATTTTTCAGTATGTGTCTCAGATTGCTAGTTCTTCCCATACTCAACCACTGATCCAGTCTCAAGTGGAGAATCTGCTGAGCAAAACTTACCAGAAGTGGAAAAACAAAACATCTGGGAACTCTGATGAAGACGGACCTTCTGTTGATGAGATCCCTTGGGATGATATCTTGGCAGTCTGCATTGATCATAAACTGAGAGACTGGAAACCACCCAGACTGCCTATTGCTCCAGGTATTGCCTGTCCTTCTACAACATGGATGATACTTCTTGCATAACTGTGGTTAATAACTTGACAGTGGTGCCTTTATGAGTGGTAGTGAGTGATATGTAGCAGGGAGGGAGCTATGGTCTTGATCTCCTCCTGTAGACTGACAGTGTGCTTTCTGCACATCTTTCTGCTCTTTGGAGTGTGTATTTAGTGTTAATTATGACTTGACTTGAGCTTATGATTAAAAATTTTGTCCCTGTGTGGAGGAACATGGTCAAAGTCTTTCAGCCCTCCTTTTCCGGTAGAAGAGGGTTTACATTCAACCAAAGGCCAAGAATTGGTCCCTCAGAAGTCATGTAAACTCAGGTCAGCTGAGATGGCAGGCTGCCACTGTTAATGAGCACTTCCATGGATTAATGAAGTTTGTCTCGGATTCTGTTCGCTTTCAAGCGTGGGGGGTTTTTTTGGTGCCCTGTTTGGCTTAACTGTAGGGAGCCTCTTTTAATGAAATGACTGCTTAACCCACTGAACACCAGACTTGGATGCACTAGAATTTTTAAAATGAAGATAAAGCAGCATTTCACAGTCTTTCCCAGTAATCTGGTATCTGTTGAATAGTAAATCAGTTCAAGAAGGCTCCTTTTTACATGCAGATTACAACTGAAAGCTACTTGAAAGTGAACACGCAATTTTTCTTCAAATTGGCTTTTCCATATGAGCTTTTCTTCTGAAGGGGAAATTCTGTTCTAATATTAAACGTTGGGTTCGGGTTTGTTCACAGAAGCAGTAAGTGAAGATGGTCAGATTCATGTGTACTTCTTCAAGGAGCATTTAAAGAACTTCACTCTCCCTTTTTCCTGGGAACAAGCCAGACTGCGCACGCAGGAGGAGGTCCGGCAAGGCCACGAAAGGTGAGGCAGCTGCTGGCACTGCCTGTGGGAGTAGCATTCTGCTGTTCATTGTGCCATCAGAGCTGCTCGGAGAAGTCTAAGGAGGTTGCTCGGGGCCTCTGTGATGAACATACAGCGCCATCAGGATGCTGAAAACCAGCATACGGCATCATCCCAGAACGTGCTTCTGTACATCTCCTTGAAATGATGTACAAGGGTGTGCTGAAACCAGGTAGTAAGCAGATTTTATTTCTGCAGGGTTACTCAGCTCTCAAAGAAATGGATTGCTTCAGGGGCACTTAAAGTGTTATAAACGGAGAAATTAACTTCTGCCAAAGAAAACACTGCTGAGGCTTTCGAATTAGGCTTGTACTCTAGGTACACAAGGCATGGAAGAAAAACAGCGTGAGGCTGGGGTAGAGCATAGGGATAAATCATGAGCGCGCCCTTTATTTAATAGTGCCCCCTCCCTTACATTCACCTTCAGTTGCAGCCTGGACCTCACAGATGAATTACATGTTAGATGATTTGCAGATTTATTCTTTGGTAACTACATGTTATTTTTGCAGCCTTTTGAGTTCAAAAGGAGACTTTGTTCCCAACTTGTGGGAAGACATCTGGAAAGTCCCACTGCTAAGAGAAAATGCTGGAGGTTGAGGGGGGAGGGTGCCTTAGAGCTGTGTGGCATTAAAGTATTTGAGATCTCAAGGGTCTAGCTTACTTCCCTAGCCTTGTTCAGAGTGAAGCCAGTTTCTCTTCCCTCTTGGAAGCTTAGCTGCTGCTCTGCTGTGTAGCAGGAGATGTTGGGTAGATACCTGTCTTTGGGGTGAATCCCAGCCCCCTGTCACGTTAGTTACTCTCAACTCCTACACACAAGTGGTGGTATGTTGGACCCTGGTACAAGGGAATTATGTCTCCAGATGATCAATTCTTACTCCTTGCCATTTCCAAACTTCAAGCCAGTAGGGAAAAAATCAACACGTTCACACCAATTTCTGTGCTTCTGTTTGTTTTTGTTTTCCTCCCCCCTCAGGTCAAGGGTAAAATCTCCGAACTCTTTCAAGAAAACGTATAGCATCTCCATGATGCCAGGTCAATATGGGTCTGGCATGAGCATGCTGTCAGGTCAAGAAAAGAGCATTCCCAGTGCAGATGCATTCACAGACACAGCCTCGGCCCAGGAGCTTCTCCCAGAGCGTCTGTTGGCACAGTTGCAACTGGAGAAAATAGAAAGCAGGAGGTAAGTTCCCAGAGCAGCATCCTTTCCTTGCAGCTCTGGCCCAGGGTTGTAAACAATTTCTAACTTGTATGTGATGGGAAGCTTAAGTCCAACAGTGCTAGGAAACAGCCTAGACTATCTCCAGTTTCATCTAATTTCATCAAGCACATCAGTGCAGTGCAGTTCTGTCCCTGCTAGCTCCTACTTGCGTCACAGGAACAGTCCAGGATGGTAGAAATACTTGGAGCTTTGAGGGACAGTTGGAAACCATCTGTGATCAATCAAGCCACCAAAATTAAAGCAGTACAGTGTGTACAGTAGTCTGCGTGTCCTGCAGTATCACAAATGTCTATAAAGTCTACTTTGAGATGTCAGTTTGGTGCCTGTAGCAATGCAGATCACAAAGCTGAAGAACTAAAGCTTTTGAGGTTGGCCCAAGGGTTTCCTGTCTTTGCTGCCTTTCCCATCAGTTGGGTGTCTTCAGTCTCTGTAGCTCCTTTCTGTACCACAACATTCTATGATGGATTTTCGTTATAGCAGTGGGGTGTGTCAGACTGTGTTGGAAATGACTGTGAACATCAGATCCTTCTTGCAGACACTTCTGAACCCAGAACTCTTGATTAACTCACTGGTTACAAGAACAAAGCTAGGCTGCAAATGTGACTGGTGCTCTTGATCCTTCTGTCCAGGTTTGAAGAACAGTTGCACCAATGTCTAGCTGAGGACATTGAGCCCCTTGGTGATTTTGTAGGTCTTCCTCTCTACCTCCCCCAGTCTCTGGTCTCCACCCCAACTGTCACCTGTCCATTGATGAAGAGTCCTGCGTCATCTGCTCAAGAGGTAAAAAAGGGTTGTACGGAGAATTAACTGTTGCTCTGAGGAGTGCAGGTGCCAAACCTGCTGTAGTTACAGAACCTTTAGTGGGAATTATTGTGGTGTGCAGTGTCGGATAGACTGACTTGGGAAATAAAGAACTGAAAAACTACGGCTTGGAAATAACTTCTTTCCAGGGAGGGGAATGCTTTCTGCAGATCTGGAATAAGAGTTCTTCACGGGTGTTAATGCTTTCTGCTGCTGGCAGTCATAACAGTATCCCTTGTGGTGCTGCACTTTAACTTAGGGAATCAGTGTTGTGGGTCAGCTTCCCCCAGTTAAAGGCTGGGGACAGAAATAGCAGAACATGCTATTTTTGCCTTACCTCCTCGGGTAGGGGGTGCTGGATCTCCATGGTTGTTCTCAAAAGTGAGGGAACAGCCAGTGAGCTGACAGGTTCCTTACTGGTACTGGGTAGTGCTTCTTTCTCAGTCTCATCTCTTTTCCTTCTGCCCAGGCTGGGAGTCAAAAGGCATGCAAGCTTTTGGTGGAGGAGCCAGGCCCCACGCTGTCGGACAGATTGAAACACTTGAAACGGCTCCTCAGAGCGAACAAGGAGGGTGAAGTTGCCTCTGAGCTCCACCTATCTGCTCTGGTGGACATGGTGGATATTTGAGCAGAGCTGAGATACATGCGCAGACCAGGAGACCTGGTAAAGAAATCCAGGGCCAGGTGATTGAACAGATAAGCTCCTGGGGCATGTTTCAGAAAAAGCAGGTGTCCTCCCGGGAGAAGAACACAGAGCAGATGTGGGGCCTGGGCCCTTCTCTCCTGACTGCCTTGCACAGAGACGGTGTGTTGTGGCTCACTGTGTCCCTTTAGCTCGCTGCTGAGCTTTGGCTGGTCTGGGCCTCCCTCCTTTTCTGCTTCACAGGCACGGAGACAAGTCAAAACCTTTTCTTGGAAAGCCTTAAATTGATGCTTTGGTGATTTTTCTTTCTACCAGCTTTCATTGTGGGTAAACATAGCTTCATCAGGAGAAAACTATAAGGTAGCAGGGGCCCCGGGAACATTGCGCTCCATCGTCACAGTCCCCGAGATGTTGTCCCAGCTCTGTGCTTGCTTGCTTCATGCAGAAGCTACCTTGCAGCAGCACTGTGGTTTGAAGTTGCTGTTTTGCTGCCCAGGAATGTCAATGCTGTCATTCTCGAGTCGGTGCAACTCTTGGCCACATTTTGTACTTAATAATGCTCAGTGCAAATCCAGAAGGATTTTTGTGCTGCTCAGCCCAAGTTTTATTGTATTGAATATTTACGGCATTAAAACCAGATGAGTTGCTTAATCTACAGATTAATTGTCATGCTGGAAAGCAGGACATTTTCTTCAGTCTTCAGTAAACAGCTATGGAGAAATGATTTTCCTTTTTTTGAAGAGCAGATTACTGGCATTCTCCAGTATTTAAAAAGCAGTGGCTTTGGAAGTTGAAGACTTTTGGTTTTAGTTTAACATTCATTTCCAGTAAATAGTAGGAAGATGTACTTCATGTCTGCAGTACTTCTTTTTTTTTTTATTACAACATCAGCAGATTTTTCTCAGTCGGAAACTTTTGCCTGATGAAATACAAATTACTGCAGCTTTGGGGGTAAACGCTGATTATCTTGCCTGCCAGAGACCAGTTGTCTGACTTGCTTCTAATTTAATTTGAAATTCTCAGTAGTCCAAAACTGTCAGCTACCTTCCAAAAAAGTAATTTTATAGTTGTTTGGGGTTTTTTAAATAGCATTTGTATTATTTCCTCTTAAGCCTAGAATAGCAATAGTACGTTAATATTAAGTTGAATATGAAATTTAAACTGAAGAAATTATGCTTTGAGGCTGTTCGTACTACATATACTTTTGTTGGGCTGAGTTGCGTTAACCTTCCCTGGTTGCGTGCAGAGCGGAGCCTGTGCGCTGCTCTCCGCCGTGCTTTACCCCTGTGCTGCCACTCTCGATTTACCTGGAATTCAGCTGTAAAAACTCAAAAGTGTTTTGGGACGTGGTTCATGCTTATCTGATGTAAATGTGTTTTGTACCTAATAAATTTTTAGTGGCTTGAAACGCGCTTTCGCCTCGTTGCTATATTAAGCTCCTGGTACAGGGAGCTGTCAAGGTGTGCCGCTTTTTGTAATCCCTGGGTGGGCTAGGGTAAAATACCCGCCTTCGCCATCCCGCGGGGCGGGGTGGGGGCAGTGCTGCGGCTCCCGATCCCGGTGCTGTAATTCGCTCCCGGCAGCCCCCCGCGTCCCCTTGCCCCCGGTCCCGGCGCCTTCGCTGCGGCCCCGGGGCGCGGCAGGAGAACGCGGGGGCGGCAGCAAAAGCCCCGACGAGGGTGGGATTCGAACCCACGCGTGCAGAGCACAATGGATTAGCAGTCCATCGCCTTCACCACTCGGCCACCTCGTCCTGCCCCTCGCCGCGCCCGGCCCCGCCCCTCCGCGACGCCGCTCGGCCGCGACGCCGCCCGCCGCCCTGGGGTCGCCGAGGGCCCGGCCCGGCCCGGGCTCGCCGCTGCCCTCTTAGCGCAGTCGGCAGCGCGTCAGTCTCATAATCTGAAGGTCCTGAGTTCAAGCCTCAGAGAGGGCAGCGCTTTTGCCGCCCCGCCCGGCGGCGCCGGGACGGCCTTTTTGCAGGGCCTCCTCGCCGCGGCGGGGAGGAGCGGGGCCCGGGCCGCGGGTAGGGAGGAGAGGGCCCCGGGGGCGGACGGGGCTGCGCTCGCCGCAGAGCCCCTTACGCGCCCGCGGGGCTGCGCGGGGCAGCAAAACGGCGGCCCGCCGCCGCTCCTCGCCGGGCGGGGCGGCAAAAGCGCTGCCCTCTCTGAGGTTCGAACTCAGGACCTTCAGATTATGAGACTGACGCGCTGCCGGCTGCGCTAAGAGGGCGGCGGCAGCGGGGCCCCGGCCGGCCCTCCAGCGACTGGGCGGGCGGCGGGGCCGGACCCCGGCGCGGCGGCGGCCCCGCGGCGGCGGCGGCGGGCGGGCCGGGCCCCGCCGGGGCAGCGCCGGGGCAGCGCCGGGCCGCGGCGGGCGGCGGGGCTCCGCGCCGGTTAGCGAGGGGCGGGGCCGGGTGTAGCGCGGGGCAGGACGAGGTGGCCGAGTGGTGAAGGCGATGGACTGCTAATCCATTGTGCTCTGCGCGCGTGGGTTCGAATCCCACCCTCGTCGGGGCTTTTGCTGCCGCGGCGCCGGGGGCGGCCCGGCCCTGGCGCCTCCCGCGGCCGGGGCTGGCGTGAGCCCCGCGGGGATCCGGTAGCAAGGGCTTGGCCCAGCGTGGCGACCGCGTCCTCCCAAGGGGAAGAGGTCACCGGTCCCCCGGCAGCAGCGTTTGGCTTTGGACAGGGGATGGCAGGAGGAAAACGAGGAGCCCGGACTGAAGAAGCATCTAAAAGGGCAGCCAGCTCCTGGCATGCAGGTGGCTGGAAGCCTCTTATCTACGACTAGTGGAAAAAAACCCACTCAGAAATCCTTAAAAGAGCTATTACTGGAGGAAGTGGCTGTTAAGCAGTAAGACGATAACCTCCCAAAACAAGAGGGCGCAACCGGAAAGCAAACTGGGACAACTGAAACATGAAGCCAGGATGAAATGGATACCTTGGGGAGTGAGGGCAGAGAAGATGGGAATGGGTTTCCACCAGAGGTGTCGGTGAATGTGCCTGTTCATTTTAACTGCAAAAAAGAAAGAAAGAGCAAAAGGCAGAGTGCAAATGCCATCTTGCACATGGTGGGAGCCCAGAGCAGGGGAGGAAGGTGCCCCAGCCCTACACCGCCCCAAGCCCTGGTTGGCACCAGGATGCCTGGTGGCTCCGGGCAAGCTGCCTGGAGAGGGAGCCCAACAAAGAGGTGGTGGATCAGCTCCCTGCACCCCACCCAGTGGGGGGATTAGCCCTCTCCTGAAGCTAATCCTGCCCATCCAACAGGCCCAGGCACCCTGGGAAGGTAACTGAGATGCTGCCAGGTCCCTCCTGCCAGCCCTGCTAGGTATAAGAGCCCGGCCGGCTGGCTGCAGGCAGGGCAGCCATGCTGGGGAGACAGGTCCTGCTGCTGCTCGCGGGGCTTGCGGGCACTGCAGGGCAGGGGCAGGAGTGGGACCTGGGTGCGAGGGATGCCTCGGTCATCACCGTGTCCAATGGGGGACCCTGGGGAGACTGGGCCTGGCCGGAGATGTGCCCCAAGGGCTCCTACGCCAGCGGCGTCAGCTTCAAGGTGCAGCTTCCACGCTGGTGCCCACAGCCGGTCTGGGGACCTCGCTCCCGTGGGAAGTTAACTCCCCGCCTCCATTCCCACACAGGTAGAGGCGCCCCAGGGGGTGATGGAGGACGACACGGCGCTCAACAGAATTCGGCTGCACTGCTCCCACGGCGGGGATCCCAGTGGCGGCTACACAGCCGAGTACCAGAGCAGCAGGTGAGCCCCCAGCCCACCCGTCCCCTCCCCGCAGCTGGAGAGCCTCCTCCACGGCTGCCCCCAGCTCCGAAGGGCTTGCACTCTCTCCTCCTCCCGCACCCTCCAGCCTCGGCACCGATCGTCTTCTCTCTCCCCCATCTAGGTGGGGCCGCTGGTCAGAGGCCCGCTGGTGCCCCCACCAAGGGCACCTGGTGGACTTCGCGCTGTGGGTCCAGGCGCCCCAGCGCAGGCTCCTGAGCGATGAAGTGGCCGCCACCAGCGCCCGCTTCGCCTGCTCCGATGGGCATGTCCTGGAGGGGCCAGGGTCCGCCTGGGGACAGTGGGGCACCTGGAGCCCCCAGTGCCCCAGGGCAGTGTGTGGCATCCAGACACGACAGGATCCTGCACAGGGGCTGAAGAGGGATGACACGGCCCTGAATGATCTGCGTCTCTTCTGCTGCCCGTAACAAGCGCTGGGAACCCACTGCAGGGCACCCGATCCCATGACCCAGCTCCACAGCAGAGCCTGTGCCTGGGGTCCCCTCTCCCAGGACGCCACATCTGCTGGGAGATGCCTTAGCCCCGGTATCCTTAGGGGGCACCTTCCCCTCATTCCCATGGGCTCCATCATTGCACAAGTGCTACTGCCGGCCCCCCAACACCTACCCTGCTTCCCAGAGATGCTCCCAAGTCCTTTCTGCCCCCACTCACACTTCCAGATATTCCCCAGCATCTCCAGGACTGTCCCTGTCCTACCCTGAAATGAGCTTTCGGTAAAAGCATGCACCCAGACTGCGCCAGGGCCTTTGTCATTGGGAGGGGGCAAACTGGGGCAGAGAAGCAGGGAGCTGTGGCCAGCCCTGCCAGGACACAGGAACGCATCCCCCACCCAAGGGGGTAACCGACAAGTCGCAGTTGGACCCTCTTCAAAGGGCAAAAGGATGAGAGGCTGCAGGCACTGGAGGAAATCCCGATGGGGCAGAAGGGAGAGGGGCCACCCAGCTTGGGGCAGGGAGGAAAAACAGCCCCCAGGCCCAGGCACCACTGGGAGTTGAACCCAGGATCTCCTGTTTACTAGACAGGCGCTTTAACCAGCTGAGCCATGGCGCCCACCTGCCCCACAGCCATGGGGTGCCCCATAGCCACAGGGTGTCCAACGGCCAGCCCCTGTCCCCATCCTGCTGCCTCCCTGACACCAGGGTCACCCTGCAGGACCAATGGGCCTGGGCACAGGGTTGGGAACCTGGGGATGGGGGACAGTCATGTGTGTTTCGCTAAGCTCAAAGCCCAGCAACTGCGGGGTGTCCCTGAAGGATAAAAGTTGATGGCCATGTCCCAAATGAGCTCTGCACTGCCTGGGCGGGAGTGGGGCGGTGCATGCCCAAAAGGAGGGCTCGTCCGGGAGTTGAACCCGGGACCTCTCGCACCCTAAGCGAGAATCATACCCCTAGACCAACGAGCCGGGGTGCGCAGCAGCCCGCGCACCCCCGCCCCGTGCCGGCCGCCGCCGGGGGCTGGGGGGGGGCAGCGCTGCCCCCGGCCGCCCCGGCCCCGGCCGCTGCTTTTCGGGGACGGGCCCTGCCGCCAGGCCCTGGGCAGCACAGCGGGGCCGAGCGGCTGCGCGGGGATGCGCCGGCCACCCCGCAGGCTTCCCCGCTTCCCAGGACAACGGGGCGCCCGGGGGGGCCGGGGTGCCCATGGCGGGGGGCAGGCGTCCCCCCGGGGCCCGCGGGCCGGGGCTGTGATGGCCGAGGGGTGAAGGCGTTGGACTCGAAATCCAATAGGGTTTCCCTGCGCAGGTTCGAATCCTGCTCACAGCGACAGCTTTTTACCCACTGCTATGGGAGCCGGCCTGCGACTGGGGCACCGGAGGCAGGAAGGGCTGGCGCTGCCGTGGACCCCAGCCCTGCACCTCACCTTCTCACTGGGAAGCAGCTCCCACACCAGGGAACCTGCTCCCTGGCTGCTCTGGGAGAGTGAGGCAACATAGGGCAGAGACCCATGGATCACTTGCCCTAGGACCAAGTGAAATCCTCCCCTTTGAGGAGGGACCACCCAGAAAGGCTGGGGACCCACAGCCATAAGGCATCAGTTGTGGGTTTATCAGATGCTTTTACCAGCGAGCCATGGGCCAGCTGGGACCCCCACTGAGCCCAGGACCGTGGGGCCAAGGGAGTCCAATGCAGGCTTGGGATACGGTTCCACTTTCAGGTGTGAGAGGACCTGGGTCCAACTCTCAGAGGAGTCCTCCCTTTGGGCAAAGCCTGCCCTGCTTTTGTCTGGGGTGTACAGAGCTCATCTGGGGTCAGCTGTTGGCTTTCGTCCCCTTCTTCCCCCCACAGTCACTGCAGCTTTGGGCTTTGGGCTCGCTAGGGCGACTGGGGCAGCTCCCTCTCTCAGGGATCCTGGCATGGGATGTAAGCACCCACTGTGCACCACTGCTGTCCTCCCAGTCCTGGGCTAGCCGTGCCCACAGGCAGCCCCAGGGCCTTTCTTGTGGGGTTGGGGAGGCTCTGCCAGCCTCACAGCCAGCAGGGAGGGGGGTCTGGGGAGGCAAAAGGACCTGGAGATGCTGGGGGTTGAACCCAGGGCCTCTTACATGCAAAGCAAGTGCTCTCCCACTGAGCTACATCCCCTCTGCGTGGGCAGGACTGTGCCCAGGGGTCCCTGCTGACCCCCGTGGTCCAGCTGCCCCTATGGCCACTGGGCTCAGGGCAGTTATGTGCTGTGGCCACTTCCAAATGCTGGCTGTACATCCTGGGCACAGTAAGATGGACTTCCCTGCTCCAGGCTGTGCCAGGGGCAAAAGGCAGCATCAGTCACCCTCACCAACCCCCAAAATTGTGGGGTGCAGATACTGGGGGTGCAATGGGGTGCAGCACCCCGGCTCGTTGGTCTAGGGGTATGATTCTCGCTTAGGGTGCGAGAGGTCCCGGGTTCAACTCCCGGACGAGCCCTCCTTTTGGGCACCTGCCTTCCTTGGCTGGCATGTGGGACTGTGGCATAATCAGGGCACAATAAGGGCAGCAGTGCCTGGCACAGAGGGGTGGGTGCCATATCCTGGCTGGGTGTGTCCCCGTGGGCAGGCTGGACCCCCAAGAGCTGGCAGATGTGCCCCCAGGGCCTTTTTCTGGGGTCAGGGCCCTGGGGCAGAGCAGGGTGAGCTGTGGGCAGTGGGGCAGCGGTGGGGAGTGAGGGGACTTGCCCAGGCCCCCAGCAGCAGCTGGGCAGAGGGGATGTAGCTCAGCGGGAGAGCGCTTGCTTTGCATGTAAGAGGCCCTGGGTTCAACCCCCAGCATCTCCAGGTCCTTTTTCCCCCAAAACCCGTTGTCTCCTTGGACATCACTGCAGGATTCTTCCCTCTGATGCTTGCCCCATGGCAAGGCCCCCTGCTGCAGATGGAGTTTTTCCCAGCCATTGGTAAAGACCCCCGGACATTCCGTTTTCCCAACCCTGGCATGTGTGGGCACTGGGGCTGCCAAGGGGTACTGGGACTGTGCAGATGGCCCCACACCAGGCTGGGGGGTATTTTCTCCCTGAAGGCAGACCTCAGGGCAAACCGAGGGTGTCCATGCACCATAAACAGATGCCAGGGGCTGTGATGGCCGAGGGGTGAAGGCGTTGGACTTGAAATCCAATAGGGTTTCCCTGCGCAGGTTCGAATCCTGCTCACAGCGACAGCTTTTACCCATGGCTGGATGGGTTTGGGGGCCCAGGGCAGCCCCATCTCACAGGAGCTGATGGGTGGGCAGCAGTGGGGAGCGCAGCACTCCAGGGAGCTGCCGTTCTCCTGTCCTGGGCACTGGTGGGCCTGTTGGACCCTGAGTTCAACTCCCGGACGAGCCCTGCTTTTGGGCACCCACCCCACCCACAGCCCCTGCGGGCACGGGGCAGGGACCGGGCGACGCTGCCCGGCACAGGGGGATGGGTGGCCTCCCCAGCTCGGCCACGCTGCCTCTGCTGCGATGGTGCCGAGAGCGAGGTGCTGCCCGCTGCCCCGCGGCAAAGAGCTGCAGCTCATCCATGGCCGGCGCTGGTCCCCTCCTGGGCGGGGCTGCTGGGGACAGCGGACTGGGGCCCTGCTGCCACCCCGTCCCCGCCGGGCAGCTCTGGCCGGGGCCCATGCTGCAGGGTGCGGGCACAGGGAATTTCCTTTGGCGGTGCCTTAGAGAGGTAGAAGTAGAGTGGCTGGATGGCCGAGCCCAGAGAGTGGTGGTGAATGGAGCCAAATCCAGTTGGCGACCGGTCACGAGTGGTGTTCCCCAGGGCTCAGTGTTGGGGCCGGTCCTGTTTACTATCTTTATCGATGATCTGGATGAGGGGATTGAGTGCACCCTCAGTAAGTTTGCAGATGACACCAAGTTGGGTGGGAATGTCGATCTGCTGGAGGGTAGGAAGGCCCTGCAGAGGGACCTGGACAGGCTGGATTGTTGGGCTGGGGCCAACTGTATGAGGTTCAACAAGGCCAAGTGCTGGGTCGTGCACTTCGGTCACAACAACCCCAGGCAACGCTACAGGCTTGGGGAGGAGTGGCTGGAAAGCAGCCTGGCTGAAAATGGGGTGTTGGTTGACAGCCGCCTGAACATGAGCCAGCAGTGTGCCCAGGTGGCCAAGAGGGCCAATGGCATCCTGGCTTGTATCAGGAATAGTGTGGCCAGCAGGACCAGGGAGGTGATAGTGCCCCTGTATTCGGCACTGGAGAGGCCGCACCTCGAATACTGTGTCCAGTTTTGGGCCCCTCAATTCAAGAAGGACATCGAGGTGCTGGAGCGTGTCCAGAGAAGGGCAATGAGGTTGGTGAAGGGTCTAGAGAACAAGTCTTATGAGGAGCGGCTGAGGGAGCAGGGGTGTCCTGGTTTCAGCTGGGATAGAGTTAATTTTCTTCTTGGTAGCCGGTATGGGGCTGTGCTTTGGGTTTAGGACGAGAACAATGTCGATGTTAAGTACTGCTAAATAGTCGCTAAGTAGCGCTTACACTGGTCAAGGACTTTTCAGCTTCCTGTGCTCTGCCTGGTGCATGGGGGGCTGGGAGGGAGCACAGCCAGGGACGCTGACCCAGACTGGCCAAAGAGTTATTCCATACCACATGACGTCATGCTCAGTATATAAGCTGGGGGAAGAAGAAGGAAGGGGGGGACATCTGGCGTGATGGCGTTTGTCTTCCCAAGTAACCGTTACGCGTTATGGAGCCCTGCTTTTGATACCTGAGAATGTGGATTGAGGCTCCTGGGTGTTCCCCTTTTCCGTTACAAAGCTCTTGAATGCTCCCATTACATAACAAGGGAGAGTCCTTGGGGATAATTAAGTTTTGGGCCCCTGAGCACTCCTGTCTAGACAGCTAGGCGACACAAGAACTGAGTCTGCGCAGAAGCAAAGGTCAGTCAGCGAACACGGTGAGGAAGACTGTGAGCCTTCGTCTGAAGACCCCCAAAGACCACCTGAGGACCACCACAGAGGATGACTGCGCATGCGGATCGGACATTTACATATGTTAATAAGTTCCAGGAAATCTCATGTTTATGTAGATGAATTCCCGGAAATCTTATGAATATGTATGTTTTCATGGTATATAGTTGCTGAAAGTCCATCAAGCCGGCGGAGCACTTATGGAGGAACTATCCCCAGTGCTGCCCGGCGCCGCAATAAAGAATGCCTGCTTTCTAAAACTCCAAAATAAGTTTTAGGGAGTGAATTATTTTGCCGCTTTCCGGTAACAGATTTTGGCGACCCAGATGGGACACTGCTCTTGAACATCGACGGATCCGAGGGATCGAAGGACCTCCAGCCGGCACCGAGGGATTCTCGGGGAGACCCTCCGATCCCCGGACCGAAGAGTTCTGAGTAAGAACCATTAATTAAGGTAAAGGCATTCTTTCAGTATTTTTTTTCCTTTTTTTCTGTCGCCTGCCCGTCAGTCGTGGCGAAAGCTGCGCGGGGTTGGGCTGTACCCCTGGGGCAAAGGGAAAGGACCCTTTGAGCTGTCGCCTGCCCGTTAGTCGTGGCGAAAGCTGCGCGGGGTTGGGCTGTACCCCTGGGGCAAAGGGAAAGGACCCTTTGAGCTGTTGCCTGCCCGTTAGTCGTGGCGAAAGCTGCGCGGGGTTGGGCTGGATCCCTGGGGCAAAGGGAAAGGACCCTTTGAGTTGTCGCCTGCCCGTCAGTCGTGGCGAAAGCTGCGCGGGGTTGGGCTGGATCCCTGGGGCAAAGGGAAAGGACCCTTTGAGTTGTCGCCTGCCCGTTAGTCGTGGCGAAAGCTGCGCGGGGTTGGGCTGGATCCCTGAGGCAAAGGGAAAGGACCCTTTGAGCTGTCGCCTGCCCGTTAGTCGTGGCGAAAGCTGCGCGGGGTTGGGCTGGATCCCTGGGGCAAAGGGAAAGGACCCTTTGAGTTGTCGCGACTGTAATTAGGTGTCTTTGTGTGTTTGTTCCCCTAAGTCTTTGTAATGCTTTTGTATGTTTGTTGCGTAATTGTGTGTGTTGTTGTTGTAGAAGCTTGGTTAAATGGTTTTGTGCCTTATTTTAGAATGAGAACTGGAACTTCTAAAGGGGAGACAATCTTGGGGAAATGTCCTCTCGGGTGCATTTTATACAACTGGAAGCAAATAGCGGGACCCCCGGGAGGAGTTGCAAAGAAAGCTGATCTGATCAAATATTGTAATCAGTGGTGGCCATTGTATCAGCTGGAGGATGGAGAAAAGTGGCCAGTTAATGGAACATTGAATTATGATACTTTGCTGCAATTGATGATATTTTTAAGACGGGAAGGAAAATGGGATGAAGTATTGTATGCGGATATGTTTTTTTTTCACTTTACGCTTGCACCCTGAATGGCAAAAGGAGTGCGGTATAAATTTGGCTCCCTCAGATCCTTTGGTGCTGGCATTGGAAAAAGATAATAAGACCAATGGAAAAGGGAAAGGTTTGAAAAGACGTTGTTCTGCTTGTAGTATTGGACAGAGGTGTTTAAAATTAGTTCAGGATGAGCCAGAGGATGACTCAGAAATGTTGGTTGCTCCCGGTTTGAGGCAGAGATTGCAGAATGATAAACCTGAGCCCCTTGGAGCAGGCGACTCTCAGAACAGAAAGCCAGAAGTGGCTCCGGTATCTGGGAGAACTCGCCGTCGGTAGGGAGCAGTGTTGCAAGCTCCATTGAGACAGGCTGTTGGAAATGAAGGACCGGTGATTGTGAGGGTGCCGTTTTCAATTGCTGATTTAAATAATTGGAAGCAGGCGGCGGGCAATTATAGAGATAATGCTGATAAGGTGGCTAAAGCCTTTGATACAATGATCAGGACTACAGACCCTGATTGGAAGGATATTGATGCTATTATGTTGGTATTGTTTGACAGCACAGAAAGAGAAATCAATGTGCTTATTGTAGACAGGAGGGACACTGGAAACGAAACTGCCCTTCCCGACAGGGAATGGAAGGAACAGGTTCTGTTTTGAGAACAATAAATGCAGTTAATGATGAGGAATGAAGGGGACCGGAGGTATCCTCCCCAGCAGAACCTCTGGTTAAAATACAGCTGGGGGAAGATCAAATGGAAATAGAATTCCTGGTAGATACTGGAGCAGCTTATTCGGTTTTGAATGAAAAAGGTTTTGAATTTAGTAATAAGAGAATCAAAGTTGTTGGTGCGACTGGTAATGCTGAAACTAGGCCATTCTTCAAGCCTTTAACATTTAAAATTGGAAAACAATGGGTGACACATCAATTCTTGTATTTACCAGGGTCTCCGAAACCTTTACTAGGGCGAGATTTGTTAGAAAATTGGAAGCAGAAATACGATTTAAAGATGGGGAAGTCGATGTGTTAATTCCTGAATCTAAACTTGTACAAGCGACTGTGTTCCTATTGCAGGAAGATAAAATTTTAGGAACCTGCATCCCAGCAGAAGTGGAAAATGCAGTGATATCCCTCGTATGGGCCGGAGAAGTCCCTGGTAAAGCTAAGAATGCTGAACGGGTAAAAATTGAACTCAAAGCAGGAGCAAAGCCGGTAAGGCAAAAACAATACCCTTTGAAACTAGAAGTTAGAATCGGGTTAAAGCCCATTATTGAGAAATTTATAAAATATGGTTTGCTGAGGGAATGTGAATCAGAATACAACACCCCCATCTTGCCAGTAAAAAGGCAGATGGAAAAGTTATCGATTGGTCCAAGATTTAAGATTAACCAAATCACTCAGGATATTCATCCAGTAGTTGCAAACCCATACACTTTACTGACAGCAATAAATGAAAACCAAGAATGGTTCACAGTTATAGATTTGAAAGATGCCTTTTTCTGCATACCTCTCGAGCGAAAAAGTCAAAATATATTTGCCTTTGAGTGGGAAAACCCGGACTGGGAGCTATATTCAGACAGGAGCAGCTTTGTGAAAGAAGGGATCCAGATGTTGGGATATGCAGTGACCACAGTGGACACTGTTGTAGAAGCAGAAGCTCTCCAATCAAAAACATCAGCCCAGAAAGCGGAACTGATTGCACTAACCAGAGCTTTAGAATTAAGTGAAGGAAAGCGAGTGAATGTATGGACCGATTCCCAATATGCATTTGGAGTATTACACGCACATGGAGCGATTTGGAAAGAAAGGGGACTATTGTCATCTCAAGGGACCGGAATTAAACATGCGGAGCAGATTCTCAAGTTACTCGAAAGTGTACAGAAACCAAAAGAAGTGGCTGTTATGCACTGCAAAGCTCACCGAACTGGCTGCACCCCACAGAAAAGAGGCAATCGATTGGCTGATTTGACCGCTCGTAAGGCTGCAGAAAAGGGTAAAGGAATATTGGCAATAATACCTGAAAAGCAAATAGAATTAGGAGAATCTCCTAACTATGACAGTCAAGACAGAAACTTAGTTGAAACATCAGGAGCTAAGATACAGGAAAATGGATGGGCTGTTACTCCTGTGGGGCAGGTAATTCTAACCCCAATTTTGATGCATGAAATAGTAAAGAAAGAACATAATAGTGTTCATTGGGGAACCGAGAATTTACTAAGACATCTACAAAAGTCGGTGGTGAGTCGTAATATGGTAGAAATTATAAAGTCCGTAGTTAAAAGGTGTGAAACATGTCTTACAAATAATCCAAAGACACAGAATAAATTCAATTTGGATCCACAAAAACAGGAAATACTCCAGGAGAGCACTGGCAGATAGATTTCACTGAACTGCCAAGAAAAGGAGGGTTCAAATACCTGTTAGTATTAGTAGATACCTTTACAGGATGGCCTGAAGCCTTCCCATGTCGTACCAACAAGGCCAGGGAAGTTGTCAAAATCTTACTTAAAGAAATAATACCACGATTTGGTGTTCCTTTAGGGATTTCCTCTGATAGGGGGCCACATTTTGTTGCAGACATTGTTCAACAAGTAAGTAGAGTATTACAAATAACATGGGAGCTGCATGCCCCTTATCGCCCACAATCTAGTGGACGGGTAGAGCGCATGAATCAGACCTTAAAACTGCAATTGAGTAAAATTTGCCAAGAAACTTCAATGGTTTGGATACAAGCACTTCCACTTGCTCTGTTGAGAATTAGAGTTCAGCCTAAGGGAAAACATCGGTTAAGCCCTTATGAGCTGATGTATGGGAGACCGTACCAAATTCCTAAATTACCAGAGGAATTAAACATCAGAGGTGAAACAGATTTACGAAAGTATCTAATATCCCTAGGGACAGTGATACAAGAAATGAAAAAGAATGTGATTGTAAACAAATCTCTGAATCTTGATTCCCCAGTACACCCATTCCAGCCCGGAGATTGGGTATACCTGAAGTCGTGGAATGGAGAACCCCTGCAAGAAAAGTGGAAAGGACCATTTCAGGTTTTACTGACAACATACACAGCCGTAAAACTAGATAAGAAAGGGCCCTGGATTCATTACTCAAGAATCAAAAAGGCTCCTAAACCATGGACTTCTGAGGAGACAGCTCCTCTCAAGCTCGTTTTCAAACGACAACTTTAGTTTCTGTGTTATTAATAAATTCAGAAGTGTTTGGGCAGAAACTAGGAAGTCCATGGCACGAGAATGTTTATGTACAATTAGTAGTGGAAGTAGCTTTGGCTATTAATGCAAGCAAATGTTGGATTTGTGCTAAATTCCCGAAGCATAGCATTCAGTCTGATGTAACACAAATTGGCCTACCAATTCCTTTGAGTACCACTTGGAATAAACTTTGGGACAGGTTCTTGTATGGTAGGGGTAGTATCCCCAGTTGAAAAAGAAAGAGCAATGGATAATCTATTGATTACTCGGTCTACTACCTTTCACTCATTTGTGAGATGATTACAATACCTCTTTTGGGTTTGAAGATATTTGGAATACTCTCACTTCTTGGTTACCTGATTGGTTATGGTTGAAGAGACTATTTTTTTAATGATTTTTTATTAATGTAGTTTGTATTCTTGCTTGCATAATGATACAGTGTTGTAACTGCTGTACAAGATATAATAAGTTTGTATAGTGAGGACTGTAGCATATTAGCTACAAGCCCTCAAAAAGAAAAGGAGGGATTGATACCTGAGAATGTGGATTGAGGCTCCTGGGTGTTCCCCTTTTCCGTTACAAAGCTCTTGAATGCTCCCATTACATAACAAGGGAGAGTCCTTGGGGATAATTAAGTTTTGGGCCCCTGAGCACTCCTGTCTAGACAGCTAGGCGACACAAGAACTGAGTCTGCGCAGAAGCAAAGGTCAGTCAGCGAACACGGTGAGGAAGACTGTGAGCCTTCGTCTGAAGACCCCCAAAGACCACCTGAGGACCACCACAGAGGATGACTGCGCATGCGGATCGGACATTTACATATGTTAATAAGTTCCAGGAAATCTCATGTTTATGTAGATGAATTCCCGGAAATCTTATGAATATGTATGTTTTCATGGTATATAGTTGCTGAAAGTCCATCAAGCCGGCGGAGCACTTATGGAGGAACTATCCCCAGTGCTGCCCGGCGCCGCAATAAAGAATGCCTGCTTTCTAAAACTCCAAAATAAGTTTTAGGGAGTGAATTATTTTGCCGCTTTCCGGTAACACTTTCCTGGGGATGGCCGAACACCCGCCTGCCGATGGGAAGTAGCGAATTAATTCCTTGTTTTGCCTTGTTTGCGTGCGCAGCCTTTGCTTTACCTCTTTAACTGTTCTATTTTATTTTACTTCAATTATTAAACTGTTCTTATCTCAACCCACGAGTTCTCTCCCTTTTACCCTTCCAATTCTCTCCCCCATCCCACTGGGGGGGGAGTGAGCGAGCGGCTGCATGGTGCTTAGTTGCTGGCTGGGGTTAAACCACGACAAGGGGTTGTTTAGTTTGGAGAAGAGGAGGCTGAGGGGAGACCTTATTGCTCTCTACAACTACCTGAAAGGAGGTTGTAGTGAGGTGGGGGTCGGTCTCTTCACCCCAGTAACAAGCGATAGGACGAGAGGAAATGGCCTCAAGCTGCGCCAGGGAAAGTTTAGGTTAGATATTAGGAAAAACTTCTTTACTGAAAGAGTAGTCAGGCACTGGAACAGGCTGCCCAGGGAAGTGGTTGAGTCCCCATCCCTGGAGGTATTTAAAAGACGGGTAGATGCAGTGCTTGAGGACATGGTTTAGTGGCGGACTTGGCGGTGGTATGTTAATGGTTGGACCTGATGATCTTAAGGGTCATTTCCAACCTCAACAATTCTATGATTCTATGATTCTCACCACTGCCCTGTGGAGGAGGTGGGCTTAAGGAAGCAAAACACTGGAGATGCTGGGGATTGAACCCAGGGCCTCTTACATGCGAAGCAAGCGCTCTCCCACTGAGCTACATCCCCTTGTCTGTGGGTTTCCTTCATGTCCTGATGCCTGCCCTGGTCCTCTTGGCCCCCAAGGCTTTTGGATCCAGGGCAGTTACAGCCTGTGGCCATGTCCAGGTGCCAACCCCACAGCCAGGGCAGAGCAAGGGGGACCTGCCAGCTGTGAACATCCATCAGGGCCAAAAAGAGCTTCCCCAGGTCCCATCCCACCCCAACCAGTTCCCTGAGTACTGGAGCTCAAGCAGGGGGTTCCTGCCCTCCTGCAGCACCTTGGCTCGTTGGTCTAGGGGTATGATTCTCGCTTCGGGTGCGAGAGGTCCCGGGTTCAACTCCCGGACGAGCCCTGCTTTTGGGCACCCGCCTTCCTCTGCTGGCATGTGTGGCCCCAGCCGGTGGTGGGACCAGGGCCAGGGTGGTGGGAGGGCACTGGGGCCTGATGCAGCAGGGATGGGCAGAGTGTTTGGTGTGGGCACGTCCCTGCAAGCAGGATGGAGTTCTGTAGAAGCAGCAGTGGGGATGCTGGAGTGCAGCCCCTGATGGGCTGGTTTTGGGGCCACTGGGGCAGAGCAGGGTGAGCTGTGGGCAGTGGGGCAGCGGTGGGGAGTGAGGGGACTTGCCCAGGCCCCCAGCAGCAGCTGGGCAGAGGGGATGTAGCTCAGCGGGAGAGCGCTTGCTTTGCATGTAAGAGGCCCTGGGTTCAACCCCCAGCATCTCCAGGTCCTTTTGCCTCCCAAGAGCTCCCTCCCTGCCAGCTGCCCGGCTGGCAGAGCCCCCCAGACCCCACAGAAAAGCCCTGGAGTTGCCTGCAGGCACAGCTGGGTTGGGGATGCTTCCTGGCACCCACTGCTGTGAGGAAATGCCCAAAGCCCTTTCCCTCCAATGCTCGGGCATAGCAGGGTGTGGGGGCACCTTGTTTCCCTTCCCCAGGGGAATTGGGGCGAATGTTGGTGTTGGCAGGAGCTGCCAAGCTGGGGAGGCTGCCCATCCCCCTGTGCTGGGCAGCATCGCCCCGTCGTTGCCTCGTCCCTGCAGGGGCTGTGCCTGGCAGGGCGTGCCTAAAAGGAGGGCTCGTCTGGCAGTTGAACCCAGGACCTCTTGCAACCTAAGTAAGAATCATACCCTAAGACCGACGAGCCGGGGTGAGCAGGTGGGACCCAGTCCAGATCCTGTTCCTCACAGCCCCAAGGCCCCAGGCACCACACAGGCCAATCAGTGCCCAGGAAAGGTGGGGGGCAGCTGCCCCAGGGCACTGCCCTCTCCCTCCCCTCTGCTCTCTGGCCATCAGCTCCCCCAGCTCCCCCGGGAATGATGCACAGGGTGATGATGGGGAGCCACTTGGCATCTCGGCAAAATGGTCCACGGGTTCCCATCCCACTCCCCACCATGGCTGCCGCTTCACCTCTCCCGACTCTGCAAAACCTGTAAAAGCGCAGGGGAGGCTTTGTCCCTCCTGCCCCAGATCATCAACAGCCACTGCCTGGGGCAATGCTGGTGTCTCAGCCAGGGAGCAAGTTGCCTTTTGCAGGAGCTGCTCGCCAAGGAGGAGGATTGCAGGGCTGGAGCTGCCCTGGCTCCCAGCACGCTCCCACCCAGCGTCTCCAAGGGCTCCCAGGACCCCAGCGAGGACACCGGGGCGGCGGGTAAAAGCTGTCGCTGTGAGCAGGATTCGAACCTGCGCAGGGAAACCCTATTGGATTTCGAATCCAACGCCTTCACCCCTCGGCCATCACAGCCCCGGCCCGCGGGCCCCGGGGGGACGCCTGCCCCCCGCCATGGGCACCCCGGCCCCCCCCGGGCGCCCCGTTGTCCTGGGAAGCGGGGAAGCCTGCGGGGTGGCCGGCGCATCCCCGCGCAGCCGCTCGGCCCCGCTGTGCTGCCCAGGGCCTGGCGGCAGGGCCCGTCCCCGAAAAGCAGCGGCCGGGGCCGGGGCGGCCGGGGGCAGCGCTGCCCCCCCCAGCCCCCGGCGGCGGCCGGCACGGGGCGGGGGTGCGCGGGCCGCTGCGCACCCCGGCTCGTTGGTCTAGGGGTATGATTCTCGCTTAGGGTGCGAGAGGTCCCGGGTTCAACTCCCGGACGAGCCCTCCTTTTGGGCACCCACCCTGCCCGCAGCCTCTGCGGGCACGGGGCAGGGACGGGGCGACGCTGCCCGCCACAGGGGGACGGCTGCGGCCTCCCCAGCTCGGCAGCTCCTGCCAACACCAACATTCAGGCAGAAAAAGGAAAGAGCTGCGCACATTTCTCCACAGGCTACAGGTCCCGGGAATCAGCTACAGGCCAGCTCTGCCCGCAGGCAGCCTCAGGGCTTTTCTGGAGGGGCCGGGGGGCTCTGCCATTCCGGCAGCCAGCAGGGAGGGGTGTCCGGTGAGGCAAAAGGACCTGGAGATGCTGGGGGTTGAACCCAGGGCCTCTTACATGCAAAGCAAGCGCTCTCCCGCTGAGCTACATCCCCTCTGCCCAGCTGCTGCTGGGGGCCTGGGCAAGTCCCCTTACTCCCCACCGCTGCCCCACTGCCCACAGCTCACCCTGCTCTGCCCCAGGGCCCTGACCCCAGAAAAAGGCCCTGGGGGCTCACGCTGCCGGCAGCACCCGCTCTGCTCTGCGGTTCCCAGCGCTGCCTCCATCTGCCCCCCTGCCCAGCCCCCCTGCAGCACCTCTCTGCCAGCTCTTGGGGGCCCAGCCTGATACCTGAGAATGTGGATTGAGGCTCCTGGGTGTTCCCCTTTTCCGTTACAAAGCTCTTGAATGCTCCCATTACATAACAAGGGAGAGTCCTTGGGGATAATTAAGTTTTGGGCCCCTGAGCACTCCTGTCTAGACAGCTAGGCGACACAAGAACTGAGTCTGCGCAGAAGCAAAGGTCAGTCAGCGAACACGGTGAGGAAGACTATGAGCCTTCGTCTGAAGACCCCCAAAGACCACCTGAGGACCACCACAGAGGATGACTGCGCATGCGGATCGGACATTTACATATGTTAATAAGTTCCAGGAAATCTCATGTTTATGTAGATGAATTCCCGGAAATCTTATGAATATGTATGTTTTTATGGTATATAGTTGCTGAAAGTCCGTCAAGCCGGCGGAGCACTTATGGAGGAATTATCCCCAGTGCTGCCCGGCGCCGCAATAAAGAATGCCTGCTTTCTAAAACTCCAAAATAAGTTTTAGGGAGTGAATTATTTTGCCGCTTTCCGGTAACAGATTTTGGCGACCCAGATGGGACACTGCTCTTGAACATCGACGGATCCGAGGGATCGAAGGACCTCCAGCCGGCACCGAGGGATTCTCGGGGAGACCCTCCGATCCCCGGACCGAAGAGTTCTGAGTAAGAACCATTAATTAAGGTAAAGGCATTCTTTCAGTATTTTTTTTTTTCTTTTTTTCTGTCGCCTGCCCGTGAGTCGTGGCGAAAGCTGCGCGGGGTTGGGCTGGATCCCTGAGGCAAAGGGAAAGGACCCTTTGAGTTGTCGCCTGCCCGTGAGTCGTGGCGAAAGCTGCGCGGGGTTGGGCTGGATCCCTGAGGCAAAGGGAAAGGACCCTTTGAGTTGTCGCCTGCCCGTGAGTCGTGGCGAAAGCTGCGCGGGGTTGGGCTGGATCCCTGAGGCAAAGGGAAAGGACCCTTTGAGTTGTCGCCTGCCCGTTAGTCGTGGCGAAAGCTGCGCGGGGTTGGGCTGGATCCCTGGGGCAAAGGGAAAGGACCCTTTGAGCTGTCGCGACTGTAATTAGGTGTCTTTGTGTGTTTGTTCCCCTAAGTCTTTGTAATGCTTTTGTATGTTTGTTGCGTAATTGTGTGTGTTGTTGTTGTAGAAGCTTGGTTAAATGGTTTTGTGCCTTATTTTAGAATGAGAACTGGAACTTCTAAAGGGGAGACAATCTTGGGGAAATGTCCTCTCGGGTGCATTTTATACAACTGGAAGCAAATAGCGGGACCCCCGGGAGGAGTTGCAAAGAAAGCTGATCTGATCAAATATTGTAATCAGTGGTGGCCATTGTATCAGCTGGAGGATGGAGAAAAGTGGCCAGTTAATGGAACATTGAATTATGATACTTTGCTGCAATTGATGATATTTTTAAGACGGGAAGGAAAATGGGATGAAGTATTGTATGCGGATATGTTTTTTTTTTCACTTTACGCTTGCACCCTGAATGGCAAAAGGAGTGCGGTATAAATTTGGCTCCCTCAGATCCTTTGGTGCTGGCATTGGAAAAAGATAATAAGACCAATGGAAAAGGGAAAGGTTTGAAAAGACGTTGTTCTGCTTGTAGTATTGGACAGAGGTGTTTAAAATTAGTTCAGGATGAGCCAGAGGATGACTCAGAAATGTTGGTTGCTCCCGGTTTGAGGCAGAGATTGCAGAATGATAAACCTGAGCCCCTTGGAGCAGGCGACTCTCAGAACAGAAAGCCAGAAGTGGCTCCGGTATCTGGGAGAACTCGCCGTCGGTAGGGAGCAGTGTTGCAAGCTCCATTGAGACAGGCTGTTGGAAATGAAGGACCGGTGATTGTGAGGGTGCCGTTTTCAATTGCTGATTTAAATAATTGGAAGCAGGCGGCGGGCAATTATAGAGATAATGCTGATAAGGTGGCTAAAGCCTTTGATACAATGATCAGGACTACAGACCCTGATTGGAAGGATATTGATGCTATTATGTTGGTATTGTTTGACAGCACAGAAAGAGAAATCAATGTGCTTATTGTAGACAGGAGGGACACTGGAAACGAAACTGCCCTTCCCGACAGGGAATGGAAGGAACAGGTTCTGTTTTGAGAACAATAAATGCAGTTAATGATGAGGAATGAAGGGGACCGGAGGTATCCTCCCCAGCAGAACCTCTGGTTAAAATACAGCTGGGGGAAGATCAAATGGAAATAGAATTCCTGGTAGATACTGGAGCAGCTTATTCGGTTTTGAATGAAAAAGGTTTTGAATTTAGTAATAAGAGAATCAAAGTTGTTGGTGCGACTGGTAATGCTGAAACTAGGCCATTCTTCAGGCCTTTAACATTTAAAATTGGAAAACAATGGGTGACACATCAATTCTTGTATTTACCAGGGTCTCCGAAACCTTTACTAGGGCGAGATTTGTTAGAAAATTGGAAGCAGAAATACGATTTAAAGATGGGGAAGTCGATGTGTTAATTCCTGAATCTAAACTTGTACAAGCGACTGTGTTCCTATTGCAGGAAGATAAAATTTTAGGAACCTGCATCCCAGCAGAAGTGGAAAATGCAGTGATATCCCTCGTATGGGCCGGAGAAGTCCCTGGTAAAGCTAAGAATGCTGAACGGGTAAAAATTGAACTCAAAGCAGGAGCAAAGCCGGTAAGGCAAAAACAATACCCTTTGAAACTAGAAGTTAGAATCGGGTTAAAGCCCATTATTGAGAAATTTATAAAATATGGTTTGCTGAGGGAATGTGAATCAGAATACAACACCCCCATCTTGCCAGTAAAAAGGCAGATGGAAAAGTTATCGATTGGTCCAAGATTTAAGATTAACCAAATCACTCAGGATATTCATCCAGTAGTTGCAAACCCATACACTTTACTGACAGCAATAAATGAAAACCAAGAATGGTTCACAGTTATAGATTTGAAAGATGCCTTTTTCTGCATACCTCTCGAGCGAAAAAGTCAAAATATATTTGCCTTTGAGTGGGAAAACCCGGACTGGGAGCTATATTCAGACAGGAGCAGCTTTGTGAAAGAAGGGATCCAGATGTTGGGATATGCAGTGACCACAGTGGACACTGTTGTAGAAGCAGAAGCTCTCCAATCAAAAACATCAGCCCAGAAAGCGGAACTGATTGCACTAACCAGAGCTTTAGAATTAAGTGAAGGAAAGCGAGTGAATGTATGGACCGATTCCCAATATGCATTTGGAGTATTACACGCACATGGAGCGATTTGGAAAGAAAGGGGACTATTGTCATCTCAAGGGACCGGAATTAAACATGCGGAGCAGATTCTCAAGTTACTCGAAAGTGTACAGAAACCAAAAGAAGTGGCTGTTATGCACTGCAAAGCTCACCGAACTGGCTGCACCCCACAGAAAAGAGGCAATCGATTGGCTGATTTGACCGCTCGTAAGGCTGCAGAAAAGGGTAAAGGAATATTGGCAATAATACCTGAAAAGCAAATAGAATTAGGAGAATCTCCTAACTATGACAGTCAAGACAGAAACTTAGTTGAAACATCAGGAGCTAAGATACAGGAAAATGGATGGGCTGTTACTCCTGTGGGGCAGGTAATTCTAACCCCAATTTTGATGCATGAAATAGTAAAGAAAGAACATAATAGTGTTCATTGGGGAACCGAGAATTTACTAAGACATCTACAAAAGTCGGTGGTGAGTCGTAATATGGTAGAAATTATAAAGTCCGTAGTTAAAAGGTGTGAAACATGTCTTACAAATAATCCAAAGACACAGAATAAATTCAATTTGGATCCACAAAAACAGGAAATACTCCAGGAGAGCACTGGCAGATAGATTTCACTGAACTGCCAAGAAAAGGAGGGTTCAAATACCTGTTAGTATTAGTAGATACCTTTACAGGATGGCCTGAAGCCTTCCCATGTCGTACCAACAAGGCCAGGGAAGTTGTCAAAATCTTACTTAAAGAAATAATACCATGATTTGGTGTTCCTTTAGGGATTTCCTCTGATAGGGGGCCACATTTTGTTGCAGACATTGTTCAACAAGTAAGTAGAGTATTACAAATAACATGGGAGCTGCATGCCCCTTATCGCCCACAATCTAGTGGACGGGTAGAGCGCATGAATCAGACCTTAAAACTGCAATTGAGTAAAATTTGCCAAGAAACTTCAATGGTTTGGATACAAGCACTTCCACTTGCTCTGTTGAGAATTAGAGTTCAGCCTAAGGGAAAACATCGGTTAAGCCCTTATGAGCTGATGTATGGGAGACCGTACCAAATTCCTAAATTACCAGAGGAATTAAACATCAGAGGTGAAACAGATTTACGAAAGTATCTAATATCCCTAGGGACAGTGATACAAGAAATGAAAAAGAATGTGATTGTAAACAAATCTCTGAATCTTGATTCCCCAGTACACCCATTCCAGCCCGGAGATTGGGTATACCTGAAGTCGTGGAATGGAGAACCCCTGCAAGAAAAGTGGAAAGGACCATTTCAGGTTTTACTGACAACATACACAGCCGTAAAACTAGATAAGAAAGGGCCCTGGATTCATTACTCAAGAATCAAAAAGGCTCCTAAACCATGGACTTCTGAGGAGACAGCTCCTCTCAAGCTCGTTTTCAAACGACAACTTTAGTTTCTGTGTTATTAATAAATTCAGAAGTGTTTGGGCAGAAACTAGGAAGTCCATGGCACGAGAATGTTTATGTACAATTAGTAGTGGAAGTAGCTTTGGCTATTAATGCAAGCAAATGTTGGATTTGTGCTAAATTCCCGAAGCATAGCATTCAGTCTGATGTAACACAAATTGGCCTACCAATTCCTTTGAGTACCACTTGGAATAAACTTTGGGACAGGTTCTTGTATGGTAGGGGTAGTATCCCCAGTTGGAAAAGAAAGAGCAATGGATAATCTATTGATTACTCGGTCTACTACCTTTCACTCATTTGTGAGATGATTACAATACCTCTTTTGGGTTTGAAGATATTTGGAATACTCTCACTTCTTGGTTACCTGATTGGTTATGGTTGAAGAGACTATTTTTTTAATGATTTTTTATTAATGTAGTTTGTATTCTTGCTTGCATAATGATACAGTGTTGTAACTGCTGTACAAGATATAATAAGTTTGTATAGTGAGGACTGTAGCATATTAGCTACAAGCCCTCAAAAAGAAAAGGAGGGATTGATACCTGAGAATGTGGATTGAGGCTCCTGGGTGTTCCCCTTTTCCGTTACAAAGCTCTTGAATGCTCCCATTACATAACAAGGGAGAGTCCTTGGGGATAATTAAGTTTTGGGCCCCTGAGCACTCCTGTCTAGACAGCTAGGCGACACAAGAACTGAGTCTGCGCAGAAGCAAAGGTCAGTCAGCGAACACGGTGAGGAAGACTATGAGCCTTCGTCTGAAGACCCCCAAAGACCACCTGAGGACCACCACAGAGGATGACTGCGCATGCGGATCGGACATTTACATATGTTAATAAGTTCCAGGAAATCTCATGTTTATGTAGATGAATTCCCGGAAATCTTATGAATATGTATGTTTTTATGGTATATAGTTGCTGAAAGTCCGTCAAGCCGGCGGAGCACTTATGGAGGAATTATCCCCAGTGCTGCCCGGCGCCGCAATAAAGAATGCCTGCTTTCTAAAACTCCAAAATAAGTTTTAGGGAGTGAATTATTTTGCCGCTTTCCGGTAACAAGCCTGCCCACAGGGACGGGACGTCCCGGGCAGGATGGGGCACCGACCCCAATGCGCTGGCACCGCTGCCCTCGCCGCGCCCTGGTTGTGCCGTGGTGCCTCGTGCCCCTGGGGAAGGCGGGTGCCCAAAAGGAGGGCTCGTCCGGGAGTTGAACCCGGGACCTCTCGCACCCAAAGCGAGAATCATACCCCTAGACCAACGAGCCGGGGTGCTGCGCCCCCTTGCACCCCCAGCCCCCGCGCCCCACATCCTTCTGGGGGCTGGGGGGCAGCCGAGGCGGTGTGCGTCCCTTGGCACACTCTGGGAGCAGGAAGGTCCCTCTCGCTGTGGCCGGTCCAGGGAGCCACCATCTGGAGGTGAGCGTGGGGCGTTAGTGCCCAGCATCTCCAGCTGCCACCGTCTCCGGGGATTTTCCTCCTCCAAAGCACCTCCCTGGCTCTTGCGGCGGTTGAAGCTTCACCCCCCGCCCTTCTTCCTCCATGGGGCATCCCCGACAGCCGATGTCCCCCTCTGACCTGGCTTTCTTGTCGCTCCCAGAAAATCCCCGCCGCTGCTTCCTTCCCCACCCCCCGGAGCTGCTGCCCGTGGGGTTCGGGGGTCTGCAGGCACTGGGTGTCCCTCGGGTGCCCGGGCTGGCAGCGGGGCCGGGGCAGGGTGGTGGGGCTGCGGGGCAGAGCAGGGCCACGGTTTTCTGGACGCAGAGCCTGGGTGAGGGGTGCCGGTAGCCGCGGCAGGGCGGGCAGCCGCGTGCTGCGGGAGCCCCGGTGGCGGTGCCATGACCGTGGCCGCAGCCGTCCCCCTGTGGCGGGCAGCGTCGCCCCGTCCCTGCCCCGTGCCCGCAGAGGCTGCGGGCGGGGTGGGTGCCCAAAAGGAGGGCTCGTCCGGGAGTTGAACCCGGGACCTCTCGCACCCTAAGCGAGAATCATACCCCTAGACCAACGAGCCGGGGTGCGCAGCGGCCCGCGCACCCCCGCCCCGTGCCGGCCGCCGCCGGGGGCTGGGGGGGGCAGCGCTGCCCCCGGCCGCCCCGGCCCCGGCCGCTGCTTTTCGGGGACGGGCCCTGCCGCCAGGCCCTGGGCGGCACAGCGGGGCCGAGCGGCTGCGCGGGGATGCGCCGGCCACCCCGCAGGCTTCCCCGCTTCCCAGGACAACGCGGGCAGCAAGGGGAGGCGGGGACAGATGTTGGGGCGCCAGGACAGGGGGAGCCAGGGGTGCACGGGCAGCCCCGCAATGCACCTTCCAGGGGCTGTGGTGGCCCTGGGCAGGAGGGGCACAGCCTCTCTGACGTTTTCCAGGTTTGGTCGCCCTGGGAGAGGTGGGGAAGTGGCATTTTGATGGGATGTCAAATGGGCTCCCCTGCATCTCCCTGTGCCTCGTCCCCGGTGGAGCTGGGGAAGTGATAGCCGCAGAACAGAGGGAAGGGAGAGGGCAGCGCCCTGCTGCAGCCACCACCTGTAGTGAGCACTGGTTGACCTGTGCGGTGGCCGGGGCCGTGAGGGACAGGATCTGGACTGAGACATAATGGTGCACCCCGGCTCGTTGGTCTAGGGGTATGATTCTCGCTTCGGGTGCGAGAGGTCCCGGGTTCAACTCCCGGACGAGCCCTCCTTTTGGGCACCCACCCCGCCCGCAGCCTCTGCGGGCACGGGGCAAGGACGGGGCGACGCTGCCCGCCACAGGGGGACGGGCGGCCTCCCCAGCTCGGCCACGCTGCCTCTGCTGCAACGGTGCCGCCGCTACCGGGAGCGAGGTGCTGCCCGCTGCCCCGCGGCAAAGAGCCGCGGCTCGTCCGTGGCCGGGGCTGGTCCCCTCCTGGGCGGGGAAGGGGCTGCCGGGGCAGCGGGGGGTGGCGGAGCGGGACCCTGCTGCTACCGCATCCTCGCCGGGCAGCTCTGCCCGGGGCCTGCGTGCAGAAAACGCCGTCCCCGGCCTGCAAACCCTCGAAGCCCGGAGTCAGCAGCTCCGGGGTCTGGGGAAGGAAGGAGTGACCGGGATTTTCTGGGAGTGAGGAGAATGCCAGGGGAGAGGCTGGTGCAGGGGGATGTAGCTCAGCGGGAGAGCGCTTGCTTTGCATGTAAGAGGCCCTGGGTTCAACCCCCAGCATCTCCAGCTTTTGTCTCCACAACCCCACCTCCCTGCCAGCCGCGGGGCTGGCAGAGCCCCCGAAACGCCACAGAAAAGCCCTGCGGGCTGCTTCCCAGCACCTGCAGCCTGCGGGGAGATGCCCGCGGCCCTTTCCCTCCCCTGCCCGGCCGCTGCAGAATGTAGGGGCACCTTGTGTGTCCCTTCCCCACGCGGCTCGGGTGTCTCTTGGGGCAAACGTTGGTGCTGGTGGGAGTGGCTGGGTGGGAGCAGGGTGGTGGGTGCCCAAAAGGAGGGCTCGTTCGGGAGCTGAACCCCGGACCTGTCGCACCCTAAGTGAGAATCGCACTCCTAGACCAACGAGCCGGGGTCTCAGCCCCACATCCTGTCCCCCACGGCCCCGGCCACCGCACAGGTCAACCAGTGCTCACTACAGGTGGTGGCTGCAGCAGGGCGCTGCCCTCTCCCTTCCCTCTGTTCTGCGGCTATCACTTCCCCAGCTCCACCGGGGACGAGGCACAGGGAGATGCAGGGGAGCCCATTTGACATCCCATCAAAATGCCACTTCCCCACCTCTCCCAGGGCGACCAAACCTGGAAAACGTCAGAGAGGCTGTGCCCCTCCTGCCCAGGGCCACCACAGCCCCTGGAAGGTGCATTGCGGGGCTGCCCGTGCACCCCTGGCTCCCCCTGTCCTGGCGCCCCAACATCTGTCCCCGCCTCCCCTTGCTGCCCGCGTTGTCCTGGGAAGCGGGGAAGCCTGCGGGGTGGCCGGCGCATCCCCGCGCAGCCGCTCGGCCCCGCTGTGCCGCCCAGGGCCTGGCGGCAGGGCCCGTCCCCGAAAAGCAGCGGCCGGGGCCGGGGCGGCCGGGGGCAGCGCTGCCCCCCCCAGCCCCCGGCGGCGGCCGGCACGGGGCGGGGGTGCGCGGGCCGCTGCGCACCCCGGCTCGTTGGTCTAGGGGTATGATTCTCGCTTAGGGTGCGAGAGGTCCCGGGTTCAACTCCCGGACGAGCCCTCCTTTTGGGCACCCACCCCGCCCGCAGCCTCTGCGGGCACGGGGCAGGGACGGGGCGACGCTGCCCGCCACAGGGGGACGGGCGGCCTCCCCAGCTCGGCCACGCTGCCTCTGCTGCAACGGTGCCGCCGCTACCGGGAGCGAGGTGCTGCCCGCTGCCCCGCGGCAAAGAGCCGCGGCTCGTCCGTGGCCGGGGCTGGTCCCCTCCTGGGCGGGGAAGGGGCTGCCGGGGCAGCGGGGGGTGGCGGAGCGGGACCCTGCTGCTACCGCGTCCCCACCGGGCAGCTCTGCCCGGGGCAGAAGCAGACAGCTGGGAAAGAAAAGAGCCACCGGCAGCGCCAGGGAGCGAGGAGGAGAAACCCTAGTGCGAGGGTGAGATCAGCTTTGGGAATGTCCCATGTAGCAAGAAAGGGGATGTTTCCTTCTAAGCACCAGCCATTTCCCCCCTCCGTAGCCCTGCTGCGTTTTCAGGGAGGAAAAGCGTGGAGATGCTGGGGGTTGAACCCAGGGCCTCTTACATGCGAAGCAAGCGCTCTCCCGCTGAGCTACATCCCCCTGGCTGGGGGCTGCCCCCCCCAGGGCACACTGTTCCTGGCACCACAGCGGCAGCTGCCTTGCCAGGCACTGTGGTGGGCACCATCCAAGCTTGCTAAAACCAGTGTTGATTGCAAGAGAAACCCTATGGACAGGCCACGGGTTCTCTTTGCAGGCAGCTGGGGGACAGCAGGGCTGATCCTTCTCCACCAGGTCTGCAGAGAGCAGCAGGGATGCCGTCCCTAAAGGAGGGGCTCTCCCAAAAGGGGCGGCTCGTCCGGGAGTTGAACCCGGGATCTCTCGCACCCTAAGCGAGAATCATACCCCCAGACCAACGAGCCGCAGCCATGCAATCCTCCCTTGGCCCGTGTGCTCCATCCACCCCTGGCCATGTGCACAGGGTCATGGTTCCTGGGTGCCCCCATCGCCCATCGCTGCCCCTCAGAAACCCATCTCACGTGGTCCCAGGTCTAACGATCTCCCTCTCCCCTGCCCCACGGGTGCCGGTGTGGCTTTGGTACAAGGGACAGGAGCTGCAAGTGCTGAGTTACTGGGAAATACCCCCGGCCATTTCCCTTTTCCCAGCCCCCAGGAGCTGCCGACCGCGGTGGTCAGCAGGGTGCCAGTGCTGGGGCTCCCATGGGTGCCGTGGGGAGTAGGACTGGGAGGACAGCTCTGGGGCAGACCAGGGGGATTCTTTTTCTGGATGCAGTTCCCGAGGGTAGGGCTGCCTGTAGCTGTGCCGGGGTGGGAAGCTGAGCTGCTGTGGGAGCCCCAGCTGGTGGGAACCTCCCTCCACTCAGGCCAGCTGCAGGGGGAACAGGACGAAGAGCTGATTTTCAGACAGCCCACCCGCAGCAAGCCTCTGATGCTAATTATATTGCATTGCAGGCTGTGCCAGGGCAAGGGCACATCCAAACCCTGTGAGCTGACTTGGGGGAACTGGGAGGAAGGATCAGCCACAGGCAGCGCAGGCAAGTCTCACTCCTCTCCCCTGCCCTGCAAATCACAGAGGAGTGGGGAGGAGTGGGCAGGGGGAGCGCTGCACCCCAGTGATTCCCAGGCCACATAACCCGCCACGGCTGCCTGGCTCCTTCAGCCTGACGCATCCAGCCACCTTACACAGCAATAACCAGATCACCCTTCTCTTCTTTGGGAAACATGCAGACACCTAATTCTCAGCAAATGTGAATTAACAGCCTTGGAATATTTAATTGAACAACTCTTGAGTCTGAAACACAAATCTACAAGTATTTCACTCCCAGGACCTTGTAAACCACTGGGATTTGGGCTCTGCTTTCATTGCGCTCATCCCTGTCTCTTCCCAAGGGCTGCTCTCCCCAGGGGAAGAAGCTCAGAGGAGAAGGGGGGGGGGGGGTAGGACAGCCGGGAGCAGTGTCTGGTAATGATTTGGGCTCAGGGTGAGGCACGGTGCTGGCGGAGCCAACAGGACTGCAGGCTCGCTGGGGTGCAAGCCTTGTGAGCCCCACTCCCACAGGTAGCACCAGGAGGGCCAGACCAGGATGCCAGTGCCTTTTGATTTGCGTTCTTCTTCCCCTGTGACTCACACGCGTGGGTGGCCTGTTATTTTCTTGCTTTATGGGATTTCCAGCCCTTGGGAAGAACTGGAGCCCTGGCTGGAACCATTACCTGTCTGGCTCCCCAGGCTGGCACAGGGCCCTTGTGTGGCAGGGAGGGTGCCCAGAGAAACCACAGCGAGCCCCTGCCCTGCGGTCGGTCCATGGGCACCTGCAGTGGGATGTCCTCTCTGCAGTGTCCTGTCCTCCCTCTTATCCCACCACATACAACCAATGGGAAATTGTGTTGCAATGCTTTGGTGGGTGAGGAAGATTTCTATTAGCAAACAAGTCCCATTTCAGTCTGCCATGCCTGCACGCTCCCAGCTCCAGGGGTCCTGTCTCCAGCTGGCTGGCTCCAGGATGGAAGTCCCCAAGGGCTCTGGCCAGGAGTCCTTGCCCCAGTGAGGAGGATGAGGGACACTGCCTGTTGAGGCCAGCAAGGACTCCTGGCGTTGCCCTCAGCTTGGCGCACAGGTGCTGGGGTGGGATATACCTTTTGCAGCCCAGCAAAAGTGGTGGTGGATATGTCTCTTCACCCTATCCCACTGCTCTGGGTCACCAAGATTTTTGTCTTCTCATCTGGATGTGCAGAGAAGCCACAGATAGATGTGCTGGGATTGCGTAGACCCAGCAATCATCCAGTCACCCCTAATCCCTCCATCCCTATCACCAGCCCCATGCTGCCCCAGGTCTTCCACTCCTGATGGTCCCACTCACTTGCTACTCACACCAGTCTTCCCTTTTCTATGACAACTCTCTATGCTCCTCCACTTGTTCCAACTCAAACCATGACTTCATCCCTCCTCCCCACCTCCTCCATCCCCATGGGGGGCAAAGTACTCACCACCGTATGAAATGCTTACTGGCTGCTTCTGTTGGCTTCCCCAAGCAGGCAAATGCAGAACCTGAGCAAGCCCATTTGCCATATGTGGTGGTGTAGGCTGGGGTGTCCCCATGGTACACGCACCCCAAAGAAGAGATCAACACCCCCATGGATGTGACCCTGCAATGGGGAGCTACCACCATCACCTTCTCAGGCCCTGTTGAGCTGGAGTACCCCACCATGATTTGTGCACTGTGATTTCTGCTGGTGCAGTTGACTTCACCAAAGCAAAGGATAGAAGAAAGAAAATGAAGGGAAAAAGGGACCTCCAGGAAGCAATGACTGCTGCAGGAGGAGGATGCTGAGTGGCAGCAGGGAGAAGGTTTCCTCCAAGGACACGAGCAGGGGAGGGAACATGAAACTCAACAGATGTAGGCATGGCCAAAGGGTTGCTTTTGGGCTAAGCTCCAGGCTTTTCTGAGAAATGCTTCTGCTGCTGCTGTTGAAAGCCATAAGTAGGCAATGCTGGGACCAAACCCCAGGACCCAGCTGTTTTGCTCCATGTGTGTCCTTCCACCCACTAAGCATTATTTTTCATCTCAGTCTTGGTATGTAGTTCCCTGTTTCTCACCAGGGCCTTTGGCTGCACTGTCTTTGCAGGAACCTGTATTTTAGGGCCTGATAAGCAGGTCTGTGGGGTCCTGCCCCAGGCAAGCACTGGCTGGGGAGAAAACGTGGTAGAGTGAATTCAAGATGGCTTTTGAGCTGGGAGCCAAGACAGAATGGCTCCCAGCCAGGAGTCACAGCACCTGTGGGAGACAGGGTGCCAGGTCCCTTGGGACAAGGATCCCTGCAAGGCACTGAGGTCCTCACTTCCCCGACTCTGTCTGCACTAAGGCATCTCAATTTTCAAGTCAAATCAAGGACCTATGTGAATTTTCGTCTCCTTTGAGACACTGGCTCTTCAGAAGAAAAATCTGTATAACCTCAACAGTGGAGTCATTCAGTGAAAAGCCACATTAAAATGTCATTATTCTGTCCCCCTGCTCCATCCTGGACTGTCCTATGCAGCAGACTGGTGGAAGACAATTGCACCAGCCCCAGATGCCTACAGCTTTCTAATGAAGCTTTTGCTGGAGAATTTTGCATCCCATCTCTGCAGACAATTTCTGGAGCTGGGATAAAAATATCAGAGCAGTTCTTGGAAGAGGGATGTGAAGCCAAACCTCTCTTCTCCTGGTGCTCTGACTGCTGAGCAATTGCCATGTAAATTTTCTCCAGATTAGGAGCACCTCTGTGAAGATCTCCTGAGCAATAAAACCAGTTGGGCTTGGTCAAAGGCTTTTGAAGACCAACATGCTTACAAGCTAAGCATAATCCCTCATTATAAACACTCATAAGCTTTATGCAAATTGTCACGCTACCAAAATGCTTAAGGTATGAAAGAAGATTTAAACAATACCCATGGAGGACTTATTATTCACTCTTATTCCTCCTTCCATCAGCTGAAAATGTTCTGCCTGATGATACATGGCATCTTAAAAAGAGGCTTTACTCAATGCTTGGCATCTTTTTCCAGAGACACCTGCATCCTCTCCTTGTAAAACAATTATTGTCCAATTCTCTAATGTGTTCAACTAAATTCTTGGGTCCTAGTCTTTGGGAAGAGCTCAGTATGGAGCTCACTGTGCTGTGGCTGGGGCCAGGGATGGAGTTATCTTTGTCCTCCTCTAACTGACCAGCTCACAGGCATGGGAGTTGCAGGTGTCTCCACTCAGCAGCAGAGCAAAGCTCCCTGCTGAGTGCTGGTCCAGTTTTTGCTTTTGCCTCTGTATCTGGAGCACATGGGGAAATTATCATTTTTCTTTCATGTCATTATTATGTTTATGTATCTTTCCTGATGGCATTACCACAGGTCTGAGTGTCCATCATGCTTGGTGTCTATGAGAAATGTTAGGATGCCTCTCCCCATGACACCTCTGATCAATCAGTGCTCAGTCACAGGTCTCAGCAAATTTGGGCTCCCAAATGTCTGTGTGTCCAGAGGAAACCTGGGTAACCCTGCACCGCATTTCACATCACAGGCACCCCTCTTTCTCTGATGGGGCTGGGGATGCTACAGTGGGCATGGGCTGCTGGACAAGGTGCACCTGTATCCAGGGTGGGATGCCATTCCCTGAGCCATCACACCAGGCTAGCACAGGGACATGGGTATATTCAGCTCACGTTATTCATAGGTCTCACTCAAGGCAAACGTCGTGCCTGTACCTATGCACGTCTATGTGTGCATGCAGCAGCACAGAACAAAATGTTTCTGCTGCTTCGTTAAGAGATACAGCCAGATGCAGACACATCATATTCCTCACTGGCACCTGGGCTATCTAGATTTGAGTCAGTACACACTTATTTGTATAAGGCCCCTTTTGCTACATGCTGTTGTAAAGAGTAAGAATAAAGAGCCTAATGATTGAGGTCTGGTTTTGCCCTGGTATATCTTAGGAATTTTTTACTCTTCATCATCAGCCATAAAACACTGGTTGAGTTCAGTGTAGGATGACCATCCAAAGGACCATCTCCCAAGAAGCCCGCTTCTGCCTTTTTTCCCTGACCCCACATCCATCCTCCTTAGCTCACCCAAAAAATTGCTGCAAAACACAGGGTAAATGCCATTTTGAAATGTCAAACCCTCGTGTTCCCACCTCCTCGAGGGAACAGGTAATAAGTCTGCTCCTGCAGGAAGTCTTCCCTAAGCAGTCACTTGTTATGGGGCAGCAGGAGAGGTTTCCAGGCTGAGAAAGTTGCCTTCAGGTTGGTCACAGCAAACCACACACTTACTTCAGCCCAGTGCAGAGCTGAGCAGTAGAAACTCCCATTTCAGACAAAAAAGAAACCTCCCCCCCCAAGCAACAAGTTGCCTCCAGAGGGTTACCCCTCTGGAACAGAGGCACAAGGAATACCAGAAGACTCAGGCTATGATGTAGCATGACTTTAATGAGAAGGAGGAGAATAGACCAGTTCAGAGTATGAGAAGTGCATTTCTAGCGCTCAGTAAAGAAACGGGTAAACCTCGCTCCAGAACAAGACGATCCCTGCAAGGTGTTCCTCTGCTCCACTGCCCCATGACTATCATCTTCCGTCTATAGCCCACTATAAGCATTTTCGCGCAGCCAGCAGCAAATACTGTGTAGCACCACAGGGTGTGACACCTACATGGAAATATAAAGTAAGGCTTAGCAAGAGAAAGGTATACAGAGGCATGGTCTTGAGTGACAAGCTCGCATGGCTCCCTTTCTCCTGGAGGGGCTGCGGGTGCCCCCCACAGCTGGGAAACCCATGGGCATTTCCTTAGTCCTCTTCCCCAGTCTTGGTCCTGTGCTCCGTTTGTCCTTCCCGACGCACCCACTCTGCTGACATCGGCGGGAGAAGGTGACTGCCAGGGACACCCCTACAGCCCGCTGCCCAGGCACAGCAGTCCTGCCTTCCCCAGCCCCCGGGGACCACTGGAGGCCACGGGGACCCCGCAGCACCGGAGGTAGGTCCCAACCGCCGCCGATGCCGTGGACCCCACCGTTGTGTTTTGCGGGTAGGAGCTGAGGATGGGCCCGGGCAGGGTGACCAGGATGGTGGGGGGCTGGATGACGGTGGTGGAGTCCCCGCAGCGGCGGAAGCAGGGCTGGTTGCAGCTCGTGGCCAGTGGACGGGGACTGCAGGAGGAGGACAGGCACAGGTCGTAGCAGGACATCGCTCGGCGAGGATGTACACCTGAAAAGCCAGAGCCAGGGCATAAATGCAAAGCAGAGGCTGGTCCATCCCTGCTGAACCCTCATTCAGTGGCTCCCATAATAAGAGGTGTGGGAGAGCTAGCTAGAGGGTGAGTTTGGATGGTTTAGAAACCCCGAAGGATGGCTTTCCAAATGGGCAGGAGCTGGCTTTCCCCTTCCCTCACCCTGTAACCTGCTCAGGAGAAAGCGAGGAGTTTGGTTTGAGCTGCACATCTGGGGAAGCTGAAGGCACCAGATGCTGAAAGCACTGAGAGCAGACCCACTCCTGCACACTGCCTGCCTTCAAGCTGACAGCAAGCCTTCAGCAACCAAAATGCTCACTGAGACACATTTAGTTGTAGCAAAACCCACTTAAATCAATACAACGTGAGCAAGCTGGACTTAACGTGAGCTGAGCTATCCCATCCCAAAATATAAGGGACCTCTGATGCCTTTCCGTAAACAGGGACACATCAATCCCTGCAGCCCGGGCATGTGGTGTTCTTTTTTTCTTCAGCAAGGAAAACCACGCAGTATGCACCCAGCTATGTGGTTATGGATCCTGCAAGCCCTGCAACCCGCAACCCCTTGCACTCCTCATTTTGGAGCAGAAATAAACCCTTCCCCAACATCCTCAGCAGGCAGGAGGGAAGCAAGTAACAAACCTTGAATTCTTGCGGAGGACCGGGTGCAAGGCATCGGTGAAAGCAACAGCTCAGTGGGGAGGAGACAGAGCCCGTCTCGACTTACCCAGATGGAGGCAGCGGCGGCAGCTGGGAGCGGGTGGTGGGACCAGTGCTGTGTGGGGTTTTATAGGGTGCCCTGGGCCCTGGGGGAGCGGGTGCATACCTTCCGCCTGAAACTCCCCAACAAGTGGCAGTTTTCTCCTGGAAAGCTCCCCCGGCTGATTAAACAGTTCCCTCTTTCATCTGTCATGTTTTGCTTCCATTTAATACTGAGTAAGATTGAAATGATTTGGGCTACAGGCATTAATTACCTTGCTTCCTAAGGCCAAAGTACATTTTAGGTCTTATGCCACCAGGCAGGAGAGTGTTTCAGCAGAATTTAGGGCAGGCACATCCCTGGTGCATCACTCCCCACCTTCCTCCAAGCACAACCAATTCAGCTCCTCAGTGTACCTGAGGTGAGCTCGGGGATGTAGGCTGAACACAAGAAACATGCATTTGTAGGTAAACCCTGCGACAGCGGTTTCATCAACAGCAGGAAAAACAGGGGGACTGCAGGGGTGAGGGTGCTGGGGGACCACATACAGCTGGGACAAAAATGCCGGAAGGCATTTCTCCTGCCCCAGCTGCCCAGGTACTACAGACACAGACACGGGGACTTGAGCTATCCCAGCATGAGCAAATTGTTACGCTTCTGGATCCACTTAGAGAATTTTGCCTTATTTTATTATTCCTCAGGCCTGGGGTATGAATTCTGCTTGGAAGGCACATCAAATTTTACAAGCAAAGTAATCATGGGCTCTGGAGTCCACCCCTGAAGGTGACGCACACCAAAACTGACTGATTTTGTGCCGTGAGCTGATTTCCGAGGCCAAGAGCCTTTCCATCCTGCTCTTTGGATATGCTAACAGCGGTGAGCCAGAAGTTCACAGCTATGCTTCCTTGTGATGGAGTGACATCGTCAAGACATTTTTAATTACAAGCTGCAGCGTGACACCAGATAGCTCTGCTGAAAGCCTGTTAGCTGCTAAACAGCTAGGCAGTTGCAAAAGTCCCGACCTGCACTTAAATGTGAGTCACCTGCACAGTGGGGAGAGGGAGTTGCTGACGTGGTCCCAAGCAGGCAAATGAGCCATCAGGCTCTAGGGGCAAGGAAAGTTTGAAGAAGGCTTTTCATTTCATGCCAGCAGAGCCCAGATGAAGGCACAAACATCTTCTGCCCCAGAATAAACCATGGTAGTACCGGGGCACATGTACTATGCATGTGTGGAGCTAGGGGTTGTCAGCATCACTGTTAAAGACATGCTTTGTAGGGTTTTTGGGGTCATTTTAGTTCCTAGGGTGACTTGGCCTTGCAGAGCCATGGTTTATAGCACTGATTTGTCCCTAGTGACTCCTTCCTGCCCTGCCTGCCAGGGCAAAAAAGCCTTTCAGAGGTGCTGGGGTCAAGCCCAGCTCTTTTTAACATCATTCTGGAAGGGGAAAGGGGAAATCAGCTTTTCTGAGGTGCAGTGGAGGACATGTGCTTCATCCAGAAGCAACCTTCCAGCCTGCTGGAGTAAGGCAGGAGGCTGTGGATTCATCACGACCTCCTAAACGGCAATTTGGTGAGCAGGAAAAGATGAGGCTTTATTTTAAGCTTTACCTTTCTGCTTTTTGCACCACTCTTGAATAACAAAATGATTCCACAGGTGCACCTTGGACCCACAGCCTAAGAATTAAACCCTTCTTCTGCCAGTCATGGTTTCTTCCCCTTCACTAATCATCTTCCTTTTTTTTTTTTTTTTTTTGTGTGCCTCTGTGAACTCCCGTGATCCCACAGAAAACAGCCTTTCCTGGGTGACTCCCTTCCAGGCTCCCAGACAGAGGCTGGGATTTTCTGATTTGCAGCCTCACTGTGTGTTTCAGTTTTGTAACCCAGCTTAAGTACTTGAGGTTCTGCTCATATTGGACCATCGTGTCCCAGAAGAATATCCACAGATGCAGTGATGCTTGAAATAAACACACGGGGGCAATTAGAGAGTGCACGTTGCTGAATGTGAGTGGATCTGTGTACTGAAACAAGTCCTTTGCCTGGAGAAGGGGACAGGGGAAACAAAAGGCACATGTCAGGAAGTTAAAATAATCAGATTTGTGTAATGAATGAGATTAAAACAAAGGAAAACCATAGAGGAAAGAGCTCTTCCTAGAAACGCAGGTATTTGGAAGAAAGACAAGGACTGATTTTTCTGACCCATATTCATTTCAGAGAATGAGCACTTTCTACTTAAGACATGGCTTTCTCTGGAGGAACCACAAAATCGAGAAAATTTCACCAAACCAAGCACATCAGACCCATTTTCTTAACTTCTGTACATCCTGAATCCAGGAATGTGTGACCATCTCAGCCCTGGTTCTTCCTGCAGATAAGAGCACGAGGAGAAACCTGGCCCTGGACCAATATTCACTGTGTTTCCCTTTGCATCACCAGCCCCAGCAGCACTTTGCAACTCCAATTTCATTGCTCTGCATTTTGATTTCCAACAACCCAAGGGCCAGCTGGGGGGTGGAAGCTTGCCCCTGCCCCAAAATTTCTCCTGAAAGCCAAAGGCACATTTTGGAGCAGCAACAGATCCACTGCATCCCATCTCCAAGGAGCACCTGCATCCAATGCTCTCGTCCAGGGCTTGCCCCAGGGCTGCAGCCAACCTGCCGGCAGCACAACGTGTGGGAACTGCTCCCAGGTGACTGATGGGCGAGCAGAACACCCCAGTGCCAGGAGGCAGCATCCTGATGCAGACAGACCCACCAGGGTGGCTGCCCCTCCACTGCAGCCGTGGCTGCCTGTATCCTTGCTGGGGCAGACTTGGGGTGCTTCAGGGCCCCTGTGTGCAGCCTGGGGAGTGGAGCCCGGCCGGTGCCGCTGGGGAGAGCTAGGCTCCAGCTGCCATGTGCCGCCCCGGGGCTGCAGATGATCCAGTTTCATGCTGCCACACGTCCCCTATAATTGCTGGGTCCCCAGGTGGGCTGATGCTCCACGGCGTCACCGAGGCTGGCACATCCCCCCCAGAAGGCCTCGTCACTGTGCACCAGGGCAGGCGTGTGCCGGGGTGGACACAGCCCCGTAGGGTTGAAGGGTGTCCCAAGGGAGTCAGCTTGTCTCCTCTCCCAGCTGCCTCTGCCCTGCAAGCCCCCAGATCCGGTTCTGCTTCAGAAGCCCCCATGCCATGCACCACCACCCAAGGAGGAGCCTGCACCCCTTCCCATTTCACCATCTCCAGCTGCAAGTTAGTGTTTCCCCGGGGCTGTAACCCTTGTGCACTGAAACGCATGCCTTTTCCCCAGGAAATCTCCCGCATCCCTCTTGCAGGGTGCCTGGATGTCCAGGTGCAGACATCCCCCTTTCCCAGGGCAGCAGAGCTGGCCAAGCACCACAGCATCCCATGGCAGCGGGATGGGACGGTGCTGGTGTTTCCCTGCAGCCTGATCACTGTTTCTGGCTCGGGAGAGGGAAGCAGCTCCCAGCTGGTCCCGAGGGCCATCTCCCCAAGGCATGGGAAGGAAACATGGCCCCAGGGAAGGTCAAAAAGCCAGTGCAGGGCTTGCAGTGTGGGCAGCTAAGCTGAAACATCCTCGCCTTGCCTCCAAGCCACAGCATTGCTTGGCCACATTCTATCCATTGGAAGAAGGGGTGGAAGCAGGGAAGGCACCTGCAAGACTGGCACAACACGTTTCCCCACCTGCGTCGAAGCACAGACATGCTCTGAGAAATGCAAGGCTTCCCTCTCTGCAAGACCGCTGGGATTTCATCAGTTAAAAACCTCCCAGCCGGGGGGTCTTCTTACCTCTTTCCTCTTCATCTTGCAGTAGCTCACCCTCTTCTCTCCCCAGGAACCTCCACTGTGAGCACTGCTGCAGACCCAGGAGGGAGCTGCCACCATGCGGCAGCTATGCCATCCTCAAAAAAGCACCTCTATAACGCGGCGATGGCTCAGCAAGGCACAGCTTTGTCCAGGGTCGGCTTTTGGCTCCCAAGCTCATAGGGATGCTCAGGGCTTGTGTATGAGATGCAGAAAGGAATAAATTGGCTGACAAAGCAGAAGGTAAAAATCAGTGCCCAGGCTCAACCTGTGCCCACATCACTGCCTGGCCAGCAAGGACAGCATGTTGCTGACCCTCCCTGCCCATGGTTTGGTGCTTTGCCTCCTGGAGAAGACATAGCTAGCTGGCAGGAGGGCGGGTGGCAGGCTCAGGGAGCAGAGGGGGACAGTACCCTGCTCCTGCATGGGAGCGTGGGGCCTGGCATGTTGCACAGAAGGGCAACACAGGTCCCTGAGCAAACAGGAGCAGGTTCCGCAAGTGGGAGCAACAATCCAGAGGCAGACATGTATTTAACATGAACAAGCAAAACAGAGAGAAGCAAGAGGAAGCTGGTGACACCAGGAGCTGCACCAACAGCTTCCCTGCACGTGGAAGTCCCTGGCAGCCCGACGAGGGTGGGATTCGAACCCACGCGTGCAGAGCACAATGGATTAGCAGTCCATCGCCTTCACCACTCGGCCACCTCGTCCCCGAGTCTAAGCCCTTTCTTGACGTTTTTTTTTTTCCTCTCTTTGACCAAAGGCTGTGAACCTGTGCCTGGTTCTTCAGGGTGTCCTCTGGGGAGCCAGGTGGGGCAGGCAGAGCCCTGGCAGCCCGTCTGCCTGGCCGTGGCAGCCAGCTGCCCGTCTGCCTGTTGCAGGGCAGCTGGGCAGGGCAGCAAGCAGGTGTTTGCAATTCATGTGCCCCTCTCCACACTCCCTTCTGTCCCTGTGTTCAGAGGATGGCAAAGGGCAGAGTGGCATTTATTTTTGCCACAAAATTGTGTGCCCCAGGCTTTGTTACTTGTTGCAGGTCTCCGTCACCCCCACACCACCACCCACCCGCAATCTGTGTCCAGAGGGTTTTCCTGCAGGATTCAGCAACAGCTGTGAAAATTAATAGGGAATGTGGTGGGGGTCCAGCCAGCATATTGGATGTACCTCTTTTATTTCCCAAATTCCCTGGGGTTTGGAGCTAGTTTGGGTCATCTCTCCACTGTGAGCTCCCCAGGGAGAGGGGGCAGAAGGAAACTCCTCCCCAGAGTGGGGTTGCCTGGGACAGAAAGGTGGGGGGTTCCACTGCTCAGGGCAGGGTAGAGACCCCCAGCAGTGCCGCCAGCTTAGGGAAGGGAGGAAAAATAGCCCCCAGGCCCAGGCACCACTGGGAGTCGAACCCAGGATCTCCTGTTTACTAGACAGGTGCTTTAACCAGCTGAGCCATGGTGCCCACCTGCCTCACAGCCATGGGGTGCCCCCCCAACACACCTGACCCTCTCCCCCCCCCCCCACCCTACACTGCTGCCCCAGGTCTGGGGTACCCCAACCCCCAACCCCTTCCCTATCTGCCACTGGGAGCACCCCCAGTGCCAACCTGGGCCCCTGGCACAGGGAGCCCAACACCTCCCCTACCAGCACCAGCTGGGTTTTGGGGTCCCAGACCCTGTGGTGACTTGCTGCCCCCCTCCCCTTTCTCTGGTGGAGCCCTGCCAGCTGCCCCCAGCCCCAGCACTGCCCTGAGGTGACTGCCTCTGTCTTGGCTTTCTCTCTGGCTGCTCACCCCAGCATCCCAGGGGTCTCCAGGGCATCGCCTGCCTGCATGGCTCACCCATGAGTGCCCAAGGCCGACCCAAACAATCTCAGTGCAGGCTCTGAGGGCTCAGGTACCCCTAAAGTCTCCAGTTTTTTGAGAGGTGCATGGGACACACTGAGGGGGAGAGTGGCTGGGAGCAACTCCCCAGTGCAGCTGGCAGTAGTGACAACCGGTGCTCACCCGGCTCAATTTACCTCCTCCAAGGCCTGGCCAGAGCTGGCACTGGGAAGGGCACCTGGGAAGGGGATCAGCCCCTGCTCGGCCATTGTCACCCGGCAGAGAGGCTGAAACGCCGAGGATGAAACACAGCCCTGCAGCACCCTCCAGCCGTGCCACCTGCTGAAGGGGACCCTCCACTGGACCTCCAGCACTGGTAGCTCCTGGGTGCGGGAACTCTGTGCTCTCCCTTGCACTTGTGCTGCCAGCGCAGGCAGGGCTGGGGCAGGGTCCTGTAGGTCTGTGGGGGACAGGACCTGCGCTGAGTCCACATGTGCACCTCAGCTTGTTGGTCTAGTGGTATGATTCTTGCTTTGTGATACAAGAGGTCTTGGGTTCAACTCCTGGATAAGCTCTTCTTTTGAGCACCCACTGCCTGGCTCTGTTTTGTTGGGGAGGCAAAAAGACCTGGAGATGCTGGGGGTTGAACCCAGGGCCTCTTACATGCAAAGCAAGCGCTCTCCCGCTGAGCTACATCCCCTCTGCCCAGCTGCTGCTGGGGGCCTGGGCAAGTCCCCTCACTCCCCACCGCTGCCCCACTGCCCACAGCTCACCCTGCTCTGCCCCAGGGCCCTGACCCCAGAAAAAGGCCCTGGGGGCTCACGCTGCCGGCAGCACCCGCTCTGCTCTGCGGTTCCCAGCGCTGCCTCCATCTGCCCCCCTGCCCAGCCCCCCTGCAGCACCTCTCTGCCAGCTCTTGGGGGCCCAGCCTGCCCACAGGGACGGGACGTCCCGGGCAGGATGGGGCACCGACCCCAATGCGCTGGCACCGCTGCCCTCGCCGCGCCCTGGTTGTGCCGTGGTGCCTCGTGCCCCTGGGGAAGGCGGGTGCCCAAAAGGAGGGCTCGTCCGGGAGTTGAACCCGGGACCTCTCGCACCCAAAGCGAGAATCATACCCCTAGACCAACGAGCCGGGGTGCTGCGCCCCCTTGCACCCCCAGCCCCCGCGCCCCACATCCTTCTGGGGGCTGGGGGGCAGCCGAGGCGGTGTGCGTCCCTTGGCACACTCTGGGAGCAGGAAGGTCCCTCTCGCTGTGGCCGGTCCAGGGAGCCACCATCTGGAGGTGAGCGTGGGGCGTTAGTGCCCAGCATCTCCAGCTGCCACCGTCTCCGGGGATTTTCCTCCTCCAAAGCACCTCCCTGGCTCTTGCGGCGGTTGAAGCTTCACCCCCCGCCCTTCTTCCTCCATGGGGCATCCCCGACAGCCGATGTCCCCCTCTGACCTGGCTTTCTTGTCGCTCCCAGAAAATCCCCGCCGCTGCTTCCTTCCCCACCCCCCGGAGCTGCTGCCCGTGGGGTTCGGGGGTCTGCAGGCACTGGGTGTCCCTCGGGTGCCCGGGCTGGCAGCGGGGCCGGGGCAGGGTGGTGGGGCTGCGGGGCAGAGCAGGGCCACGGTTTTCTGGACGCAGAGCCTGGGTGAGGGGTGCCGGTAGCCGCGGCAGGGCGGGCAGCCGCGTGCTGCGGGAGCCCCGGTGGCGGTGCCATGACCGTGGCCGCAGCCGTCCCCCTGTGGCGGGCAGCGTCGCCCCGTCCCTGCCCCGTGCCCGCAGAGGCTGCGGGCGGGGTGGGTGCCCAAAAGGAGGGCTCGTCCGGGAGTTGAACCCGGGACCTCTCGCACCCTAAGCGAGAATCATACCCCTAGACCAACGAGCCGGGGTGCGCAGCGGCCCGCGCACCCCCGCCCCGTGCCGGCCGCCGCCGGGGGCTGGGGGGGGCAGCGCTGCCCCCGGCCGCCCCGGCCCCGGCCGCTGCTTTTCGGGGACGGGCCCTGCCGCCAGGCCCTGGGCAGCACAGCGGGGCCGAGCGGCTGCGCGGGGATGCGCCGGCCACCCCGCAGGCTTCCCCGCTTCCCAGGACAACGGGGCGCCCGGGGGGGCCGGGGTGCCCATGGCGGGGGGCAGGCGTCCCCCCGGGGCCCGCGGGCCGGGGCTGTGATGGCCGAGGGGTGAAGGCGTTGGACTCGAAATCCAATAGGGTTTCCTGCGCAGGTTCGAATCCTGCTCACAGCGACAGCTTTTACCCGCCGCCCCGGTGTCCTCGCTGGGGACCCGGGAAGCATCTGTCCCCCACCATCGCGTAGTGCCGGTGGTCCTGTTGCTGTGCCCTGGGCAGGAGCAGGCTGTCCTATCCGCTAGCCACAGCATGGTGCTGGGCGCAGCAGATGCTTTTCTTCCTGTAGCATCACCTTCTCCTAGCAATTAATTGGCGTTGGCGGGTAATGAGTGTCGAAGATTGGCCCTGGCAAGCAGGCAGTGACCTTGTGCCCTGAGCTGCTCCAGACGCAGCAGGGACAGTATGACCGTTGTTTACCCAAGACCCTTTCTGACTCTTGGCTGCTGATCGATGCAGTTAATGAGAAACCCTGGCTCAGGGAAGAGGCAACAGGATTGGGTGCTGGGAGGCTTTTGCTCTGCAGTGGGACACAAAAGGGCAGGCAAACACACAGGGTGCGAGGAGCTGAGCTGGAGGCCACGGGGTGCAAGCAGCTCCTGGGACCATGGCAAAGCTGGTGGAGTGTGTCCCCAACTTCTCGGAGGGGAATAACAAGGAGGTGAGAGAGCGCGTGGAGGGCTGAGGGCTGGGCGATGCTGGGTGCGGACAGCTGGACTGCCCCAGCGGAGGGGCCGTGCAGGCGGCACCCACTGCCAGACTCTGCCCTGCCTCCCTTGAAATGCTGTGCACCTTTCCTTGCCTGGCTAATGCCAAAAATGCCCAAAAGCAGCCCCTGCTCCCTTTTGGCACCTTGGTGAGAAGTGGGGGCTCAGGCCCCCCCCTGCCTACAGGTTGCTGTAGCACCAGAGCTCAAGGTGGTCTGGCATACCCCCTCAGAGAAATATCACTTGCAGTTGTTGTGCCAAAACATACCATCCAGGTTCATGGGATCTGTGCTGGGCATCAGCCCTAGGCTGATCTTTGGCCTTGCTGGGGGCAGGGAAGTTCAGCAAACTCAAAATTGCAATAAAACCACTGCTTCCCCCAGGGACAGGCTTTGCAGAGCCAAATCTGTTTTGAAGCTGGCAGGGGACAGTATCCTCAGAAACAGCAATTTGTGATGGTGCTCTCCCATGTGCAGCAGCAGCCAGGCATCTCTCCCCCACCACGGCAGGTTTGGGGCTTGCTGGGAGCCAGGGGTGTCCCAAATCCCCTGGGTAGGAGTGGGATGCTCACGCCTTTGGATCCTGCATCCTCTGTAGCGCAGGGCTGCATCCCCACACTGATCATCCTTGGGTCATTCCCAACCCCAGCACCGGTGGGAAGGCGAGGAGCTGAGAAAAAGCGTTCCCACCTTGTGAAGCTGGGGCTGTGGTGGGGGTCCAACTGGCTCAGCTGCCTTGCCCGCCTCTTTTGTCCGGCAGGTAATCGATGCGCTGGGGCAGGCCATCTCCCAGACGCCAGGCTGTGTGCTGCTGGACGTGGATGCCGGCGCCTCCACCAACCGCACTGTCTACACCTTTGTGGGGTCCCCTGAGGCTGTCATCGAAGGGGCACTGAGCGCGGCCCGCGTGGCTGGGCAGCTCATTGACATGAGGCAGCACACAGGTGAGCTTGGGGGCAGTGCAGGAGCTGATCTGGCACGGAGCATCCCTCAGCTGCAGTGCGTGGTCGGCTCCAGGTGCACTTTGCATGGCTGGAGCTAAAATCAGCTGCCGGTGGCCAAGCACAGTATACTACTGCACCTGCAGCAAGCAGCGCTGCCGTGGTGGATGGTGGTGGGACCGTGCAAAGCTCTTGCTCATCCTCCTGATCCAGAGAGGCTGAATCCCTCCTGTCCCTGGGCTGGAGTAGACATTACTGCTGCAAACTCAACTTTCCTCGTGGCAGCAGTGCCCAGTCTGCAAAAGAGGCTGGGAAAGGGTTGTCCTCCCTCCTTTTCTGCTTGCTCTTCCCAGCTCTCATCCTTATATCTGCCCTGTCACCAGGTGAACACCCTCGCATGGGGGCCCTGGATGTCTGCCCCTTTGTGCCGGTGATGAACATCAGCATGGAGGAGTGCGTCACCTGTGCCCACGTCTTCGGGCAGCGCTTGGCAGCGGAGCTGGGGGTGCCTGGTGAGTGGGGGCCAGTAACCTCTGCCCATCCCATCCCACCCTGCATGCTTCCAGCTGTGGAGAAACTGCACACCTTTTGCAAAAGCTTAACCAAATAAAGTTTGCTCCCAAACGGGCAAAACCAGACCCTGCTAGATGATGTGCCACCAGCCCCTGCCCAGCAGTGCTCAACCCCAGCTCTGTCTTGCAGTTTACCTGTACGGAGAGGCGGCACGGGAGGAGAGCAGGAAAGCCCTGCCCACCATTCGTGCCGGGGAGTACGAGGCGCTCCCCGAGAAGGTGAGCCTGGCAGCATCTGGCTGGATGGCACAGGCCGGGCAGAGCCGTGTCGCACCTCCCTGGCTTTGGGGAGGGTGCCAGGGGCTAGCATAGTCCCTTCACACCAAGAGGAGCTGATGAAATGCTTTGGGTGCTGCTGAACATGGAGGTGGTTGTGGCAGATGCTGTCTGGGGAGTGAGATTCCGTCCCCGGAAGGGTGGCTTGTGCTGCTTGGCAGTGCTAGCCCATGCACTCTCCTCCCTCCTCCCCAGCTTGCAAAACCAGAGTGGGCTCCAGATTTTGGGCCCCCAACCTTTGTCCCTCGGTGGGGGGCCACAGTGACTGGTGCCCGAACGTTCCTTATTGCGTACAATATCAACCTGCTGTGCACCAAGGAGCTGGCTCACCGCATTGCCCTCAACCTCCGCGAGCAGGGTCGTGGCATCGACCAGGTACCCCCATGCCGGTGGCACACTGGGAGCAGACCTGCTTGCCCCCGCACCTCCTGGGCCATGCCTTGACTGTGGTTCTTGGCAGCCCGGGCGCTTGAAGAGGGTGCAGGGCATTGGCTGGTATTTGGAGGAAGAGAATATAGCCCAGGTTTCGACAAACCTGCTGGACTTTGAGACCACGCCGCTCCATGCCATCTACGAGGAGGTCTGCCGAGATGCAGAGGTGGGTGGCGTTGGTTGGCACGTCACACTTGTTCCAATGGGGACTTTGCAGAGGACGTCTCCCTCCAAGTTTTTCTCCCCAACCCCAGGTCAGGACTTGCTTTATCTCACGCTCAGCTCAGCCAAGCTGTCCAGAGCACTGAATGGCATGAAAACCCCCAAAAGCTCAGCAACATGCTGCTAGCCCCCAGCTCCTCCATTGAGGGCTTTTCCATGAGCTCCCCAGGTCCTGGGAAGGGATGAGGACCACCAGGCTGGGGTGGTAGTGGAGGCAGGGCAGGTGGCTCTGGGGACAGTCGTGTTTCTGATGTCCTTTGCAGGCACTGAACCTCCCTGTGGTGGGGTCTCAGCTGGTGGGGCTTGTCCCCAAGAAGGCCATGCTGGACACAGCGGAGTTTTACATCAAGAAGGAAAAACTCTTCATCCTGGAGGAGGAACAGAAGATCAGGCTGGTAATGTGGCTCCTTCTTGTACCAACACAAGGGTGGGATCATGAGAGAGACACCCACACCCACACCCAGCCTCCCAAAGTGCACTGAGCAGGGATCTGGGACCACAGCAGCCCCCAGGTGTGACACTTGTCTGGTGCCTGGCAAGCTGTGAGGGCACAGTGAGTAGGACAAGTTGTTTTATTGTCCCGAGGATGCTGAGATGCTCAGGGAGCAAAGACCCCATCCCGTGAGGATAGAACATGGGCAGCAACTGCCCAGCTTGCCTGTGTGGAGGCCAGGAGGGGAAGGAGACCTTCCCAGAGCTCAAGGACAGTGTGTGGCATTATGGGAAACTGCCCCAGGATCGGCGTAAGCTGGAACCGAAGAGACGGGCTCTGCTTTTCAGCTGCAGGAGGGAGGGACTTTTCTACCCTATGGGTAACGTGCTAGATAAGAGCAAGCTAATTATTTACCAGTGCAGTTTCCAGTCATTTGTAGGCAGCCGCACGCCGCCCCCAAGTCTGGGATGGGATGGGATGGGCTGGGCTGGTGACGCCAGGTGTCCTCTCCCCGGGTGGTGGCCTGAGCAACTCTGTCCTAGGGCTGGATCACCCACGGTTAATTAACAGCAGGGAATGAGGATGCAACGGGCCTTATTGCGATGGGGCTGACGCGGCAGTGCTGCTCCTTGCAGGTGGTCAGCCGGCTGGGCCTGGACTCCCTGTCTCCGTTTCACCCCCGGGAACGCATCATCGAGTAGGGACCCCCATACTTCTTCTCATCATGGTGCCCATCCCTGCCTGGACACGGGGATCCCGCTGCCTGCGTCTTGCACTCATTTTGTTCTGAGAGTGGCGTCTGCACCCAGCTCCTCTTCACACCCAGGGGACATCTCTGCCGGGTGTTGTGCAGGCGTGGGGTGGTCCCTGCTCCCAAATGATGATGGTTGTGAACGTGGGGTGGGGGGACTCCAGGTCACTCAGGCAGGCAGCGGGAGCAGGTTTCATGGCCAAATTTGAGCAGGTACATGTTAAACCCTCCACCCCATCCCTAGCCCAAATTTCACTGCCTGCAGCTCACATGCTGCCTTCCAAGGAGAAATGCCATGCTGCAGCTCCCAGTGAAAAACTCATGTCTGCGGGGGGAGAGGAAGGGAAATACACCTGTGTTGAGGTGAAATCAGGACATGCACTTTAAGCCCTTGTCATCCCCCCCCAGGGACATGGCTGCAGGCATGTTTCTGTCCCACCAAATGCCATTTGCATGAGCCCACCCTGTCTAGTGCAGAGCAACCCCCCACACCACCAGGACATGTGCTCCCCAGCTGTCTGTCCCCGTGGGGCTCCTTGTCCTCCTCCTGGCCCTCCCACTGGGTTTTTTGGGCTAGCCCCCTTCTCAGCCAAGGGGTGGATGAAAACCTGTTGGAGAGGGCAGTGCCAGGTGAGAAGGGTCTGGGTGGTGGTGGTGGGTGTCCCTGCACCTGGGGGGCTGTGACCCATGGGGCTGCTATGCCACAGGTACCTGGTGCAGGCAGGAGAGGTGGACAGGGGGCTGGTGGCCAAGCCGCTGGGCGCTTTTGTGCGAGCAGTCGGTGGGAGGTCGGCAGCACCGGGAGGAGGCTCTGTGTCCGCAGCTGCGGCCGCCTTGGTATGTGCCTGAAACTGGGATGGGGTCCCTGCCTGCCTGGGGGTCCTCTGGTACATGCTGAGACCCCAAGGGGAGCCAGCACGGAGGTAGCGGCAGGCGCCGTGTCCTGCTGGAGGATTTACACCTGTGCCCTCGCAGGGAGCGGCGCTGGGCTGCATGGTGGGGCTGATGAGCTATGGGAAGCGGCAGTTTGAGGAGCTGGACCCCATCATGAGGAAGCTGATCCCCCCCTTCCACCAGGCCATGGACGAGCTGGTGGCGATGGTGGATGCCGACTCCCGCGCCTTCAGCAGCTACATGGTGAGGTCCCACTGGTGGCAGACATCCCATGGGGAAGCGAGGGGATTTCCAGCTGGGGGGGGGGGGCTGGCATTGCTGTGTCCTGGTGTCCTTAGGAACAGGGCTGTGACCTTGGTCCAAGCCATGGCCAGGGGAAGGGACATCATCACCTAAAGGAGGTTTGCAAGAGCATGGGAGCTATTGTGTCTGCCCTGGCCCTCGATGCAAGGCATGCGGGGTCTCGGAGCAAATGGCAGTAAATCTGCTTTTCTTTGCCTGCAGGAAGCTATGAAGCTGCCAAAAAGCACCCCTGATGAGCAGGAGAGGTGAGCTGGGCTGGTGGGGACTTGCAGACTGGGGGAGCATAGCCACCCAGTGCTCACCTCAGGGCTGTCCCCCCTCCCAGACGCATGGCTGCCATGCAACAGGGGCTGAAGACAGCTGTGAGGGTGCCCTGTGCCCTGGCAGAGAAGGTGAGCGGGCTCTGGCCTGCTCTGAAGGAGTTGGCGTGCCACTGCAACCTGGCCTGCAAGTCTGACATTCAGGTACAGCCCCAGGCTCGTGTGCTGCCCTGACTGCGGCTTTGGAGGCTGCCGGGCTCACAGCTTTTCCCTGCAAGGTTTCCCATCATGCCCTGACCTCTGGGATGACTTTCTCCAGCCGCTTGCTGACCTCTGCCAAGACTCTCTCTTCCACCCGCTAACTTTCTGGCAGCTTGCAACCCTTGCAGGAGAGTTGACCTCCGCCAGCCCTTGCCTGAGTTTTCCCACCTGTTTTTCTCCCCCTGCCGGAGCCACATCCTGAAAATACAGGGTTGGAAAGCATTGCGTGCCACTGGGTCATGTAGGGTGGGAGTCCTGCAGCATAAGGGTCTGCCCTGCTGCTGCAAGACTGTATGGTGGTGCTCTGGTTCAGCAGGAGAGCTTCTTGCAAGCATCTTTTCCTAGGTGGGAGCCAAAATGCTGGAAGCCGCTGTGTTCGGAGCTTACTTCAACGTCATGATCAACCTCAAAGACATAACGGATGAGAAGTTCAAGCTTGTGGTAAGCAGTGGCTGTGTGTGTGTGCCCTGGCCCTGGTGGCGGGGATGAGGTGGGACAGAGATCGAGATGAAGTCTCTGGGTCCCCTCGTGCCCAGGCACTCCCTCCCTTTGCTGCCAGCGGGATGCATGGGGTGGACGGTGGATGGCTCTTCTGTCCTGTCAAGTGGCAAACGATGCACCCTCTCTCTCCCCACATAGATGTCGCAGAAGGTCTCCGGGCTGCTGGAGGAGGCAAATCAAGGCTCATCATTCGTGCTGGCGCTGCTGGAGAAGCGGGCGGCCTGAGAGGGGCTCAGGAACAGGCTGGGGGCTCTGCGGTGGCAAATACAGCTGGGAAACACACTCGTCCCTGCCTGAGCTCCTTTGGTATCCGCCTCAGGAGAGCTGTTCCACTCAGGCAGACCCCAGCGTCATGTCCCCTGCTGGCCTTTCCCTGGCCAAGTGTAATTTTTGCTGTCTGGGGCTCAGACCCCAGTCTCCAGCCCCTCGTCAGTGGGGCAGAAAGAGCTGGCTGGGCTGGCAGTGTCTGGGGCCACAGGGAGGGGCTGGCAGGGACCCTGTGGCGCTGCCCAGGAGGACATCCCTGTGCATGGGCACCTCCTGACCCCACACACCCTGTGTGCTTCTGTGCCCAGAAACTGCCCCCAAGACACCCCCCTGCCTGCAGAGCTGGGGCAGGACCTGGTGCAGTCCCTTTCTGCAAGGTGTCTTTTTGACGATGTATGATGAGATCAGCCCATTGCATTGCTCACTGGCCCAGGAAGGGAGCGCTACCAAATGCAGGGTAGCACTGGGGGTGTTAGCAGGGTGATGGGGATGGGATGGGAGGAGCTCTACCCCCTCCTCACAGACCCCCTGAGAGGAAGACCTGAGACTGTGTCTAACGGCAGATATCACCTCCTCCACCCTCACACCATGGCAGCACCCTGAGCAGTGTCACAGGGAGTCATTAGCTGGACCCTGAGACAGCAGTGCCTGTGGGAGGGTGACCCCTGCATGCTAGCCCCCTCCCCCCGGACACTGTGCCCATGCTGGGAGCACTGAGCCAGGGTTCATGGTGGGGACACCTGACTCACCCTATCACCTGATACCGGGAGGCGAAACCACCACCCTCTGTCCCCTGTTTTTATCAGCCCTGTGGGACCTTTGTGCCGGCTGGGAGTGGCGTGTTGACATTTCCCATGTGCCCATGGTGACGGCTGTGGTGCAGGGAGCGGTGCGGCTGGTTCCACCACTCGGCAGTGTCACCCCTGCCCACCGCACCCCTCCTCGCCCGAGCCAGGCCCCGGTATTTAACAGGTGCCTGCCACCCTGGGAGAGCCGTGCTGAGGACAGCGATCGGGGGTGCTGCTGGCGGTGGTGCTTTCAGAGGGTGCTGCCAGCATCGCCTCTGCTGGGAGCTTTTCTGCAGGTTCGGTGAGCGAAAGCGGCTCCCGGAGGCAGCAGTGCCTGGTGGGGTCACAGGGCAGCTGGGGAGCACGGGGGCAGCGGGAGCACAGGTGCCTGTTGGCCAGGGTGCACCGACCCCATGGCTGGCACTGCACCAAGACATGGTGTCCCCAGCCCCTCGTGGTCCACAAGGATGTGGGCTGGGCACCCAGGCTCAGCTGGAGTTGGTTTATAATTTCCATTAACAACGGAAACCACATGCCCAGGCTTTGGGGGTGCACAGAGGTGGGGACAGCCACTCTTGGGGTCGGTGTTGTCACTTGAAGGGATGGGGTGGCTGTTGGGGTCTGCAGGGGGCGGCACTCCTTGGGAAGCAAGTGCGGTCTCTGCCCGGGGCAGACACATGGGGCAGAGGAGCCGGGTCCTGGCTTGCCGGCAGGATGATGACGTCCCCATGACAGGAGGTGCCATGAGGGAGCACTGACGGTGCCTGTCCTTCCCTTGCAGCTCAAGGGCCGTGGAGCATGTGGAACCCCAACCCAGGTGAGGAGCCACGGGGCTGGGCAAGGCTGTGGGTACTACACAGACATCGGGGCTCAGAGAGGGGCTCAGTGCAATCGCCACGGGCACCCAGGGGGTTTACCTGCATACCAAAGGGGAGTTGGGCATCATTTGTGAAGAGGGGGTAGACTGGGAGGGGGTCCTTTGGGTGCATGGGTACATCAACTCCCTGCATTGCCTGTTTGGGGAGAGTCTGGCTCTGCTCACTAACAGCCCTTCTCTTCTTCCTAGGTGCACCTGGAGGGGTGCCACCACCGCAAGTGCAAATTTGCCCGCCTGCCCCTCCGGGATACCCTAGTCCTGGCACTCCAGCAGGTCCCTACCCCGGCTACCCTCCAGTGATGCCTGGCGCCCCTGGAGCCTATCCCCCCGCACCCCCAGGTGGCTATCCCTGTGGCCCCTCTCCGCCTGGCCCATACCCACCGGGGCAGCACCCCCACAGGCACCCCCCGCCAGGGCATCATCCCCATGGGCAGCCCTATCCAGGACCACCAGGAATGCCGGGATGCCCACCATACCCCCCTGACTGCCATCAGAAGCACCATAAGAAGCACAAGAAGAAGCACTCCAAGCACCACGGAGGCAAGGTAAGAGTGAGGCGGCAGCGGACCCTACCAAATCATTGCTGTAGTCCTTCGAACACCCTCGCACATGCCACAGCATCCAGCCTGGGCAGCTGGGGCTCCCCTCTTCCACCCCGCGGCAGCTGGAGCGGGCTGCCAACACCTCAGTGGCTTTTTTTAGACGTGGAGACTCCTGTTTGGTTAATAAATAGGCAAGCATGAGTCATTTCAAGCAAGTCTTTTGAAACATGATCCATTAAATTCCTTTAAGCCATTTGAAACAGTGACACAGCTGTGCACTGTGGTGTATTAAATCCCAGGACTTTGTCCTGCTCACCCGAGAGTGAGTCGTGTCTCTGTAAGGGACATTCGCTCAGTGTCCCGCAGCAGAGGAGCAGTTCAGTTCCCTCTTAAAAAAAAAACAAAACAAAACCCCAAACAAAAAAAGAAAAGCAACTCTTTGTGCCAGGAGTAGATGCTGCAGAAAATGCCATTCCAGGGATAGGCACCATCCAGAACAGGTCTGAGTGAGGGACTGCTAAACAAAACCCCGGCTCCACCATTGGAGGTAGGAGCATTTCCCAAACAAAGCAAACCATCAGCTCCTCTTACTGTGTAAGGGCTCTGAAAGTGATCTGCCTTGATGTTTGCCCTCACTGGCAGAGAGCAGGACCCTTCTGGAGTTTGCTTAATTGGCCTGAACAGCCTGGTAAAATAATAATTAAAAAAACAGCCCTCCCATGATATGCCTGTAATTGTATTCTCCAAGCAGAAAAATAATAGGTCCAAACTCTAAAACATATTTTGTAACAGCTTGCAATAAACATCATGGTGATGTTATTAGTAGCCATTTTATCTTCAAGTCAAGGTATCCTGGCCGGGGTTTGCTGTCTGAGGCTGTGGTGCTGTGCTGACTCCCATGCAGGCTCACCCTCCGCATGGCCCCTAGGGCCTTGACATTAACTAATTACCAGCTTGCAATCCTGCCAGCATGCAAACCTGAGGGCACCCCTTTTGAGGTCATGGAAAGACACCTGGGGAGAGGTGGGCCTGCAGCTACCACTGCTGCAGGCTCAACCAGGACCCAGCTGGGCACTGGGAACGGGCACCCACCACAGGATCGCTAAGACCTATTAGAAATGGTGTGAAAGAGGGTTGTTTCCATGCTACCCTAAAGTTGTTTTATCTTCTCCAGCACTCCAGCAGCTCAAGCAGCAGTTCTGACTCTGACTGAAGAGGACACCTCCCACCCACATGAAGGCGAAGCGATGAAACATGAAGCCGAATGCCCCATGGGAACCACCCGCACATTGCTCCACTCCTTTCCCCTTTCTCTTACAGCGGTGTTTTCCCTGCTGAGTGATTTTCTTGTTTTTAGCTTGTAAATTCTTTGACCTGGAATCGCTGTGAGACAATAGGCAGCAGCTCTGTCCTCTGTCTTTCGGGAAAGCCCACTGAAAGTCATCCCCAAGGCTTCAGGTAGTGGCGTGGGGAGTATCACATGCTGGTTTGCAGTCTGCTGGTGTCCGTGTGTTTTTTCCTGTGCAATGATGCTGGCTGCTAACGCGGATCCCACCGCCCATAGAAGTCCTTACGTTTTGCGTGAGCTTTCCCGGCTGTAGCAGAGGGGCTGGCCGGGGACTGCCGTAAGTTTCCCCTTGCTGAGCTGTATCGGTTGCCATCCTCCATGCCAGGGTAATAATTAATATGAAAAAGTAGTGAGCTATTTTTCTGAAGCTCCTGAACCATGGCCATGGGACTGCAGCATGCTCACTAGGAAAGGTGAAAAGCCTGGCAGTGCTTTCACCACAACAATTTTAACACACGGCTGCTTTTGCTGCTGTTTTATTTTTGTTTTGCACATTGTCATAGCTCAAGAGGACCCCTCCCAGCACTGTTGTTAAGAAGGTTTTGCTGCCAGCTGGTGTGACTGGCTGCTGGACCCAGTGGCATAAACATGAGCAGCTCACTGTGGCAGAGGGAATCTCCAAGAGGTGGCGCAGCCCATCTCACCCACATTTACTGCCAGTGCAGCCTTGTTCATTCTTGTTGCACTGCTGGCTGGACGTGTGTATGTGCTGGGTCAGTGGGATTTCACTCCTGTGGCTCCTCTCTGGATGCAGTTGTGTTTTGTCCTGTGGCCCTCTAAGATCCCCTACAGCTCTCCTTTCCCAAAGAGGGAAAACATGGCAGTGACACTGCAGCACACATGGCCACGGCTCCCCACTGCTGTGCCCTTCCCTGCACCCGCACCGCTGGCTCCTCTGTGCCCTGTGCCTGAGGTCCCCTACAGACAAACCAAGCCCTGCCCAACCTCTCCTCTCCATCCCACCTCCACCACCTTGGATGCAACCTTACAGAAATGTCCCTGTCCTTGGAGGGTTCCCCTGCCCCACTGTCCTGGCTTGAGACATGCAAGTGTTGGATGAAAGAGGGGCTGAAGAAAGCGTGGAGAAAGCCTGACTCAAGTGCAATGCCTTCCCGGTGGGGAAAGGCACAGCCCACTTCAAACAGGGGCACCTGAGGACCCCTGCTCTCCTCACCCATGAACAGGTGAGGAACATGAAGCAAGTGAAGAATGAAGATACGGTCTTCGTTGTGCTGAGATACCACAGTTTGATGGGCAGTGGGGGGGGTGCAGGGCCAGGGGGCAGAGGAACATGTCTGCAAGGGGACTGCTGGAGACAGCAGGGAAAGCTGGAGAGGCCCCATGAGCATCCTGTGGACCTTCAGGTCCTCAGCAGTGCCCCGCAACCCCTGTGCTGCAGGGATTCCTGCATTTGTGAGGAGAGGCAGAATACTAATTTATCTGGACTTCTCAGCTTAGCACCAGGAGAATCAGCTGCTCATTAAAAACAATTAAAAAAAGAGACAAACTACAGAATAAAGAGGCTTTTTCAGGATATGGTGAAAAGAGTTTATTTGTTTATTTTTGCAGACAGCACAATTCAGTTCAAATCTGGGCATTGCTCAGCAGATACCGGTGGGAAGAAGGCACCACAGTTGCTTTGAGCACATTGGGATGACAGGGAGGCAGCTCCAGTGGCTGCCCAGTATTTTGTGAGACGCTGGGAGGCATGCTGCCCCTCTCAGCCAGGATTTTGGGTGCAGTAATAAATGAACAGGTTCTGATGAAGGTCAGAACGGCAGAAGGAAGCAAGGGAGATATGGCCCACAGGAAAATTAAGATCTTAAAGATCATCTGTGAAATTCAGGATAGATAGACCCCCAAAAGGAGCATCTGCAGATAGCTGTAGAAGGCAGCAAAACCTCTCACCATCCCATTGCTACTGGGAAAGAGGAGCAAGCCACCAAGGGCCATGCAAAAGGAAAGCAAGTTGCTGCCCATTTCAAGCAGCATGTGATGTGTCATAAACTCCCTCGGTTCTCTCAGGGCAGAAGTACCGAGAGAATAAAAAAGATGAGATAATCTGGAAAAGGGGTTTGCTAAAGAATGGGGGATGTCACAATTGTAAAGATCCTCGCAGGACACTGAGAGGTATTGAGAGTTTTTGAAAACTAGAGATGATCATTTGTCCTACTACACTGGAAAGGTTTCTTGCTTCTCTGACAAGCCCTCCTAGGATTACAGTACGTACGCAAGGCATGGCTTCGTGTGTGTAAAGCTTTACAGAAGTATGTTGTATGGCTCTGTAGCCTGCTTTGATCTTGGTTTTAATTAGCACCATAAATGTGAGATACACGACTTTTCATCATGAAAATCAAAGAAGAGCTCTGGGTTTTGGCTAGAAAGGAGGACCCAGAGGGCAGCTGTTCTGGGCCATCGCAGAGCTGCTAGCAACCATACAGAGGGAAGAAGATGAAACAGGTAATATCAGGGGTGAGTATACTGGTGAGAGGAGGACATGTGCACTCCCTTCATTTAACATATCCACCTAATGAACCTGTCGAAGAAGCTGGGCTGGGAGAGGCTGTCATAGTCCTTCTCCCGGAAGATGGCTGCCCGGTCCCCGAGGCCAAGCTTCAGCAGGACGTCCATGTCTATGTCACTCCCGAGAGCCACTACTGTGGGCATGACGTCTTGCTTCTTCATGGAGTTGATGGCCTCCTCGAGGTTCTTGCTTCCTGTGATGCCATCAGTAATGAAGACAAAGGAGAGCTCAGCATTGCGCCGGGCGAGTCGCTGCCCATCTCCCGGGCTGAGCACGATGTTGTTGATGGCATGTATGATGGCTGACCCAATGTTGGAGGATGAATCCAGGTACTTGATCTGTGCCAGGGCATTGGAGATTTCTGTCAGGTTGTAGGTCAGTGGGAAGACCACATCCTGGTCCCTCTCACTGCCGTACTGCAGCAGCGCAATCCGGGCATTCATGTTGTCGCTGTTGCTCCTGGCCAGTGTGAGCTGTCGGGCCACCTCCTCCACAAAGTGGTGGGCCCTGTGGAAATTCTGCTCCCCGATCCTTTCAGAGCCATCGAGCAAGAAGACGACATCAACAGGGCGCTGTGTGCATTGGGCCACTGCAAGCTCTGCAGAAGAAAGAAGAAGACAAGAATTGGGAGAGTAAGAAAGCCTACAGGATAAGGTTGGGGCTTGCCTCGGGCAGTTCGGGCTAGAGTCGCCTCTGTGCATGTTTGTCCAAAGAAGGACCAGCCCCGCTCTGTTGCCAAAGCCTGTCTTTGCAGCTGGTAATGTAGGAGCTTTGCTTCTGATTCCCTCACCTCCTGGGCACTAGGTCTTAATGAATGTTAATTCTGGGGCCTATGACAGACCTCCACAAGCATCCATGAGATTAGACAGGTCTGTGCATTTCAGTCCCAGAATTACATCCACCTTCTTACAGCAGTGCCCAGCTCTTATCTGTAACAGGAATATCCAGAGATCAATGGCAGGCAGTGTCTGCAAACCTCTCAGTTACTTCTAGAGAGTGGTTTACTTTCAGAGTAACTCTTCACACACAGATTTGTAGGATGAAAGCTGGTTTTGTACCTTTCACCCAGATTAGTTTAATCAGCAATCACTAATTCCTGAAGAGCTTATAAAGGTTGGGTCATATGGTTGGAAAACAAGATTATCCTTGTTGATGCACCTGTACATAGTAAAACAGCTTTTGTAATATATAACAGACTAATATTTGAGTGAAACAACAGTGGGACATTGCTCATTAGTCACTCAGAACAGCACCTGTCCACAAAGTGGGCATATGAATATACACAGTGAATGAACTCAGAAAAAAAGGAGAAGAAAATAGCAATCTTTGGAGACAGTTGTTCGTTATGGACCATTATTTTGTTCCTTTGCAGTAGTTTTGTGTATTGCATTTGGTGTTCCCCTGTGGGCACTGCTTCTCCAAGAAACACTTCCATTACTGCACTGTTGAATTTTCTTCTTCTTCTTTTGAGTTTCCTTCTCTGCTGAAAGCATTAGTCAGGAATATGATTGCAACAGCAGTATTGATTTGTGATGTACAAGCTGCAGCTGGCCACCCCCTGAGTTGGCAGCAGGGCAATGGCTGTATAACTGGCAAGCAGTTCTATTGCTCTAAGACTGAATCTTGAAAGGGTGAAGTCCTGGAGCCGATGTCATGTTGCATGACTGGCAACGAATAGGAGATTCTGGAGCAGCCCCAGCTTGAGCATCCATTTCTGGCAATGAGGAGCAACATTTGGGATATGTGTGTCACATTAGGTTGAATTTCCGTACTATGAGCAAATCCAACTTGACAAAGTGCTTCCTCAGTGCTGAACGCTGTTATACCTGGACTCAGCATGGTGGGGTGCTGAACCGGCATAATTCCTTGTATAAGCTGAGCAACAAATGGATCACTGTTTAGTACATTAGTACTATGTGTGTAGTCAACATTCGGCAAACAGCGAAGTTATATTTTAAGCAAAATAGATACATGTGCTCTTGAGACTACAGAGACAATGTCTAACATGAATCCAACAGCACAGGGTAGTGTAGCAGAAGCTCTGATGGTGTATATCATTGAGCTCACAGACTGTTTGGCACTACTTCCATCCATGATAAAACAGTCAAACCTGATGCAGGAACTTCTGCTGGTACTTGTGGTTTAACCTGACTTGTTGGACATAAGTCCGTGGTTGTTTCTGTATCATGTTCCCTGACCTTGTAGACTGGCATTTCTCCTTAGCCCACAATGTAAAACATATCTACAATGATGGCATGCCTTGAATGGTGCTTACTGTACATTGTCTTACTGCAGACAACAGGCTTCTGCAATGCCACTTCTGACTGCAGTAGAAACCAATCTCCAAGCAATGCTTTTTCCCCCATGAGCTTTTTGAATATTGCATTTTGAAATTCAACTGCGATACTCCAATCCTTTAAAGCAATAAAGGAGTACGTACTCACCTCTGCCCAACCTTCCTTGAGAAATGTTGTCTAAAGATACATTGGTGCTGCAGTTCTTGGTACACAGTCACTGCTGCCACAAGGATACTTTGCCTTGGCAGCACCTGCACTCCTGGTCCTCACCTGCTCTGTGTGGTCATGGAGCGGAAAGGAAGGAAGGAATGCCCCTTGCAACCACATAGTCCGAAATCTATGTAGGTGTCTGCAAAAGCAGGTGGAAGCGAGCGAGTTGGGAGTGAGGGCTGCATATTGTGTTGAAGTGTTACCAGTCTGTCTCCCCCCATGCTTGTCTACACATAGTCATGCTTCTTGAGATGCCAAGCAAGATCCACCCACCTCCCACATGACCCAAAGCAAGCCTTAAGAGCTACTAGTTAAGCAGACCGCAGCTGAGAGCAGCATCACTCCATGGAGCTTCAGCAAGAGCGTAACACATGCCTGGCTCTCCAGGCAGCCTTTACTGCAGGAGCACTCCCCAGAGACACTCCACTTGCTGCTCAGCCCTCACAGCTGGAGAGGGCTGCCTTTGAGCTATGTGATAAGATGCTTTTACATATGAGTTATCCCATGGGAATGCAACAGATGCGAGGCAGTGCAGCAAAACTTTGGGTTTGTCCTGTTCAGTGTCATGCTTCAGTTGAAGCTTGTTCCTGTTTCTGGGAGGCTGAGGACCCAAGCACACTTTCCTGCAGCAAGGAACAAGATTCTCATCCTTAACTGGGAGCTAAGCCACGAATTAGGCCAACTAAAATCTTCACATCATACTTTTAATTGGAGCACCAGTCCTTCTCATGCAGCTTAGAGCAAGGCACAAATGCCTGCAGCATATTGTACTGCATACCATGTGCTAGGACACAGCTGAGGACATCTGACAGAGACAGCACACAAAGCAGAAATACCATTGATTTTCCTGCCATTAGCAACCCATCTAGTTATGTGCATGTGGAGAGTAACCCCACCCATTCACATCATGTTCCTGCTTCTTCTGAAACCTGGGTAACTTGTATTTCCTCTGTTGTTTCACAGTGTTGACAGTGGAGATGAAAATGACAGTGAGATTGGGGCTGACCTCCCAGCCCTTTCTGGGACTTCCCTCTTTCACAATCCCTCCTGTGTCTTTGGGGAGGTGTGAACTGTCCTTTCCCCAACTCCTGATCTGTGTCCTTCCTTTGCCCAAGAGCTTCACTGAAGGAATTGCTGCTGTTATGAAATCTAACTGTTTTTATCAGAGGGATTAGCCAGGATTATGTTAGCAAAACACCACTACACTCACTTGCCTCTGACTGATAAGGGCCAACGCAAATCCTGCTCAGGGAAAGAGAGAGAGAGATTTTTGTTTCCATAATGAGCTGAAGGTTTTCGGGAGGTAAAAAACTTTGTTTCCAATGTTGCGCTGCTTTGCTAGGAAATATTTCCAAAGGAAATGAAATAAAAAGCCACTGTGTGATGAAGTCTAAACCCCCTTTGCTGAAGTCTTGCCAAATACTCCTCTTGTTCAGCAAGATGTCCCAGCCCTGAGATGTCTCTTCAGATCAATGTTTCTTTGGGGGGCTTTTCCTCTAGCATCATGGCTGGAACAGCTTAACTACACTGAGTTCAGTCTTCTTACTTGCATCCCAGCAGGCTAAGTCACATGCTACTTTTTCAGTAAAATCAAAACAGAGTAGGGAGTTTGGCTTTACACAGACTATCTGGAATATGTGGATTACGACCAGACACTAGCATATGGACTCAGACACAGGCAGATCCTCATCCTTTTGCCTTCACCTAAAACTCTGAGCACACCATTTAAAGCTCTCTGAACAATTTTCCCTCTATTATATGCCAACAGCGGAGTTCTCTGAGCTCCATGTCCCTAGAGACTGGGAGCAAAAAGTGCCTTGGGAGAAAGATTATTTTTGTGCAGCGTGTCTGACCTGCTCATGTGCTGAGTGACACAAACACCTCCTCTGCATGCCTGTCACCGAATGGCTTCTAGCGTAGACTGGCAAGCCACCAATGTTGAAAACACTGCAAGAAGTTCCAAGTGGGCAAGTTCATCGTTCCAATTCCCATGCCTGAGCTTGGCAACTGGCTCTACTTTGCACACCTGGAAACTTTACAGCCCAACTGCATTTTTGAAGACCATACATCTCCCTTCTGCCCATTAAATGTGACATTTGCTTAGTATACTTTATTGCAATAATACCATGTCAGTTAGAGAGGCTGCAAAATTCACTTGCCAGCAGTAAACACTTCTACTCTTGTCTCTGCACATGAAATGCCATTTTCTCTTCTTACAGCTTGAGAGGGCAGTAGTTATTCTGGAGGCAGGAATGGCAGTCACCTGCCTGACTTTTTGTGAAAACCAGGGGCAGCTCATGGAAATATCACTCCTCGTCTAAATGCACATACCTGCAGTGCAAGTGGTGGCTCTGTAGTCCCTCTGAACCGAACTAGCACTGGGTATGGATTGAATGGGTTATACTACAAGTTTAAATACTTGCTTTTAAATAGCTCACAAAACATATCACAGAGATTTGACTGTGCAGTCATAGATTTTTGCTTTGGACTGCCTGGTCTTACATAATGAATAGGTACACGTTGCTAATTAAGACAGAAGAAACACAAATGTACAAGCAGAGAAAAAGGCAGAGGGAGCTCATACAGCTTCTGAGAGAAGCACTCCCCAGGTTTTGGTGCTCTCAATGGAAAGCCAGGGTTGTCCCCTCTCCCGTACTGTTTGCTCTTTCCTCTCAATATCCCCAGCCGCCCATTGAATGGTTCTACAGAGACACTCACTGCGGCAAGAGGAGATGCACCTTGCTTTGCTAGTCTTGCCACACAAATGATTTGCAGGACCCGAAGAGAGCCCTCACGGTAAACCAGCAAGAGGATGCAGAAGATGCTTCAGAAGCAGTCAGCAAATACATATGTAGGAAGGCATGGGAAAAGCACATTGTTGGGCTCTCTGCAAATGAGGAGCTCGCTCTGGCCCTCAGCCACGTGTGTGCTGGCAGTCTCCTTGGTGGAGCCTGGTGCTTGCGCGCGGCTGAGGGCTAGGAAATGCTAGCCTGCCGGAGCAGGGTGGGAGCACGGGAGCACTGGAAGGGAGCAGCAAGGCTGGCTCAGAGACTGAGGCAACACAGCTCCTCTGCAGAAAAGCAATAGGTGAAATAAAAGCACCTCTTGACATCACTGGAGAAAGCCATCATGCTCCTCAGCCAGCCAAGCTGGAGAGGACTGCCCCTTGTGTCGCATCCCCGGCTGAGCACAACCAAGCTGTTTCAATGCCCGTGTTTCTCCTAAACTAAAAGCATCTACCAATGTACCTGTCCCCTCTGCCAAACAGGCATTCAAGGAAAGACAATTACTACCTCCACTCAACCTCTGCCTTCACCTGCTGCATGCGATCTCTAACAGAGATGTCAGCAAAGCCCTAGCACGGTTTCTGGGTCCCCCACAATCTCGCTGTGCACCATTTTGAAGGTGTCAATGAACAAGTCCATCCACTCTTGCCGCTCATTTCCAGTGGCAAACTTGGCTTTTTCGGCGGTAAAGGCCAAAGTGGCCACCAGCTGGGTGTACATGCTGGGGTCCTGGGTTTCCCGCGTGGAGTTTAGGAACTGGGCGATCGAATGTATGGTGCTGGGGAAATCTATGTTGACTCCCTCTTCCATGGGGCGGAAAATAAGTGGGTTTACGTTCCCAGGGTTCCTGTCATCTGCAAGTGAGCGTCAAAAGAATATTTTCAGGGCTTGCTAGCAATGGCTGTGTCTCTGAATGCTACCTGGCTTTCCTATGTGCACTGCACCAGAGAAGAACAGAACTAACAAGGGACAGAGAAGTAACGACCAAAGCCAGATTTTAAATCTTTCTGCCACTTTTATGTCTGAGGAACTGTGGGATTCTCACCCAAATCAACCACACATCAACCAAGAGACCTCAGAAAATGACATGAAACCTTAACTGCCTGGTTCCTTCCCACTCATCCAGCATAGGCATGACGAAGAAAGAGCAGTGCTCAGGAAGAGGGCCATGGGGTCCAGCTTCTTTCTGCGTATAGGATTCAGCCATCACATAGCTTTGAACTCTGCTATGTGCAAACTGTCCACATGATGCTGTACAGCCAGAAAGACTTCTAAGGGACAGCATTATGTGAACCCCCTGCCTGGTACTCAGCCCACTGCACTTTGGCTAGAGTCACTGCCCTGAGGTGTGCAATGCTCCTGTGTGGTATCTGGGCTAGTCAGGACCCTGAGAGCCTCCATCTCCACCTGGCTGCACTGAATTTAAATTCAGATAACATCCCAGAGCTAAAAGCAAAGCCTTTTGCACAGGTTAGAAAGAGCATCACAGAGCATCATGCGGTTTCTATTGAAGCAAGTGGTCAGTTCAGATTTGCTCAGCATTTAACCCATTTAACACTCCAGCATCCTGTTAGCACCACAGTAAGCAGCAATCAATGGGCGATAACAGGGAGACAAGGGTCTGCCCTGAAAACAGGAAAACCTGGATTTCCTTAGGCAAAGCACTGAGGCAGCACACCTTCAGCTGCAGATATGAATCCGAAGTGGTGAGGTGCCTGGCTCTGCAAGGCAGCAGGGAGGAAGTTGGGGTGTACGTAATACCTGTCCCTCTCTGTGCTCTGCTGACAATACCCAGGCTGTAGCTCGGGTATCTGGCATGAGCAATTGATTTGCTCCTTAAAGTGCCAGGACTGCAACTCTGACAGCCATAGGGCCAAGAACAGGGCTGGGTGTAGTTGCCTCCCTGACCTGAACCTGTCTGGCCTGTCTATGACTGGACACACACATTGGATGTGCACGAAGCTCACTCACATACCCTGTGAAGGGCACTGTCTCTATCCAAAGGGTTTGCATGTGAATTGGCACCAACTCTTGAGATGTTCTTGGAGAACAGTGGAAGCTGAGCACTGAGCAGAGAAGCCCCAGGCTCTGTCACACATCTTATGTCACATCCCATCCAACATCTTCCCTTGCCACTAGGCAAGTATGATCATTGCAAATCCTTCCAAATGATGACAGCAATGCATCATGGACCATCCAGTAGAGCGGGTGGAAGGCGCTTTGCCCAAAGGCCCCTGAATCCCTGGGTATCACTTAAAACTTGATCCACTGGGCCTAGCACAGAACCTTGCACACCAGGACAACTTTTGCCCATGCTGAGATGGGTGCACTGGCCCTTTCACAGGACATCCACACCTACTCAGCCATGTCACTCCACCTCCTATGTCCTCTGGGCGCAGGTGTAGGACCTGCACTTGCCCTGGCCTGCCTACGACATGGTTTGAGGGATTCACCTGAGAGGGAACCCCTTCAGATGCCTCCTCAAGCCATTTCTGTTCTGGTCCCCAGGACTGTCAGGTACCAGCAAACTGTTCTCACCTTGCATCAGGAACAGAAACACCCAAGTGCACTACAGGGAAAGGACCACCAACTTCGCCTTTCTTTGGAGGGCTTTGATGGCCCAAGCCTAGGAGAACATGAGCGCGCCACTGCTTGGGTCAGTCTCTCTCCTGCAGTGTTCCTCAGAAATGGGGAGTCTGCAAAGACCAAAACCTTTGAAGACACCTGAGCAGTCACCAGTGTGGCATGGGGAAGTCGCCTCCTTGTGCATGGATTCGCAGGACAAAGCTCCTCAGAGGACACTGCAGAGGAGTCTGTGTGGATAGCTCAGCATCATGGTTGAACATTGTGCTCTCTGCATGGCCAGGTGCAAATACTCAAAATACTAGTGAGAGATTTTAGGTGGGAATAATTATAGCTTTTCTGTCTTCAGATTTCTGAGCATCCTGGGACCAGTTTTCCTTTGTTTTGTACGGAAATGAAGGGACTTCTTTGAAAATGAAATTTGAGATTCTGTATAATACTGAGTTGAAGCTGGGGACTTTCACAAAAACATTCACAGCAAGAGCAGAGATAAAAATTGCGAGAACTGGCAAAACTTTGTCCCCTATAAGTTTTGTGTATATCAGCAAAGAGCACATCTATTGTATTTAATCAGGCACAGAGACTCAGACAGACAGGATCTCTAGGAATTCAGGTTGCAGATCTGCCCCTTAACAAGCAAAATGTGATCAAGTAAAGCTACCTGCAGCGAGCAGCAGCCATCTCCTTTATACCAGAGGATCCTTACAACCTTTTTCCTTTAATCCAACACCCTGAGTTAATTGTTAATTACATACAGCCAGCGTTAGAGAAGCCAAAGCTTTGGGTCCACTAAGGTGTCATTTTCCAAATGGTCCCTACCCCCTGCTCTGCCCTTGTCACTGCCAAGGAGCAGCCTGTCCAGTGCTGCAGGCTGGGCTCTGCATTTCAAATGTCACATGGTGGGAGAGTTTAGCAAGGGGCTTTTGTTTTGATGTATAATAGAGACATGGAAGAAGTGAGAAATTAATTGCTGAGTTTGGAGGTCAAAATCTGGTGGGTCCCAAGAATTGGGACAGGGAGAAATATCAGGGCTGAGCCATGCTGATGCACTAACATGGTACATTTGTACCTACCTGTGCAGAGAACTCAGAGAGACAGGAAAAGAGCAGGAGATGAAAACCTGGAGCCTCTCCTCATGTGAAGTAACACTATTTCGAGAACTCCTGCCATCCAAAGGGAATGAACAGGGTTGCACAGCCCCCTCCCACTCCTGAGCCTTGTGCACTCTCTCCCGGACCTACCACTTTGTGCAGATGGCATGAAGCTACTTGTAATGTTTACCTGTCTGACAGGGCAGCTCAGGGCAGATGATCTGTGGATCTGGAAGGAAAAGAAACAAGGAAAACTGAGTGATGTGCTGCCATCCCCCTTCATGGCTTGCACAGACAGGTTGGCAGGGGGAGGTCTCTTACAAGGGGAAAGGACATCAAAGGACTGCCCCAAAAGGCTGGCCCGTATCTGAGGAAGGACTGTTTATCCAGGGCTACATAAAGGTCAGCCCCCACCATGAATGACCCAGCTTATGAGCTGCTGGCCAACCTGCTGGGACACAGTGCCTCTGCAATCATTGCAATGCACCATATACGCCCCGCCCGCCCCCCCCCCCCCCCCCCCAACCCTGGGCGTGAAAACTCCAGTTTCAGTAAGAAAGGACAGGTACAGACCTGGGCAGAGTACGTCCTCCATCTTGTCAATGAATTCCTCTGCCACCAGGTCTGAGAAGAGCCTCATCTTCTGGACTCGCTGGGGTTCATTGCAGGCGATGGAGACCAGGGTCTCACTCTGTTCTGGCTGATCAAACATGTCTCCAATGCCAATAGTGTTGACAACCACATCTCTACCGCAAAGAGCCCCTAGGTTCTTGTCGTCATCCCGGGGGTCATAGCGCCCATCTGTGATCACCACAGCAAACACTTGGGCTTTCTCTCGCCTGCTTTCCTTGATGAGTTTGTTGTAGGCAAACTGAAGGGCAGACGGTGTCCAGGTACCTCCAGCAATCCATTCCAGGCGCTTCACTGCTTCCTTGAAGCTCGACAGTGAATCAATGCGCTCGTCATCAAGACTGATGGCTTCGAAGGTCCCGTCATGACTGTACTGCACCACCCCAACACGGGCACCTGCCAATGAAGCATCATGTTACTTGGCTTTGCATCCCCAGTGAAAAGTGGAGAAAGTCAGCAAACTTTCATATCAGCAAAGAGCTGTCCGATTGGCCTACAAAGCTGGGAAGGGAAGAGGGAAGAGCAGAAACTCCTGTGAAAATGCTGGACAGATGTTTTGCAGCCCAGGGCAGCTACAGACAAACATGGAAGCTGGAGGGGTCCAAGTGCCTTTTCTTTTTCTTGTGCCCCACTCTGTTCCCACACAGTCCAGACCTGTCTGTGACTTAGGGTCCTTGGCAATAGAGCCCAGCCGGCTGACCACGTTGACAACAAAATTTTTCTCCAGGGTGAAGTTGGTGTAGCCAATACTCTCCGAGCTGTCTATGACAAACATGATGTCCAGAGCACCACAGCGCTTCTCACAGTCTGGGGAGAGGGACAGAAGGAGGAAAACACAACAGTCAGTGATGGTGGGAACAAGAGCCACCAGGGCAGAAGAGACCATCTATGGGAAGACAGAGACAGCACCACAACAAGCATCCACAGGGTTTGTGGTGCTCCCTGCAGCCAGCAGCATAGGGAGGATTTTACATGCATCTTTCTGTCAATGTATATCAAAAGAAACCTTTTTAATGTTGCTGTTTAATACACTCTATCCTATCATCTGGACCATGCAACTCTATATTAGAGTTCACTGCTCCTGTGACTGGCAGAGCTAAATTTTGGGACGTAAGCCAGGCTGCCCCTGCAGTGCCACTGCACTCAGTGGTGGGCTAGGACCAGGGTGAGCAGGGAAGGACTTCCCATGGTGTCCCCTCTGCAGGGTGCAGCGCTGTGCAGAGCGGCAAAGAGCCCACTGTGCCAGCGGCTCAGTGCAAAGGGCAGCTCACGGGGCAGAGCTCCCTAAAGGGAGCTCCTGAAGAAGGAGGCAGTCTCTGGTGACCCCCTTTCCCCATCCCTCAAGTGGTTGTTCCCCTGCCCTGGGGAGAGGAGGTGGTCCACTCACCACAGCATCCGCACGTCTCTCGCACGTAGGTCATCACATCACAGTCCTGCCAGCAAAGGGGTGCAGGGTGAATGCCTCCCCCGACTTACGCAGCACCTGTCCCCTCTAAGCCACCCAGCCAGCCCCCTCCCCTCTTTCCTTGGCTTCCGTGGGAAGCAACAGACCACCTCTACTGGGCAGCGGCAGGACCTGATGCCCTGTTTTGTTCTCAGGCTATGCAAGCCATGGTTGCCCCAGGAGGAAGAGTACTGGGGGCTGCGGAGCAGTGCTACTTACAGTCAGGCCAGGATCTCCTGGTGGGCCCGGGGTCCCCTGTAAGAAGAGCACAGGGATTTCAGGCACAGTTTTCCCATAAGTTCCCTTTTTGGGAACTGATGTCAGAGCGATCAAAAATGTGGCTTTTTGCAGAGGTCTGCCATGGGAAGGCTAGGAAAGCCTTCCTGGGAGCCAGCAGACATATCTGGCAGCTGGTGTCCCCTCCACCAAGCCTTGCTGCAAGGAGACCCACTGGGGTCCTCTGAGCTTTAGAGCATCAAGGAGAAGTGGGGAGGAGAGGAAGGAGTTGCAGCATCTGCTCAGCCACGATGGCATGGTACTATACCTCCGGGCCTGCTTCACCAGTTGGACCGCGGGGTCCGGGCTCACCTCCGGGGCCAGGATCACCCTGGGGAAGAAGCAAAGAAGCATTGAATATTTCTCTGGCAAGGCTGGCAATGCAGCTGCTGGTGTTTGAGGCTCCTCCTGACCCCCTCTTCAGGGCACAGCCCTGCTAAGCATGGTCACCAGCCTGTCACAGCTGAGCTTGGGCACACGGGGCAGGCAGGAGAGCAGGCAGTGCCTTCCTCAGCACACCTGGCAGAGGTGTGGGAGGGGGACGCTGACCCCACGGGCCGTATGTGAAGTCTGCTTACCGGTTCCCCCTTCTCTCCTTTCGTCCCTTGCACTCCTTTTGGTCCAAGCTCACCTCTTCCTCCCTGCTCAAAGGAAGGAGAAACAGATCTGGCATGGAGCACATCTGGATGTGCTCAGGCAGAGGCGCTACTGCTATGAGCCTGTCAAAAACACATGTCTGCCTGGGCCGGGAGAGCACTCTCTAAACCAGCAGCTCAGCGCAGAGCAAATAAACAGTGTTTACACAGGCATTAACTAAGAATAAAGAAGTTCTGCAAAGCCTATTTCAGATGGTTTCAAAAGGAGATGGGCTTGAGAGATACACCCAGGCTCTGCAGCTGCAGCGAATAGCCAGGGCATCTGCTGGCAGGACAGGCTCCTCGGCCACGCACCTGGAGGGCCAGGTGACAGCTACTCGGCATTTCAGTCAGTACAAAAAACAGGTGACAGAGACAAACACACTCACCTTGGGTCCCGGCTGCCCCTTCTCACCCTTGTCGCCCTGCAAAGGGAGATGAAGGAGAGGTCAGCACCCGACCGGTACCGGCCCTGCACTGTGCACACATGCATTTGAAGTCTGCAGTGAGGGGCACAAAGCTGAACAGCAGGTGTAGATTCAGGCTCATGGTTGGGGTGGTGGGCGCAGCCACCTCCCCATCACCGCTGTTGAGGCTGGGGTCCCTAGCACCTCTGCCACAAGGCTGATGGAGCCGCAGCCAGGTTCAGTCCCGGTGTTCAACCCCCTCACTCCCTTTGTGGGCTTCACTTTTTTTGTGACCCTGATAATTTTTCTTCTTCCTTCCCTCTTCTCCCAGGCTGCTCAGCTCCATCATTGCTCCACTGAAACAGGCTTCCTCGGGGTGCATATGTCTGCGCTGGATGAGGCATACTTACCTGTGGTCCTCTGGGTCCAGGGTAGCTAAAGCCAGGTCTGCCTCTGTCACCCTTTGGTAGAAAAAATATGACCTGTCAGAAACCAAACCCAGCCTTTCTGACCTGGCGATGCCAGCAACAGCCAGAGCTGTTTTCATCCCCTCTGAAGGTGAGACACCACCAGGAGCCATGACTTCTGCAGCTGGCCCTGAAACATTGGGAATGGCTGCGCAGAGTGAGGCTTCACAGGGTCTTGGGGACGTTGCATGCCAGGGACACCCCTGAATCTGTGCAGGGCAAGGGATGTAATCAGAGCTGCCTTGGCCAGAGCAAGACCTACATCTCTGCCCCTTAGGGAGGCTCAGTCTTGAGCCATTCAGTTTCCAAGGCACACAAGTTTCTACAGTGGAAACCACCTTTTTTGGGGGGGGCGGGGGGGAAAAGACACACAAAAATACCCTTTGAAATGCAGACTTTCATTCAAGGACTTTACCTTCAGTCCTGGTGGTCCAATGTCACCTCTTGGGCCCAAGTCACCAGGGTCCCCACGCGATCCCTGCAGGATAGTGTTGGGGAGAGCAGAGGGAGTGGGTGAGGATGTTCCCTGAAGTTCCCTGACCGCACAGGGGACCATGCTGGAGAAACCAGCTCTTGAGATAATGTTGCGGGACCATCTCCCCTCCCGATGAGGTTAGTGTGATAGTGACTGATTCAGCACTTGAGTTTCTGTGTCCCGCAGAGCCACACGGATGTCATGGCACTACTGTCACAGTGGGGTGCTGGGCTAACCACAGACCCAGGACAAATGGGCGCCTAGGGAGTCCCATCTTCCCTCGCCCTGTGACCTGCTCTGACGGTCCCTTCCATATTGTCATGGGAACACATAGGACCAGGAGTGATGGAGAAGCAGAGACTCCTGAGTCTTGAGATTTCTCCTTGCCCCAGGGGCTAGCTGGGGCTTCCGGGCTAGTTTTTAGCCTCCTTGAGAAAAGATCAGGCAGGTTCCTCTCAGGAGGGATGGTGCAGCCAGCTTATGTCAGTAGGGCAAGCTCTCACTGCAGAGGGTCACGCAGATGCCCCAGGATGACTTACGATATTGCCTGGCTCTCCCACAGCACCTGGAGGGCCTCGGGGTCCTGGCAGTCCTTGGTCTCCCTGCAAAGCAAGACACAAGAACATACAGAGGCAGGTACAGGCAGGTGTGCATGAGGTGGAAAGCTGGGTGAGCTGCCTCAGACAGCAGCAGTGCTCTCCCTCCCTCCTGGCTGTCACCAGCCCCTGCTTCGTGCTTACCCTTGCTCCTTTGCTTCCAACCTCACCAGGCAGGCCACGAGGACCCTCTGGACCAGGATCTCCCTGTGAGGAGGGTAAAGATATTCCTTTTCAGGGATGTCTTCAGTGATGTCTGTGTGCATGGCAGTGCTCCTTGGAGCAAGGATGCACGATGCCGTTCTCAGATCTGGTGTTTCTTAGCTTGAAATGCAGTGGCAGGGCAGCGTGCCCTCTGAACATGTTTCTTAGCCTCAAGCTTTGCTGCCCTTCATCCCCTCTCTGGATCAAGCCCTGGAAGAGGAGGCTGTACCTGCCGCCACCAGGGCAGGCAGCGGACACAGTGGGAGCACTGCACATATGCAGAGCCCACTGGGATGGACACTTCACGGCTGGGCAGTAGCACATTACGCACACCAGTCCTGTGCATCTCAGGCTTGTTTGCAATGATCTGGGCAGTTGCTTTACTCACCCTTTCTCCTTTGGCCCCAGGAGTGCCTTTGCTGCCTTTTGTCCCTGGATCTCCACGCCGACCCTTGGCAGATGGAGAAAGTCACATAAACAGGATGCGAAGATGGATGGTCCTGGAGCAGTGACACCTGGCTGCCCTGCCTTCTCCCTCCTGGCCCAAGAGACGTTTCCTTGCCCCCTTAGTGAGCATGCGCCTGGCAGCAGAGGAGCAGGGACGCTCATGCTGGCATTGCTTGGGGGATCTTGCCTTTGACTTTTGGGAAGCTGCAGCCAGACTATTCCTTCAGGAGGGTGGTCACAGCAGTGACAACAAACACTCATGGTTCATTCCCTGAACTGCTTTACTCTGCTTTACTTCCAGCTCATCCAGCATTGCTTTCCCCACTGGATCTTGCACAAGGACACAAGCTGGCTGGGCTCTGGCCTCTTGGTGCTGGTGGAGCCGTGTTGCTATATTCTGCCAGGGAATGCCATCTCCAACCCACACCCCAAATTTTGCAGTGCCCCACCACGTTAGCTTGGGTCTGTGTGGCACCATCGATGTTGTGACACTGCCCTTTTCAGAGAGCTCTACTGTAACAGCCACCAGATCTTGACTCTGAGCTCCTGTGAGAAGCCAGAGGTTTGGGGAGCTTGCTACAGAATGGCCAAAGGGTCCCTGGGCATCCACAGAGGCATTTGTGGTTATGTGGGAATACAGGATGCTTCTCTAAGGTGAAATGGTTAACATTAGGTTTAGGATTATGGAAGTACTGCTCCTTGAAGATGGAGGAGACAAGGAGATCAGCATTTGCACATCTTTTTTTGCGATGCAGAAGGCAGGGCAGGCAGGCTAAATGGGGCAGTTTCTCAGAGCTCATCCATGAAACTGCATCAGGCTCCTGTGGTGTGCCCACTGTTCAGAGAGCTATTCAGACACTCACAGGCTCTCCTTTGGGTCCAGGAGGTCCTGTTTCACCTTTTCTTCCCTTAGTTCCAGCGGGCCCTTGAGCTCCAGGGTTGCCTGGAAGTCCCTTGGAGAAGAAAAAGAAATACAATTTGTCAGAAGAGAGGTCAAGGTGCACACACACCCACCTCTTGTCCTGTGTCAAGCAGTCCACCCTTGAGCAGATGCGTGTATGAGCACACAACTTATGTTTCCATACACCCACCATGCCTACATGTCAAAGCTATGTGCACAGGCTCCAGCCTTGGAGCAGTGTGATGCTGTGTCACCTTTCCTCCATCAACCAGTGCAAACGCTTGTCAGCTCTTCCTTACAGCATCTGTCCAGCCCTGCCTAAAGCCGGAGGGCTATTTCAGCCTCCTCCACTATCTCTGAAGTAACTGGCCATCAGCATAGCAACCTCTTTGGCTATAAGGTTAAGTACAGTGAGTAAGGCCTGCGTTAGTTCTCTGAGCAATTAATCGTTAAAGTTTAGTCACGTGAATAAAAATAGCCTGCAAACACTGGCACTGCCACAAACACTGAGGAAGTCATGAGACTGTGGCAGGGGAAACCACGGCCAAACAGGGCCTTTCTACCCAGGAGAAGATGGGAAGAGGAGGAAAGATGCAGTGCAATGGATTGGCTAGAAATGTAAATCCTCCTAAGTCTATTTTGCCTGCTTTTCTCTGTGCTGGACAAACGCTTGAGACCCATTCTCATTTTGCTCTGGGCAGTTGCAGGGATGTTGCACAGTCCCCTCCCCTGTTGCCCACATGATGTTTCCCACTGTACAGGTGGGAATACGCATGGCGGGAGAGCTCACTCGAGCACCCAGGGGCTTGTGCTGTCTCTGTGCTGGTGGGCTAATTTGCAGAATCATCAGGATGCATTGGCAAGCAGTCATTTTTATACTGGACCTGCTCTGTGACCAGCAGCTGATACTGCTCCAACTCCATACCACGTGGAGCAGATCCTAGTAAGACACTGCAGACAGCTGAATGCTGCATGAGCCTACCGGGCTTCCTTTTTCTCCTGGAGGTCCCGGGGGTCCGCTGCGACCAGGCCGGCCAGGATCTCCCTGAAACAACCAGAGATCAATGGTCATTGCTTGCATCATCATCAGCATGTTGTTGCGCACCACTGATGTGCACCATGAGGAGCCCAAGGAGCAGGGCCAGCAAGACTCTTCCCTCTGCTCCTGTGTCTGGTGATGGGATCCAGACCCCAGAGCCTATGGGCTCCATGAGTAGTGAAGAATTTAAGAGTAAATACAAGCAGTGGTGTTTAGATGTCCCCACTGGTGGCCTCTGCCCACACTCTCTCCTCGCTATTCAGAGCACTTGTACCTTTATGCCTTCATCTCCTCTTTCACCTTGGTCTCCTGCATCTCCTGGGTAGCCATCAGGGCCCTAGGGAGAGAAAGGACAAAGAACCACACATTTTGCAATGGCAACAATATGCACTTTTCCTGCAGAATAAATCAACTGGCTTAGAAAGTTGCTCCAGAGACTAAAATAGTTTTCGCTTGTTACTAGTATTGTTGAAGGGAGCAGCTCCTCCTCTCTATGTGGAGGGGAGGGACACCAGGGGATCCCAGCTTACTTGCCCATGGAAAGGAGGCACAAAAAAATCAGGCTGTGCTCCCCATTCTAGAGATCCCAGGCCTGGGATCAGATCATGCAATCAGTAGGAAAATGGGCCAGTAATCTCTTGTTGGCCATCTTTCTATATGTGCAACTCATTCAGCAGCTATACGACTGATGTGCTGAATGAAAGAGTAAAGCGTTCCTACCTTGTCACCAGGGTCTCCCTTGCAACCTGGTGGTCCAATTCTCCCCAGCTTGCCCTGGAGAGATAGCATTCAAAAGAAAAAGACAGAGAAGCTGTAGGTGTCTGAAGGGAAAATACAGTTTTTCTTGTTAACAGTTACTAATTTTTAACATCTTCTGCTGACCATACCTGTCATCAGCTAGAGAATAAATGGCAAGTGTACTCCTTAAACAGGAGCATGGTGTGCAGAGACAAATGGAGGAGGAGAAAATAGTCTAAAAGCCCCGAGTGGTAGCACGGGTGTTGGTGGGAATTCAAGCACGCTTGTCCTGCACATGTGCCCTGGGTGAGGGACACGTCCCTTGAGGCTGGATTTGGCGGTCACTCACGTCCATGGTTGTGCTGGTCCTGTGTTGTGCATCTCGTGTCAAAGCAGCTCAGGTCTACAGTAACCACACTGCCTGATGGATGCTGTGAGAGCAGTGACCACCTTGCTCTACACCCCGAAATGGCTTTGCCAGCAGCACTTAGACAGCTTGCCCCAGCTAGAGAGTGGTGGGGACTGAAGGACTTTATTGTTTTAGAGCTTCAGCAGGCATTTGAGGAGTGGGAACTGGTATTATCTCACAGATGTACTTGGCTGGGTATACCAGAAAGTGCAGAGTAAAACCAACGTGTGCTGGCCAGCAGACAAAGCCAGCTGAAATCATCTCAAATTAGGCTATCCCGCTGCGGTATATCTGCATTGCATGCAGCTCTAAGGGAGGTCGTGGCCCTCTACACTCACCATAGACGGGACAGAGGATTTCAGGGACTTTGTTACAAGGTACTTGAACCTGGCTTTAGGGCTTTAATATTAAGAACAAGCAGTAGCTTAGAGATGAAATTTCAGATTCTGTGACAAACTGCCTTGAAAACCAAATTTCTGCAAAACTTTCTGTGTACATGTCCTGTAGGGGTCACTAACATTCAAGATGAGATATCTACAGCCAGATGATCTGGCCATATCACCTCCTGCAGCAGGACTGGCCGTGTTGCACATCTAGTTCCTGCAGGGAGCTTGTTGACAAAGGGATAGCACTTCTGTGACCTGAATTAATTAATCTCCAGCTATCTCAAATATTTCTACAGGACATGTAGAATAATGTACAAATAAGTTCATAGAAACCTCAGTCAGAACAAAAAGCTAGCGTGTGAGATAGGATAAATAAAACAACCTGTGGGGACAAGGCAGGGTAAAGAAATGAAACATCAGGAGCAACATTACAGGGTGCTCCCAGTGCTGTTACCTTCTGTCCATCGGTGCCGTTCCTGCCTGCCAAACCAGTGGCGCCCTGGGATCAAGGGAGAAGAGGGATCAGCGATCTGTTAACACACACTCAAGGGTTGGTAGCTGGAACAACATTCAAGTTAGAAAATGTCCTTTCTTACCCTCCGTCCATCGGATCCAATCTCGCCCTGGGGGAAGAAGAGGACAGGAGTCAGCCAGTCTGCTTACATCCCTCCCACCCATTTAGCTCAGTAAAAACACCAACACTTCACAAGATCATGAGCAATGACTGAAGAAGACAGGCTTTGGGATGCCCCTGGAAATCCTTCCCCATGTCTGCAATTACATATTAATAAGGTTGTTATTCTCCCCATTACAGCTAAACTCTCCCTCTTTGCAACAGAAAGGTGTGTGTCCCCTGCCAAGTGCCCAGACAGCCATTCGGTCTCTTCTTTCTCACCTTCTCTCCTTTCAGCCCTGGGACACCCTAGACAAAAAGAAAAGAAGAAAAATGCTGTGTTAGCACCTGGCCATCAGCAGGAGTGGAGGCAGCAGCATGCTGGGTGTCTTGGGTGGGGAACAGGCAGGTAGAGAGGGAGAAACAGCTCTCCCCCTACTTTACCAAAAATCAATGAATGCAAAGAGCTCAGTCACCGGCTATGGGATTCTTACCTTGGGACCAGGGTACCCAATCGGACCTTCAATACCTGGGTCACCCTTAAGGGAAGAAGACATGGAGAGTTAGCTTGAGCACAGCAGAGATGCAGCCCCAGCTAACGCAGGGGCAGCACTGCTGGCTGCAGTGTGTGTGTGTGACTTTCCACAACTCACCTGTCGTCCCTTCAGCCCAGGGGAGCCTGGCTCACCCATGTTCCCCTTGGCACCCTAAGGAAAGAAAAAACCCAACGTAAGTCAGGGCTTGGTGGTGACTGTGAGAAAATGGCAATGTCTGGGAGCATCAGGCTCACTGTGGCTACTCCTACAGAGCTTGGGGCAGCATGCTGGTGGAGCAGGACCTGTTTTAGTCTGGGGAAGTTGGGGAAAGACTATCGGGAGGGGAGCAGTCAGAGCTGGGGGCAGAAGAGTGGGACACCTGCACACGTGACAGCTCTGCTCTTGAGCGCAGGAGAATCAGAGACAACAGATGCCTCACTCCTATTGTCCTCAGGTGCTGAAGGTGCTGGCTGTGGCTGGCACAGCCAGTGCTTGGATGCCTCTCTGCACTGGCGTCAACGCATCGGTCTCAGCACAGACATGAGGAGATACTGATGCTGGCTGTGTGCTCCATTCACTGCAGCACGGCAGTCTCCCAGGGCCAAGAGAGATGCTGGGGAGTTCTTTCCCACCTGGGTGCTATGCCTGTGAAGGCTGCTGCAGCTGAGGTGAGATCTAGGGCATCCTGCAGTGTCTGTGGCGGGCATGGGCATTATTGTCTTCCCACAGGTTAGGGCGACTTACCTTCTGCCCTCGGTATCCCTTGGGACCAGGTGGACCTGCAATCTCCAGGCAGCTCATCTTGTAGCACTGAAATACAAATTAAACAGGAGGTGTAACTGCTGCTCTGCAGCTTGCTGGCTGCTTCACGTGCTGAGCCGGCATGCACCTGACGCTCAGCTCTGCACCATGGCTCTCCACACACCTCACTCCTTGACCACAGTGCTAAAAACTACTATGGCTCCAGCTGAATCAGAGTTGAGGCAGCAACAACCATGCAGAAAAATGCTGCCCATAAATTAAAAGCAGAAAGTTGCCACAAGCACTTTCATTGTGGCTTGCCTCTGGGCCAAAACTGAAAGAACAGGACTGCTGAGTGTCAGGCGAGGTGGTGTGGGCTTGCTCTTCTGGGGCCATCAGGGGACGTGCATGCCCTTTGGAGCATTGTCCTGCACACCCCTATGTATGCCAAACCCTGTCCATGTGATACCAGCAGGGCAGGGGCTTCAACTTGCAGAGCACCCACAAAACATGCCTCCAAAGTGATAAAATGAGTCTATTCAATAGACCTGAATTCATTGCAGGTGAGGGGGAGGCAGAAAGTGAAGAGTCCAGTATGCCATTTTAACCACTGGGTAAGGGGATGGATCCCCAGGCTTTGCACTGATCCACAGGTGGGCAGAGACCCATCCCACACAGCTCACTGCAAAATCTGGCCTGCTACTTCAGGGTACGAGCTGGTCTTCTCTAAGTGAGGCAACTTAAACCTGTGTCGTGTGGCAATGGCATAAAGATGCTGCTCACTCACCTCTCCATAGGCTTCGTGTTTCTGCAAAGGAGAAAACAGGATGAACAGAATCAGTTAAGGTGGTCAGCCCCAAGAGAAAAACAGCATTGCATCCTTGGAGGTGTGTGTGATGGTAAGGGACAGGAGGTGGTAAAGGTCCCAAGGCTTTAAAGACATTCTCAGCAGAGTCCCTGATTAACAGTGCCTCAAAGACCATGCTGATGGTGAGCACGTCTTGGTGCTGCACACTCTTCCACGTGCCTCTGGATGGGGAGCAGGCTGGAGAATGGGTCCGGCCTTGAGCAAGAGCCAGGACTAGGGTGGCAGCCTGCCCAGACATGCTGGGGCACAAAGGCACAAACCAAGGAGTCCTGGTTAAGCACCTAACCAGAGAAATCAGAGATGCTCAAGACTCCATTTGGCCCATAAGTGCTGAAAGGACATAGAAAAGGAAGAGAAACAAACCGGAGGATTTTTCCTGCTAGAGGTGCTCTCTAGAGCCCTGCCAAAACCCACCATGGGGCTGCTCAGAAAGCATCCCCCCCATCCATGCGCTGCTTCTCTTGCCCCCCCCGGGTTATACTCCCTGCACCTCAGGCGACACTCTGTACCATAGCTTGGATTATCCTCTCAGTGGTGTTCACATCAATGTCCAGGGTGTCTTTCTGCGTGATGGCGTAGTTGTTGCGGTACAGCTCATGCGGCATGTTGGCGATCTCCCGCAGTCCCTGCTCATAGACGTTCTCACTGGGGGCCACTGCGAAGAGCTTGATCCCCATGTCTCGTGCCCTCTCAGCCTGCATCTTCATTCCCCCGCAGGGGCTGCCAGTGACATGGCCATCAGTGATGACTACTGCAAAGTTCACACCTGTGGCCATCTGGGTCTGGATCTGCTCTGTCATGTTGGAGATAGCGCAGTCTGTGAAGGTGCCCCGGCCAAGGTAGTTAATAGCGGACAGCCTGGGGAGGTATATGTCTTTGCTGCTCGTTAAAGGGCTGTAAATTTCCACCACATCCGAGTAATGAAGTCCACCAAACTGCCAAGTGATGTAGACTTGGTTCTGGTAGAGCTCATTCTCCAGTTTATCAATGAATATAGGGATGAACTGCTTTATTTGATCCACGAGGCTCTGGATAGGCACAGTCTGCAGAGCAACGCTCTCCGAGGTGTCAATGACGAAGTACACATTGATGGGGCAGTTCCTCTTTTCTGCATGGAGACAATTATTCAGACCATGTCAGAGCACTTGATGCACCACTGCGCCCACTTCACTGTCCCCCAGAATCCTGGACCGAGAAGCGTATATAGACAGCACATAGAGGACAGCACATAGAGTTGTGAAAAGAGCAAACCACAGCACAAGGCTTGAGATTCAGTTTCCTGTGAGGGTGTTGCAGCTCTTACTAATCAGTAGTTATTTCCACCTGGGTTGGAAGAAATGAGGAAACTGAGGGCTAAGTGCCAGGTTTGAACGAAGAAGAGCCAGGGTATGATTTTTGCTCTCCTGCACTAAATGAATGCCCTGCCTGCCAGGTTGCTGGTTGCTCTCTGATTTATAAACATTTTCAAAAAGATTGTACCCAAGTGCAGTACTGGAAAAAGCACAAGTCCCACTTAGCTCTATCAGTAACATCTGTGTTTGGGTCAGACAACTCTCCAGTGCCCAGGACTTCAAAATCCTAAGATCTGCTCAGTACTGAATCAATCTTGAAAATCTTGCCATTTTTTGTAAAAGTCAGGCTGGACACGTAAATCACCTCCTCTGCATTTCAACTGAAAAGTGCTGAAATGGTCAAATTCAAAGTGGACTCTTTTCTGACATCAGATACAGAGCTGAGCTCTGGAGACTCCCTGGTATTTATTACTGCATCAGCTGGGAGAAGCCACCACTGGCAGACCCCAGATCTTCAATCTTTACCTCCAATGAAAACCCAGAAATGGGAGTTTCGGTGGAGGACGGTGTTCCCTACAGATGAATCGCTACGCTAGGGCATGGCCCAGGAGTGCAAAGGGGCAGGAGAAGTGTAACATGCCACTGTCAGCTCCTTGTGAGCAGGCTCTACAACTGAGCATGGCCATTGCTTTTGGTAAAATTGCTGCCTACAAAGGAGACACCCAACTTATCTGGTTAATACCTGCACAGGAGGTAGGACTGACATCTCCAGGATCCCCATCAAACTGAGCATGGAGAGGAACTAGAGCCACACAAAGGAGAGTGGAAAACAAGGCTTCTCGGAACATCTCAGCAGTTCCTCTGGATATTTAGATGCCTGTGGGAAAACACAAGTTACATGTTAAACATGGTATACAACCTCCTAGCTCTGCTAGGAAGATGCAAAGCCAACCAATGCTCCTTGTAAACCTGTGTGTGGAAAGCACAACCTCTCCATCACTGTGATGCATCACTGGGCCACTAATGTAGATTTTGATACTGACTTGAAAGCTAAGCAATTAAAATATTTCCTTTGTTGGCATATGGGCAAATGATTTAACAGTTAGCTTCTCTGTCAGTCTGAAGGGAGGGATCAGGTGGTGGAGCTATTGACAGTGCATCAGGATCTTCTGATTTCATGGTTTCTCTCCAGGTGTGTGTCTGTCCACTCTATGACCACATTGGCTCCATCACCCCTGATCCACGCAGATGTAGGCATCCATGCTCCTTTCTTTGCCTACTTAGGCAGACCACCAGTGAAGGTGCTCAGCAGGTCCTTTCCACCTCTAGCTCACCATGTGGGTGTGGTGATGCCTGTGTATACTGAAAGGGTTCAAAATCCCTTGCTTAACAGTGCTGCTTTGTAGCCCACACAACCCATGGAGTGAAGGAATGAATAAACAAGCACTTGAAGAAATGCACATCTTTAGCATTCAACCCATCACTGGGTCTCCCAGGTCCAGCTGCACATGGGAGTATATTTTGTCCTGGGTTATGATAACCTAAGCAGCAGAAGAGTTAGACATCCAGTCTGAAAAGTTCTTGGGAATGCATATATAAATGTTCAGAGGAACCCAGGCTTTGAAAGGATATTCACAGACAAAACCCAAGTGACACTAATCAACAACAAAGAATATGGAGGAAGAGGCGATGCTCGCCTTTATGTCTAGAGGACAATCGCACTAACCAGCATGGCCCCTTGATGACACACAGACCAAGTAGTACCATAGACACTTTTCTGCTTGGTGGTCAACACAACACAAATCAAAAAGGTGCATGTGTGATCTCTGTTAGAAAAAGAAGGCCTGAGTCCAGTCCAGAAAGAGAGCTTCTTCTTTAAATGGTTTTTTTGGGTAGCTCTTGGAAGAGTGCAAGGCTTGAACAGATGCTGACAGTGTATTCGGTTGCATTGGCAGTGCAGGGGGAGGGCAAGTTAGTAATGCAGTTGAGCTGCTGCCTTAGTTGCATGAGAAACGGCATTACCTGAAGACTACAGACAGCTCAGCTCCCCCTGCATCTCTCTAGAGACCTCTCTCCACGTGGTGACCAGCTGTTCCCTGGTGGGACACGTCCTCTTCGAGTTTACACCGCAAGCTGCAGTTCTGCAAACTGGTTTATGCTGGAAAGGCTGGTTCATGTCAGTGCTGCCAATATTCTTACAACAGTGACAACCTTCCTCCTTACTAAGGCTTGTGCATATGCTAACAAGCCTGTGAGAGCCAGTGCTCAGGCTGGATTTTAGATAGGGGAAGGAGAAGCCCTCACGCTCTTTGGAGATCTCCTGGGGGAAGGGGACAAGATGTACAGAGATCTGAAAGCTTTGGGAACACCAACTTGAGGTGCTTCACAGACACGGCTCAGCAAAGCCCTCTGACACCGAGGGCCTCTCACATGCCTCCAGCTCAGCACCCAAATGTCCCTGCCAAGTAGTTCATGGGTCCTTTTTCCCCCCCTCCAGCTCAGAGAGGCTGCAAAACTATTTGCAAAGAGACCTGACTGAGACCTCATGAAGTCCCTGCATAGGTAAGTGTGGCTCAATTTTCATTTTTCTGCAGAGAACAGAAGAGTTATTGTAAGGATAAAATACTTACTTTAATGCTAAAGGGGTATTTTAGTAAAATCAAGACTTTATCCCTCTAGCCTTATTACAGGCTTCCCTTGTCTTGTTTGCCCTCCACAAAGCAGAGCTGCAGGATATCCTGATCTCTTGTAGGACAGAACAGCTTTCTGCCTTCAGACAGCACCATTTTAGAGCCATCTTTCATGATGGCTGAGGAAGCTGGAGACATCAGCTTTTGGAGAGGCCGGGAGCACTGGAGGCTTTGGCCAAGTGTCTGACTCACAGATCACTGTGTCCTGAGTTTAACCACCTCCCTCCTGCCATGTGTGCGTGGGTGGGAAAGGCGCTGTGCGGAAGAGCTGCTCTCCAGGCAGAGCCACGGTGAGCAGCTAAACTGCACAGGCAACCAGGGCCAGTTCTGGCACAGGACTGCCCCTGCCTGGAGACCTCAGGGCTTTGGTCTGGATCAATGAGGAACCATGGCCTTTGCCTCTACACTGGCAGAAAGGCGAGGCAGAAAAGTGACAGCTGAAAACGCTTCACTTCTTTGTAGTCCTGTTGCACACAGTCTCCTTTATTTCACTCTCACAGGCGCTCTGTCTCCTTCAGAAGGGATCTCTGTGCCTTGAGCTATGTTAGCCTTCTGCTATAACAGTATCCCACCTGGTCATTAATAGTGAATGGACACATAGTGGGGAGGCCCCTCTCCCCACCTAAGGGGTCTGCAAGGCTGAGGTGGGCGACAAGTGCCTATTTTGTCATCCTCAGTGCACTATCAATTGTTGTGATTCTCTCACAAATCTTGTAACATTTGATATTTTCCTTAAAGCTGCACTTCCAGCTGCGAAACGCTCAAATTCAGACTAATGCATTTTCTGGATGTTGAAGACAATTTTTGAACACTGACAGTCCAGAAAACTAATGGAAAGAGCAAATTGGGAGCTGAGTCATTACATTTGAATACTTGTGTCTGCCCATCCTGTTCTTCCTTGACCGTTCTCTCTCTGCAAGAGCAGGACCATGATCTTGTAGGAGCAAGGCCTTACAAGGATTTCTGTTGAAATTTCCTTCTCTTGGTATTTGTATTGTTGAGTGATGTATCTCTTTCCCCATGAGATGCACACAAAGAAAAAAACAACAGGGAACCCTGAGCAGTGGTTTTGGGTCCTCTGAACAGATTTTGAGGGCACTGCTTTGCACCATCCTCCCTGCATTAGGGTCTATGCTCCTACCTAATGCCTCAGGTGCTCAGCAGAAAAGTGCATGGCCTTCTCTGCTGCTCCTGTACTCAGATCTCAGGTGACCTGGCTGTTACCCATATAATTGCAAAAGTATATGGAGTTATCCACACAGAGCCCTGCAAAAATGGTGGTCTTGCAGGAGGACCTGAGTTCTCTGCTTGTGAGTACCTCTTCCCACCCTGAGCAACTGAACCAAATGTAATATTATGGCAAACAAATGACTTGCAATGACTCTTTCAAATGTGCAAATTATAGTCAGCTTATTTGCACTCTCACATCTGTTTATCAGATAGATCAGATTTTAACGCAGTAGAAAGGTCACCTCATGTGCCCGCCCAGGCAGAGCCATGGTCTGTCTTATCCCACACATTGATATTTCTGAAGTTGCTCCTGGTGCACTGTGTATTTCTCCTTCAATACCCCAACAACTATTATAGCTGAGCAAATTGTTCCCAAATGTACAAAAATTCAGGTGCTCCGCTCTCTAAGCTAACTCTGCCTGAAAGGAGCTTATTTAAGGCCACAGAAACCTCTCAAGAAAGGAGAATTATGCTAGCTATATCATATGCAGAATAAAGTTTGAAACTGCACTGCTGCTCTGCCATAGACCCAGTCCCAACTTTTTTCACGGCCATGCCGAGCAGGCAGTTCCTGTGGTGCCACCCACTTGTGCAAGGCAGCATTTTACTCCACTCAAATGTTTGCTAAATAAAACCAGAATATAAAAAAAAAATGTCCCATTTGCAACAAAAGCTCTTATAAAAACACCACCTCTTCCTTGTTTGCGTGCTCACGGTTTGCACATCGCATGCGGAGGAAATTTCAGTGTTTGTCACAGTCGCTACCCAAACGTGCCCTGTAGCTTGGGTCCCTGGGCACACCACCCGGGGGGAAGGTTTCCCAACAGCTGCAGGGAGCCCAGCTCTTCAGCTCTCCTACTGCAACTATCCTGGGACTTCAGCCAGGGAAAGCCCAGGCCGCAGGAAGGCTGGGGGGAGCAGCCCTCACTGGGTGCTCCAGCTGCAGGACCGCGCCTGCTGCCCGGGGGATGCTGCAGCCCCCTGGCTCTGGCAGCCAGAAACCTCCATTTAGAGCACTCATGCAGACCCCTGCCACCAAAAAAAATAGCTGACCCGAGGAGGTAAGCGCAACGAGCTCTCAGGCATTTCCAAACATGCTGTTACCCCCAAAAACAGAGGAGCTTGTGCTGATGAAACTTGGCATAACTAGGAGACACGAATCACAGGTTAGTCTAATCCATATCTTCTGAAATTCAGAAAATCAAAGAGAAATCATGCAGCTTATCAGTTGCTCTGCTGCACAGCAGCAGTGGAGTACCATGCTGCTACTGCTGCCGTCACTTCAGTGTAGCCAGTGAACTCAACTGAGTTGCACCAGGGAAGAATTTGGTTCAACAGATCTGGACCTTTCTAGACTTCTGGCCCTGGCAGATGAGAGTCTGTGGCTCACACTACCCACCCCTGGAAAAAACTCTTGGAAAAAGGGCTGAACTAGCCAAAAGCTGAAAGGAATGGAAAAATATATATTCTCTTATAGCAGGTACTGTCTAAACATCATGTGCTTGAAATGAGTGAGCAGCTTGCCGGAGAGCCTGTGAGCAATAGCTGTGCAGCCCGCAGGGGCACAGGCTGGGATTTCAGAGGCTGCCTCTTCTATTCCTAGCTGGAGAACTGTCAGTAAATAGCTGCATGACCGCTATACAAGGAGAGGAAAACTCTGCCTACCTGGAAAGCGAGGTCATCAAAATTTCCTCCCCAAAGCCTCCGAAATGTGAGGAAAAAGACTTTGTGGAGTTGCTCGTATCAGGAAGGCTCCCGCATCCCCGGCTGGAAGGGTGAGCTCCCAGGCTCTGGGTGCTCGGGGGTGCGTGGGGAGGAGCGGCCAGGAGCAGCAGAGGCGTCTCCAGCCCAGTCCCTCTGTTCCCTCGCAGACTGGAACTGCCCTCTATATTCCTCCTCCTTCAAAATCAGGCAGAGCCCGTTTGTAGCAGCCCCAGACATCCACGAGGAGTCACTGTGGGTCTACCGGCACCTCGGGACGGTCCCCTCCCACCCGCCGTCCTCCCAGGGCAGATGCTGGGCTGCAGCGAGGTTGTCATCTTTGGAGCTAGACATTTTTGTTTTAAACAAGCTGGAAGAAGACTCATTTTTCCATTATGAGAGGCCCCTTTTCGTGGTTGGCATTGCTGCCCCACATATTTATACCATCAAATAGTGTTCCTCTTTCTATCGCCTCCCGTCCTCCTCCTCTTCCCATCCTAGTAATGTGTCCTGAGTGGAACAAATAAAACAAGAACATTTCAAAAAAGAGCAACGTGCACCTTAGCCTTTGCAAATATCCAAGTCTTGCTCAGAGTCATTCAAGTCTGAGTATTACCTCTTTCTATTGATTCATTTCTGGGTTTTGGTTTTTTTGTTGTTGTTGTTGGGTTGGGTTTTTTTGCGGATTGTTTTTTTTTTATTTTTAATTTCACAGGCAATTTTTAGCTCTGCTAAATGAAAAATAGGGGCAAATGTCCCAACAAAATATGGAGAGCAGCAATGACTTTCAGGAACATGGCCTGTTGTCCCTTGAGCTATGACTTTCTGTCTCCAGACTTTTGTGTAAATGGACAGTAGGAAGGGACCAGAATCAGGCCACAGCTGCCAGACGAGGTAATCGCAATGGGGAAACCCAATTTAATTCTCATTTCACTCTACTGACTCCCAAGTAGTGACAAAAGCAAAGGATTTGTCTCAGCAGATCTCAGAGTAAGCTGCTAACCCACAAGTCCTGATCTACAGGAACACGTTGCTCAGGCTGTTTGTGTTTGCGAAAAACATCTGAACTACCAGGTGAAAACCCAACTCTGTGTAGCTGCTAGCACTTAAAAGGGTACATTTCTGGAGTATCTTCTGTGTCAGCATCTTCACCAGGAGTACGCCGGTGGACTTGGCAGTGTTAGGTTTATGGATGGACTCGATGATCTTAAAGGTCTTTTCCAACCTAAATGATTCTATGATTTTATGATACTCAAGCAGCACTTGTAGGAACCACAGCCATAAGCTAGAATTTTATGTGCCTGCTTCCCCATTTGTCTCAAAGCACCGTGACAGAAGCAGGACTCCTTCTGGAGCAAGGGCACACTGAAGAATAAGCATACCTGAGAAACAAGAAATTTCTCAACGATTCCTTGGAAGAGCAAAGAAGGATTTTGTGGGACCATCCCTTTCCAGGGGCACTCCTGCAGCTCTAAATGGGATGGCTGCTTTTCCTCTGGAGCATCTTTAGTGAAGAGGAGGGGCCCAACTTCTGATGACAGTGATTTACCAGACAGTACACAAGATGTCTAAGCAAAGCATTCACCTTCCAGTAATCCAGTGAACACACCACATACCAGGCCATTTCTTTTGCCTACTTTGCTGCTGTGTACAAGCTCTGTTGCGTCCATGAGTACCCATCAACACTGCTTCTAATCCATGTTCAGTATGTCTATTTCTAGGTGAATCTGTCCCTGCAGGAGCTGTTTCTCCAGCAAGATGCCTTATCACAAACAACTGGACAGCACATCTGTCTCCTACATTGCTGGTGAGTCCCCAAAGCGTAGAAAGCAGGACAGCACAGGCTCACACCTCCATATCTCCCTCTTCCTCCTCACAGACTTGTGAACATTGTCTTTTGTCTGAAGTTTCTTGACCGAAGGACCTACAGACTTTTAACTTTCTGTGTACTTCTTGAACTTTCTCATGACAAATCAAAACCTTTTTCTGCAGTTTGACATGACATAATGCCTTGTCCCCATGAGGATTCTCATATATTTTACAAAACAGCCCCCTGTTGCGTCCTTTCCCTCAATAAAAAAGGCTAACTTGGTCTTTATCACCTACCTAGGCATTCATTTTTATGACATTTGTAGGAGTATTATCTTCACACCTCTGTCATAGATGGCCACATCTGATGAGTTCATTTCTTATGTTGGGGTGGTCTGACATATGGGCACACTGAAGTGGTAGCATGTCCTGTTTATGTAGAAATTTGGACAAAATAACCTCCAAACAAGATGCTGTTTTTTTCTGGATTTGTTGGGCTTTTTTGCAATCTTCTTCTATAACTGGCAGCATTAAAGGCCTGAGCTAGTTCTCTGTAATCGAGTTTTTGTTCTTGTGAATGGGATGAGAATGTAGGAAGCTCTAGAGGAAAATGGACATGGGGCAGGAACTTTCTGAGACAGTATCAAAATTTTATCTATCATCTTCTTTCTTCTTTGTAAGGGGAATCAAGATGGGCAAAGACATTTCTTTCTGTGTGCAGTGATCCTCTTTTATACATAGTGCTTGCTATAGATATATATGGAGGTCTGTCCAGGTGAAGAATCTCTCTCCTTCACTCATGGGAGCCTCATCTACTATCTCTGTCCTCCCTTTGGCTCCTCTTCCTAATCCTCAAATCGATTGCCTTTCTTTTTTTCTCCTTTCAGTGGAACTGCAAATCTCATGGAAAGTTTTTTTGCAGAGAATGAATGGACATGGATTAGTTGCTCATCCCCTATGTATCTGACCCGCATACTATTATTGCTGCTCACAGAACACACTATATACTGAAGAGATATTTAGTATTCAATTACATTTAAAATAGAGCAGAAATGGAGGAAGATGAAGAGTAGAAAGAAAGAAGGAAAAAACTGCTTGATTTTCTGCTCTCCTCTATGACTCTGTATAAAGCTTGAAGTAAGGGAGTCAGTGAGGCACGGATGGCTACTATATCATTTACATCCCCTTGTAGACTTAAATGTGATTTATGGTATGTTTAGTTGTTACTTTGTAAACTGTGTAGCTGCTCCTTCTTTTTAATATCTGACTTGTAGCCCCCAATAAAATGCAATCTCCTAGTTTTAAATCACATACATACCTCTGAAACAGCTTTATGGGACTGCTGTGATTCTCTGGAAAACAGCTACTGTAGTTTCTTTGTGTCTGTCTGCAATTGCATCCACACTTCATGCAATTCTGAGATTATACAGTGGTCTCCAAGGGTCTTGTTTTCTAAACATGTGAAGAGAACCAAAAATGAGGCCAAGATTGTTAAGTGCTTAGTGAAAACAATGAGTGCTGGTTTTCAAATATTTGTAAGTATGCGGTTGATAATCTCAGCATTTTCACTGACGACAAACAGGAGGATGGATTTTTATGCCCTTTTGTAGTTGCCATATTCTGAAATTCTTGCTTCCTAACTCAGTTCGTACAATGCATTTGTATTCCTCCCCCGCAACAGGCAAACCCCTGCTCCTCTGAGGTTCAGGGTTGTAATTCTGCTGTTTGCCTTGCTGACTTCTCTCAGCACCTTAAATGCCACAGTCTTGTAGTCCCTGCAGACAAGGCTGCCTCTAGCCTTCTCATTTTCAACCAGTTCTTCCCTGTGCTTGAGTAGCAGGTCCAAAAGAGCATCTCCCCTAGTCAGTTCATTCATCACCTCCATCACAAAATTGCCTTCAAACCATTCCAGAAACCTCTTGTGGTGGTCTTGCCCAGCCACACTGCTCTCTTAGCAGATAGCGAGGTGGTTAAATCCACTCATGAGTACCCAGGCCTGTGGCTGTAAGGATTCCTCCAAGTGGCTAAGAAAAACTTCATCCACCTCCTCTTCTTCATCAGGTGGTCTGCAGCAGAACCCTCCTACAACATCGCCTGTGCTGGTCCACCCTCTGATCCTCACTGCCCTTTGTGCAGACACTGGGTGCAGGTTCAGCTGGCTCTGAGGCACCCCTGGCAGGTCTTGCTCATCCTCACTGGTGCCCAGGAAAAGACATATATTAAAGAAACAAAAGAATAAAACCCATTTATTTATCTAGATTAACCCAGGTCATGTACGTGAGCAACAGCCCCCACTGTGTCTGAAATTCTTGAATTGTGGTAAAATGAGAAACAAAGGGGAATCTTTCTGAAGAAAAAAGCAAACGTTCATTTGATGCCATATTTTAGCAGCATTTCCTGGGATTTATGCCATTAAAGCCAACTGCTCCAGGATGTTTAGAGAGTCACCATGAACACAGAAGTGCAATCTGAGGCTTTGCATACTTTTTCCTATTTTAATATTCTGGTGTTAACTTTTAAGTCCCCTACGCTATTGCAGTTCTTATTTACTTAGCATCCTGCTTTTATATACAGCATTTGCGTGCTCGTAAATTGTTGTTTGCTAACACATAAGGAATTACTGTTTGGAATTTCTAGAATTTTATATTAAACAGCCCCAAGGATTTCCTAACCTACAGCATTATTTAAGCCTTGCCAGATGCAGGCCCATATCTGTGACCTTGTATTTTTTCACTAGAGCTTGAGAGCCTTAGAGGATGATGACATCCCAGGGACTCTATGTTGTTTAGATACAGCGGTGGGAAAATGAGCAGCCAGAAGTGGAGGTGGCAGTCCCCCACCTTCCAGCTGGTCCCATACTGCACAGACTCCAGGGAAGCTTACAGGAGCCACCCTTAAGGCCAGCAGCGGGGCATTAGCGTGATGCAGCTTGCTTTTGTCGGTGGGGCACGTTTCAGCTCTGTTCTGCACAGCAGAGATTTCATTGTGAGAGACCGCCCAAGGGAATGGTGTGCTCCAGGCTCTCTGCCCAGCAGCAGGTTACTTCTTGCTAAGGCTTTGCTCCCACAGCCAGCCATGAGCCTGCTTCCCCACCATTTCTAATAATCCCCCTGAAGCATTCGTTTAGACTTCATTAGTGCAGAGACCCTTGCTCCGAGTTTTATTCCCCTCTGCTCAAGATCTCCCTTCCCAAAATCAGTTTGAGTACGCTGGCTTGAAAAAATGGCAAGGATGCTCTGGGGCTCCTGTGCCAAGCTGCTCTTGCTGCACAATTTCTTTGGGTTCTTGAAGTCTGCCCTTTTGAAATTGAGGCCATACTTATGAACTTGTTGATATTTCACCTTCAGTTGCTCAGTCCAGGCTTTGTGTCTAGAGTCAGCTTTTCTACAGTATCTGATGGCTCACCACTTCTGGAGCTGCTCCCTTCTGACAGGGAGAAAGCCCAGGGCTTCCAGCTGAACATTTCTGGGTCTCCTCGCCACTGTGCAGTGGGTGGAAGAGCCAGCTCAGGCATTTCAATACCAGGGGAAGTGAGGGTGCCCAGGGTGCTCCCAGAGGTGCCAGGTAGCAACAACATAAGATCATATGTGAACGCAGCAAGCAAAAATAGGTGGACAGAGGGCAGAGAGAGTGGGGAAATGACAGTCTGAAACCCTCTCTCCCAGAATACTTCCCCTTTTACCAGTTTCACAATTCTTGTTTTTTGATGCTTTCGTCTCTTGCAGCACATTTTTTTCCATGCAGCCAGTCAAGATGGTTGAGTCCCAAAACTCGTTGACTCATTTGGGAAGAGCCTTCGCATAGTGAAGCAATCGCATTCCAGCTCCCTGGCAAGGCAGGACCTCAGAGACGCAGCTGATGCCTCCGTGGTCCACAGTACATGCTGGGTAATCCTGAGCTATCTTTGTGGAGATGTCAAATGATCTTTAGTTTCATAGCCTAGGGTAGCGAAAGAGTTAAAACACACAGTTTGTGTCTTTGAGGCTTCGTGGTGAAATACAGTGAGAGCAGAATGACCCAGCTGCATTTGTTTTATTTTCTTGTCACCAGAGAAACGAGAAGGAAAAACTTGCAGTGGTGTTTCCATGAAATTAAGAGAAAAAACCCACATAGTTTATAGAGGAAACCTCATTCCCCTCCCCAGCCTTTTACCAGTGATGGTTCAAAAAAATGTACATTTTTGAACTTAGTCACATCCCGCCCCACCCACGGTCCTTAACGCCATGTACAGACCTAAGAAAGAGATTTCAGTTTCCTTCTTCTGCCGATGAACTTCTATCTAAACATTTGCTTTTTTCACTGCTGGAGCCTGGAGGTACTGCCTCCCCATGAAATGACTATTCTGGCTAAGGTTACAAATAAAATATAGACTTTCTCTGTTAGATTTCAGCTAACTGTATGAATAATATTCCCTCAAGACATACTTATTATATTGAACCATAAATCTGCTGGGGGACACTTTTGCAATGACTAATGGGTATAAATAGAAAGGAAAGGAATTAATTAGTGCCTTTATCCTGGGAAAAGAGGGGGCTGAAAGGGATCAGATAGGGGAAAAAAAAGCCTTTCCTCTGAACATGGGGATACAGCAGAGTGGGCTGCTGGGCTGAGAGGTGGCTGGCCCCAGTTCAAGTGACTTCCCTCAGGAGTCTGGTGGCCTGGCAAGGACACATTAGGGCTCAGCAATTCAGCTGATTTATTTGAAATGTTAATCTTGTCTTTAATCCCAGCTTTGTCTCTCTGTAACCACACTGTTCTCCTGTCCTCGGGTCTCAAACAAATGTTTCCAACATCAACCCTTGTGTGGAGCTCAATCCTGAATCCTTAGGACAGATTATGTGTAATTCCCATTTCCACAGGACCAGTAAAAAGGAATTATAAAGGAAATATGAAAAAAAAAACTTGAAGCCAATGAGAGGCTTTTTACTGGCTTTAGAGAGCTGTGATTCAGGTCCTAAATGAAAACCTGTGACTTCAGGGTTGCAACTTGTAACTAAAGATGCTCACCAAGAGAAAGCATTAAGTTTAGCTTCTTGAAAAAACCTAATCCTCACAGCCCCCCAGAAGGTGAGGGGGCTCTGAGAAATGAGCTTGTCTGTCCTCACTTGGGATGCTTTAGCACAGGGTGCAATTGTGCAGCAGTCAAATGTGAGTCCAGGTCAATACTGAAGGCAACAGGTAAGGTCTGCCAGCATAGCACCACGCTGGTACACCAGAAGCAGTACCTCTAACGCCTCCTGAAAGAGGCTTGCCTTACCTTCCAGGAGCACAAAGCTGCTAAAAAGTCTTCTCTTGAGTCTCTCCCTAACTACACAGTAAGCTTTTAATTTTTATCTCATAGAGGTTAAAGGAAAATATAATCCCTCCCTCCCCAAATGACAGGACCTTTTGGATGCAGGCAGCGAGGAGGCCAACAAGGGTCTAGAAGAGGATCTGATTGATGCTTGCACGAATCAGTGGACTGACGGGCAAAAGACACTGCACAGGTAAACAACAACAATGAGTAAGACTGAACAGTAATATCTTCTGGAGTTTCTGCAGTGGTAAGGAACTGTATCCAGCTACTCACTAACAACATTGCCCGCAAACTCTCTGGAAGATGAGTGCAGTCCTGGAGCAAGGGTTTCCATCGTGATCCCTTTTGCAACCTGAATATGGGGCCAAATTTGTTACAGGTTAAACTAATAATAATTTGCAAAAACTTTGCAAAAATTTGCAATCGTAATAACTTGCAAAAACAAAATTTTGCAGCTAATTCAAGTCTTGCTTACAGTGTATGCCACAGGCATACAGATGTGCCTCTGAACTGGGGCAATAGAGAACTCTGAAATCTGTGCCCACCTCAGCCACCAAGTTACGAAGCAAAAGCCCAGCATGTCTTGAGCCCTCCTTGGGCTGACTTTATGTGCTGAGCTCTCCCAGGACTTGCTTTCCTCTGCTGGGGTAGAGGCTGCAGGGAGCTGCCCTGCTCTCCAGACATCCCTGTCCCAGGGAGCACGGTGGGCAGCCACCCAGCAGCTGTTCTTTGGGTTGCAGAGCTTTTCCACTGCTCAATAGCTGCTGCTTTTCACGTATTTGATGTGAATCCAGGGAACCCTGTGCAGCACTTCGGCCCAGCTCCCTAGGTCACGTACAGCAGAGCATTGCTTGTCTGCTTTTGGCACAACACTTAATACCTCGCCTTTCCTTTCACACAGGCTCGAATTTTTGCTCTAACACAAAACATTAGAGGCCCTCGTTTCATTTGTAGCTATAGATTGATGCTCAAGAAATGTATACTTCTGTAATGAAGTGTCTTCCTGGCCAAATACAACATTGCAACAAAATTCCCCTCTACCGTCAGGCAAACCTGCTACTACTGACATGGAAAATGGTATTTCACTGAGTGTCATAAAAATCTGAACAGGAGTTTTATGCATGTAAGAAGTGTAATATAATTAGATACATAATCAGTGTTAAGAAAAAGATTCTTACCTGAGTTTGTTTCAAAGGTCCTCCTACAAAGTAAAACAAAAAAACCCCACCCCAAAACCAAAAAATACGCTGCATTATTAACTTGTATTCCTCTGGGACAAAACAAACAAATAGTCTGCAGAGCAAGTTAGCAATACAGAGTTACAGAAGGAGAGCAATATTCTGTCCTTCCTTGGATTCTTCTTTGATGGCACCTTAAATCAGCCCAAGAGATCAGGGTCACAAGGAAGTTAAAATGTTTTTCCAAGGATGTGACATACCATTTTACCAGGGTAACTGAACTCTTCATTTGAGCATTAATGTGACCCCAACCTCCAACATCAAATGAAATTATTTTGATCACATGCACACAATAAATAACATCTTATGTTTATACTACTTTTCCTTAAGACTGCCAGTGGAACTTGAATGCTTATCTCCAGTCCAGAGGCTTGAGATTTTCCAGCGTCAGTGTGTCATAAACAAAATTAACAGTGGGGAGGTAACAGTGCAGGCATGCACTCACTGTCTTTTACATACAGTTCTTCGCCCTCCCTTCTGTCTCTCATCCATCCAGACTCTGATAGCCTCCATCTACAAAAAAAAAAAGTATAAAGGGAGAAGCAGAAATGAGCAAGAAATCACGCATTATTTGTTTCTTTTATAATTATCTTCTTGGGCACAGAAACCAGATTTTCGTTTTACATTGAGATTTCCCCTGCATCACTCTGGCAGTCTAAAGGGTCCTGAAATGGTTGACAATACCTACCCAAGTGCCTTTTCACACAACAGCATAACTAGTATAACCACATTAAAAATGTGCCCTGCCATGAAGTCACAAAGTAAATTGTTTGTGCCTGTCCTAAAATCATGGTAGCAATTGCGGCAGGCTCACCAGTCTGCTCACAGGAGAAGCTTCAAGGCTCAACAGCTGAAAGACGTACGAGATCAGGCAAATGTGAGCATTGTTAAAAGCTCATATTTGCACACCTCACTGCCGCGTGAAGGAATAATCGACGTCCTGTCTGCTTAACATATCTCTGTCAGACACGAAAAAATAAAAGGTGCATCTGTGATCAAGATACCATCTAGCATAGCCCACCCTCAGGGAGGCACAAGGACAAGCACAGTGAGGAAGGGTGTTGGGTGCTGGAAAAGGGAAATGGGGAAGGAAGGACTTACAGGAGCTTCTGGAAGCCCTGCGGGGAAATCAGCCTCCCACATCCCTTCTGGGGAATCCAGATAATTGAAGGCTGTAGGAGTGCTTGATAGAAAACCTCAGACCAGGGACGATTAAGTTCTCCAGGCCTCTCATCAAGAACACATGGATCCCATTGAGAGACCACAGCTTGGCTGGTGGTGAACAGCCATCTCCTTGGGGCAGGACTGGGGGCTGACAGCATCTGGCAACAAGAGACAGCAGGCAGCAGTTGGTTTTGGCAAAGCCTCTGTTGTGTTTCAAATGTGAGCAGACAGCAAGCTTGCCTCTGGGCTGGGGTTTTGCTCTTGAAACCTTTGGGAAGAGGCAGGGGAGCATGGAAGGTGCCAGGTCTACATTTGCCCCTCTGCAGCCTTGGTTGTAGATGCTGCAGCCACCACAGAAACCCCTGTGGGCTCCCTGCCCGCCAGCGGCGAGAGCAAGGGCTGGCGCTGGCCACTAGGGAGCACACCAGAGAGGACCTGAACCAGAAATGCCAGTAAAGAGTACAGCCTGGGTTTGCTGCCTCTGAGCTGCTGATATCCATGAGCAGTACCAGCCCCAGTTTTAATAGCATCATGATGACTTAAGAGTCCTGCTTTCAGGGGAAAACGTTTCCAGAACTGGGAGCTGCTTTCATGCAGCCCAAAGTCCACATTTCAGGGGAACACATATTCAAGAGCTGTCATTTGAATATACATTCATTACAAAGTCTTTTAACATCTTCACAGCCTTAACATATACATGCTGTAAACTCTGTCTTTCCTCTCAGACAATTGGGATGGATGTGATAACGCTGTGTCTGTGCACTCAGTAAACAAGCCCCCTCACCCTATAAAAGACCAAAATTAAGAAGGTTACAAGTTCAAACACATATACGTGACAATCTTCACCCCTTCCCCCTATGGAGCAGGATACAAGGTTTACACTGTAATAACCTCCATCCCTTGCCTGTGCAGAACAGACATCCCAGAACACAATGGCCACTTGAATATCCACCTGTTGCAGACTCCACGCGCTGTGCCTCCATGGGGGTATCCCCTTTGCGGGAACAGGAGGATTGATCCACTGCTCCACAGATGCCTTCACTAGTCCCTCCCAAAGACTTTCTCCCCTGCACAGGACACCGTGGGCCCCAGCAGCCTGCTCTCATGAGCCATCAGCTGCATTCCACCAGCTCTGGTGTCCCAGCACCATCATAACAGCTGCAGGAGCATCTCCTGCTTTCCTTGTTGGAACATTTAGTTGGGGTCCCCCACTGGGGTGGTCACTGCCCCCTCTCTGCCTGCTGCTGTAGCAGCTCTGGGGGCAGCTTCAGTGCTAACTCCCAACCAGGAGCCCCCACTAGTGCCTCTGTTAGAAGCTCATTGCACCCCCTAAGGCCACTGCTTGGACTCTCCAACCCTGCCAAGCAGCCCCAGCTGGCTGGGGTGAGCCCCGGGCACCCCCACAGTGCACATGTTTTCCTGGGGTCAGGCACTCAGCACAGTCCCACTGCAGCTCCCGGGCTGGTACCTCTGGATCCTGCACATGGTGATGGTCCCAGCTCCAGGCCACTGGGGCAGGGGCTTGGAGCAGGACCCATTCTAGGTCTGCCCACCTGGGAAGAGCACTATGGGGTCCCCCCTAACCTTACGTTTCTCTCCCATTCTTCACCCTTCCCAGGCAAAGAAAGGACTGGGTAGGACTCGAGCTCTTGAGAATGGGATAACGCACATACTATCTGCATCCTGAGACATGGGGTGAGGGATGCTACGCCATGATGTGATGATTTTAAATGGTTCCCATCTTCTTTTCTTGAAGCCTTGTCATAACACAGGCCAAAAAGCCAAGAGCTGTAGACAGGACTTCATCAGCAGGGCCAGGCAATAACACTACATTTGTTCTTCCCACGGTGGCTCCCGGTTCATAGGAGTTGAATGCTTTGATTGTACAGGAATCGGCTCTGGCAAAGATTAGGATTTTTTGGCTGGAAAAATCAATGCTCTGTTTTCAAAAGGTTTCTCCAGAAATCACATGTTTCTACAGAATACCCAGAACCGAGCCAAACGTTTGAAAAGAAACAATTCAGACACGGAGAGGTTATCCATAACCCGATGAAGAGGTGGCTGCCAGGTCAGGGCTCCAGTCTTTGCACCCTTTCTGCCTTGCCAGGGGCCAGGAGGGGAGGCCTGCTCCACCTGCAGCCACCTCTGGCCGGTCAGTCCAGGTTTCACTGAGGCACACACTTAATTTCCACAAAATTACATGGAGTGAGAGCAAAAAACATGGGGTTTTCAGTGTCTTGCTGAAATCTGGCCTTAAATGAAAGATCAGTTATTTTTCCAATCCAGTGGCCTGGGTGAGGAATTTTTTTTTCCCAATTGTTCTCAGCCCACTGCTCCATGTTATCCACGAGCAGGAGACGGGGAGCTGGCAAGGCAGACAAGGTGCGAGAGCAAGACAGGGTCTATGCCGCATCCTAGTGCTGTTTCCCCAGAGGATCCAGCTCCAGCCATCACAATAAGCTCACAGCAGGCACATCCCTTTTCCAGTTCAGGTCATGACTCTTTTTTATCTGCCCTAAAGCTCTTTATAAGCCGGGAATGCTTTTTTCCATAGGCTTGCTGGAGCACACTGTATCGTAAACCTGTACATCCGTAATGCATGGAGGAAACCTGGACCCCACATATTTTTCTGTGTAACTGGATCCTCTCTTCCTGGAGGACAGCAAGGAGCATTCAGGAGCCACGGCTCCTCTTCCCAGAGCCGTAGCTTTCCAGCCTGTGGCATGGGCACAGCCTCAAGGGTCTCCAGCACCACCTTCTCACACGGCTGCCCCTTCTCCAGTGCCCCTGGCAGGACCAGGCACAGCATCCAGCTGCTAGCAGGGAAAACCAGGTCAAATGGCTGCAACTTTCTCCTTCACAGCATATCTGAGCCCTGGGCAAGGAAAATATTGACAACCACAATGACGTCTATGCTTCTGCCACGAGACAGGCACAGCACCCACTTCTGGCCAAAATGATCCCTAATGAATCCCTGGAGCATCCTGGGTGGTGTGCTCCTGTAAGAGATACTTGAAATGCAAGGTATGAATACACATAGATGGTTTCTTCCGATGTAAACCTATGGCCTCCCCTTTTGGAGACTTTCCATCTGTTTGGTGATTGGAGGCAAAGGGAAATAAAAATTCCAGCCATAAATGGAAACATTTGCAAAGGAACGGGGTAAGACCAGCTGCCAAGTAACAGTTACTGCAGTATGACTAGGCAGCAAAATCAGCACAAGATACCGTATTTTCTGTAAGCTGCTGCTCTTTCACACAGACAAAAACCATGCAGCTCCCCACACCGCTCCTCCGCTGTCCCCAGCTAGAGCTTGATGACCAGAAACACGAAGACACCAGGAGCTAGTAAGCCTGGCTCTGGGTGCTCTGCAGCAGAGGTAGTCCCAAATCCAGCAGGATTACCTTGAAATAAGAAGTCAGGAACCATTTCAGAGTTTATAAACCTTACTCCCCACTTTCTGAGTCCCTTCTGAGCCTAAGTGATGCAGTAAAGAGGGGAGAAGATCCCTCTCTAATTTTCCTCTGCCTCATGTAATGCCTTGTGATTGCAGAATGCTTTCCTCTGAAACCCTGATTAGCCCAGGAACCTGCAGGGAGGCAGAGCAGACGACTTTCTGTTGCCTCTGGTGAAATAGGGACCAGCAGAATCATGGGTGAATGGTTGAGGCTGGCAGTCACCTCTGCAGATAATCCAGTCCACCCCCCCGGCTTGAGCAGGGTCAGCCAGAGCAGGCTGCCCAGGACAGTGTCCAGTTGGGTTTTGAGTCTCTCCACAGATGGGGACCACACAACATCTCTGGGCAATGGGTTCCAGTGTCTGACCACCCTCACAGTAAAAAACATGCTTCCTTGTGTTCAGGCGGAATTGCATGTGTTTCAGTTTGTGCCTGTTACCTCTTGTCCTGTCACTGCACACCACTTCTTCATTACTTCCCATCAGGTATTTATACACATGGATAAGATCTCCTGAGACTTCTCCAGCCTGAACAGTCCCAGCTCTCACAGCCTCTCCCTGTATGAGAGATGCTTCAATCCCTTTATCATCTTGATGGCCCTTTGTTGGACCTTCTCCAGTATGTCTCTCTCTCTCTTGTCCTGGGAAGCCCAACACTGGTCACAGCACTCCAGTGCTGAGCAAAGGGGAAGGATAACCTCCCTTGACCTGCCCAGCAGCATTCCTTCTAATGCAGCCCAAGACGTTTTTGGCCTTCTTGGCTGCGACGGTGCATTGCTGGCTCATGTTCAATTATAGAACTCATCACATCATGTTGGGCAACTTTAAAGCCAGAACTGGCATCTACTTTATGACATAGACCTAATTCTGGTAAAAACCACCCAGGCTGGGAAAGAAGATGAGCAAAAATATTCAGACAGAAAAATTATTTTCAATTCCTTACAATATCCTATTAACATCACTTGCTTACTAAATTTCTCCTAAAAAATCAGTAAAAACTATCAGGCTGCTATTGACTGAATGATTTTTTTTTTTTTTTACATATAAGACTATATTTCAAATGTTTTAATAGAATGAAAGGGACTTTTTGGACTGTTTTGATGCAAATTTCCTGGAAAAAATGTCCGAAGTAATAAATCTATTTTTACTAATGCAGCACATATGTCCTTTCCAGTGGCTAACAAGCAATCACTCATTGAAGTGCAATAAGAAAACAGTGTTTGTGGGTCAACTGAGTACTTCAGTTCCAATTTTGCAATTGCACAGTGAACACATGCTTCTACTTTGGCTATCAAAATCAATGGAGTGTAAAAAACCTGGAGACACAGTGGTCGCAGGCTTGATTCAACTATCTGAGCTTATGAAAAATTTCGCAAAAATACACGGTAACACTGTACAAGAGCTGAAGGGTAGTGTCTACTTTTGGGATTATAAGCAGCCATGCACTCCTGAAACAGCCACCATGACGCCCTTTATAGGTGGAGAGAAATTGGACTTGTATGGACTAGTTTGTCACCCTCTGATCTGTCTGGTAGGGTTCAGGTTAATTTTACTCCAGACATGCTTATTTCTTGTCCCTGCTATGAAGAGGTCTTAAATGATTAGCTTAGACGAAGGTGTCTTCACTGAAGATAACTCAAGCTATAGGCAATGAATACCACCCCAAAAGGCTTTTAAAAGAAGGCATCTGGCCTGGCAGTGATGTACAGGATTCAGCCAATATAGGCATCTCAGTAGGGTGCTCCCATGCTTCATGCACATTGGAAAGAGAGCAGAAAACATTATGCCAAGAAGTGTGTCTGAACAGGAGCTTGACTTTTTTGCACATCACTGCCTTTGTCTTGTGTCCCCTGTGCACTCAGGATGGTTTTCACAGAATGTCTTGCACACGGGAACCAAAGGAGAGAGGTTCAGTTCCCACATCTCCCACAGTTTTGATCTTGGGCAAACTCTTAATTTCTTTGTTTTGCAACACCCCACCAACAAAATAGCTCCCAAAATATTTTTGCTAGCTCTTGTCTTTACCTAACAACTCACCAGACATCACAAGCAACAAATTAATATTTGTTAATATTAATAGAATTAATATTTATTTAATGTTTAAATATTTACTATATTTAATATTTAATTAATTAATATATTTAGAAACATCTTTGCTAACCACCTTGTTTAAAGTATGTTCTGGCATTACCTGTAGATCAGGCACAAGATGGTCAAAAACTGATCTTCTGATTTCAAAGCAGAAGCGTTTGTATTGTGCGATGCCACCCTGTCCCCATACCATATGACCATGTCATATCTGTCTTTGTTATGCAGGCCAGACACTGCTGTGTTATAGTTTCTCACACCAAATTACCTTCTCGTGTGAACTCCATTCCCTACACCAAAGAGGATACAGAAAAGCTTCACGGACAGCATGCTTTCTGCCTGTGGTGCTTGTGTGGCACCTGTCTAGCAGCCAGACTGAGTCTATGAGAACGCCCACACAGCAGCCTGTTGTCAACTGGATGAGACAGCTCCTGGGATGTGGCAATGCCTGTGTTCTGCGTAAAGAATGCCATGGTTGACTTACCATTCAGTCGCACAGCATCTACAGGCAGAGTATTTCTTGGCCATGTCTTGCCACATGCATGAGTGTCTTTCCAGGCCCTGCATAAAGCATACAACAACGTAAACCCAAGGGACGTTGAATTTGCAGGAAATCCCAAATCCCCTTGTGACTATGAAGAGTGGAGCCACTCAATTTGGGTTTGATAGCACTGAATTCCCAGCACTCAGCCGCTTGCAAATGAACCAGCAAGACAGAGAGCTTGCATAGCAAAGGGGACAGTGTGGGCTAGATGATGAGACATCAACTGAAACTGGAAACCACAGAGACCCTGAGATCCTTGGCCAGATCGCACAAGCTCAAAGCACACGTGGCCTCAGAGCAATATTGCCACCTTTGCATGCAGCCCTCCTCCTGCACCATGGTGAGCACGTGGTTTTCCAACACCCAGCATGGGTCTTCCCGTGGGATGGGACCTGTGAGACTCAGGGATGTTGCAGAGGGAAATTTATGCAAGGCTAGTCTGCTCCTGCCTTGCTTGGCAAGGTAGTAAATGACACTTTCAGCATGACCCTGCTGCACCTTGGGGTCAGTGTTTGGGTTGCATCCTGGGGTGCTGTTGGGACGGCTGGTTTTGAGTGCAGTAGTCTGCCACATGTTCTCATTTCCCCCGCATACCAGACCCCTTTTGACACAGTTTTTAAAGGAGCTGCAGAGCTCCAGATGGGACTCATCCAGCCGCCCTTGGCTGCATCTTGTTAAGTACGTGCCCAGCGCTTTCATGCTAGGCTCTTGGAGCCAGAAAAAATTGCAGCCTGCTGCTCATGGCCTGAGCTTTATCCAGGACAGGGTTGCCCTAGAAAAGCAACACGCTGGTTTTACAAACTGTCTTTGAAAAATTTCAAGTACTTCAGGTCCCGTGGAAAATACCATATGTAACTGTGTTTAGCTCTTACATTAACCAAGACATAATTTTATATGCAGGGATAATTTTATCACCAAAGGTACTATCAGAAATCCAGAGCCCTCAGAAACATTCTGGGCTGAATTTCCTATTTATGTAGAAATAAGCACGACTCAGACAAAGGAGCAAATGCTTTGCAGCTCCTGAGGGTTTAGATTCTTGTAGGGCAAAAGAGGGATTTGCAGGGATTTCAGAAGCTATAGACAAGCACTTTGAGCTAATATCCATGTTTATGAAGGTTTGAACTGCTTTCTAGAACTAAGCCAGGAAAGAAGCACCAGCCAGGGTCTGACAGATACACCTTTTCTCCGTGCTTTCAGAGCAGTGAAATACTGTGGGATCTAGGTGCTGACCTTGCACGTATATTCCTGCACTGTTTGCTTTCTCTTAAGTCATGAAAAATGCTAACTGAGGGGTATGGGATTTTGTTGTTGGGGCAGAAGAGAGACAGACAAAAACTTTAGGGGCAACTTTAGGATCATGTTTAGGATCTTTAGGATCACATTACATCAGGTTTGTGCCATGTAGAAAAGCCTCCTTTCAAATCGGGGTGCTCCAGACCCACACTGTCTACAGCTTGTCCTTCCACTGCCTCTCCCTGTCAGCTGCCTCACGCCAGGACCAGGGCAGTAGCAGCACAGGCAAAGGGGGCTGCAGGCTCCTTTCTTGCCTGCAATATCTATTGCAAGACGTATCTTGAAACTGCTGGCTGATCTCCATGGGCAAGGACCTCCTGCTGCCAGGGCTAGCCAGTGTCTGCACTGGATATGTCTTGAACGCGGTACGAGGTCACGCAATCTGGGGCTAGGCATCTGACATCTGATTTGGTTCAGTCTGACTGCAAGAGATGCATTTGTGACATTGCAGAAATCCCTTTCTGGCTTACAGCAGCATCTGAGGTTTAATATACCAGTAGGGGTTAATTAGGAGGGAGTCCTAACACAAGAAAAGCTTGTTTCTGGAAAGCTGGAAGAACATCAAAGAGCCATTACCCACCCATGCAAAGGGCAAGGAGGTAATAACAACAAAACTACCTACTTCTAGTGATTTTCAGCTTGGCAGCCAACGGGGACCATCCTCAGCAAAAGGAAAAAATTAAGCGGTAGCAGGGATGAAGCTGAGATCATCCTAAGAAAGGACAGGCTCTTCCAGGAAGGAAGCTTGAAAGACAAAGTTTGGTAAGATGGAGGGCTTTGCCCTCCCACCAGAGATGCTGGATGAGGCCCAGGTAGGTAGCTGCCAATGCCTATCCCAGCCAGTCTATGAAACACATAAGTCTGCTTTTGTATTTCATTTCACATGTCCCTGAGGGGTCAGAGTACAAACTGGCTTGTTTAGGAAGGACAAGCCCTGGTAAGTCCCTGAAATTACTGTGAGGCTTTGGGGGTTCTCACATGCTGATGTAAAAACTGGTGTAGACGTGTCTATTTTGTTCCATTTCATGCAGAGTTTGTCATCTTTGCAGAGGCTTTTCGGGCCACTGGAAGTGATGCTTCATGCTGTAGCAGCCTGTGGTCCTTCCCTCGATGGGCGGGAGAGGGAGCATTGGGAGATACGGGTCATTGGAAAGCTGAAACATCAGGCTGGGCATTTTGAAACTAAGTGGTTCAGGAAGCACAAAGTCCACCGATGGCTGTTCATCCTCTGCTTCTGGGCTCCCCCATCCCTGTGTGCTGCTGCAACAGCCAGACTTGCTTGCACATCGTGATGCACATCTGAGGGATATGGGTACTGTACGGTCTGGCAGGCTGTCTGTTCTCCTCAGTTTGATTCTGCAGAAGGATGCTATTTATTTCCTTTTGTCAAGCATCTCCTGGCCTCATCTCTGTGACTGGGAGCTCTCCGAGGCCCATATTTTCCAGAATAACAGGTCAGATTTCAAATTTCAGCTTCAAAAATGATTTGCTGCTGGCTGGCATAAGTTGTTACTGAAGATGGCTAACTCTGAGCATGTTCTACTGATCCACACATAGACCAGAGGTTGCCTTCCACAAAATTTGTTTCAAAGCTGCCTGTATAGAGACAATTTGTGCCTTAATCCCTTCCTGGTCTCTAGGACAACTATGCAAAACAAATGTCTCAAGGTTCTCTTGCCAGAAGTCTAGTTTGGGTTATTAATCTGCTCCACTGGGGCTCAGAAAGGCTTTACCCTGTCCCTACAATACCGTTATGATGGGTAGAGGTCTCAAAAATTAAATAATTGTTGCGTAACTAACCCGTGGGCCAAGAGGAAAACAAAGGTTGGTCATGCAGACTGTTTGATAACATATGAAAACAACTCCAAACAGACCCAGGACCAAGGAGTAAGGGGACCCTCACTGCCATCAGACCCCTTAGCAGTTTGGAGAAGTTTTTCCAGATTGCTGCTGTCATGAACGTCTGCTACGAGGACCTTCTCCATAGGTACCATGGCTGGGAACAGGCCTCTGGACTTTTTGCCATAGCTCTACCTTTGGGTGCTCCCACAGGCTTCTGGCCCCATGAACAAGAACCATGTGTTCAGGTCATGAGAGAAAAAAGAAAACACAAATAAGGGACCTCAGTTGATAAATGACTCTGTAAGGGAAGGAGGAATGTGATCTCTGTGTCCACAGTGGAGACGACAAGAAGTAACAGGCTTAATGGCAGCAAGAGGTACTTAAGCTGGACAGTAGGACGTGCTCTCCAGAAGTAGCACCAGCTTCATTATTTGCAGCACTCTAAATAGCAGCAGTGATTTGCACTAAAACAGACCATTTCCAGATGTGGTAAAACCTCCATATTCAGAGCTCTTTAAGACTGGACAAACACCCATCTGACAGGGGAACAAATATGCAGCATGTGGGGTAAAACATACCTTTAATGTAGAAAATGGGTTTAATGACCTCTCCATGCCTTATTTCTCAGTGCTTCAGTGACTAAAGAAACTTAAGTTTGATGAGGCAGCATCTTTTATTTGGCCAACAGATTGTGAAAAAAAAAAAGTTTTTAGACAGAGGCTTAAGCTCGTGGCTATACCAGGACTGCTACAGCGCATACTCTGTGCAGTCATATCAGATGATGTTGTAAAAATAGATGGCCCCCGAAGTTCCTTGCATGATTTTTCCCTACTAGAAAACTCATCTCATTTCAAGAAACAGTTTATCTCCCAAGACCTTTGGAGTCACCCAGAACAAAGTGCCAAAATGAAAAGTGAAGAAAAAATAACAAAAAAATTTCTCCAGAAGCATGGTGTAAGGGGTAGGATGTGTCTGCATTGCCTCCATCTTCTTCTATTTCATTCTGTTTTCCCTTTTAATATACTACCATCAAGCAGAGATACCCCAGCTGTGTGTTCATTTGGTTCAGCAGCTTGGATGTTCAACTCCAGCATTTTCACAGAGATGACAAAGCTGAGAAGTGTTTCCTGTGAGTGTCTGCAGCAATGGATGGGATTGGGAGTGCTCCTCTCCTGAGACAGCGGGCAGGTGGAAGGGCTGCAGCAATCTTTCATGGGGATAAGTCACCCCACACATTCCCAGTCCTCACTGGAAAGGCTGTGTCATTGTCTCAGGGTGCTCCTGTGAGCACCTCTGTAGTTTCCATGTCTGACAGGGATGACCATGTGTGTCAAAAACTATTTAAATGAAACAAGAAAAACAAAAAACCAGAAATTAAACAGCATTGACTGCTCAGTTCAGAAGTATATCAACAGTCCTCTCAACTTCTTGGTGAGTTAACTGCCGGGCCACCTAGCTGCATCTTCCCTCCTGCCATATGTCCTCCAGAGTTCCTCTGCTGCTACAGGTCCCAGGAGCTCTGCCACAGCCTGCCGGGGGCAATCCAGGAATTGGGCTGATGCAACACATACTTCCTGCAGAAAAACACGGAAAGCAATCACTGTGGGCCCAGCCTGATCTCCTGACAGACAGTGAAGAGAAATTTTGAGGGGAAGGACCCTGGGAGAGCATGCTTGTTGTGTGTGGGCTTAGCTACAGGCAACTAAAGAAGACGCTGTTAAGTGTAGGATCTAAAAGTCCATTGTTTGTGTAAGCCTAACCAGAATACAACAACTTATTTATTCTGATTGTTATCATAGAATCACAGAATCATAGAATGCTTTGGGATGGAAGGGATCTTTAAAGGTCATCTAGTCCATCCCCCCTGCAACTGGCAGGGACATCTACCACTACATCAGGTTGCTCAGAGCCCCATCCAGCCTGGCCTTGAATGTTTCCAAGGATGGGGCATCTACCACCTCTCTGGGCAACCATCCTCATTGTAAAAAATTTCTTCCTTATATCTAGTCTGAATCTACCCTCTTTTAGTTTTAAACCATTACCCCTTGTCCTATCTCTATTGGCCCTGCTAAAAAGTCTGTCCCCATCTTTCCTATACGCCCCCTTTAAGTATTGAAAGGCTGCAATAAGGTTTCCCCGCAGCCTTCTTTTCTCCAGGCTGAACAACCCCAGCTCTTTCAGCCTTTCCTCATAGCAGAGGTGCTCCATCCCTCTGATCATTTTTGTGGCCCTCCTCTGGACCCACTCCAACAGGTCCATGTCCTTCCTGTGCTGAGGACCCCAGAGCTCAACACAATACTCCAGGTGGGGTCTCACCAGAGCAGAGTAGAGGGGCAGAATCACCTCCCTCAACCTGCTGGCCACGCTTCTTTTTATGCAGCCCAGAATACGGTTGGCTTTCTTGGCTGTGATAGCACATTGCCGGCTCATGTCCAGCTTTTCATCTATCAGTACCCCCAAGTCCTTCTCCTCAGGGCTGCTCTCAATCCCTTCATCCCCCAGCCTGTACTGATACCTGGGATTGCCCCGACCCAGGTGCAGGACCTTGCACTTGACCTTGTGGAACCTCATGAGGTTCACACAGGCTCATTTCTCCAGCTTGTCCAGGTCCCTCTGGATGGCATCCCATCCCTCAGGCGTGTCAACTGCACCACTCAGCTTGGTGTCATCTGCAAACTTGCTGAGGGTGCACTCAATCCCTCTGTCTATGTCACTGATGAAGATATTGAACAGCATCTTGAACATCTTGAACATGATATTGAACATCTCATTGGTACCCATAGACTTATGTACGTTCAGGTTCCTCAGGTGGTCGCGAACCTGATCTTCTCTTACAGTGGGAGGACCTCTGCTCCCCTGATCCCCGTCAAATAGCCCATTGACTCGGGAGGCGTGAGGAGAGAGGTTGCCAGTGAAGACTGAGGCAAAGAAGTTGTTGAGTACCTCAGCCTTCTCCTCATCTGTTGTTATCAGCTTGCCGCTTCCATTCATCACTTTCTTTAACCTTCCTTTTCTGGTTGATGCACCTGTAGAAGCCCTTATTATTATTCTTTGCATCCCTCGCCAGGTTCAGCTCCAGCCGAGCCTTGGCCTTCCTGGTCCCATCCTTACATAACTGGGCAGTGTCCCTGTACTCTTCCCAAGATAGCAGTCCCTTCTTCCACTGCCTGTGGTTTCTCTTCTTGCCCTTTAGTTTGACCCACAGGTCATGGCTCAGCCATGCCAGCCTCTTCCCTTCCTTGCCTGATTTCCTGCACCTGGGGATTGAGAGCTCTTGTGCTCTATAGAAAGTGTCCTTGAAGACCTGCCAGCTCTGTTCTTCTCCCTTGTCCCTGAGGGCCATTTCCCAGGGGGTCCTGATGATTAACTCCTTGAAGAGCTGGAAGTTTGCTTTCCTAATATATAATTATATAATAATTATTATATTATTATCATTATTATATTTATATTTATATTTATTTTTATTTTTATTATAATTATAATTATTATATAATTATATAGGTACCTATAATCTAAATGACTTAATTATTGATAGGAATTAGCAAAATCTAAAATTGTTATATACATGTCTCCCAGAGCTACACCATGCTTTGGTGATGCTCCCCTGTCCTATGCAACATCATGGGAGGCCATCAACTTCTCAGATCCTTTACCTGGAGAAGTATGATGATGATGACAGTGTGTGTTGGGGGGAGGGTCTTGAGTTTGCTAAGAATTACTGCTGTGTGTCAACTCTGTATTTCTTAATGGGTTACAGTCTTTCCTCTGCTGTTTGCCCACAAGCCTACATACCCATGATTCTTTCTCCTTATACAATATGATTTCTTTCAAGGGGGAGATCCATGCAATTGGATAAAATAATGCAAAGCTTAAACTACAACACATTTGGGAATAATAGAGTTAAAACAAACCCCAAACCCCAGGATAACGAAAAGCATTTGAACATACAGTTATTCTGTCATTACAGCTAGGAAAGACTAGACAATTGACCTCTACTCCTTGGGAAAATCATAAGTACAAGAAAGGCTCTTAAATAATTTTGAAAATGTAATTCAAAATCATCCTAGAGCAGCTATTTATTGTTAATCAGCTTGAGGTCTAGCACTACCATTTTCAACAGCAATTTCGCTGGGCTACAGGGCTGCAAACTGGGGGAAGAGTTGCCCTGACAGCCCTGTGGTCTCCAGCAGTCCTGTGCTGTCCAGGGCAGTGCCTTTGAGGAACAGGGCTGCTCAGGGGTGTGGAGGTAGCACTCACGATGCTACCATGCCTATCCGTCGGTGGTGGGAGCAAGCACTGACCACAGTGCAGGGAAATGACTCAGATCTCAGAGCTGTACAGGTACACTACATGGTGCCAGGCAGGCCCTTGTGCCATACTGGATGTCCATGGAGAAATAATGACCAGCGCAATCAACTAATCTGCAGACCTGCTCCAGAGCTGCAGCCACAAAGCTGGGTAGGTCTGGACAGGTGAGCAGTGCCTGTGGGCACTGCTTCCCAAGCGCAAGCAGTCTTATGTTCTCATTTACAAGAGCTAACTGGGCAGGATATTTCTCTCTCACTTACTAGTTTACCTCTCTTACATCACTTTTTGCTCTGTCCTTTAAGGATTGCAGGCCCACAGTATTGTCCCAGCCTGCTGCCTTTTTGGTTTTTTGCATTGCTTGTAGGGTATGTGTTCTAGGAGTCCTACCACATTGCTAAAATGGCCTCAGTGATCCCCTCCTTCCCCAGTCATCACCTTTCCATGAAGGGCTGTGAATCAGCATTGCCTCAAATGAGGAGAATTTAGTCAGAGGAAAACAGAGAAATGTGGCCCAGATTCTGTCGTTGTTACATAAACCCCCTCACTGAACATCTGGAGAACATCTGAAGTTTAACAAAGCAGGCCTGCAGGCAGAGGCATTTTTGACCTTCCCTGTAATGAAAGCAGAAAAATAAAGACTGAAAAGAGGGAAGTAAATATAACCAGAAATGGAAGACAAAATGAGTCCAGCATATTGGGGCCAACTTTGGCCCAAACACCCAACAAGGGCTCTTGCAATCCTGCCTGGACAGTGCACAAGCATGGGGACAGACAAGGCAACACACCTAAACACAAGGCGTTGGGCACTGCTGAAAAATCCCTGCTGGTCCCTGTCTTCTGGGGAAGACAGCTCTTCACTAGGCTTTGTTTAAAACTGTGTTTCTTCTGGGCAAACTGGAATTTAAAGGGAATGTTTAGATTTTTCTCATGGGTAAAACTTACAAACACTCCAGGACTGAGGTGTGGAAACCAGCAACTTTTGCTGGTTTGGGATTTGCTTCCCCTTTCAGTAAAGGGAAAAAGCACGGGCATGGTTGGGGGGGAGAAAGCACAGAGAAGCAGGAAAAATCCCTCCTGCCACCTGCTTTTTTAGCAAAAAGCTGTAAACCAGCCCAAAGTCAGAGAGTACTTTATCCAGGTGTCTTTTGCATCCCTGCATTTGACATGGCCCAGCTGAGGTGTGAGAGGGGCATACCCCCACAAAGGTGCAGGAGCTGTGCAGCAGGGGCAGCCCCCTTTTCCAGCCCTCCCTTGCTGGCAGCAGCGCATCCCACCAGCCAGGCAGCCCTAGCAGTAGGTGTGTAACCCAGGAGCTTGTCTGTATCATGTTCCCTTCCTTTATGGATGATTCACGATGAGGACTGCAGCAGACCATTAAGAAATATTTCTTTAGCTGTAACAATAACTGCCTTTATTAGGGCAGACATGAAGGCATTTTTTCCTAACTTTCCATGGAGAGGAGAGTGGGACATCTGATACAAACTGCAGCCATCCGCAGAGCCTCCCCAGAGGTGCTCCTCAGACTTTCCAGCTGTGAGTGACGTGTCCTCAGTGCTGCAGGACAGCTCAGTTGAGATGCTTGGCCAGGAGAGAGCATGACTAAGAGGAGGACATGAGACAAGGGGGAAGCAAGGCAGTGTCTCTCCATTACAGAAACAGGACATGAATGTGGTCCACTGTCTGGGGAGCAAGTGACTGTGCGTGCACCCCCAGTGAAAGGTTGCAAAAAAGCCCCTGGGATGTACAGGTATGGCCTGGGAGCTTTCCCAGAGACAGGAGCTGTCTTAGGACATAAAACAAATGTTTGGGGAGCACTGAGCCCAGCAAAGCTGGATGAGATGTTTGATACCTCCACCACCAGCCCCGTCTGCAGAGCAGCATCCCCACTTGCCCAGGAAATGAGGTACTAAGGAGAGTTGCTGAACGTAAGCAGAAAGCAAATGCAGCTTACCTCTTCACCTGATGATCACCATCCCTGTGCACCTGGTCTTCTGGAAACAACACTACCTACCTGCATAGGGTTTTTTTTGCAACTAGAAGGCAAACAATAGCTGTGTAAGCATTTCCCCTCCTTTGAGAGCTCGGTGCTCTTCTCATAAAATTTTTATGCACTATTTAATAGATGAAGAGAATTCACAGTATTTCTCAAATCCATGGCATTCAATAATAGCCAGATTTGCAATGCAAAAGCAGTAGATCTCTCTTCTTCTACCCCTTACAGTTTTATGTGAGAAGTTCTGCTGGAGTCCTTCTAGATTCCAGCAGCCTCTATTTTACCAAGTGACTTTTTGAACATTCAGAGCCCTTGAAATTCAAGTCAGACAAACTTCCAACAAGACTGTGGAAAACAATTTATTTGATAATTTTCTGAAGTGGACAATTTTAGTAAAACACAGGCATAAAATAAAACTAACTCATACAAAGGGGTTTTGGATACAAAGTAAAGAGTTTGGGATGCCAATACCTGGCAATCACTGTTGCTTTCTCAGAAGCGCATGAATTCATAGCAAGAGCACCAATGGAAGCGCTGAAACAAAATCTCACCCAGCCAAACCACATCTTCAGTGTGGTCCTGGAAACAACTGTGTAAACAGCAAGGGCCCGCATCACCCATGTAGTGATAGCACCTTTGTCAGTATATCCGTAGGGTGTGAGTCAAAGACCTTGGCAGATAATGGCAGCCTTTCCCTTGACTTTGCTGGGCTGTGAATGAGGCCATAATTCAATATATAGTACAGTTAGTGGGTTTCCCTTGGGCCCAGGTGCCTAACTCCTAGATGGTCCTATAGAAACTACTCCCCGAGAGCCCACTGGGAATTAGACAGCTTGGCACTTTTGAAAAAAAAAAAAATAAAAAAAAAAATCCCACTAACTGGGCTCAGAGAGATTTTCCAGAATGGAGCTTGGACCATAACACAAGTCGTCAGGTTATTCATGAGGTTCCTGGTTTCACTGTAGGACTATGAGATCAGTTACTGAAGGAGTGCAGTTACGTAGCTTCTTCTAGACTTTCCCCCCTCCCCAATGGCTGCTGTCCATCTTTCATTTGGTCAGTGCCCAGCCTCCCTGCCCTGAATGGGAGTGTCAGTGCTGAGGGACGCTGCACCACCCATCTCCACCCCAGCCCTGGGAAGTCAGTGCCCCATCCCATGGCACTGGAAGCCAGAGATGCTTCCACTGGGCTTGGGTAATGCAGTCCAGCCCTCCCCTACCAAGCATGGGAGATATGAACCAAACCTGCCAGCCATGACAGCAATCCCCTCTCAAAGCTTGCTGAAGTGTTGACTCTTTCACTTGAAGCACAGCATTGGGTTAGGACCATTGTGAGCTGGGCAAGTGCTCAGCTGATGTATGACAGAAAGAAGCAAATGAACAAAAAAAACCTGTATCTGAAAAGAGCATAATCAGCCTTATGAGTCCAGGCTAGTCCTTAGTGGTACAAAATTTCTCATCCTGATTCTTTCATGGCAAAAAAAAGTGGGATGAGGTTGCTGTTGGTGTTCTGGTGGCTTATTGCTAGGTGTGCTTGTGCTTGCCTGCTGTGGGGAGGAAGAGGCAGTCAGGGGCAGGGAGGGAAGTTTGAGGCTAACAGAGAGTAGAGATGCAGATGATAAAGCAGGGGAGAAGGAAGGGGACTATGCACAACCATGCTCTGGCACTATGGCTATGTGCATAGACACAAATTCCTCAGGTTGGTCAAGAATATTGTTAATTTTTTGTTTTGTTAGTTTTCATTTTTAGGCAAGACAGAAACAGGCATGGCCTTGGCAGAAACCCACCCAGATGCTCAGTCAACAGCTATCTTCCTGGAGACAGTTTGGTAGAAGACACCACGCAGCAGAGAGGTATAGTCAGGCACACGGAAGAGGTGGCGCTCCCCATAGGCCACATCGTAATCTGCGCTCTTCCCCGTGACCAGGACACGGATGTTGGGCTCGTTGGCTTGGCTGCCCACTGCCAGCACATAGATCTCGATGCCAGCCTGCTGAGCTTCCTGCACAGCCCTCTCAATGGCCCTTGCAGTGATCCCTTGAGAGTTGCCATCAGAAAACACCAGCACCCTCTTCTTTGCCCCAGCACGGGATGACCGCTGGTACAGCTCTGTGACGTACCGCAGAGCGGCGTTGATGTCCGTGGCGTCGTTAATGAACTCCATGTTGTCGATGGCTTTGGCGATGACTGTGTAGTTGTACTGGAACTGGGCTTCCACTTTCTGCTGGTTCCTGCCGCTGTACTGCACCACTGAGACACGCACGGAGTCGTCGGCAGGCTTGCCGGCCTCCAGGAACCGCTCTGCCAGCCGCTTCACAAACTTCTTGGTGGTCTCAAAGTTCTTGCTCCCCACGCTGGTGGAGCTGTCCACCAGCAGCGTGATGTCTGCCAGTGTGGTGAAGGTGACTGCAAGGGGAAAGGCCCAGAGCTCGTTACGCTGAGTTTCTCCTCCTGCCTTTTCCATGGAAAGCTGGTGAAGTCACTGGCTGTCTTGCATGCTTCCTGCCTTGTCAGACTTGGGAAATCCCCACTCTCTGGGTATTTGCTAGCTTGGTTTCCCCTATCCCAGTGCTGTCCTTCACTTGTCCTTTTAGCCTTTCGTTCCTTCTTTTATTTGGTTTATGAGACACTGCATTCCCAGGTACTTATCTGGCTTAGATAATCTAGTGACTCTTGTTGCTTTAATACAGTGCTGTCCTTGCATGTCTGGGGAACCATTTCGTCTCCTGAGGCTGGCTTCTTTCTGTGATGAGTCTGAGGATTGTATACGCTTCTGACTTGGAGGTGTACCCCACTAAATTCCTCCCTGTACTCACTTTTCAAGCACCTTTCTCAAATATCCTTGCCACAGTGCTCATTTTTCCTTGTGCTCCCACCACCACAGAGCAACTGATCTCATTACCTGCCTCAGCTAAAGCCTGAGAGGGCTAAAATCTGGCACAGCTTCCTCTCTAGGTTTATGGTGCCAGAAAAGCAACTGTCTAGGCTTTTCCCCCAAGTGCTTTGGGCTGGCATGTGTGTGAGAGACCCTGTGAGTATGTGACAAGGCTTGCTCGCTTCTCCAGCCCAGGAGCCTCCCTGTTGCGAGAGGTCTCCAAGATACTCATTCCCACAAACTCCCTTTTCCCCCACCACAGCACCCACAACCCCTTCGTGTAGCATGAGAAGTCAGTACTCACTTGGGCAGGTGTAGTCCGGACATTTCTTCTCTGTTGAGAAAATTAGAAAGAATAACATCACCAGCTCACCCAGGAGAACTACTTCTCGTATAGCTTCCCACAGAGTCACAGAAGGGACAAACGCTCACCTTGGTCACAGCCACATTGTGCAAGGTGCTATGCAAAGGCTATAAATGTGCACCAGAAAGTGCAGAGGTGTGTGCTTGAAAAATGCTGTGGACAGAGATGTCCTGCAGCAGGAGAGGACCTGGACCCAGCTGCAAAGTGTTCTGAGACACAAGATGTCCTTGTCCCTTATTTAACTAAACCTTGAATGCCATTCTCTTCCCTTAACGCCTGCATAAGAGCATGACTGGGGGGGAGGCAAGGGAGGGAAGCCTGCATTCCTCACCCTTTGGCTGAGGCAATCTTCACTACCTTCCTTGTTGCCTCCAGCCACAACCTTTCACCCACCTTGACAGACGTATGAGGTGATGTTCTGCAAGAAGGTGTCATCCAGGAGCTCGGCGTAGTTGTCCCTTTGAATGGACAGTCCTGGCCTGGTTGGTCTGCTTAAACAAGCAATGTCATTCAGGTGATCTGGATTTGGAGGTTTCCGGAAAATGTCTCCTATCCCAAGGGAAACCACCTGCAGGGAAGTGAGAGTCCATCACCGAATACATTCATCATCTAATGCATTCATAAACTTGAACGCCTGTCACTTTGTGAGAGTGCTTCTAGTGACATGTGTCCCTCCTGCCCTAGCCTTGGGCAGCAAAGACATGGAGACCCCCGGAGAGCCTGCACTATTCTGATACACAGCTGCTCCGTGGCAGTTCCCTGCAGGCAGGGTGCTTCCCCTGTGCCCTTACTGGGGTGACATCGCACAAAGAGTTGAGCGGGGTAGGGTCCCTCAGTGTGTCGGAGCGTCCGTCTGTGATGACAATGGCGACACGCTTGTCAGAGGTGAATCTCCGCAGCAGGTTGTCCTTGGTGAACTGCAGGGCTTCTCCAGTGTAGGTGCCCCCAGCTATCCATTTCAGGTTCTTGACTGCCCTGCAAGCACAGACACCAGTGACCCTGCAAGCCTTGCCCCATGGATACTGAAGGAGGCCCCGGAACACGTATCTCTGACACACTTGCAAAGCAGGGCAACATCCCTGCACTGGGCTTTGGAAAACTGGCAAGCTCCTTGGCCTCTGCACGACCTACACCACCACTAACTGCTACTTTCCACTAAAGAACATTTAACATCCTTGCAGTTGCAGGAGCTGCTGGCCTGGAGATGGAGGATGGGAGGTGAGTACGTGTCCCTAGGTCAGGTCTCTGCATGATGTGCCAAGACCCCACAGACTCACTGTTTGAGTGCCCCAATGTTGTCTATGTTGGCATCCCCCATGGCCACCAGCTCCTGCGTGTTGTCGTGGCTGTACTGCACAACGCCCACACGGGACTCCCCAGCTTCAAACTGTTGGAAAAAACAGAAGCCAGTTAGAGTCAGATACCTCAGGGGGCCCTAGAGACCTTAGAAATCCTGGTGGTAGTTTGTACTGAACGCCTTCATGGCAGGCTCTGCCACCTCTCCTATGCCTTATTCCAGGCAGAAGGAGCCCCAACAGGAGTGGATGCACATGGAGACCAATTTGGTGAGCCAGTCTGGGAAACAAGACCCAAACCCAGGCTTCCTGGCTCAGTGGTCTCAACACAAGCCATTGGCCATGGTGGGTGGCTAGGAATAGATCTTTTTTCAAAACTTTTCTGTTTTTCTTCCAACACAGTATTTTTGCTGCCCAGCTCTAGCCTTTCTGCTTGCTACTTGGCTCTTTGCCAGCCAAAGAGACCCATGCATGCCCACACAAGTGTCTAACGGCAGGCTGCAGTGACTTTACAGCCTGTGTGCTACAGATGTGTCTGGTTATACCTTAAGGAAAGACTGGATACCAAACATCCCTTCCAAATCACAGAGGTAAACAAAATTTCCCCCACACAACGGGTTACCAGGGAAGAATTATGAGAGCAAGCATTTGTGTCCCTCTTCAGACTGAAAGACTCACTACTGGGACAATATTGCTATTTTGGGCTGCAAAGGTCCTTTTTAGTAGTGTGCTTAACTGGTAACCTAAACCCAAGCTTCAAGGCAGACAAGGGTGCCTGGGGGGCTGACCATCAGGGAGCTAGGGGAAGCTGCAACACATCTCGTGTTATCTACTCCAGCCACCTGAAATGCTCATCAGGACAAGGAAGAGACTGAAAGACTGATTGATCAGGTGAACTCTTTATGAGCCATCTGCTCTGGGACATGGAAGAAGAGTTCACAGCCACAGCAGGCAGAGTCCCATTGCCCAGAAAGAGTGAAATGTCTATATTTTGGGACAACAAACTGCTGTCTCATCTCCACCACTTTAAGAATCTGGGAGGAATCAAGACCCACCCCAGTTACATGCTTGAAGCTAAGGCTTGTGGAGGGTCTTTGGAGTGGAGGCATCTCCCCGTTTTTCTGCTTGCAGTGAAAAATAAGTGAGTGCACACAAGCGTATCCCAGCACTCAGTGGAAATCTCACCTTCACACGCTCATCCTTGCTCAGGCGGTCGATGACTTTGATGATGAAGTCCTTGGCAATCTGGAAGTTCTGCAGGCCAATGCTCTCCGAGCTGTCCAGCACAAAGAGGAGGTCGACAGGACCGCAGGTGCACTCTGCAGCAAGGCACAGGAGCGGAGGGGCTTGCATTTTCTATCTGAGCAGCTTGCTCACAGCAGCATGTTTTGCAGGTAGGCATACAAAAGCAAGCAGCTGATGTCTGCTGTTAGTCCAGACCAGGTGGGTGCCTGTGCCCTATCTACCCACAAAGCACGGTATAAATGTAAAAAAAAGCAGCAAAATAGCTGCATAGGAGACTTGAGTGTCAGTTTACTAAGTTTTCCATTTGCATTTTGCTCGGTGCCCCTTATAAGACACGTAGCATTTCCAAGCTGTAAGTACCCTTAAAACACCCAGTAATTATTCCGAAACCCATTTCCTCATAAGCCTTCTCACTTCTTCCATTTACCCAGCCCAGGAGGACAGAGGTGACGCTGGTGGGCTGGAGGAGGCTGACTCAGCTTGCTCCCCTCTTTCCCATGGCTGAAAGATATCATGTGCCCTTGGCTCTTCCTTCAAGATTTTAGACTGCAAACCTAACCCATTGGGACAGCATTAGAGAAAAAAATCCAGCACATTTCTTTGCAGACCAGCACAGGATTTGGAAGGAGGAGGACAGAGCTGGATCCACACCGTGCTCTGAACTGATGTCCCTTTCAACTGCAAAAAGGGTGGAGAAAATCTGACTGCAGTTTGCTGGCACAGGGCACTTCGACAACAGTTTTGTAGTTGTAGGACCCAGCCACAGCAGTCTCTGTGGAGAGCTCGCTGCCCTCCCCTGCCTTGCTTATGCTCGAGGCTCCCTCCAGGGCTCTCACCACGTCTCCATAGCAGAAGGCAAGGCACAGGGAAAGGGAGGGGCGCAAGCAAGGAGAAGGGCTAGCAAATGTTTGCAGAGCAACTTTGCCAAGTAATACTCACCACAGCAAGCTAGAGGAGAGGAGAAGGGAAAGAGAATGTTAAAACACTTGACACAAGGGTTTTTCACACACTAATGCAGGCTGCAGGTTTGTGTTTCTGCAAACCCAAAGACACCTGGTCTGGACAATTCAAGCTCATGGAGGTTTCCCTCCCGTTTGAAATATCCAGATCTCTCTACTTCAGATTGTGATGCTTCAACCTGAAGCACTGCATGCCACAGAGCTCTGTTTCTGCACATGCTGATGCGTTCTTATTTAAATAAAAATAAAAGCTAATCCTGGAGGGATTAAGTAAATCACCAGCATATGGAGCTCAAACTCAGTTCCCTAAGTACGCTGCATCCTTCCAGCACTTCATCACTGGCCATGGGCCAAAAACCCTTTGTAGCATGTGTGCAACTGCTACTCCTCATGGCAGGACACCCCAGAACAGACCTCCCTTTCCCAGGGGGGAAAGTCAGGCCCTTCTATTTAAGAAAAAAATGTTGTAAAATGGTCCACACAAAGATTTTACACAACTTTGCTTGTATTTGCCCTGAAGGGTAATTGTGTATGTACGGAGCCACAGACACAGCAAACCAGTTTGCAGCACGCACAAATGAAACACAGGTGCACAGCCTACTCTAGAGATCAAGCTGGAGGTCCCTGGGTCAAGAGAAGGGACAGCAACATGCAAAAGATTTGCCTCTTTTGGTTTGCTGTCCCAGCTGCAGGGAGGACCTCCCACCTCCCCCAGCTTATTGACTTAATTGTGACTTGTGGAAGGAGAGCAATGCCCATGGCATCCCTCTGCATGCTGCCTGGGGATGGCCCTGCTTGCTGAGGGCCAGAGAAAAAGCAGCTATCTCCCGCTCAGCAAGGAGCCAAGCAGGGCGGGAGGAGCAGTACAGGAATACTCACAGCACATCTTCATTATGATGTCCAAGATTTCACATTCCTGAAAACAGAGGTAAAGAAATGTTTGAATAACAGTGAAGGCAGCTTCCTGGCTCCCAGGTGCTGCCCACTGCCCCCGCTGCTTCTTTGTACCCTCAAAGCAGGTCCTGATCTGGAAATGAGTGATGTGCAAGTGGGGTGCACTACAGAGGGGACTAGCTGGTGATGGACTGACATGAAGGAAATCTGGCCAGTGAGGGGACAGTAACGGGGGGCAGCCACCACCCAGCCTGGGAGCACAAGGCTCCCCCAGCAGTGACCCCCTCCCAGAAGCCATCATGCGGAGCAGGGGAAGCACAGACCAAGCGAGCAAGCAGCGCCCTGATCTTGTCCTACTCACATCTGGTCCTGGTGGCCCCACAGGTCCTGGTGGTCCCTGTCAAACAGAAGTGTGGAGAGAGCAGTTACAAGAGCAGCCAGTCCCATCTGCAGCATATTCTGCCTATACCTTGCTAAGCAATGCAGAGTCTGGAAAAGTCTCTTGGCTTTCCTGCACTGGGCTTTGAGCAGGTACATCTGCTTGCTTGCACGATGCCCTGGGGCTGCACGGGGATGAGGGGAAGGAGACCCTCTCCCATGTGTGCCATGCCTACTGAGGTGGGAAGGCAAGCTCTTGCTGCAGGCAGTGAGCTCACACACCGTGTGACATGGCTTGGCATTGCCCCCACAGCACCCAGGAGATGGATGGATGGATGCCATTTGCTTGGAAGATGCCTCTCCTGTAGCCTCCAGGCCAACGTGAGGCAATGCAAGCAAGTGGCGACTCAACACAAACTGAAATGCTTTCAGGTTCAGGATGGCCACTCCAAAAGGCTGCTTGCCGTTACTGAACCTGATCATATGAGAATGCTTTGCTCATGAAAAAGCATGAGTGACTGTATTTTCTGCCCTGATTTGGGATAAACATGATTTCAAAGACCTATATACCAGGCTGCAGCAGCGTGTTTTCAAACTGCCTTGATCCTGCTGTGAGCAGGGCCAAGCACAGCAAGCCTGCAGTGAGCCTTGCTGTTGGGAGCTCTATCAGCCCAGCACACTGCACTCATCGGTGCAAGCCCTGCCAGGGTCCTTACTCACCGGACGGCCTTCAGGTCCCCTGTGGCCCTTCGCTCCTTTGATGCCTCTGGGGCCAGGGGTTGGGTTCTGGAATGAAAACAAAAACAAAATCCACAAATCTGTGTGTGTCAGGGTGCAGCACATTCCCCTCCAGATGTCTGCTGACCCCTGCTTAACCACAAAAATGTTATCTGAGATTGCTGTACCCAAACCAAATGAGTTAGGACTTGGGAGGGTTGGGATGGACACTGGGAAAATCTCCCTCCACAGGACAGTGGTGCAGCACAGGTGCAACCATTGGTGCTATCTGGAAGCATACAAAACCTTGCAGAGATGATACCCACCTCAACCTAGCAGATCTGGAGGTTTGCCAGCCATAAGCTGTAGGACACAAAATAAACATCTGGAGAGAGCTCCCCTTGCCATCAGACGCTGCTCAGTGGCAAAGAGCACTTTCAGACTTACAAAGTCTGATGGGCTCTGACCCACAGGCAAGGCAGTGTTAGAGACCCAGCCCAAAGCTCCTGCACTGTGTTCACAGAGAAAGATGATTCAGCTTTATACAGATTACTCACATCATTGCCAGGGTCTCCAGCTTCTCCTTCATCACCTTTAGGACCGACATAGCCTTTCGTTCCCTGAAAAATAGTAGAGAAGAGACTCCTGCATGGATAGATGTTGTTAGCATGGTGAAGTTGGTGCTGGCATGTAGTGACCTTGTGAGAGCTCACTTCGGGGGGGGGGGGGTGAAGAGCAACGTATAGGCTCCCTAGCACCAAATTGGAGTGCTATTGAGGGAGAGAGCTTCTTAGCTGGCTTTCATTGTTATAGCACCATCCAGCTTCCCCTGGATGGCACTCCCAACCCCAGACTCTGGCTCCGGGGCTGCATCAGAGAGCACTCAGCCCAGGCTGCTGCCCTTGGGTGTTACTACCAGTGCACCAAGGCAGGACACTTCCACCAGAAGCATCCACTGCAGGGAGAGGTGGGCAGAAGGAAAAGAGGGCTTTGGAGGAGCAGGCTGCTTCAGGGAGCCCATTTCACCATGCAACTGATGGAGAGGCTCTAGGAGCCAAACCACCAGCCAGGGCAATTTCTGTTGGGCGTTTGAGGAAGCAGCACACTTACATTAATGCCAGGGTCACCTCTGTCTCCTGGCTGCCCCTGGGGATGAAGGAAAGGAAGCATGTTAGGTCGGACAAGCAGAAATAATGGTCTTAGTTTCAAAGCAGCACAAAAATCTTACCGGGGCGCCTGTGAATCCAATTGTGCCATTCCCAGGAGGGCCATCCTCCCCCTGGAAAGGAAGGGAGAAATATGTGAGATAATGAAAAGCAGACCCCTTCCTGCATGGCAGCAGGAATCCTGCCCTCCTTGGACAGTTTATTACCACAGCAAGATGTCTGTGCAAAAAATATGCAACTGGTGGGTTGGACACTGGTGCAGGCAGGTAAAAAGTCCATCTTGCTTGTATGTGACCTGCACAGCTACTGAGAGGAAAGTGACACTGTACCTCTCAGAGACTGGGGATACAGCCACAGGCTGGAAACAGACTGGGAAGTATCACATCTCTGTTGGTGGAAAGTACATCCCAAAATATGGCTCTTTGAGCCTGTAGATGTGATGCATATTCAAAAGCAGGCTGCTTGCAAATTTTCCCAGCATCTCAGCTGTGTATGAATGTAATTTCTTTTCTCCCTGAGTTGGATCATGCTGTGTGGAACAGACTGTTATACATCCTTTCCACATGGCATGCAATCCCCCCAAACAAATACCGCTCACCCTTTCTCCCATCAGGCCAGGGTCTCCAGGCAGCCCAGGTGCTCCAGGAAATCCCTTTGGGCCCTGGAAGGAGCAGAAGAAGCAGTCAAGTATTGCACACCATCCTTTGAAATGGGAAGATGATGCCTTCTGAGGCAACCAGCTACCATCACGAGCTCATCACAGGAGGTGTTTTGCTTATACAAGAGCAATGCAAAGCCCATGGCTGGGCGGGATTCAGCTGGCTCCCTGCCCTGGGGATCATATCTGCTGGCAGATTCAGGTGGCTGCCCTCGGAGAGCAGCTCCCCCAGGTTCTGTGATGGGAAGCCACGTGGCTTGTGGTGTGGCTATACCCTCTTTGTGACATGGCCTCTGAGAGGTGGGGAAAAAGGCAGTCATGGCCTCAAGGACTCATGAAAAATGCCTCAATGTGTCCGCCAGGAAGCTAGCACCTGAGTTTTTACCTACAACAGGTTTCCAAAATCTGATGGATTTGGGGACAGCCTTAACAGGCAGCATCTCCTAGTCTTCCCTTCATTCCCTCCTCCCAGAAGACGTAGTGATGAAACAGCACTGACCTCATTGCCACGGGGGCCGTCGTCTCCCCTGTAGCCCTTGGGTCCTGGGGGTCCAGCCTCGCCCTAGGGAAACACAGAGAACTCTCACAACAGGGATTTTCCCTTGATGCTACTCCTGCCCTGAAGGGCTGGTCCCTTCATTTTGTGATGTGGTGGGTGGGGGCACCCGTCTTGTGCCTCGCACCCATCACCTCCACCTTGGCCAGGCTCACAAGAAAGGACCTATTGACGGGGGTTAGTACAGGTGGGGAGATGCTTCAGCAGCTGTGCCTGGCTCCCCCCGTGTCCCCCTGCCTTCCCCTGCCTGCACAGGCTGCAGCTCCCCATACTTCCTTATGCCCTGCTTTCTCTGCAAAGCCCTGCCAGAGACAGCCTTGGCTAGATCCCTGCTGAGTGCTAGCCAAAACAAGAAGCTTTCTGGGCCAAGGTGTGACACTGCAGGCGTGGGTTGAACACCATGTGCATTCAGTGGCAGCTGGGCTGCAGGAGGGAGCAGCCTCGGAGCAGAGACTCCAAGGCCCTAAAAGCCATCCCTTTCCTCCACACCTCAGTCTAGTAACAGAGGACTTGGTGGGGATGAGGACCAGGGAGGCAGGGATGATGTTTTCTAGCAGCAAAGCACAGCTGGGTTGCACAGTGGCATCGCATTGGCTGTGACAGAGGTCCCCCCAGAGCAGAGAACAGTCCTTGGTGGAGCACATCACCCTGAAGGTGACACAGACCTCCCTCCACAGAGGCCGTCCCCACGCCTCAGGGCTCAGACATGTCTGGGTCGCAGCTGGGCTGGCAGAGGTCCTTTCGTGGCTCTGGGGAATTTCTGTCCTCAGGACGCTACAAGAGCCCTGGCAGCGTGTGCTGGAACAGTCCAAAGCTGCCACTCTGCCACATTCCATCTGGGCAGCGGCCGCTTGCTCCATCAGCTGCAGGGCTGACCAGAGACAGCCAGAGACAAGAGAGGAGCTGGGAGGAGATTTTTTTTTTTTCTCTGAGAGCTCCAACAGATGTCCAAGGGCGCCCCTCCACCTTCTGCTGGGTGCCAACAGCCCTTCGTGGGGTTTACTTGCCAGGAGATGGGTAATGATAGTGGGTAACGATTGGGTAACGACACTCTTGCCCATGGGTCCAAATGCTCAAGCAAGGCAGCCTCTCACATGGAGCCGGGTGTGCAACCAGCCCCCAGGCGATGGAGGTGAGAGGTAGGCAGAGGGACAGCAGAGAGCAAGCCATGGTGGGACAGAGTGATGGCTTGGCAATTGGCCCCTCCAGCATCACTGCTGCAGGCAGTGGGCATGCCAGTTCAAGACTCCCGACCTCTGAAATATTTCCTGTGACAAGGCACACAATTGCAGACTCCTGGCAGGCAGAAGGCAGCACTCGCTTAATGGCACCTGGGCTTCAGCATCACAGCAGTGCGTGCCCAAGAGCTTCCTCCATATTTTCAGTGCATCAGCAGCATCTCTGAGCTTTTTGGGAGCTGCCTCAGTGCAGTGGCTCAGCTTAGACCAGCTTTGCAGCTGCTCTCTAACCACTCGAAAGCTGAGGAAACTGAAATCCCCTCCAGCTGTTGTCTCTGCTCCTCTTTGCACAACAGTGGCTGGGAGAAGCTAGTGCCAAACATCCGTGCACACCACACATACTCTTCTACCAAGGAAAGGTGTACATGTGGGTGTAGAAGACTTAAAATTACACAATGCAGTGCAGAGCACTAAACTGCTCAAAGGCATGTGACCTTATTTCTGCACAAAAGCCCAGAAGAGAGAAAGCTGGGAAGGAGGGACAGGAACTCATGATCATTCATATCAGCCAAAGCTGGATCCACAGCACCCTTGGCTCACACTGGCCATACATGTCCTCACTGTAGCACACAGCACAAATCCCTCATGGCCCTGGAGGAGTTGATGATGATGCAGAATTTGGGGTTGGGAAATGCTTAGCAGCTCCCTGTCCACTACCTTTCTGGGTGTGACAAGAACCTCAGGAGGGATGGGCACTGTGGCCAGGAAGAGAGAGGGACCACCAAACCTGCCCATGAGGATCAGGGAAAGAGTGTGCTAACCTTTAGCTTCTCTCGGATAGAAAGAGGATGAAAGGGAGTCACAGGTTAGCGGGAGCCCTTTCCCCTTGCCAAGAGAAATACGCTCCAAGAGCCAGAGCTTGCAGATAACACGGCTTGAAAAACACTTGTGTTTGCCAAAGTCCTACTCTTGTCCAAGCCCAATTACACATTTATTTTTAATTTGGCCAAGCAAAAGAATTTTTCCTCAGCTTATGGAAAAAACGTCCTTGCTTTGCAACTGCTTTTGAAATCTCCCTGGAGTGGTGGAGGTGCTGGGGCAGTCTCTGCTCTAGGGAGGCATCAGAGCTGCCTCTGTAATGCTTCCCTCTCTGACAGGGGTTTGACTCAAGTTCAGTGCTGGGGAGGGAAAACTGGTGTTCCACAGACTCAGAGGCAGCAGGGAGACTGTTCTTTCTCCTTTCTCCTCCTCCTCCCCACCAGTGAAGGCTGGGTGGAGGCAGTATCTATCCCAGCCTGGCTCCCCACCATGCTTGCACTGCTTCGGCTCCCAGGCTTGCATCAAATCTCCACCTTAACTCTATCTTCTTCTGTGCAGTCCCTCTCCTGCCTTGAACCTGGATTGAGCCTCTACCACACGGAGAGCAGCTTCAGTCCTTCCTCCTTCGCTGGTGACAGCCTGCAGCACCAGTCCATTACACGCACACATCCAAAGAGCTGCCTTCCTACCAGGGCCACCTCTGACCATGGCAGTGCCCAACAAGCTGGATGCTGCCAGATGCTCTTTGGTTGCAGCAGGAGCTCAGCTCAGCTACAGATAGTAGAATCTGGACAATCCTCCCATGTGAATTTAGTGCTCTTCATTAGCACAAGACAGGCTCAAGGGAAGCCCGACTCCAGGCAAGCACAACCATGGCACAAGCACATCCTCTCCCCAGGCTGCAGCACGGTGCAGGTCTGCCATGGGGGTCACCCATGCGGGGGATAACATGAATGCAACAGTGGCCCCTTCATGGCTGTCCTGCACTCCAGATCTCCTTCAGGGCTCTTCAACACTTGGTCAACCATAAAGGAGTTCAAAAGCTGTCTCATCTTTGTCCACGTGCTGGTCTCCATGCTTCAACCCTTGTGGAAGTCCTGCTCCACCAGCGTGGGAATGTTTATCTCAATACTTCCCTGTATCTTGGGCTCCGTCAAAACTCTGATGGTATGGGTAGGAGGGGAGTTGTCCCACAGAGCCCTGTCCAAGGGTTATGTCAAAGCATGCTTGCTCAGGTACAAAGATCCTGTTGGTCATTGCAATCAGTGCTATCACCATGGAGGATTAACCCCGCAACACCTCCAGACTCAGAGTTATCAACTGGGAGCTGGGTACATCTTTGGGAAGAAAGAGCCTTTAATTGTGCAGGGGACAGAAGCCTTCCTCAGGCTGGAGGTAGCCAGCTCTGCTTTCCAGAAAGCCCGTGGGGTCTGAGATCTGTTCCTTGAGGCACACAAGGACAAGCAGACCCCAGAGCAGGAGGGCCAGACCTTGCAGCAAGTAGACTTGAGGAACGCTGGCTTTGGGACAGACTGTTTCTGCAGATGCCAAGGGTGTCAGGGACACCGCTGGGGCCCCCACCAGGCTATCCTCAGTGACACAAGATGTCTCATTGACTCCCTTGACCGAGGTGAGCAGCGTCTGGCCCCAGGCCTGAACATTTTGTGCATTGCTGCAGCTTGCACTTGCTAGTTTCCAAATCCATCAGGCGTGTTGACATCTGTTTCCATGGGATTGGGCAATGGCGTGGAGGTTGCTCTGTCCCCAGCCCAGCAGCCAAGCCTCCATTTTTTTTAGCCCTGTTCATATTCTGGGTTCTTTTAGAAATCCCTGCCCCTTTTCACCAGTTTTGCTACCTGGTCTGGAAGATGCTGAGAACTTGCCCCAGGATGCTGTAGCATCAGTTAAGCTCCCTACCCCACTGTCCCTGCTGCCCCAACCACTTCCACCTGGGATCCAAAAGGTTAATCCAAGCTCTTACCTGATCGCCAGGTGGTCCGAGGGGTCCTTCCCGCCCTTGGTCACCAGGTGGTCCAGGCTCTCCCTGAAAACGCACACCAAAAGCATGAGAAACTCAAAGAGGGACAGGTACAGGGTGCAAAGGGCCCTGCGTGCAATGGGGAGGAGGGATGCAGTACTGATAGCACATGCTGGATAGAAATGCAGTCATCCAAACAGGGAGGTTTTCAAGGCAGATTCAGGACTTGCGTAGGAAACTATCAGAGGTCTTGGGAGAGAAAAAGAGGCTAGCGTGGCCACCTTGAAGCCAAGAAGATAGCCCTAAGAATAAGACCTTCTGAAGGATGGCAGTGCTTGCCTCTGGGTGACATGTTTCAGCTCATTTTGTGCCAGAAAAGCAAATGCCTGGAGAGATCCATCTTGCAAGGCTTCTGCAGATACACAGAGGGGCCCCAGCCCCAAAACTGTGTAGTGGCTTTTCCCAGCCACACTCTGCAACCCTGGCTGCTTTTCTAGAGCAGCTCCTGCCCTGGGCAGTCTGCATGGAGAGGAGCTGCTGTCCCCATGCATGGGCAAAGACTCCAGGCTAGCAGCCTCCTTCCTCCACCCCCTCTGCCTTCAGCCTGCTTTCCCTGCGGAGCTAAGGGGATTTCCAAGGGAATGAGCCAGCAGATGGGGAGGGACAGCCTCACTTCTCACTGCTGATGCTCTCCCTTCTCCTTTGCTAACATTCAGCACCCTGAGCCAGGTTAGGGCTGTTTGCAGAGAACTGATGGCCCAGGAGAGCCTGGAAAACCTGAATCTAGGTGGTTTTGCACCCCAACAGCTCCAATAGAAGGAAATGCCCAAGGGCTGGACACGGCTCAGTTGCACTTCCACCTAGCCAATGTGGAAAGGGACAGACTTCCACCAGTCTAGCAGAGCTGCATCCCAACAGGGCAGCATATCTGCCAGACCTGGGCTGGCTCTGGGGCACTTTCCCCATCTAGACCCACGGCCAGGAGTGAGCAAGCCAGGGAGGCAAAAGGAGAGCCAGGAGGCACAGCCCTCCATCCCTGCAGCCCAAGGGCTTGCTGCAAGTTCCTAGCAATTCAGAAGAAAACTTTCCCCACTGCAAAGTGGGGCATTACCCCTTACAGGGCTGCATGACAGCTAAGCACTGAGCTTTGGCACCTTACAGCCAAGCCACCCCCGAGATCAGCCAGCACCAAGTGTTGCAATACAAGTGTCTTTGCATGAGGTGCTGCTCTGCCTCCAGCCCTTGGACATGGGGCCAGGCAGGCCCCAGACCACAGGGAAGGGAGGTGTTCAGAAACTTCATGTGACAGTCACACCCGACTTAAAACTTTGAGGAAAGCAGTTGAAAGCTTGGTGACCTAAAGCTGTTGTTTGCAAGCTGGAAGCTTCCAGATGCCTAAGCCAAACAGTAAATATAAAACACAACTTCCAAAGGGCCCTGAGCACCAGTGGAGATGTTTCTGGCGGGGTTACACAGCCTTGTGCTTGGACTAAAGCTTGGAAGGAAGCAGCCCATCATCTGCCGAACAATTTAACTCCAGGACACTGGCGTGCCTTCATCTCCTGCGCACATCTGCCCTGCATACCACATGCAACGGTGCTGCCGCTCCCCGAGTGGTAAACAGGAAGGGAGAGGCTGCCAGCAGCCCCCTGCCAGAGCTGCCCCCTCCTCAGGGTGGACCTCTGACCCCTCCTCTGAGCTGGTAGTGGGTACTGGCTGTCCTCGCTGCAGGGACAGGGGAAGAGTGGTGTGGTGGCGGCTGTCCAGCAGTGCTGCAGACGGCTGGCCACCCGCCGGGATGCTGTTGCTGGACACCCTGGCTCCCGCTGCCCCCACCCCGTGCAGCAGCACCCCTCATCCCTCCCCAGCGTGCATGGCACCTCTGCCGCTTGCCACATGTTTGTCCTGGCCTGCTGAGGGCTCCTGCCTGTCCCTCCCACGCTCACACTCAGTGACTCACCCCCGGCAGGCAGGAAAAATACTTTCCTAGTGAATCCCACCCGAAAGGGGAGGGAAGGGTGTTCCCCCTCTCATCCACACCCACACATGCTGCCCGGCTGCTAATGGCACCCGTACCTTCCTTCCGGAGCCACTAGTACCCCGTGCAGCCCCCAAGCACCTGGGGGAGGACACCTTGCCTCTTTGCTCTCCATCAACTGATTTTGCAGCCACAAGGCAGGGGCTGACCACTCCCCACCTGCTCTTGGCTTGCTGGGCATGCTCTCCTCTGGATTGTGGCTGTTTGGTGATTAGCTGCCAGCGTAAAGGGGCGATTGCTGGGGGACAACAGCAAGTCCCCCCTGGACTGGTAGGTAAAGGCACTGAGCTTGCCTGCTGGCCCACAGGCTGGTGGAGTTAGCCACTGGGCACCTATTTCCAGCCCCTGGCTGCCAAGCATGACCCCATTTGTGAACAGACACTGAAAACCACCCTGTGGACATAGTTACCGGCTCTCCTCTTGGTCCACGGTCACCTGGTGAGCCCGGGGGCCCTCTTTCTCCATTGCTGCCCTGCAAGGAGACGGTGGGAACACAACATCAGGACCTGCTCCCAGCAGGAGCAAAGCCCTCCCTCATTGCCCACCTTTGAGCAGACTCACCCCCAGCCCTCCTCCTCCTCTGCAGGGTACCAGCCCCTCCCCATGCCCTGCCAGCATGGTGCCCAGCAGTGGTACCCTCACTTACCCGTTCTCCAGGAGGACCATCTGCACCTGGAGTGCCCTGTGGAGAAACAACAGGGGTGGTCAGGCGGTGGGGATGGCCAGGAAGCATGCACCGGGGGAATCGCGGGCACAGGCAGAGGACTCACCTCATCACCTGTCTCTCCTGCCGGTCCAGGCTCACCCCGGTTTCCAGGTGCGCCCTGGGTGAGCAAGGCACAGGGGTGTAAATGAGACAAGTCACCAGGTGTTGGAGCAAAGCCCTGTGCACTTGCAGAGCCTTGGGCAAGCTCTGTTTCAAAGCCAAGGCTGGAGCAGGGGACCTCTCCCTCTTGCAGAGGGCAGAGGATGCTTACGCACAGGTGTTTCACCCACCTTCTCTCCAGGGCTGCCAGGAATTCCCTGTCGGCCAGGTTTTCCATCGTCCCCAGGCTCCCCCTTCACAAGGACACAAGGCACCGTCAAGACTGCATCCAGTGCCCAGCGGTGGATTCCAGCTCCCGCAGCACAGAGGCTGTCAGGAGCCCTGGTGCACCCCAAGCCCCTTTCTGGGCTCTGGTCTCTCCCCAGGGAGCTCCCCATCCCCAGCAGAGCCCCCCCCAACTCCACCTGACCAGTGCAAGCCACCTTTTCACAGCAGCCCCGCAATATCTCAGGGATGCTTGTGCCAGGCTTGTGAGTACCTGTTAACCTTGGGCACACTGGGAGTCACACTGGCCAGATCTTTCTGTGGGTGATGGGCAGCATCCTCTAGCATAGGCTTGCCCCCAAGCAGTACAAGGAGGCCAGCAATGGGTCAATTGTCACCTCTCCCTCTTGCAGCAGAGGGGCCCCAACACCCCTCCTTCTATGTGGGGCTGGGCAGAGTGGCTTACCTTTCCTCCCTTGGGTCCATAAGCACCAGGATCTCCCTTCGGTCCCGGCGGGCCTTGAGCTCCCTGTTGAAAATAAAGGCAGCATCATTGAAAACCAAGCTGGTACCACTATCTGCGGGAAATTGGGCATGGATCAAGCATCTTGGCAGCCTGGCCCTCAGCTCCCCAGCGGGATGGACACGAGGGACATATACTCAGGAGCGACGCAGGGACGGCATGGTACTCTTGCACCATGGAGCTGTGCAAGCAATGCTGCAGCCACGTTGCTGAAACACTGCAAAACTGAGCGTGCTTCTGCAGCTCAGAGAAAAATGGCAGAAAAGATGGTTGCTGGGCTGCTGTGGCTGGACTGCAGTTATACTGGTGTAACCACAGATGTGTCATCCTGGGAGCATGGAAACAAGCAGGGAAACTGGAGAAATGCAATGTCAGAATAATGTTTTCCAGAGTCCTTCAAAATCTCCAACATTTTCTGGGTGGCTGGTCACACCAGGCTGAAATTGGTTAATCCTGGGCTTGCCTGTCTGGTACTGAGCTCTTCTTTGCCAAGTTCCCTATGCTGAACAGCCTCCAGCCAAACGCTCCCCCAGCGTGCAGCTTCCCAGGCAGCCCTGTGCAATGTGGGACAGCTTCCAGGCAAGGACAAGGCAGACTGCCCCAGGGACACCCCCGAGGTGCCATGCTTGGGATAAGCATTGCATGTCTAGAGGCATATTTCGAAGCACAACAACTCCCTCCCACTTGTCCCCTTCTTGGGGATGATGGTATATTCGCATGCAAGGGGTGCCCACAGGGTACGTACATCGAATCCGGGTGAGCCTTTGCAGCCAGGTAACCCAGGATATCCAGCTTCACCCTGTCAGACAGACAAAGCAGGGGTCTCCGTGAGTGGTGCCCATGGGAAGACCCCATCCATCACCCCAGAGCCCTGAAAGGGACATCCCAGCCCTGTCCCTGGCTGGCAGGTGGATGGCCCTGCAGGGAGGGAGGCCCGCTGCCCCATGTGGGACACTGGCTTCATTCCCAGACCCCACAATGGTTTTGGAGGGGCAAAAGCCAGGGTCTTCAGGCTAAGCAAAGTGCCCTGGAGCGGAGATTTACCTTCATGCCATCGATGCCATCAATTCCACGCCTGCCCTTCTCACCCTGCAATGGAGAATAAGGACCATGAAGAAGTGATTTCCAAAGACCCTTCTCCCCCCAGGCATCAACCAGAAAGAATAAATGGTGCAAAAGCAGAGGCTGACCTTGGCTCCTTTGGCTCCTCTCGAGCCCTGCAAAGGGAAGGAGAGAGATGTTAGGCCCCCATGCAGAGCAGATCCATCCCCCCACTGCACTGTGGTCCCCACACCAGCTTGGTCTGAGGGTGCAGGCATTCACCATGCCCCTGCACACCACCTGTCTCTCCCATTCTGCCTGGTTGTGCCCACAGCACGGTGCTTATCTGATGCCCAAGGCTGTGTCAGCTGCAAACTGGCTGATCCCGTCGGATCCCTGCTCCTGGCATGGGCAGTGCTGGCAGGAGGGACAGATGTGCGGGCACATACCAGACTCCAACACCATGCAGCTGCAGGGGCAGCCTGGGGTAACCAAGCAGGGGGACACAGAGATCTTGCCCCAACATCCTTGCTGTCCTCACCTTTTCTCCTCGACTTCCTTTGTCACCCTAGAGATGAAAGGAGAGATGAAAATGGGAGAATGAAAACGTTTGCAGCATAAAGCCTGTGGCCCATCTAGGAACCATCCCTGTGACCCTGCAGCCCCACGTACCTTCATTCCTTGGTAGCCAACAGGTCCCATGTCCCCTGGCCTGCCCTAGAGGACAGAAACATGGTGTTACAGAGGCAGATACTGTCACCACCATCGCCATGGGGCAGTCTTCCCCCAGGCTCTTGATGCAGGGCTCAGGCCCCAGCCACCATACCCTCCTGCAGGAGGCTCTCCCATAACTCTGCCCCTCCTTTGCCTGGTCTGGGAGCATGGGATCATTGTGAAGGGCAGAGGGGACCTGCCTTCACCCCCACCAGCTCCAGCCCTTCCTGGGGGTGAGGGAAACTGGGCGCTTGCGGACACATCATCTGGGATGAAAGGGAAGGGCAGAAAACCCTTGGGAAGGAAAAATGCATGGCATGGAGTTTCCAAATTGGGAACGCACAAGATAAGTAACTGCACACTCACGTGTGTGGGAGAAATGCACTCCCCAAAATAAGTGTACCTAGTAAAAAAAAAAGGGAGGAGGAGGGAAATAGTTTCCTCATGCTATTAGCTTATTATTTACCAAAGGTTTCCCTGTAACACTGCTGTGCTTGTCATGTCAGAGGACGCGGGAGGGAGCCCAGAGTCCACCCCTGGGCTGGCATACATGAGTCAGAGATGTGTCCTCCAGGAGGAATGGCTATTTTGGGTGAGGAACAAGGAAGCCTTGTAGCAACAGAGGAGGGGGGCCACCCTGCTGCCCACCAGCAGCCACTGCTCAGCAGGGTGGCTGCGGGGGGGGACAGCTGGCCATGACCCCACTGACTACCCCATGGAAACAGGGTGATGCAGGGGCAAGGGCTGGTGAGGATGCACCCAAGAGGTCTGGCCAGAAGCGTCCAAAAAATAGCCCCTGTGCAGAGTCACCAGGGCCAGTCCTTTACTTACTGGGTCTCCAGCCTCTCCTTTCTCACCGGGAAGACCTGGCTTGCCTCTTTCTCCCTGCAATACAGGACAGAAATAAAGTTAGCTCATCATCCCCAGGAATAGAACGACGATCTGTTAAAAGGAGAGCAGGGAGGATGGTAGCAGCAATGCTCCATGGATGTGGGGAGCAGATGATGCTGGCCGCATGGGAGCATGGTGTGGGTCCTCATCCACCTTTCCATAGGGCAGTGGTGGGGTGCCGAGGACGCATGACCCACCAGTCTCTCCCCAATGACCCCATCCCACCACCCCGGTCCCTCAGCATGGCCATGACCAGTCCTTCACCTCATTGCCTGGGTCACCAGGAGGTCCGGGGGGCCCTCGGGGAGGCTGCAGAAGAGAGGTATGGGTCAGATCAGCCACTGAGGCACAGCCTGGGGCCATGGGGATGCGAAAGAAGGGGACGGGGGATCTCAAAAGCCCGACTCACCTGGCACTCGAAGGAGCAGCACTGCCCAAAGACAAGGAGAAAACGGCATTAGAGGCAGTAGGCAGCACCAGGGCCAGGCTGCACCCTGCTCGAGAGGAGCTCCCCACGCTGGCAGGGGCCAGGCAGGGCCTGCCTGCAGGGCAGGGCTGTGCCACTGAGCCCCCGCTTGGCTGTGGGTGACCCACAGGGGACGGGCTCAGGCACAGGATCAGGGAGGAGTGGGGCTCCAGGGGCACTCACCGATTGCTCTGTGTTAACTTTCTGCAAGACAAGAAAGCAAAGAGAGGGGGTTTGAGAGGGACGGGTGAGCCCGGGGGAGGGGGCGGACTGGGGAGGGGGCGAGCAGCACTCACAATCATGTCGATGATGGTGTTGATGGTTTCCTCCACGTCGAGCTCCCGGGTTGGCTTCAGGCTGGTGGCAGTGAAATTGCGGCGGTAGGCATGGTCCGTGGCAATGATGTTGAGCCGCTGGTCCTAGGGTTGGGGGGTGGGGAGGGCAGAGTGAGACCTGCAGGCACCTGTGTAGGACCCATCCCCAGAGACCACCCTGGGGACCCGCATCCTCCTTCGAGGGAGGGCTCTGAGGGGCACTTAGAGCCTCCTTCGCCATGTTGGCGAGTGGGACCCTGCAGGGAGCATCCCTGCTGCATGGTCCCTACCAGGTGGTTGGGGGAGATGGCGACAGAGAACACTTTGATCCCTAAATGTTTGGCTTCATTGGCAGCATCGTCCAGGCCCCCACAGGGTTCCTTGTACCCTTCCAAGGGGTGTCCATCAGTCACCACAATCAGGTATTTATTCTCCTTGTGATGGGAGCCACTGCAAAGGTTTAAACACAGGATTTAACGTTGCAAGGATTTAACAGATTTAGCTGGAGAGGAGTGACTTGGGCACCTCTGGACATGCACCGCAGGCAGTGCCCCAGCCTATGGTCAGGGCATGCCTCATCCCAGCAAAGCCAGAGCACTAGCAACCTGCCACCCCTGTGCCTATTACGTGCCTAATGACCTCCTCTCCCACCCTGACAACAGCTCTGCGCAATGCCCAGAGACATCCTAACCCAGAAACTCCCAACCTCCATCCACCATGGCCATACCAGCAGCATCACACCCTCCCCACTGCCTTACCTGATGAGCAGCTCCTCGATGCCTCGCTTTATGGCACAGTCGGTGTAGGTGCCCTTCCCGATGTAGTTCACAGCTGAGACGCGGTTCTTCAGCTCATTCCGTCCACTGGGCATTGAGGTGAGGCTCTTGATGAGCACGACCTCATCGCTGTAGTGCAGTGCCCCAGCATTCCACACCAGGTTGCGGTCGCAGCGATAGTACCTGCATGGACACACCAGGACACATGCTTTCGGCACCTTCATCCACACCCTGCCACCACCTCCACTTCACTTGCACCAGCCCACCATGCAAAATGCAAATCATTTGCCAAACATTGCAGGGCTTCGCTAGGGCTCCCTGCTCTTCTGCAAGGCTGGGGTGTGCTTCATATGCAAAGCCCAGCCATGGGAGCAGGGTGGTTTGTTCAGCAAGTGGAAGAGCAAAGGGGTGCAGCTGGTGGGTGTCCACAGGGGCCAGACAGTTTAGTAGAGAGGCTTCCCAAAGAGGTACCAGGCTGCAGTGGCTGGAGCTGAGCAGGAGATGCTGAGCCAGACAGCCAGGTGCATGTGTGCAAGACAGGTAACTGCCGAAACACCCCACCCAGGACTGCAGTCGGTTTTCCACTGCAGGATGTGTTAAAATCAGAGGGATGCCTCCCTCTGAAGGATGCTCTGACTCAGAGAGGGATAAGTGTGTGTTGAAGCCCCGTCCTGTGTGCTGACACAGCCTGCACCTGTGACTCCCTGGGACAGAGGCATCGTGACTCCCCTGTGCTTTGGCCAGTGCCCCACAAAGGGTCTTTTCAGGACGCTGGGAACAATCCCAAAGGGATGGAGTTGCACAGCTCCCTCGCTTCCCCAAGCTCATCTTCTCTCTTCCCAGCAGGACCTTTCCCAAAGCCACCTGAGCGTTGCCTACTGCTCTCCCCTCCACCCCACTGCTGCTGGCTGCCTCACCATCATGCCTGGCCCTGCCTGCGCCAGGACAGGTTTAGGTTGGATGTTAGGAAAAACTTCTTCACTGAAAGGGTAGTCAGGCACTGGAACAGGCTGCCCAGGGAAGTGGTTGATTCTCCATGCCTGGAGGTATTTAAAAGATGTGTAGATGTAGTGCTTCGGGACATGGTTTAGTGGTGGACTTGGCAGTACTAGGTTAATGGTTGGGCTTGATGATCTTAAAGGTCTTTTCCAACCTAAACGATTCTATGGTTCTATCAGCCATGCCAACCACGCTGCGCATGCTGTGGGTGCCTGGCAGCATGGCATGCACAGTGGTGGCTTGCAGGGAGATGTGTCCAGAGCAGGTAGAGAGCATCAGGGTGGGCACAGGGGTGGTTGGGATGGGCTCAGGAGGTTCATCTGTCTGTCTGCACACAGTGGGGGCTCAGGACGAAGCCCAGCGCCTTGCTTAGAAGAGTCTGGCTCCTGGTCACTCAATGCCTTGTAAGGTAGCTCTCCTGCCTGGGCAATGGGTAGGTGAGCTGCTAATCCCCTTGCACCTGTCTTGAGATGGGAACTTTGCCCCTCCAGCTCATGCAGCACCGGGACATCCCCACAGTGCCCCTCTGGGCACACATATCCCACTGCCCCAAGGACCAGGACCGATGTGCCTCCAGGACTCGTGGTGCTTCCGTGCATCCCTGGATCTCCTGCCAGCAGGTGACCCATGGCCTTTGACTCCAGCTCTTCCCAGCATCATGCCCCTCTGGCAACTGGGAGCTTTGGTGCCCCTGGGTGTCCTCACCCTGGGAAATCCAGGGTCAGACCTGGGTTGGTGGCAGCAAGGGTGGGTGAGGAGGAGGCAGATAAAGGGCTGGGCAGTGAGGTGGATAAAGGGCACTCCACAGGGGCCCCCGAAGCTGGGTTCAGTGCTCCAGGGGGATGGTCCTGGGGGATGCCAGTTGCAAGGGAGGGTTTGCTCTGTGGAGTGCCCATGAGTGCTGGGTTTAACATCAGAGGTGCCCTGCTGCCACCCAAGCAGCTTGGGTTGTCCTGGGCCTGAGCAGTCAGCAGCATGGGGATCAGCATCACTTTGGCCCTACAGAATAACCACCTGGCCAGCCAGGCCAGCCGGAGGTGGTGGGGCTGGGGTGCTGCGTCTGCCTCTCCAGGAAGCCCTTGCTTTCCTGAGGGCGGGTGCAGGCAGCCCTGCTAAAGGCACACTGCCGCCCTCGGCACTGACAGAGCAGAAACGGGGCAGCTGCAGACCTGGAGAGGGAGGAGACATTCCCACCACCCTCCCCGGCATCTCTGCTTTCTTCCTTTCCTTCCTCAGACAGGCACACAGGGCTGTCTCAGCATCCCACCCAGCACCAGGTCCCATCCCTAAAGCAGCCTGGACAAAAACCCAGGATATGTACCTGTTTGTCAGCTTATCAATGAACCGGTTGGTGAAATCTTTCACTTGGGCAACCAGGTCCCCAAAGGGCTTCACCCTCAGGGCGACACTCTCTGAGGTGTCCAGGACGAAGAACAGGTCCACGGGGCAGTCTGGGAAGAAGCGGAGAGGCCGGAGTCAGCAGGCGGCCCCACTGCATCGCCTCCCCAGCCCAGGCTCCCTGTGCCTCCAGCACGCACGACTGCAGCCCAGCTCCCCTCCGAGCAGGCTCCCAGGATCTGCGCTATGGGGACTGCTTTCACATCCTAACCCCACGCGAGACACGCAAGCACACACACACACGGGTGAAGTTGCCCATTTCTGTTCTGGCATCAAGAGTAAGCCTGATCGAGTACGTATTCAGAAAACATCGGTTTGTGGCATTTAACAGCTTCCTATACACTTTTTTCCATTTACATTAAAAGACTATCTTCTCAAGACCAATACTAGTTATTATATAAAATAACTTGCAGCTGCAGCAACCACTTAAAAAAGTAAAACCAAGACATGATAACAATCAACCCAATGAAAAATTAATGATTTTTCTGACACACCCTGGCACAAATATCATTGCAGAGGAGAGCAAAGGCATCTTAACAGCCAGTGCCAAAACCAAAATCTTTCAGAAAGCTAAACTGGTATCAGCTGTTATCCCCCGCCACTGCATCCCAGTGCTACTGGTAACACCTGACAAGACAGAGCCAAGGAGAAAGAGACAAAAAATGCATTAAAGGTGGGTATGTCTTGCAGATCCTCTTTAATCCTGCATCGCTCTCCTCAGCAAATACAACTCTTCCTCCAAACGTCCCAACAAAGCTGTGGCTGTGTGCAACAGCAGAGGCGTCCACCCAGGAGGGAAACAGCAGCCAGACTTCTCTGCTGATCTCGGGGAGGAAAAACACCCTGGGAAGCAGCCTGGGCTTACCTTCTGCACTTGCGACCTGGGTGGTGATTTCTGGGCGCTGAGCCCACGAGCCCCCCCCCAGGAAGCCGGCCGGGAGCAGCAAAGTGAGTAGAAACTCTCGCAGCCTCATTTTGCTTGGTTCAGATTACCATCGAGCTGGATCGAAGAATAAAAACACAGAAGGAGAACCCAGTGGCTGAGAGAGGCCACGGTCCGGAGGCAGGACTTGCTGAAGATATTTTTTACCTCTTTCCTCTTGGTTTCCGTGGGAGGAAGAGCAGGCAGGAGGGTAAGGGTGAGGAGGAGACTTCTCCAGCCTGAGGACGGAGGGAGGGATCAGGGGCTGTCAGCTGTGAGTCAGAAACGAATGAGGCATTCTCCTTACCCTTTTTTCTGGATGTCACTGTACCTGCGATGGCACCGTGGCCACTGGTGCCTGGGATCTCTGCACGCCTCACGCAGGGAGCCCTGGCACAGTCAGTGCCCAACATCGGCATCCCCCTTGGGGGTCAGCCTGCTCTGTGGGGCAGCGGGGCTCAGGGCACCTGCCAGACTGTTCCCTCCTGTCTCCTGGGCCAAGAAAACTGGGGCGGGGGGACAGGCATTCCCATTGCATCCCGACCTGCATGACTGCTGGCCTGTGTTGTCCTGCTAACCAGGGGAGTCCCCACCACAGGGCAGAGCTGGAGCTGTCCCATGGCCCCCCAGGGATGGGGGCACCATGGAGGCACCACATTTTTGGAGAAGCACCTTCCTCCCTGACTTTCAGGGCTTTCTACTCAACCCAGTCACAAACCTGAGTCGCAAGCTGAGAAAAACCCCACAGGGACCCCCACAGACTGGGAATGACTCCCCCAGGTCATGCTCAGGGCAGGGAGCAGGGATGGGATCAAAGCTGCCAAGCTCAGGAGGTAGAAGCAGAAGCCCATGCCTTTAGGGGTGCCTGGAGTCGAGCATCTTCCCATTCTGTAGGATGGCAGGAGAGCCTGAGGACCTGCAGCAGTGGGGAGCTGGACCCCGACAGCAAGGCCCCCCAAAGTGTTGTAGACCATCCGCTCTTCATGGAGACAAGTCCCATGCTGCTGAACTCAGACCAAGAAGCGGGTACTGCCAAACCCCTCATCACAGTGGGAGCATTAATTGCTATCAGGGAGAGAGGTGAAACGCCTGGAGGCTGATCCTGCTACAGCCACAGCTGTAACCTGCTCCCATAGGTACAGGAGGGGGGCTGTCAACGGCTGTCATTAAATAGCAAATTGATGGGTTGTCCAGGCCAAGGAGGCACCTTGCCTTTGAAAGTTGAAATGAAACCCAGAGAGGGGCTTGATTTTGGGCCAGGCAGAGCATCCTGTGAAAGCACATAGGACCAGGACAGCTCCAAGGGGCAAAGAGTTGACAGCACGAACCCAGCCAGTACAAATGGTTCTCACACAAGTTGGTTGCACTAAGGCAGCAGGAGGCCTGCCGCACTGCTTTGTGGGGCCATGCAGGGCTGGCTGCCGCCTCCATCACCCTGCCTTTCACGCACAACTACTCTGACAGCTTCTTTGTGCAAACGATCAGGAGAAAACATCATAGGCTCAGCTGTAGGAAGTTGTCTCAAGTTAAGACAACTAAAAAAAAAGCTGTAGCACCACTGATTACAAACTACATCAGTGGAGGAGCCTGTCCACACTGTCATGGCAGATACATCAAATAATGACTCTTTGGATAAACAACATCCAAAGTCAGTGGAAAAAGAAACACAGACTGTGCTGAACTGAAACCTCATAAACCCAACAGCACAACAGGCATTTTTCACGCCAACACAAATTTAGGTGCATCTGTGGAAGCTGATGTTAAAACAAAGGAAAGAGGAGAAACTGGTGCTCTCAAGGAGGGGCAGGACTGCTGCTGGGCACCCCTGAACCCTGTCCCCGCAGCTCCTCCAGGCCTTTGGAGAACCTCAGGGTGCCACCTGCAGGGCTCCTCCTTGGAGGGAGGCTGAGCAGCATTGGTGGGTTACACCAAAATGTGAAACAAAACTGTGTGTGTGTTGGGGGCAGGAAGAGACACCCCAGCTGCAAAAAAGCCAGGTGTTTGTTGTGCTGAAGAAAGTGTTTTTCCCCCAACCAAAAAGCTTTAGTACCAGTGTAAACCTGTCTGGTGTAAATAACCACCCAGGCATAGAGGTGGGCGGGCTTTGCAGAGCTTTGCTGGTGGCACCAGGAGATGAGTACACTGAAAGGCAAATTTTCAAGGCATCTCAAACCTACTGAAGATGCTCTCCAAGACAGCAAGCATGTCCTGGGACAAACCCTGCTGCATGACAGTTCACAGGGTTTAGGACCTGATTTGGCTCTCCAGCGTGCCTCCTTGGGGCTCTCACGAGGGAGCTCACCTGGGATTTTGAAAACCAGCCAGAGGCTCCCAGGAAAGGGGGTGTTGGGAAGGGACCTGTCTTGATGCCTCAGCTCAGCAGAGGCATCCTGTGAATCTGCACACCAGAGACATTTCCTCTTTGCTTTATGTCTTCCTCTCTCCCCTCCCCTCCCAGGGAATTATCCCGAGGAGCAGAAGACCCAATTCACCCCCCTCCTTACAGGAAGGGAAAAGCACATCCATCTCGGGAACAGCCCAGCTGCTTCGCAGAGCCTTGCAAGCTGGAGGCCAGTTGGCTGCGCCAGCAAAGACTTAATGATAATGGTATGGCTTGTGCAAGGCGCCTGCTGACCGTATATGGCACGACACAGCTGCAGCCTGTCAGACCCCATGCGCCCTGGCAGGGGAAGCCAGCAAGGCAGGGCTCCCTCCACCCCGCGGGGGACCCCACTCCCTGCCTGGCACCCAGCTGCCAGCCCCAGGGGCTGTTATCAGGTGCAATGTCCCAGGCACGTTCTCTTTGCTGTCCAACCGAACCACGGGCTTGGGTCCATGTCTGGCTTCAAAAGCATTTTAAAGCATTGCCTTTTCCAGGTCTGTGGTTCTAAAGCAGGGACAGCAGCCAGCAGCGTCCTCAGGGCATTGAACAGCCATTTCCTTGGAAAAGTGTGGGCTAGTTTTGCAGAAATCCAGCTGATAGCTGGGCAGCAGTTTGCAGGCTGACCCCAGGGGTGTTGCAATCATTAGGCCTCGCAGCATGCCATTGTGTCCCAAAATCTAAAGACACATGCCTGTGAAGGATGTCCCCTTTCCCTACTTCAGACGAGGCCAGGGAAGCTGAGCTGTATGGGTCTGCCACACGGGGTCCTCCAGGAGCAGGGGACCCCTTCCATCTACCTGTCCAGGGTACCATGCAGATGGGCAAGGGGAGCCACTCCATGGTGCCCGCATGCCCCAGGGGATGAGCGCTCCTCATCCCAAGTCCCACCTCACAGCACTGCGTTGCACAGCAAGCAATAAACTTTTAGTCCAATTCCAGACCAAACTAGGGTGCAGAAAAAAAAAGTGCACTTGGACAGAATTTTTGCTTTTTCTCCTCCCAGAGACCGAGAAAATAGCAGAAAAATGGAGCAAACTCATTTTTAACTCTTTCATGCAACTTTCTTTCCCTTTAATCAAGTCCACTTAGAAATGAAAAACACTCCTGCCATAGGAAATATGGAAATGAGCTGAAATGAATTCCCCTGGGAAAAGCCAGGGTTGAACCTGCCAGCACACTCATAACCAAAGGGTGCTTTGGAAAGCAGGGAAGGACTGAGTGCCAGGTTTCCAGCTCCATCTTCTGCAGCTGGGGCTACTTGGTCCTCTCACATGGTCCCAGGAGATGTCACAACTAATGAGCACTGAAATTTCCCTGGTTGCAACCACATGAAGCACACCAGCATCCTGCCAGCTGGCTGCGTCACCTTCCCCCCGCTCCTGGGAATGCGAGCGCCCAAGACTTGCTAAGTGTTTGGGATGGTGAAGGTGTTTGCTAGGAAAGATTTCTGTGTGCTCTGGTTACCATGGGCTGTACCTCCCCAGGCTGGCTGTAGGACCCCGGCCCCCCAAGGTGCATGACTCGGCTTGTCCATGGCTAAGCCACATCCCCACTGGCCACCCCATCTCCGTGCTCAGACATGCACAATGGGAGCAACCATGGTCCGAGCCAAGCGCTGTGCCAACCACAAACCCCACTGGAAAGACTGTGGCTTGTGGTGTTTCTACACGTGATCATTTAGCTTCCCACAGTAGATCTCTGCAGGAGGAGGCAGCAGAGAACCCCCTCCAAGCAGGAAAGCATCACTTCTCCCAGCACAGCAGCAGCTAGCTGCTCTCCCAGCGCAGGCAGGTGGTGCCTTGTGAGCATCCTACCATGGCCATAGAGCAGGCTCAGCAGCACCAGAGGAGGGTCTCACACTCATCCAACCACCTGCAAAAAGAGCCAGTGGAAGAGCCAACCCATGCCATGCAGTATCTTCCAAATCCCTGGGCATCCCTACTCAAAGTGGCACCTTGGTACTTTTTCTTTGCCTAACACTCGTATCAACCCTGCAAGAGGCAGGACAGCCAGGATGTGGCGCTTCTCCTCTGCTTGAATTGCTGGCTCATCTGACCCAGTGTGAACTTTCCCGCCATGCGGTTTGCCAGCTGGTCTTTGCTCCTACCAGTTCTAGCTGGTCTGGGGGGGACTCTTTCCTCCCTTTCAGCACCGTTTGGGGATATGCTCTTCCCTTCCCCATCAAAGCCTTCCCAAGCCACCCCACAGGGCCACCACTGGTCCAAGGTGGAGTTTCCAGCCACCCGCACCTGTGGGGTGTGAGTGCCCCACTGCCACTCCACTCTGCAGACCCCTTGTGTGCCAGCACACCCAGGACCGGCACAGCTCCACCAGCAAAGCCACAAACCCACCCCCAGGCTGGCGTGGGGTGGGTTAATATTTTCCTTGTTACCTCACACTGGCCTCTGGTCCTATGGAAAAAACAAACCATCTGGTAATAATATTTCTCTAATAGCTGTCTGGGTCTGTGGGAAAGCTTGGCTCGACTCCTTAGGAAAGATGAGAGGGTTGAGCGAGATGGGAGGTTGCGGATGTGGCGTGGGAGCTGGAGGAGAGGAGATAACGCTTTCAGGCTCCTTTTTCTGTCGTCGTGTGTCCCCCCCAGTAGTGCTCATGGGGATCCCCTCCTTGCAGGGGTACCATGGGATGCCAGGACGTCACACATATGGGATACCGGGATGGGCCTCCCTGCACTCTCCTGGTGACAGAGTCGCACCCTCTTCCCCTGCCCCACTGTGGAGGCTTGAAGGCGAGCAAAGCAAAACTCACTTTCAGGGCTCTTTTTTTCCTTTTCTCCAGGGAAAATGTACACTTTACACTCAGAAAATAGAAAGAGCCCAAAGTGTATGCTTTTTAGGGTTGGAAGCATCATGGTTTGGAGGTAAAACCAGCCCAAAACAGAAAGATTGGCAAAACTGTTCTGCTGTTCTTGGAGAAAACAAAACCGAGAGGGGGGAACCTGGTTTTCTGACAAAGCCAGAGAAGAAATGATGGGAGGTGTTGATGCCCAAGAATCATTGCTTGCTAGCTCCTGGCTGAGCTCTTGGCAGGCAACCATGCTTGCCCCAGGAAGCCTGTGTGGAACACCGCTGCCAGGACAGGGGACAGAGCACCCGCCTCTTCCATGCAGCCTCTGATAGAGCGCACCCAGCCAGCACAACATGAAAACTGGGTGGAAAAAACAGGCACTAACCCCTCCGGCAGTTGGGCAGAGAATATTTTCCATTTCTCAGCAATAAAATGTGTCGCTTGGGTGATTCCCAGGGAGCAGAGCGTGCTCGCAGGGCTGGGCAGGGCACATCTTCCTGGGAAAGGGAGGCACCAGGCGCTCAAGGAACAGCCAAGCAGCCGCCAGACACAGCCCTGGCTCCAGCTGGGGGGACTGGAAGCGCTGGCTCCCACCCAGCTGGGGGATGGCACAGAGCTCCCCTGCCCTGCGGTTTGCAGAAGCCAGGCCAGCCTGCATCACCAAACTGCAAAGAGACCAGGTACCCAGGTAGAAAACCTGTTTTTTCCCCTGCAATGGATTACAGCACCACTTCTAAACCCCTCTCTCCGCATCCATGTGGATGCTCAGCAGATTGTTGGTGCACAACAGCACCCAAGACTGATCCCAGCAAGCCCTGGGTGGAAAGGGTGGCACGAGGCTGGCAGTTCTCCCCGTCCTCTCCTGAAGCCACACAGCAAAACCCCCAATGCCCACACGGTGCCACGCTTCTCCTTTCATCCCTTGCCCATTTTCCACCAGCTTGTCTTGTCTTTCAAGCTGCTGTGGTGCTGTAGCACAGCTCATCTCTTCTCCCATGGAGCCAAAAGACCACCCCTAATTTTCATTTCTGTGTGCTCTCAAGTGCCCTATGCTCCCATAAACATGTTTTCATTTTCCCTCAGTTTTGGCAGCAAGCCCCAAAGCCCTAGGAAGCACAGAGGTTTATCTTGCTTATTGGATACCCTCCAGATAACATACCTCAGCTGGCTTCACAGCACAGTGCAGTGCAGAGCCAGCCTGACCCCTTTCCATGCTTTTCCAGGGTGATGATCCACCCCTACCCAAGGAGCTTACATGTGTCTGGCAAACTCCCCGAGGTCCCTCTTAGCCCATGCCCAGGCTGTTTCTGCTCCCAGTTCTTTCAGTATGCACTGTTTAATACTCGTTATTTTTGTCAGTCCAGCAGCCATCACAGCTTCTGGGGTGGCTGTGCCCTTCAAGAGCAGTCCTAAGACACAGCAAGGCTTGCAGCTGAGCTCTCTTTACACTAGAACCAGATCCAGTCTGCAGCCTTTTCTTAGAAGTATAAAACAAGTCAGCTACCCTTCCTGGCAAGGATGACTTCCCAACCCACTCCAAGCAGTGCCAAGCATCCTCCTTGGATCTTCTGCAGACAATGAAGAGCTAATGTAAACCATGCAGCCATTTTGCTGTCCTCAAGCCTATTTCCCCTGCTGCATGTGTAGCCATGGCTGAAACAGCAGTGACAACGCTGAGCTGGAGGAGAAGCAGGGAGGACAGCTGTTCCTCAGGGGCACCACTGAGGAGGAGTAGCAGTGCTCTTTGATTGGGGGACAGCCATCGGTTCTGTGGACAGGCACCCCACCATGGAGGTCTCCAGCACAACCCCCAGGCAAAAGGACAGGAGCAGGCACCTTTTAAAAGATACCAGGCCACCTAGCAGGCCAGGGGGCTGGAGCACAGGGCACACAAGGAGAGTCTGAGCTGCTCCATCCTGGAGCAGAAGGAGCGGTTACAGAGGAGACAGCAGACCAGAGGCCGCCAGCACAAGCTGCAGCAAGGGAAATCCCAACAGGTCATAAAGATAAGCATCTCTCCTTTATTTTTTAGAGGAAAAGCCAAAGGTAAACAGTCTGTTTCAAATCTCCAAACACTCACCCTCTGAGGAGGAAGCCACTGAGCTTTGCAGCCAGCTGCCCTGCTGGGTGCAATAGGCTGGAGGCAATAGGGAAGGGTGTGGGGCATCTGCATCCCTTAATGCCTTTGTAGAGGCACAGATGCTCTGTGTTTCAGCTGATGCATCCTGCAGAGGAAGAGCCAGTGCATGCAGGTGAAGGACATGGGTGGTTAACATCTCTCCACATCCCACCTCTCCAGCCTGTGGGTAGGCAGCAGTATTCGGGGCTGAGCCCCAGGTGTTTGCACTCACAGCTCCACCGGCTCCTTCCCTGGGGCTGTTCCCACCCCAGGCTATCTCTGTCTCTGGTAGCGTCTCTCAGAACTGTGCAAGGGTGCACAGTCATGTAAGGTGCTCATGGATGGCCTGTGGCTTGCAGGGAGGTGGGAAAGGAGCCCTGAGCCAGGCTGGCCCATGTTTCCCAGAGCATCGGTCTCAGTTGGTGACACCCTGCTTTGGGAGGGTCTCCATGGTGCTGCTGCTCTGAGGAATGGGACGGCGGTTTTTCTCTAAACCAAAGCATATGACCAGCTGCTGGGGCAGAAGAAACCCAGAAAACCTGGTTTTTAGTGAAAAGTGGGTGCCAGGCTTGGAGCTGCACGTTGCGGGTTGCTTTGTGGCTTGCCTGAGCCAGGCACCGAGCCGGGCTGGCTGCTGGCACCCCGGGCACTGACACACCACAGAAGCCAGCACAGGTAGCAGTGTGCATCCTCAGACCCCGGCAGGCATTGCCTTTGTTGTGTCACCTCATCCAAAATAAAGAGATTTGTGAAGGAGAGCAGGAGCAAAATGATTTTTTCCAGGCAAATTCCCATCTCAGGCATGATAACAGCATGCTTTTAAGGATGGCACCAGCTGACTTTTTACTGCAGAAGCTCCCTGGCTTTCTGCAAGCTGGCAAGGGTAGCTTTTCCTGCTGAGGATGCTCTGGGGTACAGATGCTGCGATGAGGAGGGAATGAGCACCTTTTTTGCCTGTGAGCCCATAATGCTGACTACGAGCTGACTGAGACCTCCCCAGATGGTGCCACAGGCTAACACCTCTATATAGGGCCAGGGCGATCTGCCATGGGGCCTGGGCCCCCAGCGAAGGGAGTGCCAGGGATGGCACAGACGAGGGGAGGACGACTTCCCACTCGGAGGCACTTGAGGCAAGCACCGATGTCCATACAGATTTGGGGCTGCTGCTCCCTGGGGAGCAGGTTTAGCAGGGGTGAAAAGCAGGGTCCAGCAGCAGCACTTGGGCTCGGCCTGCTGTTGAAACCCAGAGGGGCTGCCTGCCTGCCCGCAGCCCCTTTGCAGTGCTAAATCGGAGCAGGGGTGATGTGCACTGTGGAAAATACAGCTCCAAATGGAGAAAAAGATCTAAATGGGCATTTTTGCCTTTGTTTCCCCACAGGGCAGAGGCCTGGGCAGGCGGTGCTGGCTTCTCCTTGCTGCCTGGCTGCGTTTCAGCCCTGGAGCTGGACTGGCTGGGGATGGAGACCCCCAGCTGCGTTGGGGTGCTAGGCAGAGTGGGGAGCTGAGCTGGCAGCTCCATTTCTGATCAGCACGGGGTGATAGCCCCTGCTCAGGGCTGGCTTTACCCAAGGGTGTGGGCACGGGTGGGCATGGAGGGGCCCTACTGGGGCTGGTCGTGGGACAGGGAGGGGCAGCGCTCTGGCATCACTTCTCAAGTGAGAAATGAAGCATCCCAGAGAAAACACATGCCCCAATGTGGCCCAAAATAGCGCTGGGTCTGCTCCAAGGTCCGGGGCTGGTGTGTGGCAGCCCGGGGGGGGCTAGCTTGAGAGCTGCCATTGTGTGGGGCTGGATGGGCAGCCCGTACCCTGTCCGAATTGCTGGCGGCCCCCACCGTGGACTGCTCCCTTCCAGGGGCCCAGCAGTGACTCATGCCTGCTATAAACACATCTCCCGACGGATAATGAATCCTGGCTGTCGCCGCCTTCAGGGAAAGCTCTGTATTTTCTTCACAGTGCTCCCCCCATCCCGCTCCCCCTCACCTCCTGGCAGCCCTGCTCGCACGCGGGATTGCTTCCTGATGCCGAGCGGAGCCAGGGCGCTGAGGCCCTTTTTCCAGGCAGTTGTGGTTTGCTTTGCGGGCTGCGTGGGCTGAGTTTCCCCATTAACCCTTCTGGGGGGACAGAGGCCCTGTGCTGCTGGGCCACACCACAGCATCCCACCACCCTCCCTGTGGATGCCCCGCTGCCCAAGTCATGGCTGTGCCGGCTGAGCAGCGTGTGCACCCGCTGGGGACCGACCGCCTTTTTGCCCTCACCCCAACCTCTTCCTGCTAACCATGGAGGGTACCTCAAGCAACAAAAGCTTTATTGCAATTACACAAATAAGCCACGAAATACATTGCAAAGCAACAGGGTAGTGAGGTGTAATAAAGAAGTGCAGAGAGGGGCAATGGGGAGAAGCTTGCTTGCAGAAGCAGGTACTGCTGCACCCTGGCTGCAAGCCACTGTCCTCCTGCAAACTGCTGCTCAAGCCCCCTGGTCCCGCCAATGCCCCATACCACAGCCAAGGGAGCAGGCTCTGTGCAGCCATGGGCAGGAGGCTTCGGGCAGCCGGCCCAAAGGGTGCCACGGAGGAGAGGGAGAAGCTCACGGGAAGCCAGCAGCGTCTTCAGAGGAGGCTCAAGTGTCCACTGCAGCCCTCTGGTCAGGCGGTGAAGGTGTTCCTCCCATGAGGATCAGGGTCTGGAGAGCTAGGGGGACAATCAAGGGATATGGTCAGGGCTCAGCTGAGGCTCCAACACTGGTGTCTCCCCCTCCCAGACCCAGCTATGCTTTGGGCTACATGGACACGTGGCCCCACACAACACCCTGAGCAACTCTCCAGCACGATGCTGAAATCACTCACGTGCCGAAGCCAAGCCTGGGCTCCGCTACACCAACACAAACCTCACTTTGCCACTGGAGCTCGCACCCGAACACATCCTACGCGAGCACCCTGGGCTGCCAGGTGAGATGAGGTGGTTGCCCGGTGTGCTGCGGATTTGTCTTGTGGACTCTCACTGGGTGCTGAGAGCAGCTTTTTGGGAACTCCAGAGGAGCCATTTGAATGTATCAAGGCCACAGGCTTTGTGCAGGGAAAACACCTTGACTCCATGCTGCATGCTGTGGGCTGTCCCTGGGCTGAGCATTGCCCCTGCCTGCCTGCACCTCTCTACCTGTATCTCTCTGACCCGAAAATGTGGCTGCGAGGATGGTAACTGAGGAGAGCGGGTGCTGCTGGCCTCCATCAGCCCAGGCAGCGAGGTTTGGGAGTGATGGTCAAGGGCGAGTGCATCAAGGGGCTCGGGGTGATGGGCAGGAGTCAGCAGCCGGGAAGAAAGCACTGGGGAAGGGTGCACACCCCTGCCCCACCTCTGCCTGTGAACAGCAGAAAGCCTGTGCATAGATTTTCTGCTTGATGTTGTGCTAAGGGAAAAAAAGCATACCCTGCCTGTGTTCTAGCCAACAAGGAGCCATGGTCACGCAGCCCCAGGCTGTCCCAGCACAGGGGGAATGAGCATCACAGGTTGAATCTTGCATTCCAGGTACATGAGCACATGAACATGAGCAAATGCTTTTTTCAGTCCAAAAAACCCCTCTGAGTATTGCTGCATTTAAAGATGCACTGCACCATCCTATGCATCTTGAAATCATTGCATTTCAGCCTGAAATATTTGGAGGGGAAATCTACTTGAGGCAAGAAAAGAAATATTAGTATGCAACTGAAAATTTGATTTAAACACAGAAATGGCCATCTCTGTGGGGTGTCAGGTTTACATCTTTAACTCGCTTTTTATAAGCAGTGAGAAGCAGTGCACTGTTCCTCTGCAGCGCTCGCATAAGAGATTTGGGAGCATGGCTGCGTGCTGAGTAGCACACAGCAACGTCCCTCAGGAAAACCACATCACTGGCTGCAGCAGTAGCCTCAGGTTACGTCATTGCAATGTCTGGGTGGGAGCTCTTCCCTGAAGGACCCCTCCAAGAAAAACCCCACACCACTAAATGAGAGCTTTTGGGTGAGTGTGTCATGAAGCTGTCTTGCTCTCCTTTGCCCTGGGAAATCCTGTTGGATTTCCATTGCGGTTCGACCCTAAGCCATGCACGCAACCCTGAATTCAGTAGTAATACTACTCCATCCCTCCAGCCCACTCTCCCGAGCTCTTTGTGTTTGGCCGTGCTGCCAGCTGGCTGGTGGCCCACCACTGCCGCGCCACCATGCCTGTGCCCCCTGGAGCATCGCACGCCCTGCAGTCTCATCTGAAGCCTCAAAACTCAAAGAGGCTCCAGAGCCAAGTGTCGCTTGGTCCAGCGACCCTTTTTGGTCCAGATGCAAATGCTCTTAGACACAGGCTTTCCTCCAGGAATAAATAATGCCATTGAGATGCTGCCCACAGGGAACCAGAATACAGCACTCTGGGAGTGCTTCAAATACTCAAGTCCTCATGCACATCCCGCCTTTCCCTTTCAGGATCAAAGCAGTTCCTTCTAGAAACAGCACACGTGTTTTAAATCACCAACAGGCCACAGTTCAGCATGGGGCTCAGCAGCAAAGCCTCCTCCTGCTGCTCCATTTTTAACTCGCTTGTCTCTGAGATGGTTTTGTTCCCCATGTGTGGAGCCAGCATGAGCATCATTTCTGGGCAGAGACGTCCTTGCGGTTAAACTGCCTAAACATGGGTGTGGGAATCCAGAGCCAGTCTGGTTTCACACTTGGCTAGATTTAGTCTGCGGGATGCTTTCTGAGCAATCTAGTGTCTCTTGTTCCTCTTTGCAGGACAACTGTGCTGAGGCAGAGCAGGAGGGGGGCGGTTGCACATCTGGAGTCGACAGAGTTGCACATCTGGTACATTCAGTACTTCCTAAAAGTCACTGCCACGTTACCCTTTGGATGGAGGCCTGGGGCTCAACGCATAGCACAGCGGATTAAGATCCGCAGCTGCATTTTTTTTGAAGGGAAAGCAAGAATAACCCTTTCAGCAGAGGCCCAGCTCCCTGTGATGTCTGACATGGGAGCAGAGGAATTGCACCGAGAACATGACCTTTCAGCAAGTCATTCCATCCCGAGCTCTGGGCTTGTGCCAGCTGCAGACGCACCTTCTGCGAGCCGAGGCACGGCGCTCCCCCCCTGTGCACGCCGACCTCCCTGGGGGCAGCAAGGGCTGAAAACCCTTGGGACCTCTCCGGCAAAACCTTGTCCTTCTGTTGTGAAACGCCAGGCCAGGGAGACCAAATGGGCTTGGGCCAGTGTAAGGTGGGGGCTTGTGCCACCAACCTCGTTCCTTGGTGCCACTGGTATAACTAGAGAGCGTGGGAATGCCCATGGCCAAGGGAGCTGCTAGCCATGGTGCTTGCCCAGATGGGCTAGGGTGTCTCCATGAAGGTCCTAGCCCTGATGGAACCGTTCCTGCAGTGGGTCACGGTGCCAGCCACCTGCAAGGTGGACATCACTAATGGTCACTGGTGGGGGCGAACACAAATACCCACTCCCTTCTCAAGTCCAGCAGCATGGCATGGCTTCTGCAAGTGGATGGAGCAGAGGCTGGGAGCACCCCACACCCAAATGTTGCCCACAGCCTGGCTGGAGCAGGATGTCTGCAAAAAGATGGTCAAGAGGGACATCTAGTGACCAGCCTGAGGGGGCCCAGGGCTGGGGAGCAGGGGTACCTCCCCGGGTCTGGGGGCTACAGGCACACAGTGTTAGAAGAGATAGTCTGTGGGGCTCTCAGCTTCTGCAAACAGCATGAGAAAGGTGTCAGAAAAGGTTTGCGCTGAGCCTGCACCATCCTTCCACCCCTGTGGCCAAGAAAAAAATGAGAGTAAGGATTCATCCCTTCCACAGCACATAACGTTCCCCCACCTCTACCCACCCTACCTCTGCCGGCACTGGAAGGGGGATATTACCCTTGCTAATGAACCATGAGCTCAAAATTAGCATAATTAAAAGTGACTAACATGAATACATAAAAACCCCCTGAATTAAAACTAAAAGAGGTATTAAGTTTAAAGAGTCTCCCTGGTGAAAGTCACTTTCCCTTCGGGCAAACAATCTATTTTTTCCAACCCCATGTTGCAAATCTAGTGATTTGCAAATACAGTCTAGGAAAAAAATGCATGTAACAATACTCCAAACACTTAATTTTGGGATCATGACCTGGGAACGATATGAGGGGGAGTGGAGGCCTTCAGCTGAAGCCCAAGGGGCCGAGCATGGTCTCTGATGGAGAGCCACCATGCTCCAGGGGCAGGGGGAGGCATTAGACCAATACTTTCCTGCCAAAGTTACAATTTCCCACAAAAATAACACATTCCCAAAGAGTTTGACTGAGTAATACCAAGTTGGTTGCTTCTAGAAATGTTGAATCATTCTGTATGGATAAAATGCATTGCTTTGAGAGAGAAAAGCAATGCACTAAAGCTATTCTGTTGATTAACTGGGACATTCACCTTGTATTGAATATTCCTTCCAATATTAGAGATGTGCATATATTTTCCCAGTGGTATGGCTGTGGATGCATCACTGGAGCATTTTAAGTTCATATAAAATATAAGTAAAAGCAAAACTTTGAGGCTCCTTCCAAAGAAAACAGCAAATCTCCTTTTGAGTATTACCGAAGAAATCAAAGCTGAATTTGACACATTCTTTGTGATTTTGTTGTTGTTGTCATCAACATGTTCCCAGGACATGTTGCAATTGTTTAAACACCTCTTTCTCTAGGCCTCACTCAAGTCCAGATAATGACGGATAAGCTGCTAGATTCCCACATAACACTGGAGTTTCACTTCTTTTTTTTTTTTTAAGTTGCAAAATAATCTGGGAAATGTGACCCCAAAAAGAAGTCGCACAGTCAAGGGTAATGTCAGAAGGAGGGATGCCTCAGCCACGCCAGTGTGACCGCATCCTTCACCACACCGTCTCCTGGTGGGTCCCACCCAATGCTTTCCACAGGCTCCCCTCTCTCCAGCCCTACAGCAAAGGGCTCAGCTCCTTCCCACTCCCTCTAACACCTAAATTCACGGGGGGAAAGGCAGCCAGCCAAGCTGTATCTCTCCCTCTGCCAAGGAGGGGATTCCTAAGCAATGGGAGACAAATAAGCATTTGCTTTGTAGGGGCCCAGTATAGATTTATCATTTTTTGCATGCCCAGTTTGAGAAACCCCCAGCTTCATTTGCAGGAGGGCTGGCATTTCCCAGCTAGAGCTGCTCAAGTGGCTTTGTCTATAATAAATGGTATCCAGATAGCTAAACCATCCTGTATCAGAGCAAAAAGCAGAATTGTGATCAGTTTGGTACATCGAGGCTCCTTTGCCTGCTCAAGTCCCTTGGAAATACCTCGAGATTTAACGATCAAGCAAGCAGACATCATTTGGATAACATCATGGGGAGAAGGCAAAACCCAGCCCCAGGCTCTGACCTCCAGGACAGCACATTTCAGCAACAGTCCTTAAAAACCACGTCCTGAGCAGCGTTGCTTTTTATCTAGGTGCTGGAAGATTTGTGAGACTCTCCTGCTGCTCCACGCCAAGCCAAGGCGGCAAGGACACAGTGCTTCTGTAAGGTGGCCGCTACCGCTGGGACTGTCCCTTTCCTTCCCACAGCACTGTTCCCCAGAGTGCTCCCACGAGCTCAGGTCCTTGCTGCAGCGTGCGGCTTGACACAACAGCTCGGATACCTGCCTGGTGCCAGAGCAATGCTCGTATCTGACCTCCGCCCCTTCACCGTTGATTCCTGTGGTAGCTTTACTGGCAGGCACAGTCTCGCCGGGTGACAGACATATCGCAGAGGGCTGGGATGGGGATGGTACCCAGAGGGGGATGTGATCTGTGGGTTCACTGGCATGGAGATGGGTGTAGAGGTATTGCTGCAGTCTGCTCCTCCTCTCTAGTAGCCTCTGAGCTTGGTTGCATCTGGCAGACCCAATCTGGCATTTGCTATTTTGGGCAGCGCTGTCTCAGTGGAGGTGGGGAATAGCGTGGGGAGCACAGCAGACACACAGCTAAGTAATTCAGGGCAACTGCGATCTGCAGAAACCACAGGTCCCTGTGCAAAGCCATTTCCACATACATTGCAATTAGCGCACTATTAAGGTCTATTACGCTCAGGGCATAAGTGTACAACAGATGTACGAGCCTCACAAACGCGTTGGCTTGTGATGAATTTCTCAGTCTTGGTCGACACGATGCTGCTGTTGATTTCTGACTGCGCCCTGTGTGCCAGTGCTTTAAAGTGCTCCCATATGTCAAGAAAGCAGTGCAAGAAGAGGCAGGCTGCTTTCTATGTCCCTCCATCCCCTGCAAGATCTGATCATGCTCCAGCTTGTCCTACAGCCCCATGGGAGAACTAAGCCACGGTGGGACAGGCTGGCTCCCTCCGTGCACTGTTGCTGTCTGAGGGGGGCATCACCCCAGGCCACTGGCTGCCATTGCTTTTCTTGGGGGTGGTGGCAGAGCAGAGCAAGGGGTTGGGAACAGGCAGCAAAGCATCTTATGAAGGAGCTGGAAGCACCTTTAAATGCAGAGGCGTGAAATGCTCCGGAGAGCTGAGCACACATGGGTTTTATGACACCTAGGCTGAGTGACTTGCTGATGCTCAGCAGCAGGAGCTGGCAGCCACCTCCACCTTTCCAGAGCTTTGCCAGCAGTGGGCTCCTGGGCTGGGGGAATGGACCTCTAAGGAGAGGTGACAACACTGCCTGATACACGCAGGGAGCAGGCATGTGCTGTCTTGCTCAAGCAGACTCACTCTCTGCCCTCTTTGAGCTGTGCTATCATCCCTGCCAGCTGCTGAGCAGCTGCACTGGCCCCTGCACTGAGGCTGGAGCCCATAACCCCCTTCCCATCCCTGGCTCCACTGATGCAGTGGCATCACCTGGGGGCCCCACTGCAGCCCAGGGGAGCTCTGAGCGTGCTGCATGAGTGCCAGGCAGTCAGCACTTAGAGCCAGGAGGAGAAGTGGTCCAGCATCCCAGCAGGAGAAGGAAGGGGAGCTGCCAGCGGTGCCTGCTGGCACTAGGGGAAGAGGAGAGGGAAAGACCATGAAGTCTTGGGGCTCAACTGGAAAAACAATGTATTTCCCATGTGGTACAGTGCAAAAATGTATTGTGTGGCTGCTTTAGCTGCCTGGGGACATGGTGTATCACGATCCCCTCATTTGCAATATGGGAAAAACATGTACCATGCATTTTGTACAGTAGGGAATTAACTGATGGAGAATATATTTGTTTTCCCACTTGAGATGTAGGAGAGAGATGTAAAGCCTGGAAGCAGAAGGCAGGGCTGAGTATAGAGGGTCCTGGGGAAGGGCGTGGGGTACAGACATGGCAGATCTGTCCAGACAAGGGGGCAGTGGGGGATGTTTCTTGTCATACTGCAATTTGTAAATTAGTCTTAGGGAAAACCAAAGCATTGTGCAAGCAAAGCACCCTCCCCTTCAAAAAAAAAAAGAAAGCCTAGAATCACTCAGGAAGTGCATTGCTCAATGGGGACCTTCTCTAAATAAAATAATAGATGATGATGATGACGATGACGATGACGATGACGATGACGATGACGATGACAATAATAATAATAATAATAATAATAATAATAATAATAATAATAATAATGAAGGTTTTGTATACAACCCCCACTTTCCCTCCAAGCAGCTAAAAAGGTGTGCAAGGATGCAGAAGGAAGGATGGGGCTGGAGATGGCGGGGGGACCCAGGAGAAGAACAGTCGGAGCCCATCAGTAGCAGAGCTGCACAGACATTTATTGAACACAAACAACGACAAACACAGCTGGCTCACAGAGCTTCCTGAGCTATCATCCAAAGGTTTTGCTTGTGGGGATTGTCAAAAGAGTGCTTTCAAAGGCCCCTGGGAGTGCGAATCCCATACAGCTAAGTTCTTCTCACTTCCAGTTGCTCACTAGTTAAAAAAGAGGACCATTTGTGTGTGTGTGTGTGATTCCCTTCGTTTAGCATGAAAATGGCTTGTCTGGACCCTGCCACATTGCAAAGACAGATGTCTGCGTGCGCATTGGCTTGGCTCCCACACGTTCTGCTTCCCAAATAACACCGGGTGAAAACTACGCCTTACCCTGAGGGCAGGGATGTGAGGTTGCAAAGGTGAGCCAGGACAAGCAAAGCGAACGAAGCAGGAGCATCAAAGGAAGAAGGGTGAGAAAAGTAAGTACTCTGAAGCACGCACAGCTCTGAGTGGCGTCACACGTCCATAGGCTACAGCAAGTACCACCAACGTCAACTCAAACGTGTAAGTAGCTACGCTAGACTGACACTAGAGACCCCGTCATCTTCTGAAGTCTTGCCAGCAGAAAAAAACCAAGCCCCCCTTCCCACCCCGAAAAGCAGATGAAGTAATAACACCATACGCTGAAAACAAGGACCATAACCAAAGAGTTTGGGAGCAGCCTCAGGAGCACAGTAAGGAGCTCGTAAAGAAACGTTCTACTGTGTGCATATGCATGTGTATTTTTATATATATATATATATATTCGTTAGTAAAGAAAAGAGTATCTGTGGAGGCAAAGGGAAGACGGTAAATGTACAGGCAGTACAGGCTGGGTGGAGTGCCGGTGGCTGGAGAGGGTCGGGTGGTGCGGAGTGGAGGATGGTGGGTGGAAATTAGAGTGCGCCCATTCCAGTGACCTCAGACGTCAGCCTAGAATAGACAGGGGCAGAGAGAGGGGTGGGAGGGAGACAAAAACAAGCGCTTAATATCCGGAGCAGAAAAGAAAATTAAGACCCTGCAGGGCAGTGCTCCTCCTCTTGCCTACACCCCACTCAGATGGGGGGCAGAGCATCACTGGGTGGCTTGAGCGCACGGGGCTTGGGGGTCCCAGTGGGGGGCTGGAGCATAAAGCCAGCTCAATGGCTGGCTGATTTCCCCTCTCATCACTGCTGCCAGGTAGTGCCCATCCCTGGCACTGCGCTGTGGCAGAGGTGCCACCCACCAGGGGTGCTGGCAGGAGACATCCCAGCACATGGCTTCACTTCTACCAGCATCCCTCCCATGGAGGATGGGCAGCTGTCCCAGCTCCTCCGGCTTCTTCATTTTGTTCTGTTTTTTGAAACTATGGGAGAGGCTGAGCTATGCCCCATCCTGCCCCCCATTGGGTCATCTCTGCCTTCGCCACAGCACAGGCTGCAGCTCAACCAGCCCTTCCCAGTAACAAAGAGCCACTCGTTTTTCTTTTCTTTCTCTTGTCTCAGGAGGTGGGGAGGATTTGCAAGGAGCTGCAGGGAAAGCTGCTCAGCCATGCCTGCAGGCACGGGGCTGGCCCTGTTCCTCTCCTGAAGGCTGGTGTGGGCAGCGGGACAGCGGGGCAGGATGGGATGGTGGAGGTCTGTTACAGGTCGGGGCTGAGGTGGGTTGGGTGCAAGGAAGAGAAAGCACATAGAGACCTCACTGGTGCTCCTAGCCCACACCCCAACGAACGTCAGAGTCGCCGCCAACAGCCCCCCATCCTCGGGACCCTGCCAGCAGCCTCCCTCAGCCACACACGTCCTGGGCTGGTGGCAGGCTGGCATGGCACCAACTCTGCCTATGGCAGAGGGCATGGACAGACGGATGGCCTCAGCTTGCACAGCTGTGCCAGGCGGGCGCGAAGCCAGTGAAAGGCCCCTTAAGCTCCCCAACCACGAGTCTGTAGATGCAGGCATACAGGTCTGTGTGAGCACCCCGGACACGGCTCACCACCAGCACAGAGCTGGTCCCCAGCCCCTCTCCAGCTATGCCTCCCCTATACACTCCTCTTGCAGTCCCTTGCTGGATCCCCGGTCCCCCACGGCACAGGCAGCATCGCACCCCAGCTGGAGGCATCGTTGGGAGCGCTCGGCCCCTACAAAGTCCTGATGCGCCAAGCTTTTTAGCATGAAAAGGAAGCAATCAGGCTGTTCCCATGTCTTGCGTTTATTGGACTGATTATTTTCATTGGATGGAGGAAAGCCTTTGGGACGCCTGGAAGCACACGGAAGAGGCTCTGAGGCGGCAACAAGCGATGCTGGGATCCCAGCAAGCAGGTCCCAAGTGATGCCTCCCCACCACCAGCTCAGCTCCGTCCCCGTCCCCGTCCCTTGCCTCATCCACACGGAAAGACAGCAGCAATTTTGCCCACCCATGAACAAAATCCTCAAATGAGGGTGACGGGTGGGCAGGCGACTGGCGCAACCTGCGGCTGCTCCACTGGCAGCGAAGCATCTCCCGGTCCCCAGCCAAAGCACCAGTGGGGTCAGAGGTCCCGCTGGTGACATCTGGTCCCCACTCAGAGGTCTCAGCAAGCCACCATCCGTCCCAGCTGGCCTCAGGAAGCTCCTCCTGGCCTGCAGTGCCAGGAGTGAGTGCTGCTCCCACCGCGCTGGCAGGACGTGTTCAGCCGTGGTGGGATGTGGTGGAGTTCGGCGGGGAGGTCTCACCTGGCGTTGATGAGGTACTGCGCGAGGCTGATGTTTGCAGGGGTTCCTGTGATGGTAATTTGGCGCTCTGATGACCCTTCCGTGGCGTTGGCGATTTTGATCTGCGCTCCCGACATCTGCCGAATTTCATTGATTTTGGTCCCTTGGCGTCCAATTATGCAGCCTATTAGCTAGAAAAAAAGCACGGAGGGAACGTCTGAGAAGCGGCAGCTCTGGCAGCCACTGGCCACTGGCAGGACATGAGCACAACTGCGTGGTGCTGGCCAGAAGCCCTCCTCCCTCTGCCCTGGGGCACGAGTGACCTTAATGCTCATGAAAACAGGAGAGGGACAGCCTCCCACCTGCATTGGAGTACAGTCCTCCCAGGACACGTCCAGCAGCCTGCCCTGCTCTGCTCCTCGTGGGGCAAATTTCAATTATCCGCACATGATGTCTGGCATCTCAGAGGGCTTCAGTAAGGATGAGGCATTATACCGGGCTCATTTCAGTAATAATAATTTTCATGGTCTAATAATTGGTCCCTGTTTTGCAAAGGTCTAAGGATGGGAATAAATCATGTTTCAGACTGTGCTCCACACTTATCCTCTCACTAATCACAGCGAACCTGAAGATGGTTATACAGGACATGTTACTAGAAGAAAACAAGCCCGCCACCTTCCCTGGAGACAGCCCAACCCCAAGTGCCCCCTCATCAGCTGGTGCAGCTACACATCATTGATAGCTACACATTGCTGACCCCATCCCAGACTTCTTCTACCCTGCTGGGACACCCTTGTTGCCTCTGTTACCCCCTTCAGCTCTTTCAGTGCAATGCAAGGGCTCACCGGCGTTCACATCATTGACAGGAGAGCACCATGTGGCTGTGGCATCAGCAAAAGAGGAGAATCTTACTTAAAAACATGTCTTTCACACTCTCATGAAAAAATTAGAGCCAGTTGGAGGCTTGAATTTCCTCAGTTGCCTGCCCCTTGAATTTCCTCAATGGTCCTCAATGGCTTGAATTTCCTCAATGGTCTTCATCCCTGCTTTCGCTCATTTGTGCATCAAACTATGGTTCCCTGAAGCACCTCTGCACCTTGGTAACATATATCGAGATGTCCAGCTTTACCAACACAGGCATGAGGTGTTTCTGTATGCCTTTCTTGGCCATCAGCACGTGAACTCCTTTCCAAGGTTGCACTTGGGAATTTTATATGTGGGACATTAATTTTGGCAGCTGCTAGATTTCTGTCACTGTAGAAGTGGAGACAACTACTCCTTCAAATGTTCACTGGTCCTGTTGTCAGACCATGGGGCTACCTTAGTGGTTTGTCCCATACAGACCTGAATATACACTCCACTGCAGTGCTGGAAGGGTATCAACTATCTCAGGGGCTGCAGCATGATGTTCAGCCCAACAGCCACCCAGCCTGGTCTTCACTGCACAGAAATAACTCAGAGATGCTTCAGCAAATGAAAATCCCTTACAGCTGGAACCTGCTGGAGAGTCCCAAGGAGCCAAACCTATTTGGAGAGATGTTCAGCAACATCCAAGCATCTCTGCACAGTGTTCAAGTTTCTCCTGACAGTCAGAGGAGTGACAAGATGAATTTCACCACCAGCTTTCCTCCAACTCTCCTCTCTCTGCAGCACAACCACAAGCTGATCTACACCACTAAAACACACCTGTAGACCCTTTGCTTTACAAAACCCAAACCTTTCCTCTGCTTCCTGGGAAGGTGGGAATGGGAATTTAAGAGCCTTCAAAACGACAGGAAGCAGAACTGAAGAGGCAGGCAGAAAGATGCAGGTGATGACATTTAACACTGTGCAGGTCTGATGAGAGCCGGGCTTTTAGTGAGCAAACGCTCTGAGTGCTTCTGGGTCCCATGGCGGGTCCCATGGCAGGTCCCTCGGCACGTTAAAGGGGAGGAAAGGCCCCTTTCCAAAGGGTCACTTGATATTCCTGAAGATGCTCTCATTGCTGCCAGGGCCACAGTCCCCCATGCTTGACAGACATGGCTATGGTAACCTTGGGAGTCCTTGCAGAGCTCCCCGCAGCGTGCCGGAGGGGGCTCCTCACTGGATGGACAGAAGCAGACCCAGGATCAGCCCTGCCGCCATCTCCCACGGGTTCCTCTGCAGAGCCCTGCCGCGGCAGTTGACCCCAGGGTGAAGCATCTCTGAGGGCTTCAGCCAGCAGATGCTCAGAAGCCATTTCACTGCCACATCTCTCGGGTGGAAGGAGGCCTCAAGTGTCCCGGAGGAGCCGAGGTGCCTGGCAGCTGCAGCCAGGCTCGCTGCCCTTCCCTTGCACTGCTGTGCATTGGTGAACAGCAGGAAGAAGTCGCAACAGCTGCCAGACCCAACCCAGAAACTCCTGATGAGGATGGGCTGAGGTGTTTGTAGGTGATGGAGATGGGGACAGAGACTGGAAGTCATCCCCCCACTTGCCCTGATCCTAATTTGAGTGCCCGCTGGTTACCAACTCATGGAAACTGGTAGGCCAGTCCGGAAGCAAGTGAAACCCTTGGATCCAGGTGCTGGCTGTGTTAGGCTCTCCATCCCACCTCCTCCCACCTGAGCATCCCCAAGCAACCTTCCTCGCATCGCTCAGTGCCCAGTGTGACTCCAGCCTCCTCCCAGTGAATATCCCAGTCCAACATCCACTTTACCATGATGCCTCCATCTACAAGACCCAAAAGCTGCCTGCCAGTCGTACTAAGGTGAGACACAATGTCCTTCAGATGCTTGTGTGGCACTTTGTGGCATCAGAAACGCTACTTACCTCTTCTTCACCACTACCCCCAGTAACTACGCTTGAGCTAGATTAAGCAATTATAGTTTAATCAGGGCCAGCTCGGGAGCTCTCTCCCCTTCCCAGTGCTGTGAACTGGACATGTTTCATGAGCACTGAGTTCACTTGGAAAGGGAAAAGGAACATTAAGGAGGATTGTACCTAGGAAGGCTACCAGTGGGGTAAAGTCCAATGGGTGATTTTATGCTGCAGGCTGATCTTCAACAGGCTGCATGTGGCATGAGTGAACCTGATGAAGGGGCACCTCTACACATATTTAACAGTCGTATGCCTGCAGCGTATATACACACACACACAGAGACACATGCCGCGGAAGAACTTGGATATACTTACATCATTGGGAATGGTGAGTTCATGAGTACTGGCCGGGGGACTGGCATCCAAACCTGGGCATATGCAAGGGAAAATGGTTATAGCTTGCAGAGGCAGCGTGGTGGAGCACCGCTGCTTTCCCGCAACAGTCAACACTGCAAAGGCTGCATCCTGCTCCAGGGCTGGGAGGGGAAGGGGATCACACACTCTGGTACAAGGAGGAGGAAGACAGTTGCTACCTGACTCTTCTGGAGCTGGGTCCCACCTTCCCCTGCATCCCTCAAGCTGGCCTCGCAGGTGCTGCCCCATGAGTGCCTCACTTCCCACCCTCCATCCTCCCACTGGGAATGGCTTCAGAGGAGGATGCATGACAGCGCAAGGTTGCAGCATCGCTGGGGAGGGTCTGACAGAGGAGGGAAAAGCACCTTCCCTCCTCCACACAGCAGCAGACAACCTGCTGGCTGGGAAACCCAACCCTAGAGGCAGACAGCCTGCCAGCGGGAGGGTTGTCAACGCACCCTCCAGCCCTCTCTGGACACAGCAGCGCAGAGCTGCTTGGTTACAACAGCAGCTTGGCACCCCAAAACTGGTTTCCCCGGGGGATCCAGTGGTGCTAAGCACAGGGCAGCCTGCAAAGCACTGTGCAAGTTAAAGCCCCACAGACTTGCACGCTGAATTTAAGCCAGACTGCTAAGACATGCATGCTAGCTGGACACGGGACTGATGGTCCCTCTTACTCCCAAGGTAAAGCATGGCAAACAGTACGCAGCCAGCAGGCTACCCCACGTGTGCAGCTCCAGAGGCAAGAGGACAGTATGCCGTAATGCTCCTGGGCCAGGTTGAAGCCTGCCTCTCCCACAGGTTTCCATATTAAATCACCTCAATGCTGAAACAGGGATGTCCTATTGCAAATCTGCCAGACAGAAGCTGTCTAGTGGCTAACAGGAGTTTGCAGTAACCTCAAAAAAACCCCTTATCTGTATGATATGAACTACCAAGGAAGGCTTTTAAGAGCAGTGTGTGCAGAGTAATGGGGTGCAGAGAAAAGAAGCACAAGGAGACTGGAAGTGCTGGGCTACTACAACACAAGACAGCAGCAGCACTGAATTCCTAGTCACCCAGTCCAGCAGGGCTTTCTCATGCTGCATGGCACTATGCTGCTGCCTTAACCATGCTGAGCAACTCCTCCAAGCAATGGCCAAGTTTCGATGGTCTGCATTTCCATTGAGGCTCTCTGTAGCGTGGAAGAGGAGCTCCCATCCAGTTATGCCAGCAACAGCCACCCAGGTTTTAAAACCCAGCAGGTCTGACCTGATGTCAATTTGGGTACCAGCACTGTCAAAGCAAGATTTCTAACATACTAAAATGAAGCCTTAGGTTGCAATCTCATTTGAGCATCACCCCTAGAGATCAGGAGAATATCAGGTATCCTTGATTCGCTCTTGCATGATTCCTGTGCTTTCCCACATACAGAGATGTAACAGCCTTACAGAGCCTTGCATCCCTTACAGAGATGCACCGCCTGGGTACACCACCCAGGCACCTCCTTGCAGGAGGTCTCCCTACCACAATTTTCACTCGGGAGCACACAGAAAGGCAGCGAATGGGGATGCAAATCCTCCACTCAGCAGCCCTACACCCTCCTTCACCCCGCTGGGTGCAGTAATGCCAAAGCCTGCACAAAACAGCTCCTGCCCAGGTTTTACAAGGCCCACAGTTTTACAATGCTTAATGCTGACTTTATAGCCCACTGCACTGGAAGAGACATTTTACCAGCCCTGGACCATCTTTCACACCAAGCCTCCTTGCAGTCTAGGGCAAGATGGACTGCACCTAACGCAAAGACATGTCCCCCAGGGTGCAGATGTCCCCACCTCTCAGCCATGCGTTACAAGGCTCAGTTCAGTAGCAGCCTGAGTATGGCAGAAAATGTCTTCTGAAGGGACCAGAGCTCTGGGGATGGGCTCAGAGCAACACTGAGGCACCCAGGGGTCTTTGGAAATGCAGGCTGGGCTCTTCAGATTCATAGATAGGGTCCCCCACCCCAGGCTCAGATGCCACAGATGCTGCTAAAAGCCCTTGGGGCACGTGGTGCCATGGTACTGCATCACCCCCTGCATCATGATGGCCATTGAGGAATGGCCACGTCCTTCTCCATTACCTGGAGATTGTTTACTTTAGCATACCAGACCCTCCTTCTCTGATATGCACATGCAGTCCCCACGGCTGTAATGTGGTGGGGCGAGGGCAGGATTAGTGCCATAGGTGATTGCAAAGGGCAAAGCAGGACATGCAGAAAAGAAGGCTGTGGAGGCTGGTATCATGAAATTTATTTTTGCTATAGTCTTGTAGGGTCTATTTAGTTGGGCTACATTTGCTTTCATAGTTAGGAGATGTCCCCAAACTCTTTTGAGGCATGCATGTGATGCACCTCAGCTGGCCGCAGAGCACGTGTGTGCCCCAGATACATCCAAGGGAGGTCTGGCTCACATCGCCTATGAGCTTCCAGGTCTTAGGATAACTCCTCTAAGCAATGGTAGGTTATAAAAGATAAGCATGCTCAGCACATATGAATGCACGTGAGGGACATTTGACATCAAAATTTCTCCAGGATTACAGACATGCTTTGGCTCCTCAGGGTCCTGTCCCACTAAAAATGCAGCTCACTCTGAATGGCTTAGAGATGGCTAAAATTGTGTCTTGTTTCCATTGCCACAGGCATTTTTCTACTGTTCTGAGCAAAGTTTATACAAAATTAAATGAAAGAATAAGGGCAATGACTCTAATGTCTTTCTGTTACATGGATGGCAGTTATACGCAAACATAAAAAACCTAGGCAATAAACTCCAGGCATTTTTCTTTTGACGTGCTATACAAAGGAGAATGGCAGGCACGATGCTGCCTGGTGTCTCCCTGCCAACTACGAAAACCTCCCATCTTCTCCACAAATACCACGATTTATCTAGGAGCACAACAATGGCACAGTCCTATTTAAGAAATATATTTCAACAGAAGCCTGCTTATTTCCCTGTATCTTTGTATTTTACCTGATGATTGGCCCATCAGATTTTGAGCTTCTTCGGAGGAATGTAAGGGCAGCTTTTCTCCTGAAGAGCAAAGAAGAAACAGGTTTAATGCTTTTGCCTTCAAGGAGATAAGCAATGTCACTTCATCTAGGAAGCTCAAAATATGATGAACATACTGTCAGAAAAGGCATTTCCAACTGGCACTTTGACCACTGAGTAAACAAAGGTACTTTAAGTATCTCCATCCCCTGCACTCTGTCTGCTTCCCAGGTCACCGTGAAATGCGTTAACTGAAACGCCAGCCTTGGGGACAAGGCTGCTGAGCCACGCCGGGGCTGGCTGTCCTCCCATCAACGCGGCTCCCTACAGCCGCGGCTCCTTCCCATCGCTTTCCCCAGCACAGGGGTGCCATCCTGCCCGGCTCGGCACCACTCCCCGCAGACACTGGGGCAGCATCCCCGGCTGGTGCTGAGCCATTCCCCCTGGGAAAGCGGGGATGTCCCACCAGGGTCCGGATTCGTGCACAGCAGGGGATGCTACCTCCTCTGGGCAGGGAAGGATGGGAGACTGGCGGTCCCCGCTCCTGCTGGGAAAGCCAGCAAAGCTGGGAGCAAGGTAAGCGTGGCTCGCATGAGCAGTCCAGGTGTGCACAGATAACGGCTGAGAGATCACCCGTGATGACTGTAACTCCCAAACATCCATCCTATCTCCCTGTTAACCTTTCCCCATGGACATTGCAACTTCTGTTTTACTTGCCCTGCCTGTTTCCATTAAATAGCACGAGTTTAGACAGAGAGAGAAACTCTACAGGTAAGAAGAGAAGGATATCTAGAAAGGGTGTGTGGGTACGTACCAGGGAAAGCGGGGGTGGTCTGTCCAAGGGGAGTAAAGGGGGTTTGCTGCATAGCCAACTGGTGGAGCTTGGTCAACTGCTGAGGGGTAGGAGGGACATTAGAGCTAAGAAGGTTATTGTCATAGAGTACAACAAGTCACACCGAAAATCAAGAACAAAATTATAACGGAAGAAAAAAAAGAAAAGAAAACCAAAAAAACCAAACCAGGAAGCCATGGTGAGACATGGCAAAAACATTAGCAGAAGGACTTGGCCTGGGTAAAATGCAATAAAGCCCAAATCTTTTGCAGAAGTGCTTGGTCAGGGTCTGAAGTACAATACCAGCAAGAAGCCCATTCCTAGTTTCTGCCCCTCATCAAACCATTCAGCTCCTTCGCCGTGAGTGAGCGGCCGCCTCAGCGCACGGCTGGCTGCTGCAGCAGCACCAGGGCTGCTGCCTACGGTGCTTCCAGCCGCTGCCTTCCCCTCCCGGGCTTTGCAGCCTGCAACCAGAGGCTGCTGCTCACTTCAGGGTAGCTTTAGAGCAGAGGTGCCATCTCAAATGCACTGCCAGGCTGGTGGCCGTCATGTGCCAGCAGTCAGAAGACCGTCTTTGTGCTGCTGAAGCTGCATCGTGACTGCTTGTCCCTGCAGCAAATGCTCTTGTGCTGTGCCTCCGATGGGAAATGCCTCTGGGAGATGGACAAACTGCGGCTCTTAACGTCAGCTTGTTATGAGTTCAAGCTCCTTAGCAGTACATGGAAATATGGGCTTCAGCCGTGACCAGTAGGTATTTCAGATCCTTGTATCCCTTGCTGTGCTGGCTAGGTTTTCATGCCTCGTCACGAAGCGGTTGCATAGAGGAGTTTGGAATACATTTTGTGCTCTGTTTTACTGCTCCAAATTAAAAAAAAAACACAATAAAACAAAAGAAAACAAAGCAAACTGAGCTGAAGTCTAGCAGTGAGCAGGAGGGAGGGTCTTTATCACCTCCTGCTCAGTGATTTTACAGGTGCTCAGAGGGCTGCCAGGATCACATCATCCCCCAAACACAAACCGCTGGTTGCACCCATGCCCTCCCCGGTGAGGGAGAGGCAGGAGTTACGATTTCCATGTTTGGGGGAAAACAATACTCAAAAACCTCCTTGCTCCTGCAGCATGGCTGGGGAGGGAGTGCAGGGAAGTCTGGCCGGCAGCGGTGAGGGGGAAGCGCTGGAGAGAGCAGACCTGGCGGGCTGAGCGCACCGTGGGAGAGACTGGAGGGAGGCAGTGGGGAGGGGAAACGCCTGCAAGTCCCCGGAGAGGTACCCGCGGGAGCCCTGCCTGGCAGAGGCGTGAGGACTTCTAGCCTCCGCTGACTCGGGGGAGAGGTCTCACCGCCCTGTGAGAAGAGGCGCCTGCACACATCTCCCTGTACAGCACAGAAAATAAGCCAAAGACACCCTACAGCGGGTCGCTGCTGAAACAGTCAGCTATGGATAGGACTGGGCCTGCCACCGCTCCTGCAGGTAGCAGGGACATCAGCATCTGCCTCTTTTTAATTTAAGAACTTTCCTATTTTCTACAGGAAAATTAAACCCAAGCACACCCTGTTTGCAGAACTCCTCATTACAACCGGTCCCACTGGCAGGACTCCACATGAGACCTCCTGCCTCTTTGCCGGCACTGCTGAAGAGCCCCAGGGAGGCAGAGCCCCTCAGGCTCCAACCATGCCCCTTTCTAATACTGATCTAGCGTATTTTTAAGACATAGTTTGGATAGTGATATTTAGCAAACACTCACAATTACAGCAATGAAAAAAAGCCTGCAAGAGGAGAGGATGGCCATGCCATCCTTTAACACACTTTATGTGTTAAAGTGAAAGGTGTTACGTGAACACTTGCAGTGCATGAAACACCTCCTCTCCTGTTTCCTGGAAAACACTGAAAGCAAAAACCTGAGACCATTTCTTCAAACTCTGGTTTTCCCCACAGACCAGAGGGGAATTCCTCCACCGGCGCTGCTGGGAGAGACAGGACAGGGCAGGACAGCAGTGCTGAGACCAACATACAGTCACGCCAAGCATCACTATGCACCCACAGCAATGCCTGGTTACACCTCATCGGCTGCCAGCCTGGTGCATACCCAGAAGCAGTGCCCTGGTTGCGGAGCTTTCCTATGCTTGACATTTATTTCACTCCCAAACGCCCCCGACTCCCGGCTGCCACAGCTGTCCTGTCATCTCCCACTGCAAATTTTGTGAAGGCAGGTAGCTACACATCACATCCTGAATGGCTTATGAGTGCCCGGGCAATGCTGAAGCCCTTCATAAGCCAGAACTCCTACTGACCTGTTTTTTTTTTTTTTTCCAAGGGGAGAAAATCAAGGCAGGAGCTTGCATTTTAGCTTTGGCATTCGAAGTTCTGACCACTCTGCAGCCACGGGTCTGCAAAAGGCATCTGCTAAACACAGATACCTGTGAGAGTGAGGGCAATGCCCTAAAATCACGTTCAAGACTGGTTTCTGCACTGAGCAGTGTTTTAAATGACCGATCCTTGCGAGAAAGCTACAAGAGTAAGGATGGATAGTGTGGCCCCCACACAAACAACTTTTTCCAGGTCTCAGCACATCTGCTGAGAGTAGGGCAGAGCACAGCCAGCAAATGTTTTAAATGTATTTTATTCCTGTCAAACAGAGGAGTATAATAACAAGGAAAACACTCGATGCTGTCGCCACCACTTGCAAAGGAAAACTGAGACAAAGAATATATTGATCTATGCTCTCTAAATATGCAGGTGTGTTTGTTTATATTCTGCTTAGGGAGCAAAAGTGAAGCACACACAATTATGAATATTTCTAAGCAACCATCACAGCAGGCTGTTCAAAGTACATGCATACTGGTGTCACATGGAAAGCCAAAACTTGGCCTCGACTAAATTGTGTGAAATCACTGCTCCTAAGATCAAAATCCAGCCTACAACTCCTAATCATTCCCATGGGGAGCATGCATTTGTGGTATCGAACATCCTTGCTCTGTTCTCAATCATGCAAAAAGTAATCCCATGATTTAATACCCAATGCACCCATCAGAAAGAGGAATACTGAGCCACGTCAAACTCTTCCCGTGTGTGGGATGGCTGGAGAGGGCTTTCTACCCAGACCACACCATTTACAATTAAGCCGCATCCCCAGAGCAGCAGGTTGTGCTCAGCTCCCACTATGGATCCCCAGCTCACAGACGCGCCAGCAAGAAGGGGCCTCTGCAATGGGACTCACTGGGTATTTTATCCCCAGTGAAATGCATTTAGAAAATCCCAGCTTTTTCCAAGAGCTCCCCAGCACATGTCAGCCGTGACACCCCAGAAGCCGAGCAGCTGTCTGCTGCCGGCAAGGAGCTGCTGGCATTGCAGTGCTTCACTGCTGTTTTTGGTAGAGAAATCCTTTAAAACAAGCTCATTTTCTATTTCTGTTGGTACTTTCATGCGCAGACATGCCAGCAGATGTTCCCTACACGTCCCCCTGCAAACGTGCTGCAGCTTCCTGACCCACCCCAGGCACGGGAGCCTGGTACAAGCAGGAGGATCCGAGCATCAGCAAAACCCATCCGTGCTGCAAACCTGAGTGGCGCTTGTCTCCACACCAAGGAGCGCGAGATGAAGTGGGGACCGTGCCCACGATGCCCCCCCGGGGTGACAGAGAGCCAAACCCAGTGAGACAGACATCAAACCCAGCATGACTGCTGCGGTCTGGGGTCTAGCTCCCGTGGGGAGGCGCAGAGCCATCAGCAAGGTGAGACCCAGCAGTGTGGTGGGCAGCCTTCCTCTCCATCCCTCTGGTGGCGTTTTGCTCAGCCTCAGTGCCTGCTTCCGAGTCAGCCAGAGGAGGACCCCCATAAGGGCACATCCCCCTGCCCAAGCTTCAAGCAAGAAACCATGCACCACTGGAGCTCTGGCTTCTCCCCACCCCACCAAGGCACTCAGCACCTAAATAACCTCTTGGCTTATGAATATTTAAGGATAAGGGGGGAAACAGAGGGGAAAGTCTTCTTTTTCGCCTTTCTTTGTGTGTTCTGATCATTTTGAGGCACAAAATGCATAGAGTATGGTTTGTCTCAGAACAAAGGGATAGCACTGAACAATGTAAACAATTTAGCATCAGGCCAAGTCCTCAGAATTAATAAAGTTTAGCACTAACAGGTTAAAAGGCTATTCAAGGTGTTACAGATACTACACACGGCCAGTTACTTTGAAAATATGCTATTAATATTATTGTCTAATATTAATATTATGTGAATTAACAGTAGCATGCAGGTGACATAAAAGGGTATAAGAAAAATTAGGGTAAAACTCACATCTGGGTGTGGAATAGCGTATTGTCCCTGAATTGTATAGGCCTGCAAAAGAAAAAAACAGATGTTATTAGGGCTGGCAGGAGATGGCGGCAAAGCCCTGTGCCTCCGCAGGGACTGCCATCCCCAGGTTTTGCTCCTTTCTGCCTCACGTAGGGTAAATGTTGTGAATGCAGGGGCTAAAGAGGAGCTCAGCCCCCACCCTGCTCTGCCCAGGACCCCATGCTGATGAAAGCAGGGTTCTTGAATTTTGGGATCTTGAATTTTTACTTAACTGGCTTAATTTTGAGGCTGGAGGGGATGAGAGAAGCACTTCCGTGCAGCGAGCAGTTGCCCCCCACACCCCTCTAGCTAGCCCAGGGGAAGAGCCCCCCTGTGCTGCATTAAATTTGCTGGGGCAGCAAGTCCTTAGGGTGGGAGGGAGACATACCCCTCCAATCAAAGCCGGAGCATGCTGAGCTACCTAACTTGAAGGGCTTGGGCTCACTTTGGCTTTTCCAAAAGGAAGGAAACAGCTCTTTAAAGGTGCCAGAAGTACATGGAGTGGGAAGACTGGGCTTTGCTGTACAAAACATATTAATCACACCAGAATTATCTGTGTAGCGGATGCACAGTAACATCACCACTGCCCTCTGCACCTAAATGTGATCCTAGAAAGCAAGCCAGTGCAGTGAGTCTCTCAACATTTTCAAGTGCACAACTCTCAACATGCTTTACATCTACCCAGTATATTCCAGTGCCCTGCTGGGGGGAAAGGCATTGCCATGCAGAAAGCCAGCTGGTGCTGATGTCTCACCAAGTGTGGAGAGGGCTCAGGGACAGGCTGCCTGCACTGCAATGCCTTTCACCAGCAATAACTGACAAATCCATCCAAATGTCTGCTAGGGAAATTGTTCAGTATTTTTTCCCATTGTTTGTAGCAATTCTTTCTCTTCTGTAAATAACCTGACAATAAGCACTGCTGTGGGTAAAGAGCCAGACACTAGAGAGCCCAATATTTCGGACTTAACTGACTAGCAAAACGTATCTCACTGGTTGACAGTGATGATTCTGAAAGAAATGGCAAAAGAGATGGATAACACTTTAAAAAGGGAGAGTAAAGATAGCCAAGAAAAAAACCCCAAAACACTCTGAACTTCCTGCAAATTTGCCACATTGTTTGCAAACAGTAAAGTGCTTCGTGTGAGGAAACTCCCCAAAATCCTGGAGGAGGAAGGAGGCAAAGCCCCCCCTCCAGAAACAGCAGTCCCAGTGCCTGCCGGCATGCTGGCACAACAGGGACTGGTGTGCCCGTGGGGACGTGGCAGAGGCTGCTCTAAAAAGTTCACTCTTTCCTGGTGGTTTAATTTGGTCGTTGTTTTTTGATTAGAACAATTGATTAGAAAAAGCTAATTAAAGGCAGGAAGGTGTCTTGGACAGATGCAACCCAACTCTGACAGCACCTGCCTGTGTGACACCCAGCTTTCCGCAGAGGCTGACATTGCACATGCACAGCAGAGCTGAACCCTTTGGCAGCTGCCATCGGCCACTTCGTCCCTCAGCCTGCTGAGCTCCTGCAGGTTCAGCCCACCCCAAAGCATCTCTCAGTACCACTGACTGTCACCTGCTGTCCTCTGCCCATCCGCCCCATGCCACCCCTTGGGCAGAGCCAAGGGACTTGCCAGTGCTCCCTCAGGGGTGGCAGGGAAGAGCTCTCATTTCAGAGACGGTTGCTTCTTCCCACAATGTCACTTCTGTGCAAGACACCAACTGTTTGCCAGCAGGAGAATCGCTACCTCCATTTTACTCTCCCTTTTGAGAAGATAAGTTCACCAAGCAGCTGGACTCAAAGCTCTTTTCCAGGATGACTGCTCAGACCAAACTACACGCTCCTCCTGATGCTGGCAACGACTAAGAGATGCTAATTCAGCACGCTGCCTGAAATAACCTGTCCTTTGGGCTTTGCTCCCATCCTTAGTTTGTCCTTCTGCTATTTCTTATGGTTGGGGAGAAATGAAATAACTCATGTGGAGCTGCTCTGTATGGCATTAGCTGTAGCTTCCTTGGTGCTGGCTCTACCTGGCTGCTGGAGCTCCTGGGAAAGTACCTCTCCTGCTAGATACTGGTGCACCACAGCATGGTGGCATCTACAGGCAGGTCCTCGGTCACGAGGCGAGGTGGGTAGATGAGGTGGAAAAAGCAATGGTTCAAGTCCCCTCTTTAAAAGCAGCCACCTGCTCAACTGCTCGTTTCACAAATCACATGCTGTGAGAGCTGATTTTTGTTTGCAGAACAACCGCCAGCTCCCATGGCATGTGCATGCAATGGTTATCCTGCAAAGAAAAAAATCTGCCATCGCTTCCCAAGGGTCACTAGAAATACCACATCATGACTGCAAGCCTGCAGATTGAGAACTGTTCAATGTCACCAAAGGCAATACAATGCAATGCAGGCTCTCCTGCAGGCAGAGCTGAGACCCAGCTTTGCAGCAGAGGTTATGGCATTTTTGGGGGAAGCAGCACCCCAAAACCAGCTGAGCACCAGTGATGGGGATGACCCTTTCATGGAGGCTGCCCTGAACAGAGGCTCAGCATGGTCCTGGAGTAGCTGGGATGAGCCCTTCCTATCTCAGATCAATTACAACTATGCAAAGTTAATTTTAATTGGACTGGAGATGCCAGAAAATAAACACTTGCAGCCACTGTGAGAGCATGGTCACAGCCTCTTGTTCAATGAGGCTTTTCTCATTTTCTCCTTCACACTGGTAACTGTTGGCAAATACTGAATTTGGGTCTAATGAAGCAAACTCCAGCCTTTTCTTGGTGCACAAGTGCCTGGCAGAGCTAACACGCTGTTTCCCTGGGCTGGCCCTTTCTTTATTCTCCAGCAGCCATCACAGGAGCTAAGCCATCTGCCCGGGCTTGCAAACTGCCAGCGGTTCTGCAAAGAGCTTTCAGTCCACCTGCCGTGGGACACAACAGATGGGATGACACCATGCAAGTCAGAAGGCAAGAAACCTGAGTGCACTAACGGGCAGCGGCTGGTGCTGCAGTAAAAGGCTGAGGTTGGCAGTGGAGGCTGCAAGCGGGTCGGCTCTTACCTGACCACCTGCAAAAATGACAGGGGTGGAGGCGGGCTTTGGGCGGTAGGGAATGGTGGCACCTTTTGGTGGGGACTAGGAAAAGGGACAAGGAGAGGGAGAGAGAACATTAGAACAGCTTTCCTGAAACGGCGGCAAAAAGAGCGTTAGAAAGCACCCGACGGAGCACGGCCCCCGGGGCCGCCACCAGCAACACCCGCACCAGACAAACCACGTTTCTGGACAGGAGGACACAGGGGAAATCAGTGTTTAATGGACAACGAGGACAACCTGGGGTACAGGAGATCCCCTGCCAAGGCACAGGACCCTAAATTGCTTCCCAGACCTCTGCTGCCTCCCTTGCCTTTGCTCTGCGCTCTGCAAACTGCATCACCTGGTCTAGACTCGAGCCTGATACTGGAACACAGTGCCCTTCTCAAAACACCCCAAGGAGATCCTCAAGGTGCAGCAAGATGGGGAGGTACACCCATGGACCAGGCTTTTCATTCCTGGCTGCCAGGAGCCTCCTTGTGCAGTGTGGCTGTCTTTGCAGCCTGAGAGCTCTTGCATGACGACAGCCCGCCCCAGAGTCATACCAGCCTTGCTGAGCACAAGGAGCTGTGGCATGGCATCGTGAGCACCAGCATCGGAAAGAGTGAGCAGCCCATCTGAGTGACCTGGCACGATGCTCAAGCTCTTTGACTGCTCTCATCTTCCTCGCCACCAGAACAAGGTCACCTTCAGGACTTGGTTTGGTCTATCACCATCCAACCTGGGACGTGGATGTGGTCAAGACCTCCCATGCCCTTGTGGGACAAGTAGCAGTGATCACTTTGGCCAGCATGCTGAGCTCTGGAGGAGCTAGAGGCTGGAAACCCCTCTCAGATGGCAACACCAGCATTTCTAGAGATCTTATCCTAGAGCTGCATGGTGGTAGCAGTCCATGTGAGCAGCCAGACTGACGCCAGCATCAGAGGCACTGACCTGTATGCACTCCTCCTCCTGCGGCAGTGTGACCCAGGGCAGCCCTGCTCCAGCTGGCCAGGACATCTTGCTCCTCCCTGTTGTGGCCTGACCAGTACCTGGATAGGGCTGTGCAGAAGCTGTAGTGATGCACATCAAGCTGTAGTGATGCATCCCACTGCACGGTGCACAGCATCTTCTTACCCAAGTTATCTCTGTTGGTTTTCTCTTGAACATAACTAACAGGCCATAGAAGAGATTTTTGAGGTTTCTAGAGATCAAGAGAGATTTCAGATAAAAGCCTTCTGGTTCTACTCGAAGCGAAATGACCCAGTTACTGCTATGTAAAGATAGGCAATATAAATTAGGCTATCTCATGGAAAATTCTTCATTTTTTTTGTGCTTTCTTCTAGATGTCCACTTGTAGCCACATGGCACATCCAAATCTTCCTGCTAAGCTCAGGTCTGCAGGAAAGCTGTATGATCAAAGCACAGCCTCTGTAATCACAAACCTGCTTTTTCTTTTATTGCGTTATAAATCTTGGAGGGGATGAGTGAGGATTTCTGTGGTAAGATAATTTAAGACTGCAAGGTTACAAGGAGCATCTCTGCGAACTGTTAAAGTCAGGGGACTTCCCAATTTCAGACTGCAAGAAAACTCATGGGTTTTTCTCTTTCCCATTGCTGAGTCATGCAGAGGAGCAGCAACCCTTGCTTTGGTCGATGAGAAAAGCAGCCACCAAAGACTTTATAACACACCTGCAAGCATCACCTGGGGCCCACAATCCAGAGCATAAGCCTGAGAATCACCATGCGGCTAAAATGGCTCTCCTCTGGCAGCAGAGTGTACCCGCCTGAGAATCACTACCAGCAGCACCGGGTAATGTGGCTCACGGCAATTCCTCCTTAGCCATGCTGCTGCCAAACTGAAGTTGCTTACGTTTTGTTTTGCTTCACCTCCACTAAGCCTTGGCATCCTCATCTGAAGCTCTTGCAGCGGCAAACGCACTTCTCCCTGCTGTGAAAGGGCAGCGGTGTGTGGGCTGTGCAGCAAGGCAGAGGGGCCTGATGTGGGTCTGTGCAGGTCCACCTCTGGGAGGCACCAGGAGCGGAGGGTGTCACCGTACCGTGTCCCAGGGGGTTTCCTCCTGGAGCTTCTCCCATCTGAGATGGCAGGTGTGGACATGGGGTATGTGGCTGTGGTCATCCCTGGCAATAAGCCATTGTTACAGCAGCATCTTTCCATGGCAGAGATCTTCAAGCTTTGCTCATTAGTATGTCTCCCAGAACACGGCACCTTGGACACACGTCCATGCACCCTATGGGACCTGCTCTCCACCAGCCTTCCTCACTACCTTTCCCACTGTGCCTTGCTAGAGCCTGGGTTTTCACTCCCAGCCCCAGCTCCCCCAGCACAGGGGATGCACCGGCCTCCTCCTCCCATCCATGATCCTCACGGGGCACCATGAGCCCCGTGCAGAGGGGGCCAGGTGCTTGGTGGAGTGGCTGCAGCCCCCGTCCCCTTCCCACAGCACCCTTGGCACTACTGGGACACCAGGCTATGGCTGTTCCAGCCCATCTGACCTCCTCCGGCATCCCTCTCTCCTGAAGCCACCCTGTGCTATGATACAAACTGTCTCCTTTGGGGCACCTGACCAGGCAGGTTTCCAGTGTGGGACTCTAGAAACAATGTATGAAGATGGAGGGCAAAACACACTGGGTGGGTTTCAAACAGAGGTACCAGGAAATGAGTGGTCCGACAACGTGTGGTGAAGGGTATGAGAGACACACTCCACAGCTCCCAGCGCTGTTGTGGTGCTAGCTGGGTTTTTTTTCCTAGTTACTTTACCCCCTTTGTTACAGACTGTACCTCCAGCATCACCACACAGATCTGTTTGACACACTGGATAATTGCGTCGGGTGTCCCCGAGATTGTCACCGCCCGCTCCGTGGAGTTGGGGAGCATGTCCCCTGCCACTTGAACCTGAGCACCTGTTGACTGAAGACAGAAAGAGAGAGGAGGAGAAATCCCACAGCCGAACGCCTTTCCTTGCAGCCAGCTCCATCTCTGATGCCACACGCCTCCCGAGAGCTGCACTGCCCCACGCGAGCTCAGATGCAGCGCCATGCCTGCATCTGCAGGAGCATGCCGGCAAGGTCCGACAGGATGCTGCTTGTCAGCAGGACCATCCTGGGAAGCAACGTGATGCACGATGCTCACAGCATAAGGACCCCCTTTCCAAGGCAGCTCCCGCTCTTCCTTGGTTGGAGCTGAAATTACATGCAATAACAAAATCAGGTCTGCCTTACCTCCCTGATTTCCTTGATCTTGGAGCCTCCTTTGCCGATCAGCGAGCCGCACTGACTAGCCGGCACGACCAGTCTCAGCGTCACCGGAGGTTTGCTGGTAGCAGTGCTGTTGCTCATTGAATTGGTTATGTCCTTGGGAAGGAAGAATGTAATGCATCAGCCCTTGGTACCCAACCAGACGCCTGCCATCCAGGCAAATGCCCTGGGCCAGAGAAGAGAGGTCATGTCCCCCAGACCCCGGCTGGTCTGCAGCTGCATCACTGCGCATCCCTGCAGTTAATTAACTGTGAGACCTCTGGGACACTTCACTGAAGCTCAGTTGTTGCCTAGTTAGAGATGTCTGGAAGGTTTTGTGCCAAGGTTGTGTATCAGTTAAGCAAGTCCAACCAGGCATGCAAGGGCAGGCCCATCTGCACTGCTGGCCCCGGCAGTGGGCATGCTGGAGCTCTGCTTGGCTGGTGGGCCACCCAAGGGTCTGGATGCAGACCGTTTTACTCTGCCCTCCTGGGGCAAAGGGCTTATGTTGCTTACCTCCTCAAATTTGTAGGCAATCATGGCGAAAGCCTTGAAGATGGCATCGGTGGGGCCGGTGATGGTTACAATTCGCTCGGGGCAGTTCCCCTCTGAGATGTTGATCCTTGCCCCGCTCTGGAAAGAGAAGGGCAGCCCTGGAATAACCACAGCCAAGCAACTGGCGGGGATGCACCAGAGGGACAGCCCTTCCTCCAGGTTGGATCCTGTCCCAGCCTGGGAAGGTTCAGCACCCAACAGCAGAAGCTCAGAGAGCCCCAGGTGACCGGTAAGTACATCGCTCACTTGGTCCCTGGTCATCACCTCTGCCAGCCTCTCGACATCCCATCTAGCCTTAAAAACTCCCACTCCTTCCCCCTTTGGTGCTTCCAGCACTGTCTTACCCCAAACGTCTGAAAGGATTTCCAAGCAACCACTTTGGGTCTTTTACTGCAGCACAAACCCACATGATCAAGGCAAGACCAGCTCGTGGGGTCATTGCTTGTAAAAAGAAGAGTGTTGCTTACTGAGCTGGTAACTCCTTGGTAGCTGCAGGCACAAAGACCTTGGGCAAACTGAAGCATCTTACGAGTGACTTCATTTCACTGTTTCATTAAGAGAAAATTCTTGGCTCTGGAAAATTCCCATTAAATGCTATAGGAGTTTGTCTGAGTACGGAGTGAGAAAACTGGGCCAAAGAGCTCTGGGCACAGCCAGCTTGCGTGTCCTGACCCTGGGGGTTACTGCACATACTGCACAGGGCAATGTGCAGCTCTGGCCACCGTGCTGCATGCTGCCAGGCAGGAGAGCCTGATAGCCCTTCCCACTCCTCTCCCCTCCTCCTACAAATCCTTCTACAGAGCAGGGTTGCTCACCTCCTCACGCATCTTCTTCACAGTCTCTCCTTTCTGAAAAAGGAAGCAGAAACACAGGCTATTATTAAAAACTCAAGACTTTCACCTTCAAAACGACCCTTCTGAACATGCATCTCTCTAATACATGGCAACACATAGCCAAACATTTGGGCAGCTCTGTGCTGCCTGGCCCTCCATCCCCATGCGATGGGCAGGCTGAAGAGCTGAGGGTGTAAGCCATCGTAGCCCTGCTCCCCGCGTCTGTAAGGCACGACAGACAAACCAGCTACACAACTGCAGCTTCCACCTCCATTTCTACGTTTCCCATTAGGAGGAAAACCGCATGGAAAAAGCTCAGAAACTGATCAGATGTTGAGAAAAGCTGGCACTTCAGAGTGATTTCGAAGGGCAGTTACCTAGTATCTACAGAGAGATCTAATATCTTTATATGCAGATATAAAGCAGGTACAACTGTGAATCCTTCCAGGGCTGGACAGGCTGATGGAAAAATAAGGGGCAAGCATATATGAGAAGGTGTTCATGCTACAAATCTCTGCTACCACAAACCTGCCTTTTAAAAACACCACAAACCCAATCCTGTATAGCCAGGAATTTCCAAACCACCACGACAAGCACCAGGGAGCAGAGCACCTCATGAAGCTTTTCTGCCCAAGCTAAATGATGTCCTGTGGCCTCAGAGACAAGTGCCGTAGAATTTAAATGGGTCTGCATGACATTTCTTAATCTCTCTTAATGAATCTATTTGATTAAAATGTCAGGGCAACATGATCATAAACACCTATTCATCACCCCAGTGAAGCAGCTGGAAATGGCACTAGATAAGTTTGGTGGTTGGTTTTTTTTAGGGAAATAGTCTTTGATCCCTCTGTGGGTGTCTCATAATTTCTGTCTCACAAATGCACACCAAACATTTAAGGACATCACAGGGAAGAGGTGGCTGGCATCTACCACACCGCAGGCAGCAAATGGTGCAGGCAATAGCATTAAATACACATTCAAAAGATGTCCTTACCTTTCCAATGATGCTTCCAACTTCCTACAAAAAAAAAGCCAAACACAAAGGAAGTAACATTACAAAACATGAAGACAATCCAGCCCAACCCCATAATGAAGGAAAGACCTGGTGCACACTTCCACCGGCAGAAGGGCAAGGCGGGGGGCAGGCATAAGAGGGGCCAGGAGCACCATGCCACCATGCCACCTTCCCCATCAGCAGGAGGACACCTACTCCCGGCAGCCTGGGGCTGTGGAGGCAGTGCGTGGGGCTGGCCAGACCTGGACACAGACGGATTGGAGGTGCGAGAAGTAGCTGTGAGGAATCCCATTTGCAGGGAGCCCCTTACCTTGCCATGCATCAGCAGCCGGATGGTGAGGGTGACGTTCAGGCCGCCTTCGGAGACTTTTGACTCCATTTCCTACTGAGGGACGGGAGACGTGCGTTAGCTGGGAGGACAGCCCCGGTGCAGAAGGAGACAGCACCACGGCCGTATCACCTGAGGACAGAGAGGGGGAAAGGTTTTCTTTCAAAACAGGCAAGTTCCTCGACATGGGACAGACCCTGCAGAGCAGCCAGGGCATGAGAAAGCCACAGCTGGAGGAACTGCAGGGAGATGTCATGGGCTGAGCACTTCATGGGTGCAGATGGTGCTGCAGGGACCATGTTGGGTGTGAGCCTGGGAACAGCCCGCAGCTCTGCCGTGACTTTGCCACCAGCTTTAGGCAAAATCCATCATGGGATCAAAGACTCAATTGTCCAAGGTGGCACAGCTAGATGGCTAGCCCACACCTGCACAAGCCAAAAGCAGCCATGCCCAGCTGAATGTGTGGACACAGGAGCAGGGAGTCGGCAGAGCAACCTGGCCAAAGACCGATGGCTGAACTGGGACTTTAAAAGACCCAGGGCACCTATCTAGCAAACCAAAATTCACCGTTTCAAGTGTGAACGGGTACTCAGAAAATCAAAAGCCATTTTTTCAGTAACCAGGATATCTATCTGACCCCAGGAGCACAGAGTGGGAAGGATGGAGCTGGTGTCCCGACTGCTACACATCTGCGTTTTCATCCCGACCTGTGAGCACCCTAGCTGGGCACTGCATCTCAGGACCACGCCATTTCCAGCCATTCATGCTCTGCATGTATCTAATGAAACCTCTGCGAGTTTTCCTGGTGCTGTCGTGTTCCTTTCCCTTCCTATTCTCTCTCTTTCCTCCTCTGCCCTCTAGAGGCAAAAATGCTACTGATATTTTGAAGGCAGGGGGAAAAAAATCACAGAACGGCAACAAATTCTTTCCTGACACCTCCTTAGTAGCATCTCTGAGTGAGGACCAAGCATGTGAAATGTCTCTGCAGCCTACTGCATGGGGAGACCAGTCCTGTCTCAGAGGGAGGTGTCAGCATCCTTCTACGTGCAATGCCGAGAGACTTGCAGCAATTCTGCCCCATGTTATTTAATCCCTCAGTATATATCAGATGGGAGATTATTCATCCTGGTCACGAGCATCTGGCATTTTCCTTTGCTCAGACAGGGACTTATGTGACCAAAAAATGGGAGGTAAACCAGTTCTTAAGTATTACTTTAATGCAAAGAGGCAGTTGGGATGAATAAACAGGCAGAAATATACAAATCATGGCTGGGAGATAGGCTTGATGTAAAACCTCCTCTTCCAAGAGGTTCTTATGAAACCCAAAACAGATAAAACCTACATGGTTAGCAGGGAGATGGTGTTCCCACTGAGCTAACAGGAGACTGGCTCACTGGGAATGAGGTTGCTTATAACCTACTTGCAAACGCTGAGCTTGAGGCTGCTGGATGTTACAAATAAAAAAAAAAAGTAAAATCCTCACAAGAAGCATAAGAAATGAAATGTGTTGAAGACGTCGAGCAAAAGGCACTGTTAAGGGTGGGGAGAAGGAGAATATTTCAGAGGAAGAAGGTGATGATGTTGGGGATCAGAGCAATGAGAGTGGCCTGAGACACGACAGCACAACGCGTGAGATCAGGAACTTTCTCTTTCAAGGCGGAGCCCACTGCAGGCAAACAATAAAGGAAAATAAATAACTGGTTGTGTTGGTTGACCCAGTGCTGACTTCTGTGCATGGGAAGCAATGCTGAAAAGGATGAACGTGCTGATTTGTGGAGGTCAGTGTTGCTGGTTCTCCTGGTGTGCCAGGAGATAAAGTGCCTGCATGGAAGGGGGGACAGCCATCCCCATGGATGTCCTGTCCCAGGAGCAATCTAGCCCTGCCACAGGGAAAGAACCAAAGCCATGGCACCACTGCAGCCACCCACGAGGCTAGTGCATGCCCACAGCTCCCTCTCCCAGCTGCTGAGCATCCTCTGACAGCAGAGCTAGAGGAGGGCTGTTCACAGCTGATGGTCAAGGCATATCCTCAGACAGTGGCTTTCATGACTTGCAGAGGCAGTACCCACAAAGCCATCCCACTCTGCAAACCACCCCGAGGGCTTTCTTTTGTAAACTGCCCAACCATGGGCAGCTACAGCCCAGGTGCCAGCCCCACGGCTGGGAGCTGGCAGGTGAGGGTGGGACCCTGGAGCAGTCTGGGCTTTGCCACTGGGGCGATGGACCCCAAAGCCCAGCCGAGTGGCTGAGGTGCTCTAAACCCAGGCACATCCTTGTGGCAGTGGGAGAGCTGGCAGTCCCAGTGAGGTGGGTCACAACTTGCCCGCTAAGGACCGGCCAAATTCACCGTTTTGCTTTCACCAAACGTCCTACAGTGGCAGTGCTTAGCACAGGGGTGTCTGCCATCCCCTGCTCCACATGCCTCACAGGAGGAACCCTGCATCAGGCCATTATGTAAATGTTTCCAATTGATTGAAAAAGTGGGTCATGTGTTAGCCAAATGCTCCTGGCTTTAAGATTTATCAGCATTATTAAATTAAACACGCTTCATGCTCCAGTGAGCGGGAAAGCTACATTGGCCTTTTCTTAATAATACTAGTGAAAGGTAAGTCTTTTATATGGGAGTTCATAAACTCAATGGAAATGATGGGAACAATAGAGCTGAGGCATTTACCCTGGGCGTGTGCCTCCCTCCACAGCCCTCATTCTTCACGGACAAAGGGCTGGGAAAAATTATCCCCAAAATGCCATTTTGAGCATTTCCGAGCACTCCCTGCCTAGAGAGAGACCCATCTCGGACCCTTCCTCTTTACCATCGCATTCTGCCTAGTTCACAGCAGCTTTGAAATGGCTTCTTTGTCCATCTACTTGAAAGCCCTGAGGACACTATTACATCCAGTCCAATGGATAGAGTAGATCCAGAGCCCAACTCCAACCCAGTGCAAAGCAGGTGCAGCCCCGCAGAGGTCAAAGACGTAGCATTAGGAGACAGAAGTGTTGAGTTTGGCCCCAAAATGGAAGTTGCACAGAGAGCCAAGCAAGGCTCTGCCTAGTATCATGCCTGGGCAACTGCAGGTGGAGGACCAGAGCAGCATCCTGCCACGCACAGCCATTGTGGGGAGCAGCCAAACATCTTTGCACCACAGTGAGGGGAGCTCTGCAGGGTGGGGAGTGTGGTGCCTGGTGCTGATCTGCCCCAAAACAGCTGAGTAATGTCTTTCCAAAGGATGATTCCATTGCAGAGTAAATAGATCTTTAAAACGCAGCTGCCTTTTGGGAGAGTGCTTGGAGGAGGCATCGTCATTACTCAGAGTAATTCAGTTCTTCCCTCTCTCTTGGTTTTGAGATTAAGTATATTAAATTCCAGGAAATTTCCTTAATCTATCAGGAATTCCCTGTGTCTGAAAAAGCAGGTCAGGCACCAGTGACCAAGGAGAAGAAGGAAAAGAGGAAAGAAAATGGAAACCCAGAATAGCAGAAAGACTCCTGTTCCCCACACGCAAACATACACACTCCAATTTTCCTCCTTTCCAGTTTTTGGAGGTTGGAGTGATTGCCTAGCTGGTGCTCTTGCCTTTATGCTTCCTGATACCTCGACAAACACTGACACTCCTCTAAAATTTGAGCAAAATCTTCTAATTAGGGGAATTCTCAACACCATGTATTAAATTAATTTAATACCATGATTGTCTCCCAGATGGGAGGTGGCACATGAAGCAGAATAGGGGGAGGGAGACCAAGCTCTGGGCTGGACTTTGTTCTCCAGCCTGGTTTCCAAACAGGAGTTGGAAAAGAGGATGCTGGGATCCCTGCAACCCGCTCTGGACAGGCGATAGCAGGGGGCTCCGTCGAGCTTGGGCAGAGCTGGTGTCCCTGCAGGGGCCAGGAGACATTGCTGGCTCCGTGCTTGCTGATGCCAGCCCTCCTCCTCTTCCTCCTCCCATGCATCCACTTGGGCTCCCCAGGCACATTAGCCACATGCGAGTAAGTCCCACAGCACAGCTCCAGCAAACACTGCCTATGCCTCCTCTGCAAATGCCCAGTGGAGAGCCAAGGCATCTGCTGCCAGTACTGGGGGGCAGCTCCCTCGAGACAGCCCCTGCCACCACAGAGCACAGCAGCAGCAGCTTGCGCTTTGGAGAAGGTGGTTAAGGCTCTCATAAATGAGCTCCATCACAAAACTGTTCTTGTCTTGGCACTAGCATTGCAGACCCCAACTTCAAAGGGAGGGTCTCTCTTATCTGCACTAAAGTCACCCTGGTGCCTCTGAGATGGATGGTCCTGCCAGAAGACAGACACACAAGGTAGAGTTTATTTGGTAGATCTTGTCATGGAATATTCTCATCAGCATTACGGAGATCAAATTTCATTGCTTTATCTAGGTATTTGTTTTGGGAGACAGCAACTCTTTGTTCAAGCTGTCCAAAAACAAATAGAGAGGACAACTCAGTACAAAAACGTCCCACAGGCATAACCCACCCCCTCCCTGAAAGGTTTGGATGGGAAGTTCACAGGCACTGCCAAACAAACTCAATGAAGAAAGTCTCCATCACCCCTCTCACCCATCACATGGCCTCTGGAAAATCACACATTCTTGACAGGTTTGGTCAGTGCAGGCCAATAAACTCCAACACCTTGGAGCCCTGTTGAACAAGAGCCCTTGCCAACCCATGCAGGTAAAGTGCAGGGTGGGTGGGGCACCGGTCTGTTCAGGGATGCTGTGCCACCTGCCCAGAGGACCACCCCGAGACCCTACCCTGGAGCATCTGGACAGTTGCTCAATGGCAATGCCACCCTGAAAAGCATCCAACGCGCTTCCCGGGCTCTTTGGTGCTTCAGGAGCCCCACCAGCAGAAAGCCAAGTGTTAAAGATGGACCACAAAGCTTCAGTGTCCTTCAGTGTCCACCGCAACAGGCAATGGCATGGCCCAGATTTCTAATGTGGTTGGCAGACTTTCATGTTGGGGATTAATATCTTGGCCAGGAAGTCCATCACTCAAGACAACATTTTCCACTGTGAGGGAGGAAATGTTTAAACAACTCTGACCTCTCAATAGCCCCTTCACAAAACTCAGGCCAGCATTTTCTTACCCTTGGAAAATGAAAGATGTGCTAAATGTAGAGAAAAGCAGGGGAAGCCAGGAAAGAAGCTGCTTTTCTGACATTTTATGCTTTCTAGCTTGCTTTCCCGAGGAGCATTGCCTGTCCACCTGCGTAAGCAGGAGCTTTCTCCCCACTCATCTCCCAGCGGTTTGATCCTGCCATTAAGACCTAATCCGGCGATTTTCAGCATTGCGTTTTAGCGGCTGGGAAGCACTGCAATGCAGCCAGCTCAGGATTATGACGACAACGCAGTCTGGCCAGGTCAGGATGGGGGTGGAAGGAGAAAAAATGTTACAGCAGAAAACCAAAGTCAAGCATTCCCTTAAACCCAGGCTCCAAATGGAAATGTATCCGCCACCAGCAGGCTTCAGCTGTCAGAAGATGAAGCCGTGAGAGGACAGTAGCACCATCTACATGAGTGACACCAAAAGCCATTTTGCAATACAGCTGCATTTCCAGCTGCTGCCATTTTCCACAGACTGTAGTCATTTTGGTTGATGTTTCCTCCACTTACTCTTCAGATTCAGTGGAAATATTTTAGATATCTCTAACCAAAAAAGAAAAAAAAGACACCCCATGATACCTTGGTACATCAGCTAGCAGTATATCCCTGCTTGCCATCTGCCCTTGATCTTTCCGAGCATCACGGGAGACAAATGTCCCTGCTCTTGCCCTCACAGCAGGCATCTCTGGAGGCTTCATTCTCAGACACCTGCTCCCATTTCCCTGCACTTCACTGGGTGAGATGTCTCTGCTCATGGCCCAGGATGTCAATTGTTGGCTGCTGACAAGCAATTATAACCTGCCTTCCCCTCCTTGCTCATGTGCACCACAGGGCTCTTCCAGTCTCACTCACCTCTACACCAATTACCCAATTACTATTGTGGCGATTCAAATGCACCTTCCTCTGTACCCTCTGCTCCCTCCATTCCCCTCTCTGCTCTGCTGGCTCCTCTGCCCACAAATTCAGTCCAAGGGCCAACAGAGCAACCTCTCCTGCTGCCTTGTTTGCTACGTCCGTGCTTCAGGTGGTCTTCTAACTCCCGCTTCTCCCACCAACCTCTTTGCTGGCTGCAACTCTTGCAAGCTCTTCTCTATTTCTAGACAATCATTTCCTACCACCTTCATGTCAGCATGGCTTTCTCCCCAGATCCTTTGCCCTCTAGAGAGCAGGGTTGGTTTTTTACACTGGGTGGCCCTTCAGCAAGAGGTATTTGCTCTAGATATTGGTATTAGCTAGAGTTCAGGAGCAACTGGTATGATGACCCATAGCTCCAGCCCTGTCACACTGTCGTAGGCTCAGCCACATTCCAAACAAATGCACACAGCTCTGCTCTCAGACCAGCCCAAAGCTGTGATAAGCCTGCTCACCCCTCCAGGAAATTTCCTGCTGCTTTCCTGGGTTTCTTCTTCATCTGGTGCACCCACAAGCGGATATCAGGCTGTGCATCCTGCTTTGGGTGTTGACTGTACCAGCCTCATTTGCCTCTGCTGAACCCATTTTACATTTGTGGGTTTTCAGTGGGGTTTCATGCATTTCAGAGCAATTTCTGACCTGATGGATAAACCAAGAGGAATAGAAATGCAGCACCACATTCCTCCAGCACAGACCTGTCCCAGAGGGTGAGGAAAGCTGGCAATTCTCTACAAGGAAGAGTAGGACAAACCCCTGGCTTCAGCCTGTGGACACTGGAAACCCAGGGAGGGATGTCCAGTAAGAGTCCCTGCTCATCCGCTGAGCACCGTGTAGTTCATCACAGCCTACTGCACTTCAACAGTTAACCAAGACAAGCAGCAGCCACCCACAGAAGTGCAACCCTGGCACGGCTGGTGCACGGATGCGCAATCATGCGTGAAATCAGAATCAGGCCCTGCATGTCAGATGGTGTTAGTCTCCACTGTCTCTACAGCAAGCCCGGTCCGAGGAGAATGACTGGTTTTGTTGCAATGGCGGCGCCATTATCACAATCTTTTGCTAACGAAGCTGCAGCTTTTCCCTACCGATCACCCCAGGAGGAAGGTCTTGCATGCAAGACCTTCATCCCACACCACAGGCCAGCAGAATGATAGCATCTGCCTCTTGCCCTGACACATCTGCAGAAGACATAAAACCTGGAGGCTTATGTTAGTTACCAGGTTTAGGGAAAATTTAGGTAGCCAAACCTGAGATATATATCTGCAGAGATCTATAGGATGCAGAATTTCCATTCATTCACATGAGCTGCTGCTGTGTTGCAAGCACAGGTCGGACACACGACAGTGAGAGAAATTCAGTTTAGCAGGAGCAGGCTATTAGATGCCCTTGTGCAACCCAGAAAACCCTGTCTGGGCTGGTTTCAGGGCTCATTGATTGTGGGACCCTGAGCAAAATCAGTGACTGGAACCTGTTAAACCACTGTCTCGACCAAGACAACCCTGCTTGGAATACTAATGGGTCTTCATTGAATTTGTTTAATTTAGTAGTGAATTAAAGCTTCTTTTGGAAGGCTGGGGTGAGTGGGTGAGTGGGTGGGTGGGAACAACGCACTTTAATTCAGCCACTTCCAATTCACCCTGTTAGTTACTTCTGGAACAATTTGCCAATAAAAATAGTATTTTCAGTGAATGTCAAACTGCTTAAGTAGATTGGAGATTTTGACCCATTAGGTGATGAGAGCCAATGCTCTTGGCACTACTCAGTTGGGCCCATTACAACTCAGTGACCACGAGCATCCTCAGATGTCTGTGAGCCTTTAGCAAGTGCTGGGTGGACTCAAGACCCTGTGCCCTGAGAAAATAACATTTCCTGGGATAAGAAAGGCCACTCTGTCTCCTCCATCACAGCTTTTTGGTCTGCCAGCAGATTAAACAACAGATTAAAATGATCCATTACAGTTTTTCCTGAAATACTGGCTGTTCCTCCATACCCAAGCCAACTTTTTGGAGAGGCTGGGAGTGAAGGCCCCAGAGGAGCTGCTGATGGACCAGCAAGGACCAAACGTTGGCTTGGTCTCCTCTCAGCGTAAGTGCCCTGGTTGTCTCAGGAAGGCAGAGCCAGCAGCACTGCATTGCAACTTCAGCCTGGACCCTGCCGCAGGGCTCAGTACTGCACAGTGGGGCAAATTCCACAGCAGCAAGTGAGAGACAGAAAAAAATCCCAAAGCTTTCTGAATTAGCTGAAACAGCACTGCCTTGCACTGCAGAGGCCGGGAAGATGACTGCTTCAGTGCCATGCTCCACATCTGCACCCCTGAATGTGTGGTGGGACACAGGGAAACACCACTAGCAGTGCCGCAGAGGGTGGCTGGACCAAGCCGCTGGAGAATGGAGAAAGTCATGTGATGTGAAGGGAGCCAGGACAGCTCACCCAGCATTTTTGCAAGCACCAGCAACAAACAAGCCTTGAGATGAGTCTTCATAGAGGGGGGATATGCCCTAACTGGTAGTACAGGGGTGGCAGTAACAAGGCTGTTCATACTGTCCTATGTAGCATTGTCCTGAAAGAGCCAGGGAAGCCTGGGGCAGATGAAACCATTTGAAGATGGCTGGGAAATTCTCTAAATCCCCCCCAAAACATTTATCAGTGGCACTCCTGTTAAACTGCCAGGTGACTGCCCAAGTGGGGGAAGCCAATATAACGGAAAGCAGGGCAAGAAGCCAAAGCAAGCTTGGCAAAGGGGAGAAAATAAGACACAGTTCAACAAGGCAAAGCACCGAGTTTGGCTGTGTGCAATTAAGTGCACAGAAACAGAGGAAGAGCTCCCCATCCACCTGAAAAGGGCTGGGAGCAACAACTCAACTTGCAAACTCAGGATCTGCAGAAGGAAACCAAGAATGACAAGGTGGGTCTTTACGGGAGATCCAGCCAGCAGAGAGCAACCCCAGATCCCTGGGGCCAGCAAACACGGCCCATGGGAAAGAGCTGGAGGAGCCAAGACTCTGCAGGACAGGAGAGTGGGGGGAGACAGGGCAACAGTCTTGAGCGAGAGGCTTAAACTGCAGTGAAGAAGATCCAGGTCAGGTACTGGAAAAGAACTTCCCCACAGCCATGTGCTGTTGGTGACAATGTCATTCTGCCAGTCATCGTTGTTTAAATCTTACAGATATTTGCGTATTTGCAAATAAAGCTCATCTATGTTGGACAACTGCACTTACAACCTTGACACTGAGCTATGCCCAGGGTCAGTCATGCTGCAGGGATGCACCTAATTTAGCCTTTTTCCCCCTAGCCAGAGGCTGAGGAACGGGAGTCAGGAGACACCACCTCGCACTGGGATATGCCTCAACAGATGCCCCAGGGATGCTTTGCTGGGGCCACGGACCAGCTCTGAAGCACCCACGTCTTGCCAAAAGGATGCCAGTGCAGCCATCATTGGAAACACACCCCTCCGGAGACTGAGGGGTGAGACAATCAGATAGCAGTCCCCATGTGCCAGCTTTTACATGCCATTTTTCAGGGGAAGGCCAAAGGACACCCAAAAAAGGATGCTCATGGCCATAGGTCCATGTCGGCTGCTCATAAAGGATGAGAGACCACAGGGAGCTGTGTTGACCTCGGAGGACAAGCGGCTTGTCCTCCAGCAGCCTGGAAATGACAGAGCACAGCTCTGCAAAGAGCTCCAGGCACACTCCTGGCATCCTTTTAACTGGGGGTGCAGCTGAGAGGAGAGCACCTCCAGGGCCTCGGGAAAGCAGAAAGCAACGGGCACATTTATCCCACTGCCGTGCCAGAGACTGCACAGCCTTAACCATAACCTCGAGGAGGTAAGTCAGTCCTCACCTAAAAGGGCTGAATGGACTTAACCAGCACAAGACTTTTGCCCATCCTGTTTCTACACTGCTGCTGCATGGATGCATGTGTGGCTGCAACACCTGCAGAACAGGCACCAAACCCCCACCACCAATATTTTTCTTGATCCAGCCACCAAGGATGTGGCCTCCTGTCCCCTTATCCCTCCCTCCACCTTGGTCCATCACTCTGCATGTCCTTTCAGGCATCCTGGAGAGCTGGGGTCAGGGGGCATCTGCTTCCAGTGCGTCCTCCAAAACAGATGAGGACGCAACCAGGAGCATCTCCTGCAGCTCGGAGCAGCAGGCATCCCGTGGCCCCCCCCATCCATGACCCCCCTTCTTTCCCCTCCTCCAGAGCCTGCTGGCTGCCCTGGCTTTAATCCCACAGGCAGCATCATCCCAATAATTTACCTCCAGTTTCAATCTACTGATCTGGGGGCAGTCCACAAATCCCTTCATCCTGAGAGCGAAGCAATCTACTGCCTCATCTCATCCTATCTCCATTTCTCTCTCTCTAATCCTTGAAAACAGGGATGAGGCTGCCCTGGAGGGGTCTGTCCAGGCACTGGTGGACAGACAGACTGACCGACCCGGAGCACATGGGGGCAAACAGGAGGTGCCAGGTCAAGAAAGACAAGGAGCATGTTATTTTGACCATGCTCAGTCTCTACAAAAACCAACTGATTTAGCTGATGATTTATTTAAAAAAAATTTTAAAAGTAGATGGCAGCCCAATGCCAGGCTGAGCAGGTTGAAAGATGAGGGGTTTGGGGCTACTCTCATGACTGCCACAAAATTTCTCAAAGAACCTGGAGTAGGTCCTAGCCCCTCCTGATCCAGGGATGGGGGAACAAACAGGCAGGTCATCCTGTTCCCCCCTCCCTCTCCCCCCAGGCTGGGGACATAAGGGACAGACTGGGTACAGTATCATTCTGCTGGTCCCCTCCACATTTAGGAAAATGCATGGCGACCAAGCGAGACCGATGGGGGGAGCCATGATCAGCCTGGTCCCATAAATCCCAGCTCCTCCGGGCTCAGGGCTGGATCCAGTGCTCTGCCTGTGCTGTTTCTCCACAAGCCTAAACCAGTGACTTAACAAAACCTAAACCCTAACAGCCTAAAGCCTGGCCATAGATGGGAATGGGAGACTGATGGGAGACATGGGAAGGGAGACCCTTGGGGTCTCTGCCTGCCCTGGAGAAGCAACGCAGCATCGCTCAGTCAGGACCGAGTGGAAGGGTCAGGATGCAGCACTAACCCCATCCTTCCTTTTCCAAGCATCCATTTGCTCAAGGCTGGAGAAGGCAGGGGTGAATACATGCTCGGTGGCCACCACAAGGCCATGTCCTGCCTGAAGCTGGTCCCAGCCGAAAGCACTGCAAGGAAGGAGGATGCAGGGGTGGTGTGTGACAAAGCCAGCCAGCGGCTGTGCCAGTGGTGGAGCCAGGATGCACGGCCCCTGTCCTGCACTCGGTGGTGGTGGCTCCCCCTGCGTTCGGCCGATAAGGAGGAGGACGGGGGCCCCCGGCGGCCGGGGGTGGATTGCTGCCACGCTACGCTCAGACCCTGACAGCAGGCTCCAAAACTGTCACTCCTGATCTGTTTTCACTTCAGCTAAACCTCAACCCCGATTAAAATCAAGAAGAGGCGCCTTCTTCTCTCTCCTTCTCCCCATGGTAGGTCCTCTGTAACCTCGGGTCTAAACACTGAGCAAAATGCACCGGCGAGGGAATCAGTGAATTTGCTTGGCTGGGAATCGGGACTGCTGGGGAAGGGGCCACGACCACCCCTGTACCCAAACCTGGCCCTGGCTGCGAGGGCATGGCCGCTGCAGTAGTCCCATCCCTGTGGGGCTGCGGGTCCCTGCCAAAATCCAGGGCGGGATGCACCACCAACACCCTGAGCTGCCTCTGCCACGGGTGGGTGGTACCCCGGCAGCTCCAGTGGATGGTGCATCCGTGGGGTGGAGCAGGTCTGGTGTCAGTGGGGTGCCCTGTACTGGCACCCACTGCATGCTACCAGCTCATTTAGCAAAGTCTGCATAAAAATAAAGAAATTAAACCAGATATACATGTGTGTGCAATCACAGCACCAGGACAGATGCATTCAGCAAGAAGCTGAAAAAAGCTCACTGCAGGGATGGGGACAGCCCTCACCCATTGGGGAAGCATTTAAATTCACTTTTCATTTCAGCTGGCCAAAAAGCAGCTGCAGAGGCCTGGCAAACTCAAGCCATGCAGGCTGCCATCCATCCTTATGCTGCAGGAACGAGGGCTCCATGCCAGAGGTGCCACCCCGTGCAGCATGTCCCAGGGCCAGGAAAGCATCCCCTTCTTCACCAAAAGCAGATATGTTGCTTCGCTACAGATTGGAGATGAGGCTGCAAGTGCTCCACTGCCAGTGGGATCAAGCTTGTCCCCATGCACTGGGCATGAGCCCTGCTGCCGCAGGGAGCCACGCTGGCCAGCACCGTGCCACCAGCAAGGTGCCCACTCCCCTTGCTGCACAGATAATGCCCATTTCCCAAGCAGGTGTGCAACTTGGAAGAAAAAAAATAATCACTGCCTGAGAAAAGCAGTCCTGGGACCACCAAACCATGGAGGGTAAAAGCATCGTTGGTAGTTACCCAGAAGACCATCCTACAAGGTGGCGAGCATCTCCCCGTGACGGCACCCAGGACCCCTCCGTGTCCACCTCAAACCGGCACTGGACACCACGGAGGCAGTTTGATAGGTCTGCTCTGCACAACCCATGCCACCAATTCTGACAGCATTTGTATTTTCTGATACTTTGCACTAAAATCCCACAGCTTCTCTAATGCATTCTGAAGGCAGAATTTGCACCTATTGCAATATGAACATTAAAATAATGTTGAAACCACTTAAAGAGGTTATTTTTCCCTCGGTTGTGATCAGTAGCCTTTTTTCCCTCACCCCAAAATGATCAGTTTTCTTCAGAAGGAAATGTCCTCTTAATTCAGCAAGATTAAAAGAACATTTTTTACAGCTATTTCTCAGGAAGAAATAATTTCAAATTTCCTTTTGTATCTGAGAATACTAAATATGTTTATATAAATTAATCCATAAAAGACAGGGAAAGTCTGAGATTAAGATCTTTGGAAATATTACTGAATTATTTTGGAATTCTGTATTAAAAGCAAGACCCCAGATATTAGGAAAAATTGCTGGTTTTCAGGGTTTGGTTTCTGTATCAAAATGCAGGCTAGCATCTGCCTTTGCATCTGTCAAAACAAAGGTCAATCATTTTATGGAAACTTAAACACAACACCCTTGATCCACTGTTTCTGGTTTATTTTTAAGCCGGACGTGACTTCTGACTAATAAAATAAGATTTTCTAATATGGTTCACATTAAAATTATATTATCCCGGAAAATTCAGATTACAAGAAAAATATGTCTGAGAACATTTTCCCTTTATAATAAGGAGATGATATTTTGGGATTGATTTCAACAGCATTTACTTCCGCTATAACCTTTGCAACTAATATTTCACTTTTCTACTTATAAAGCAATGGTGTAACCAAAGAAAATGCAACAGAAATTCGACGATATCAGAAAGAATTTAGCCACCCTGAGTAAAATGGTTATCTGAATGCAAACTGAAAAGAAAACAAAGCGAGCCTCATAATAAAAGGTATTCCTCTCTCCAAATCAAATTTCCTCAGTGCAAGGAAAAAAATTAATGGAAGTATAACCAAAAGGTAAAAATTAAATCAAACAGGGTTGGGGGTTTTATCATTGTTGCCAGACTAAGATGTGATTAACATCTATGTTATTTCAGTATCAATTTCTTTAAGGCAATTTGATTTGTGCTATTCCCACTCTGAGCGCATACATAAACAATACTGTCCAAAGCCTGCACTGTAAATCACACAAATTAGGAATGGCTGAATATTCTGGTTAATGCAGAGATGAACACTTCCTTACCCAGGGATACGATCTTTGGTGTTAGCCACAAGGCACAGGTAAAACTGAATTTTATCAAAATAAAGCACACACTGTAACAGACGACAATTTTGCAAAACAATTTTGCAAAAATATTTTTCAAAACAATTTTGCAAAAATATTTTTGCAAATATTTTATAGGAGAGACTTGAGGAGCAGCCGTTAACTTAAGCTAACCCCCTTGCTCACGCACCTATTTTTCCCATAATCCCACCTTCCTCTGACACAGACTTAAATTTTCTCTACAAGAGATTTGCTTAAGATGGCTCTTAAGTGTCCAAAGCTCTTTCAACCCATACTGGAGCCCCAGACCCAACTCATTTCATGATTCTTCCCTGATTATCATTGGTAGGAAAAAGTTGCATGTGGCAGGTGGTCTTCCAGCAAGACAACATTTTAAATCTTCTTACCTTCCCCAAAGAGCCGCTTTAGTGCCTATTTGGCGTGAGGGGGGTCCGGACAGATGGCCAGTCTTTTCACGTTTGGAAAGGATGAAAAATGCTAGGAGGGAAAAAAAATCCCAGTGATTTTTTCGCTGTACGGCACAGAGGGCTCCAAACCTCATTGGCCCTGGGAGAGCCACCACGTGGCATGGGATGAAGAGCACGTGACCCATTTTCTCCCAAATCCCTCGGTTTGCTGGAGAGGGGGATGCACCCACCGCTGATGTTCTTGTCATTTCAGTGGGCTTTGATTTTTTTTTTTTTTTTTAAAGGCCACTGAGCAAATCAGGTTGCCTCAAGGCAATGAGGGCGAACCAGCCAATGCTTTCAACATGAAGGAGCAAGGAGCTCGGGTACGAGACGAGCACTGGGGTGCTGCCCGTGTGCATGGGGAAATTTGGAGACACTTTACCAGGTACTGGCAGAGCAGTGCCTGCCCACCTGCTCCGGGGACAGAGCCTCTGGGAGGGAGAGGAAGATGTACAGCAACAATTTGGCTGCTGGTGATGGGCTGTGCTAAACCATGCATCTCGGAGGCAGGCAGCAGTGGAAGGAAGGACCAGGCTGAAGCCCTGACTGCAGACTCAGCTAGCTCACTGAGCCTTGGAGGAAGGGGATGTGATACAACTGCTCCATCACTAAAAAAGCGATTGCTCCTGACCACCCCCCCCAGCTGATCTCATCCTCTGCTGCCCTCCCAGCTAATGCACAGTGCTTGCACCAACCAGCTGCTCCAAGAGATGACGAGTCTCCTGCTTTGGAGGCAGAGGGTCTGCTGAAACAGCTTTCTTGGAAGAAGGACCAAGTGCAGTGGAGGAAGTGTGGCACACTCTGGGTGGGCATTGCCTGCTCCAACCACCGCATGGCCATGCCAGGCTCCCTTTGAGCATTTCAAAGTGTCCCCCCCAGACACTCACCAAACCTAAAATGCAGCACAATTCTGGGGACGTTCTGCCCCAGAAGGGGCCCCGAGGCCCCATGGAGCAAGGCAAGAAAAGCCACAGCTCTCAGCGCCTGACTTTTACTGATGCTGGGGGTCCCTCCTTGCCCCAGCTCTGTATTTCCCAGGGGACAGCAGCTCTGAGCCACCACATCCCAGCCAGCCATGGTCCACAGGCCAAGCAGCTCCTGGCCTTCCCTTGGTAACCACAGGCACCAGCCCATCAGTGTCAGAACACTCAGTGTGGGGAAGGGAAAAGGAATTTTTGGAGCCCAAGACATCCTCTTGTTTTTCCTGTCAAAGCTCAAGCCCATAGGTCGTGCCAGTCAGAAGCTGCATTTTTCTGGCAACCTGAGTCTCCACCTGGAAAATCTCTCAGCTGTGCTATGTTGTCGTGCCAACGACATTCATCCAGCCTGTTCATCACCCCTGCCAATGGAAAGCCCCAGGCAAATCTATCTCTGGCATCTGCCCTTGAATTTCAGTGATGTTACTTCTGCAGAGCAGCTGTCCCCAGCCATCCTATCATCCAAGGGCTCGAGTCCTTCTTATCTAAGGGTAACACCTAAGGCTCCTCAAAGAACCAGCTGAGCTTGGGCTTTGGTGAGAAAGCACAGCTCTGGCCACCTCCATGCCTTCTTGGCATCACCACCACATCCCGACCCGGCACTCAGCCTGGCTGCTGGTTCTCTGTCACGGCTGTTCCCCTGCACGCGGTTCTGCACAGGGATGGGAGGCATCAGGAGCACAGTCCCTATTTCCAGGTCCTTCCTGAGGCCGGACTGTCTCACCACGCTGTTATCAAAGACAGAACTACAGCCATAAAAAGCCCAAACGGTGTAGAGAAGTGCAGGGTTTCACCTGAAATCCTCTCTGGCTCAGAGGGTTACACTTCTCCAGCCACCAGCCAGACGATCGGGCATTTTATTCCAACAAATACAAGCTGAGGGAGAAACTTGCCATACTCAAATGCAAACTACGGGCACAGCCAAAAGCGCTCAGCTTGCTGCTTTGCCCTCCCGCATTTTGTGATGGCCAACATGCAAAGGGAGAGAAGAAATGCCCTCCACCTTCACAACCCCCTCATCCTTCCCCAGCAATGCCCAGCTAAATCTGACTCCTGAGTAATCTTCTGAATAATTATATAATAGAGAGGCAGGCAGAGAAATAATTTTAGGCTGTCGATAGAAAGCAAGCTGGATTAAAAGATCAGAACAAGCAATACTTAGATTAAAATGGTTTGTTATTTTCAGCTGCATAAAATCTGTGGCTAAAGCGTGGAAGATGTTAAGGGAAGGCACATCATCTTTCTTTCCCCAAAAAGAGCTTTGTACGTATTAGCCAAGGCAAGTTCTAGGTTTCCAACCTACACTCAGGTTTTGCTTCCCAATGGGTCAAAGAAATACAATTTGCCAGTTTGTATGGCATTTTATCTAAAGATGTAAGAGCACCACGGAGATGCTTCAAGTTACATTTTGCTCTGCAAGCCAAGTTCGAATTAAACACCATCAACGCATCACTGCTTGTTAAGACATCAGACCCCTTGAGTTGGGAGAATTGGCGTGTGGCTCGGCAGACAACTTCATTACCTACGAGAAACGTGCTTCCTGGCACAGAGCATGGGTTTTATCGGCACCAACGCCTTTGCCTTTAGCATGTGCCTCCCTGCACCCCTGAGCTGATGGCAGGCAGATGCTACACTTACCGGTAGTGGGGAGGCGGCTGCAGTGGGGAGAAGCCCATCAGACAGTGCGGCAGCTCTCTGCAGGCGCCTATATGGCATCCCCCTGGCCCCCGGCAAGGTCGGTGGCGCAGGGTGCTGTGCCAGGCCCCGCTCTGACTGATCGCTTTGGAAAGGCGTGAAGGGGAGGCAGGAAAAAAATGGTGAGAAAGGGACCCAAAGCTGGGGACCGAGCTCTCTGCAGGGCATGGCCGCTCATCAGCCGCATCCCGGATCGATGCTGCTAGCTTTGCTCGTTCACCTTCAAGTTCAGATTAAGCAGAAGGGTCAAACTGGGAAATCATTTGCTGCTGGCAGGCACGTCCCCCTCACCACCCAGCAGCCTCATGTTGCACCATGGATAGCTTTTCCCCTTACCGTCATGGACAGTTCCCACCCGAGCACCTTGCTTGCCCCACAGCATCTCCAGCCCCCAGCATCAGCAGTGACCACTCACTGCATTGCCTGGATGCGTGAGGGAGCAGCAGCAGTTTCCCAGTGCCAAGTGGTCTCTAAAATCAGAGTCCTCTTCCAGGTGTCCTTCGCACCTGTAGTTTTTCTATAAAATAGTCATGGTCCTACACGCACAGGATCAGCTCTGAGTTCAAAGGATGAAATCCCATGGGGCAAGAGGTCCAAGACACAGCCTTGAAGGGGGCTTAGCATTTAAAATGAAAAACCACATCTTCCTTTGCATTTTGAGCTGCTGGCTTGCACAGAGCTGGGCACCAGGCTCCTCTCCTGCCTGAGGACGTGGGAGAGGGGCCAGGGCAGAGGTCTGGGTGAAGGAATGGGGCATTGGACAGGGAGCACAGGAAGGCAGAAAAATAAGGTCTGAGACCTTCCTGGAGGGAGGTGCGAGCAGCAGGATGTCATGATGTTCATCCAAATGATGTTTTAATAACCACTTATTGCAGAAAAGTGTCTTCACTAAAGCCAGAGAATAAAACGCACTTGCTGGGGTTATGAGCACTTGTGGGAGGACAGTGTGGGGACTTGGTCCCAGGCTGGACACTCAGTCCCCCCAGCATGGCCATGCCCCAGTTTTCCCGGAGTTGGATATGAGGAGCCCTTCCCCAAGACCTGCTGTGCTCAGGGGGATGCCAGCAAGTGGGGAAGAGGCAGAGCCCTCCTGGGATGCACTCTCAAGTGCATCCTTCGTTCAGCTTGTGGCCTCCAAGCTACGAGCAGGAAAGCCAAAACCACCCTCCACTCCCCCAAAAACCCCTCTATAGATGGATGTGTTTGTAAGAACCTGCCCATAGCACACAGGACCCGTAGACAGTGACAACAGAGACCTCAGATGATGTGCACCCAAAAACAGGCACAACCGGTACCCACCACATCACCAGTGACCTTGGACAAGCTTCTTCACAGGTTGTTGGGCAAGTTCTACCCTTGCTGCCTCTTACTGGGTCACCTGCAGCTCCTCTGAGAAACCCTCCATCCCCTTATCCAAAATGCATCATCTTGTCACAGGTACAGCGTGTTGCTCTGGCTGGTGTCTCCCAGGGTTTTAGGTGCAGAAAACAAGGATTAGCAACACTTTTAAAAGGAAAGGAGACAGGAGAGGTGGGTTTGTCTGTCGCTACAACATTTCTGCTTTATGGAGCTGTCTTCTCACTCAGAGATGTGTCCTCCTCTTCGCTAATGGAAAATGTTGCCCCGCCATCCATTTGCGATAGTCAATGCCTGGGACAACACGATGGCCCCAGGCCAAAGCAGATCTATTTTAGTAACAAAAGCAGAATGGCTGATGAAAATGACCCTGTCTATGCACTTCCCAGCTTAGCTCTTTAGCTGGTTTTAATGGACCCCTGTGACCAACACGGTGGAAAGCAGGCAGTTGAGTGCAAGGAGAGCAGAGGCGGCAGGGTGGGAGACCTACATGGATGCAGGACTGTGCCGGCCCCTTCGCAGAGAGAGGTCCCAGCAGCAAAACACACCTCTCATAGAAGCCATTAGCAGGATTGCACTGTGCAGGGAGCAAAACCCCCTTCCCCTTTTTGCCCACATCACAGTATTGCCCCTCACGCAGGGCTGGGTGGCTGCAGTGCAGCAGTACCCCTATCTGCAGAGCCCAACCACATCCTCCCTGCCCGCGTTTTATAGCCTAAGGGATATTGTGGTGCAGCTGCAAAGAACCCCCAGGATTTGGAAAGGGATGATCTCACCTTACCTTACCCTGCAGGCTGGCCTCGAGCTCCAGAGCGATTCCTCAGAGGGTCCGGTTGCACCAGAAAAGGGCATGCTGAGCGCAGGGCAGAAACCGGGGGGCCGCAGCACGAGCCTGCAGACCAGGACATGGCAGTGGTTAGGCACAGCACGGAGGAAGGACACCCGATGGCTGCTTACCGTCCAGGAAAAGAGAATTTCAGAGAGCAATAAAACATGGTTTGGGTTGGGGGGGACAAAAAGATCAGGAGCATCACCTTCAAGTTGTTTATGGGGCAGGCAGCACAGCCCTGTCTATACTTTTCTCTACATTCAGAGCAAGTTTGGGTAAGTCCTGCCCCAGCATCTACTGATCAAGGGAAGTCATTCGAAGATCCAGGCTGTGGAGGAGGGGGGGCCCCTGGGACACGAATCCAGCAAGACCCCCGAGGTGACCACAGCCCAGTAGTCCAGCTGTGGGAACTGCCCTCATGGGGGGAGAGTGAACCAGGGGTCTCCTTCATCCAGAAATCACACCACCACAGCAATGGAAATAATCCAGCTTGTTTCCGTGACATGGGCGTGGGGTTATTTTTACTGCTTTATTTTTGCTGCTGCTCCCAATAAGTTAACTGGGGCATGCATTACCCGTCAATAAAATCAATTGAGCAGCCTGAGCCGTTAATAAGCTGAGGGCCAGAGGGCAGAAAAACCTCTCCATCACCCAAAATATTCTTCGGGCAGTGGGATGGGCAAGCTGCAGACCCCACTCATCGCTCTGACTTGGTGCTGCTCTTGACGTGCCGGGGCAGTTTGTGTGTTAGAAGGGGAAACCTTCCTCTTCCCGGTGACTCAGCAGCCACCGCGCTTGTCCCCAGGAATCTGGGCACAAGGGGCTGATGCCACTGCCATGGGAAGCAGCTCATCGGTGGGAGGGGAGCCCATGGGACCCCCAAGGTCAGTCTTCAGGGCCGCCTGCTGCTCACAGCAGCGTCAGCACTAAGATCAGACCAAGTTGCCCAGGGCTTTATCCTTTTGGAGCTTGAAAACCTCCCAGGATGGAGACTGCACCGCCTCTCACAGTGACCAACTATGCTCAGAATTAAGGTTTTTTTCCCCCCCAGTATCTTATATGTCTCTCTGAACGCCAGACATGTCCTCCAAGGTAGCGACTGCATCCCCAGCTGGTGTCGCCAGGAAGCAGGACAGGTCCCAAACAAATTGCCAAAAAAAAATGGAAAGGATGGAAAACCTGAACTGTGACTCACCGTTGGAGGAGCCGCGGGGGCAGGTCTGGGAGGCTGTGGGACAGAGGGCTGGGGGTCAGCAGTGCAGGCAGCAGGGGAGGACCTGAAAAGCAGCACAACTTCTCAGCACCCCAGGGTGCCCAGCCAGTCCCCCTACCCGAGAACACACAAGAGCATCCTCCTGACACCACCACTGTGGCCAAGGGCAACCTGGGGGATGGGGAAGCACATGGGTAAAACAGCCTCAAGCAGAGGAATCCTTGGTAATTTTTTAATGCTGATTAGCACAAACTTCTGGTCACTGATTCCAGTATTGAGAAAAAGAAGGAAAACCCCCAACCACAGCACCAGCTTCATCAAAATACGTGTGAATGAGGGGGCTCAGAAAAGGATTCAGGAGGCTGGGAGGAGAAGGGGTTGCAAGGAAACCCCCCATCCTGCTCCCCAGTGCCGGTGCAGGCACAAGCCCCTCTGTCCCCAGCCCCACGGGTGCATCCTGCCTCCCCGCTGCCCATGCAGACACAGAGCAGTGACCCACAGCAACACAGCCCATGAATTCATGAGGAAAGAAACTTTTACTTGTCTTTCAGGTCATAGGTTTGAGTTCATCTCCACACAAGGCTTAGCATTCAGGAAATGCGTCATTAATTTGTCAGCAATTTTCTTAATCAAATATTGGTCCATCTCCCAGCAGTTCTGCTTCTTGTTATGTTACAACCCTTCTGTCCTTACACTAACAGGCTGCACGGTAAGATCCCAACCACAACCCCGTGGTCTTGCACGGTGCACCATGTGCACACCCACACACAGAAACTCCTGCTTCTGGCACAGCTTTTTCCTCTAAATATTTGGTGCAGATAGAATTGTAAGCCAGTCTCAAAAACTGTTATTTCTATGTCTTGCAGCCCCCTGAGATGCACAGGAGCAGGTCAGTCAAACCGCATGCTTGTCTAGCCACGTAGCTCTTGTTTTCTGCAATTAAGGTGCAGGTCACCACCAGGTACGGACATGCCTGCATTTCCCAGAGGACTGGTGCAGTGCGGGGGGGCAAACCTCAGTTCCAGCATGGGTATGAATGCATCTCAAGTAATCCCAAAGCTGCCTCCATGCAGAAACCTCAGCACTGTAAAGCATGTCTTGACAATGGCTGCTTTAAGCATCCCCCAACACCTCCTGCAGGGCTGTTTCCAGAAGACCTCTGCCAGGCGCAGCCATCCAGCGGCACCACCACGGCTGTGGCAGCTGCCTGTGTCCCCACATCACGCAGCAGGCGGGGTCTTGGTCATCAGTGGCCAATGCAAGGCAGTCAGGATTTGTCTTAAAAGGCAGCATCACAAACTTACGGACAAGCAATCATCCTTGCTATCATCTCCCAAATCCTCTCTCCAGCATGGCTAAAGCCCCTGCACCTTGTGTCTGCTCTGGCAGTACAAGCAGAGGAGTCATTCTTTTTTTTTCCTGGTTGTTTCTCTCCAGTGAAACACACATTGGTGCTGTGAGAAAGACACCAGCAAGCTTATCACACCAAAAGCTTTCTACTCCTGATCCATGGCAGTGGAGAGCATGGCTCCATCCCTGCATGGCCAGCTCATCCACTAGCTCTCATGGACTAAGTCCCATTAGCAGATTTAGTCAGCAATGTTCACGAGGGATCACCCAGGATGCTGAAGGAGTCATCTGTGAACAGCTGAGCGGCAGAGGTGTCCAGATCCCAGCAAAATCACACCTATTGCTCCCAGATAAAAGTACCTGAGGATGCAATGAATTCCAACGCACTGATGTGGCCAGCCCCTCCAAAAGTCGGCCTTTGTAGACTATGACATTTCAACATCCTTAATTCATCCCAGAGAGGCACCAAGTACCCTGAGCAGCACGGGCCCCATGCAGGACAGCACTCCCCAGGGGCTCGGCAGCACCCTCAGCTTGATGCCACCCGTGCATGCTGGAGGACTCGGCCACCATGTTCCAGCGGGCTCGAAATTTCAGAACATTTCTTCTTGAGTGGGTAAGGAGGAATCACGGAGATGTGGTCAAACGTTCTCTGAAGAGGGTTTGACCACATGGCATCAATAGGATGCAAAGGTGAACAGACTGTGTGCAGCTCCCCACTGGTGCCCAGCCTCGGAAGTGAGCTGCTAGGCACTTCCACATGTGAGCAGGTCCTGTGCCCGGTCCCGTGAGGCTGTGACAACTCCTCCACTTTCACTCAGGCTGAGCAAGCTGGTAAGCACTGCCCTTGAGGACATCTGCGGGCATCCAAAGCTGCACCTAGGCAGGGGGGCTGCCCCTGGCACTGCCTTGGTGGGTGTCCAGAGCACCCCAGCTCACATGCTGCCCTGCTCCCCAGCCCAACCCAGCAGATCACACTGGGAATCAATTTTAAGGGTCCCGCAAAGCAAAGTTTCCTCAGGCAAAACCAGATTTTCAGCAGCCCTCCCCATCTCTGCACCTACTCTGGGCTGGAGACGCAGAAGCAGCCCACTCTGGACCCTGGCATGCTGCCCTATCCCACCATCCCAAATAGCAGCAGGTCCTCCCGTATCCCCTACTACATACCAGCCCCTCCAAAAAAAAAAAAGCCTGCTCCAAAACCCAGCCTGCCTCTCCTGAAAACTCAGCCAGCAAAGCCGGACTTCAGCTTCCCTTCACCTTCGAGTACTTGGCTGTTTGTGCCCATAGGGCATCTCCCTTTCCCCTGCATTTGGGACCATGGGGCACCTGTGTGGGGCCCAAGGTCTGCAGAGAGCAAGGAGAGCTTGCAGATGTCCTCTTGCTTTGCTGCAACCCCCCAAGGAAAACTCAAGCTCTTTGGGAAACCATGCTGTGCAGCTGGTGAGGAACGCACCGGATGGGATGGGATGGGATGGGATGGGATGGGATGGGGATGAGGATAGGGATGGGATGGGGCTGTTCTCCCACTGTATCACCAAATCCCTGAGCTATTGTACACCTCATAGACAGGAACCTCAGCAAGACGGCTCTGTCTGCATTGCTGCCCCAGGCTGCTAGCCCCCTTCATGTCGGAGGGGACCCTGCTCACATCCAGTCGGGGTGCAGCAGCCCCTGCACTGCTGGGATCTGCTTTGTTCTGCTGCTTGGGGTTTTCGGTGCTGCTGTTCATCGCACAGGGGAGAGAACGATCCTCCCCTGACCTGTGTTCCCATCATCTGCCTTACTGGGTGTTTTACGCAGACAGAGGCAATGATTTTAATGTCCCAGTGAACAAGCTGTCGGAAAGCATCAGCATCAAAGGGCAGGCTTCAGCGATGGCTTCTCCTCCCAGGCGCTACTCGGGCACGGAAAACCGATTCCAGCTCTACACACATGCACGCGCGCCATATATGTGCCACCAGTGCCCATTATTTTCCAGCCTTTTAACAAAACATCCTTCAAAACCCCACTCCTCAAGAGGGGGAGGTGTTGAGCCCGGGGGGGAGGGCCGTAGGTGAGCCACTGCCGGGATGGCACGGCTGCCGGGCAGGCAGAGCAGGCAGCTCTGCGGGCAGGAGCCGGCATGACGTGATGGGACCTGAGCGCTCTGAAGCCGTCAAGAGTCTCGGCAGAGATGAGCTGAGAAAAGCCATGAGCGGAGCTGACATCTGCCCCCTGGGCGGGTACCTAATGAGCGGAGACATTGTCCATTTGGGGAGATGAGGTAAAGTTAAAAGATTTCTGAGCTGACACCTGGCAGCCTCCATCGGTATTCCTGACGAAACAGCAAGGAGAACAGAGATGGGGGGCCGAAACTGGTCCCCCTCCAGGCTCTGCAGCTGTGGGTGAGCAGGATGGGGATGGTGCTGGCATCTCAGCATCTCGTCTCTGCTGCCTGGAGCTCCCCTCTGTGTGATTTTCTGCCACGTTAGAAGAGAAACCAGTGCTTTCTGAGAGCTGCCCCACCAAGAGCATCTCTGAGGGGGCCCGGCAGGGTCCCATGTGGCCCCATGTCTGCTGAAAAGGCAGGGGCATGGGAAGCACACATTCCTGGGTCCAGCAGCATGCCAGACCTGCTCTTGGCTGACATCTGGGCATGGGCAAAGGCTTCCATGTCCCGCAGACCCCACAGCCTGGGAGCAGGATGGCACTCAGCAAAGCCCTGGGCCCCTGGCATCACCCAGCAGCCTCCCCCCCACTACTTCCACAAACCTAGTTCAGTCAGTCCCTATAAATCCAGTGTCTGGACTATATCTTGTCATCAGCTCTTCCCTAACTTACCTCCAACCTCTTTGCTACCCACCACCTTCAAATGGCGCCTGGTGATGAGATGGGTGTGATGGAGCGGGAGAGGGGAGAGCCCCATATCGCCCCTATCACCTCCCGGTTTTCCGCTCAAGAAAACCTGGCTCTAAAAGCGTTTGTGAGCCAGCAAACCTCCTCCCATTTACCCCCAAAGCCCCAGTAGGCATGTCATGGGTTTGCCTGGGAAAGCCTGCACCCACCCACCTGCTTTCTCAAAGGCCAAGGGGGTTTTATGGGGCAATCATCTCCTTGGGACCATCCTGGGTGGAAGGGGAGGTCCTCAAGCATCCTCAAGGCTTTCTACCAGCCAACAGCTTAAAAAACTTGTTATTGCTCCACACACTTTTCATCAGCTCCTTTGACAAATGCCCTTGGTTCTAAACCACATTGCAAAGCGGCATTTTCACCCATGTAGCTCCGGGGGTTTTTGCTCCCTTCTGACACATATAGCCAGAAATGCCCAACCCAGGGTGCAAACCCACGGGTGGCTTTGCCTGGGATGCCTGGGAGCAGGGACAGGAGTTAGGCTCCAGTGGCTCCTCCCCAGCACCCGGTGACCTGCTGGGCTCGAGCAGATGGAGCAGCTGCAAATCCCCCCGTAAGCCAGGGAAGGGGACTAATCTCCTAGAGGACAAATCAGTTGGCAAGGTGGGGGGAAGCTCAGCATTTCGCCTTTTCCTCCCTCTTCTGGCAAACGCCAGCAGCATCCAGCAGGCCTAGAGGGACCCCAGCATCCCTGAGGGCAGAGGAGGCAGTGCCGGGTCCTTGGGTACCTGGTGGAGACCTGGTTTTGGGACAAGCAGACATTTCATTTAGGTCACAGCAAGCTATGCCATAAGTGCCCTACCCAGGGAGACACAGCAGCTGGTGTCTCCTTGGGGAAAACCACATCTGATGAGTTTTTAAAACTTCCAGAGTGCTCCCCAGCCACAAAGAGCTGATGCTTTGCTGCACACGAGAAGTCCTTGGTGCGCTTAGGAAGCCTTAGGAGCCGCCACCGGGATGAGATGGACCATCCACAGTGGAATCCCTGGCCCTTCCTCACCTTTGGGGAAGGACAGGGATTAGGTCCATTGGAGTGGGCTAGTTTAGGTCCTCAGGATGGGATCTGGAGAGCCAAACATGCTCTCTCCAAAACCTAGACATCGCTAAAAGGACTAGGAGTGATGTAACACACTGATGTCAAAGCACGTGAGCTGGAGCCGAGCCTCAGCAGCAGATGCCACCAGCAGCTCTCCGGGACATCACCCATGGCCAAGCCCACCCCATGCCTTTCAGAAGGGTGTTTCTGCCCAAAAGACCCCAGAGCAGAGGTCAGCCCAAGGAGACCCCAGGATCTGCACAGCCTGGTCCTGCTCCTGGGGTGATTCACAAGCAGCCAACACCCTCCAATTCATTTTCTTTCTGCTCCAGAGGCAACTGAGAGCAAGGAGGTCAGCAAATTTGGTGCGATCCTCTGTTCTTCTGTGTTGTGTTTTTTTCCTTCCATCCTTGCCCCTCTTCCTTTGCTTAAGGGCTGGCAAAACTACTCCTGTGTGCTTGCAAGGGAGAAACGTCTCACCAGATATTGTCAGCTCTACTCGCAAAACTCTGGGGTGTTTTCTAGACACGGCAGGGAGAGCTGTCGATGACAGGCAAGTTAGCTCTCATAAATGCTTGAAAGGAGGAGGCTGCAACCCAGGGCAAGGACAGAGACTGTACAGCCCAGGATGCGTGGCATCTGGGCACGGTTTGCACCCTGGTCCTCTGACAGAGGAGCATGGGTGGCCAGCAGAGCCTGGTGAAACCCTGGCTGAGGTGTAACACACATCAGCATGGCACAGCATCACTTTCGCCGCTCGCATGGGGAGCCAGACCCCCAGCGCAAAGGCCGCATGCAAGGAAATGTCCTGGGAGAGAGAGGGTGAGCTATCAGTGTGTGTCCCTGGGGACCACGGCCACCCAAGCTGTGCAGTAAAAACAGGCAACTTCAGGTCGCTCACCTGTCCATCCCCTGCCATGCGCTGATGTCCAAAATCCCCTGGAGGGGTAACACATTTTCCAGGTGGGGAAACTGAGTCACGGAGGTGTCAAGACCAGCGAGGTGCCTGAAGAGGTCCCCCTAGGTGGATTTTTCAGCAGACACTAAAAACCCAGTGATGCTACAGGGCTGCTTCTCTGCACCTCACCATGCACTCACCATCCTCCCCATCACAGCCTCGTGTGTCCTGCAAGATCCCTCGCCCTGCACAAGCTCAGGAGCTCACCCTGGGCATCCCCGAGGCATCCTCCTCCCATGACAAAAAGCATCCAACCTAGCCAGATCAGGAGAATCTCTCCCAAAGCTATGAGATGTCAGAAACGTATGGATTTTGCCCGCTGGCTTTGGGCTTTGAAGCTTCCCAAGATTCCCAAGGCATGTTTCATGGAGTGGCCATGGGCAACCACAGCAGAGAGGCTCACCTGCCCCATGGAGCCGCACCATCCCAGGGAAGGGCTTCACTTCACAGATACCCTGGGGTCTCCTCTCTACAGCTCCTCAAAACATTGCCTTCATGTTATCAGTCAGATAAAAGCCTTTAAATACTGAATTGTTTCCATATTTGAAGGAAGGCCAGAGGCACAGAGCGAGTCGGGCTGTGAGCATCTCTGGAGGTCTCTAGTCCAGCTCCTGCCCCAAGCAGGGTCACTCCAGAGATGGATTAGGCTGCCTGGCATGAAATAATTTCACCCTGAAACCTCAAAACTTTTTCCAAGCCCTCCCTCTTTTGCCTGCACACTGGGAGGGGCTCTCCTGTGGGCTTTCCCAAAACACACAAAAAGAAGGAGATGTTTGCTTCAGGGACTGAAACCTGGATGACCTCATCCACTGCCATTGCCAAAAGTCCTCATTTTTATCATTTCAGGAGCACAATGGGCAGCAGGGACCTCATCATAGATGGTCCAGCTTCCTACCATCACCAGGATAAGAGGGGACGGAGTGGCCACACACCACCCCTTGGCAGCACAGAGCCGGTCTGGCCTGGCTTTGCCACCAGCCAGCTTGACCTGTGCCGGGGAGGGACATGCCACCATCATGCCTGGAGTCCCCTGGGCAGCCCTGGACCTGCGGCAGGGCCGTTCCTGCCTCCTTATCACCGGGGCTGGTTCCCTGCGCAGCGCGACTCGGAGGCACATCTGGAGGCGTTGGGAAGGTGACGGTGCAGCTGGCTGGGTGGCTCTTCCCCTATGGACAAAAGGGATGAGAGTCAGGCTGCGCCGGGGCGAAAGCATCCTCCAAATAACACGCCCCAATGCAATGCAAGGCACATGGCTGCCCAGTGGCAAACCCCCCCAAGGTCCTCACAAGGGTGATGGAGCAAAGATGTTGCAAACAGAGATGTGTAACCGTGTCATGAGAGGGACCTGAGGGGCAGAGCCCACACCATGTGTTTGCACAAGGGGGAGGATTTCAAGGTCTCAAGATTTAAAGGTTTCAAGGCAGAGACCCCTGGCAGCACCCCCAGCCCTATGACAGCTGTGGTTCCATGACTCCTGTGTTCATGCAATGTTCAGTATGAACACGCTGGGGGGAGCTCCAAACCACGCAGAGAGCAAAGCCGCACGTCGTGGATGAGAACACCCTCCACGAGCAGAAGCTCAGCTGCTAATGTCGGGAATAAGCAGAGCATTGGCTACCTCTACTTGCAGCAGCATGTCGCTTATGTTTCCAAATGCGTTGCTTAAGTTATTATCATTTAGTGGCTTTTAAGAAAAGACCCTGCTCCCTTCCCACCCTGAGCCAAGCGTGGGCAGGCTGTGCTGGTGCTGGTTGCTCACTCTGCACCTGCCACAGCAGGTCCTCATCCTGGGGACACCCGCAGAGGCGCTTCAGCATCACCCAGCACTCATGCTGGAGATGCTGCCGCCCCCCCCAGTTCCCTAAGGACAAGCCACTCCGAGCACTGCTGGGAAGCAGCTTTTCCCAAACCCCGGGCCAGCAGACCGGGGCCCTCCAGGACACCTGGATTTTCAGGAAACCGTCACCTTGCACTGGGAAAGTCTGGACAAGAGGGTTTACTCCTTGGTGGCAGGGATGCATGAGTCATCCTCCAGCCGCTGCCCTTGAAACCAAGCCAAAAAAGCTTTTACTCAAAGCAGCCAGCAATAGGATACCAGATCTGGAGCTCCAGGATTAACCCCTTCCTGGGAGATGCCGGCTGGTTGCCCTCACATGCAGACCTTCTTTCTCCTCCTCCAGTTGACCCTGGGTTTCCCCACCGTGTGTGCCCACCCAGCTGGTGGACACAACGCCAACGCTCCCATGGCAAGGCTTGGGGGGGCACACACCGTGAGACTCTGGTGATGGGCTGCTGCCAGACCAAAGGGGCTGGAAACACATTTCCCCCAGCTGGGGAACGGCATTGCTCTTCTGCGTGTCTTGCCGCAAAGCCTGCCCAAAGAGGCCAGAGTTTGGGGTTCAGCAAAGGAAGAAGCAACCAAAAAAACCAAGGTGGAAAATTCAGTGCTCCATTTTGCCATTTTCAGAGTAAAAAGTGTTTCATTTTTGCACTCCTGAGCGCTTGCTTCATTTAGGAAGTCATCAACTGTCCATAGCTCCTGTAAAGGGCTCCCCATCAATCGGTGTAACGAGTCTCGATGGGCTTTCCCCAAAATGGGGGGAACCTTCCTACTGGAAAATCCCATATTCCCTTCTTGACAGAAAACAGCCCCTTTGGGACACTCAAAGGAGGGACCTTCTGTGTTAAAAAGAGTTTTTCTTCTTTGTGTTTTCCCAGCAGGCAGTCAGAGAGGTGCTAGCACCCAGCTTGCCTGCCAACCTGATGAAAAGTGGACGTATTTCTGCATTGCTGTGCCGGGACAAAGCAGGAAGATGAAGGATGTCCCTGTCACTGCCCCAGGTGTCACTGCCCCAGGGCTGGAAGCAAAGGGTCCACCCTGGGGACACGAACACTGTCCCCCAGCCTGGCACACATCTCCGGCATCCCCGCAGCCTCTGTGCAGGGAAGGACAGCCGGCAGGCACGGCATGGGATGCTGGACGCATCTTAGCACCGCTAATTCACCTCCCCAGTTAGGAGGGTGAAGAAGCAGAGCTTCTGTCTGATCGCTGAGGCCAAGAGGAAATGCTGCCATTAGCGCTGCCAGCAGCTGCCTGAGCCGTGGCCCCTTCCCGCAGGGCTGGAGCAGGGCACCGCGGGCAGCCCTGTGGCAGCTGGGAGGGGTGTCTGGGGACATTTGCTCCCCCTCCCCAGGCTCTGCCCTGTGGGAAGGACACCATCCATGCAGGGGCGGCTGCAGCACCCCAGCCTTGTGGTGCAGGCATGCCAACCGGGTGGGTGGGAGCCAGCTCCAGCCCCAAAACAAGCCCACGCTCTCCTGGGGCTATTGAAACAAGAAGCGAAAGGAGCTGGGAGTTATATTTATACCCGCTAACCTGGGCTGGAGCCTCCTGCCACAGCCCCATGGACCTGGGGCTCAGGCAGCACAGGGGCTGAGCATCGCTTGACCCACCCTAGTAGTGTCTGGCAGTGGTTTTGGCACCTGCATAGGCCTGCCCTGAACTTCACAGCAGAGCTACACCTCCTTGGCCATCATTTAAAGTGAGCTCAGGCAGGGGTTTCCCTCTCGCATCCTCCCAGAGGCCACTATGGAAATACTCCTAGAAAGCACGGAATAAATCACAGAGATTTTGGGTGCCTTCCTCACCTCCCACGGGGCTCTCCATCCCCAGGCTGCTTGCTTACAGTGGGAGCTGGTCTGCACTAGGTGCTGCTATCCACCCCCTCCACCCTCCGGGACCCCTGTGCACCTCCCAGCTCCCCTCAGACCCCGGCACACAGCAGTGTCCAGCGCATCTCCCACCAGGACCAGCCAGTTCCTTGCTACGGCATCCCTTGGGATGCGCAGACACTCTCCTCTTGCAAGGATGGAGAGTGAGCGTGCACCGTCCATGGCTGCAGGCTGGGAAAGCCTGGGCCCCCTGCACCATGCTGCATGGCCGCAGCACCCAGCTTCACCCCACACCCCCAGCACTGTGGGAGCCCCTCGGGCATCATGGCCCCGAGCTGCCCCATCTGCCCCGGGCTTGCCGTGCTGCAAGCTGGGGGAGGACGCCCTGAGGCACGGTGCTCTGCGCCATTCCCGGGGGGCTATGCAGCATCTGCACCGGGGTGGGGACGCTCTGCAGCGCAGCGGCCGCCGGAGGAGGCTGCACAGGGCTGGGCTGCTGCAGGGAGAGGCCATGGGCCCCCCGCTCCCCAGGACAGGTCAGCAAGGCCTCACCCAGACTCCAGGGGGACTCGCCAGGAGGAGCTGGGCAGTAAAAGCTGCCCACTGCCCTGGAGATGATACCCAAATAAACCTACCCCTCTTGACCCAGCTCCATGCCATGGGGGGGTGATGACTCCAGTGGGGAGGGGGGAGCAACCCCAGCACAGGGCACCCTGTGCTTCCTTGGGGCACATGCTGATGAACCAGCCCAATTTTGGAGGAAGGACAGAAAGGTCCCGGCTCGGGAAATGGGCTTCCAGGAGATGATTTGCCCAGTTGCGGGGAATGCTTGGAGGCATTGCTCCAGAAACAAGGCCTGGGCCCCCTTCTTCCCCCCCAGCACTGATGCTGGGGCTGCATCTGCCCCCACTGGGTGCACCGATGAGCTGCTCGGTGGGTGCTTGGTGACTGGCACACCCAGAGCCGGGGCTCAGAAATGACCACCGGACCAACAGCAGTGGGACCCCTTGGGATGCTTGCACCCAAAAGCCACTGCCCGAAAGCCAGCGGCCAGGGCTTGCCTGCGCAGCATCCCTGCCATCACCCATCCCCATGCATGCTTCTCCCTGCAGCGGTGGGCAGGGGGCTTGGCAAGCCGCCTCCCTGGAGGACCCCCGCTTGTGGGCCAGGGCCACGGGGACAGCGCTTTGGGGCTCGTTTCGGCAGAGGCCAGCCCTTGCCGAGCCAGGCAGCATCCCGGGCTGGGAGTCAGGGACGGAAAACTCAGCAGCCTTGCAGAGACGCACACCCGGGGAGGCGGGAGGGCATGGGGGGCGGCCCTCGGGATGGGGACAGGGGGGGACCCACAGCTCTGCGGAGCCACCCTGGGTTTGGAGGGTGCTCGTCTCCTGCTCCCGGGCTGGTTCCCGGAGTGATGCCGCACCGGGAGCCGCCTCCTCGTCGCAGGGGCTGCGTCCCCCTCCCCGCCAACGCCCCCCACCCGGGTCCCTGCGCGGCGGACCCGCCCCCCCCCCGCCCCACGGGTGGACCCGGCCGGAGCAGGGCGAGGGCAGCGTGCGCCGGCCGGTGCGGGGCAGCCCCTCCGGCACCGGCGGCTCCGTCCCGGGCCCCTCCAAGCCCGCCTCCGCCCAGAAAACAACGCTTTCCCTACCTGCCCCCGGACGGACGGACGGTCGGACGGAGCGATGGAGGGACGGGCTGTGCAGAGCGGGGAGGGGTCGGGCGGGGGCAGGCAGGGCTGGGCAGGAGGAGAGGAGCGGCGGAGTTGGGGGCCGGGAGGGCGCGGCGGGGCTCGCTCCGAGGGAGGCGGCAGCCGGAGCCGAGCGGGTGCGCCCTGCCCGGCCCCGCAGCCCTGCCCGGCCCCCCCGGCTCTGCCCGGCCCCCGCAGCCCTGCCCTGCCCGGCCCGCCCGCCGCACCGCACCGCCGCCCCCTGCCTGCCCCACCCGCGCCCTGCCCCTGCCCAAGCTCCTGCTCCTGCCCCTGCCTGGCCCCTGCCCCAACCCCAGCTCCAGCCTCTGCCCCTGGTCCTGGTCCTGCCCCAACCTCTTACCTTACCCTACCCCACCCCACCCCAGCCCTGGCCCTGCGCCAGCCTCCTCCGCAGACCTCGCCCCTGCCCAGCTCCTGCCCAAGCCCCAGTTCTTGCCCCAGCCCCTGCCCCTGCCCTGCCCCCGCCAGGCCCCAGCCCCAGCCTATACCCCTGCCCTAGGCCTAGCTCCTGCCCTTGCCGCAGCCCAGTCCCAGCTCCTGCCGCTGCCCCTGCCCCAACCCCTGCCCTGCCCCTGCTCCTGCCCCTGCTCCTCCCCTGCCTCTGACCAGTCCTAGCCCGTGTTCCTGCCTTGCCCCTGCCCCTGCTCCTATCCAAACCCCTGCCCCAGCCCCTGACCTTTCCCTTTCTGTGCCCTTCTCTACCACAGCCGCTGATCATTTCTCAGCCCCAGTCCCTGCCCTGCCCCAGCCCCTGCTCAAGCCCACACCGGTGTCCCAGACCCTGCTCAAGACCCTGTCCCTTCCCCAGCGCCAGCACCAGACCTTGACACTGGCCCTGCCCCAGCCCCTGCCCCAGCTCCTGCCCTTGCTCTTACCCAGTGCCTGCTCCTGCCCCAGCCCCTGCCCTGCCCTTCCCCTGCTACAGCCCCTGCTCCTGTTCCTGCCCCTAAACCTGCTCTGACCCTACCCAGCCCCTGCCTGAGCCCCTGCCCCAGCCCCATCCTTCGTGCTGAAGCCAAGTCCCAGCCGCAAGCCCCAGCAGCTGGGCACCAGGGGATGCCAGCCCTCAGGCCTGGGGGGGTTGCCCCCACCACATGAGCCATTCGATGGGAGGCTGGGGTGCCCTGTCCTGCCAGCACCCTGCCTTCTGCACAAATGCATCTGCCAGCCCGGCCCTTGCACCCCTGGGTGCTATCCTAGGTGGGGGGGAGTCCGGCCAGTGACCGGGGCTGGTAGCGGAAGCGTGACTTTGCCGAGGGACACACGTTGGGGTGGGTGGGGGAGGTCCCAGGTGACACTGCTCAGGGTGACACTGCTCAGGGTCATTAAGGCCCACCAGTGCCCCCAGGGTGCACAGCATCACCCCGGACCTGCACCCTGGGGTGCTCCTGCGCCCAGGTCCTGCTGCACATAAGGAAGGGACACAACCCTGCCACTGTCCTGGCAATCAGGGGATGGAGAGACAGGTGCCACCAAGGGCTGTGCTCCTGCCCGGGGGAGGTACACGGTGGGCACAGGGACCCTGCGGACACTTCTGCTGTGGTCTTGCCATCCTCCCCAGGAGCAGCGCCTGCCTGGGAGGAGACAGGAGCTGGCTCCTTCTGCAGCACCAAAGCTGTCCTGGTGTTCTGGATTCCTCTGCAGGAAGGAAACTGCTTCGGGGAGCAAACGTGCCGTCATTAAAGAAAGGACCTGGGATGTTCCCCACCTAAATAACACACCCTGGCTCTACCCGTTTGGCTGAGAAAAGGAGGAGAAAAACCCAAGTGAAATAAATGCTGGTCCAGCCCCCACCGCAGTGATTTGGTGGTGAGCATCTTTGCAAGGTGTTGGGGGGCTCAGTGGGATGGGAGGCCTCTGGGTGGGAAGACCCCAGGCTGGGGTGTGGCTGCCTGGACCGCTCACAGCCCTGGGCGGGGTGGGGGTGATGATCCCCGGACATCTGGGATCCCGCTGCCGCACTTCCAGGCGGGAACATATGAATATTTCAGTGGAGTAGCCGAGCCCTGTCAGGTTGCATTTGCTTCTGGCAGGGTAAGTGCTGGGAGAGGGGGAGGAAAGAGAGGAGAGAAGATGCTCTCAGAAGATCCATCATCTCCCGGGAGATGGGGGCACCAGCTCGGGGGCCCGATCGCCGAGGGTCTCCACCTCCACGGAGTTTCCCTCTACGGATGCTCTTGCTTCCAGGACCGGTGCAGGGCGGTGGTTTGACCGCTGTTGTCCTGATGGCCGGGTCTCACCCCATAAGCACATCTCGGGGGGCTGCTGCCAGGCTGTGCCGAGGGGAAGAGGGGATTCGGCAATTTTGCTCTGAGCGCAGCGGGCAGCGGCATCTCCAGGACCCTCTGGGATGCGGCACAGCCCAGACTGTAACAAATCCCCTCCCTCCCTGTAAAAAATGGGGGGCAGAAATAAATCCAAGCAGCTCTGGGCAGCGAGGCGTTAAATCACTGGGGGGAGCCAAGGCGGTGGGCAGCGTCTCCCCGGGGATGCTGCCGAGCCGGCCTGGCGGGATGCAGGGCGAGGGGTCCCGCAGCCCAGAGGCGACGGTAGATGGGCGGGAAGCTGTCCCCGGCGGGGAGGAGCCGGAGGAGGGTGCCGGGGCAGGACGCCTCAGGAGATACTTTCGGGGGCGGAAATTCCCCCCGTCTCGGACACATAACCACGGGCTGCCGACGGGGCTCTGGTCACTGGGGTGGCTGGGCTCCTCCTCCTCCTCCTCTGCCTCCTCCTCTTCCTCCTGCCCGCTGCACTGTGGGGCTTGTAGTCTCTCTGCCAGCCCGCACATGGGGCACGACTACATTTCCCGAGGGCCCCCCACAGCCTCCTCCTCCTCCTCTTGGGGTTGTTGCGAATCCGACTCCGGCGGCGGCGGGGCCGCGGGGAGCCCCGGGACCCCCCACTGCGCCCGGGCAGGTTCGGCCCGCCGCCTCCATGACCGCCCCCCCCCCCCCAGGTACGGCCCGGGCTGCGGGGCTACGGGGTGCGGGGGTACCCCCGGTGCTGGGGTGGCCAGGGCACCTGGGGTACCGGGGATATGGGGTGTCCCGGGGTGCTGGGCTACCTGGGATGCCGGGGATGTGGGTGCGCCCCGAGTGCCCCCCGGGTGCCCGGGATGCTGGGGATGTGGGGTGCCCCCAGGGCACGCAGGGTGCCCTGTTTCAGGGTGAGCTGGTGCCGCGCACCCCCCCAAAACCCTCCTCTACCACGTGCACCCCAAACCACCCCCAGCACCTGAAGGAGCCACCCATCCCTTGGGTGCTGTGGGGGGGGAGGCAGATAGGTGCCCGCACGGTGGGCGAGAGTGTATTTTGGGGAGCTTCCCCCCTGTTTTGGGGAAGGTGCCCCAGGGAGTCGCACATCCCCTGCCCGCTCGGCGACTCCCCAGAAAATGCATCGTGCTTCGGTGGCATCACTTCTGTGCTACCGACATGCAGCTGCAGGGAGAGCATCCCCCCCGGGGCTGTCCCCTCCTGACCGTGGTGGCCGTGGCTCACCGGGGAGCTGTGCCTGAGCTCAGCCGCCCGAATCGCCTGTGGCCGCTACGCTGACAACTACGTAGCGTGACAGCGATCCCTTGTCAAGGTCACACCACAATAACCCAGCGATAACCAGGTTCACACGGTGATAACAGCCCATGCTCTGCTCCTTCTCTCTGCCTGGCTTGCACCAGGGCAGAGGGATGACAGCACTGAGCTCGGAGCGTCCCCTGGGACTTATGCCCGCTCACCTCGAGTGGTGGCAGCTCCATGCATGGTCTGGAGAGGTGGAGCTGGGTCTGGCCAGATGAGTTTGGGGCTGGTGTCCCTGCATGTGTGGGGACACACGTGCCAGGAGTTAGGAGCCAGTGCTCCCGGGGACAGTGGCACTGGGACAGCAGCACTGAACTGTATCCCAGGTTTAATGTGGATGGTTTCCTTTGGGCCAGGGATGAGCAGTTGTAGCCATCCTGGATGGACACAAAAGGAAACAGGGGGCGTCTGCTTCCCAAATGGGTTTGGAGCAGAGGGTGGAAAACAGCTGTTGGGGTCCCAGAGCACATGTCGGGGGGCTGCCCCACAGAGAGCGGCTGCTGGAGGTGACGGTCGCTCACATCTGCAGCCCGGCTTGGGGACGAGCCGGAGATAGGGCATAGTCCAGGCAGTCAGGGCTTGCAGGGGCCCCAGGTGGGCATGGCACAGTGCGGTGCTGTGGTGGGCGTTCGGGGGGTGTTTAACCCCCACTCATTGCCCCTTGCCCTTCCCAGCACAGCGGGGGGTTTGTGCCTGGCACCGGCTCTGGGCAATAGCTGGCAGCAGTAAGCAAGCACCAAATCCCTGTCCCGCTCCCCAGGGATCTATTTAAGAGGTAGGGGCTGTTTGCCCAGCTGTGAGCTCCGAGATGTGCGTGTTTTGGTGCTGCTCAGGCACCAGTGCTGAAATCCCATGGGAATGCTGGTGAGTCCTCGCTGGGGTGAATGGGCACCCCTCTTCCCACTGCTGCTGTTGGTTTCAATTATGACTGGCCTTCCCCTGCTGGCACCGGCTCATTTCCCTATTAGCCGCCTGCCTTATCTGAGGGGCGCTCTTGAGCCCCCCCAGTCTGGCCACACAGGATGGCAGTGGGGAGGCACAGACTGGGACCATGGACTTACTTTTTAATAACTGTGATTAGTCATTCTGCAATTAGCAGGGTAATTGGGTTTCTAGACCTTGCTCCGAAGGCATGGATTGGCACACGTGGATTTTTATGGCTTGAAAAGTGTTGTCAGTGACTTGTCATGGGAGTGGGGAGCACTGGAAGGACACACGGGCCAGGCCTTCTCCCTTCCCTGCCTTCATCCCATGACCGCTAATCGGGCCTCCCCAGCGCTGCCAGCTTTCCTGCAGCCAAACCTCAGCATTTGAGCATTTAATCCCCCTCTGGACTGTGAACCTCTTGGCATTTTGCATTCTCCCCAGGCCGGGCGATGCCGCCTGAGCATCGCGTCCTGCCGGGTGAGAGCCAAGGGGCAGCCACTTGCTGGTGGCTCGGCTAAAGTCCCACCAACTGCCCAGCTAATGTATAACACAGGTGGCCCCGTGCCCAGTGTGCACATTAACTTGCTTTCACAACCAGTGTGGTCCCTGTGGCTGCTGCTGTCTCCTTCCAGAGCATCCCCGGCACAGGGTGTCTGCATCCCTCTGCCTCTGGGTCTGCAGTGGAGCAACTTGGCTCAGAGGGAAGTGTCGCTTCGGGGAGAGGGTAAAACCCCACTGGCTCTTAAAAGGGAGAAAAAGGAGGTGATGGGAGCCAAGGATGTCCCACCGCAGAGCCGGGCACTTCATGCATCCAGGCTCTTTTGTATGGGATTTACAAATGCTGCCTGAAATGCCCCCCCGCCTTTTGCACAGCGAGACGTGCAGCTGCTTTTCTTCTTGCAAGAACATCTCCTGGGGAGAAGGTAGTGGTATTTATTTGCCTTGCAATTATGGAGGAATTTGAGCCTGTGCCAAATGCTGCTTTCTCCCCAGAAACTGCAGCGACGTGGCTTTTGATGTGTCAGAGAGCACTTGTGGCCAGAGAGGGGCTGCCTGGCCCAGCAAAGCCCACCTAGCTGACGGTCCCCGGGATAACGCTGCTGTCCTGCTGCAGAGCCGGCGGAGCCATGCCCAAGAAGGATGATGACGACGCCAAAAAGCCGGCATCGGAGACGGTGCTGGACCAGCACTGGAAACTACAAGTCTTCTACCTCTGCTTCTACGGCTTCATGACACAGATCCGGCCCGGGGAGAGCTTCATCACCCCGTACCTCCTGGGGCCCAACAAGAACTTCACACAGGCAGAGGTGAGCCATGGGCAGCCAGTCCCCCTTGGTGTCCCCCTTTCCGGACATGATCACTGCCCTGGGGCTGGCTAGAGCATCCTCCTGTGGTCCTGGGGCATGGAGGGGTGCAGGTGTGACACATCCCGGGCAAGGCAGCATGTGGTGACGCATAGCAGCGCTTTTTGTGGGGGAGAAGGTGGTGTGGTATGGGTCCAGCTGGCAGCATGTCCCTGTCTCACTGGGCCACGAGGTCACCCTGTCCCCTAAGTCCCAGGCTCAACTTTCCCCAGCATAAGACCTCGCGCCCAGGCTGGCAACGGATTTGGGGGGGGCGATACCTGACCCGTTCCCACCTGGGCAGCTAGTGGGATGCCAGGGGGGTGCCAGGCTGGGAGAAGCCCTGTCCCGTCCCACCAGGGAGACCCTCCCATGCTGGCACGGTGCACAGTGGGGGGCACAGGGCTGGGCACCGCCAGGCTGCTGGCAACGATGGGGTTAGACGAGGAGGGGCCACATGTCGTTGTCCCCCAACCAAGGGACGCTGGCCCCTGTCCCAGCAAGCTGCTGCATCCGTGGGAACGCTGTGTTCCCAGCACAGGAGGGGGCCGGTGCTCAGCCAAGCCCCGAGCTGAGCGCACCATGGGCCACATTCCTCCCTGAGGGGGTGCTGCGATGAGGGTCAGTGGCTGGTGCCCATGCAAACGGTGCTCCTCCAGATCGGGGACATCCCCAGGGACGTGTCCCATGCTCAGCCCCTCCTTGCATGCACGGCAGGTGACCAATGTGATCATGCCGGTGCTGACCTACTCCTATATGGCCGTGCTGGTGCCCATCTTCCTGCTGACGGACTACCTGCGCTACAAGCCAGTGCTGGTGCTACAGAGCCTGAGCCACGTCTCCATCTGGCTGCTGCTGGTATTCGGCACCTCTGTCCTGGCCATGCAGCTGATGGAGTTCTTCTACGGTGTCACCATGGCTGCCCGCATCGCCTACTCCTCCTACATCTTCTCCCTTGTCGCCCCATCCCGCTACCAGCGTATGGCCAGCTATTCCCGCTCCGCTGTCCTCCTGGGCGTCTTCACCAGCTCGGTGCTGGGCCAGCTCTGCGTCACCTTGGGCAACGTCTCCTTCCTCACCCTCAATTACGTCTCACTGGGCTTTGTCAGCTTTGGCCTCGTCCTCACCCTCTTCCTTGAGCGGCCCCGGCGCAGCCTCTTCTTCAACCGGCCCAAGGAGGCTGGCGACGGGGTTGCGCCCACTGAGCTGGACAAGATGGCCGGAGGGGATGGTGGTGGGAAGACGGGGGGCTGGCGGGAGGCGGTGCTGTGCCGTATGCTGCGAGAGGTGGTAGCGTTGGCTGGGCAACCCCAGCTCCGGCTCTGGTCCTTGTGGTGGGTCTTCAACTCAGCTGGTTACTACTTGATGCTGTACTATGTGCAGATCCTCTGGAACGAGATCTACCCCGCCACAGACAACCATCGGGTGTACAACGGAGGGGTGGACGCCGCCTCCACGCTGCTGGGTATGCTCACCTGGGCTGGGGACGCCGGGTATGCAGGGGGACACCCCCATCCCACTGCATCCCCTGGGAATGGCTAGGGAAACTGGGGATGTGGGAGGACCTCCCATCCCACTGCGTCCCCTGGGAATGGTGGTTCTTACATTTTCTGGTATGCAGCAGGTGTTTTGGCAGTGGTGATGAGCATCACTAGGTTGGAAGATGCAAGGTAGGTCCCATGCTGGTGAGGTTTCACAACATCCTTCATCCCCTCCCCAGGGGCCGGTGCCTCCTTTGCCGCTGGCTACGTGAAGATCCGCTGGACGCTGTGGTCGGAGCTGGTGATTGGGGTGGTGACGGCTTTCCAGGCAGGGCTGCTCCTGCTCATGACCACCACCAGCAACATCTGGCTGTGCTACGCTGCCTATGTCCTCTTCCGTGGCTCCTACCAGTTCCTGGTGCCCATCGCCATGTGCGTGGTACCCCTGGGGACCCGCTTCCACCCCAGCAGCTGGGCTGGCACCAGGGGCTCACCGGTTCCCCCCTCTGTCGCAGTTTCCAGATTGCTACCTCCCTCTCCAAAGAGCTCTGCGCCCTGGTCTTTGGGGTCAACACCTTCTTCGCCACTGTGCTGAAGACCATCATCACCATCATTGTGGCTGACAAGAGGGGCTTGGGCTTGTCTGTGCATCCCCAGGTAGGAATGTGGGGCACCTAGAATGGAGGTGGTCCCCTAATGATGTGGGATGAAGCGGGGGGGGCTGCAAGCATCACTTCCCACCTCTCTTGCAGTTTTACGTGTATTTTGGCTACTTCACGCTGCTGGCAGCGGTCTACCTGCTGGCGGCTGTCAGTGTGGGCATCCGGCACATCCGCTGCAAGCAGCCACGGGAGCTGGCCTTGGCCAAGGAGCCGTGCCAGCTCCCCACCGAGGTGCCAGCACAGGAGAAGAGCCCGGAGGCAGGCGCTGTGCAAGCCTGAGCACCAGCACCACGACCACTGCAGCCGGGTCTCAGCTCCATAAGTGAGAGTCAACATCACCATGTGCTTCATCTCCCATTCTGCCGGTGGTCTGGCCCGTTGAGAACATACCCCTTGGGACCCGTTTTCTGCTCCATGGGAGCAGGGCTGTGCCCCCCCGAGCCACAAACACAACCAGAGCAGGGGCAGGATGCCCACGGCTGCCCCCGCCGGGTACCACGCAGGGATACAGATGGAGTCCGGGGGGTCTCCCAGCCACCAGCTCCCCATCATCGTGCGGAGCCAGGCTACAAGAGAATAACGTGTCTTTATTCAGTGCCTTTAGAAAATGGTTTATAGGACACAACCAAAAAAAAACCAAAAGATCCACAGGCTGCATTAATTACACAAAATACAGTAGACTGTAAGAAATACGTGTGACTCGCACAGCTTTTATGGTAATAATTTCCATACAATAATAAAAAGCTAGGTACAGATTTACCTTTTTTTCTCTCTTTTTTGTTTTTTTAGCACCTTGGATTTGCCCACACCAATTCAAACCAGCTTTGCTGCGCCTTGGCCCTTAGAGCGCTGCAAAGGTGGCACAGGGAGCGGGGTTGACAGCAGTGCCTGCCCTCGGTACCACGCATGTTCAACACGCACACCCTCGTAAACACGCCAAGGGCACGCCTGGCCCCACGCTGGGGCCTCCCCATCGCCCCAGTCCCCGTGCTGGCCTGGGTGTGGCTGTACCTGGGGTGAGGGGCACAGCAGGGATGGGGGGGACCAGACCCCCCCAGGACTTGTGAGGTGCTGGCCAGGGGGTGGAGGTGAGGATGATGATGGGAGGCTGGGTGGGATGATCCTTACCTGGGGAGGACGGAGACCATCTCGGGGGAGCCCCGGCACTGCCATAGGATGGTCCCTTGCTTGGTGGGATGCCGGGGTTTCGGCTGGAGAAGACCCCTGTGGCCCCAGCAGTGGGGATTTGGGTCTGGCCCTGAGCTCCTGGTGAGGACAGTGCAGGGCTGGGGCAGGGGGGGAGGGTGTCAGAGAAACCCCTCCAAGGCTTTCCAGGAGGGCACACCACGTGGCCGTGCTGAAGTCTCCCTGCCAAGCATCCTCCTGCCCAGCCGCCCCAAAAAGAGCATCCAAGTGGGTGGTGGATGCAAGCTGAAGTGGTTAAATATTAGGGGTTAGAAGAGAAATGGAGCGAGCGGAGGAGGAGGAAGGCAGCCAGCCCATGGCTGCCCTGCCCCGGCATGGGACATGAGCCCCTGCCAACCCAGGGCAGGGGTGATGGCGATATTCTTTGGCTTCAGGTCTGCGGGAGAAGAAAATCCTGCGGGGCGAGAGCAGGAGATGGAGGGGCTGAGGACCACAGGGGTGCCAGGGTGCAGGCTGGCCCGACCCTCCCTGGGGAGATGTGGGGTACCCAGGGGATGGGGGAGGACGGGGGGTGTCACTTTTTGGCAGCAGTCATGAAGCTGTTCTCGATGCAGAGGACAATAAAGGTGTGCTGGCAGCTGCTGGCCGCCTGCTCTAGCAGCTTGCCGGAGCCCAGCGAGGAAGCCTGGCCGGTGGCAGTGCGCTCCTCTGTCCGCCACGTCTCACAGTAGCTCTCGGGCAAGCGCCGGCCCTTGGCATCTGAGCCATGCCAGATGCTCTTCTGCGGCCTGGAAAGGAGAAAGGTGGGGGGCTGCTGCTGCCCCCACTGTGGTCCAGACCCCCATTCCCCTCCTTCCCCATCACTCAATCCCACGCTCACCATCCTGCATCCCTCAGAACATCTCGGCCGTCGAAGGAGAGGATGCGGGCACCAGCTCGCAGCGGTGCCCCGCTGCCCGTGAAAAGGGCTTCCCAGTTACTGAAGAGCACTTCGTCCTGGTGTGGGGGTGGAAAAAGGGGGGGGAGGTCAGCCCTGCCTGCACCCTGAAAGCATCACAGGAGCTCCGAGCCCCGGCAGCGCCCAGGGAGGGGATGCTCCACAGTCACTGCCATGCAGATGGATGGGTGCTTTGGGATGCTCTACATCCCTTGGAGCTCGCGGGGTGTCAGGAAGGGGACATGCATACCCGGAGGTTGACGATGGGCACGGTGGCACGGTCGGCCCTGCGCACGATGCTGTAGAGGTCCTGCAGGCGGGAGGATAGGAAGGCACGGAAGGTGCCAGCCAGCCCGACCTGCCGGGCTTGCTGGAAGCACTGGAAGTCAGCGCCCCGGATACCACGCATGCCACCGCTCAGCGGGGCGTTCAGGGCCACCAGGTGAAGCTACCAAGAGGGGACAACAAGGATTGAGGTACACGGCTTTGGCCACCATCATTACCTCCCCTCGGCTGGAATGCGGCACTCACGGCGGGCTGGAAGTCCTGGTGCACGTGGGCAGCCACGGGGGCCGGATCCGGCCTGCGGTGGATGTAGTAGCTGTTGAGGAGTTCGTGCTGGTGGTGGAGCAGGGGTTGTTCAGGCAGGCGGTGCTGGTTGGCCACCACCTCATCCCCGCGCCAGGGTCGGGCAGTGGGAGGGGGGCTGTGGTTGCGGAGGGGGTGCAGAGGTCCGTGGGGCTGGAGGGGGGGCTGGGGGCCAGCGTAGTGGACGCTGGGGAGCTTGTCGTACACCTCATTGTCCTGGAGAGGGGGGAGAGACAGGCAGAGGGTTGGTGCTGCCCTGGGCAGGGATGGGGATGGTTAGGGATGGCGATGGGTAGATGGGGATGGGGGACAGGGGACTCACCAGAGCTGAGCTGGGGACCAGGGTGTGCTCCTCCAGCTGCAAGTACATGGCACATCAGATCCCAGCCACCCCCCTCTCCTCTTCCTTGTGCAAGGGTGGGGGGGAAGCCCAAGCATACCCAAAAGATGCCACTGAAACCCCAGGGTGATGCTACCTGCATCCCCCCCAGAGCCGGGCAGTGCAACCCAAGATGGGGTGCCCCCCTTGCACTCCCCAACTCACCAGCACCCGGCGGAAGCCCCCACGCAAGCGGACGTAGAGCTCTTGCCGGTCGGTCAGGAAGACAAGGCCGCCCTCGGGCAGCTCGTGTGCAGCGCTCAGCATCGCCTGGTAGCTCGGCAGGGTGCGCAGCTGCGGGCACAGCCCAAGGGGCAGCTCAGGGCTTGTCCGGCCAGCCCGCGGGCAACCCCCTGCCCAGAGCCCCAACTCACCCCCAGGGATGTCCCGCTGGTGCCTGGTGGTCCGGGGGGTCCCGGTGGCCCGGGGGGGCCAGGGATGCTGATAGCTGGGAAGAAGAAGGGTGAGATGGAGAGGGCTGCAGCACGGGGCACAGGGAGGGGTGCAGGGGATGTAGAGAGGGATATGGGGTGATGCAGGGGCACAGGTACTCACCCTGCAGGGGCACAGGTACTCACCTTGTCTGTGGGGGCCTGGGAAGGAGGGTGGACCAGGAGGGCCAGGAGGGCCAGGGGGGCCCTGCCGCCCCTCGTATCCGATACCAGGGGGGCCCTGAGGTCCGGGAGGCCCCGGTGGCCCAACGATACTGTCCCCCTTGGGACCCTAGGCAGTGTGAGAGAGCATCCCTGGAGCAAAGCACCCGGGGATGCCACCCTCCCCATGCCCCCCTCATCTCCCATGCTGTGGGGTACTCACCGGCAGCCCGGGATAGCCCTGGGGCCCCGGAGGCCCTGGCAGCCCGGAGACGCTGGGACCATAGAGTGGGGTGCTGCCTGGCTCGCCCTTCTCGCCCTTGGGACCTGCCTCCCCCTTGTCACCCTGCAGGATGGCACAGTCTTAGGGTAAGCAGCCAGGGTGCACCCCGGTACCCCAAACTGTGCCAGGTGCTGGCTCTGTGAGCTGCTGCTGGCCGGCAAAGGGCTTACCCGCAGGTTAGCACCAAAGTGACTCAGGTCGTAGGGGAAGTGGCCTGTGGAGAGGGAGAGGGGAGAGGAGGGGAGAGGATAGCTGGGGTGGGAACAAGCCACCCCCTGCCTGCCTCTGCCTGCAGGGATGGGTCACCCACCTGGGGGTCCCGGGGCTCCGGCATCGCCTTTCTCCCCCTTTTGTCCTGGAAACTGGTGGAAACCTGTGGGGAGCAGCAGACAGAGCCCATCTCAGCACTGCAGCATCCCGGCTTTAATGGACGGGGTTCCGTGTCCCCCACCAGCCTTGTTGGGGGTCCTTGAACTGCCCCGAGGAGGCTGGGAGAGGTACACCCCCTTACCAGGGAAGGCTGGCAGCGCGGGATGGCTGGAGTCGCTGAAGGCCTGTGGGGATGCAAAGGAAGCAGCTGCAGAGACGCCAGCATCCTCAGGGACCCCCACCTCAATGTGATGCTGACAGCAGCCCCACATGCCAGCCCTGGCCAGGATGCCACCGGAGTGTCCCCGGTCCCCTCCAGCCAAGCAGGGGGCACCAGGGCGAACTGGTCACCAGCCCTTTGCTCCCCCCATCACAGTGACCGTGTTGTTACTCACATTGCTGCTGTCGTAGACTATGCTGCCAGGTGGCCCAGGGGGCCCTGGGGGGCCTGGGGGTCCTGGGGGACCCTGTAGTGGGAGAGAAGATGCGTCAGGGTCCTGCAACAGGACAGTCCCTGTGGCGGGGGGACACCAGGGCCACGCCCTGCCCCAGAGGGGCAACCAGCCCCTGAGAGAGGGAGGCATGTGCCCTTTGCCAGAGGGATTTGGGTCCCCAGGGAGATCCTCAGTGTGTGTGTGTCCCCATCTGCTGGGCCAGCAGCCCAGGGGGACTGCAGCAGCGCTCACCCGCAAGCCCAGCACGCTACTGACATCCGCGGGGTCACCCTTCTCACCCTTCAGCCCGTTCATGCCGGGACGTCCCTGTGGATGAGCAGCACAGATGAGCCTTGTCCCTGTCCCCCTACCAGCTCCAGGGTGACACCCTGGAATCACCGCTGGCACCCCAGAATCACCCCACCCCTTGGCACCACAGGGACACGATGGGGTTTGGGGTTCAGTGGGTGCAAGACGTGCAAACCAGGTGGGGGGACACGGTGGAGGAGGTGATGGCCAAGGGGACAAACAAACCGGGAGTGGGTCTTACGGGTCTGCCTGGAAAGCCAATCTCTCCTTTCATCCCTGCTCGTCCCTGGGGACCCTGGAGGGGAGAGAAGACGAGGATGGGGGTGCTCAGAGTGGGGGCACCCCCCATCCCCCTCTACCCTGGATCAGCTCCATCCCTCCCTGTGAGATACGAGGAGGATGGAGATGGTGACTTACCGAGGGTCCCATTGGTCCCCGCAGTCCCGGCTCCCCCTGCAGACAATGGAGACAGAAAGCGCATCACCACCAGGACCACCCGGCACCCGTCGCACGGGGACAAGCCCCCTGTTTCTGTGGCACACCCACCTTTTCTCCTTTCACCTTTGCAGTGACCACAGTCCCGTCAGGGCTGATGATGACACCGGGCTCCCCCTTCTCTCCCTGCAAGAGAGGAGGAGGTGTGAGGGGAGATGGAGGGACCAGGCTCCCTCCCACGGCGGGGCTGGCATCACCACCACGACCTGGTGGCCAGGCAGGATGGGGGACCAGGAGCATGACCACCCCACAGAGTGGAGCTGGCATGGAGCAGTTACCTTCAAGCCCGGGGAGCCTTGGGGACCAGACGATCCCCGGTCTCCTTTCGGTCCCACCGGACCCTGCAGGGAGGAGCGCAGAGCCCGTATCAGCTCCGACCCGCCAACAGCAGACCCCGATGACCACCCTGTCATTGCTGTGGCAGGACGAGCAACCAGAGGTTTCACCAAAGCATGCCCAGAGCTTTCACTCTGACTCCCCCTTCTGGTGCCTGGGCACTGCCCCATGCCCCAGTGCAGGCACCACTGCCATCCTTGGGGTGCCCAGCCCTGCCACCAACTCACCGGGAAGCCGGCGTGACCCGGTCTACCCTGCAGAGAGAAGCAGAGATGCTTGTATGAGCAAACCCCCTCTTTCCAAGAACCCGGATGCCCTCTGGGCACTGCCGGGGGTTGTGGGTGGCAGGGGGACACCTACCTCTGGACCGGGCAAAGCCACCAAAGACTTCTGGAAAAAGACAAAACAAGGTTTTTCACCCTGATCTTTGCTCTGAAGAGGTCAGAGCTCCTGAAGAAGTCTCTCTTGGTCTCCCCACATGATGGGTGCTGGGCAGGCCCCTTCCTCCCCTCCCCCACTTTTAGCTCCCCCAAGCTGCAGCGAAGCCAGGATCCATCACTTACATCTTCGCTTGAGACAGTGATGACCTGTCCAGGGGGACCAGGTGGACCAGGGGGGCCAGGCAGCCCCACACCGTCTTGGCCTTGATCGCCCTGGAAGACACAAGCCATCAGCCCCAGGGCCGCTGCTGACTGGTCCCTGTCCCCAGCCCAGTGGCACCTACCTTCTCTCCAGGGCTGCCTCTGTCACCTTTGGGTCCCTGGAAGGAGGAGCAGGCAGGGGTGAGCTTCCCATTTGGCACCACAGACAGCCGGACCCTGGCTCACAAGTGGAGACCCCTCCTGCCTGTGGCTCAGTAAAACCTTTCAGGCCACCCTCCCTGCCTGTAAGGCCCAGGCAGTGAGCCAGGGTGGGATGCTTTTGGGCAGAGGTGATGGCAAGCAGTGGCAAGCTGATACGTATGTGGTCCCAAGCAGCGTGGGCACCCCTGGCACACGGTGAGCCTGGTCCCAGAGCAGAGGAACAGCCGAAGGCACGGGGGGGGTGGATTTTGGCTTCTGGGATGGATTTTGGCTGGTGGGGATGGAGCTGCTGCAAGTGGCCCTGCAGCACACAAGGGTGCCCTGCCTGGAGCGAGGGGGGGCTTCTGGAAAGGGGGTGCTGATGCTCCTACCTGCGGTCCGGGGAAGCCCTCCAGTCCAGGGCGGCCATCCACACCGGGCACACCAGCATCTCCCTGCAACAAGGTGTGGGAAAGGGCGAGATGCAGTACAGAGCATCCTCCCAACAGCCCCAGGTTGGGGAGCACAGGGGTCCTCCCCAGCAGCCCACCAACTCCAGAGGCTCACACACAGCCCGTCCTAACCTCTCGGTGCTCCTACCTTCGGTCCTGGCAAGCCAGGCTGCCCAGGGCTGCCGATCTCCCCCTGCAAGAAAAGAGGTGTCAGAGCAGGAGCATCCCCACGAGCTGCCCATGGGCATACTGCAAGGATGGAGCCAGGCTCCTGCAGCTGGCTCCATTAAAGGGCGAGGAAGGCATTTGACAGTCTCCTCACCTTCACCCCCGGCAGCCCCGGCACCCCCTGCAAGCAACAAGAAGGGGGCTATGAGTGTGGGGTGATGGCAGGGGACACGATGGCAGAGGATGCCCCAGGGAGCCCAGGATGGAGGGGAGGGAAGGAGCAAGAGCAGAGTTACCTGTGGTCCTTCAGGTCCGGGTGGTCCAGGGGAGCTGGCGGCGAATGGCAGCCCCGAGCCCTCCATGTCACCCTAGGCAGGCGGGGAGAAGGAGCTGAGATGCATCTGCCCCCCACTCCAGTTTATCCCACCCCCCCATCACAGGGGTGACCACTTACAAATCCAGCCTCGTAGCCTGGCCCTGGTGGTCCTGGGAGACCAGGGGGCCCTGGCTGCCCTCGGGGTCCAATGGGCCCAGGAAGGCCAGCTAACCCCATTTCTCCTGGGGCTCCTGCTGGTCCCGTTTCTCCCTTGCTGCCCTGCAAACGGGAGAAGAAAAAAAAGGGGACAGATGGGATGAGGTGGCAACGATCCCTGCCTGGAGCCTGCAAGCGGGAGGCAGCGCATCCCCTCCCGCATCCCCAAACCGCCCCCTGGGACAGTGCACGGGTGCTTCCCTGTCTCTGGGGCAGAGGGGCTTTGTGGGACAGGGCATCGCCCAGCTCCAGCTTCCCTTGTCCTGGCTGTCCTTGCATGGCCCCGGCTCCCTGTGCGATGTGCACAGTGGCCACCAGAGGCTCGTCTAAAATCATGAATGTGATTTTTTTTTTTTTTTGCCTGCATCACCAGCTCCGATGTGGCGGCAGAACTCAGCACCGAGGGGAGATGCTCGCAGGCACCCTTGCACTTTGCTATGGGTCTCCAAGTGGCAGGATCAGTCCTTACACCCACTGCTGTCCCATCTACCCTCTCAGTACTGGCAGCATTAAGAAACCTTAACTCTTGAGGCTCTTGCCCCTAGCTCAGATTGTGATGGATGGGTCATCCCGGCCCCTGAGGGAGGGGAGGGTGATCATGTGCATCCCAGCAAGCCTTCACTTCCACCCTGGGGAATGTGGGGTGGAAAGAAGCTTGTGCAGGCAGGCAGGAGAGTGACGTGCAGAAGATGGGGTGTTTCCCAGTGGGGTGCGGACACCTAAAACTCCCCAAGCAAACCCTCTTCTGTGCCTTGAAACACCTGGTTTGGCTTGCCTGCCCACTTCTGGAGGCAGCAGTACCTGGATAAAAGCCAAGCAAGGGTGGTGGGAGGCCAGTGAGCATCCCGGGGGTGGGCAGCGGCTCCACACACCCTCGAGCCACAGTACTGCTCTGCTCTGGGAGGAACCCAAATGCCAGCATCCCCCTCCCCGCTTCAGCATGAGGTGGCCCCCCAAGCAGCATCCCTGTCTCCAGTCTGCAATGCGTGTGGGACCCCCTGCCAAGAAACCTGCTCCAGACACAGTACCTTGGGTCCTGGTGCACCGGGGAGGCCGAGGTCACCCACATCACCCTGGGGAGGAGGAGGAAAGAGAAGAAGGTGTGAAGAAGCTGCCTTGCTCCAGGAGCAGGTTGATGCTCTCCAGTCCGGGGATGGAGGAAGCTGGGACCTCCCGGAGATGTGCCAGGGGACCGAGCATCAGCTGCTGTGGCCCCCCTGGGGTGCCAGCTGCCCCACAGTGGAGCCATGACGTGCTCCCAGGGGACATGGGACAGGGGACACTCACCCGCTCTCCTTTGGGCCCCGGCTGCCCAGCTGCCCCGTCTCTTCCAGGAGGACCCTGAGGACCCTGCAAGATGCCCAGGAGCTGGCTCCAGCACAGGGAAACCCTGTGGGGCTGGTGGGCACAGAGCCCCCCACCGCCACAGGAGGCAGTTACGGCCCCACCACCACGGGGTGGCCCTGGGGTGAGTCCCCCTGGCCACCCCATACACCTACCACTGGCCCCGGGGGCCCAGGGGTCCCATCCCTGCCCGGCAGCCCTGGCGGTCCCGGCAGGTCCGTGCGGTTCATCCCAAACCGTCCTGGCTCCCCTGGCAAACCAGGCACACCGGGTGGCCCTGGGGGACCGGGTGGCCCTCGTGGACCCTACAAGAGAAGGAGAGGATGATGGCTGAGCGTGTCCCCCCACTCCCAGCCAGCAGGAGGGGACCTGCACTCACCCGCAGGCTCTCCAGGTCACCGCCGAAACCAGAGCCCTCCATGTCTATGAAGGTCTGGGGGAGAAGCAGAAGGGTGATGTCAGGCACCAACAGCCAGGGCTGGGGTGCTCAGCGGTGCAGGGATGCTGCCCGGGGCCTGGTGGCAGCATCCCGCTCCTCCATGCCCCCCCGCCCCAAACCCATGTCCCAGGGGGCACCCACCAGCTTGTCATGCTTGGAGGAGGGTCCTGGTGGTCCTGGGGGACCAGGTGGTCCAGGGGGTCCCCTCGGCCCCACGCCTGGGTCACCCTGACACAGAGGAGAGAGTGCGGTTTGCAAGTGTAGCCCAGCCGCTGGTGAGAGGACAGGGGGGCAGCAGCGTGCGCCGACCCCCACAACAGCACTGGCACTCACCTTCTCCCCCTTCAGACCGGGCTCCCCTGGCATCCCGGGGAACCCCTGCGGTCCCATATCACCCTGCGAAGGGGAGCAGTGGGGGGTCAGCAGGTGGCGAGGCAAGGGGGGTGGCCGGCACCCATTACCCTGCCACACGCCCCCACCGCACTTACGGGTTTGCCATCCTCACCAGGATCACCCTAGGGATGGCAGAGAGGGGAGAGGTCAGTGTGCAGGCAGGCAGGCAAGGGTGGGGGGAGAGGGGATACCCAAGGGGTGGGGGGCTCAACTCACAGGCTCGCCGTCCCTGCCAGGGGCTCCGTCCTTCCCTGGTGGCCCTGGGGGACCAGTGACTTGCTCCACCATCAAGCCATCAGTGTGACGCGAGAGGGTCCCGGGGGGGCCAGGATCGCCCGGCTCCCCTTTCTGGCCCTTGGAGCCCGGGTAGCCAAATCCAGCGCTGCCCTGGGGAGCGGACAGAAATGGGGATGGGTGGCACATCCCCAGGGGTGGCAGCCCAGGCAGGCATGGCTTTGCCCCAGCTCCCCCTGCGATGCTCACCTTAACGCCCAGTTCTCCTTTCTCCCCCTGCGTGACAGAAACAAAGAGGAGCAGGTGTCAAACACAGACAGGTCAGTGGCATCCTCGAGCCCCTGGGATCCCCTCTCTCACCCACCTTTTCACCCTTGACACTGCCTGTCCCCACGATGCTGCCGGTCCCCGAGTCCCCTTTCAGGCCACGCTCACCCTTCTCCCCTTTTTCGCCTTTGGGGCCGGTGCCTGTGGAAAGGGAAAAGGGACCTGGTCACGCTCGGGAACAACCACCCCACCACGTCCCCACTGGTGTGCCCCAGGGCCAGCTGGCATGGCGGGGAAGGGGATGCTGCTGTCGGCATTACCTCCTGCGGAGACCTGCAGTGTCTCCTCTGCTCTGGTCCTCTCGGCTTGCTGCGGGGAGCCCCCACCGCTCCTCGGCCCGCCACCCGCTGCCACAGGGGGAGAGGTGACAGGGACAGCATCCACCAGCCCCGGGATGCCCTGTGCCAACAATAAGGGGACACTGAGGCACTGTTCACCTCCTGGTGCCCTCTCAAAAGGGACAGGTGCCGGGACACCATTGGGCATCCTGGGACCTCAACCATGGATGGCACCCAGCCCTCCTCATCCCTAAAATCTTGGGGTCCGGCCACTGAGTGCAACACCCGCAGGCACTAACTCACCCTGTCTTTTCCCGAGGGTTGGTGTCCACCTTCTGCCCCGCTGCCAAAATCGCCAGAGACCTGCATTTGCCCAGCAAAAAGGGGCCAGGGGTCAGCCAGGAGCATGGGATGGCAGCCCCCCAGCCTGCCCCAGCTGGGCTTCCAGCGCTCACCTCCTCAGTGTCGTCCTCCTCTTCCTCACACTGGCGCTCAGCTGCCCGTGGGTCGCCTTGCAGCTTCAAGTCGGCAATCACCCCCTAGAGGGAAACCACATTGAGGGCTGCCACAGATGGGCACACACCATGGACAGACACGTGCCACGAGCCACCCCACGGCATGATGTGACCTGCTGTGCCACCCAGCCACCATGTCCCCGAGTGCCCTGTGTACATCAGGCTCCTTCGCCTGGTGTGGAGAGCGCTCCCCATTTGCACATCCATGTCCCGGCACAGCAAGGTTTCAGCCTTGCAGCCCCGGTCCCCAGCGCCACCAGCATGGTTCGGCAAGCCATGGGGAAAAGCCCTGTGCCGGCATCGGCACCAGGACAGCCAAGCGGAGGTGGCAGCCAGGATCTGGCCAGCCAGACAGCAACGCTTTGGCCATGGTCCTCATTCCCCATCTCTGGAGGGCTTCCCAGCTGCAGATGGCTTCTCTGCTGCAAGCAAGGGCTGCTGGCAGGTCCCAGTCCACTGCAGCCCTGGTTTTGTATTTCTTAGGCTAATCTGCACTTCCTTACCATTTATTTGGGTTTTGCAAGCATTGTGTGCATCCAAACTGCTTGTTTATACAAGTAACCGCCACAAATTCCTTCCTGAGGATGTTGCCTCCAGACAAACCCCCACAGCCGAGCTACCTGCACTGCCTGGGAGGGCAGCATCCCTGTATTGACCCGGGAGGGTGTGGGGCTACCAGCCTGAATCCCACGGCTCCCATGGTGAGTGGGGTCACCCAGCGCATCTCAGAGCCCAGCCCAGGTCCTTGCTGCTGGGATGGGGCATGGGGACACTGCTGGGATGGGATGCTGCTGGGATGGGATGCTGCCCATCCCTTTGATCTCGGCGGGAAGGTGCCGGGGACCATGCTGGGAAGCAAGCTCAGAGAAGGCAGATACCTCCTGTTTGGTATCTCTTCTCTGGGCAAGACACCTAAAATAATATTTGGGCTCGCTTGGAAGCACAGCACACCATGGCCAGGAAAGAGCCATGCTCAGGAAACACAATGGGTTTAAGAAAACAAGAATCAGGGACAGTTGCAGTTCAGCCAGGCTGGCTATGATATGAATATATTATAAATACATTATATTATATATATAAATATATATATATAAATCCCTCCCACAAGCAAATGCCCCCCAGGTGCGTTGTGACCTCCTCCAGCTGGCTGCCCTGGTGACAGCCGGCTCTAATCCATCCCTCTCCTCCCTGCTGAGCACCAGCATCAAGCACAAGCTTTGATAAATGCAACACTCCAGCCTGGCCTTCCTGGTCGTGGGGCTTGCTGGAGGCATCAGAAATAATCTGGTTCCAGCCCTGAACCGAGGCATTCCCATGAGGGATGGTTTTAAGGGCCCTTTGCAGCCCTTTTGCCCCAATAAAGGGGGCAGCAGCACTGTAGGTCTTATCATGCATCCAGCTGCAAACAAACCCTCCTGCCAGACCCCCACTGAGACCCCATTTACAGTAACCCCCTTGATATCTGTTGTCCCAGGGGCTTCCGCATTACCTGCAGGCTTCACCCCTCCAGGTTTCATCCCAGTGACACAAAAGCAACTCGGGAAGAAGCACAGATGCCAGCTGAGACCCCACCAGCAGCCCTCCAGCTGCCCATGAGCAAGCAGCTTGTCTCGCAGCTTGACTGAGGGCCAGATTTTAATCAGCTTGACTCCCTGTTAGTTCCAGATAACACAAGTCAGGGCTGGTCGGCAATGGAAATACCACGAGGCAGTCAGATGCCAAGGAGACATCCAAGCCCGTGCTCCCTGCTCCCATCTTGGCCGGCTGAGGCAGTCAGCCTCCATCCCTCGATGGCCAGCTATTCCCCGCGGGAAAACCGGGGGCGGGTGGTGGGATCAGGTGTTTGGCAAGCTCGGGAACATCATCTGCTAGAAAGGCAGGAGTGCTTTGCTCCGCTTCGAGCTGTTGCTTTGCCTTCCAACTGGTGCCAAACCCTCTCCAGCTGGGGAGAGGAGTTCCTCCATGGCCATGACCTGGCTCTCCCAGCAGGTTCAAGAGCAAAAAATTGCTCTTCAAGAGCAAAAAGTTGCTCTTGAGACGTCAAGGGACCAACCCAAATCCCGGCACAAACTGGTCCCCAGCCCATCAATCATTAACCCTTCTGAGAGGAACTTTCCCTGCCCGAAGCAGTGAAACTGGGACTGCTGCAGCACTGCTCGTTAGTCAAGATGATGTTTAAGCTCAGAAACATGCTTTACAAAGCTCCCTGGGAAAAGCATTGCTCCATTCAGCAGAGTGTTGCTGGGCAAACCATGCTCAACCCATGAGAAACCCGGCAGCGCAATCCTGAACTTTCCTCTCCTCAAGCACAGTGGGGGATTTCCACGTCAGCTGAGCATTTTCCCCACACTTCCCGTAAACCTTATCTAGAACATGTCATGCTCAAATCACTGGCTGAGCTATCACCTTCTCTCCTTGCTCTCCAAAGTCTTCCTGCAGATACCGCCCAACGTCAGCCAACAAAGATATGCTCTGGCCCAAGCATTTTTTCCAGCTAAGGGAGACATTTTACCAGCCAAACCAGCTCCTCCACCAAAGGAGTTGGGTATTTTTAGCAAAGGGGAGACTCGAAGAGGCTCAGCATTTGCTGGAAAAGGTACAGGCAATGGTGACTGCTGTAGCACAACCCCATTTCCTCCTGCTAGCCCACCTTGAGAGCTTTGCCTGGGTGAGTCCCAAGGCAATAAAGTTGGTGGCATCTGAAGCTACCTTTACCCCCATCTCAAGCGTATCCTTCCCCAGTGACGCACGTGGAGCATGGCCACTGGTTTGTCTTCTGGGCAAAGAGGTTGGTTCAACAGGCACAGGCTGGTGTCATGTCCCTCCAGCCTCACCCAGGCTTCTCCTTGGAGAAGCTCCTTGGAGTGACGCAAGGCCTTACCTGGTATTTATCTGGGTCAGCTCCTCCAGCCTGAGCAACAAAGAGCCCTGAGCCATCTTCCAGCTCCATCTCATCTGGGGAGCGCTCGAAGTGGACCCGCTCGTGCTCCTCACAGTCAAGGTAGAGAATGACTTCGTCCTCCTCCACACTGATAGCAAAGCGCGTCCACTGGTTGAGCAAGGTGGGCACGCTGAAGGTGGCTGCTGCATATGAGCTTGGTGAGCCCGGCTCTGTGTAGTAGAAGATGATCTGCTGCCTGCCCACCCGCAGCTCTGAGAGCTTGACGCCCACATAGATGATGCTCTGCGAGGAGTCCGTGATGGCAAAGAGCACGCCGGCCCGGGGGGTGGTGGGCTGGATGTAGAACAGGAGGGAAAAGTCCCGGTAGAAAGGGCTTGGCAGGTGGTACCGGGCCACCTGACCCGTGTTGGCATTGGGGCCAAAGACGTAGCCGGGGTTGTTGTCGGGGCCATAAATTTTGAGGATCTCCTCTGGCGGGGGGTCTCCAATCAGCTCCAGGAGGCTGACCTCAGTGCTCAGGTTCTCTGCAAGAGGAAGGGAAAGGGGATGGTCACAACCAGCCCAGCAAGGATGGTCACCCTCAGCAAGGTGCCTTGGGAGGGCACCACTGGCCATGCCTCCCCCAAATGCCACTCTTCAGCGGCTCCCTCTGCTGGTCCTCCCCAGGGCCTGGGATTTTCCTTCAGGCTGCAGGTTGGCTAAGGCAGCAAAGCTCCTTGAGCTGCTCCCACCACGCAGTTGGGATGCAGCTCCCAAAATGTCACCCATTCCCTGCTGCTGACCCTCTGACCACAGCCAGGACATCCCTGAGATGGGACAAAACCAAAGGGATCTTGTACATGGTAGCAACATGGTGCAGGCAGTGGGGGATGCTGCCAGAGCACTGGGATGCTGAACAACGGAGCCGCAAGGAAGTGTGTTGCATCCGTACCCGCTCAGGGGTCACCATGACCCCCCACGTCATCCCAGGACAACCTCAAGGGGTCACCCTGGCTGGGAATAAATCAGAGCCATCCCCTTGCAACACGCTGGGAATGGGGCTCGAGCCAGCGTGCCCCGTCAGCTTCCCAGATGATCTCAGTTTGGAGCTCGCCTCCTTTCCCAACTCCTTTTTCTCAAGGCGCTTGGGGAAGTTCTGCTCGGGACGGTCTCTCCTACCCAACGCAGCTGAACATCTGGCCGGGGCGAGACAGTCCTCTCTACGCCAGCTCCTGTTGTTTTGGCAGCAGGCACATCCCCTCATCGCCCACACACCGGGTGCTGGATTCCTCCTCTCCTATGTCAACTGCTCGGGGCGGGTGCCAACTCGATGGGATTGAGCACGCCGGGTGCTTTTTAACTCCGCATTTCCCGGGAGCGAGGAAATCCAACCACCCCGGCTCCAAAACAGCTGAGGGCTCTGCACTGGGAATGGATGCCTGGTGCCGATTTCAGCCCCATCCCGAGTCAGGAGCTGAGACAATTCAATGTCCCCAACTCCATCCCTGGTGTTTCATGTGAGCAATGGGGGGTTATCAGAGGTGTGTTGAGCCCAGGAGGACCAGCCAGGAACCTCCACCCTGCTCTGGAGCCAGGCATTATCCTCCAGAGCTCTTTAAAAAAATAAAAAGGGGGGAGAGGGAAATAATAATAAGAAGTCAGCCCAGCCTTGCCCAGCCAGGAAGGAAAACACATCTCTCAGGATGGTGGCAGGAGATGAAACCCTGAGTGCCTCTTCCAAAGCCTGGGGGTACCTGCACAGACGGAGAAGCCGCAACCTCCCCCTGCTGCTGAGCCCCAATGCCAGTGTCAGCCCCATGACAGGGACCAGGCAGCGAGGACATTAGAAATGCCACCAATTAGAAGTGGGGGCAAGTTTTCTCTCTGCCAGACCCCAGACCCACTGATCTCCTAAGCCCACTGCTCTGAAACTACTCTGTGCCCACCCTGCTCCCTCAAGCCCCCAGTCCCTCCCAAGCTTGGCATCCCAAAACTGAGCACCCGGCTGAGAGAAAACCTCCCTCCCAGTCTTGAACCAGCTCTAACCCCCTCATCTGCCCTGCACTGGGATTGGGCTTCCCCATGGGGCACCCCCAGGCCGCTCAGAGGGGAAGGGCTCAGCGCAGCCCCTCTGCCTCGCTGGCCACAGGGACCTCTGGAGCCCAACATCTTTTCGAGCCCAGCATCCTTTCACACCCAGGTGTGTGCAGCCCTACACCAAAAAGGATGGGGCGAGCAAGTGAGGCTCCCCTGGACCTGCAGCGAGCCCCAGCCTGGCACCCACCTTTGAGACACCCCATGCTCAGGCACCCCGCAAGCTCGCTCCCACTGTCCCATCCCCAGCCACACCATCCCCAGCCACACCAGCCACCCTGCAGCAGGCAGCTGCAGCCAAGCTGATCACAAACACCAGGATGCAAGGATGGAGCTTATCTCAGGCTGGAGGAAGCCAAATTCACAGCAGCTTTAAGGGAAGAGGAAACCAGAGCTTCCTCCCAGGGGTCTGCACTAGTGTAAGAGATGGTGCTGCAATTTCTGCAGCCAGACAAGCCATCGTCTGCCCCCAGGGCTCGGGATGACGGGGACAGGCTGAAAGAGGCTTTTGTTAGCAATGCAATTTTCAACCACGCTCCCCTTGGTGTTTCAGCTGGCTCTGGGGTCCTCCCTCCTCTCCAAACATGCCACTCGCCCCTAAGCCCGGGGCGGGGGAGCTGGGTGCCAGCGCTTCCCAAAGCAAATGGGGACACATCTTTCCCCTGCGCAACACGCAAAGCAGGCAGAGGCCAGGGCTGTGAGCCCAGATGGGGCCTGGGGAGGGGGGGGGTGTAAGGGGAGACCCCTTCAAATGGCTGCTTCCCTGCAAAAGCCAAGTGGCCCTTCTCAACCCCAAACCTTTCAGGCCATGCCTGCTTTTTCCAAAGGGCACCCCTTCCTCCTTGCAGCAAACTGGCAGCACCCACCATGGAGCACAGAGAGTCAGAGACGGCTGACGCCACAGCGGTTTCAGGATGGGTGCTGGCATGGGATGGCTGTGGGGATGCCTCTGGCTGCAGCGACCCAGCTGTTTGCTCCTGTTGCCATCGGAAAGGCCTCAGGGGCACTCCAAGCCACCTTCCCACTCTGCCATGAGCCTGCTGGCTAGCCCGAGCCACGGCTGCAGTGTGGCCCCATGCATCCCATCCCAGCTGCGATGCAAGGGACCCCCGGCACACAGGAGCATCTCAAGTCAGTCCATGGAGTGCACCACAGTCCCCATGTCCCCCACCCGTTCCCAACACTGCCCATCCAGGAGCGCACGCCTGCCCCTGAGCATCCCCATGTCCTGCCGCACCTGCCCGGGGTTGGCCAGCGAACAGAGCCGCTTTGATGCCATGGGGACCATGTGCGCGACCCTTGTCCACTGGCCCCCAGCTAAATTGCCCCTCTGATGGCAGTGGGTGTCTCGTCACTCCTGGTCGGCAGCCCCAGGCCATCACCCGAGGGCGCGGGGGGCCGGCGTGGGAACACAGCCTCATTCAGAGGGCTCAGCGGGGGGAGCGGCGAGCTCCCGCTCCTGCTTTCATCCCAAACTGTGTTCTTGCTTACACCCTGACATGCATTTCTCTGAGCGCCAGCTCCCCCCCACTCCCTCCCTCCCCCCCGGCCCCACAAAGAGGCACATCTCGGTCCCCGGCTGACTTACGCGAGGGTCACAACCACCTAATGATGAAGCCTGAGGCAAAGCAACGCCTCCTGCCTGCCAAGCAGGGGGGGATCAAACATTAGCCATTGGGTAAATCATTAATCCCAAGGCAAAGGGCCACTCTGGGAGAGGGAAGCATGCAAGCACGGCCGCAGGTCACCTTGAAGCCTCCTCACCGCCACAGTCCCTGATGCTACTGTGGTTGGGCGGGTGCAGGGTCTTGGTCCTTCCCCCGTGCCTGCAGGGAGCTGCCAGCTCTGCGAGTGCCCCGCTCCTGGGAGGGGTACCCCAAAGCCCTTTGGCTTTGCTGCACTCTGCGGCACCTGCAAACCAGCCCTGAATGCCAGCACGATGCTCTTGGAGAGCATCTCTTGTCCTGGCCACTGGGATGTTGCCTTTTAACCAGGCCACTGTGTTTCATTGGGGATGAAATAGGCTGAGGAGGGGATGGTGGATGCTCAGCCTTGCAGAGGGAGCCAAAACCCGCTGGTGGTCCCTGTTTGAAGAAGCCAAGGCTGGATGAAAGGTGATTTTGGACTCAGCAGCATTCCATGGGGACAAGGCAGAAGCACCCCTCGTCGCCTAAAATCCCAGACGAGTTTGAGGAGGGGAGACACACACACACGGACATCATCCAGCCACATTACCTGCAGAAGCATTAATAAAGACACAAGAATACCCTTCATCCTCCTCAGGGAGAGAATCACAAGGCAGAGGCAGGTGCCCGCTGGCCAAGTGCGTCCAACACTGGTCTCTGACGGCCTTGCAGAAGCCCTGGCACGGCGGGGGGGTTATGGGGACTGAGGCACTACACCCGGGGAGCAGGAGCAAGCAGAGAAACCACTCCACGTAGCGATGGCACCGCGATTCAAGCAGCCCCTCCCACTCATGCAAAGCCGCCTGAATTTCCACCTCGCTGCGGTGGTGGAGGTAATTCGGTAATCTGAAATGGTCGGTGCCCAGCACGCTGCAGAAGGGCGGGTGGGTCGGGACGGGCAGGCAATGGCCGGCTGGCAGCATCAGTCTGGGTAAGAAGGATGCAAGCCCTGCACCACCACTGTAGAGTTGTGCAGCGGCAGTTAGTAAATCAAACTCACGAGCACCAGAGTTATCGGCAAGAGGAGGATCCACAGCGTTAGTCACCCTCCTGTTAGGCAAAGGAAGGCTCCGGCTCCCGTTCACACCAGCCAGTGCCAGCCCCTGGCGGCCAGTGCCGTGCCGCAGGTTCGGTGGGGCAGGCGATGCTCCATGGTGGTGGCGTGGCATTTGCGCCGTGGGGTCCCAGGGAGGCACCGCCTGCTTGTGGGTACCATCACCTGGTGAGAAAGGGAAAGGGGCACTACCTGGCCGGGGACCCGCCGGTCTCTGCAAAGACACCCATGTCCCTGTCGCTGCGGGGGGCCCCGTCCCCAGGAGCTGCAGGTCCTCAGTGTTCCCTGTCCCCAGAAGCCGCGGGTCCTCAGTGGAGCTGCTGGCCACATCCTGGCCAGGGGCAGGTGACGTGCTGTGGGGAGGAGCGATGCTTGACCGTGCCATGCTCTCCACCAGCCCTGTGGCACTCCCGTCCCACTGCTTGGTGGTTTTGGCCTCAGTCCCCTGGCCTGCAGGTGCTGCTGTGCCAGAATCCAGCTCCTGGCGCTGTGGGGTGGTGACGTCTGCCACCACCTGGCCACCCCACGTCCCTGGGGATGTGCTGGGGGTGGGAGCTGCCACAGCGGCGAGTGGCTCCGGCGCTGCGGTTCCCTCACCGGCTGCCGCTGGGCTTCCCGTGGTCTTCATGCTGCCCCAAATCCAGTCCAGGAGCTGCATTTCAGAGGAGGAGAAGCAGCAAGCCAGGAGGAGCAGAAACCCCAAGTGAGGTGGGGCCAGAGCCATTAGGAAGGGAAAACAAGCCCCGTTGCTTCGGAGGACGAAACGGAGAGGCCAGAGGAGGGAAAGGAGGGAAGAGGCAGGAGTTTTGCCCCAGCCAGACTCCCGGAGCGCTCACATCGCTCTCTCCTCCCTGGCTCCAGCAAACAACCCTTCAAACCAGAGCAGAGCGGGAGGAGTGGCCGCGCCACTGGCCCTGCCAAACCCTCCTCTCCTGAGCGCCAGCCTCCTCGCACCCGGGACGGCCCCCCGGGGACCCCGCCGCCCAGCTGGGGACCCACCTGAGCCCCCCAAAACCTCTGGGAGCAAGCCAGCCCTCAGACGCACCCTGTTCCCTGTCCCAGCTGCTGCTGCCAGCTTTTTAACTCCTTCCTGCCCAGAAAAATCCTACATCCTCTCTCCCTGCTTGGTGGCTCTGGTTATATTACCGGCGTCAAGAGCCATACATGGGGCGGTCACACATGGGCACAGTCCCCACAGATGCCCAGCCTCGGGCGACACACAAGTCCCCCTGTCCAGGTCTCAGGGAAGGGTTATAACCTCAGAGCAAAACCAAGTGAGGAGGGAAAAAAAATCCCAGAAAACATTTCCAAGATTTCCACCGGCCGGAAACATGAGTCCCAAAAGTCAAGTGCTTTTGAGCCATTTTCTCAGCTTGGTTACAGGGCCAGGACCCCCCAGGTGCTGTCTCAGGACGGCGAGTGGAACGCTTGTGGTCCCCCCGCGCCGCGAGCATCATGCGCCAGTGACGTCTGGAAGCCAGGAGGTCTGAGCAATCTTAACCTTGAGCACTTGAGTTTTACTGAAGCCCGGGATGAAAATCTCCCCTGGGCAGTGCTGGCACTCTCCCAACGCCCCAAAAAAATTCAGTCACTCTTTGCCGAAGCTTAAGAAAAATGACCCAAAATCCACTTATCTGGCCCATTTCCCCACCCCGATGGTGCCCAGCTCTGGAGATGACAAGCCCTCATCCCTGGGGACCACCAAGTCCCTGGTGCCCTGCCGGGATGCAGCACACCCGTGGACCACACTGCCACTCTGCTCTTGCCATCATGGCTCAAAAAGAATGGATGTTGACAGGGAGGTGACAATTTCAGCTCCTCCTAGCCAGGATGCTGCATGGCTGGGAAGCCATGGTCTGTGGTAATGTGGTCCCACAGCGTGGAGCTGGAAGGGATGCAACTCTCCTGATGCTCTAGTTTAAAAATATTGAGGAAAAGCACTGAAACGAATGCTCAGATGTCTATTTTGCTTTACGCAACATTTCCCACGCTACTTTTTAAGCAAAACGGGTGAGTTTTCCCCTTAAAATGGTAGCTGGCATGGCAAGGATGCTGTTGCTAATAGGCTTGCCACACAACTGATGCTGTTAGGGGCGCGTGTTGTGGAACAGCCCACGACTAATCGAATGCGGGATGCATTTTTATCCGTATGTCAGAGTTTCCATACGGCCCCCCCGAAGCTCATGTGCTCCCATCAACCTGATGAAAGGAGCCAGCCTGCCAACCCGCCCTGGCGTGTTTGGACGGAACCCCGCCACGCCCGGCTCTGCTCCCCTGGGGCAAGGGTGCGGCATCCTGGCAGGGTGCAGGACCCCCCCCACGTCCTCAGCACATCTGAGAGGGATGCCGGTGACTGCTACTCCTCTCCCCCCTGTGGGGAGGACAGATGGAAAAGCTCGGTGTTCCCACAGCCTCTCCCCCAAATTGGGAGGAGATAAGTGGGGTGACAGCGGGCAGCATGGATGTGATCCAAGCCCCCCCGAGCTGCCCAGCATCCCCATCCTCCTGGAGCTGGGGGGGAGCATCATGAGCCCTGATGAGCTGCTTCATCTCAGCTCAGCCCAGGAGGGTTTCAGCAGTGGCACCATGCTGGAGTGCCCCAAGCATGTGCAGACACGATGCCCAGCTGGAAAAAATCCCATTTCTCCCTTCTGCTGTGATTAGGCAGCTCATGATAGCGCAGCAGAGGAAAGCAGCAATCCTGCAGGACCTCCCTGTGCATGGGGCCACTGCCGCCAGCCCTCGTTAAGTCAATGATCTTCATTTCATTGCACACCGGCAGCTCCTGGGGAAGGAGCCAGGGCTGGGGCATCCCAAAATAAGGGACCCGGGATTTCCAAAATAAGGGCTCAGAGGGTGGCCTGGTGGCAGGGGTGGCACTAGAGCATCCCAACCCAGCGTGCCCAGCTCTGCCACTGACCAAGCGGCCAGGCAAGGACAGGGAACATACCAGATGGTGAAATATTTTGGAGAAGTATTTCCCCAAAGAGAAGCCATGGCAGCTGGCTTGCTGGCAGAGCAGGGAAAACCCCTTGGTTTAGCCTCCTCTAGGCTAAAGGCTCCAAAAAGCACCTTGCACGCTCCAGGGGATGCTGCCAGAAGCTCAACATGACCTTGCACTTCTTTAAAAGCAAAACTGGACCCTCAATCTGGTCCCAGTTCCCTCCTGAACAGGCTGGCTGCATCTTCTCACTGCTGTCCAGCATTCGCTGGTGCAGCCTGGTCCCTCTGGAAAAGGGGGATGAGGCTGCCCTGCTCACTGTGGGCTCAGTCCTGTCCCAGAAGAAAAGAAAAGAGAGGGGGAAAAAGAGAGGGGGGAAAGGAGAAGAGAGAGGAAAAAAGGGGAGAGGAAAAAGGGAGAGAGAAAAAGAGGGAGAAGAGAGCGCACAAAAAGAGAGCTACAAGAGAGAGCAAAGAGAGAATGAGCAAAAAAGAAGGAAAAAGGGGGGATGAGGAGAAAAAAAGGAAGGAAAAATAGGGAAAAAAGATAAAAAAGAGAGGGGGAAAAAGGAAAAAAGAGAGAAAACAAGAGGGGGGAAAAAACCTGTCACGCAGGTTTCAGACCTGCAGCATCCCATCAGTGGTTAAAGAATAACGATGTTATTCTCCAGGGGCTGAAGTGGGGCCGAGTGAGTGGGTTTCAAGCGATGTGGCCACATGTGTCCCCAAGCCAAGGGAGCAGCCTGTGGCGGTGGCTGCAGACGGCCATGAACACACCAGGCTTTGCAGCGTGCGCTGCATCCCCAGCCTGCATCCTGAGCTCTCATCGGGGGCAGCTCCACGTTGCTCTTCCCTCAGCATTTTGGGAGGGGACAGGGATCCTGCCCCAGAAATAGCTCAGCAAATCCTCCCCTCCACAGTCCAAGGCTGGGACCCCCCAGCAAGAGCCCAGCAGGCAGAGATGGACGGACAGGCAGACAGACAGCAGAGGGAGCCTCAGGATGAGCAGAGTGCAGAAGCATCCTCAGAAGACCCATTTTGCTGTACCCCATCCCGGTGACCTATCCCAGCCACGAGCCCAGAGGTCACTGAGGTCCAGGCAGGGACTGGCAGTGGTTTTTGCAGGGTGCAGCTGGACAGAGTGCAGGCAGGGAGTTGCAGCCTGTGGCTTCTTTCCTCCCCCTGCTCGCATCTCGAGGGAAGGTCTCGGTAAACCAGTAGGGGACCCTGGGTCCGAGATGTCCCAAGTGAGAAGCCTTGAGCCCAAAAAGATTAAGCACAGCTGCACAAAGGGCTTTAATGCCAACAGTGGATCCCACTGCCAAGAGACTGAGCCACGGAGGGAAAGACCCCCCCCAGGGCACCCCCTGCTCAGCCATGCGCCCCTGCAGCCAAGGGAGGGATGGAGCTCACAGCATCCCCATGGCACAGCTCCCAAGGAGCCTTCCTTAGCAATCAGGGGCTTTAATTAACAAATTTGCCCATTACCAGGATATTTTTATCCATTTTCTGTTTGCCGAATCCAGCCCTGACTTCCTCCAGCCCGCAGGCTGCAAATCACCTCTTGTTTTTGGCCACCACTAAAAATGTCCCCGGTCCCTTCAGAGCAGCTGTGCCAAACCACACACAGCATTGCATTGGGGGTACTCCATGAAATGCCCCCTGGGACCAGGAGGAACGATGTCTGGGGTCAGCCCCAGGATGCAAACACATCGCAACCCCATGACCTTTCCAGAGCCCACTAGCACTTCAGCAGCTTGCCGAAAGCTTGCTGGGTTACCACCAGTGATGGCAACATTGCTGTAGGGTGCTCAAGAAAGCATCCACCTCCAAAGGGCACAAAACTGCACTTGGGACCGCCGCTGATGCCCCATCTGTACATCTCCCCTTCCATGGATGCTGCTGGGGAAGGAAGGAAGGAAGGAAACCTTGACACCAGCACAGCCAAAATGCTGGAGGCGGGAGCACTCATGCACTGAGCAGAAAAATTCAGCGACTGTCAGCAGCAGATGGTATCTATAAATCCTATTGATGTTTGGGATTTTAATCCATTCTTCATCTAAAAGCCCAAACAACAGTTAAAAGGCCCTCATCAAGACGCATGCCGAGGATATTGCCACATCCCGAGCCGCTGACCTCCCATGCGGAGACAGACCCTGGGGAGAGATGGTGGGACCCGGCCCATGGACGGGCGCTCAGCCAGGGAGACGGGAAGGCAGGGGCCGAGGACAAGGATGCATGGAGGCCAAGCCGGTATGAGTGACAGCACCCATCATGGCCCCAAAAATAACGCAGGTGCCAGTTTGCCGGGACCTGCCTCTGGGACAGCAATTCCCCCCTCCTCCGGCTACTACAACACCGCTGAGCCCCCCGGGACCACAGCGTTCCTAAACATTTACTCATGGAGAGCCAGAAACATCCTCCCAGCAAATTCCTCGATAAGATAAACCGTGAAAATGTCACGACTGTCTCAGGGAGCCATCAAATAACCCTGGGGGGGAAGAAGGGCAGCTGTGCCCAGACCCCCGTCGTTACCTGCATCCTCCTCCTGCTCCTGAACTGAACACAGATGGAGGCACCCGCTGCACCAAGGCATCCATCCTACTCATCTAAGGAGTATTTTTGTCAGCCCTCATGGGAAATTATGCAGGCAACGGCAGCGGACAGGGCAAGCAAACTGCAAAGCAAACAGCCTTCCTTCCAAGTGTGGCTAAAAATACCCGTGGGGGTCGAGCCCCCGGGGAACAGTGTGTCACGAGGCAGGTCTCACCAAAGGCATCTTGAGTTTGCCTGGTAACTCATTACCCTCCAGCGAAGACTGGGAGCCCTGAGCTGGAGAACACACAGTCAAGAGAGACTGGTGTCCCCCTTTTCTCCATCCGCATGGGCAGGAGGACAAGGCAGCAGGGGCAGGGAATTGGGGCTGGGGTGACTTCAGCCACCCCAGGGGATGGATGGTGGAGAGGGGCCATCAACCTCTGGGCACAGCTGAACCCAAGGGCGGTCTTTAAAAGTGCAAGGAGGTCTTCAAAAACACAGGGTGAGCTTGGTGTGACCTGTAGCCCCCAGCCCCACCACCAGTCCCTCCCTGCCTTGCCTCTGCAGGGGCCACCGGCTCTGCTTCCCATCACTCGCCTCCCTCCGCGGCTGACCGACAGCCCGACAGCCCAGAGATAAGGCAAGGGGAGGTGAAGGAAAGAATGCGACCCCCACACTCACTCCCCACCGTGTTAATAAATCACCTTGCAGACTAATTGCTCCTTGGAGGGTGAAGACTCACGCCCCCCCCCTCACCCCGACCAAGATCCCGGCTCAGCCTGGGAACCACACTCCCGGGAAGCCCCGAATTTCAATCACATTCCTGGCATTTCTGCCCCAGCATGCAGCCGAGGGGGCTCTGGCAGTGCCCACGACCACTGTCCAGGCAGGCACGGGGGGCTATCCCAGTTATCAGAGAGGGGGATTGGTTCCCATCTCTGCGAGGGACTGAGTGGGTCCATGGCTGGGGTGCGCATCCCTATTCCCAGGCATCTATTTATCTAGAAATACAGGGAGCCCAATGCACCTGGCATCCCAGCTCGTGGACAGATGCTGTGCCACAGCAGATGCTGTACTGTGGGACGAGGGGAGATCAGGGTTGGGATGGAGGGTTTACGAGCTGACTTGATGCCATCACAACCTGCTCCTTGGCACAAAGCAAAGCAGAGAAGAGGAGGACAAGCTACCCAGGTGGGGTACACTTCCACGGAGGTCAAATGAAGTCTTCCAGCATCACACAGCAGAGAAGCCAACAAAGCCCAAAACACCAGGCCATGACTCCCATGAGCATATTCCCAGCCATGGAAAGGGCTGGGCACCAAGAGGGACCGGGAAAGGGTTCACAGGACACCCTGCCCACCCCTCAACTGTGCTCGCGCGCTGCACCATGCCAGAATGTTAAGCCACTGATGTCAAGGAGTTCTGCCAGAGCATAACCCTGCACCAGCTTTGAAGGCTGCATGACAAAAGCTGGGAGTTGACCATTCACAGCTGTTTTTCAGGACTTTAGCACAGAGGAAAATATCAGCACAGCTAAAAAGAAACCCAATTCACCATACAAAACACAGAAGAGCTGCCAAACAAAGTAGTACCTGAAGCTATGATGGAGTGGTACGGCATTCATCCCACGATACAGCATCCATCCTGCATCCACCGCAAGCTGGGGATGCTGGGTGCTAGCTGGTCCGTGCTGCTGCAAGAGGCAATTGCCATAGCTTGCGGATGCTTTACGGAGCCTCTCCGCAGCTTTACGGCATGAGAAACCCACCCGGCAGTTCATTAACCTCATCCTCAGTGCAGCTTGCAGCAAACAAAATCCAAGCTCATGCGGTTGCTGTGGGGCCAGGTGGCGAGAAACACTATTTTGCTAGGGAATAGAAAGGAAAAGAGGGATCCGGGAGGGGTTTTTGTTTTTGGACTTCAGCTGCAATCTCCCGCTTGTCCAACCAGCCTCAGTCTTGTCAGCACTGCCCCCCCTGCAGCGCAGGGGACTTTGTTTAGCTTGGAGCCTCTGGAAGGCCCCGGCTGTGCTTGTAATAAGACTCCTTGTCCCCTCCGTGGTCCTTCCACCTCTCTGCACTCCTCAGACAATAGTTCGCCTGTGCTGTTGACTTTGGCACCATTTCCCTGCTCTTTCCAAACTTTTCTCTGCACCAGGCAGGCGAGCTTGGACATCCTGCTTTGGCATCCCATCCCAGGGTTGTCTGCTGGGCACCATGCTTCATGCCAGACCTTGCCACAGCTTTCAGTCCCCCAAGGTGGGGGTATACAAGGGGGTGAGATGCCCAGCGGACCCTTTGGGGGTGGATGCTGGGGTCAAAGCTATTTAATGCCTTCATTAGCAGCCTGAATGAGGGGCCACTTCAACGGGGAAAGTGTTGTCTGTCCCTTGAACCCACCCAGCTGCACATGTCCCAATGCTAAAGAAAAAACAGATCAGTTGACCGCCTTGAAATTAAGTTGAGTGATGACAACTTGATGCCAGCCAAGGGTGAAATCCCCCGCACCCTACCAGGATGACAGTCTGTGTCTCCACTATCACAGACAGTATTTGAGCAGCAAATGTAGATCTTTTGAGAAAGTCCAAGCACCACTGGAGACGGACATCAACAGGGTCAAACAAGTTGATGTTGTCAGTGGCTACTTTGCTGCTGCATGCAAGTGGAGAGAAGATAACATATCTTCCTTCAGCACTGGGGAAAGCCAACAGGACCTGGATGAGGCCAGAAAACACATCATCCCTTTCCAAGCAACGACCAAACACGCCAGGCGAGAGATGTATTAGTCCTCAGTACAAGCAGGAGACAGGGACCAAAAGCCATCAGTTGACCAGTTATTCCCTTCTTCAGCAAATCACTTGGCTTTAAAGATAAAATATGACGTCAATAAATATCTTTAATGCACTGGAGATGACCACATATAATGTGACAGATGTCAAGAACAAGAATGGGGGTAAATTGGGTTCCTGCTCACATGTGGATGGGGATTCAGGAGCAGGTTTGCCCCTCCTGAGCATGGGGGCAGTGCCATGGGGGGGACTGGCACCAGCATCAGCATCCCAAAGCAAAGCCAGCCAGCCCACGGGCATGCTGCCACCAGCCAATGACCCACCAGCGGAGGACGGCCATGCAGCACAGCGCCATGGAGATGGGTCGCCACAAGCTGTTTTCTGGGATGATAAGGGTTAAAAAAAAAAAATCAAACCACACAAAAAAACCAGCAGGCATGCCTGAAGAGGAGGATTAGAGAGAATAGGACCATTTCTCAGCAAAGACTATGGCAACGTAAATAGAAAAGTATCAAGACAGGCCCTTTCGCTTTGCTCCTGCCCTACAATGCCACTATTGTTTTGCTGACAACTGGTAATTATCCCAAGCTGCACACACTGGTATTCCCACCCTTTAACCGGGAGGGATTTTGCTGCCCCAACCCTCTGACACCAGCAAAAATTCACATACCATAGGGTTCAAAGGGGGGGCGGGCTGGAAAGGCTGGGCGAGCCACATGGGGTACGTCATTAGCACTGGATAGTCATTCACACTGGATACGTCATTCAGGGACCTCCTTTTAATCATCCCTAAAAAACAATGCTATTAAGGACGGTTTTGCTCCTGACGGCCATGCTTGGGGTTCAAGGTGCCCCAAATAGCACAAAATCTCTTCCCTCATCCCAAGTGAGCAGTACCCATCACCATCCAGGACGAAAAAATATTCACCTCCCAAATATCCAAATCTACACAGTGAGTCCTTTCTCAGCTTGGCAGCAAAGAGGAAACTGCAAAAAAATAAATAATCTCACAGAGGCATGGTTTTCCTTCCCTCCTAAAAAGCTCAGGCATCCCTGGGGACCCTGGACACGTGGGATGAGCCCCTGCAGACAGCAACTGCCCTGCTGCCCACTGCAAGGGGGCTGTAATGGGGATGAGTCAGACCCATCGCTTCTCGTTTATGGGATAGGAGAGTCACGGTCCCAACTTCCCCAGCCCGCCAAGAGTCCAGCCCAGTGCCGGCACCAGCTCAGATAAGGTGATAAAAAATGCTGGAAACTGCTTCAAGGTGGACCGAAACACTCCCATGGTCAAAATGTGGATTTTTTTCTGCTTTTGCAGGGTGGTACCTGGGGCAGAAATACCAGAAAAAGAGAAAAAAAAATGCATTTTTTTTTCTGCCACAGGCTGCAGGCAGCACAGCCAAGGACAGAACAAGGCAGGGGGGACACACAGCTGCCAAAGGACCCAGCTACAAACACCAATATCAGCTGCTCTGGGATTTATTGGGTTTTTTTTTTCTTCTGCATTTTAATTACAGGATTGCAGAAGTTTCTTCCTAACGGGAAGGCTGGAAACCAGTTTTTCCTGCAGCAAGGCCAATTCCACAAATGCTGGCAGTGACCTGTAAAGATAAAAAAAGCCCCATAAATCAGCAGAGCAACATCTTTCCTTCCTTGCAGTGTCATTGGCCTGTTTCGCTGGGGTGGGTTTTTATTTGTTGTTGTTTTAGGCACCCAAGAGAAAAGAAACTGCTCCTAAAACCCTACTTAACCCATCCCAGCTGCAGATAAAAAAACCCATGTAGGCAGGAGCTACACTACGGGACTCTGGGCAAGCTCCAGCCTGTCCCCGCAGTGCCCAGCCGGGCTTTGCAGGGAACGAAACCCCCCTTCTCCCAACCCTGGAGCCCTGCCAGCCCCTCGCCTAATTAAAGCATGTGGCCGCTTGCAGGGCGGAAAGCCGGCAGCCGGAGCATGGAGGCTCCAGCACCTCCGGGGGTGAGCCCCGCCACCAGACCAGCACCCCGCTTTTAAGGATGCTGAAGCCTGGAGGAGATCCCAGGGTTGCACTGGGAACTGGCCAGCCCCAGCTCCTCTCCACTGCTTGCTTGGCTGGAGCAGCGACACGACTGGAGGGCAAAGATTAAACCCAGATTTTACTCTTTAAACCACTTTTGGCCAGAGGAGGTTCCTTTGCATCCCCCTTTTCAGGGATATCGAAGCAAAACGGGTCAGGGGGGATAGCACGGAAGGGACAAAGGCTTGCATGGCTTGCAGGGGAAATGCTCACTGGCCTCTCTTCAAGGAAGGGAGGGCAGGAGAAAGCCCGGAAGGGGCCGCAGGGAAAGCAGAGGAATGGCTTAAAAAGTTAAAATGCAACAATGTTATCAGTGGGCAGCTGCCCTGTGCCCCCATGCCACGTACACAGGGGGCTTCGACGCTGGCTCTGGCTGTGCGGCACCCAGCAACACCCTGTGGTACCCACTGGGGTACCACCCATCAGATGTTCAGGTGCCAAATGCTGGCACTGGCTACACCCCTGAACCCAGGCATGGGTGGTAAAGCATCACCAGCAACACTCAGAAGCAAACTGGGGTCATCAAGAGACTGAAGAGCAACAGTGCAATAAAAAGATTAAAACAGCAAAACGAAAGAAATGGGAAACGCTTTTACTCCGTACTCAAGCAAACTGTTTTTTACTGGTGTTCGCACAACTGCGGTTCATCAGTCCAAACCACATCAGTCACAACCCAAGGCCAGAGGGATGCTGGTAGCTTAACAACAGCCCTTGCACAGCGACTGTTTGCACAGCCAGAGAATTGGGGATGTACTGGGAGACCTGAGCATTGGGATGCCCAACGGGAGACCCATTTCCTCCATGAGAGTCAGATTTACAGCAACATGAGCTGTCCCAAGGTCCCAGTGCAGTCACGGTGGAGCTGGTGCAACTGGGTGGGCTGTACCTGGCCATGGAGCACCCCACCCCAGGGTGCTCCCCAAACCAGGCTTGGTGTTGGTCTGGGGGCAAAGACACTTCACCACCAACCCACCCATCCCTGGATGGATGAGGGCCAGCCGAAACATCCGTAAACCTGTTTTATCACCCTTCTCCCAAATTTCCCCACCACTGGACTGAAGCTAACTGCCAGGAGCTGCCGGCAGAGCCTGGGGCAAGTGCAGGGAGCGGGGCCGGGGCTGCCCCCAGAGCCCAGCCCACCTCTCCCCCCTGCCCGGCCACGTGGAGCGGCACACATCCGGACCACCGGCCCGGGATGGAGCAGGAGCTAGCCAATGTCTGCCTTACACCACTGCATTAATCCTGTTGCTAGGACACCCGCGGGTGAAGAAATACAACACTTGACGGATTAGCGTCTAGACTGGCTGACCTTTCCCTCCGCTCTCTAGGTGGAACCGGGGTGAAAATCAGGCACGGTTGGCTAAAAGGAGGGGTTTTTGTAGTTGTTTTCTTTTTTAGATGGGAGCCAGGGAGGGAGGGACATCACTGTCACTGAAAGAGCCATTTCACTACCTGCCACCGGAGAGGGATGTGCAGGAGACGGACCCGGGTCTTGCAACCTGCTGCCAAGCCTGGGCTTTGCCCAGCAACCCAGCCGACAAAAGAGCCTTTCATGAGAGGGGACGATGTCAACTCCGCAATTAGCAGGGGAAAAGAAAAAAGAGCCGAAAGAAGATTATTACCTCCAGCAGTTGCCTCTGGGGGCCCCTCTCAAATGGTTTCGTTAACTCTTTCAGCTGAGCCCAAGGAGAAGGTGGGGAAGGAGCCACCAACATCAGCAGCAGTCGGTGGCCAGCTGGACCCAGGGTGGCATCCCAGCCTCGCAGGATGCCATGAGGAGAACCGTCCCCTTGGGCGCTGTTGGGGCAGGCTGGCAGTGAGCGATGTCTCTGCCCCTGAGCTCCAATGCTGGATTGGACCCAGCAGAAATCAGGACCATCACCCTCTCGCATCCTGGTTGGGAGGGAACTGCAGTATCTCCAGCCCAGTCCTGTGAGAGTCCCTGCAAGATCAGACGCTGACCTCGGTGAACAGCATCCTCGCTCGAGCCATCAAGTGGCCACAGGGTATGCCATGCACCAAACCTCTTCCACCTCCTGCCTTGCTAAGTAATGCGATGAAGAGCCCAGCCCAGCCCCCTGGGTACCACGCGCCAGGGGAGATGCCAGGACACCCCCACATCCTCCACCTTCACAGCCTAACATCTCCATCTCCCCACCAAAAAGATGCAATAGCTTGTTAAAATAAAAAACCACATGTTTTTATCAGATGGTGCCCTGGTTACCTGGTGGGAAGAGGTTAGAAACCTCCCTCCAGGCATCTTTTCACTTCCTGATGCCAAAACCTCCCACAGCTTTCCCTTTTTTCACCCACCCCAAGGAAATCCAGGACGGGTCACCCAGAGGAGAGCGGCTCGCCCTGACGATGCCACTGTCCCCCACCCCAGGCGCATCGCCCGACGCAAGTTGTCCCTGCAAAAAGCCATCCAGAGAGCAAATTCCCAACCTGGCCTCCAGCAGCTTTGGCAGGCAAGATGCCAGCCTGAGTGCAGCCACAGGATGGGGACGCACAGGGACAGCTTGCCCTTCTGCCAGGAGTGGCCCTGTGACCGCTGCTTTCCAGGCTCACCGCAGGGCTGCGGCACTCGCTCCTGAGGAGCCAGCCCTGGCTTCCCTGCAGCCCAGGGATACCCCTGGGGGATGAAGCACTGGTGTGGTCCCCGTGCAGAGACTTAACAGCAAGCCCCCGGCACAGAGGCCCTGAGGAAGCTGTAGAAATAACAACCGGTTAATCGAGTCCTACATTAAAAGCCAAAAACCCACACATGCTGCTGCCACATACCTTCCTCCATCCACAAAGTCAGGGACTTTCTCCCACTCCCCAATATTCAAGGGAATTTAGTACCAGACAAAATCATTGCAGATCTCTTCCATGCCATCTCCCACCCATCAGTGCCTCCTCTGAGCACTAGCTCTCAGCAAGCACATCTTCCTGGAGGGCAGCTGCACCGCTGCCCTACGCATGTTGGTACCCAGGGGATGGGAAGGGCGGCTGGAGGACAGGAGAGCCAGTGAGAGCACCCCACAGAGGGCAGAGAAGAGATGGAGCAATGGGGTGAAGCAGAGCCCAGCATTGGCCCCCCATTCATCACAGAAGATGCTGCCTCCAGGCTGTGTAGAGAGAGATGTGCAGGACGCTCTTGGAAAGGGTCCATCTTCCTCCATAAGGCTGCGGGGAGCTGAGCCATTGGGTCCATGCCTGTGCCAGAGCAGGCCTCTCCAGCAGGCTTGCTGGTGCTGGCATCTCCCAAGAGGGCAATGGCCATGCCGTGTGCTTCACACCGGGCTCTGGGGAGGGAAACCCTGCTCATGACGCAGCAGGAGGTAATCTCCTTACAAAACACGAGGCCTCCTGGCTCCCAAAGTGCCCATACCCTCCCCAGGGCGAACAACCTGGTGCTCAAGAGCAGAGCATGAATTCATCCCGTGAGTGAGGCAAGCAGTTGTTAATCACGAGCATGCACTAACAAATGCTGGATTGAAGGCTTATGGTCCTGGCACATGGAAGAGTGGCTACTATGAGCCCTTTACCTGTTTCAGTACCTGGCTGGGGAGATGCTGGCATCAGGGAGATGGTAACATGAGGTGTCCTGTGGCTCTGTGTCACCCGTGGGTCTCAAGTGTGGGCAAGCCCACTCCCCTTGCCGCAGCACAGCCCACTGCCCGAAAGGAGGGAGGGGCAGCGGCTACAGGTACCCCATCCCTGGGGATGATGCTGAGAGCGGGCGGGCGTCCTAGGGGGGCTCCCCAGGAGGGAGCGGGAGATGACCCCGTGCTGGGGTTTGGCGAGGAAGCTCAGGAGTGGCTGCCATCCCCAGATCAGGCTGGCCATGTGAGCACTCACCACTGAGGCTGAGCCCAGGGTCTCCATCTGCACCCAGCCCCTGCCAAGGTTTCCCCAAGATGAGGGTCCTGGCCCCTCTGGAGAGCAGTTCAGGGCCAGAGGGGAAGGACCAAGCCAAAAAGATGCCTTTCCACCCTGGGGAGCTGGTTTAGAGCAAGACAAGATGTCATTTCACCTTCACCCTAACACGCTGATGGGTTCCTTGCTACCCTGACTTGCATGCATCACCTCCGCAACCTGGACTACAGGTGCTTGGTGGGGGGGGCACATCACCCCTTCCCTGGGGACCCTGCTAATCCCACTGCTGGCAAGCACAGCAGAACATGCAACACCCCAGCACCACCCATCTCACCAGAGGCATGGGTCCCACATGGGCACTGTGGGGAAAGCCCCTGGCTTTTGGCAACCCCTTGCCTTCCCCCATCCTGCATCACCACCCGTTTAATAAATTACAGCCTATTGTAAACCAGAACAAACACAGAGGCCCTGATCCGACAGCAGCAGCCCAGGACCTGCCAGCAGGAGCGATGGCAGAAGCCTCATGCACCTATCAGACATTGACCTCCTTGACCTGCCTCCCTGGGAGATGCACCCTAGTGCAGCACTGCCTTGGCTGGGAACGCCACCAGGCTGGATGGAAAAGTGGATGGGACCCAGGCCACCATCCACAGCATGGGCGCAGCCAGCAAGCTCTGCCGGCTTATCTGGCGTTATCGAAAAGGTGCTGTTTATCCAAAAGTCAACAATCCCCAACTCAATTAAGTTACAGACTAACGAGGAAGCTGGAAAAAAAATAATTTGTTTGACTACAGCGTTTACTGGAGGGGAGGCAGGTGGCTTACTTCTGAATTATAAAATCAGAGATAGCTTCAAGGGCCATCAAGCTGATGGAGTTTTATGCCAGCAGTGATGGTGGAAAGAGCATGAGGATGGTGATGCTGGGCTGGTGAGCTGCAGAATCCAGGTGCCCTGGCTGCTATTCCCACCCCAGGCTGTTTGAACAGCCTCCCACAACCTGGGGACAGGGTCAGAGGAACAGCCAGATCTTCCAGTCCCCCAGGAGGAGGAAACCAGAAGATTGAGCTTGGGAATAAAGTAAAAATACAATAAAATCCACTAATGACCAATTTCCATCTTAGAAAAGGGTTGGGAAGCGATGCCAAAAAAAGCAATAAAAATTCCACAAAAGCAACCTTTTCAACTGAAAACCAGCAGACATGGGATGTTCCGGACCAGATGTTGCTCGCTGAGAAAGCCTCTGGCGCCGGGGATGCTCCTGCCAAACAGTGCTGCCGGTCAGAGCCGGGAGCACAGCAAGTCTCTGGAGCCTTGTCCCCACAGCAGCCCCATCCCACAGCCCTGGGGGTAGTTCCTGCTTCCCCCTGAGCCCCCAGCACTTGCTGGGAGGCAAAAGTCACCCCACTTTTGGCTTACAAGAACCATCCCTTCACCCCCAAAGGGTTTATTAACTGTGCTGATGCCTCAAGGCCATTGAGGTTTTTTGGCCCGCAGTCCACTCTCACACATGCTGTCAGGGAAGGAAATCGAGCAGAGAAACAGAAAACATGCTGAACGACACCGAGATGTGCAATTATGCAGGCGGAGCTGGCAAACGCGCCCGGCACCACCAAGGCAACCAACCGGCTGTGCCACTGAGCCACCCCGCAGGCAACCCTGCTCCTGGTGACTGGGAGGGCTGCAGGACATGAGGCTGCAACATCGCAACAAGATACCCAATGGCTTTCTCTTTAACGAAGGCTTCTCGCTCATTAATAGTGGAGCCAAGCTTTCCAAGCACAAGAGATGGCCTCACAAGTGTCTGAGCAACTCTGCATTAACCCAAATCCAGATGGACGGCACCCGGAGTGTATCAGCCACAAGCTTCCCAATTTCTGCTAGTTCCCCCTCATCACGTCCTTCCCTCTCCACTCTTTGCTCGCTCTGACCCAACACGACCCATTTTTGCCCTCGAGCCTGCTCCAGCTCTCCCCACGCCTGCAGCCTCCGCTCTCACATTTCTCCCAGTGGCTCCAAATCCACATTAAGGCAATGCCGGAAGCGCCCGTTAGCTATACAAATGTCCAAACCATTTTCTAATCCTGTTCAGCTCCTTGCTTCAATTATATCTTTGGCAACAAGCTCTCTAGGCTAATCAAGTCCTACATTAAAAGCCAAAAACTACACATGCACTGCTACCACATACCTTCCTCCATCCACAAAGTCAAGGACTTTCTCCCACTCCCCAATATTCAAGGGGATTTAGTACCAACCAAAATCATTGCAGGTTTCTTCTCCACCACCTGCATCCATCAGTGCCTCCTCTGAGCATCAGCTCTCAGCAGGACAGGGCACATCTTCCTGGAGGGCAGCAGTACTGCTGCTCCACACACATTGGTACCCAAGGGATGAGGAATGTGGCTGGAGGACAGGAGAGCCAGTGAGAGCACCCTACTGATGGCAGAGATGGAGCGATGGGGCAATGTGGAGCCGGCACTGCCCCCCGATCCATCGCAGAAGATGCTGCTTCCAGGCTGCGTACGCAGCCAGAGATGCACAGGACGCTCTTGGAAAGGGTTCATCTCCAGCACTTTCTCAAATGTCATCAGATACGTTAGAAGATCGTTAAAATGCTTTATTAATCCCATACCTCTGGACTGCTTATATACATCTGATACTTAATCCCAGATGTCTCCTTCAGTGCTTTGAACTCTCTACTGAAATGCCAGAATTAATTCTTTTCTTGGTAAACTATCAGAGTTTGGAAGAGACACAGTGCACTGGCTGGGATTGTTATTTCAGGGCTTAGAGCATCATCCCTAACAGTTGCCGCAGACCAGACCAGTGTAGGAGAGAAGCTGGCACTGCACACATCCGACAACAGTGGGAGCAGCGAGGTGTAGGCAAGCTCTTGCCGGCAAAGCTGCATGGCAGCCCCTGCCAGCCTCACGCAAGCAGCTTGCACGGCATGGCTGCTTCCCTCCTCTGTCTCCTCCAGCTCCCTCTCTCCACGCATCCTCCCAAAGACGTTGTCCTCTGCAAAGCAGCCCCAAGCTCAGAGCATCTCTTAAGGCAGGGAAGCATTAGCTGGAATAACATGGGAAGGTTGCCTGCGGATGGAGGATCTTCTCCTTCTGCTCTCCAGACATCAGGCGAGTACCCCTCCTTGAACCCACCTCCCTAGTACGTCTCTCCTGGCTGAACAGGGCTCTGCGTGGACCCTACTGAACTGGAGCGTTGCTTGGGCCCTACTGAGCTGGTTACAGTGGATGCCTGTCCATCACGGACATGGGAGACCAGGGAGCCCCCAGACAGCAGGAAGGAGCCCAGGTGAGAAGCATGAGGACTCCAGCGCAGGAAGGATGCACTGTTCAGTCGCACACCAGCATGGACCATGGGGCTTCCTATGCGGCTGGGAAACAGGTACCCCAGATACCCATCCTCTAGGCAGTGCTCAGAAGGAAGGGGGTATGTCGATGGTGTGGTAACCTAAACCAAGACCACAAACCAGAGCAGGAGCAGGTAGAAAGCATGGCCAGCAGGTCAAGGGAGGTGATTCTCCCCCTCTGCTCTCTTGAGACCCCACCTGGAGCACTGTGTCCAGCTTTGTGGTCTCCAGCACAAGAAAGACATGGACCTGTTAGAATGGGTCCAGAGGAGGCCACGAAAATGATCCGAGGGCTGGAACACCTCTCCTATGAGGAAAGGCTGAGAGAGTAGGGGTTGTTCAGTCTGGAGAAGAGAAGGCTCCAGGGAGACCTTACTGCAGCCCTTCAATATATAAAGGGAGCTTATAAGAAAGACAGAGAGAGACTTTTTAGCAAGGCCTGTAGTGATAGGACATGGGCCAATGGTTTTAAACAAAGATGGTAGGTTTAAATTGGACATAAGGAAGACATTTTTTTATGATGAGGGTGGTGAGACACAAGAACAGGTTGCCCAAAGAAGCTGTGGATGCCCCATCACTGAAAGTGTTCAAGGTCAGGTTGGACAAGACTTTGAGCAACCTGATCTAGTGCAAGATGTCCCTGTCCATGGCAGGGGGGTTGGACTAGGTGATCTTCAAAGGTCCCTTCCAACCCAAACCACTCTGTTATTCTATGATAAAGCAAGAGCGGGTAAGTTAGTAAGACTGCAGACACACAGGGTGAGATGCCTTGGGCTTGCGTAGAAGAGCAGGTTGCCCTGGGAGCTTCCTCCCAGAGCCACTGCGACAAACCCCAGATGTGCTGGAAGACACAACAGTGGCATCCCATGGCACAAGCTGGGGTGAGAACAGCCCTCCCTCACTATCCCAAAGGACAGAGGACAGACCTCAGCTCCACCAGACACCCCCTGGGCTGCCCAGGAGGCTGGTTTGCAAACAGTGATGGCTGTGCACCCGAGTCCTCAGCATCCTCTGCAGGCTCTGTGCTCATGGGAGGATGCAGCTTTGGATCAGTCCTCACCGCCCCGCCCTGCTCCACTGGCTCCTGCCTCCTCAAAGAAGCAGTGACATCCCCTCACTACAGAAAAGACTCTTTCCCAGCAGCACAGTTATCTGCTTGGTTTTTTTTTAAGCCTTGCGATAATGCTTAAAACAGGATTGCAAAACGTGTTCCTCTGTCTTTTCCAAGTGCTCAAGGTTTGCTATTTAACAGCACCCAAAATCGTATCGACATAAACACTGCAAGAAGAGGTTATTCCAGGTGCAGGCCAAAATAAATAAGAAGCAATGTCACGAAGAGGCTGCTATTCAGAGCAGAAACCCCACTTCTCTGGGATCTGGTAGTGTGTGTGCAGGATCCTCCAGCGGCCACAGGGAAAAGCAGCTCCATCCTCCCAGGGACATGCGCCAGGCAGGGAGGGAGCTCCCAGGCACCCGTGGCCATGCAGGGCCAGGAGGCACCTGGGCTGCTCCCTTTCCCCACATGGAAACCTAAAATCGAGTCAGAGCTCTGGGAGAAGGATGCTGTGGATGGACTGAGTCCAGGTACAGAGCTGCAAAACCACTGAGAAAATGAGGAGCAGGGCTTGAAAAGGTTGCTTGCATCAAGGGAAGCGAAGAAAACTCCTGCCTGGGAGCGCAGCTGTTCTGCAGGACTACTCGGTCTCTTTTTAAACCAAGTTTCCAGCCCCAAAGTGCCATCCCAGTGGGGCACTTCATCTCCGCTGCCTCGTCCTCAGGACAGGCAGGAGGGATGGGATCCATCTGCCAGGGGATGGACCAGGAGCCCTGGGAGCATCCAGCAGTGCTGCAGGGAGACTTCCACAGGCTTGGCTCCTTTCAGCTGCCGGCAGCCTGGGGCATCTCTCCCTCCCCACCAGCTCCCACAGCAGAGAGCAGCGGCCCAGATAAGGTTTTGCAAACAGAAGTCCCTCCAGCTGATAAGGAGATGAAGAGTCCACAGAGTCTCCCGAGCACAGCATCCTCCCCAGTTGCTCCAGCCCATCCCAGGGGCCTCAGCAGCCAAATGATGCTGTCGGAGCTGAGAGGTGCCAACTCACCCCAAGCCGAACCCATGCTGGTGGGTGCTGCCCATGGCCGATTCCCCACAGCCCTTCTCCTAGGCTTTAGATGAAATTCTTAAAATAATGTTTGCAAAAGCTCCGATCCACCTGTCAAAAATCCCCAGGCACCAATGCCAAAGCAGTTATGTCACAGGCTGTAAATCGCTTTGCACAGCACCTGTTTCATCTTTGAAGGCACGTGCTTGCAAGGAATCCCAGCCATTGAGACTGACAAGCCATTGAAGGTGGAAATAAAATCAGGCATGAGTCTGTACACCAGCAGCAAGCAGCTCCGGCACCTGCTATATTTAACAGCAGGAGGAGACAGCTTGGCTTCCCAGGTGCTGCCTGCATCCTCCTCATCATCACCAGCCAAGACCTGGATGTACTGGCCCATCCCAGCCCCAAACTGATGCAGAGAAACTTAGTGTGAGTTAGAAGATGACTGAAGTCAGGCTGTCTCCACCACCAGATTGGGGCGACCCTGGCCAGCTTTGTAAACCCCTACTGGTGGAGACCCCCCATCTCCAGGGACCTATCCCAGGGTTATCCCCCTTCCTGGGAATGGGGATTTCCCCAGCGGCTGACCCAGCCCAGGCTGCTGCCCCATGCACAGGGGACACCCACAGCCCTACACATGCCCCGATTCCCCCATGGTCTCAGGACTGGACCCACAGCAGCATCCCCATCCCCTGTGTGGCTACGTGCCCTTGCTGAGGAATCCCAGAGATCCGGTGATAAGAGGTAAGACCAGTTCTGGGCAGCTAAGCCCCCAAATTTGCAAGGCAGGCAGATAAACAGAAAGGTTATCTCCATGCCAGGACAGCCTTCAGAGCAAACATTCCCCAGGAGCCATCACAAAGGAGGGCTGGCAGAACAGGCCCTGCAGTCCTTGGACATTGAACCAAGGGAAGGAAAAAAAAAAAAAACAAAGAAAGAAAGAAAAAAAAGCCACACCAACCCTCTTGCAAATTCTTTTAAAACCCGACTCGAAGCCTGCCTTTGGGAGACGGCCAAGTCAGCTGGGTGAAACGGGCACCTCCCTGCCAGTGGTGACCAGTGCCAGCGGTGCTCCCCCAATGTTTAACCCATCTGCATGCCACGTGAAACGTCCTCGGGGTCCCCTGGCGTGGCTGCTCAAAGGTGGGGGGATGCAGCTTCAGCTCGCAAAGGGTCCCGGCGAGCCCTGCGCGTCCAATGCCATGCCGGGAGCCGGGACACGGGCAGAGAGGGGGGTGGGAAGGGCATGAATAGCTCTGAGTAACTGCTGTTAAACCAGCTCCCAGCCCTCCAGCTCAGCTCAGCCACACTGGACAGTCTCCAGGGACCTAAAATAGTCAATTCAGGATTTCACATGGAAATGATGTTCCCATCTCTGAAGACCTCCAAGGGGAGCTTTGTTCCCATGGTCCCCAGGGAGGCACCCATGACACAGAAAGCAATGTCACAAACCCAGCCCAGGGCACTTTGAGAGCTTCTCCAAGCATTCCCAGACACGCTCTGGGAGTGCTGGGCATCCCTGCTGCCCAGGCCACTCTCTTCCCTTCCGCAACGTGACCCAGCTACCAGCAGAGCCAGCCTCCATGCAGCCGTGCCCGAGCTGTTCCTAGATGACATGAAGCCTTGCTCCAGTAAATAATCCATTGATTTCACGGCCCAGCGCCTGTCTGACTTCCAGCTTGCCTGTACCTGGAGCAGCCACTTACCAACATGTCTCACGCAGCCTACGATGACAGAGAGGGGCACGAGCCATGCCTTGTAACGTGCTGGCAAGCTGACAACACTCAGCGCAAGCAGAAGACAACCAGAACATCACCCAGCAGAAAAGCCACCCTCACCTGGTTTTGGGTCATCACTTGCAGCTCGGCTGCTTTTGCAAACGGGGTTCCTGGGCCGCAAGCAGGGTCAAGGGGTCCCTGTGTCAGCCACGGCTCTCTCTGCCGCCTCACGCTGGGCACGCATCCAGAGACTGGCTGCAAGGGGAGGAGGGTTTTCACCCAGCCTGGCAGCCGGGAGGAAGCTTCCCCGGCGTGGAGGTAAAGTTCACCAGGAAAATAGGCAGCTCGTGCACTCAGGCAGTGGGAGAACTGGCTCGTGTGCTCCGTGGGGAAAGAAGGGCTGGAAAGCTGAGTCAGCACCGAATTCCCTTCTCCTGGGGCACGAGCAGCTTGAGAGCGAGATGAGCGGGTTGTTTCAAAGAGCCCCGAAGGCAGGGGAAAGCCGGTGAGTGGCGTGGGAGGTGTTGCATCCCCAGGGCACACACTCGAGGCTTCCTACCGCTCTCAACGCTTCCAAGGACACGCAGTCACAGGGAGGACTTCTGCAGGCGCGGCAGAAACCACTAACACATGGAGCATGGCCACTTTGAGGTAATACCATCCTGTCTGCCCACAACCAGAACGGACCAGACAAACCACTCTCACCCCAGTAAAGCCTCTGAGCGCACTGCAGCCAGGCATCTCTCAAGGGTTGCCTGGCACAGCGTTTCCCCAGCATCCTTCCCTGGTGGCCCGTTGATGAGACGGGGCACATGGGACCCCAACCCTGCCACCCTCAGCGGCCATGAGGGATGTGGCCGTTTAAGGGGTGCATGGGGGGAAGCTCCCCCCATCACCCTTCTCTTTGGGGACCACGGACTGGGCGCAGCATTTGGCCCTGGGGGAGACACAACCCCATGCCCGCTGGGGAGCAGGGCTGCGTTCGCAGAGCATCCCAGGGGACAGGGGGCTTCAGGACAGGGAGGGGGTCCGGGACTGCGGGCACAGCGGCAGGAAGCCCCCTCCCCAGCATCCCACGCACGTTACCCGGCTCCTGGGAAGCAGCGGGGATCAGCAGGACAAAGAGCCCGAGCAGCAGCCGCCACGGGGGGCACCTGCGGGAAGGGGAGAGCAAGAGGTTATCCACCCTCCCGCCGGCTCCGGGGCGCCCCCCGCCCGGCAGCCCCCGGCCGGAGGGGTGCGCCCCCCCGCTCCCGCAGTCCCGCGGCTCCCGGGCAGCTTGGGGGTCCCCGCGGCATCCCGGCGCCCCTCCAGCCTCGGCGGCACCGTTGCACCGGAGTCTCGGTGAACCCCAGCTCCGGAGTCCCCGCCGTGCCGGTGCCCCCGGGGTCCCCACGGCATACCAGTGCCCCCCAGCCCCGCCAGCTCCGGTGTCCCCACGGTACCGGTGTCCCCAGGGTCCCCCCACAGTGGACCGGTGCCCCCCAGCCCCGGCGGCTCCGTGGTCCCGGTGCCCCGCGCTACCGGTGCCCCCCAGCCCCGGCGGTTCCGTGGTCCCGGTGCCCTGCGCTACCGGTGCCCCCCAGCCCCGGCGGCTCCGGGGTCCCGGTGCGCCCCGGCCCCGTCGCTCACCCTGGGCGCATGGTGCCCGCTCGGTGCCGGAGCGCGGCTCGGCGCGGCTCGGCTCAGCTCGGCTCAGCTCGGCTCAGCTCGGCGCGGCCCGAGGGGCGGGGAGGGGAGGGACAGGGAGGGGAGGGGCGGCCCGGGCCGGCGGCGGAGCGGGCGCGCCGGGGCCGGGGCTCAGCCCGCCCCCAGACCCCGGTCCCGGGGCTTGCACGGCCGCCGGGCTCCTGCAGCCGGGAGGGGGTCGGGGACAGTCCCCCGGGGCGTCCGGGCTCTGCGCCAGCCCCGGCTCAGCCGGTGTGCGGGGGGCACGGCCCGGCTCCCCGAGGAGGATCCCCTCCCCAGGAGCATCCCCTCCCCGGGGCGCCGGGGAGCTCCCTCGCCCCCAAAGGGCACCGGCAGCCCGGACCTGCCCCGGCATCGCCTGCTCCACCAAGCCCATGGGTTTCGGCTTGCAGGCCAGGCCTGGTCTTGAAGGAGGGAATGAATCAGTGGGCTGAGCTCATTCCCTCTTCTCTCCCCTATCCAAGCCCCAGGGGCAACAAGCAGGGAAGGGTGCTCCCATCTGGGCACCCCACGCCCTCCTCTCCTGGCCCTTCCCTACCGCAGCAGCCCCTCACTCCTCCGCACTGCGTGTGGAGGGCTTGGGAACCCCATGAGCCTCGCTCTCCGCTCTGGCTCTTCATGTGATGAACCTGGCCCAACCCGGCAGGACAGGGGGCCTGGGGGTCCCTGCGCACCCTCCCGGGACAGCCCTTGCTGGGGGGCTGGACTGCCAGAGCCCCAGCAGCAGCGCACCTCACCTCACCTTCCCCGTGCAGGGAAAGGAGTTAAAGTTGGCGCTGCCGCCCACTTCCACCTCCTCCCCTTACCCCAGCTTTCATCTCCCTCCAGCCCCAGCCCCGTGGAGGGCAGGATTAATCCCCACGAAACCTGCCACACCTTGCTTTGTCTTCCGCAGCATTTTAGTGCCCTGCGGCAGCAAACTTCTGAAATCCAAGCCCTGGAAACTTCCAGGGGATCTAGAAGTGATTCACTGATGGCAGAGGCAGTGTTTAGTCTAAGCCACAGTTTGGATCTAGCAGAATAAACCATGACATCCAGCTGCTCAGCTCCATGCTCGCAGAGGTGCACGCTATCGCTATTCGTCTTTTAGCAATAAATCTTTTAACCGTGCCTTGCACCACAGAGCCAAAGGCAGGCAGCCCCTCGGCACAACCCCAGTCTGGGGGCGATGAATAGACACCGAAGCTGCCTTTTGTTTGGGTGCAGAATGATTTCACGCGGTCGGGACTGTTAAATTTACACTTTCCTGGTTGGATGCTGAGTGATTTACTGCCCCTTTCTTCTCCTGCAGCTGGATTCCTTTCCTCCAGGTAGACACTGATGTGTGTTGCCGAGTACCTGAGCTGCACAAAAGGCAGCACGTGGCAGCCCTGAGTCACCAGGCTGCCATTTCGCGCAGGTTTTTCAGAGGGTTGGAGGGGCTGCAGGAGGAGTCGTGATGGCACTGGGCCTGGGGAGCATGGAGCAAGTAGGAGAAGAGTCCTGGGGCAAGGATGGTGCTTGAAAAAATCTCCTTGAAAACAGAAAATGATCCTCTCGAATAGCAATGGTCTCTTCAAAGTGAGCTGGCTTTTAATGGGCTTGATAAGAATGGGCGGGTAAACGCTCCCGTGTGGTGGGAGAGGCCACAGGCAGCTCCAGAGCAGCTGCTCCGGGCATTGCTCTAGCTCAGCCGGGAAACGCAGCGCTGGCCCTTCCTATCATTATCAATACCGCATGGCCCAGGAGGTGCAAACCTGGTCGGGGCTGCCCTGACCGCCTGCCTGGACCTTCCCACGCACTGACGCAGCCGGTGCGTCACTGAGAGCAGAGATGTTATCACTGGGCTCTGCAAGTGCCAAGGTGCGGGTGAATGTGGAGCTGCTTTACAGCCCTGACTTCCTCCTCGCTGCACCTTTGGGCTCTGCCCGGCCTGGACCTGCTCCCCCAGCTCCTGCTGTGCTTGTTCTCCAGGGAGAGACACAGGGCAGGTTCAAGTGCATCACCTTTTGCCCACTCTCCTGCCTTCCCTGTGCTTGCCAGTGGGTCTCTGCCCCAGTGCCAGCTCCACCGCCGCGGGGCCATCTCCCCCCAGCAGACGTCCACGCAAAGCGCCTGGCTGACACCAGGGCAGTTTCCCATCGTAAAATTTCCTCCCGCTGCGCTTTAAAGTTTGAGAGCCACGAAGAACAGATAATGAGACTCATCTTCTCCCAAGCAAACAAACACTGCCCGCAGCAGGGGGGGACATGCTGCCAGGGAGGCAGCTCTTTCAAAAGCCGACCAAATGGAAACCAGTGGTGCTCTGATGGTGGCTTGGCCGCTCGCAGCCGTGACTTCCCAAACCCCAGCCAAAAAGGCCCTCCTGACCCGCAGGCTTCAAGCTCCAGCAAAGCTTTGGCATTTTTCATCTCTGCACAGCTCCTCCAGGGTCCCCCTGCCCCCCTACCCCTGTGCCTGGCTCCCACCCGCTCCCTCCCGGCTGCATCCCATGACTAGTTATTCCACACTGCTGGGTGGCCCCAGGCAGGGGCACCCCAATGCGGGGACAGCGGGGCTGCCCCAGCTCCCAGCACACAGCCCCTGCCAGCTCAGCGGCTGGGACAGCGTGGCGGCTGAAAAAATGTCACCCTGGCAACCCTGCAGGATCACTGGCCTGTTTTTCCCTCCTTTGGGCAGAAGAGAGGAGTTGGAAACGGCAGCCGCGCGGCCCAGGCGCAGCCCTGGCAGTGGCTCCAGGGCTGGCACACATGGCCTGAGTCCATGTCCCCCTCCCGAAGCGGCTTTGGCGCGACAGCTGCCTCTGCACTGTGAAGGGCAGTGTGTCCCCAGGCTGCCAGATGGCCCAGGGAGCCATGACCTGTGTGCTGTGGGAGCAGCGGGGGTGCCAGCGGACACCGCGAACCGTCGCCACCACTGAAAAATAGTTGCTTGTGCATGGTTACCTTGAGATGTGCCTGTGACTTGCAGCTGGGATGCAGGCAGGGGGCTTAGTCCCGCTGCCACCGTGCTTTTCCATGAGGGGCTTAGGCAGGAGGCTGGGGAGCAGCGGGAGCCATAGGACTGGGGCCAAGGGGGTAATAAGGGACAAGAAGGCAAAGGACAATATTTGGCAAGTGTCTGTGCAGAAAAACAAAGGCTGCAGCAAGCAGAGGGGGCAGAAAACCACTGACGGGCAAGGCTGTCCCATCTGCGCCAATCCCCAAGCAGTGGCCGTAGCCAGTCCTGCCACTTTGGTGTGCCATATCTGTGTTAAAGCCACCTTCTCCCATCTGCAGCCCCTGGGTGTGAGAGCTCAGGACCACTGGCACCAGCCAGTTTTGCATCTCTCTGCCCCATCCGTTGTTCTGGCTCAGAAGCCCGTGTCTGCTGATGGCCCAGACCCGCCAGGACAGTGGTTGAGGAGCTGGTCCAGGAGGGATGTCCCCTGCAAAGGGCAGCACCATGCCCTCCCATCAGCTGACACCTTCAGTGAGGATCCGGCAAAGGATGACGCGACAGCATCTTGGTCTGTGAAAGGCATCCCTCCTTTCCGGAGGTGAAGCACGCAGAGCCGCGAAGGTGGGCGTTTGGGAAGGACCCAAGGAGCTCAGGCAGGGAGTGGGAATAATTGGAAATCCAGATTTTCCCCCAAAGAGGAAAGCTGGAAAGCACAAGAGCTTGACCGAGTGGGGAGCACGTTACCGGCCCACGTAGGCGGGGAATGAGCTAAGCCAGGTTGGGAGCGTAGCAGCACCACGGCATAGCAGCACCGTGCCTGGCCCCAGCAGCCAGATCTGGCGGCTGTTAGTGAGGGGCTGCAGAGGGCAGAAGGAGGTGTTATGGGGGTGGCCAGAGGCCTGGCCAGCAGCAGAAATGCTCCAGGACCTGGAGCCCACCCGCATCTCTCCCGCGGATGTGAGGAGGACAGGACAATGTGGATTGCTGTGGCTCAGCAGGGAGGTGAGCCGGGGCCAGGGGACCACCACGCTGTCACCTGCTACGTCAGCAGGGACAGGACAGACTCCTGTCCGCAGCTCCCCACATCACGTGGCACAGCCCCCCCCCCCCCCCCGCCCAGAGCCTGGAGCCCTGCACATAGAGCTGGGTGGGCAGGGGACCCCAGCCCCGGCCACATCCCAGAGTGCTGCCTCTCTCCCTGGGCTGTGGAGAGCTCTCACCTGGTGGAGTCATGATGTGATGGAGATGGCCTGGCCTGTTCCCAAGCTGGATATTGGCAATAAAAAAGCCGAGTGACACAACAGAGAGAAGGGCAAGGGAGAGCATTTGCTCCAGAGCCAGCAGATACACAGCCGCTAATTCATCAGAGGAACAGCTGAGAGCTCACCCCCCTATGCACAGTAACCTCCTCCCCAGGGAAGGAGGAGGGGGACCAGAGGAGGGATCCCCCTTCCTATCCCAGGGCTGGGGAGCCCTGTGCAGTGTCAGCAGAGACAGAGCCAGCCCCAGACCATGTGCCTCCTTCCTGCTCTCTCCCCACACCCCTGGGCAGTGCTTGCTCCCTCCCTTCCCACTGGACACAGGCACCTGGGGTGTCCCAGCAGCCCCCACTCCCTCCTGGCTTCTCCATGACTCATCCACTCCAGGGGAAAATCAATACTTCAGCACACATCAGATGAAGGACTGAGAGAAGCATTTCATGGGAAAGGGGACGAGGTGAATGCTTCTCGCATGCCTCATCCCAGCGGCTGGCACTTGGGCCTCTGCCTCTTGGCTGGCTGTGGGAAATGGCACTTGTTTCCCTTCCCGCTGTGCAGTCATGCTCATGCACCGCCAGTGGAAGACAAGCAGGGTAGAGCTCTGGAGCTGCATGAAACCTTGGTGCATCCGCATCCCAGGTACGAGGTGCAGGTCTGGTCCCCCATAGCTCCAGAGGGACCTGTTGGAGCTGGGGTGAGGAGCATCTGCAATGATGGAGGGGATGGAGCAGCTGCCTGAGGGGCGAGACCACCTGGCGGGGGGCTCTGGGAGGGCAGGAGGGGGTGGAAGTGGGGGATGATGGAGGGCTACACGCTCACAGAACTGGTGGGCAAGGTGAATGCAGAGCTGCTGCTCACTGCAGCCTGCAACACCGGCATCAGGGGCACTTGCTGAGGCTCAGCGGAGAGAGGCTGAGAGCAAATCCCAGCAGGCATTTCTGTCCCCAGCCACAGCACTTACTGCCAGGGTAGGATGGGAAGGTGGATAGGACCAGCTAGAAAGTGGGGAGAGAAATTCATGGTCGTGAACAGGTCCTGAAGAGCCTGGACAGGCACGTCCCCACCAATATCCCTGATGTGATGACTACAGACACTATGCAGAGTACAAGGGGACCAGCCCACAGAGTGGCCAGGCTCATGGCATCCCCCCAGCCTGTGTCCCCATCACCATCCCAGGGGAGGACACCGGGTCCCCCTCTGCCTCTTCCCACTGCACTCCCTGCCCAAAGTCCCCATCCTGCTGCAGGAGCTGGGGCTCCCCAGGAGCACCGGCTGTCCCTGGCTCTGCCAAACCCAGCAAGGCTGGGAGAGCTCCCAAAATCTTTCCCCAAATGCCCTGGTTGGCTGTGATGCCTGAATTGCTCATGCAAGGGAGGAGTCCTCCCACACTGGGACACCCTGGCTGCCAGCTCCAGCCCCTCCATGTCCCTCCTATGGCTGGTGGGGGCCACCCAGAGTCTCCAGCTCTCAGCTGGGATGGGTCTCCCAGGCTCCCCCTCCCCTCGCATGGCCTGCTCGTGGGTGCTGTGCCCAGCAAGCTCTGCTCACACATCCATCTCCCCATTCTCCCCCAGAAAGGGCAGTTCAATTCAAATCAACATCCGTCTGCCCTGCTTGGTGTGAGCCCGGGCCAGCAGCCACAGAGCAAGCAAACTCATCCAGATTCCTGCTTCCCTTCCCCAGCCCTTTCAGAGAGACCTCTTGAAAAGCAGTTTGTTTTTAACATGATAAAAAGAGAATGTTCCTCTTCCTTCCTGCATTGACAGACAGGTGCTTGCTCAAGGGAGAGCCTTGAAATCGGGCCAGGCAAGACGAGGTCTCCAGGAGAGAGCTGGGTCTGACACAGTAATGGGGCTGAGCCCAGGATGCCATGTGGGGGAGAGCCCTGTAAGCATCACCATCGGCTTGCCAGGCACAACACTGATGCGCTGTAAGTTATGGCTGTCTCTGGCTCAGGCACATGGAGCAGGATGCAGGCAGGAGGACACAGGCTGCAGTGCAGGGTGGTGGCTGGAGGAGGGACCAGCGGGGGCCTGGGGATGCTGTGTTGGTGATGAAGCATGCCTGCATTTTCCCTGTGTGGAGGTAATGCTGAGAGCAAACAGCCCCAAAACTGAAGGTCCTGGCATGTGGCATTGCTGCTTCCTTGGGGAGTCTCCCAGCAGCCCTGAGGCTGTCAGATCCTCTCTCCCAGACTGCACTCGGCATCTCTTCTGGAGAGGAGCGGTCAACTTTGACTCAGCTGGAAAAAAAAAACAACCAAAAAAAAAGAAATCAAAGTCCTTTGCTCCAGCAAGACTCAAAATAGGAGCTGTTTCCTCTCTGGGAAAAGGAAATTCCCAGCTTCCCATAGAGGAGCTTGGGTTGGCTGGCTCTGCAGGACCCAACCGCCCCAGGCTGCTCAGCAGCTGGATGCCCTGAGGTTCTGCCCCAGTTCCCCATGCCAGGATGCACTGAGCTGCCAGGCTTCTCACAGCCTGGGATGGGGTCTGGCCACCAGAAGGGATTGCTCCTGTGAGGATCCCCACGCTCAAGGATCCTCGTACCCACCTTGCACAGGGTAGCGCTAGGACCTGACCACGCGCCTGCTGACAGTCAATATGCCCCATCCCTTTCTGGCCCAGCTGGTGCTGGCCACCTCTGAGCTGTCCAGGACTGACTGACGTTTAGCTTGTCTCTCCAGGATAATCCCACCAGGATTCCTATTCCAATTTATGAGCCCTCCCCACCTGTCTGGGAAAAAAAACTGAGCTGGGATGGGTGGGGGGTGGGAATGCCCCCAGGGCAAAGACCTGTTTGCTGTGGCCATCCTATCCCTGTGCACCCTGCTCACCTCCTGGTCCCTGCAGTAGATTTGCTGAGCTGTTCACCACTGGTTTGAGCACATTTGGCAGGACAGTCCTCAAGCCTGCTCCTAACCTTCTTGCTTCCCTGTTTACATCCGACTTGCTGCATTTTTTTCAGCTTTCCTGTTCTTCTTTTGGCAGACCTTCTGCTCTTCAACATCAACCTTTTTCCTGTGCTCCCCATTCTTTCCCATCAGCTGTGCGGGGGCTTTATGGGATTGCCCTGTTTGCTCTTTGCTCCATGTTTTACTGAGGCTTTTAATACAGCATTTTCCTGCAGCCTCCAGGCAGCTTGGAGGCCTCTGGCTTTCTTGACCACGCCACTGAGAGGTTTGGGATTGGCCTGTTTTTTTCTTTTTTGACACATTTCCTCATTTTTACACGGTCTCTTGACTTGAAATCGAATAACCATGTGCTGGATTTATTCAGCCTGCTCTTCCTTACCATAAAATTAAAAGCAAGTGGTATTACAGCTGGCCTAGACCCTCCCAAGCTAAGCCCCATGTGTTGTGCAAGAGCAGATCCAGAAAAGCATCTTCTCCTGGTTGTTCTCAGACCGCTTCTGGGGGGATGGCACCATGTACCACATTCAAAGGTTTTATCCTTACGTCTTGTCCCCTGACACTTTGATCCAGTCCACAAGTGGGTAGTTGAAGCATCCTCTTATTACAGCCTCGCCTAAAATCCCTAAGTATCTGGCTTTTGCTGTCTGGCATTGGTGCGGGAGCACTTGTAGGTCTGCCCTTGCTCTCTTGCCCAGACATGCGCTGGCTGCTCTCCTGGCACTGCAGGGGGTCTGATTGGCCTTCCTTATTTATTGCAGTTATGCTGTTTATTTTCCTGCTGGCATTTTCAGAAGTGTACAGAACATTTGCTGTGTTCCCCACGTCAGTCCCATCAGGCCAGACCAGGTGCTCTCCTCTAGCCGTCTGCTTCTGGTTTAAATACTCTCTGGCACTGCAGTTATCAGTGCCAGCAGCCTGCTTCTGTTACGGTGAAGGAACAGCATCTCTGCCCTGTGCGCGTCCCTAACATTCCAAGAGGTGCCCCAAGTCCTACCATAGCTAAACGCCCCCTCTCTGACCCGCCGTCTCATCCCCACCCGGAGACTCCAGCTCTCCGCGAGTTTCCTGGGTCTCACCCCTGGGACTGGCAGGGTTTCAGAGAGCACCACAGGCTGGTCCTGGGCACTGGTGTCTGGCCAGGCAGCCTGGACATAGCTGCCAGCTCACCCTCCGATACTCATCTACCACACGGCGTGGCACCATCAGCTTCTCTGCTGTAGTCGGAGCATCTCCCTGGCAGTGCGTGAAGGCAGCGAGTATCAAGACATCCTGGTGGAGTTGCTTACAGCGTACGAAGTAACTGCCACCAGGCACCGCTTTCCCCAAAGAGCCTGACCTGCTGCCTAACCCTGGTGATAAGAAAACGGGCCATTTTCTCCCAGCACTTACGAGCTGCCTTTGGCTCGTCTTCACTTGCTCAGCAAACACCCCCAAACAGGTCAGCACTTTCTTCACAGCAAAGCTATGTGAGGAATTTCTCCTAAGGCAGCTGGACCTTTTCCAAAGAGGGCGAGCTGCCAAATTCCCACCCCCCCAGCCCCCGGCAGAGAAACAAGGTGCAAACTTGGACCCTGAAGGCTTGCTGTGCACTTCCACTTCTGCCCTTGTGTCCGCTGGAGCTGGGGAAGAAGGGGCCCTCTCCATGCCCCTCCCACGCCTGGGTTGACTGCACCAGGGAAAGGACTGGTCCTGCCCTGTCTCTCCCAGAGAGACCTTTAGGTGTCACAGGTCTCCCCAAATGCAGCAGCTAGAAGACACAGGTATGGGTTTGCAGTGCTCTGCACTCCCCCCTCTGCTCTCAAGTGGTGCCTGGCCCTGCTGGGCGGTGGGTAGCAGGCAAGAGGAGGCTCCTGACATGCGGGCTGCATGGGGCTGGGGGATCCTTGGGCACTTGCTGGTATCGTTGCCTCCTGTGATTTATTTTTTTTTCATCTCAAATTACTTCTCAAAGCTCCAGCTGTTGAGCTCACGTGCTCAGGCGAGACACTAGGCTTTCCCATAAAAGCCCATCCCCAGCCCTCCCAGCATGAAGAGACACTTGCAGATGTGTCCCCACAGGCATGCTTTCCACCTGCTCCCGCTCAGCGGGTCCTGCAGAGTTTTTGCTGGCAAGGCACAAGAGCCCTGCGGAGCATGGTGAGCGACCTGGCCCAGAGGAGGACAGACAGGCTTGGCAAGCTGGAGAAAAAGCACACCCTCCAGGCATGGATACCAAACCACCCCGTGTGTGGCAAAACCAACTGCAGTTGAAATTGCTTATCCGGGTATCTGAAACTTCCTGCTATTTATGAGCATGGCTGCCAGCTGCAGAAAGAAGGCTGCTTTCCTGAGTTGTGCTGTGGGTTCACGACTTCTCTGCCTCCCACCCCTGCAGCCTCCACAAGGCCCCTGGAGAAGATGCAGCCCCCCTGCCTAGCCCCCAGCCCCTGAAGCTGGCTTTTTGGCACATTGCCCCATCGGCACAGCTGGACACTCATCGGCTTCATTTCTCTGGCTACAATTCATGAGTAGGAAAGTTGGCTTTTTTCTCCTGCCTATCTGCTTGGAAGGCTCTAAGTGTCAGGCCCCTGAAGGCACTAATGGATCTTGATGACCCTGAGTAGCCTCACCTGGGACCCCTCCCCACATCCTCCAGCCGTGGGCCCTGCACTCACTTCAGCTCAGCCCTGAGCACCTAGTCCTGGCCTGAGCTCTGTGAGGGCGTCATTATTGATGCCTCTGTCTCCACGTTGACCTTGGTCCTGTGTAACAGGTCGCTTGTCTCTGGTGCTGTTTCCTGTGTGGACCCCATACTCGTGTGGTAGACAGCTTGTGTTCAGCCCATCTGCTGGATGGCTCTTGCACAGGCATTACAGGTCTTTGTATCTGGCCCCATCTCCTGGATGGAGCCCTCAGGTCCACACTGCAGCCTTGCTCCTGGTGTTGCCTCCAGCCCCCTCTCCTGCTGCTCCTGTCTGGACCTCGGCCCGGGTCCATCCTCTTGCTATGGCTGCTGACAGACCCTGTTACCCACACGTAGCACAGCTGGGAGTGAGCTCCTGAAAAGCAGGACAGGGCTGGAGCACAAGAGGCACTGGCTCTCCTGCACTGGGGAGACTCCGCACGGGCCAGGCCAGCTGCCAGAGCCGGGCTGTGCTGCCTGCCTCTTACCCAGGGTGGGCTTGTTCCCTGTCCCCCAAACGATGCAGGTTTTAAGCTGAAAGTAGGATCTCTGGCAACTCTGAGAGCAATTTTGTTGGCACCCTGCCTATTTTCTGGCAGGGATCCTGCCCAGCTGGCTGCACCCTCGTCGGGGAGGAGGTCGGCTGGGCACCCTGGCCTCCTCTTCATCGGCAGCTGCCATCTATGGTGCTGCAGTGCGATGCCCTGGATCCTGGGAATTGTCCCCGGTCACGCTTTGGTGGGATTGCCCTGCCCTCTGCCGATCTTTTCAGCAGCAAGCCGCGAGCTGAGGAACAGGCCGGCAGCCAGCAGCCTAGCTGGGCTCTCAGGCAATGAATGCAGGGGAGAAAACCTTTACAGATGCCGGGGGCGGGGTAAATATTCTGGAAACAAGCAAGCAAGATGCGCTCGCAGCCGCTTGCCTGTCTTGTGCACGCTCTGCAGGGCAGTTGTGTGTAAAAGCAGGCCTCTGCAGCCAGGGACCCCATTTCCCTGGGTGCTTGTTGCCTTGCTGGAAAATCAGATGGGTTGGATCTCAGGGAGACAAACAGCAACAGACCCTGACCAGCAACAGAGATGCTTATGCTGCTACTCCGACGAGACGGGTTGCTGCTGTCATAGCTGGGCTGGGAATGACTGCCTGGGGGTGCACCCTGCCTCACAGGAGATGCAGGAGGCTTTGGGGGTGGCCTGGATGGGAGCCGTTACCTCTCCCAGCAGCACCACGCAGACTGCAGGGCAGCAAGGCTGGGTCCTGCCAGCTTCTGAGTATGGTGAGGCATTTTCTCAAGACCTCCTGGGACAAAATGGCTCCACAGGGCAATTACCTGGTGGGTGATCAGTGAGGCTGTGGGCTCCTGCAGTGCTTTGGGAGTCACTCAAGCCAGGTCTCCAGGAGAGGAGAGTCCAGCTGGGGGAGCCGTGGTCTGAGGGCCGGCATCCCCACGCGGGGATGTGCACCCCACTGTGCCACGCAGACATGGGTGCCTGGGACCATGCATTGACGTCTCTGACATGGCACCTACCTGATGGGGGCTGATCTGCTTTATCTGTCCTGGCACAGGGGTCCAGGGGGGATGGACGGGGAGCCCTGTTCCCCTGCCCAGCATCACCTTCCCCTTCCCGCACTGCCTGCTCCAGCCCTGCTGCTGGGGATGCTTCACTATCCTGGCTTGCCATCCGTGTGTGGGGGGGGCGCACACTGCCCCTTCTTTGGGGAGGGCAGTCCCATGAGGAGTGCATCAGCCATGGATGGACAGGGCAAGCGATGGCCTGAGAGGCTCAGAGGAGCTTTGATCCTGCAGGGTGCTGGGTCTCATGGGGCTGGCACATGCCTCCCTGCAGCTGCCCCACGGGCACTGGGAGATGTGTGCAGGAGTCGGGCAGGCATGGGAATGGAGTGGCATGGAGGGAGCATGAGCACGCAGGCAGTGAAGTGGGGGAGTAAATGTTCCCATGGCGGGGACCAGAGCTGCAAGGTGGGAAAAGAGTTGCACAGGGTGCTCAAAGGAGAACGGAGCTGACCTGATGGTCGTTCTCCTAAAATCTTCTGCCAGCTTTTCCTCTACAGCGTTGAGACCCAGGCCAGATGGAAAAAGATCCTCTTGGGTCGCCAAAGGCGACGGGACCTTCAGAACAGGGACCAACCCCAATGAAGGACCTTTTGCTGTGACCTGCCCTCATTCACCTCAGCACTTGTGTCAGAAGACTCTTGCAGCTGCTCTTGCAGCTCCAGTGCCTGTGCCCCAGAGGCCATGGGGACAGAAATGGCCCGGAGCTGCGGGCTGTATCACATCCACCCCCTGCCACATGAGATGTGAGTGCTGCAGAGCGGGTGCCCAGGAGGCTAAAGCTTTTCCTCTCCTTTCCTCTTGCTCTCGCAGGCTGGCAGAGCAGCTGGCGCCTGTGGCCAGGCCATGGGACGTGGATATGTCTGGTGCTGCTGACAGCTGCTGGAAAGTGGACATGGCTGGTCAGTCTCTCCTGAGGGTCCCTGTTGCTTCAAGGCCTGAGTTTTCCACTGTTTTGTTTCCACAAAGGAAAGACATGCAGAAGGCAGCACCTTCTCCACAGTCCTGTGCTCAGAGACGATCAGCCTCCACATGGTCATGCCAGCTCTGCGGGCCCAGAGCTCTGTGTCAGCAGGGTCTCGGCCACAGTGCCATGGCCCAGGCAACCCAGGGGCCCGGGCTGGCCGCCAGCCCTGCCTCTGCCCACTGCCCCTCGCCAGCAGCACCCAGCAGGCCTGCCCCTGCGGGGCCTCCTTCTCCTCATTCTCCCCCAGCCAGGCCAGCCTCGGCACGTTGAGGGGTAACCCCACCATCCTGCTGAGGCCTAGCCTTGAGCGCTTCTGCTGCAAGGGTGGGAGACACCTCAGGGAAGCACCACAGAAGCAGGGTGGCAAGGAACACCAGGTGGCTGCCTGGGGGCTCCTTATGGCCTCCTGCCACCCCATCCTCTCAGGGCTTCCCGCCCCCCAACTCCTCAGGGCCTCCCACCACCGCATCCCCTCAGGGCCTCCCGCCACTCCGTCCGCTCGTGGCCTCCTGCCACCCATCCCCTCATGGCTTCCCACCACTGTGTCCCCTCAGGGCCTCCCCAGCACCTCATCCCTTCATGGCCTCTCGCCCTCCCCTCAGGGCCTCCAGCTGCCCTGATGCACCTGCAGGCACCCCACTGCCCTGGCCCCTCAGGGTCTGTCACCAGCCCGTCCCCTCAGGGCCTCTCACTGCCCTGGCCCCTCAGGGTCTCCCCCTAGCCCGGCAAACCTGCCCCACAGTGGCACCGCACTGAAGGAGCTCCAGAGGAGCTGGCTAAAAGGGCACTTCAGACCCCTCAACAATCCAGCCAGCAGCACACGGGCAGCAAACAAATGGCGGTTCATGGCTGGGAGAGTATTTGTGGACATCTCCAGGAACAAGTTTTTCAGGGATCCCCACACAGGCAGCCAAGTTTGCACAAACAGGAGTCAGCACTGAAGAGGATACAGAGGATGGCCAACTTGTTTGAAAGCAAACCCAACCCGTAAAATGGGTGGTTTTCTTTGGAGTTGTTCCCAGCATAATATACTGTGTGATTAAATGAACAGTAGGCTGCCTGTGGACTGATAACAAGCTGCACCTGCAGTGTCGTTGGTGATCACCCGAGGCCAGCACTGAGGCAGATCGAGAAGTGCCCGTCCTCAACTGCCTGCTGAAGTAGGCTGATTTGCTTGCTTTTAATGTCGCTGATCCACAAGTTCATTTTTTATAAGAACTCCCTGGAGCTGTGATTCTTGCATCTTCCTCCCTCAGGAAAGAGAGGATCAAAGCACCCAAATCCCATAGGCTCTTCCTCCAAAAATCAAAACTGCATGCGCCTTTCACTTCTGTGTCTCAGTCCCCAGCTTCCACGGTGCAGGGTCTCAGCTAAGCTGACAAATATTTGGTGTGCTTTGTTGACACTTCCTTCCTTGGTTGATATTCTCCAAACTGGAAGAGACATAAAGAGTGATAACGAGAACCAGTTGGTAAATATAGCTGGAGAACTTCCACTGCTGCCTCAGTGCCAGCAGTCTGCATGCAAGTCTTCCAGCAGATGAGGCTTTAATCTCATCTGTATTTACTTTCTGCAGCTCAACTGACTCAGGAAGACTGGTATTTATCTTCATGTTTTAAAAGGAGGAAAAAAAATATTCAGGATCTTACTTTTTTTTTTTATCTTGAACCTGACAGCTAGCAAAGGTTTCTGTTAATTTTAATAAGACTTAAAAGCCAGGGGCTGTTCCTGGAGAGGAGGTTGCCTTGAACATATGCTTATCGATGGAGAGATCGTGTTCATACAGAAGATGTCTGAACTATGGGCTTATGTTGCTTTGAGGATGGCGCCAGCCATGTTCTTTACCTGGATTCTCTGTCTGATCCTTTCTCAAGCCCCCATTTCTTCATCCTCCAGGGTTCTCCCCTTTGTCTCAATGGGTCAGACTGCAATCTCCCCACACGCCTCTCATCCTACACCCCAAAGAGACAAGGAGACAAAGTACACCAGGTCAAAGTCCCCTCATTTGTAGCACAATAAAAGCACAACCCAGAAGGCCTGTACCTCCTCAGCAAGGCATCAGCACTGGCGATGATGCCAAAAGTGGGGATACTGTGGGCACAATTGCACATGGTTTGGCAGAAGGCTTGGGGAAAAGTGGCCATAAGGGCTTTATATTGACTTCCCAGCCTCACAGCAACACTTAGCAGCTTCACGTGCAGCCTGTCATCTTGGCTACCTTTAATTGCAGTGCTTGAGGTTAGACACCTTCTGCAGTCAAGTGTCTCAAGCCAGCTGCATCTGTGCCATCGTTAGAGGCTGTGATGGGACCCGAGCCTTGAGGTGCACCTGCTGTACCTCTCAATCATGCGAGCACCTTAAAAACATGTGAATGAGCTTCTAAATGCTAAATCCAAGTCTTACTAGGAATAAACCATAACAGTGCTGCTTTCAGAGGAACTCTTGGCATACTTTCAGTCATAACTGAGGCTGGTAGTTGCAAGCCCATGTAGCTTTCTCTAGGATTTCCTGATGGTGATCCTTCTCACAGGACCCTTCTTCACTCCCCATGCTCCAGAGGGGAATAGGACATGGCTGGGAAGAGGAACCTCACTTTGCCCTTCTGAGTAACTGCACAGTAGGAACATTCCCTGGAAACTGGGATGTTCCGCATGCAACTTCCTTTCCTGAAAACAAGAAAGCCAGCTCTGCAACAGTGCTAAACCCACAACGTACATTGCCTGTGGCATCACACAAGAGCTATGGGGCACATAAGAAATGTAGGGGTTTGTATGCCCTAGAAGAGGAAGGGGTAGCAGACACTGAAGAAAAGCAGGGACTCGTGGATGAGATTCACTAATGGAGGGAAGTAAGCATATTGCTTTGCTCTGCTTGAGAAGATGGGTCACATTGGGGTGCTCTAGAGCCAAAGCCTCTGACAGCAATATGGGGTGAGCTCACAAACCATTCAAAGATGAGCAAGGAAGTATCAGAATTGCCTGTGCATGTGCTGAATTTGGTATCTGCTGAAAAGATGGCCCAGTTCACAAGCTGAGACTTTGCTGCTAGAGGATCCTACTCTGCTCTTGCTGGAGGCCATTCACTGCCAATGCATGGCCATCCATTGTTCCTGGATCAAGTCTTCCAGACCCATGGGAACAAGTCTGCCCAGTGCCCATCGGGCAGCAGAAATTGGCAGAACTTGTCTGCTTCCAGCACTTCTCTTGGATGCTCCTTCAGGGTAGTGGCGTCGTAATCAGAGACACAGAACAGGTTCTCATCCCAGAGTTATCCCCATCCTCTGCACTCCTCGACGTGTCTCCCTTGTTATTCACTGGGGAACCTCCCTGTTCATGGCTGTACATTTCCTTGCACAGCAGGCATCTAGTTTTGTTTGGATATCAACTGCTAGCAGCAGCCGAATACAGAGCAACTGGGGTGTTGAACACCAGAAACTGGGCTTCTTTTTTTCCACAATGCAAGAAAAAAGACAAAAGAACACAGGAAACTTGAAAGTATCTCTGTACAAGTCTAATTCACTTATGAAACTCAGCAGCTCATGATATTTTTGTGCTGCAGGTAATCAATTCATGAAAAATCATTCCAGGAAGGAACAACAGCTTCTGTATTCTGACAGATACCAACTGTTGCCACTGATTCCTCCAGTTTGACCTGCAAGAGCCCAAACATTGATGCACTTTGACTTTGGCTGACCACTTACAGAGAAGTCACCCAGGGGCACAGGTCTTTGGGGCAGGAGATGGGTACCACAATTCTCAAGAATCAGTGGGGTGGCAGGTCTCCTTCTGCAAGGACACATTCTCCACCATACCTACTGATTTCAGTACATCCGAGGAAAAAGTTGTCAGATGACCATTCGGGCACTTGTCTGTTTGGACACACATTCCTTGTCCATGTTACAAACAATGTGTTTCTGATTACCACAAGCTGTGACTTCTTTCAAGGAGGCCATGCCAGCTTCTTTGTGAGGCCCCATGCCCTTCCTGCTGAGGCTGCTTAGGCAGCCATGGGTGCTCCTTCTGCTGAAATGAGCAGGCAGAGGAGGGCCCCATCAGCGAGGTGAGTGTTTACTTATTTTTTGAGCTGTTACTAGGGATCATTTCCAGCTGTCTTAGATAGTTTTGAGAATGGATCCTTCTGCCAGACACAATGCAGTCAGTGAACTGCAGCCGTATCTCAGCTGTAGCTGGAGGGGATGGGTTGGGGGAGATGGAAGCAGACATTTTGCCTATACTTGGCTTCCTGAGACAGTGTTTAGAGCACTCTGCTGTCACATCAAATCAGAGGAAGATGCCGTGAATGGCTCGCGTCATTCCCCTCTTTCCAAGAGGGCAACATGCTGTCTTATGTTTACTTCTTAAGGTGCTCCTCAGCCATGGCTGTAAGGAGGACACTGGAGCTGGAGAAAGGCCACCTACTCTTTAAAGTCAGACAGACTTAAACAGAAGGAAGAAGAGCTGTGTGCATCGTGGACCTCTCCTTCACTTCTTTGCCCTGATGTAATCAGGGTCTTCCTTTTTTCAATAATTAATAGCAACAGTAATAAGAGCAATGCAAGAAAAACTGAGGAAACCTGCATGAGCATATAGGACCATGCATTAAAAACAGTACAAGGGAACATCTTTTACTGTCCAATGTGACTCACAGCCCTGTTCTTACCCTGACATGCACACAGCCAGGTGAGTGCAGTATTTTCCGAGGCACTACGGTGCCAGCTTTCCAAAGCAACTGATGGTTCTGGTTGGCTCTGGTCTTGGCTGCCCAACTCAGAAAGTTTTTAAAGGGCCCAGTTTTGGAAAAGCAGAAATAACTTCTCCAGTGAAGCGACTTGGGTTGAACACCTAAAACTCACAGGTTCCTCCCTGTTCCCTGCGAACAAGATCAGTCCATATCTCCTCTCATGCTCACAATCCTCCCTCCTTACCTAAAGCTACCAAAGTCAGGAGGCAGCTAACCCCAAGACTGCTGGTGAGGAGTCTCTCATCATCACTGTCAGGACCCTGAGGGCACTAATAGGCCTTGATGGCCCTCACCAGCCCCTCCACTGGGACCTCCACCCACAGCCCCAGCTGTTGAAGCTCAGCCTTGTATCTTCAGTGCCTGAGCTATGTGGTAGGAGTGCCGATCTCCATCTCAGCCAAGAGAACATGGCTGGAGTGAGTTATCTAGATATCTAGGCTTTTCCTCACCCTCACTGTTTTTCCTCTCCATAATGTTGCTCTGGGAAGCATAGGAAGAGCCTTTGTCCTCTCCTTGTCCCTGTCTTTCTCTCCTCCACTGGGTCTGGAGTTCAGCTCTGCCTGTATTTTGGCTATGGCTCTGCCTGCATGGGGGGCCCTTGTTACACTGGATTGCACTGGAGCGATTCACAATTGCTGTGCTCGACCTGCAATGCCATGTACTGGCCAACACATGTTGATCCATCTAGTTTTATTCCTCCCAAGTCCCATATCCAGTGTCCGCATAACCAGCACTGGGCTACAGTGTTCACACTGGCGATGGTTAGAGGTGCCCCTTCTGGCTGTGATCTTAAAGATCCAGCAAAGCCATATGCATCCAATTTCCCCACACGAGGCTTTTGAAGAATAGCTCCTATGCTTCATGGAGCACCATGTTTTATTTATGAGTCTGCCAAAAGATTCAAGGCTCTTCCAGAGCAACGTCAGGGAGAATGTGGCTACTTCCAAACAGATGGCCCCAGAGGGGTAGGTGCTACTGAATCAATTAACAAACCCACACAGTAAAGGTGATGCCTTTGGTGGGATTTTCAGGCCAAGCCATATGTCTGGCATCTAACCCTGGAGATTTGACTACAGTCCCAGGGAGATGGCGGGTTTTGTGCCTGACAGAGCTTTGCCTCAGTGCAAAAGCTCATGGGGAGAAAAGTAAACTACTGATATCAAACTCTTGTGCTGCTCTCTTAGCCCTTGCCCAAATTTCATAGACTATGAGAGATTTCATTAACCCATAGGCATGGATACACCATGGGCCCACCATGCCTCATGCCTCCACTGGAAGATGGGAACAACTCAGGGGAAAAAGCCTTCCCATAGTGACCAACCCCCCTGACAGCCCAGCTCCAGACAGGCAGAGAGGTCTGGCAATCTTTCGTTTAAATCCCTCGGACTCAGTTCTAACTACTAAGGTGGAAAGACACATTACTCAGGATTTCAAACGCATCTATTAAAAAAGGACTCTAGGAAACAGCACAAGGGAAACACAGAAAGAGCATTGGGACCTTTCCTAGAAGTGGAAGAAACACTTCAGCAGAAACAAAGGATAAAAACCCATAAAGATCTTCACCTGTAGCTTGCGAAAATATAATGTGTAGGACCTAGGATCTAGAAGAGATCATAAATAAATTTTGAATTCTGGATAGAAAGCCAAAACAACTTCCTTTGAAAAACAAAACATGTTTTAAATGTCCATTTTGACAAAAATGTCAGCATTTTCCCTGGAAACAAGAAACTCTTCATTGGACATTTATTGCATTTGAAACCCAGTTTCCTCTCTGAATTTTTTTTTAAAGAAAATATTGGCTAGCCCTGCCAGTCCTGTATATAAATCTCTTCCAAACACAGAGAGCAAAGTGTTGGCTGCAAATCAGAATTTTCCCTGCTAAACAGATAAGGCAAAGGGAGAGAAAGACAGCACCTGCCACCCCCAGAATAAGCTTTCCTCCAGACTATGGTTCAAAAGCACCAAAATGCTTCATTCCCATAAAATCCAAGCAGATCTTAAAGTACTATGGCCACACAATCGCATCAATATCAGGTCAAATGGAAGCAAAAGGTTCAGAAAGTCACAATGAAGCACTTTTACCTATGGTAAAGCTTAACTTTTGATTAGGTTTAAGGAAACAAAGAAAATTAGAAGTGCTTGATTCAGTGCTTGTTTGTTAATACACAAGACGGCACCGCTGCACTGCAGGGAACACTTTAATGACTTTCTGACAGCAAACGTGTTGCCATGTTGGCACCTGGGAGCTCTCTGCCACGTTTCTGTAGGAGGCCACCAAGATGCAGCCTTGGCCTTTGGACCTGCATGGATAAGCTTTGTGAGACTGTCTTGTTCTTCATGCCAGCTAACATCTGAATAGCCCTTCACGGTCTGTCTGACACAGCTAGGGACCTGCCTGCAGGCAGGTCCTGCATGCGTATCTTTGATGTACAAAGTGCAAGCAGCTCACCCTGGTTCCCACGTGTGCACTGGATGTGGCTGGTGTCTAAGAAGATAACTGGCTTGTCAATGCATGTCCTGCTTCCCAGGATCTCCAAGGGATACAGTCTATAGGGCAAATCATCCTCTGTGTTCATACCTTTGTCATCAAATCTGGAGAGCTGCTGAGTTTAACTTAGCACTGTGCTGCCTGGAGGCAAGTAAAGAAGGTTAGCAAGGAAGCAACACAGCCTTAATTCTCTGAGAGAACTGCTAATTTCAGGGCTATCAGATGAGCTCTTTCCCCAGGGGTTAGACAATGGGAGGAGAGGTGCTTGATAGAAGTTACAGTCCCACCTAGCCTGCTGTAAAATTATCAGAAGGTCGAGTCCATTTGGCTCTGCTGTGGGCGCATCTGCCTTTCTTTTTCCAGCTAGGTGTTTTGTAATGAAACAATCTGTTTCATTAGGCTGAATATTTGCAGTGTGCATTTTACTAATGAGCCACAGCTCCCTCCTGCCACAGCCTCCTCTCCCTTTTCCACTTCATGTGGCTTTCTCTCCCTTCCCTCCCTACTCTGCTGGAGTACGGCTCCACTGTCAGCAGGCAGAGGCTGAATCTCATGCTGGTCCCACAGCATCACCTCACCACACTGCCTAAGAGGGTCTCAGACCAGGGAGGAGCTGGCAATGAGGTGGTTCATGGCTGTTGGACAGCCCACCTCCCTGGTTGTGGTGCTTGGGCAGAACTGAGCCAGAGGCACCACGCAGAGAGGTGTGAGGCCAGAGCAGTACATGGCACAAAGAGGAGACTCCCCACGGTGTCCCCATGTGCCTGGCCAGTGAGGAGCGTGATGGCCCTAGGTGTCCTGTGCTGGCCTGCCTGCTCTGCAGTGCTTGGCAGCAGGCTCGGGGCTCCCTTTCCATCTCCCCACCTCAGAGGGCAATGTCTGGCATCGCTGCCGTCAACATCACTGTGTGTCAGGACAGACTGCAACAAAACCCAAACAAGCAGAACAACCAGCCTGCAGACAAGGTTATTCATAAAAACCAGAGTTTGCAATTGCCTCTGGCAGCTGTTTGCCCAGGGTTTAATATAGACAAAGAGACCTGCCCATGTCACAGTTCATTAAGTGCTGTGGCTCGTTAAGTGATAGCCAGTTTACTTACACAGAGGAAAGGCTGTTGCTAGAGCTGCTGTGCCGTTTTCATTTCAGGATTGAGCTGAAGCACATAGATTGCTGCTTTTGACGACACAGGGACCAGTACAGAGGGGAAGCTTGTGGGAGAAGCCAAGGACTACGGAAGGTTATCAGTAGGTTTCTCTCTTACTAGTTCTGAAGGAGTTTTTGGCTCACTTAGCAGAGGCGTTTTGAGCGTACATATTAAATAGATGGTTGAAAAATTTTAAGTGCTGACTACAGAGATCCTGGTACAGATCAGGAGACCAAGGGCTAAACCCGCCCCCAGCTGCCAGCTTACAGCCAGTCACTGGGGCTGGGGATGCTTGGCCACTGGCGGTGACAGCAGGAGTTTTAGGGACTGAAATCTCAGCGTAGCCAAACCAAACACAGACTAAAGCATAACATGATGGCTATGGTATCACACCAATGGAGGGACCTGCAAGGGGACCTGCACTCCCATGGTGTGGGAATAGCTGTCCTTTTAAGAAAGCCCCACCGGCTTTCCCAAAATTGTGAGCAGTTTCTTGCTAGAAGCTGGTGCCACAGGAGGAAACTGAGGGCCCTTCTTGTGTTGAATGAAGCCCTCAGTTCCCCCTGGACTGGACCTTAAAGATAAGAAGCAGCAGAATGACTGTACTTATTACAGAGACTGCACCGAATGACACGGGATGGCAGTACGCCGTATTCATACAGCTCTGAGCTCACCAGAGGGCTGATCTTGCATCAATGCGATAAACACAGAGGCTAGGACTAATAAACTAATAAGGATCCAGTCTTAGCAACTGCACAAGGCACTCTGCAAGCAACATGCTACATTTAACTAGACAGCAGAAGACCTCAGCTGTAATTGTTAAGTATGGGAGAAGATACCTTCATCAGCCTATTCCATGCGTATTGCTCTGGGTCTGTTCTAGTCCACTTTGCACCAAAGCAAGTCCTGCTCTTAAGGAGAGGGGGAATAACATCTGGATGAAATGAAGAGCAAATCCTGTGTTGCCCAGGCAGGTCCCTTGTAGGCTGGGTTCCTACAGGCGGATTGTCAGCTCAAGGTCCAGGAAGCAGATCCTTGAAGTGAGGGCTCATAAGAGCTAAGGCAGCTTCTCTGGCTCACAGACTCAGTAACACAGAGTAAGCCCTGATTTTTCCTGGTTCACACTGGTAATGCTATAGTTCCTAAGGCCATTCTAGGTTGCACACCATCTACTGGACAGTGAAATGGGTTTCCATCTATCCTCATATTCCGATTTACCCATGAGTACTCAGCTGGATTCATTGTTTCTCGAAATTCAGGAGGACGCATTTGATCCTCAAGGTCACAACGTTGTTAACTAATACATATCCCATTTCTTCCACACAGAGAGTCAGCAAAAAAATATGTACACCCAGTGAGTTTTAAGCAGCTGGAATGGAAGACCATCATCTTGCTTTTTTTTCTAGCCACTTCCACATAGGCTCTGGGAAAAAAAATCCTTTATTTTTCAGATGGAGGATTTCAGATATTCCCTTTTCCTATTTAAAAAGAAACTGGTTTTGGCATCCAATAAGATTTTGTAGTTCTGAGAACTTTGCCTTCTACCTTAGCAAAGGAAAGTCCCTTCCCTTCAAAAAGAAGATAAATTAAAATCCCATGCAGTCAGCCTCCCCCTTCAACCCAAAAAACCACAAATGGACTTGCACCATTCCTTTTTCCTTCTGCATAGATTAATAGGGTTTGGTTTCCCAGTATTTGCATGCAGGTAACTATATGCCCTAAGTGAGCTGTTACCACCTGGAGAGCAGGTCCTGGACCAGAGCAGCTGACTCGCAGCACAGCAACTGTCAAAACATACTGAGAAATAGCCCCCAGGCCAATGATGAGGATAACCAGGAGGAAGAGCAGAGACAAGAGGATGACCCAATGTCCTTGGAAGGGTGCCCGCTGCTTGGTGGCTTCACCACAAAATGGTGAGCCACTCTCAGGGCAGGCAAGTCTCCACAGGCATCCAGGGATGCCATAAGCCACAGACACTCGGGATCTTGAAGCCCAGCACCTCAACCCCATCTCAGCAGAGAGCAGAAGGACACCCTGGAAGCCAGACAGGATGTAGCCACCTCCTCTGTGTTTTGCCCTTTTGCAAATTGACTTGCTTTGTGCCCTCTGCTCTGCTTAATTGATCCACTGCCCATCTCCAGCAAACAAATTGTTCTCCTGTCTCATTTGTAATAAATATGCTTCAAATAAAGTGTGCTTCTGCCTGAGTGGATGCCCTTTGGGGGTACTTTAAATTGTCATAGTGCATAAGGCTTTCCCTGGAATCTGCATTTTTACAGTGCTGGGTCTCCACAATGGCCCCTGGAGCCACACTTGATATTTCAAGAGAGACTTATCTTGCTTAAACAACTTGGCTAGAAAGGCAAACCTTGCTTTAAACCAAGTTCTTTCCATCCTCCCTTTCTCCCCCAAATCAGTTGAGTTTTATTTTTTCATCCTGAAAACAAAGAAGAAAACCAAACTTCAGAAAGTGCTTCTTGATCCAGCTCTGAGAACACACCAAATCAAAGCACGATTCAGTTGAAACTGGGCAAGGATTCAAGTCTTTGTGGGATCTGAGGACCAGCAGCCATTGCAGTTGATCTTGCTGCTTGAGGAGCATCACTGAGGAAATCAGTGAGGTTGAACCCCCAAAACCATGCTTTGAGCAAGTAACCAGTATACCCAGGAGGTATGATCCACAACTGTGAAATCCCACTGCAAGCTTGTAATTTTGTCCAGCCCTAATGATGGTACAGAAATACTCCTGAAGGAGCAGCCATCACTGCTGATGAACCAGGAGGAGCTCAGATTTGACCTTCTTTGCACCTTTCCCATGTATTTCCAGGATACAGACCAAAAGCAAGCAGAAGGTGCCCAAATGCCACCCAGTCTGCATTTCTTTAGTGATGCAGTGAAACTCATCAACTCAGTGAACTCACAGAGACAAGGGGACTGGATTTTGCTTGTGTTCGCACAGATTTACAAAGTGAAGCAGCTTCACCACATGTATTATTAGCACAAGAAAGCCCTCAAATGCTGTCTATTTTTGTTGCCAATCCTGGTAAGAAGCATCTCCCACGAGAGGGATGGTTTTGGGGAGTGAGGAACTCATCTGCATCAGGAGGCATGGATCCAACTGCTCTGGTTTTGTCTTTGAATCCACATCTCATTGAAAAAAAAAAGACCAAGGTCCCACAGCCTCTTCCCAGGAGCTCTGAGATGGGCAGCAAGGCACAAAATGCACACCTAGCAGCATGGAGCAGTGTAAAGGTCTTTCACCTTGACTGATGCTGGCAGCTTCTTGCCATGTGGTCTGCCTTGCTCAGAGCCAGTGAGAGCAGATTTGGATCATGGGCTTGGCAGGATATCACAAAAGCTGGGATCAGAGCTCCTTCCCAGCTGGAGTCTAAAATAACTACTAGATTACTTCCACAGGAGCGCAGCCAGCACGTATAATGTTTGGCCTGTTCCTTTCCCAGCTTGCCACAGTCTTGCCTGGCATCCCTTCCACCTTTCTTCAAAGCCTCCTTCACTGCAGGATCTTTATTCCTGTCGAGGGGAAAGACAGAGCTGAGCTTTCCCGCTGCCACCCTCCTCCTGCTCTCCCTCGGGTGCCATGTCCCATGGGGAGTGCTTTGCAGGCAGCCTCTGGAGGGCCCTTCCCCATGCCTGACTGCCAGAGGCTGCCCAGTCCCTCTGCACCATCCATACCCCACCACGCTCCTGGGCGTGCTCCTTTCCTGCCTTCACTGGGAAAAAGATCCCCAAGTCAACTGCTGGCAGGCATACAGACACCTTGGGAAAACAACTCCGAAATTAACTGCAGGCAAATACTTGAAGGCCAGGATCAAACCTGCAAACCCCAGGATAAAACTCATAAACCCTCCTTCTCCAAGGGCAGGAGAGGAGAAGTCTGATTCTACAGAGGCTCCTATTCAGAGGTAAAGTTGACCCGGCAAAATGCAGCTGATCTCCCTTTGGGGATGAACTGCATCTCATGGGATCACTGCAACTCAGAGACCACCTCAGAAGAGTCCAGCCCAACATGTCTGTTACTATCCATAAATTAGCTCAAATAACTCTACTCACTGACCCCACAGGAAGGCAACAAGATCTGAGCAAAAGCAAGGATCTTCCAAAGACACTATGCACTGTGCTGGCCTCACCAGCAGCAGGGACAAGTTCAGTGTCACTTCTGTGCCTAGGGTTGATGTAGAGCTCAACCCACCTCTGAGCTCCTCCACTTTGTGTGCAGTCGTTGCATTGCTTATTTGCTAGATCCTTGACCGCTGGGTTCTGCTTTCTGCAAAGTAATTCCAGCTATTGATTTTGCAGAGGGCCAATGTGCAAACGGATTTTCTTCTCCCTCGAGAGCTGCAGTTCCCTTTCCCTTGTGTGGCCAGGCCACCATCAGCTTGGGCTGGGATTCTTAACACTAATGCTATTTCACACTCAAGCCAAGGGTTTTTCTGGCATGAACTACCCTGTGAAAAGCCAGCAAGCACAGAGATGCAAACTGTTCACGGGCAAGCTTGCAAGACCCATTTCCTCCCACAGAGAGCCAAAACCACTAGAGATGGCTGCAACAGCTGGGGCTGGAGCCCAGCACCAGTGTGCAAGGTAGACATGACACTTGGTTCACCTGTTCAGTCTGGAAGTCCTGTCAGATGTGTTTGAGGGTTTAACAACCACTGCTGACAGCTGGCCAGGAAGAGGGGAATTAATGATATTTTGTGGGGGGCAGGGGGCAGGGAATTCAAAGCAGACATGGGATACCATGACACTAAACAGCCCTAGAACACCTCTGCTCAGTGGAAAGACATCTAGGAGACATATCAGCAACATAACAACAGTACATCTCTTAGCAAAGGCGGGAGCTTCTCACAGTTCCAGAACAACAGGCTGTCCACATGACAGGAGAAGGGGCAAGGACAGCAATACATGGTTTTAGCCAACAAACAGCGTTAAAGTAACCAGACATGGGTGACTCCAACACCAGCAGGTGCTAGTTAGTTTAGCATAAAGCTAATTCTGTTCTGTCCTGAAACAGCAAAGTCTCAGGAGAAGGGATCCAACAGACACAACCTCAGTGATGCTGTGAGGGTACAAAGTAATGCAGCCCCCCCTCACCCCTCTAAGAAAAAGGGGTGACTCTGCAGAAGCCAACCGCTGCATTCCTGGGGAACCACCCCATCATGGCTGTGCATCAGCCAAGCAAGACTGATTGACAGTGCTCATCCCTGAGTCTATGCCAGAGAAGGATGGATGCTCCTTCTCTGCCTCCCCAGTCTACTAGTGCTGCGCTGGTGTTCAGCAAGATTGGCGTAAGAGAGGATGACTTCATCCTCTTGCCATCTTTGCTTACAGATATGTCAGCTTACAGATATGTCAGGTTCTTGCCTGTCTCAGACACACCGTTGCTGGTCCCCAGGCACCTCTGGTGATTTAGATCACTCCCATGTAGGTCTTCCTCCTGCCCACCTAAAATTAAAGTCTCCTCAAACTTTGCAGAACGTAAGAAATATAAAATGAAAGCTAACATGCTCTGGATTGAAAAGAAACATCTCACTGGAGGTTAAACACAGTGCTGGGGTTTGACTGTAGCTTTCTAACACCTGTCAAGGAAACCTGTCAAGTACATTTCAGTATGAAATAATTAAACAAGGGAACTGAAAACATTTCCTATAGAAAGACTTCACATTAGCTTTGAGATTATTTTTTGTGACACACACGTTTATCAAACAACATGAAAAGTTTCAGCCCATCCAAATCCAACTTTCCATAATAATGATGATGTCAATAATAATCATAATAATCATCATCATCATCGTCGTCGTCATCATCCCATTGTTCAAAAGTACCTCCTAGCCATGAGCTGGCTGATGTGCTCCATCATTCTTTACATTAGCAGCCAGGCTTGGGAAGTCTTTGGACCTATCAAAAGGATACACAAATGTATTTCTTTGGGCAGATGACTGGTATTTAAAGCCCATTGTATGTGAAACTCGTGGGCACAGAAGACTGTGTACATGGCTGGCCACTCAACTCGATATTGGGTACAAAGCATTGCACGTTCCAGATGTGCTGAAGTGCCTGCGTGATAGAAGAGACTTTATACTGCATCTAAGTTGTTTTTTTAATTATTCAAACTGAAGTGAAAGGTGGCTCAGCTGTTCCCCAGGAACACATTCGTTAACTTTATAGCCACTGTCCCAGGTGTCCCAAGTCAGCATGCAGCACCAGTCTGTGGCTCTCCTCTTGCCTGCTGCGGGAGCTTGGCACTGCTCTGACACTGAGCCGCAGTCAGCAAAGAGGACATGGGCAAGGCGTGAATGAACACCACCTCCCCACGTCCTCCTTCATCTCTATTTAATGTACAAACCATCAGAAAGAGTTCTGCTCTACTGCCCACGGCTCCAGCCCCCATGTATAATGGATGGTGCACATAGGTGGTGTGGGCAAACACCAGGCTGAGCTTTTATAAAAATATTTACCTTGCTCTCCACTGCCTTGGGGCCCTGGGAGACATCTGCTCCTGGCCTCCGCAGTGCTGCCTGGGGACCAGCGCTTTCAGCCTCATGGTTGCAGGCAGCATCAGACATTACTTCTCCCAGCTGGCTCGAGCCCAGAGCCTCCTTTTGCTGCAGGCTGCGACTCACAGACCCCTGCCCTGGCTGGCATTTGCTGCACCTTTGAAAAATGGTGGGCATGAAGGTAAAGTAGAAAGATGCAGAGGAAACAAATAAACCCCCTTTGCTCTCCTCCGCCCCTGCATGCATGCTGTTAGAAGTGCTAACTCTGCTCCTTCCCCAGTTATACCCCATCGGGGCATGAATAGAGCACCGACACTCTCGCCACCATTCCAGGGTCAGCCGTGTCCCCTGCTACAGGTGAGGGGACATCAGGGGCTGTTCCTTGAGAGGGCATGGGGCTCACCTGGGGTCAGCCTCTCCTTGCCACCCACCTCCATCTCCCCACGTGAGGAGGCTGCATCTCATCAGTGCCTGTGAGGCACCTGACTGGACCGTAACTGGACTTAAATAAGACTTTTCTTGGGCTGTTCAAACATTAACTTGGCTAACAATAAGTTCTCTTGGATCCACACCTAAGTCATGTATTTTTGGCTGCCCGCAACCACATGGCAGAGTTGACGGCAGGCCCAGGGCATGGAGGCAGAACAGAGTGCATGGAGGGTGCAGTACTAGGAGGGTGTAGGCAGAGCAGAGTGCCAGGTGCAGGACTTTCACCTCCCCAGTACAGCTGGAGCAAGGCCACCCAAACACGTCTTACCCTGCTGTGAGACAGCGCTTACCCCAGGCGTGTGAACAAGAGTGCAACAGCACAGCTGCCCGACCCCCACTTTTCTACCACTGCAGCTCAGGGCAGGCTGCAGATGCCTGGATGCCGAACGGTGGCTCTTCCTTTGCTGCAGCTCACGTGGGAGGTTTTGCTCCAGCCAGGCTGCCCGGACTGGCCCAGTCCATTGCAAGTCATTGCCATAAGGCCCAGGGGAGGACAAGCAGCAGCTGGTGTGAGGATGGGCATGAATTATGGATATGCCGGCCTCCTTGAAGAGCACAGGGCACCTGCTGGAGGGCACCTCCTGCTGCAGAGATTACGGCTTTTGCTCCATAGACCTCAGAGAAACACAGCACCAGACAACTTGACACCGTGGTCAAGCAAAGCACAGCACCCTGGTGCCAAAGCCAGGAGGGGTGCAGTCCTTCCTAGGTCCCTTTGGCTGCTGGGAAGCTCTTGGGGCTGTGGAGACAAGTGGCAAGGAAAAGGAGAAACCAGTGAGGGTACGTGGCAATGGTATGGTTGCTCACACAACCAGGACCTGGCTCAAGGAGAAAGTTTGCTACTGGTCAGGTTGTTCTCAGCGCCTGGGATTCAGTGGACCGTTGGAAGTCAGTGACCTGCAGCCACAAGGATGCTGCGGTGCCCATGCCACAGTGCTGAGAGTGGGCATTCCTCCATCCCCATCAGTGCATGTGATGCCATCCTGTAGCCTGTTCCTTAGGAAGAGAAAGGGAGAAAAAGCAGAACAGGGTAGAGAAACTGTAAAAGACCTAATTCTCCCAGAATATCTCCATCAGACTTGAGAAATGTTACAATACAGCCTTATTTTGTTATGGAAAAGCAGGCGCCAGGTGGGGGTGGGAATGCTTTAAAATTTGATATTCAGAAAAACAAACCTGTGTTTTTTCAAATTTCCAGATTGAAAAAACAACGCAGGGGAAAAATATCAGCTAGTTCGTCTTAAAAGACATTTTATATTATATAGACATTTTATAGAAATATTTATGTATCTCTCTATATAATTATACATTACATATATATATAGGGCTGTACAAGTGATTTCATAGAAAACTTTGCACTTTTACCCCAAACCTGAGCTAAGCTCACATTTAAACTCTTGTATGAAAGAGAGCTTTCCTGGCTTGGCCAGGAGGAAGCTTCTGGCTCTGCGTATTCATATTGCAGATACCTTCTTAAATCAGAAGGTCATGCAGGATGAGCAAAAAGCTCTTGCAGAAGTCTGTCATAACTGCATGCTCAGTCTTCTCCATGAAATTTCTCAGTTTGTTTCAAAATTGTTTCTGATATTTTTTTTTAAATTAAAAAAACCCAACAAAACCACCTAAATTTTATTTTGCATAAAGATCACACTGAATAACAAGAGCAACCTTTTCACTTTGGAGCAACTGACTGCCCTTCTGGAGAATTTGCCCTGGTCCATATAAACCCACCTGACCTGCTGGTCTCCAGTTATCCCACCTGATTCTTTCTAAATATCAGCAGAATATTTGCTTTTTCCCCATTCCTTTAAAATCATCAGATACTCAGATCACCAGATCAGAGTTTCAGTTGATTATTTTACTATTCCTGGGTACCAGCTCTCCAAACCTACTGAGATTTAAATATTCAGGTTGTCCGCTGCTTTTAAAATGCTTCTTTCTTATGAAAGACTGGGGTTCACCATCCCACCCCATCACCTCTCTCCACGTGCCTGTTGATTCCCAAAGGACAGAATGGGCACGTGAAGTCTGCTTTTTCCAGACAGGAGTCACAAACAACCTCCAGGCTGCCCCATGAGCCCTCTGAAATGCCATATTACCACTAGGGTGTACAAATCCACAACCCACCTTGGGTGGCATCACCTGCTGGAGCTGGCCAAAGATGCTCCTGTGATAAAGGGATAATGCTCATGAACCAGACGGGCAGCGGCTGTGCCCACTGCACAGTCCAGCCCTGCCCAGCCCACCAACCTCTCCAGCACTTTGGAAAGTGCCCCCCAGGTACTTGTGGGGCTGCAGGCACCTCCATGGCAGGAGCTGGAAGATGGGTGGTGTGCGCCTGGCATCCCAAAGGCTGCAAGTGCTTCTGGGGTGGGGTGGCTGCACTCCTAGCTGCCTGCCATCTCAACGATGGCTTCATCTTCAGTTCTTCCAGGCTACACATCCTGCACATGGCAGTCCCCAGCGCCAGAGGGGACAACAATACAGAACCAAAAGCAATCATACACAGAGGAAATTTTCCTCTTCGGGGGCTAAACGTCAGAGCTTGGATCTCCCTGAGCAGAGGGCTTCTTACAGGCAGGGCTAGCAGGAGCCAGAGCCTAGTGCCCAAGCCAGACTGCACCCCAAACTCACATGGAAGCTCAGCTGCCCCCTTCTCCAGCCCTGTAAACCTCAGCTGTTCACCAAGGGCAGTGGACAAAGGTCCCCAGGCTGGGCTCTCTCCACTGTATGACCTGAGCGCACCCACAGGAACAAGGAAAAGCAGGTACAAGCTGAGAAAGCTCCCTTGTAGGAGCCTTTGAGGGGTCTGCCTTCCTCTGGTGGAGGGCAACACACAGAAGAAGGTCTTTTAACCACCTCAACTGCACAGCTGCAACCACCTCCATCATGAAGGGGTAAGCCCTGCCTGCCTCCCTCACATGCAGCTGCTGTCCCGGGTCGCCAGCAGCAGGACCTGGGCTCCAGTGCTGCAGCCAGCCAAACCCTGATGTGCTTGAGATGGGGAAGAGACACACAACCAGCAAGGGAGATGTCAGGGGCTGAGGTCCATTTATTGAAATGAAAAGGATAGAAAGTTCACATGAAACCAAAGCTGGATACACAGGAGGAGGGATGCTGCTTTGTCAGGTTTCTTAAAGGGTTGCTACATTTCTGATCTTTTGAACAGCCTCTTTGTCCCATTCCATGGGATGCTACTTTGGGAAGGTAAGAGGTTTTTTTTCCTCCACTGGAGTGGCATAAAAATAAATGGGTCAACTCATATTATATACATACGTATGGGCTGTATTTATTTTCTGTGGGAAAATATCACTCTATCAGTACTTAAAATTAAGTATCATTATATTTATTTTCTTTATCTTACTGATTTTTTTTTTCCAGTAAATCTGAAATCTTCTCCTTAGGTTAGGCAGCTCCACTACTTATCTGCAATCTTTTTAGGCACAGATGCAAGGTATGGCTTATATGCCAGCCTGGTCTTGCTGTTTAAGAATGACCCCCGCTGCCTGTTCAGGTACTTCAGACCCCATCACCCAGGAGAAAAACTGTTTATCAGCCAACCTGGGCATGTCGTATACAGTACAGCAAAACCCAGTGTGTTCGCTACAGGAGGTCTAAATCTGGATCCTAACAAATGGGAACACCTGGGACACAGGGAAACCTGGTGGTGGGGAAGGACCAGTGCAACACAAGAACACAAGTCAGGGTTTACTTTCTTTATAAAACAGGCAATATCTGTGCAACATGGCCACAGCCACAGGTGCCTGGCTGGGATGGCAGGAAATTTAATACCAGAGGTGAAAACCTTTCCTGTCTCTTTTGTTTTCTTTTGTTGGACACACGAGTCTTGCATCTGTGTTGGATCATGCATGTAATTGCAAAGCTTTGGTGAAGCTTCACAACATTAGCCATCAGTAACCAGCCTGTCCTTCAGGGTGAGGGCTGCCTTCCACAGACACTGTCAGGGACTACCAAACCATGGGAGCCAAGTGACAGCCATGGAAGCAGCCTGGGTTTCCAAAAGCCTGGCAAAATGCACCAAAAAATGCACTCTGTTAACAGCAGAACTGCAAAGACTGGTGTGATGGAGAGCTCGCTCCCTGCCTTCCTGGCAAACTGTGGGATTTGCCACAGACGTCACACCTTCAACTCAGCAGCCTGGCTGCCAACAGAGAGCAATCCTTTTTTCCTTTCCAGAACCACAGTTAGTCTCCAAATGCCATTTAAGAGACAGCAGCGGCCATAAAAGGCCCAAACATTTCAAAGTTGACTCTCAGTAAGATATGCAGGCAGGATGGGCAGACACTTGCCCCACCAGGGAAACAAGAGCAAGGAGGTTGGGTGGGTAGGATGAGAGAGCAAGTGACAAACATGCTCTGAGATCCTCCAGCTGACCGAGAGCCACACAAGTCTTGGACACCACGAGATACAGACGAGGCTGCACACACCGGCTGACCTGCATCGCAGCCCAGCTCACTCCCATGCCCTGTGGAAACCTGCCCTCCAGCCCTGCTGCCTGCTACTGCCCTCCCCAGGCCAGGGACATCTCCACGGGACTGGCACATGGAGCCTTGGCAGGGGCAGGATGGTGGGGAAGTTGATAAAAAAAATAATTAAAAAAAATAAAAGCAAGCAAACCCAGCCCAGCCAAAGCAACCAACATCAAGAGCATGGCAGGGGGAAGGTTTGTTATCTGCAACTTGAAGGCAGCTCCTTCCCCAGGGAATAGTCCTGCTTTGTCCAGTCTGATTTTTCTCTCCTAGAGACAGAAGTCGCTGCTGGAGGCGTCAGGGTGATCTGGCAGCACTTCTGCCTGGGGGTGCGGCTGGCAAGGGGGAGCCGAGCTCTCCCCCAGCACTGGGCAGTCTCTGGGGAGTCCCATGGGAGTGCTGGGCAAAACACAGCTGCTTTCAGGCTAGGAGGAGAGAGAGAAAACAGAGTGTTGAGGCACTTTGCAGCATTTTTCTAGTACTGATCAGGCTGGTGCCCAGAGGAGGCTGGCAAGAGGGGGAGCAGGTCTGCTCCTGCCCTACCACCCCCGGTGATACAGGGGCTTAGCAGCAACCCCATGCACATCCCCACACCTTCCCCCATGTCCCCTCTTGCAAATGCCAACCCATCACTTCATTGACAAGACGCTGAAAGCACATAGAGGGCAAGTGCATCTGACCTCCTCAGCTGGCACTAATTTTCACCTGCTGACCTGCTAATTGACCTTTGCAGAGCCTGACCAGGTATTACAGCCCTGCAGCTCACCCATGAAACCTGTCTGTAAATCACGGGCACCTGGACTGCCTCTGAAGCAAGCACCTGGGTCTTGCACCCTTATGGCACTCCTCCTGGCAAGCCAAAAACATGCCAGCCACATGAGGTGGCCACCGAGCTCTGGAGATGTGTCAGGGCTGTTCTTCACTGGTCCTACAAGCTCCCAAATCCCTAGGCAGGACCAGAGTCAAGCTCTTCAACAGAGCCAGAAGGTGCCTGGTGTATCAATTTGGAGGAGATGGAGAATAGGAGGACCGGAGGTGCAAGGTATGGCCTTCAGGAAGAAGCAGAAGATGCTTTGACAGCATCTGATGGCCCCAGAGGTTAACACAGAGATCCCTGTGAGACAGCAGGGCACCCTTCCAGTAGCAGAAGATGTCTGGCAGCAAGGAACAAGCTGCCCTGGGGACAGGACTCACCAGGGCAGAGCTGGGTAAGCAGGGAGGCAGGACAGATGCACCCCAGACATCTCACCCTACCTGGTTGTGCCACAGGCTGGGGAAGCATCACTGCAGAGAAGGGCTCCTCCAGGACCTAGACCAGCTCTCCATGCTACCAGCCCCAGCCCAGAAAGCTCATGGCCCTTACAGACATGCATGGCATCTGCATCAGGGAGAGGGGAAAGGGCCAGGCAGCTTTCACTCCCTATGCCCTCCCCAAGCAGCTGTGGTTTGGGCTGTTGGCCCCAATCCAAGGAGAGTCACTTGTAAGGACAGCCCTGAAGGGCACTGTGATGCTCAGATCCAATGCTGCAGACCTCGCCTTGTGATGCTGGAGGGCTAGCAGCAGCCAGATGGGCTCTCGATAGGGGTTGTGTACAGGCCAGGGGACACTTCCACAAGGGAAAGACACTATGATACAGCAGATCTTCATCTCACACGTGCTTTGTACCACCCTTCAAAGCTTACCAGTGCATGGCTGGAATTACTCCCTGTACAGAAATGGCAATTAAACAAACTATATCGAAATCAGACCCAGAGACAGACACCTTTTAAAGGGAAGAACCCATACTCTGCTCTTTTGCTATTCAACTCTTTGTGCAAAGAAAAGCCCCTAAAGTCTTCCTTTCTGGCCATGCACCAGCTAGACCAAGGTAATTCCTGTCTACTGACCAGGCAGTGCATACCTCCCTGTGCTGAGACCCCCAGGAAATTCCAGCACAGAAAAAACTGAGCACGAAAGCAGAGAGCAGCCCTTACCCTATGCCTGCTGTCCTGGCTCAGTGTGGAGGCATATGTCCCATAGGAGTTCACAGGAGTCTCCAACAGGCTGCTGATGCTCTTGAAGCGCTCTGCAGATGAGCTCGGAAAAGGGTGCTGGGACATGGAGGGAACAGGGCTCAGCTGCTTCTCAGGATTAAGCTGGTATAAGGAGGGGGGGAAAAACACGGAGTATGGAGCCATCTCTTCCTGGGACCCCCAGCTGCCCGTAGTTTCCATGCTGCATAATCTGTTCAGGTTAAAGCGCACCGCTGGCACGCCAGGCCCTGGACTTAAGCATCCCTGACGCTGGGAGATCAAGTCTTGGCTGATGCCATAAAAACCAGGCTGAGCTGGGGACCCCAGGAGCGGGCAAACATAGTCCTGCCATGGGCTGGGGCTGCTGCTGGGAAGGAGGTGTGGAGCGGAGTCAGGGCTGTGGCTGCGCAACCCATTCATCAGCAAGTGACGGTGTTTCAGCTGGCTGGGTGGTCCCACGCGGCCCTGGCACTGGCTGGGCAGGGAGAAGGACCGGCAAGCATCCTCTTGGGTGGGATGCATGGCCAGGAAGTCACCCTCCAGCTGCCGAGCCCTGGGTGGCTTCTGCAGGCAGGGGGCTCCCGGGGGTAAGCCAGGCACCTTGTCCCACGGGGTGCCCCGTGCCAGCTGGAGGAAGCGGAGCGGACCCTCCTCTCCAGCTGGCCTCCACTGTGAGCCATCAGACGGCTCTTCCTCCTCCTCAGCTGGCTCCAGCAGCAGCAGGGGCGGCTGCCCTGGCACAGCGTGGAGCGGCTGTTCCCACAGCGGAGCAGGGGCCTGGCCTGGGGCAATGCTGGGCTGTACCATGTGCTGGGGCAGGTACTGCAAGTCCTCATCCTCCATGTGGGCCTGGTATGTAGCGGTGCCTCCACGTGGGCTCAGGGACGTGCCTGGCAGGGGACAGACCTGTTGTCCTCCCTCGTGCTTGTTCACCAGAGTGGTGTGGATGTAGGAGAGAATCTCATTGCTGGCGAGACAGTCGTTCAGGGATGGGGTGCAGTCAGGGTCCATATTGACCATCACCATTTTCTCATCCAGGAGCAGGAGCTCCAGGTCTTCAGCATTCAACCCCAGGCCCTCCAGTGCACTGAACAGCTCATTGTTAGAACAGCTCTCATCACTCTTAATTGAGAGCGAGTCCAGGGTGGCCAAGAGAGGGTCCTCCTGCTGCAAATCCACCAGCTCCTCTTTGAGTCTGTGCCCACTTGAAGAACCTGGAGTAGCGTCCATACTCCAGGCATCTCCTCCTGCATCCAGCAAGGATGCATCTTCAAGGTGGTCCATGAAACTGCTGCTGAAGGAGCAGTTAGGTGCGGGAGCTGGATGGGAGACGTACACCGCCTTGTCCTGTTGCATCACGGCACCCAGCAGAGAACTGGGGTCAACGCCATCCTTCGGGGAGCACCCTCCATGGCTGTGGGAGGTCTTCTTGGACTTGCTGGTTTTCCCTTTGCTCTGGAAAGGGTCAGGGAAGCCCGGGAGAGGGTAAGCACTTTGGTATAAGACTGCCTCTCCTGTAGCAAAGGTAAAGGGAAGATGCACGGACCGTTTCTGAAGGTGCTCTCCTCCTTCTTCATCTCTGCAGGGCAGGAAGAGGAGACTGGGGCTTTTATATGCACAAACACATGCTGCGAACTGCTTCTGCAATGGATAGTTGTGATTCCTCCAAGCCAAAGCCCCTTTGCTATGACCAGCATCCATGTACCGAGCAGAACCACACACATACACATTTATGTATGCATTTACGTACACATACACATACATATTTTTATATATACAGACATCATAAAAAACACACATCTGTAGCATAACCAAGAAGATAACAGAGCTCTGACAGACAGAAGTCACATCTTTGCCCTGCTCATCTATGCTGCAGCCACCCCTTAGGACAGGGATGTTGGGCTGCTGCCATAAGGCAGCCACATTTGAGGTCCTTGCTGTTCCTGCACCCACCTGTCCCTACAGCTGCTGGAGGGCAGCCACCAGTCTCCTCAGGCTAAGTCTAGACCGGTGCCCAGGACACCTGGGCAGGGATGTGAGATGCAGGGCACTCACTGCTCAGCGCTCTCCCGTACTTACGGGGTGGCCTTGCAGAGAGGGATGTGGCTGAACAGCATCAAAGCACAGTATCCTATGGCTGCTCCTTTAAAAGGCACAAGAAGCAATGATGAATCAAACACCCTGCCCTGCTTGGGGCATCCCAGAGCCCACACCGATGGAAAAAGCCAGCCTGTCCCCATCCCAGCCTGGGCTGACCCAGATGGCACTTACATGAGGGGTCTCTGTGTGACAATGATGTACTCCGGCTTGCCGTTCTTGTAGACGAGCCTCGCATTGGCCTGCACCCACTTCCAGCGGTTCTCCTTCGTCAGCAGGCGGAAGACCGTGAGGCCGCTCTCACCCGTCTTCATCACTGCCAGGAGGAAGCACGCGTGCCAAGGGCTGTCAGCAAGTCACCGGAGGCAGGGCTGCCTCCAGTGATGCTGTCGTTTCCAGATGGGATAAGCAGGTGGGGTCACAGCAGTAGCATGACTGGCACAGGCAGGGGACACCATCCCAGCTAAATACCCTCCGCTACACACCACCCCAAGCCCCCTGCAGTGACATGAGCATCACAGCAAGGCATAAAGCAAAACATCCTATGGGGAAAGAGCTGCCAGGCTTGACACAGCAGCCAGTGGAGCTTCCCATAGCCCAGTCCACTCATCAGCCTCAGAGGTGGGCACGAGGGACCAGGGAAGGGACTCTTACTCCTGACATGGTTCTCAGCACAGTACAGCATGTCGGCAGCATGGACGAACTGGTAGCCGGTGCCGCGCATCCGCAGCTCCGCCTCGGTGTAGCCCAAAACGATCTTCCCCCTGTGGGAGACCGAGAATGCACCCAGCTCAGAGGCAGAGCTGGAGTGGGACATCACCCAGGCAAGGTATGGACTGGCACGGTGGAAGCCCGCAGCATCACCCCTCAGATCAGCTCTGCTGCTTACTTGGCATCGCACGCCAAGGGGGTGAAGTCCAGCTTGTGCTTCGTCCTGAAGATCATATTCTTGGTTCGGATCTGCAGGATGGACGGGGGCTGCAAGGGGGTGGAAATAGCGAAAAGAGCGAGCTGGGGTGGCAGTGCAGACCCGTCTTCAGACCTTTTGTTCTGCCCGTGAAGGAATTTCAGCCTGCCTTGAAGGTTTAAAGCCTGGGAAGAGAAGAAAAGCTCAGTGTCACACAGAAAACTCGGTGGAGAGAGAAGAGAGGGAGGAGAGCTGCACAGAAAACAAGCCATCTCACTGCAGAGTTGATGCAAATAATCCCTTGCGACTTGTCCCTTGCGGTTCCAGTGCTCCCTACTAAAATAAGATGGAGGATCAAAGTGATGCTACGCTGAGCTCCCCACAGCAGCAGCCCACTGCCTTCTCCCCCTGCAGCTACTCACTGCCAGCCCTGGGCTCAGACACACAGCAGCCGCAGGACTGAGCACATGCTGCAGTTGCATCAGGGTGTCACGCAATGCATGGGCTGCTTTGCATTTTAACTGGGCTATATCACAGCCCCATAAGGGGTCATAGTGTTGCTTCTAAACAACAGACAACCAGGACTTTTTCTTCATATTGAGTTTCCAAACTGAAGCAGGATGAGAGAGAAACAGCACTGTTACACCTGTGGTTATGAAGGTAAGAACCCCATTAACTTGCAGCAGAGAGGAGGAGGGCTGAACACCACCTACTTGGTCTTAAGAGACACCTTTAACACAAAAACCTGGCAAAATGTGTGGAGGAAAAGCACTTTTGTTCAAGCTTCAGCACCTCTGAGAAGAGAGGAACAAAACCCACACAGAGAGGCTGTAGGTACAGACCAAACCTATGAAAAATCAGAAATATCAGAAATATCTCAAAAACTGTATTTTCAAAAAAAATTTTGAAATATTTAAAAAAAAATCAGAAAAAGCAGAAATATCTCCTTGTTGAGACAGGCAGGTGCTGCACATGGCATAAAGGAGCACTGGGTTTTTCAGGGCCAACTTTTATGCCCCAGCAGTGGCACAGACCCCTCGGGGTGAGCCTGCACCCCTCCCACTGTGGAGGTCGCAGTGTGGGTCTGTACTCACCAAGAAGCCGGAGGAATTATCCAGGAGGCAGCGAAAGCGGCACACGAAGCTCCTTTCCAGAAAGGAGGAGTCTTCTGGGGGCAGCTGATCTGGCTTGTAGGCGACAGCAGAAAAGCCAAGACTCTTCCCCCCTGTAGGAGAAAGGGACTGGGAAAGGAGCAAGCAAGGGTGCCCAGCAAGGGTTGGAGGTCCCGAGAAAGGGCTGGAGTTCCCCAGCATCAGGGACTGTGGCAGTTTGCAGAGCATAGCAACAGAAACTTGGGGAAAGCCACAATGTTTGGATGAAGCCATGGCTTGAGCCACAAGGACGTCAGCCCCATGCAAGTGATGGCAGGGATCTGGGCTCCCCGGCATATGTGGGGAGCTACACATCTCGTGCCAACCAGGATACCTGGCTCCCAGCCTGCGTTTACCTTCTGCAGAAGGCTCACCCTCGGGAGCATGGGGTGCGTTGAGTGCCCAGTGGAGGTTGCGCCTGAATTCCTGCTGGTCTTCGGTGTGGATCAGCTCAAAGACGCTCTGGTGCATCACATCTGTCTAGAGGAAAAAGCAATGCATGAGCTCTGTGGCCTGCCCCCGGCACCAGTTTTCACATCCCACCTGGAAACAGCCTGTCATAGTCCCAGTGGGCCACATCTCACCCAATTTCCCTGGTGCTCAACTAGGTCCCTGGCTGAATGAGGCTTGACACCTTCCACCAGAGCTGATGTTGGTGGGAACACACAGCGCATCTGGCTCTAAGGACCCCTTGCCCATGTTGGGCCAGACCTCCCCCGCATCCTGAAGAGCCACTAGCATCAGCAATACAGCTCCCCTGTGACAAGCTCATCCCCATAACATGGTGTCCTTCAAAATTCTAGTGCTGACTTATAGAATCAGATGAAAACATGGGTTTGGGAACAAAACAGCAGCAAAGCCACCGCAGCCCTACACTGTTACCAAGAGAATGAGACACCTGCTCCAGGACTTGCTCCCTCTGCCCAGGTGGACAGTCCTAATCTACCCCAGATGCTGGGGAAAGACAGCTGTGTGGGAGCAACACCAAACCACAGTAACTAAAGGACTGTAGGTAAGTCCCACTTCCTCGTAAATCTGACCTAGTGCCTTCCAGGTTACCTGGGTCCTCAGATAACCACAAGCATTGGAGCCTTACAGGATTTGCCAGGGTCACCCAGAGGAGGGGGTGCCCAAAGGCACGCTGGACAGGGAACCCCAGACATCTCACCACGGCATTACACAACAGGACCACGAACCTCATAGCCTGTCAATATGGCTGGTGGAAAGCATCTGTGGGCCAGCGAAGTTGCTTTGACACCTCCCCACAATCATGTGTGGCAACATGGGGTCCAAATTCACAAGACCAAGGAAAAGCCCCACATGGTCCCCCGAGAGCTTGTGATCCCTGCAGAGCTTCCTCCTCACAGGCAACTTCGGCTGTTCTCCACCACCAAGGAAAAATCCACTCTGCAAACCCACCACAGCAAGTCAGAGGCGTCCCACCAACCTGATGAAATCCCAGATAGTCTTGAATTGTATGTGAGGAGTAAAATATCAGTCCTTCCGATGTCACCACCAGCACGAAGCCATTGAGCGCCTAGGGGAGAGAGGAGATTGGCAGGTACATGCCACACTCACATCACTCTTTTCTAGCTGGATGGTGAGTTTCATTCTGCTCAGACACTGGTCACTCAAGTCCTGGCTGATCCCAGCTAGCAGGCAGCTGAGCCACTGCCCCACCAAGAGAAAGGTGTAGGAGAGGAGACAAAGCATGGGAAAACCTGGAAGGAAAGAAAGCTCTTCCCAATGGCATCTTGCTGTCGTAACACTGGGTACTGCCCTGGCTCTCACCACATCCACCAATGCACTGTTCAAGCAGCTTCTTGGTTTGATACCCTTCCTGCAGGATGGGAACAGCACCAGAGACCTCCATTCTTGCAATTGCCTCTATGCACGTACCTTGCCAAGGTGCCAGAGCACATGCAGCCAAAACACAGGTTTCTGCAGGCCTGCTGAGTCTGCTCTACCTAGCAGAGGTCAAGGCCTGCAGCTCATTCTCAGATTATCCTCCGCTCTGCCTTGCTTGGGCAAATTCCACTGAAGGCTGGATGGAGAAAAATGGGGATCAACGCTGGCAGAGTTGTGCTCACCAAGAAAACAGATGGTACCTTTTGCTAGGTTTCTCTGAGGTCACGTAGCTCTTCCGTACAGCTGCCCGAGCGTACCCTAATCCAAACTGATGGAAAACTTTGCTTCCATCCCAGGAGCTTTTGCTCAGACTCAGGCTTGGACATTTATACTCATCCTATGCTAAGGGCAAATAAAAATCTCAGAACAGCTTGCAGAACGAAACCGGACACCATCAGGAACTGGTCCATTCTGGTATTCTGGCAGAAACAAGCCTTTCTGACAACCTTGAATCAAAACAGCATTTCATGTCAGCTGCATTTAATGTTGACCTGCATCTACCTGGGTGGCTCTGCTCATGTAGTTCCCATCTTCCCCATAGCCTGGGAGGGTCTTGGCAGCCACGTGTGGCTTAGGACAGTGTGAGGCTGGAAAAGCCAGGGGATGTTCAGTGGAGCGCAAACCCACCACAGATCACTGTGTGCTGCCAGCGTTGGCTGGGCATTCCCTGCTGCTGCTTGGCCCATGTGGATGGGGATACTCCTGTCAGTTTGGGATAAACCTGCCCAGCTCCTGGCCTCATTTGCATCCCTCCTGTCCTCCCCAGGTGCCAGAGGAGAGGCCTGGAGAAGGACTGTGGTATGCCTGCCTGGGCTGTCCATGGGCAAGGAACAAGGCCTGGAAAGGTGTTGACTCCACTGTCCGCTCCCTCCCCCTGTGGTCGAGGTGGCCAACCCAACACTGCAAAGAGCCTTAACTAGTGAAAACAGAAAAGGTGAAAGCTAAAGCATGAGACTTTGGTTTTTGAAACGATAGCGAAAACATCTGATTTCTGAAAAGCCATTTTCTTCCAAAGCAGGAGGAAAGACAGGCTGAGTCTGGTCCCTGGACTGGCAGGACAGGGCACAGGAGAAGGGACGAGGGTGTTGGCTGACAATGTCCTTTGCACATGGAGATCCGTGAAGATTAGAAGGTGCATAGGAGCTTCCCTACCAGTTTGGGAGTGCAGCTGCTGTTCCCAGGAGCTCTGGCTTTTCATCCCTGCTCTCTGGCACCAGGCAGGAGGTGATCTGCAGAAGAGCATTGCTAACACAGGCACCATCAGGATCCAAGGGAGCACCTCAAAGTGCTCCTAAGCACTGCAGGCACTGCACTCCACCATGGGGGGCAAGCCCCAGTGGTGCAGAGCCCAACGTTTTGAAGACCATGTCATCACTTTGCCAGGGCTGGGAGCAGGCCCACAGCAGTCTCCCCTTGACCCTGAGTGGTAGGCATTGCTCTGTGACTGTTTCCCCAGCTCAGAAATGATCCTGGTAGACTTCCAGCAAACACCTTCAAGCCCACGGTGCTGCTTAAGAGCAAAGGCCATGAAAACCCAAGAAAATCACCAGTTTAGCTCCCCAGAAGCCAAATATCTTTCACAGCCATGACAGCACCACCCAACCACCCCTCCCTGAGGGCAACAGGTCCCTGTGGGGACACTCCTACCAGCTCGAAGCAGGAGCCCTCTAGAAGGCAGAATTCCTCCTGCAGTGTGGACCCCAAAAGCCCTATGGCTGTCCAGAGCCAAAGCCATCCTGTACCACTAACCTGGCTGCAGGCAAGGAAGCCACAGTAGCCAGCCCTGGCCTGCTTCCCCCACTTCGTAATGTATAGCCATCAGGATTAATTAGGGTCTAGCATATAGTCTCAGCCAAGTCCAGCTATTGTTGCTGCCAACTCCTGTTTCATTGTCCAGGTCTGCGTTTCTCCCCCCTCTCCTTCCTTTTATTCCAACACAAACGGCTCTCTCTATTTACTGGGGTTGATCTCAGTGTGTGGGAATCTGCTGCAGAGGTTAATTAGTGTTGCCAAATGCACTTTAACCCTTTGAGCAGCTTCGAAGGCATTGCTTTGCTATGCCAGCAGCAAGCAACATCTTGCAGTGCTCTGTCCTTCCATAACTGCACTGACCAGCAGGCTCATTTAATACCCTGCAGCCCGCGACATGTACCTGCATTGCTGTGCACCTGGGCAGATGTGGTCCACCCAGTTCTCAGCCTTGCTAAGGCCTTGGCCCCTTTAGAGGGATTTTCATGCTTAACTCCAGTTTAAGATACCTTCCTCTGCTGAGATTGCTGCTGGAGAGTCTTGGCGGAAAAGGAGAGGCCAAAAAAGTAAGGCTGGAAAATCAGAGGAGAGGAAGGGAAGAATCAGGGTGGACCAAGAGACGAGACAAAGGAAGTCTGGACATCAAAGGTGACAGACCAGGTAGAAGTAGTTTTTTAAACATGTAGGAGCGTTTTCTTGTGGCACGGAGGCAGGTTCTGAGCTCCTGCTGTGTCCAGCATCACACAGACGGGCCCCTGGAAGAGCCAAACATAAACCCAGAGCTTTTAACACCCAGCTTGGTACCTCTACAAGGGTGGCATCAAGTTGATAAGCAGGACATCAATCCCTGGCAAGCCCTGCTGAGCACAGTTTTGTTATATACACAGCAGAAAACCCTCAGTTTTTTGGTTATTAACCACCTTGGCTTTAGCATTTCTCTCACTAGACACTGAGATCCTGGGTCCCCAGCTCTCAAGCAGGACAGTAATTATACTTACTGCTAAAAGCTGAGCAAGCTTTTGGAAATGAGCTGGGGCTGACCAGCACGCTCGCCCTGCTCTGGATGACAGCCAGGCAGGGGACAGCGCTGCAGCCCATGCTTGGCTGCGAGGTGGTGAAGGAAGGGGAGACCCATGTCCTCGCAGGACCTCACACTGCTGGAGCCTGACCTCTTCCTATTCAGCATGCATGGTTTGGAGACAAGAGGTCATCTCCCAGCGTCTCTGAATAAACCATGGAAGCAGCAGGCTCAGCCCAGCCATGCTCCAGCGTTGCCTCCACCATCACCAAAGGAGTCAGCTATATGCCTCTTGCAGAGCTCCCAGGATACATCCATGTACCCTGTGTATCTGGGCTGAGGATATGGCCCATCAGCACCTATCTATGTACTCAGTGCGATGCATCACTACCTGAAAACCAGGGAAGACTTCCATGACATTTTCTTCCCTGTTTTCACCAGTGTTTGGACAACATCCCTGAGTTGGGACCAGTGTGCCCATGCTGAAAACCACACTCAAAATGTCTTGCTCTGCTTGGCTCCTGTGTCATACCTATGGCTCATTTACACATGAGGGCAGAGAAGCAGAAGAGCTGAATCTCTGTGGTCAGAAGTTTAGCACTGCTTCCACCAAGATGGAGGGGGTTCTGACACCCAAACGATTTACAGGTGGCAATTTTCTCCAGGAAGGATGGGAAAAGGAGAGGAGAAGCAACACAGTTTCTGCCCCAGGGACCTGAAGAGGTCTTAAACCTCTGCTCAGTCAGAAGCACACCACGTGCTACACCACATGAAATCACTGCTTCACCAAAACATCCTGCAATCAATAACAGAACAGCCTGCTCTTTGGGCAAAATTCAAAGGAGCTGGAAAGGGGACAAGAGGAAAATCCCTTGAAGGCGTCTACCAGGGAGAGGTGGCCAGCAAGGAGCACTAACCTGTAGGAGCAGCTCACCCTCTGGTACTGCTGCTGAGCCTGGAGCTTGTCCGTTGCTGTAGTCTCCATCCCTCTCCACTTCTTTGGCACCGTGATTCTTTAGAGCAACTGCACGAAGCAAAGGAAAGCAACTTCAGTGCTGCAGTACCACACACAAGTCACCACCATGAACGTCCAAAATGTGGACCCGGCTGCAAAGCTGGGCAATGCACTGCCAGGGGAAGCTGTGATGTACTGCCAGCCCTTTGCTTCACCCTTCAAAAGAGTTGATTTTAACAGGACATTTTTTACCCACCCAATAACCTCAACAACTTCCCCCCCCCTTTTTTTTTTTCCTCTCAGACCTTTAACAACCAATATCCTTAACTTCCTTCCCCCCGTCCCACCCCCAGACCTTTAACAACCTACAAGTAAAGAGCAGTTAAAGCCAGGGATCAGACAGGCATCAGCAGAATAACTACGAGGTCCTGCATTTGTCAGCAATTACCTGCAACCAGTAGCACAAAAGGACGTGTTTAGTGAGCTCACCAGCTGGAAATCTCTCTTATCATTTAGCAATAGCAACCACGGAGGTCCCCAGTCCTGCTGTGGACACAGGGTCAATGCCTCACACCACTCCTTGCAAACAGCAAGAGCCAGCCCTTGGTGCCACACCATGCACACCCCACTGGCTCTTGGGGCACGGCAGCAGCTCTGCTTTTGCTGGGGAGTCACTGCACCCAGCATTTCTTTGCAACGCTGAACCAGAACGGATCAGCTCATGCATGCCCTGGCTCCGCGAAGGACAGCCGAGCAACAGCAGTGAAAGCCACGTGAAAGGCATTGCAGCAAGCCCCACTCACTTCCAGGATAAGGAACATGCCATTTTGAAGGGTACAATCTGGATAGCCCAGTTAACGATGTCTCATTACACCTCAGCAACATAGCGGGTTTATTCAATCAAATTAAGGCAAGCCACAGCTCACAGTGGGAGAAAAACAACATGGGAAAACGCACACATGGATACAAATGTAGACATCCAAGATTGCGGGCAACCTAATAGCAATTGATGCACAATAAATAAGGATGAGGAAATCTGTCAGTTTAACTAAAAGATGTGCCTGTCAATTTTGTACTGTGCTCCCCGAGAGAACAAATCCCAGGGATATTTTAGGGTGGATAACATTTAAAGAGTAAGATGACAACAAGCCTATGTATGGCAGGCCTGTCCAGGAGACCGCAGAGAATGCAGCAAAGCCAGGAAGCTTCTTGCAAGCACCATGAGGACAGAAGGCAGCATTTGGCTGTCGATAAACCAGCCGCTCCCACCAGTACTTGGGAGGAAAGGTGTGAGGCACCAGCAGCAGCTACCACTGCAGCCTGCCCTTGCTCCTGCTCAGAGACAGCAAAAGCTCTTTTGAATTTGCTTTTCCCAGCTCCTGTGCTACATGTGCCAAGGAGTTGCCACACTCAGATGCAATAGAAGCATCAAGTGGACCCTGGAAGTAATGTAACACCCCATAAAGCTGTCAACAGGAGTAAAGACACGAGTCGAGACAGAGCAGCAAGTCAGAAGGCACAAGGCACCAGCCACCAGTGCGTAAACGAAACTAGGCTCTGCAATGCTCAGCTCACCTTGTGCTTTGCCAAAGCGGCTGCTGAAACTCAGCTTCTCCATCCGCATGGAGCAGATCCTGAAGGACCTCAGTGCCTGTGTGCAGAAGCTCGTAGGTGAGCAGCTTCCCAGCCGCTGCGAAAGGTGGATGCTCCAGACACATCTCTCAGCCTTCCAGGACCACGAGGTCCGAAGCTGAACCCAGCAGCACCCATATTCACAGGGCAGCCATGAACAGAGGGGCTGGTTCGGTCTTCAAAGTGGAGTCCCCCCATCTGTCAGCATCTCTCTGCTGGGATAGCCAAGCATGTAGCAAAGGAATGCCATCCCCTGCAGACCTGCTCTCTTCTACTGCCAGGACTCACCTTTCATCCCAAAGTCCTCTGCATCCTCCATGAGCATTTGCCAAGCATTGGTTCACAGGTAGGTGGGAGGGAAGAAGGATGCTGTGGTCTGCAGAGCCTCACTGGTACGCATGTGAGGCTTTTGGGACAAAATGCGCTTCCACCAGACACAGGACCATCCCAAAGATCGACGCTGCTCCATAACCAAATGCAAAGCATGTCCTGGTTCTAATATTGCTTGTAATCAAAAGAAAAAAACTGATATGGCAGCAAAACTCCTGCTTCTGGGAGGTCTGGGAAATTCCCCTCAGGCTCAGCCCACATAAATTATTTCAGGAGCTATCTGAATACTGAGGGGCTGACAGCCTGGGATTAAGTTCATGGCACGTGTTTGTACAACAGTGGGTCGGTCCTGAGCGTGCTGTGGTGGACACGCACACATTGCTGCATCCTGACTGCTCCCCCACCCTGAACGCCGTCCCGCTGCGAGCACTGCTGCCCCGGGACCGCCTGGGGTCCCCTGCCTGGGTTGGAGCCCAACAAGCCTGCACAAAGTCCCGGGCACAGGCAGGCCATTGGGCAGAGCAGCGTACAAGCATGGTGGCCACGTTGCCCAGGCAGGGTCCTGTGGTGTGCATGGAGCAGGTTTCTGGCAGTGTCCTTCCAGCAACTCGCTTTTCTGATCCCTGGGATCAAAATGTAGGAGCTATGAATTATTAAAGGCCTTCAGTCCTCTTCTGCTAGCTCCCACACTGCTATGCTGGAGATGCAAGATAAAAATAAACCTAGGTGATAGAAGAGCAGCTAAAGGGTGCTGCCCTCTACTCAGAGGTCTGGTTTAATGGTTTGATATTGCCCCACAAAAGGAAAACTTGATCACAACCGCTGCCTAAAAATAGACTTTGCTATCAGCATCTGGGCTGCTCCTAAGCTGTGAGGCCAGAGGAAACACAAGTTAAAATCAGAGGATGGCCCACTGTCCTCTGTGCAGATGCCTGCCAGTAAACACAGCCTGCTCCTGCGAACAGGATTGAACCACTGGGGCCAAAGGGCTGCTGTCGTATAAACCAGAGTCCCCATGGTGGTCTTCCCCGTGACCTTCACCAAACAGCGCGTTTTCCATCCAGGCCACCCAAGGAACCCCAAAGATGACCCGTTCTTGGCTGCGGACGTCTCAGGCTGGCCTCCTGCCTGGTGTCCCCCAGCTTTGTCTCTCCATAAATAGCCCCGCGCAGCCCCTCGGGTCAGCAATTCAGCAGAACTGTCGCAGCACATCAGCCTGATGGAGCGGAGACAAGCCGGAGAGCCACCATGGCATCCTCCCCTCCTGCCTGGCTGCCCTGGGGAAGGGCAAGGCAAGAATAGGGTGAGCTCAGCACCAGGGCAAAGGTGGCCTTCCCAATACAGCACTTGCTGTTGGGCAGGGAGACGAGGCGCAGTCTTCACCCACACACTGAAACTGGGGACAGGCATTTGCAGGAGAAAAAAAGAAAAAAAAAAAAAGAAAAAAAAAAAAAGAGAGAAGTGGCTTTTCCTGGGCTCCCTCACTCCAGCCACCAGCATCACCTTTGCCACTGGCAGCTGTGGAAGGAGAAAGGTGAGGAGAGAGAAGTTGGTCACCTGAAAGTAGCAAAGATTGCACATTTTTCCTGCTATTTCTTCAAAGAAAGAAAAAATATCTTCTGCCAGGACCCACAGGCTATTTTGCCACAAAAAAGCTTTTAGCAGAGAGGAAGAAAATCTCTCCCCACCTGGCTCCATCTCTGAGGAATGAGCTCCCTGCCTGCATCTGCCTCCCCCCAGGAGGAGGATGCTTTCTGCAGTGTAGTGGTCCTCACACACAGGTGCCCATGTTGCTCGCCAGGTCTCTGCTTCCTGGCCCTGTGCTGTCACCCTCTTGGGAGCAGAAGGTCTGGGGGGCCAAAGGGGGAGGGTTACCTCCCTCCATCTTCAGGATGACACTTCCCCTGGTGCCCAGCCTGGGAAGCTGTTTCACATGATGCTGAAGGGACACCTCACTGCCTACCAGGTTTGCCAGTGAACTCCTGAACCTGCCAGGGCTTTGCAGACCTGAGAAATCTCTGCACCAACAAGCGGGTATTAACATTTTTGAGAGGATATCTCCCAGCCCCCTTCCCTCCACACAGCAAAACCTCCAAGTGGGAACAGGGTTTCACATTGGCCGCTGACTGCAAAGGAGGAAAATGAGATGACTCGGTCCTAAATCTACTCCAGGCGTTGATGCAGGAGAAGCAGCAGAAGGAAACCCAACCGCTTCATGGCTCTTCAAAAGCAGTGAGGGGTCGTGTCTCCCCACCACTGCTGGCACCATTTACACAAGGCGAGGAAACACTGAACCCAGCTGCAAGTGATGGCAGGGACACCCGCGTGGCAATTACTAGTCTGCACGGGTCTTGGGCAGGGAGACAGAAGAGGGGTTTTGGTAATGGTGCTCCCTGCAAGCATTCTGCTGTAGGGCTCAGTGCCCCAGTGTGTATCAGACACTCTCCAGGGGAAGGATAGATTGGTTGATTTATTTATTAATGAAATTGCCTTCTATCCACCTCTCTCTTTCTGTCATTTGTGCTAATTCCCTGAAAAGCAGGTCTTCCACTCACATGAGAGTAAAAAACTTACTGTAAGATATCTGTAGATCTTCTTTTCCCACCCACCTCTCCAGCCCTGAGACACTCACGGGCAGAGGGACTTGCAGCTCTGCTGCTTGGTACACACACCCTCACATTAAATAGCCCCTCAAAATTGTTTTCATGCACTTTACTGCAAAGAAGCATCAGAATATTGGAAACTTAGGAAAAAAAACTCTTCAGGTTTCTTTTGAATAAACTGAGGTTTTTTCACTTTTAATCTAGAAGTCGCTTACACAGAAAAGTGTTTTCCACCCAGTAAGAATGACATTTTCCTTAAAAATAAAAAGGGGGGGTGTGTTCCCCCTAACATAAGAAAAGTTTTGCTGATGACCTCACACGGGCCCCAGGTAGGAGGCAGGCAATGCCTGCCACAGCCCTCTGGCAGCGTGGGAGCAGGTGAGTTCCCTTTCCTACTGCAGCAGCCTAAGGTCACCCGTATCAGATGTCACCCATCTCCCTCCTCCCTTGGGTTGCATGGTCCCTCTGCTAACATGGGCTTGCATTGCCTGCCCCCCTCCCCGGGGCACTGCTGGGGAGATCCTCCAAGACTTGTCCCATCCACCCACACGAGCAAGTGTATCCACCCAAAAAAGCCGAGAAAGAGCCCAGCTCTCTCCCTCCAGCATGACGCACGAATTCTGCAACGCTCCAGTAAAACAAGCACAAGAGCTTTTGTTTCCACTGGTGGGAACCCTGCAGGTGACACAGCCACGGCTCAGCAGGAGCGTGCAATGCAGAGAACAACGGCATGATGCTAAGGGAGCAGAATTTGGCCCAAATGCCTTCTTGGTTGCCACGCTCAAACCGGTGGAAAGCTAAATTGCTGTTGTGAAGGCAGGTGAAGCACTGTGACCTCCTCTGGCTTCTCCGATGGCACCTACGCTGTCAGCATGCCAAATCCGATCATTGCTCTGTCATTTAATCTACATGTCTTACAGCAAGCTTACATGTCTCCAACTATTTTGAGAAGCAAAGAACAGGAACACGCACTTAGTAAAGTATATCCTATTCTGGGATTTTTTCTTTTTCTTGTTGAGCATGAACTGAGCTCTTCCTAGCCAATGCAAAATTATTCCACTTCTGCATACAAGGAAGACTTGGTGGATGTAGCCAGCAGCTCCTCCGATGTGGGGTGTTTGAAATGCATTAGAAGGAAAGAGCATCACGGAAATGTTGAGAGAAACAGACAGAGATTTGCTGAAACCAGGCAGCAAAGCCATCTCCTCTCTGGCTTGCTGAACCATCAGTTCATTTCTCACCACTGAGCTGTACAGAGCCCATTGTCTAGCAACCGGCAAATACTTCTTGAGTTTCCCTTTGCTTATTCATAATGGATACTACAGTTTCACTTAGTATTTCATAATACCTGCCACAGCTCCCCATTGACACAAATTTCATTAAATAGATGAATTATTTATCCCTTGCCTGAACAGTATGGATACACCACCTTCCATGAGCACGCGTGGTGAATAATGGATGTCCTGTTAAAAGATCTAATTGCACTTTTAAAAGCAAGGAGGCTTTGACTACGTGTAGCTTTCTGTTGCGTCTCCGAAGGCACTCGGATCTCAAAGGGAGAAGCACATGTAGAGATTTAAACCAAGGCAAAGAGGACAAGGACCCGCCAGGCTTTCCCTCCTTGCAGCATCGATAGCGGTTTGAACACTCCCGCTCCCACTCGTCCCCCAGGAGCTTCAGGTGTGTGCCCTTCCAGCCCGAAACCTTAACCTTGAGTTTCTTGCCAGCTCTGCTCCCATGCTTGCATTTGAAGGAGCCTTGAGGGACCCCAGTTGCTGGCAGGCAGCAGAGCAGGCAGCCACCAAGAGCCCAGTCTAAACCCCAGGGACCTCTGACAGCTTCCTACCAGCTACTCTCATGAGAGCCAGGGAGAAATATTTGGCAAGGAAAGCACACAGCAGGAAAATTGCCTACCTAAGGGAAGTCACAAGACTTTCTCAGCTTAAATTGCTCCTCCAAGGCCAGCTCATTACCTAGGCAATTAAGAGAGCAGGGTGATCACAGGACTAGGCTTTATTTTCTTAAACAGTCCCTTGGGCTTTATTGCTACAGCTATCTACGGTAGCCAAACAGCTCAGAAGGTGGGAGAGCAGAGGAAGCAAACAAGCAACATTAGTCATCTGTAAACAACCGCACATCAATAAACGCACATCCCAATCTCATGTCCTCAACCCTAAGCAGAGGTTTCAGGGGCACAGTTGTACGGTTTATAATAACTACATCATTTAAAGCACTTTTCCAGCCTGACCCAACAGCCAGGGAACAGCTTAGGCACTTTTTGGGCCATCACAGCTCTAGCAATAACTGTCTGGATTCGTACCGTAGTTTAAAGGTTAGGCTCAGCCCTGAGGCTGCACATTGATCCTGCAGGTGCCACATGAGATTTTAAGAGGACTCTGGGAAAATCACCAAACCCTCAACACCCGCAGGAGCATTATTTTTTTTGTAACGCGTGGGAGAGATAAACTGCTTGGGTTTTGGATATACAACACTAAACTTCTGTATAAAACATACTATGCATAGCTCAAAACCACATACAGCCCAAAATGAAGGCTACATCTACTCTCTGATCCACGATGACAGACTGTGCAGCTGATAATCCATCTTGAGCAAAAAATTTCTAACGCCACAATCCATGCCAGGGTATTTTCCTCCTCCCAGTCAGCAATGCACCTGAGCTGCCCAGAGGCTGTGCCTTGGCTGCTGGCAAGCCCAGCTCTCCAGGTAGGATGCTGCACACAGGCAGAGGTTCATCTGCATCCCTGAGGACCCCCATTTTGAAGCAGAGTTAGCCCATTACTGGCTTACAGCAAGGCTCAGCAGTGAGGTTCAAGCACACACCTCTTGGCACCATGGACTGAGCTTTTTTCCCTTCTTCCTATGGTTTATAAATCCCAGACTTGATTCAGAGCTCCATGTGAAATGAAGGCTGCAAGTCAATCGCTGGACGTTCGTGCCGTAGCAACCACGGACACCTCAAAAGTGTTTTGATTTAAGCCGAGTGAGCAAACACCTGTGCTCCCAGTAGTGCGCTGCCCCGTGCTGCCTCCTCCCCAGCTTCAGTTTGAGGAACAGCTGGAAAAGCCGTGCTGCATCATAGCCCTCCAAAACAGCCCATGAAAGCCCAACTGAGATCAGTTCAGGCTACCGCTGAGTCCTGGCAAAGCCCCGGTGTGCAGGCACCCGGGAACAGAGCCACGCGGGCACAGATCTGTGACAGGCATGGGACCCCCTGGGGACACCAAGCTGGCCCCCAAGGGCAAGCAAATGCTCAGGGTGGGCTAGCTCTCACACCCCAAAAGGGCCTGGCTCACTGTAGGATGAGAAGCACAGCTTGGATGACCTTCCCAACATGCTGCAGGAGCAAACTGTGAGAGATACTTCTCCAAACTGAGCCTTTGCCCATTTTGAGGTCTGCCAATTGACTTCCCACTGGGTGTTTTAAGTGGACCAAGCAACACAGATGTTATCCGACAGCCACATGACAAGGCACCTTTGAGGCATCTTCCTTTGTGCTAACAAACCACCACGCAGGGCAATACCCAGCAACAAACCTTCCCCTGGCACATCTTCCCTTCTTCTCTCCTCCCTTCCAGAGGGTGAGGAAGGCAGAAGAAACAGGGACCCCCCCCCCTGCATAAGCCAGCAGCATTTGCCAGGCCCTAGCATCAAGGGGAGGAACAGGGAGGGATTAGAGGGGAGCAGCCTGCCAGGCACCGCCGGGCTAAGCTGCCGGCACTCATCTGGTGTGATATGCTGTGCAGACCCTGGCATGGTGGCACCGGCCGCAGGGTACGAGAGAGGGAGAGGAGGATCACAGGAACGAGGCTGCTCGATGGCTTGGCTTCACTGCACCGCTCTGAGGATGGTCCTCAGCATCAGGGGAGAGAGAGGAGGGGACTCCCAGGCTCAGGGGAGATGCAGACCACTGCGCCTGGTTCCTCAGCTTTGGCAATGGCAGCCCTGCAGCATGCTCCCACCTCTACCAAGCCACATGTGCTGAAAAAGCCTCCTGCAGAGCAGGGAGGAAGGTTAAGACGGTGAACAAAAATTAAAAATATTTGTCTCACCGAGGAGGAATAAAGAGACCTGGATAGGAAAGGAGAAGGTAGAAGCCCTTACATCAACTTGCACTGATATTTGGGTAGGACCCTCAATTTGGAAGCCAACTTCATCTCCTTTCGGTCCTCCTGGTCCAGGCTAACGGTGCTGGGTTCGGGTCAGTGCTGCTTTACCCAGCGGGATGGGATGTGGGGTGGGATGGGCAGGGCTGGGCTCCTCACTGGAGTCCACCTCCCTGGCAGGACATCTCTCTCAACCCCATGGCCCTGCTCCCCCACTTAAGTTCACCTCTGTCATGGTAAGCAGCATTCCCACAAACCGAAAGCATTTGTATACGCTTTGAGCTGCAAAGCCAGGCAACAGGGTAAAAGAAAGGCACCTGGGCATCTCACAGAGGACAGCAGTGCTGCTCCATCACAGGAGAAGCCTATTCCACCCTACTACGGATCAAACCTGGCACACTTGGGTGTGCTTGCTGGTGGCACAGCTTCCTCATCCCCCACCATCCTCATTGGCCTCATCCTCACTATGCCACAGGAAAATCTGCTGTCCTGGGGCAGGCACTCTGCAATCCCAAGGCACTTTGCTGCTTTATGTCCTGAGGGCCAGAGGGTCCTTCAGATGGTCAAAAATCAGAGAGAACTACCTGTCTGACATCAGGACGCCTGTCCGCCCAACTTGCAGCCCAATGTTCGTCTAAACAGTATTATATCATTATTGCTGTACAAGGCAAAAAGCAGTGCCTCCTTCCAGGAGAAGACCATGGCCAAGAGCTATTATGGACAAGTACCTTCCTTCCCCAGAGATGCTGAACACACGTGGCAAACTCCTGGCACTAAACTGCTTCCCACTTTGTTAAACTGGAAAGATTTGCCAGACTGCAAAAAAGGAACAGAATTAGTAGACAAACACACACACGGATGCTCTTGTCCTTTGGAAGAAGACAATCTGGCATCAGGGGCTTCAAAGCAGAGACACCCAACCCAGTATTTGGCACTTCACCCTCAGGAAATGTTTGTTTAGATAAATGATTCTGCTTAACAAAGACAATGTTTGATGGTCTCTAAACTATTCCAAAGATTAAAGAACAAAACACTGAATGACCTTAAGTCCTCTGATTTCTATCACCTAACCGCAGGCCTAAAATCATGCTCCCAAACAAGCAGAAAGGGAGCAGGGACAGTTTCAGTTTAGGCCATATAAAATATAAAAATCCGCACGCATGAAGGAAAAACATGTCTTTTTAAAAATCAAAGACCTCTTGGCAATATCTCCCCAAACCAGTGTTCAAAACCCCACTGTTCAGATAAAAGCACACTCAGATGCTTCTTGCATGCGGTATCTGGGCCATCCCCGACAGCTAAACAGCAGGTCTGCTTCCACCGCACAGCTCAGTCAGTCCACCCTGACCTGTGCAGGTTCGCCACTGCAATGTAAACGCAGGTACGTGTTTAACAAGAGTTGTGAAGCCTGCTCTGTATTTCGAAGAATTTATCATGTGGCCAGAAGATGACTGGGAGCCCAAAACAGAATGAGAGAAGCTCCCAAAGATTTTACCAGTGACCAAGATCTAGAACCCCCCTGTGCTTTAATCACTTATGCCCATACAAATTTCCCCATACACAAGCCATACGTAAAATCAAGATGCTGAAAAAAAATTTAAAAATAATTAATTTTCAAATAGCCAGGAGAAGGAGACATACAACGAATTATTTAAGAAGGGGGCTGGAGAAACAGCAGCTGGCATAAACCTGCTCGGTGAATTGATGCCAGTGATCATTCTCATCACCTCAGACCTGCTCCGGGAAGACGTGCTGCGAAGATGTTTCTCCTCACAAGGCATGGCAGCACACTCTAGTTTCTGCCCTTGCTTTTCCTTGGTCTTCTTGCAAGGAGTGCTCAAGCAGGGACACACTTGAGCAAGGGAGAGGCCAGCTCCTCCTTCCTCCCCAGTCAATACGAGGGTTTGCGCTGCCTGTTTCTGAGCTGCCTCCTGACGGCTCTGGGACGGACTGGCTGCTTTCAGTAAACACAAAAAGACCCCAAACCACTTGCGTTTTCTGATCCAATCATCTCACACAGGACTTGTCAGCATTCCGCAGCTAAAACAGCCTTCCTGGGATCCCCTTTCACATATCCAAGGATGCTGAGCGGGATCCAGAGCACGTGAGCTCACCCGGCTCAGCAGTGAGCAGGCAGGCAGGCAGACCCTGGCTGCCCCTCCTAGCCCTGTTCCTTGACAGACCAAGGGAAAAAAACCCCTAAACATGCCGATGACCAAAAAGGGGGGGGAGGGGAGAGGGGGAAGAAAAATGTGGGATAGGAATAAGCAGAGTAATTTGAACAGCAGCCGTCCAAAGTTGAACTTCATCTCAGCTCCAGCACAGCTTGTCAGAGAGCAACATCACTCCGGCATTCACACTGAAAGGGACTAAAGTCACTTAAAATAATTTGATTTTGTAGATGGGCTTGCCCACAGCTCCTTTTAGAGATTTTTTTTTTAAAGCTGCAGAAGAGACTCAAGGAGGTCTGCAATCACTATTTGCATCTAAAAGGATGAGGCTTTCCTCCTTGCCTCCCACACCTGAATTACTGTGACCTGCCTTAAACCAGACAGAGGTGGGTGCCATCCCATGGCTTCAGACACATGCGCTCTGTGGTTGGGAAGTTGGCATCACAAAATCAAACCAGATGGAATGACAGAAAAAAAGAAAAAATGAGAGAGAATCTCAGAACGGGATTTCCCAGTTTCTCGCAATGCAAAACCAAAGTAACCCACGGTGCTGGGGATGCAGGAATGTCAAACCCCAGGATGCACAGCCCTAGCAGGATGCTTGCAGGGCAGGGGGACCAGCCCCCCTGAGTCATCCTGTGCTCACTGCTCCCCAGCCAAGCTTGCGTGGCACCCCGGCACAATCACCCTGGAAAGGGTGACAAGCCCCAAAGCAACTCCTGGTGTGACACTTTGCAACAAGACCAGCCACTTCAAAACCACCGTTTTAAGGAATCACTACCACCCCTCCAGTTTTATAAATTCTTTAAGGGGTGAATTTTAAATTATTAATGTTTCAGGGGAAGAGCGAGGCCCGCACTGCGCCACGGACTTCCACCCCGCACAAGAACAAGCATGCTTCAGAAACACCAGCACCACGCTGGTCCTCCTCTGCTTCAGAGCATCGTCACAGACGATGCGTTTCAGGCAACACGTTCAGCACCGCAAAGGCTGACGCAGCAGAGCTCCTTACCAGGGCAAAAACACTGTGGAAAACACAGCTGATATAGTCAAACAAATTGACCTGATGCTGCAAGGCAAACAACTCCTCTCTGAGGCCATTCATTTCTCATTTCACCCCCTTGCCAATCCTACAAGCGGGGTTTAAAAGAGAATGGAAAAGGAGGAAAAAAAAAAGGGCATTCAATACATTCAATGATTTGGAGTCAAAAAAGAGAAATTATGGTGTTTCTGAGGTCATATGCAGCATTCTCAAGCCACTGCTATTTCACCAGGAAAATCCAGGCCTGCCTACATACCCTCCTGTGGGCTCCTATTAATTACAACAATTATAACCCAGTAGAATATAGACATGCCATTAACACGGTCTATTTTAAAAGGTTCCCAAATAAACCATAACCACACCACAGGTAATTATTACTCATTGTCAGCACACTGAGTATTTCACCAGTCTATTATAACAGAAAAAAAAGTCACTTGCATCGTGAAACTTTCCAACTGCGCTGCACAATATGCTACTACCCTCGCAGCTCTGCTTGCCAAAGCCTCAGCCCGGGATCACGCTGAAACCCTCCAGCCTAAACCTCAATTTCCTACTTCAGAAAGTTTCCTACCCACAAACAAAATCAACTTCATCTGTCCAGATCCCTCCAATTCCGAACAACTGCGAGCTCTGCTTTTGCCGAGGCGTAATGCACCCTGAAGCCTCGAAGCTTGAGATTGCCAAGCAAGAAAATCCGGTGTTAGAAAGGCGAAAAAAAGCACTTCTAGGGGAAGAAAAAGGGGGATGCTCCCGGCGGCGGCGCCCCTTACCGCTGAAGAAGCTCTTGGCGCGGAGGTAGCCGGCGCTGAGGCGCAGGACCGACAGCTTGTCCAGCCCGGCCACCACCTCCTCGGGGAAGGGCAGCAGCCCGGCCAGCCGCTCCAGCTCCCGGTTCAGCCGCTCCCGGTGCCGCTTGGAGGGGTTGGAGGTGCCGCCTTCGGCCGGCCCCGGCCGCACCCTGCCGGGCAGAGCCGCGTTACCGGGCGCCCGTCGGGTCACGTCCCCTCCCTCCCCGGGACCCTTCCCCTCGCCCCCCACTCACGCCCGGGGCACCGGCTTCCTCCGCTTGCGACCCGCGTACATGGCCGGGCCCGGGGCAGGGCTCGGCGCGTCCCCCGGCAGCAGCAGCCGCCGCCCCGCAGCCCCGAGCGGGCAGCGGCCACCGCCGCCCCGACTCGCAGCCTCCCCGCGGGGAGCGGGGGCGGCCCCGCCTCCGCCCCCGCCCCGGGAGAGCAGGGGCTGGGGGGGGGGGAGTCGGGGCTGAGGGGCGTGGGGGGATTTGGGGTCTGAAGGGGGATTGGGAGGTGAGGGGGGAAGTGGGGGTGATGATGGGTGGATAGGGTTGAGGGGGGATGTGGGCGTGATGGCTGGTGGAATGTGAGGAGGATGACGGGTGGATGGGGTTAAGGGAGGATGTGGGGGGAATGACGGGTGGATGGGGGTGAGGGGGGGGATGTGGGGGGCTGAAGGGGGATTGCGAAGTGAGGGAGGATGTCAGGGCAATGACAGGTGGATGGGAGTGAAGGGGAGATGGGATGTGGGGACAATGATGGGTGGATGGGAGGGAGATGGGGTCCTGGGGGCAATGACAGGTGGGAGGGGTGAGCAGGGATGTGGGGGGCTGAAGGGGGATTGGGAGGTGGGGGGGGGATGTGGGGAGGAAATGGGGCAGTGAGCCCGACCACCCGTGTGGGCAAGGAGTGCGAGCACTTGTGTCACTGCAGTCATGTTGGCATGCCAGGATGACTGTCAGTGCAACCGAGTGCATGCCGCTGCAAGGGTTTGCGTCTGCATCAGGGTGTGTGTCCGTGTGCCTGTGCACAAGCGTGCATGGCAGTGACACCCAGCAAGCTGTGTGTGTGTGTCAGTGTCAAGAGCGTAACCGTGCCTGTGAGCCCCACCACTGCACAGGGCAGTCAGGGGTGCAACGGGGGGATGCTGTCACATCTCTGCTGCCGTGCATGCCCACAGCGGCTGCAGACAGTGAGAACAAGTGTGACACACCCACCCTATGCTAGGCACACATGGCTGCACACTCACCCAGAGGCAGGGGGTGTGCGCATGCCCAGCCACGGTCCCCCCAGCTCTGTCCTTCCAAAATGCCCCACTGAGTCACATACAGCAAAAGGGCCAGGCACAGAGCAAGGTCAGAGCATAAACGCACAGGGCAGCAACCTGTGTTTTCATTGCCCGTAACATCAGAGGGTGTCCACAGGGCTGCATTCCTCCCCAAAATTACCCTGCACAAGGCAAAGCACAGCCCTCCCCCATCTGTGATCCCTGGGGTGCAGGAGGAGGGGGTGAGCCAGACTGTCCTCCTCCTTCAGCCAAAGCCCAGAGAAATCAGACTCGGGGCTAAGCCGAAAGGAGGCTTTTTCATGAAATACTTGCTCAGTGAAGAGGGAAATGGAGAGACACTGTTTCAGGTCAAAACAAACCATCACCACTATACAAAGCAAATTGCCTTTTAATACATAACCAAATACAGTGGGTGAGTTTCAGGACATCTTTTTCTCCTCAGCATCATCTGTCTGCCAACAGCAATACAAAGAAATCACAAAGCGTAAAATGAGACACTGCCACGAAAATAGATGTTATATGCTTGTACACAACATATAAAGAGGTAATACACAAGTACCAGAGCACCAGGGGTCTGTCTTGGCCCCAGCCAGCAGAACCTGGCGGGGTGCTCCCACCCCAAGGCACACTTCTTGCAGGACCAGGAGCCCTCAGCACCCCCCGGCTGGGGCTGTGCACTGTTTTATTGCCTTACAGGTGCCAGGACAAAAAAGGCTGGTGAGCGGAGTCCATCCTGCTGCTTTTTGGGTCTGCTGATTTCTAAGGCTCCGCATCTGGGCCAGTCAGCTCCTTGCCCCGTCCTAGGTGCTCCTTCAGGGCACTTCGGAGGGGTCCGGCATGTTTCCAGCATCACTCTGCTCCCAGCCTGCAGCCAGGAGCTCGACCCTTCCTGAGCACCATCTTGCACTGCACGCAGCCCTGGGAGCCCTGGCACAGCAGGGCACAAAGGAAGAGACGCAGGGAGATGAGGCCACCCCACACCAGGACACATGCAGGCTTGCTGCTGGGCTAGCCCTGCACTAATTATCTGATTTTACTCACTTGGCAAACAGTACATGCTTAACACTGGTATGAGAAGCAGACATGATGCTCAGGGTGATGGGTGCAAGGGAAAGATCTGGAGGTCCCCAACCTCTCTCACCTCTCTGACCAACCTGGCTTTCCAAGTCTGGTCTTGAACCAATCCCACTCACCCCCACCGCCCCATCATTGCTTTTTCTGTGGGTTTTCCCTGACAGATCTGGGAGAATTTGCCCCGTGGTGGGGAAAAAAAAAAATTCACACCTTAGGTTAAAAAATACAAAAGAAAGAATTCAACAAAGTGGTTGTGCTGGTCTCCAGGACAACAGTTTGAAGGGCACAAAGTTGGTCCGAAGTGGAGAAGCAGAGAGCAGTCACTGCACCCCTTCCTGCCTTTCTTTCTCACTGCTTTGGCAAAACCACACCATCCTGAGCAACTGCAGGAGTGAACCCCATTGTTCCTCCGTCTGATGGCACTGCGAGCACAGGAGATGAAGGCAAGGACAAGCCAGTGACGAACTCAAGGGGAGCTTCACTGGACCTTCCCTGCCCTGCTGTAAGGGAAGGTCACAGCCTGGTACCTGCTTCTCCCAAACTCCCTGGGAAGGCTGCTGAGAAGCCCAAAATCCCAAGCTGCCTCTGCTCTCACCAACTCCACCTCCCACAGAGACCCTTCAAATGCTGCTGAACTTCTCAAAGTGCTTGGTAACATCCCCTTTTCTAAACGAACTGGGTCAGCAGGGGCTCGGGAGGAGGAGAGGAGATGGAGAGCAGAGGAGGGAGGGAGCAAGGAGCAGAGCAGAGGGGCTCAGGCAGGCTGAGATGATGCTGGGGACTGAACAGCAACATGACAAGGGTGGTCCTCACACACAGGCAATGAGGAGACCACACTGCATCAAGAAACAGCAATTCAGTGCTATGGTGCCTGTAAGGCCAGCAGGTCTGTCTGCAAGAGGTTGCCAGGAATGCATGGACTGGCAAGCAGAAGGTCCTTTCCTTGACCCCAAGAGTCTGACAAACCTCCCTGCTGGCAGGGCTGCATCTCCCTGAAAGACTTTTCATGGAAAAAACACAAAACATTTTGTCCTAGGCTGCCTGAAAGCCCTGCTAGGGCACCTTGCTTCGGGCACTGGAAGACAAAATCCTGAGCGACCAGGAAGCATGAGACACTACTCACAGATGTGCATGGCCAGAAGAGCTCATAATTGCTGGTGGCTTTTCAAAATGTGCCTCCTAGTTCACAGTGAGGCTGCCTACAACCGATGCTGTGCCTGCATCCCCCCAGCACCACCCCTTGCTCCATCCGTTTGAGCCGGTGCACCCCTCAGGTCCTGCAGCCCTCGCACCTCACCTTGAGCTGGACCTCACAGGCACAGAGCGGCTGCCCACCCGCAAAGGATGCTGATGGAAAGCCAGGGCCCCGCTCGGAGGAGGGTGGCACTCCTGCACCCACCTTCGCAGGGAGAGCTGCCGAGCACCTCAAAACTGAGCCTGGTGAGGAACGTGATGCTCCAGGGTGGCTCTCACTGGGGCATGGCAAAGTGCCCAGCTGCTGGGGAAGTGATATTTTAGAGGCATCCCTGAGAAAGGTGCTCTCATGTCCAAAAAGGTTATTTCTGTACTGGCACTCAGGCAGCAACACATGGTCAAGCTGGTGGGTGCTGGGACCCATGCTGGACCCAAACAGGACTCTGCTGTGTTGCACCGGACCTGCCCCACCACATCTCTGAGGAGCTGTCGCAGCCTGCGGGAGCCATGGCTGGTGCTGCATGAACCACTTGTCCTGCTCCCCTTCCCAGGAAAAGCTGGGCTCCACAGGGAGCATCGGGGGCTGTTTGGGGAAGCCACCATCCCCTGGCAGCTGGCTGACTCCTAAGGGTGGTGATGCTCGTGCAGGGAGAGCGGTCTCCTGATCGTGGAGGTCCCCAGCCCTGGAGAACAAGGACTTATGCGAGTCCTGTGCAGGGCAAGGAGCAGGTTGGGAGGGTAGCAACCACAGACCAGCCCCCAGGGGGCTCTTGGGGCTGCCAGCCAGCAGAGTTCCTGACTCCAGGTGTGCTCCTGCTGCTTCCAGCTGTTTTGGAGCTGTGGCCATGCAAGTCTCTGATGGGCAACCTCCAGGAGAAGCGCTCTGTCCCAAAGCATTGGCTGGGTTTGCCTGGACTGGGACATTGTGCCATCGAGTCACTAGGGCATTTGAGTGCAATGGAGGCGGGCAGCTTGAGCCCACCAGCTCACACCCAGGCTGGCTCTGATCATCAGGAATAGTGTTATCTACAGGAGCAGAGGTGGTAACTTCTGCTTGAAGCATTTGTCCTGGGTTTGCCAGCTGATGTGCTACAGAGGACTTGCTGTTAGAGACCAGGACATCCAGAAGAGTCCTTCCCATCAGCCCGGATGGGTTAAATGGGACCTGCTGTTCTGGTTGAGCAGAGATGACCTCGGATGTAACAGAGACTAGAGAGACCACAGCATCTTGGCCTCGTGCACCAGGTGCCTGGGGCTGCGGTGGGGCTTGAAATGCTGAATTAGTTGCCCAGAAGTGCTGGAAATGAGCTGCAGCACTGTTTTCCTCATTGCAGGGTGATGCACTGCAGTGTGGGAAGTCCATGCTCTTTCCAGCATCCTCCCTAAGGAGCATCTGCTCCACATAGGATGTCACCTCGGTGCCTAGCCTCTCACCAACCTCCTGAGCTGGTGGCTCCTCCTCTGCACCCAAGCTGAGCAGAGCCTCCTCCCACTGCTGCAGCTCTGTGTTGTCCACATTGAGGCTCTGGACGGTCTGGCAGATGTTTCTGTTCACCTCACTCTTCTCAAAGAGGCTTTTGATAACAACCAGGAGGGAGTCGCTGTCCTCCTTGGCATCACCAACTTCCTCATTCTGGCTCAGTCCATTGGGCTCAGGAATGGGATCTGGCAAGGAGAACTGAGGCACGTTATCAGTGTGGGAGATGTATATGGATGCATCCTGCTTCATCATGGCCCCAAGAAGAGAGTTGGGGTCCACCGAGCACTGCCCCATGCGGGAGTCTGCCTGTGTCTGCAACTCCTCCTTAGCCTGGAAGGGGTCCAGGAACTCGGGAAGGTCATTCCCGTATAGGACTGCTTCCCCCGTGGCAAAGCTAAAAGGCAGCTGCAGGTTTCTCTTCCTCAAATGTTCCTCCCCTTCTTCATTCCTTCAGGGCGGTGGGAAAAAAGAGATGGAAACAGTATGAGCCAGGCAAAACCATCCTTCCAACAGCGAGACAGGAGCTCACAGCCCTGCCCTGGCTTTTCTAAGGAAAAGGGTGCTGGATTGGGCTGGCTACAATGCTGCTGGTGGAGGACTGGGGCTCTGGGGAGCCCATGGGGAGGTCTGCACAGCTCAGGGAAGGGCTATGTCCAGGGCTCATCCCAGGCAGGAGTAAGCGTGCCTGCAACCACCTTCTCAGAGCTGTTTTGCTCATGCCCCCCTGCTACAGGAGAGCATGTGCTGCAAAGTGCCGACCGTGCAACCCAACCACCCTTTCCTCCACCCTCACTGCCTCCACGTGCCCCGAGCAGTGCCATGGCCACCCACACCGAGAGCAGAACACAGCTGGAGACCCAGTGACACTCACGACAGGGCTTGCTGCCGGGCAATGATGCAGTCAGGCTTGCCCCCTTTGTACACCAGCCGGGCATTGGCCTGCACCCACACCCAGCCGCACTTCTTAGTCAGCAGCCGGAAAACAGTCAGCCCGCTCTCCCCCGTCTTCATCACTGGGGCAGAGAGAGAGGAGAGGCAGCACAGACACAGTTACTCCACAGGGGCAGACAAATGGCACGGGCAAGATGCCACAATGCTGAGCATCACCTTGCACCCACGCTATGGGGGCAGAATAGGCAGGACACAGCCAGCACGCGATGCCACGTGCGGTGCTGTTCCCCTGCCAGCTCCCCAGGTAGGTATCACTCAGGAGGGGAGAGCCTTTACCAGAGCTACTCCAGATCCAGGACAGACGGCCCACCATGGAGCAATGGTACTGGCAAGGTCAGAGCTGCACCGGTGCTGGGGAGCTGCAACGGCCCCCACAAACGCACCCGCCCTGATGGCCGGCGCAGCCAGCACTGCTGCTCCCCCCAGCACTTACTTCTCACGTGGTTCTCGGCGCAGTACATCATGTCGGCTGCATGCACAAACTGGTACCCGGACCCCCTCCTGCACAGCTCCGTTTCTGTATACCCCAGTACAACCTTCCCCCTGGAAACAGTACAGAAACCCAGTGACACCACGGATGGAGGGAGGTATCCCCCACTTGCACCTCACTAGCCAGACATGATCCCCTGCGAGTGCCTGGGCAGCTAGCCAGAGCCTCCCACTTTGGGTGGCGCAACTCTCCATCCTGGGTTGAGCTGCACCCTCTCTTCCACAAAACCACTCCATGCTGGGTTTGCTGGGCTAAAACACAGCAGCCAAGAAGTACTGGTACCCAGTTAATCTGCTCCCTGTGTTACTGGGGGGCTGCAGTGGATGGACAAAAGCATCAGACACTTTGCCATGGGAGCTGGGTCAGAAGTGCCCTGCTCCCACAGGCTCTGGTCTTCTGTCCAGCACCAGGGATTTTGCCACAGGGAAGGTGAGAGATGCCCTACCAGGAATCACAGGCCATGGGAGTGAAGTCCAGCTTGTGCTTTGTCTGGAACATCAGCGTCTTGGTCCGAAGCTCCAGGATGGAGAGCGGCTGGAGGGGAGTTGCGATGGCAAAGAAAGCAAGTGGGGACCTGTCCAATGCCCTCTTCTGCTTCCCAAGAAGGAACTTCAAGCGCCCGCGGAAATTCAAGGCCTTAGAGGTGATTAGAAAGTGCAGGTGTGAAGTGAACAGGGCAATGGGAACTGGCTGTGCTCCCACCCCTATGGGACACGACTGGCCCCTAGGGAGCACACTGGGGGTGGAGGGGTGTCCCAGCGCGGGGCTGCTTTACCAGAAATCCTGAGGAGTTATCCAGCAAGCAGCGGAAGCGGCAGGTGAAGCTCCTCTCCATGAAGGAGGGCTTCTCAGGTTGGAGGTGCTGGGGGCTGGATGCAGCACTGCATCCAGCCGGCAGTGGCTGGTCACCAGGAAGGGCTGGGAAACCAAAGGGAAAATGAAGCTCTCCAAGCTGCGCACCTTGAACTCATGGCGTTGCAGACCTGCTCCTCGTGGAGACTTTGCTGCTCAGGTGAACCCATGATCTTCACAAAAGGGGTAAGACCTTGCCATGGGAAATTACTAGTTCACAATAGTTTCTGGTCCCCACAAGCTCAGCTTGCCTCCCAGACAGGAGCAAGGCAACAAGCCACCCCAAATGAAATAAATAGGATTTCAAACGCTGAAAAGCAAAAAGGCTTGGAAAGAAATGTGCCCATCCCTCCAGCACAGCAAAAGACAGCACGTCATTGCTATGGGCTGCTTTTGGTGATAGGTGGCTGTGCCAACCCCTGGGATGGTTGCGAGTCCCAGGGGGAGGCTATGGGATGCTCCTCAGCACAGGGCTGTGTTTGGTGGCTATAAATGCCACCAGAAGGGTTTTCCAGCACTAGGTGGCCATGCAGAGGCGGCTGGCTGGTCCCCAGGGATCGCCACTGGGGACCGCCCCAGCACTCACCATCGGCAGCATGCTGGGTGCTGCGGGACACTGGTGGCCCGTGCAGCTGGCAGCGGAAGGTGGCTCTGTCATCCGTGTGGATCAGCTCATACACACTCTGGTAGATGAGATCCGACTGGAACGACACAAGGGGAGAAGAGCATCAACTCCTGCCCAGACTGGCAGAGGGGTCTGGAGGAAGACATGGCAGGAGGCTTTCCTTCATGGGTACTAAAAGTGCAGTGACTGAGTCTAAAGAAACAGGAAAACACAACCGCTTTGCCTGCCACATGGAGAGCAAGGACTGGGAACCAGCTGCTTTTAGGGAGGGTGGCTCAGGAAGGAGAAAAAGGGAGCAGAGAGTGGGTCTGCCTGCGGAAATCATGGGAAGGGCTCTGAGGTTTCTAGAAGCAATAGAAATGGCCATGTCCAAGTAACCCTGGCTGCTCAGGACTGTCACACTGCCTGTTTCCCCAGCGTCCTCTGGCAATAGCTAAGCAGAGCTTTCCAGCCTGTTCCCCACGCCGGCAAGGCTGAGGTTCTCCTGGCGTCACCCAGTCCTTCCAAGGATGTTTCACACTGGCTCTGACGCCTGACCCTTAACCAGGGTCCACAGGAAATGCTGAAGCTCCAGCTCCATCCCCTGCCACGGGAGCCCCTGCTCTTTGAGAAGCTTTGCTCTCCATCTGTGGGGTGAACACTACAGCAGCAGCATTTGCCTGGCATGTCTTAACTTCTAGTATCCTCTTGGGACCAAATTCAGACAAAGAGCCAGAAAAGCTGTGGGTTGTCAGAGGGTAATTTGTTTGTGGGGCAGAAATTGCTGGTCTGCAACAGCATGCAAGATCTCTCTTCCGTTGCCATCCCTAGCCCTCTGCAAATTAGCAACTTTGTTTCTTCCACACATCAATGTCAAAAATCATTTCAGGTTGATCAAAACATCTTGACCAAACCAAGCTGATTTTTTTTTTTTTTTTTCAGACTTATGTAGGGGGTTTTCCCATTTTAAAAAAGGCTTTTGTAGTTGTTTTTTTTTTAACTCCAAACCTGTGGGAACTGACATCCCAGTGCAAACCATCTTCCTTCTGTGGGCCACCAGGAAAGATGGGCTGTAAGGCTGGCCATGCTGCAGAAACACCAGCAAGTCCTCACACCACCTGCCTCCCAACACAGCCCCCTCCTTCTAGGGCCATGTCTTGGACCAGACTTTCCCATCCTGGTGCTGCAAGCGGGTGGTCAGCGTGACCCTGCCAAACCCACGGGTAGCTCAGGCCACCGACTGCCATGTCCCTGCCCTCAGAAACGTGCCAGAGCAGAGCCTCCTGCTTAACCAGACATACAGGTACTTTGAGAATACCACTCCCTGACTCTGACAGCTGTTTTGACTTGAGGCATCAGCCCATGAGGATCCTTCTACAGTGAGCTAGGCAAGGGTGCAAAGAGAGGACAGAGAAAACACACCAGTCTCTGCAGCCACACCAGGAACCCCTGCAACAAAATGGGTTTGGCAGCCTCACAGTCCTCCTGTTGACTCGGTCATTTGGCCAAAGGAACTGGACAGGGGAACAGGAGGTAACAGGCTGTATGTGGGGAGAGCCCTGTGCTTTTCCTTGGCATCCCGTGTAACCCACAGTACTTCAGGGCACTGACACTGCTCACCATTGTGATACCCTCAGCCCTCTGTGAGAGCATATGTGCCCAGCAGCACGATACAAGAAAAATCTCACACCCCTCTTATGCACAAAGACAAGAGGATACAGAGCCTGCCATTGCTCAGCTTGCATCTGTTCCTACTAAAGTCACAAGCATGCTTGTTGGCTTTCACAGCCCCCAAAGACCATGACTCATTTGAAAACATACATCAAAAGCGACCCAAGGGATCTGGGAGGGGAGAAAAGAAAGTCCTGGCATGGCTATCGGCACCTCCTTCCCAGACCTGGACTGCATCCACCTGATGGAAGTACCCACCTGATGGAAGTACCCACCTGATGGAAGCCCAGGTAGTCCTGCACAGTAGGGGAGATGTAGAAGATGTAGCCATCTCCAGTCACGGCGATAACAAATCCATTAAGTGCCTGAAAGCATAAGTTGAGCCCAGTTACTCTCCCTAGCTTCAATTCAACTGCTGAAAGATGAACTTCTCCAGGTATTTCTTAAGCATTTGGGGACAGGAAGGGAACTTCTTTGTCAACAAGGAACCCCCCAAAAATGGAAAGCACCTTGTGACCATGCAAGACTTTTAATCCTGTTTAGTCAGGGTTTTTTTTTTCAGAGTTGGCATGAGCAATGATCAAAGGTGGACCGACCACTTTTTCTAGACCCATCGTTGAAGCCCTCTCACCTCAGGGCAGCTCCTGCATCAGGAGGGACCAGCTAAGGAGAAGTTTCATGGAGGACCTAGGGTTAGTTACCTCCTCTCCAGCTGTACCAGCTGGGTATAGCTATACTCCTCTGTGGATCTGATTTTCTCTAATGAACCCGCCTACAACTTCAACAACAAGCACCAAGAGGCAGTTGGGAGGAAGGACTGCCCTGAGCCATGCAGGAGCCTGGCGACTCCAGAAGGAGCCTAGCATCAGTTCAAGAATAACGAAGCCTTCAGAGACAGTAACCAAACTGCAGTCAGTCACTGACCTGACCTATTTATCCACTTGTTCATTTTAAGGATGACCTCCAAAGACACTTTGGGCCTTGCTGCTCACCTTGAATTTTACAGTTAGGAGGTTATACAAGCTTGTTTCTGCATTTCTGTATGTCTTCTCCCCACACTTTCTCCAATCATCCCCCAAAATCTGCCTTTTAATCGTTAGCACCCGAGGACATCACTGTCCCTTGGACTTCTGCTCTCAGCTCCAAGGGTACATGAACAACTCATTACAAAGTATATGAAGTAAGAACAAATCCAGTCACCACTATCATTAAGAAAAATGGTAATGCAGCTAAACACAACACCCACCTTGAAAGCAAAAAGGTGGAAAAATCTGGAAATTCAGATCCCAGATGTGTGAAGGCCCTGACATCGCATCTGTGATGCCTAAAGTGGCACCCCCTGGTCCTTATAAGTGTGCAGACTGTTTGAAACATCTCCAAGGAGGTGACAGCATCCTGTTCTCATCTGTCTCCCATTACACAGGGCCACAACCCCTTCTCATCTGATTTTGTTCTTGGTCCTGACAAATGTCTCAAGAGGCCCCATTGCTCTTGAAGGCCTTCAAACACATCCTGGCATTGAACTGCCGCTATCAGACACCATACCAGGAAAGTTACTCTCCTCTTGCATATGTTCTAGATGACAGAAGATAAGGCTTTAAACACAAAAAACCTAATATCTATAAAATCATCTTTGTGCTAATATCATCTGCCAACTTCACTTCTTGCCTTGCACTCTGAAGTTACATACACATGGCCTGCAGCTAAATCCATACCCAAGCGGTAGCTCCTTGCTTGAAAAAGACCAAACCCATGCCGAATTAGAGAAACTATTCAAAAACTATGGGAGATCATGGCTAGGGTGAAGGGAGGGGAGCTCACGCATCAAGTGAATACACAGAAAAAGAGGCAGGATGAAGATCCAGGGAAGTACTGCACTAGGTAGTAACTCCTGCCCCCTGCTCTTGTCTGTAATAGATTTAATTTATTAGTGAATAAAAGGAGAGAAATTAGGAAAAGAAAACCCTAAGTGGAAGTCTGGGTTTAATCAGGATGTGGGCAGAAGTCTCAGCAGGTCTCATAAGCATCAGGCCAGGACCTGTCACAAATATGGACTCTGCTCTCACTGCCCAACTTGGCCATACTGAGCTGCCCTTGAGGGGGACCATGGGGATCTGCCGTTTGCTCGAGACCAGGCTGGAGAGAAGGGTCCAGCCACCCATGCTGCTGCTTTGGCTTCACTCACCCTCTCCTCCCATGCAAAGAGGAGGCAGAAGCAATCTGCTGACATAGCTCATGCATTTACCCATTTACAGTGACATTCTGAGGCTCGTGTGGGCTGGCTTTTTTTAGTAACTCGGATTATTTAAAAGGCTCCTGGGTTGAGCATGTTGCCTGATACTGTACAGATCCAGCTTGCAGCAGGACCAGTCCCTTTCCTTTGTGTGCTGCAGCCCCCCAAGGGGCCCTGAGTCAGTTTTCTGCAAATGACAGTATCTGATTAAAATGCTCTTTGGGGAAGAAAAAAAAAAAAAAACAAAAAAAACCAAAAAACCCTCGAACCATCAGGCAGCTCAGCTGGGGGATTTCTGTCACATTAACACCTCACAAGCTCTCCAGATGCCTTCAATCGCCCAAGGCTGCCAATGCTCTGGTGGCTCAACAAATTGCCATCATATGGCCCAGCTCAAACCCCTGGAGAGCACTTGGGAGCAACTCCATCATGGGACTGGGGCAACCATGGTCTCCCTCCTGGCTATCGCGTTGTTCCAGCTATTCCTCTGTGACTATCACACTTGCAGACAGCTGAGACCACTCCTGGGAGTGAAGCCCACATGGGAGACTTCATGTGGTTGAAGCTTCATTGCCAAAAGTCACGCTGGGCTCCCAGGAGTCACCACCTCAGCAAAATCCCCCATGAGGGCTCCTGCTGGGGCTCTGCTCACACCTGCCTACCTGTCCGTAACTGTGGGTATTTGTGTAACGCTGTGCAGGAGCAGGGTTGAAGGCACCAAAGTGAGACTTTAAGGAGAGCCAGGCATCCATTTGCTAGTGTTTGGAGAAGTGGAAGAAGGGAGAAGAGGACTGAAGGCCCAGAAAGCACAGACAGATGCGATGTCAGGAACACAACCATGGAAAGATTAAAGGTCTTGGACAGACTTGCCCTGCAGCCCCAAGTTGACATGCCCAGATGTTTATTCAGCAACCAGCCTTTCCATGTGACCTTTCTATCCCATTTCCTTCCAACTTACATTTATAAATTGCAGCCCAAACAAACAGCATTCTGGCCAGCTGATTCACCAGCTCCTTGTTGTCTGAAGTTCATTGAGAGCTATTTCATGAGACACATACCGGCCTTTCTACAAAGCAAAGCTCCCGTTGCCCACTGATTTTGTCCACCACTGTCTTCCAAGATCCATCTTTCCTTCTTTTCCCCCACCCACAACCTACAAACTGAACCTTCCATCCCAGGCAGCCTGTGAACTCATCCTAGGGAGCTCATGCCCAGGTAGGGCAAACAGTTCCTGGCGGATGTTTTATCCTGCAGCTATCACCATTCTCCTCTTGGCATTTACTAGAACACAAGGAACCCACCACCTTGGAAACTAATCAGGGATCAATGCTTACACTATTGTATGATACCCCTTCAGTTCTTGGTTGGGATGGATGAGCTTGTGCATGTTGGGTCCATGAGCTGTAGTGGGTCCCAAGGAAAAATGCCAGGTTTGGGCCCAGTGACAGCTAACACCTGCAAGCTACAGGCGCAGACAGCACATGATGCCTTTGAGAGAAGGGCACAACCCACCACCCTGAGCCCTGCTCTGTTCACAGATGCAGTTAATGGTACAGCCCCTACAGAGCCGCTGCAGCGTAACCAAAGTGGCAGCAAACTGCAGAGGGGGGTGGGAGGGAACGGTAGGGATGGGGACCCATCCCAGCCAGGCAGTGTCACTGGTCCCTGTCCCAAGGTGCTCAGTGCCTGCAGAAATCACACTGAAGCAGCTCCTGGCAAGGCAGGGTCCCCTCCTCCTTCACAGTCGGACCCCACGCCTCATAGCTGGTGTACAGTTCAGCAGACAGGGACCAGCCATTGTGCCCGGTGGATGGGGGGAGCCAAGGGAAGATCCCGAACAACTGAGCTATAGCACGATACCTGGAGCAGCAGTTCCCCTTCAGGAAACAGGTCTTTGTCAACCTGCAGGTCCATGCGTCCATTCCCTCCTGGGGCTCTGGGCTGATCCAGCACGCAGTCGCCAACATCTGTAGCTGCAGCTGCAAGTAAGAGGGCAAGAAATCAGCACGGAAGGGGCAAGCCAGGAGCCTCTCCCTCCTCCTTCCCACCCCGGTGCTGCTCATGCACAGCTGCACTACGCTACTCGATGCATGTGGACCCAGCTCAGAGGAAGATGAGACTAGTGGGGGCTGGAGCAGAGACCCTTTACAGAGCCATCCCTAACTTGCCCAATGTTTCCTCTAAGAGATAATAGCCCCTGCTTGGTCCCATTTGTGGGCAACCTTGCTTCTGCCAAGGTCTGAGGCAGAGATGCAAAGGACAGAGGGGAGGAGAGTGTTTTTGGGCCATGCAGGCTAGGAAACACTGCCCAATACAGCAAGAAGTCTTCAGGTTAGAGCCTGGTAGAGCTAGAGTTGGCTTCAAGCCACCCCAATGGCACAATGTCTGCTTTCTTGCCCTTCAGGGCTGACAAAAGACAAGGGCAAACCTTCCCAAACCATCTGAGATACCACCAAAGTACCCATATTTTTTCTCCTTTCCACTTTTGGCTGCTTAGATGCAGATCAGAGGGTTGGTGGCCACGGTGCTCCCAGGGAGACACCTGAGCAGCTCTCTGCTCCCAGAACTCGCTGCCATGACCTCCCCAGGATGATTTACGTGCTGCTTCATGCTTCCTCACTAGACGCCTTCAAAGCAACACCCGTGGCTGCAGCCAACATGAAACATCCTGCCCCGGTCGCAGGACCTTGAGCATCACGGGACACACAGAAAACTGGTTGTTCAGGGAACAGGAACAAGGACAGTGCCTCCCAGGGACATTCCCAGTGTAGTACTTTGTCTGCTGGGGAATTATCCTTGAAAAACCTCAGTCCAAACTCAGCTTCCAACAAAAGGGCAATTTTCAAGGCCTGTTTGTGCATGAACTCAACCAAAAACCCTCAGGAAAACCTCAAAGCAGCCCCTGTGTAGGAACCACCCCACCTCTGCCACTGCCACAAGCTCCTGCAGCGCCCCGTGGTTGGACAGAACTCACATGCCCTGTGCACAGCCACATCCCAGCAGAGCACCACTGCCTGCCCCATCTGAGCCCTGGGTTTCTGAGGGTGCTGCATGACCTTGGCTGGATCCAAACGGAAAAGGTCTTCTGAATTTGGGGGAGCAGTGGGAAATGAGGAAAAACCCCAAACCATCCTAAGTCTGACCACACATTTAATTTTCTCCATGGTAGAATCTCTCACCTCACCACTGAAATATTTTAAAGTTTGTTATTTTTTCTTGCCAGTAGCACAGAGTTCAAAGCCAAAACAATTCCAAGCCTAAAAAAAGTTTCATCTGAAACTGCTGATATGAGACATTTTGCTTTTCATCAAACCATCAATGTGCAAAAGCATTTTCCCTGACAGATCTGCATTTTTGTATTAAAAACCAGTTTGAGGTCAAAACATTGCTCAAATCTATTTACATGTGGAGCCTGAGTGACAACAAGCACCTGCCCATGCAGGCTTTCAGCAACCAGGTGCATGCTTAAAGATAAGTAGCTGAAAGTCTTGCATAAGCCACACTGTTGCAGTCACACAAGTTTAAATAAAAGTGGAGAGGATGCTCTGAGCCCATTAAGCAGAATGAGCCTTGACCTTTATCGCTGATAGAACTGGGCTACTTCAGCCTCCCCCAAACCTTGAGTGCTCCTTGGAGATGCTCAGGCAGCAGCTGCATCTTCTGCCTTTTCCATCCTGCGCCCCTACTCGCTGGAGGAAAGCCCACGTTGTGGGCACCTCCCACGGGACATGCCTTCCCCTCCCCAACAGCTCCCCTCTGGGTCAGTTTAGCCCATGCCAAAAATCTGCATTGCTCCCCGTGTAAGCTCATATTCCCATTTCTGCAGGGCACGACCCTCTGCACAGACACTTTCCAAATCAGCAAGATGCGGATCAGCCGGGCCAGGGCACATGATACCTCTGGGAAAGGTTGGGAAAGATGAGGTTCAACACCAGGAAAGAAGTCACTGAGCAAACTGTGCTCAGTTTGCTCATCAGTCAAGGAAAGTACGAGTTTCAAAAGGCAGGTTTGAGGCAGTCACCAAGCAAAAAGCCTCCTTGCATGATTGCCAAGTGATCCCCAAGGAAAAACATCCAAAGCCCATCTGGACCAGGGGTATGGCTTCAATTTGCACATGATGGAGCAGAATAGTTTCAAAATGAAACATTGATTCTTTTTTTAAATTTGGATTCTTTTGAAGGGCTGACTCCTCTCTAAAGCATTGAAATGAGGCAAGCTGGCAGGGTAACTCAAAAAGGAACCAAGTCCTTCCAAAACAAAGCTCCAAAAGGGCAGAGAGCGTTTTGAGAGGATGCACGTCCCGAGAGCACATGGTCTCCAGCTCTCTCCCAGTGTCCACCAGGAGCATCTGCAGGGAGAGATGCAATGAGCTGGGGAGAGCTGCTGTGGGCTTACAGAATCCAACACAAAACACCTATTTGCTTATTTTGTGGTTTCCAGCAAAATTATTTCTGCCAGCTCTCCCACCAATCTTAGCAAGGGGCTTTTAATCTCCCATCAGAGATGCTCACTTCCCTTACTCTCAAACACAGAGTGGTCCATTTCTGCACAGCTGAGCTAGAAAATCCTGCAGAATCTATCTCCCATGGGGCACACTATGATGACCTGGCTTGGGGAGAAGGCCTGGAGCAGAGAGAGAGGGTAGGAAACCCAAAGAGATGGTGTCTGCCAACTGCTTTGCCACAAAGCATCACTGCACAGGGGTTGCAAGGTCCTAACTGCAGGGCATGGATTGTAACTGGTGCTTCTGAGTATTGGTGGCGTAGAGCAGCTGGTGTTCACACCCAGCCCAGTCCTCACCATCTACATCCAGAGGCCAAGGAGATGCTGAGGTCAGTGCATGAGGCAAAACACACGGCACTCTCCCACCAAAATAGTCCAGGAATGTGTGACATGAGCTCCCCTTACTTTCATCAACACTTCAACACCTGTGGCCCAGTCTTGTTCTTGCTAAGGGCTTCTCTGCTTCAAGAGACAGCCACTCTGCTGGGTATGGCCAGTGGTGGAGTGAGCTCTCAGAAGCCACAGCCATTCCTCAGTGGTCTAGATGATCCTGAGACCTCCTGTACCCATTTTCAGGTGGTGACCCTCTTCATGTTCAAACATGTCATGACTGGGTTTCCTTCTCAAGCAGCAAGTCAGAAGCAAAGTGTCCCTGTGGCTCTCCCCCTCCAAATAGGTCTCTGAACTCATCCTCACTCAAATTGCCAAGAACCACAGAGGCTGGGAGCAACCCCAAGAGATGCCTGAGCACATCCAGATAGAGGACTCCAGGCCCATGTAACCACCAGTGGTACAGAGGCTATTCCCAGTCACTTTTTGACTTGGAAAGGGGGAAAAAAAAAACAAACCAAAACCACTTTTAATCAAAGTGCAGAAAAAAACCCCACTCCATCTGCAACATGGGTAACCTCATGGGAAGGAGGGATTGGTCCTGAAACATTCCCCATTTGCTTGAGACAAGTTATAATCTGGGGGATTTCACCAGCACATAAACCCACGCTCACCAGAAACAATTTGCAGGATGATCACCCCATGTCAGGCAATGCTGGCTCTGTCTCCCGATGACACAGGGTGGTGGCTTGGAGCCTCTTTCCCCTCCCGCTGGCTCCCCAACACAGCTGGGGGAAGGTGATGCAGAGAGCATCTCCGGGACATGCTGCAACTCTGGAGGGGAGTTTGCGGCAAGGTCAAGCTGGAGCTGGCACTACCAGGAGCAGGGAGGACCGACAGCCAGGCTTCTCCACCCCAGCAGAGCAGGCTACGTGATGGGGAGATGCCACCCCCTGGAATCCCACTGAGAGCCCTGTGTCCCTCAGCCTGATGAAGTCACGCCTCCAAGGGGCTGATGGCTAAGATGCACTGAAAATAACTGATGGCAGAAAGGAGACCCCTGCCTGCTGCAAGGCAGGAAAAAGCAGGTGGCAAGCCACATTAAAAGCTGGCTAATTCACCCCTTGTTTAAGATATTCATTGTAATGGACCACTACATGTTGACACTTCCACATGAAGCAGCTGAGACCATGAAGTTAATGATCCCATTAAGAAACAGGTCCAATATGTATACAAGCTATAATATACCACAGTAAAAGAAATAACTATAGATACAAGAACGATGCACATTTGCTGTTTGTGCCCAGCTTTTTCAGTCTCCTGCTGTGCATCTTTGAGAATTAATGGGAAATAATGCAAGATTAAAAAGACTGTGACAAAACTAATCTGCAGTTACTAGACAAATTCTAGGCATTTGCTGAAGTAATTTGGTGGTCATTTATATTTTCAAAGTGCTGGGATAGAGGCTATCAATGTGTAGTGTTTAAGACAGGAGGGGGAAATCCAGCTCTGTCCTGAACCCCTACACCAGCCAGAGCACTGGAGGAGGCTTCCTGCTGCTGGTGTGATGCCCGAAGACTGGAAGGTTTTAATTCAAAAGGAAGCCAGGGGAGATGTCAGCCAGGATCAGTAACGTTTTCAGCATTAATGAATCAGCATGCATCATCCCTTTGGGTTGGCTTTCTTGCCTCTGCAAGGAGGTTTCTAACCCCTACAATGTGGAGGAAAGACTTCAGGCATGAGAAAGAAAGAAAAAGGAGCAAAGCAATCTAATCTCTTCACTTTTTGCTCATCACATTCATGAAGAAAAACACAGCAATGCAGCCATGGAGGCTAACACATCGCTTGCCTCTGGTATAGTTGCGTCACTAAAAAAAAGTTATTGGTAAAAAGTCCTGGAGTCAGCTCCGCTCTCATGGACTGAGTTACACCAGTGGGAGATGATGGACTTCACCCATGGCAAGCATTTCTCTTTGAACAGACTCCAGAGATTCCTGGCATCAAGAAACCCAGAACTCCCAGCTCTTCCAGCAACACCAAGCCATGCACAGCCATTTTCCTCTTGGACCTGATCCTAAACTCCATCAAATTAGCACCAACCTTTGCCTCAGCTGTTTAACAAAGGCATCGTGCCAAGTAGAGCAGGCTCATGCCATCCAAGGAAAACAGGCAAATGCCAAAACCACAGATTATAAACCTATTAGAAAAAGTCACCCAGCTTTTTTCTGAGGAGCACAGAAATGCCCAGGGGAGCGCTGGCAGCCCTGAAGCCCACACCAACCTCTCCAACCTGCTGCTGCTGCAAACACTCCCACATGGTCCTGCAGGATCTTGCCCAGGGAGGGACTTAAGCTTGACTCCTTCACTGCATCACTTACTTCAGGTCCAGACTCCTGCAGCTCTGGCCCATGGTAACAGCAAACAACAAGGAGATGAATAAAAAAAGCTAATTTAATGCTGACTGCAGTGAGAACACCCAGTGAAACCTACCGCTAGCTGCTCCACAGCAGAGCACTGCAGAGTTGCATAGCAGCAGAGGTGGGAAGGGTCCTGGTGAGATCTCCTAGGCCAGCCCCCTGCTTGAGAAGGGTCAACTGGAGCAGGTTTCCCAGGACCATGAGCAGTCCCTGGCACAGATGGCAGATGAGGATCTTGGATCTAACCTTCCTAACTGCACCAGTGCATGAAAGCCAAATGTCTGAGACTGCTGGTGGGAAGTAGAAACCTGGGAGGATTCATCCTGCACTCTTCCATGGGCAGGTGAACGGAGACCCACTGGGACGCCAGCTCCCATGGTGGCAGGACCATGCCACCCAGCACATCCTCATGGGATCCATCTCTGCACGGGCACCTGCTGGTGCTCAAGTGCTTGCCGGCAAATGGCAGGTCTAGGCCTTGCTGTGGAGCTAAGAGGTTGTCATTGTGGCTGAAAGATAGCAGCCAGGACCACTTGGACCTAGCACAGATGACCTCTTGCTCAGCACAGACCAAGCAGAAGATCCCATCATGGCTGTCTGGAGAGCTCTAGGCGCCCAGGGGAAAGGCTGCATCATGCAAGACCTTCCCCAGGTTCATCCTAAATATGTTGCAACGATGACATGGGCACAGTCTAAAAATACATCCACATATATAAATGTCAGCTGCAACACCGACTACTCTTCACAGCCTGTGACCTGCCACCTCTGGCGCACCAGCATGAAGAACAGCCCCTGAAGCTGGTCCCACCTGGGCAGCTCCTACCTGCAGCCTTAACCACTTCTCTCCACCAAGCAAAAATGCCCAATAACCTTGTAGGCATACCTCTAGGTCTCCAGCTGTGCTCACAAGGTGCAGAGTGAAGCCTGCAAAGGAGACAGGCTTGCCGCATGTTGGTTGGGTCACAGCTCCACAGGACACTATCCTGCTCTCTCTTATGCTTGGGCAGCAGCCCAGACTAGGTGTTTGGTGGAGGTTTGGCAGGAGGTGAAACAGAACAACGACACATGTGTGGACCACACATTCTCAAAAACACACACGTGGAAAATGGCATCTCCTGCCCCAGGCTGACACTGGGCTGGGTGTGGGCCGGAGGGTTACAGGGAGGTACCCCACTATTTGCCATTTGTTATGAGCTGTTAGTCATCTCAAGCTTTGCCAACCTCCAGAGCATGGTCTCGTACCAGGAGAGGGTTTTCCACTGGTTCTCTCTATTGCAGACCTCACCACCAGGGTGACCTTAATCTAGGAAGATGGCATGGCAGCACATACCCTAAGCACACACTCTCCCCCTCGGAGAGCATTTTAAACCCCATTTTCTTGCTGCTCTCACTCTTGGCAGAGCCATATCTGCAACCCCCAGCATCTGCTTCTTTTGTTATGTGAACCCTAGGAAATGAACCCCAGCACAGATCTCCAGCTAGCTGGAGGTTTTCCAAGCCACTCAGCACTAAACAAATCCATCCAAGCTTTCATGAGATCTCACTGCAGCAAGTGGAGCTCCTGACACACCATACAGAGCCCAGAGCATCACGGCAGCCAGCAGCACTGAACGTAGAGACAAGCTTTTCTGCTTGGGCACTTACTCTCAGAGAGACAAGGATCAGCAAAGTCACCACAGATTTATCTGGGAGACCATCAGACATAGGTCCAAGTAGCAACCACTGCAAAATGGTTTGCAGACAAGCTCAGTGCAGGTCTGGTGGTGAGGTTCAGCCATTTTTTATACAAGTGACAAAACCTTTAAGTGCCTTTAAGGCAGGTTTTGATAGCACCAGAGTTGTCATTGCTATCTACCAGCACTCAAAGGCTGGATCTGATGAGCAAAGCTTGGAAGAGACCAAGCCCCGAACCTCCACTTTGCCATATTTTACCCATATAACCTTGGGCAACATTGAAACTTTCCTGATGCTCAAAGCAGGCTCTGACCCTGGGAGCATGGAGGTGCTTCATCTAGTTCAGGAGAAGAGTGAATGCAGGACTGCTCAACTACGGCAGGTCCCGCTCTGAGCCAACTGCACAGGACAAGCTGTTCCCCTAGGTGTGCATCAGCCACAAGCTGGTGACAAGTGCATGCTGCAAAGCAAAGGAAGAGGGAAGTCTGGACTTTTGGGTCTGTTCCTCCTCCTGACTATGGAGAAGAGTCAGACCCAGGGGACATAGCCACCACCATCCTGCTGGCACTTGGCACACATCACCCAAGGGCCACTATGGCTTGAGGCACACATCTGCCATACACCAAGCCTGAGACACTGCTACCTTCAGCTTCACCAGCAGTGGTTTATGCAACCACCACACTACTCCTAGGAGAGCGGGGAGACCAATCCTGCTGACTTTCGTACTGTAGAAGAGCTTGGCTAAAATATGCTGAGATTTTAGCAACCAATCTCAAAGTCCAGTCCCACCCTACCCCACGGGAAGGAGTGGTTCAGGAGCTGACAAGCATGGCCAGTCCAGATGATTTCCCTGAACACCCAACTCCAAACTCGCATGCCAAATTTCCCTTTTTTTTTTTTTTTTTTTTTTAATTTGCTCAGGGGAGACTGTGATAACAGGCAGAAGAGAACTGTGCAACATCTGCAGTGCTTGCACCAGGGGACAGACAAATTACAGCAGATGTGTATATGCCCCAAACAGACTTAGGGAGGCATGGAGCTTCGAGAGCTTTCCTCTCAATGCCTGAGGCCTGTCATTTCCAGCAAACTACAAGTTTTTCTGGTTTCTTGTTAAAGCATGGACAGAAGAGAGAGAACTTTTAAAAACAAAGCAGATTTAAAAGATGATCCAGTGAGTCCCTACCCTGCATGTCCTGGTTTCCAAACAGCCTTGTGCTCCAGAACCAAGTTCAAATCCCAAAAGCACTTTCTTTCAACTTTCAAAAATTAAATTCTTGTGAGCTTCCAGCTGCAATCCTGCTGCCTGTTTATCCAGCTAAAGACCCCAAGCATAAATTGTGATAACCATGATCCTCCCTAGGTGAGAGAGGGGAGGATGCGGAAGTTCCTGTGCATCTGCTGCTGACTCACGGCTCTCGTGGCCTTGGCCACCACCCTTGTTGTGCCCAATGACCAGCTCTTCCTCACACCCCAAGGAAGGTGATGGTAAGCTAAAAACAGCATTATGGAGGAGTAACACAGGGATATCCAGGAGGGGACACACAAGTTTCACACCAGGCAGGCACAAGAAAGCCTGAGATTTGGGAGCAAATTTCCTGGACAGTTTGGCCATTGATTCCTTTTCTGCTTTGAGTTTGTCGATGGGGATGGGCGAACACCAGCAGACAGAGCTCTGGCACAGGCCCCAGATGACCTGGGTCTGATCCCACCCAGACAACATGAGACGAGTCCCTTTCCCTAGTATCCACCACGTAAGCAGGCACTGATACCAGCGTCCAAACCCAATAAGGGTTGCCTTCCACTCTATCCCACCCAGGACACTGCCCCAGACCCTGCTGCTTGACTTCCTAAACCCCATTAAATGGGCCTGTCCCCAGGCCACAGGCACATAGCACCCACATATCAGAAATATCAGAGAAGATGGAGAAGGCTGGAAACCGTTTCCTCACATTTCTGCTTGTGTAAGCAACCAGGCAAGTTGCAGACAATGCAGGGAAGCGCAGTCCTATGGCTGAAGTGAGCATTAGAAATGCAGCGCAAGAAAACGAGGATCCTCAGGGCATCACCCTGAGCCCACCTGCAATTTCCTTTCTGAAAGGAGAGTTTGGACACTAGGTATAAACGCAAGCCTGCGGACAGATTCAGAGGCCAACATAGCCAGCCCAGAGCATGGTTTTCTGAAGGATGACCAATTCAGTTGCGTGGTGCTGCAAAACTCACCTCTAGATCACCGAGCTTTTAACATGAACCCATCACGAATCCTGTTTGCTTCGTCCATCAGATAAAGCAACCTTATAAAAGTTACTGTGCAAACATTTACAGTATGCACAAAAATCTGTGCAAATACAGCTCTAAATTCAACATGCAAAGTCGGAGCTGGTCTCGTTCCCTCAAAGTGAGGGCCATGCTCAGTCTGAGATGCAAACTGGTGGAAACACCAGGAATTGGTCATTTTTTCTGTGAAGAATAGTGAACCCCCAAACCAGCACAAGATCAGAAAAAAGATCAGAAAAGCTGTAGAGTTTGTCAGAAAACACTGACCATCCCTGCTGAGCTTTCAGCCCATCAATAGAAGTTGATATAATTTCTGTCCTGCTTAGAGGAGGTCTTATAAAACATTTCTAAAACAGATCCTTCTCCACCAGCTGCTGCTTGTTCATGGCATCTGCATGGCAGATGATTTATACTGACCTGGGCCAGCACCACAGGTGCCACGTGCATTTTTATGAGCCTGCTGGTTACTGCAGCCCTGTCCACTGGCATCAGAGGGGAAGGCTCCAGGAAAAAACTGATGTTCCTGGGAAGTTATCAGCAAAACCCGCATGCTGGACCTACACAGGTCTCTGAAGCTGTCCAGGGAAGCCTGTGTGCTGGTTTTTGTGCTTCAGGTGGCCTTGCAGCAGGTCAGAATGGGATAACTCAACAGCTCTGACCGAGAGCTGCAGTCAGACAAACTCAGCCTGCCCGCAAACCTGTCATGGCCAAAGTGAGCTTCTGGACACCAGCACAAAGCCTGGTCAGCTCAACCTAGGCCAAATATCAGTGAAGCTTCACTGATAACTCAAGTGGGTGTTGCACACTCTGCGGGACAGTTTAAACCTCTCCATCTGGAGAGGAAGGTGTGTGGATCCTTCCACCAGCACCATACCCCGCCCCCCCCCAGAAGAAACCAGCCAAAGACCTGTCACCTCTAGAGAGTCTTCCTGAGATAGTTAGTTTCCAAACAAGCAAAAGCCATGTCAGGGGCAGCAGGAGGAAATACCAGTGGATGCAGACATGTTGGGGAGGACCAGAGGTTCAGAAGAAGCATCATCCATCTCTCATCTCTTATCAATCACTCCCCAAACATTTGAAACGAAAATTTAAAAAAAAAAGCCAAGAAATCCACCACCAGCAACAAAAAGCCAAAACCAATTTGGTTTGTCTCTACTCCCAGAAGCATTGCCACAGGGTAGGCTGTATAGGAGACTTGACGAAGTGGGGAGGGAGAGCTAGCAGAAGGACACCAAACGGTGGGCAGCAGCTAATTCCTCCTGCCTTTCACAAATGATTGGTCTATCTCCTGCCCCGAAGACTTAAATGTCTGCTCCAAAGACACGAAGCCAAGAGGAGGCAGAGCCTCAGATGGGCTTTTTGGCACATGCTGCATTTCTTGCAAGAACCATCTCTAGCAGTACATGGGATTTTTACTTTTAACCTGTGGCACAGCCCGGGCAGGCATTCGTCCAGGGTCACCTGCCAGCATCCGCCTCCCTGCCAGACTGGTTATAACCATGTACTTTGGCTCCACATAGACTCTATTAACCCTTTGCCTAGGAGAAAGGGCAAGTGTCCGAACTCGATAGAAATGCTTGAAAAGAGGAACTCTTTATCAATATGGCACCAATTAAAGCTGCCTGGAGACAAGACAATGGGCTTGGGCTGCTGATGGAGAGAGGTCGAGGCAGCAGGGGACAGGGATGCTCGCCAGATGATGCCATGCTCTCCTGCTGCAGGAGAGGAGCCTGCACAAAGCAGAAAGCAGACGACAGCAAAACTGAACCGGAAAGCACAGCGCAAGGGCTTTCACCATCTCGCCCCAAAACGCCTGATGTGATACACCATGAGCAGCCTGCTGTGACTTACAGATGACATGGGTCTTCATCAGGCAGGGCTTGAACCGAGGTCGACCTTGATGAATCGGTGGGATGATCTGAAGTCAAACAAGATGAACTTCAGGGCAGACACAGGCAAAGCAAGGGGAGGGAGTTGGAAATCACAGGCACAGTGGACAAATGGGAGTAATTGGCCTGGAAGAACAGGTCTCCAAGGAGGGGAAAGGCTGCCACCGAACATGAACCCATTCAACGATGATTGCTTTTCCAAAGCATCTCTCACACTGGGAAGCACGTGCTGAGCACAACCAGTGGGAACCGCTCCTGCTTGGAGGCAGGGGTCCCAGCTGGAGAGCTTGGCATAGGGGTCCCCTCCTGGGGACCAGCATCCCCAGCTGGAAAGGGCCCTGGAAGAGCCCCAAGGGACTAGGCATGGGGCAAAAGCTAAGGGAGACAAGTTTATTCAGTCTGGGGGGAAGAAGACATCATAGGAGCCTCTAAGTATAGAAAGATGCTGATGGCTTCCTGCCTTCCACATGCTCTGCCTTCACCAGAGTCCATCGCCCATTTCATCAAGCCCAAGGCACTGGAGATGAAACATACCCCTGTCCATACATCCTGATCCCCTCTCCATGCCATGCCATGCACAGACACCAGTCCGTGCCTCCCCCAGCTGCAGGAGTCACCCCAGCCCTCAAGCACCGCTCCGTGGTGTTGCAGCAACCACTTTTGTAAGCGGGTTACGAAAGCAATCCCTGGCAGCCTTTCAGGCTTTATTTGCACTGCAGCCTGCAGTTTGTGTCCTGCTGGCAGGCAGGGGAGTGTTGTGACTACCCCTCCAGCCAGGCTCTGCACCCCCATTTTCCCTCTTAGCCCAGACATGTGCTGGGTGGCGCAGAGTCTGGCTGTATCAGTAAGGAGGGCTGATTGCTGCCTTGCTCTGAATGTCCATGGAGAAAGCAATGCAGGTTAATGCTATGCCAACACCGCCTTGGGTAGAAGGACATGTCACATCCCCAAATCATCACATCTTGCCATCATGGCATTAGGCTGCCTACCCAGCTACCCACCCTGCATCTCAGACAGCCAGGGAGTGAATTCTGTTTCCCAGGTTTGTCCCCCAAAAAGCAGACAGTGGAGGAAGAGACACTCAGCAAGGCTCGCTGTCAGTCCAGCCTTGCCTTTGAGGCCCAACAGCATTCAATGCACATCCAATGCTGTGAATGCAGCTATCAACCCTCTTGTGCAAAGGCAGTCAGCACAAGACATTTTCCCTCTGCGGCAAGGTGCCTCTTCATGCCCCAATCATGTCCTTTGGGGTCCTGCTCCAAGGAAGGACCTCCTTGGTCACAGCCTTTCCGACCCAGCCACAGTCAGCTGGTACCAGCACAGGCTCAGCAAAGCCTTCAGCAGCCAGCAACACTTAGGAAGTCGAGCCAGAGGTGCCCAGGGAACAGCTAACACCACAGGAGAGGTCAGGCCAGTGCCTGGGGCCAAACAGCCAGCATCCCCAGAGCGAGAACAAGGGTCTATCACACTCACAGGAACACTGGGTGGTCCACCAGCCACCCTTGAGTCCTTTGCAGAGGCAACAGACTGTTGTGATGCTCCAACACTGCCCCAGGGATAGGAGTTGGAGGAGCAGGAGGGAGCTGCTCTGGTTCCCACCTGAGAAACCAGCTCTGCCAGAGATCCCACCATTGCAGCCCCATGTGTGACCTACCGCTTCAGGAGTTGGAGCTGAACCACCTGCAACTCCTGGGCCTGGGAGAGGCTCCTCAGCAGGGTATGGCATGAGCACATCAGCACAAAACTTCCCCGGGCTATGGCTGGGGCAAGAGGGCAGCCAGCAGGTCTGTGCACCCGGGGTAGCTCAGCTGGCCTCCTCTTTGCAGTATTTTTCTTGCTCATAAAGGCAGCACGACATCAGGTGATATGTAGTGTGTATGAGGGATCCCTGGTCCTCAAATCCAAGGTCTGCACAATAACCCTGGAGCTCCCAGCACAAGTATTTTCACCAGCAGTAACTATCTGGGATACATCAACAATAGATGAAAATCCAGAGGGTAATCACAGCTGTGACCTGCGAGCAGGAGGAAGGGAGCTACATGCACACAGGAGCAGAAACACACCAAAAAGCCTCTGGTGCCAAGAGCGGAAGCAAAAAAGCAGCAATGTCCAGGCACAATTGCTCTCCCACTGCGGTTGCTGCCCTGTACCAGGGTCTCCACAGCAGCAGGGCTGCAGAGAGGCAAACACAAGAAGACCGGTTTTCCAGGCGCATCAGCTCAACCATTCACCCTGCAAGTCTCTGGGTATGAGGCATTACCCTCAATCTCATAGAAATGCTCATTAGAGAAGTATAATAGACCCACCACAGCTGACCCCAGTGGGGCCAGGGTGGCAAGCGCAGCAGTAAACCACCAACATATGAGACCCCCCCCAAGGAAGAAAGGGGAGAAAAATGAGCTGACGAGATGCCAAACCAAACGAGGGCCTTAGGAGCAGCCTTGTCTAACCTTCCTTCCTCAACAAACAGAGCAGCCCTGTGCAACACCTCCTACCCCTGCCTGCCCAGGAGACACAGAGCAGCCCACAGATCCCGAGGATTTTCAATGTAATTTAATTATAAACCGCAGTTGCAACTAGATGAGGGAAACATGGCTGTTCAGCAAGATGCACAGTTTAACTATTGGTCCCTTGACCACAGGCTGGTGAGAGCGGGACACAGAAGGGTTTTTGGATATAAAGAAGGGGTGGCATGGCTGCTAACAAGAAGTAGATGGAGGAACTTTGCAGGAGGTCTCAGCTGCTGGGCAGGCACCCAAGCAGCTCCCCTCCACCCATGGTACTATTTCTCTGTCAAACACCCCCTCCAAAAGAGATGGGGCCAAGGTTCTCTGCTCCCTGTGCTGCTCCTGACCTCCCCCCCAGCCTCTCCCGCATCGCTCACCTGCCTGCTCTCCACCTCCACAACTCAGTTTCCATGACCGAACCAGGTGGTCATACTTTCCCAAGGATGTTGCTTTCCCAAGACACCAAGCACCCATAACTGACTGAAGAGGATTAGATTTAGGTGTGCAGTATCCATAAATGAAGGGGATTCCTTCCAGAGGGGACATGGATAAAATCTGTGTCATGGCAGCAAAAGGTCTGAGGGGTAGATGTCCCATGAGCATAGCACCTCTCAGCAACCATTGCCTACTCCTCCACATTTCTGGAGACAAGGCACTTTCCTCCCTGGTTTTCCAGGGCATTTTCAGTCCAGTACCTCAGCTAAAGATCCAACACTGATACGTTAACAAACAAGGGTCTGATACCACAACTCATCATCATCCTACCTTCAGGAGACACAATTCTCCATCCCAAGGCAAACATGGCTCGGGGTGGGATGTGAGCTGTGCAGTGGGGATGGAGCTTTTTGCCCCTTGCAACGCGGACACTTACCCATCAAGTAGCTCTTCACCTTCAGGTATCCGACAGCCAGTCGGAGGATGGAGAGTTTATCGAGCCTAGTGCGTACATCTTCGGGGAAGGGCAGCAAGCCAGTCAGTTTGTTCAGCTCCTGGTTGAGTCTGTCTCTATGCCGCTTGGAGGGGTTGGACTTCACACCCTCAGGGGGTGGTGGTTTGGGGCTGGAAGAAGCAAAGGAGAGTTTAATCAAACTGGGCCCGCCTGACAGGCTCTTTCCAAACCCAGTGTTGACTTTAGTGCAGCCGCAACAACAGTAAAACATCAGGTGGCCAAGGTAAGGCCATGCGGCAGCAAGAGCAAGCTCCAACAAGCCCACAAGCCAGTGGCTGGAGGAGACAGGGCCATCCCAGCTGGCCACCCTGTGCAGCCCCAGGCTTGATGTTCTCCAGCTGGAGTGTGGGGTGATCCTCTGATGGGCACCTTAACATGCAGCCTGGCTGAGACAGCTCAGCTGGATACTACAGCCTTGCTCCCACCACTGAGCCCTGGCAGGGAAAGGGACACCAAGGGCAGAGATCTACAAGCCATCAGAGCATCTTGTGGAGGTCTGGTTAGACTTTTCCACCCACACGCTGCTCTGTCCGCCCTTTCTCCTCTTCTTCCTCATCCCATACCCTTCCCATGCAGCATGTCTCTCCCTGGCCATGCTCCACATGCTCACACCAGGTCCTCACCATGGCAAGCACTACCTTGATTTGCTCAGAGGATTGAGAGTAGCCCTTGGCAATGAGCATGCTAACAGATAGCAAGAATGGAAAGTGGGAAGGTCCAAAAAGATTTATTTGAATTTGTTTCAGTTAGCTTCTTCTAAGTTTCCTCTGACTGCTCAGTGCCTGAATCCATTGCTTTACTTACTAACATTACAAAAAGAAGCACACGTGAAAGACGATGACAGCACTTGGACAAAGAGATTCTACATAGGGTGGTTAGGGAACAGCACTTAGAAAACAGTAGATTTTTAGAATTTGGTTTTTTCCAATATTCTGATTTCTGATCCTTTCAAATGGGCATTTCCAACCTAAAACGATATCTGATGCCCAGCTTAGGCTCTGAGACCAACCTTCAGTCTGCAGAAGGAGTAGCGTCCACGAGAGCAGCTCGTCTGTCTTAAGCTCATATGGGGACCTGCCTCCATCAGCTGCAGTCATTTCACAAGCTGTAACTGAATTCCTAGCCACAGCAGTAAGAGGTTAGTTAACGGCTTTAATGAGTCTGAGATGTCACCTTGTCTCCTTTGGTTTTTAATGTCAATTTGAATTTTCTAGCTTGAAGAAAAACTCTTCAGACTCTCCCTCTATATTTGGTTAGATTGCATCCCCTAACATGCAACTCATACTGTTTTGATGTAATTTGTCTAACCACAAACTCACTCTCCACAGGCATCCTTGCTTCATAAAGCAGCTTCGGATAACAGGATCTGCCAGTATTTAGCAGCAATTTAAGCTCTCCCCTCTACTACCACTCTCAAATCTCATCTGGCAGGACTGCTCACATGTGTGACAAGAGAGGAAATGAGTATTAAATGAAATGCAGTAAGGTGCCTGTTGAATTTTCATTGCAGAGAGCTACCAAGGGGTCTTCTAAGCACAGGTGGAAAATTGTAGCATTTCTCCAGAAAAGCTCGATCATGCTGTTTTGTAACATAAGCATCGGGAGGGATATACCCTGCTTCTCAGAGTGGTTGGGTACAACTCATCACCAAACTTGTCCAAACAGGCTGAGCAAATCACACTGGTACTGATGCTTTTATGTACTCCATTAGCCAGTGGCTTAAACACTTTTGAAATCACAGTCGCTCATCAGGAAGGAAAAAATGAAACAGTTTTCCTTTGACTTGCTCTCTGATTAAAAAAAAAAAAAAAAGAGAAAGGTGAAGAAAATTATTCTGAGTTTCCTCAGATATCCTTTAAAGAACAGTCCTCTGCCCACTCACTATCCAAATCAGCCCACAACAGCCAGAAAGAAGAGAAAATGACACTGGATAATGACCAAGGAGTGCTGCTGTTTATGGGAGTGGGTAAAACACAGAGGTGTAACAGGGTGTCTTGGATAGTCCGGCCAAGCACTGAAAGTGCTCTGGCTGAGACACATGGGGTGACACAGCCAGCAGTGAAGCACCACAAGGCTAAAGGAGGGCACCCCAACATCTCTGATCCTGCATGTCCCACATGCTTCATGGCCACCCTCAAGGGGAGGGATGACGAAAAGGGAAAAGGGCTCTGGTCATGCCAGGCAGCTCCTTTGGCAGCCCATTTCCACAGGCAAACGCTGCACCCTGCACCCAGGAACTCCCAGGGCCAGAGGCTTCACAGTTCTCCATCCTTAGGGATGTCACAGGGAAATAGCTTCCAGGTGCTCATCGCTGACAAATTTGTTCACTCTCTGCCAGGCAGTTATGAAGCTCCCTTGAGCTCTGTGCAAGCCAGCAGGCAGGGCCAGGAAAACCACCAGCCCCCATCACACACACTTACCAAGGGAAAGGCATTGGCATGGGGCACAATCACGTTATTAGCCACCAGAGAATCTGTACAGGTGAGCACCGCAGGAAATTATGTTTCCCCCACTCACAGAAACAGTGAAGCTTGGTCTAGATGTTTAAAATCTGTTTAAATTCCCTGCCTTTAGGACTGCCTCCATTCCCACTGCCCAGCTGCCCCCTCTTTGCAGGGTGAAGCTCTAGCAGTCTCTGCCAGCCCCGGGCACCATGCAAAGCTGTCCTGGGGAGCGCTGCTACCCGAGCACAACACACCAAACACTGGTGTTCAATGAAGCAGCTCAATACCTATGCAACAAGCAAGAAAAAGCATTTTAAAGAGGTCTGAGCCCTCATCCTGTTTGCAAGAGCCCTAAATGCGGCACAGTCTTATGAAATGGATACAATGCAAAGCTCAGCACGACCATGCCACAGAGTTCGTGGTGAAGCTGCTGAGAAAAGCTGCTGATCCCCATGTAGACGGGCCGGAGCAAAGCCACAGGGAAAGCTCTGCTCCCAGTGGGGCAAAGGCTGCGCCACTGCTGCAGTGTTGTTTTTCCTCAGCTGCCCTTTGAACGGGGAACCCAGCAGGAAGTTTACCACTTTTGCAAGCTGGCAAGTACCTAGTGATATTAGCTATTAACAACAGCTGAAGTTGCCTGAGCTCATATATTGTCTGCTAATTTTTATTAATTTTTTTAATAAGTAAAAAGGCCTGAACAAACTGCAGAGGGACTAGAGAACTCCCTAACCCCATCCCTCCCTCCCCACCCGGCTGGCCGCACATCCCACTGCTCCCAGCCCTGCTCTGCCTGGTCTCTCCCAGCAGGACCCTGCTGCAAGATCTGCCCAGTCACAGAAGAAAATAATCTCTTCCGATTCCCAAGGTTGGCCTTGCAGTACCAGGGATCGAGGTCCCCTCTACTCCAAAGAGAGGCCTTCTCCTGTACCCTGAGCCACATGAATCCAGCCCAAACCCTCCATCTGGCCATGCCAGCCCCACCACAGGGCTGGAATCGCTGCTCCGAGTTGAGCAGGAGAAAGGTTTGAGGCAGAGCAACTACCCTTCGCATTTTCACACATCTTTAACGCTCCCTAATAAAAACCCAAGAGAGGCTCTGGCTCAGCTTCTCACTGTAGATTTATAATGTTGATGCTCCCTCCTTCATCCCAAGCTTGGGCTCAGCTTAACATCTCACCATACATCTGGAACATTGATGCTCCCTCCTTCATCCCAGGCTTGGGTTCAGCTCATCTGCTTCCCCCCACTGCCTCCCAGAAATGTATATACACCTTTATTTCCTATATACTTGGTAACCTGAGGTCAACAGGCTGATGCAACTTCAGAGCTGGTTATGGGGGGAGGCATGGGGGTCCCAAAGCCAGGAAACTCCAGTGACATAGCAGGGGGGTATTATGCAACAGCTGTTGAGCAGCATGCTAATTAATTAATAGGGAATAGGGATCTTTCGGTAAATAGTAATTGCTGTACGTTTGATTTACTCAGGCACTGAAATGTAAGCCAGCCTGCAACTCAAACCAGAGTACAGCTGAGCATCTCAAACTCCCCAACGAGCTTCCTCACAGCAACACTGGGGATGCAGGACAATCATGGTTGAGATTTTTATTTTTTCACCAGCATGCCAGAGCCTACAAAGCATTAGCTCCAATTAACCCTAATTAAAACAGAGTAGCCCAAGCATGCTGTCTCCCTCTCTCTTCTGCTTCTTCAATGCTCTCATCAGAGCAGCTTAACGCAGTTCTCCGCAACGAGCTTGTCTCTCGCAGACCGGTTTTCTGCCACCCTGCCCGGTCCCACACATCTGCCCCAGCTTCCTCCACCTCCCCAGCGGCTGCCAACTTACCGCCCACGGGTGTTACCGGGGGAAACACCCTCCCCGGAGCACGCCTGACACCCCCTTCCCTGCACCCACCTCTTCGGCACCGGCTTCTTCCTCTTCCTCCCGGCGTACATCCCGCCGGCAGCGCCGAGCACCAGGCGGGCGCACAGCCCGCAGCCGGCCGCGAGCGGGGGGGAGCGGGCGGCCGCGCCCGGAGGCGGGGTTTGGGGAGGGTGGCGGCGGGGCGGCCCCGGCCCCGGCCCCTTCCCCGCCCCGGCCCCCGCACCACCCCCCCGGGGAGCTCGGACCGGCCCCCGGCGATGCACCGGCCGGGGGAGGGCGGATCCGAGGCGCCCGGTCCCTGGGTCACCGTGCCCGGGAGTCGCCGTGCAGAGGGGACAGCTGCCACCGTCGGCGGGGACCACCGTGCCCTGAGGGTCACCGTCCACAGGGAGCCACCAAATCCTGGGAAACAGCATGCCCATGGGCCACCATCCCCAGGGGGCCACCAAATCCTGGGAAACACCATGCCCACAGGCCACCCTGCCCAGGGAGCTACTGTGCCCATGGGCCAGTTCCCAGAGGGTCACCGTGCCCAGGGAGCCACTGTGCCCCTTAAGTCACTGTGCCCAGAGGGTCACTGGGCTTGAGGAGCCATTGTGCCCCAAAAGTCGCCATGCTCACAGCTCACTGTGCCTATGGGCCACTGTGCCCGTTAGCCATTGTGCACAGGGGGCCACCAAATGCTGGGAGCCACCATGCCTATGGGCTGCCTCTTTTTCCTGCAAAAGATGACCACTTCAGAGCAGTTCCTGTGCTGCTCTCCTGCTGCAATGCCTGCAGGATAATGTTCATGTTTCTGGTCTCCATGCATCATGCTTGGTGGCCATGTTGTCCCTCCTGCGGCACACCTGCCAGTCCCAGCCCCTCCTGGAGCAGCCAGGCCGGTGTAGCACGGGAGATGTAGTCCTGCCCGACAGCTGCAGCCAGAGACAATGTGGAACTGGAGGCACCTGAATTACTGCTCTGTTTCAACATCGAGATGTTTTGTCATGCAGTCACCAGTAAAAAATGAAAAACTGAGCAGAAAGATGCAATGCAATCCTTCATTGTCCTGCTCCATGGAATAAACCTCCCCTTTTCCTAACCCTGCAGGTACCCCTGCGTGCCATGGCTCCAGGGCTTTGCAGGATAAGCCTCCCCACCTCCCAGAGCCTGATCTCCCTGCTGGTCCCCATCCAGGAACAGCCAGCGTCTTACCTCTCGCTTTGCATTTCCTTGTGTTAATGGTGCCCAAAGCTTTTGCTCTTCCACCCAAGAGCCACCTTCAGCTGCTTTTTTGAAAACAGGGGTGACAGAGGCAGGCAACCATGAACACAAAGGACAGACTGTTAAAACAGACACAGAGACATCACATCTAACCATGGTTTGTTCTTTATACTATAAATAGTTTGTCTTAAAAATCAAGCCTGTTTATGTCTCAGTGGGAGGAAACCATGGTAAACAACCATGTGCTTTCATGGCTGGTGGTATAGGCAGCTATCTGCCACGGCACAGAGTGGTGGTATGGTGGCAGGTGAGTCTGTCCTGTATTCAGCACAAGCAGAAGCCACAGGAAGACTAAGGAAGGGGCAAGCAAATTTGATACTTTCCCTAAGGACTTTCCTGGCCTCCAACTACTTCCAGCCCAGGAGGTTTCCTCAGCCAGATGTGATTCCTACCTAGTAATGCTCTTCCAGGCTCCCCTTGAATCCCTGTAAATGTTTAGCACCATTTAGCAATGAGTTGCACAGCCCAACCATCACTGCACAAAGCCCCACCTCCTCTGATCTGGTTTTAAAGCCTGGCTTCCACGACTCATGTCGTCATCTGGATCTTTGATTGCCCTTGTTTGCCCTTCTCTTCCATTCTTCCTTTCTGAGACAAGAAGGATGATGAGAAAACTGTGGGTTCATACTGGTGCCAAATGATGTCCTTTATTTTCTTCTCTCCACATTTCCTCACCACTTTCCTTTTTTGATCCTTGCTGAGTTGACGTTTTCAGGGACAAGACACCACTCCTGAGTAGTAAGGCTCAGCTCAGAGCCCCATGTTTTATGTGTCCATGTGGGACTGCATATTCCCACCTGCATCACTTTTACAGTAAACTACACTGAACACGGCCTGCTGTTTTATTGCTCTGTCCTGTAAGACCCCTTTGACCCCTTCCTGCCATCCTCCCCTGGATGAGTAACTCATACCATCACCAAATGCAGCCGCCTCACCATTCACACCTCATTTAGGATGTCAGTGTCAAACAGCAGTTTCCAGCACCGATCGGGCAGAGCTTGACCTCCTGGCGCTGTGGGAACAGCTCTCTTATTCCCACGCGGGTATAGAGGATCATGGAGCGATGGTCCTCAGGAGTCAGCTCATCCCCTTCCCTGGTCACCCCTTCAGCATCCTGACAGTGCTACAGCCTCCACTGTAGAGATTTTCCTACCCTCTCACTGGAAAGACTCGCCTGACATGCCAGCACGTTGCAGACAGAGCTGTTAAGGACAGAAAGCCAGACTCAGACATATTGTATGATTTTTTTTTTTTAAGCCGTTTGCAAATTCCAGGGATAAATTCTTGAAATGAAATGTGATTGCTTCTTGCCAAGGGGCAAAGCAGAAGCAGCCAATAGTATAAAAAATGTCCCAGGTCAGCAGAGCTGATGTCAGTTTGATGGGAAGTGTGTTAATACATTTGTTTTTGACCTTCCTAGACCATACGTAGAGACTCTGTAATTTAGCCATGCTTTTTAATAAGGCAGGCAAAGATCCAGATCAGCCCTGGAAATTGCACTCCAGTGTCTCCATCAAGTGGAGAAAGGAAGCTGTGGGAGGAAGGTGTCCTAGCCGCCAGCACCGCCGGCTCCCCAGCCCTTGGGTGTCTCAGTGGCAGGCAGGGCTGTGGGAAGGCAGTTTCCACAGCCCATGGGACATGCCCAGATTTGGGAAGCACACACATGGTCTCTTGTTCGGCCAAAGCTCTCCAGCCCCTCTTTGTCCCCAGTGCTCTCTTCCTAGACTTCTCCTCCCCAGCTCCTACAAACCCCAGTGCCTTTGCCAGGCAGCTCTACATTGCTGTCCTACATCTACTACCAGTTTTCCTCTGGGAAAAAACACCTGATTTACCTCTTTCCACTCACTGGGGGTGGACTTTGTGTCAGAGATGGAGCAAGACCTAGAGCAGCTTTAAGCCAACAGGCTTTGTAAGGCATCTCCTGCAAGGCAGAGTCAGGCTTGGGGCACTGCACATGTTTCAAGCCTAAAAGCCAGGAACCCTCCAGGGGTGTCTCTGGCACTACTGAATGTGGCAGGGAGGGTGCTGTGAATGTCCTACCTGAGCTCCAGACCCCGAAATCAGGTGCCTGGAGCTGTACTGAACAAGAGGCAAAACCATACAGCTATACCTGTTCTCTCCCTGCTCACCTGCCTTGGATTGCTCATCACCCACTGTACACAGACTCATGGAGGTCTTGGTGGGAAGGGACCTCCACAGGTCTCCAGTCCAACCTCCCACCTGGCACAGGAAAGGCACGAGGCACCAAAGTAGTTCAGCAGGGAGGTTATCTGAAGCACATGGTACTGTGGGTGAACAACACAGGATGTGACCGGGGGTGTCCCCGCCTGTTCATGTGGGCTCACCTGCAGGCAGGGAAGCTTTGAGATGCTGGTCAAGCACTCAAAGCAGGGCACAGCAGGAACTTGGACAACTGAATGTACAGACATTGAAAGAGACAGCAGCCCAGGCAGAAGAAAATAATCTCCCTGCTGCAAAACTGGCCCACTTGGACAAGTCAGTTCACCTGGAGATTGGCTGCCCGCTCTGCAGCCAGGAGGAAGGTTGCTGTGGACATCCCTGGGTCCAGATTTCACCAACTGTGAAATTCAGCTGTGCATCTCTATCAAAGTAAAAGGCAGAAATGAGCGTCTGTGGGTTTATACCAGTTTGCCTGTATCCATTGCTCCTGCAAACATGGGGCTGGGAATAAGTGGTGTGTGAAGGGAGAGACACTGGTTGTTATACTCTATGAGAAAAGTGCCTAAATCTAATCAGGGCAGCGTAGGAGCAAACCTTCACCCAGCAAAAACTGGTAGAGCTGCCTTATCTTTGATGACACTCATCATCTCCAGCAGATAGCTAGGAAGGTCAAAAGTCTGTTACTGGCTTTCAGCAGGACACTGATTTCTGGCCATCCAATGCCAGAGTATCCCTAGAGGTAAGCCTGACTGTGATGGCCTTAAGGACAGTAAGAGATAGCAGAAAGGAAACCCTCTTGTCCAGTTCAGAAGCCATGGAGATGCTCAAGCTGAAAAGGAAAAAAATAACTCATCTCTAGTATCGAAACAGGTCCAGTGTGTAATTGAGCATTTCCTGTGCTCAAGACTCAGTGCTCAGCAGACTGATGGCATCCCCTTCCATCCCAGCTCCCTGCCAAAGAGCAACGAGAGCTGGGGACAGGATGAGCCATGGGTCCCTCCCTAAAGAAGCACCCAAGGGAGGAGGCGGTGGCAGCATGGGCAGTCTCCGGTGACAGCCCCCGGCAAGGCGAGCTAAGGAGTATGGTTCAACCTGCAGAAGCCCAGGAGCAGCAGGAGATGGAGGCTGAACAAGAAACAAAGCTGCAGCGTAGGTCCAAGGTCCATCTGGGAGACAGGACTGGGGACAAGGCTACCTGCAGCGCAGGTCCAAGGTCCACCCATGCACAGGGAGGTTAGAGAGGGACAGAGATAGACACAGGTAAAGGTACAGCCTAAGACCGAGCCTAGGTGCTTGGGGCTGAGCTTAAATGGAGCCCACAGAGCCATGAGCAGAGGGTGAAGTTGGCCGGGGCCACTAAGACCTGCTGGTGCTCACAGAGCCCTGGCAGATGATCCACCAACATCCCTCACGGAGGGAGGTGTCCCTTATGAAGTGCTGTGGGTGCTGTGGGTCACCATGGGGCTACATCAGGGTGACACGGAGCCAGGGCAGGGACATGGCATCGGGTCTTGGAGGTGGGACAGAGATGGGGAGTCACAAAGATGCCCCAGAGGCTGAGTGAGGAGGGGTGGGAGTCAATGCTGAGGAGCCCCCAGGACCGGGAGTAGTTGCAGAGCCCAGGGTCACAGGCAGACAGGGTTTGGGGAGTGAAGGGGGGCAAGATCCACGGGAGCCATGGGGGCAAGACCCTGCAGCATCTGAGGGCCAGAGCTCATGGTGGAGGAAAGAAGATGATGAGCTGGGAACCAAGGGGGACCCTGGCACAGGCCCTGCCAGATGAGGCTCAGGACAGGGCTGGAAATGTGGCCATCTCCCTGGCAGCACCGACGGGGAGCTGCCCTGCTCACCCACAGGTGATACAAGTCCCCAAGGAGACAACAGGCTGGGAATTATGTGACGGTTGAAACCAGGAAATAAATAGATGGAGAAATCTGATTATGGAGGAAGAAGTTGGGCAGAGACCGGTCACAGGTTAGGGAGCAGCGCCGAGCCCTGCCACATTGGCAGAGCATTGCAGGGACAGGTGACAGGGACAGGGACAGGGGACAGGGACAGACACACCTGCAGGACAGACACACCTGCAGGTGATAGCAATGATTTTCTGCCCACCCAGCTCTCCAAGCTGGCCCAGAGTGGCAGTGGACGTGCTCTGCAAAGCAGCACAAGGCAGCACTAAGCCTCCACTTGCTTCTTTTTCTGGAGGAGTTTCTTTTCCAGCAACCAAAAGAAACCCCAGCCCAGGGAGCGCGGTCCTAAGTACATAGGAGACACCTTGTATGGGGCACAGCCGTTCCTTCCCACCCTGACATCTCCTTGGTCCTTCTTCTTCCTCCTCATTTGTTTCAATGAGGCATTTCCAAGATCTCAAAGCTCGGTCAAGAGCTGAGTGTTAGAAAGCCAGAGTCTCTGGTTCATTCAGAGGTTTCTGTGCTGTTTTCCACTCCTTCACCAACACGGGGAGTCAGGCTGGCTGGGCAGATGGATTTTTCCAGACTCAAAGCAAATTTGCTCTCAACACTTCCTGAAGCAGAGTGCTCCTATTGGCAAACATGGAGCACAAAACCAAAAAAGAAGGGGAAGCAAAACCGCCTACGTGGTTTCCAGCAACTGTGCATTGCAGCGGTACGGAGACAGGAGTAGCTTTTACAGAGAAGATGCTTTGAATGTGATACCTCGAGCAGTGTCAGCAGCCTTTCCCAGAGTCTCCAGTGAGCCCTGGGCAAGATAACGCTCATAACACGGCTCCGTGGGACAAGGCATGGTGGCGGGCAGGGAGAAAGGAGCTTTCCTTCGGCATTACCCAGCCCCATCTTGTGGCAAGTATCAGCAAAACCTCCAAGAGCAGCAGTGAGGTTTGCCACCGCCATGTCTGCCTGCTGTGTGGGCATCAGGGTGGTTTCCCAGACCTATCTTCTCCTGCCCTATTTGCTTGGTTAAGGCATCCCCTCTCCTCCCGCATCCCCCATGCCAGCCGCAGGCAGGAGTGGCAGGGTTGGCCCAAGCGGCAGCCAGCCAGCTCCGGTGCATGCACATGTCCTTGGCTGCTGCCACCTGAGCCCTGAGCCTGCTGCAGGGTTTGTGCAAACAGGCCGAGCACGTCTTGACTGCAGAAGCACATGCTGGTGAGTTATCCCCCATCTCCTCTCTTTGCCGCCTCATTGTGGTCTCCATTCCCAGTCCACCTTTCATTTCTGGAGGCCATCAAGGTAGCTCACCTGCTTCCCTGTTGAGGGAAGCCCAGGGAGCTCTGCCACAAGCAGAGAACAATGGTGAGAAGCACCAGGCAGACGCCTTTCTCTCTGCAGAGAGCAAAGGGGGATCCTCTCTCCGTGGTGGCTGGGCAACCCCAGGCTGGGAGCAGCTGGTGGCATCACAAACAGTGACAAATGCATATGGGGGCTGGTGGACCTTCACCATCCTCTTCTTTGAGAACAGTGAGAATCCAGACAGGGATGGAATCACTTGAAGGTGACAGCACGGAAGGTGTCACGCTGTCCCCAGCTAGCAGTGGCTAGCAAACACAACCCAAACCAAAAGCCTGAAGCATAGGGTAGGAAGTGTTTTAGATGGGGAACTGGAAACTGTCCCAGATCACCGGCTCCCATACAGCTGGAGAAAGAGGTAGATCTTGATTTCTACCTCTTTGGCTTTGCAAATTTGGATGGTGTGGATAGCCAGACATCAGGGCCTTCATTGTAACAGCCGGGTAACCACCAATCTGGAATGGGGAGCGGTGGTCTTGCCTACCCACTGCCAGGTAAGAGAGGGCACAGGAATCGGGGCTGCCTTTGATGTCCCTGGCCAGCGGTGAGGAGGCAGGGGCGGCACACGAGCTGCATCCTTCACGTCCGATTACATGGCAGCTGATGGAAAGTGACACAACGGACACAACACAGCTGGTGTCCAGTCACATCCTATCGCAGCAGAAGAACCAGGAATAAGCAGTTAATCTGCAGCGGGACACAGCTTGGTTCCCCGAAGCTCAGGCCCTGGACATCCCACTCCTCCTGACTCATGGACCCAGTGGGCAGGGGGAGCGTGAGGGGCTTTGGCACGAGAGCTCCTGTCCATTTTGGCCAAGGGGTCAATGCCTGAGGAGCCACCAGGGACATTGGTGCAGCAGTGTCGTTGTCCCACCACCAGTTCTCGTCCCAGCGCCTTGGGACTTGCTGAGGGAAGAACATTTGCCAAGGAAGTGACTTTCCAGGCGTGAGGAAGCCGAGGATTGCCGGGTGCAGGAAAGACCAGGATTTCCTTGCTCCTGATGCTGCCTGCCCCCCTGCCAGCTCTGCCTGTACCGGGACTCCCCCAGGGCAAACTCGGTGCCAGAGAAAGAACAAGGCTTCCTCTCTCATCCCTGGAGCTCCCACCCCACGGCATGCTCATCTGCAGGGCAATGTGCTCCTGCCTGCCTGCTGCCTGCCTGCTGCCTGCCCTCCTGCCTGCCCCGCCTGGGCTGTCCAGGGGCTGGCAGCACCGGCGCAGGGTGCCGGAAGAGACAGAGCGGCGGCAGCCGGTCGCGCAGTTACCAGCTCCTGCAGGGAGATGCGAGCAGAGCCGGTGCAGGTAGCCCGCCCGCACGCCTACCTGCCTGCCTGCCTGCCTGCTTGCTGCAGGCAGAGCCCACGCGGCGTGGGCGTGGCCGGCGGGTGGGGGCGTGCCCGAGGGCGGGCCTTCTGCCGTGACGCCATCTCCCCGCGCCCACCCCCTCGCCGTCACGGCGCGGCCGGCCGCGTCTCCTCGGCGCCGCCATGTCCTTGTGGCTGGGCAAGCTCGGCCCGGCCGCGGCCGCCGCCGCCCGGGGCCGCCTGGGGAGCGCCGTCGTGCCGGCGGTGAGCGGGGCCGGGGAAGAGGGAGGTCCCTACGCCCAGACGCCGCTCCCCTGGCTGCGGCGGCCGCCCCTCAGCGCGGCCGGGCGGGCTCACCTTGGGGTGCCTGGGCCGCTCCGGCCTCCCCGCGGGGCTGGCGGCGGCGGGGCGGGGGGGCCGGGGCGGGCGGGCCGCTTGCGCGGGCCGTGGTGGTAGCGCCGTCTCTCCGCCCGCTGGGAGGGGGGCTGGGCCTCCGAGCCGGCCTCCGCGCCCGGCAGCGCTCCTGTGCTCGGGAGGGGCCGTGTGTCTGGAAGCGTTGGGAATGGCCCTGCGCCGGGGGGAGTGGGCCATTCCCAGTGGGCGAATGCAGGGTCTTCGGAGGGGAGGCGAGATTTAAGGTAGAGACACAAGTAAATACCTGAGACCAGACTGTGGTGACCCAGTGACCTTCAGCTTGTGAGTGTCATCTCTGGAGGTGCAAGAAGAAGAACGTTAAATAAAGATAAAATCTCACGTGTGTAAACGGGGTCACTACATTGCTCAAAATAAGGCTTACTCAGTTTTTACCAAGCTTTCTGGGCAGCTTTGCTGAGCAGGGCTCAGTAAGGTACTGCCTTCAGCTTTACAGGTCAGGTAGGTATGTATTTCCACCTTTGTCCAGGAACTGTGTTGTGCAGAAATGAAGCTGTAACTCTCCTGAGAGACTGGGAGAGGGTTTAATCTCTACCCAACAACAAACAAAAATGCAGACAAAAGTCCTAGGATCTGCCTTGGGAATGCAGGGCATATTGTGTCTGGCCTTCGGGAAGTCTGGGAAGTTTCAGTCATTGTGTAGATTCAGAGCAGAGTTCTGGCAGAGCAGTCCTGATTCAGGCTTTAAAGACACTGAAAACTGTATCATGGTTTCTGTCTTCTCAATCTTGCATTTCATAAACAGCTTCTCAGCCTAAATACCGCTTCAGTTGCTGAGCTGAAATGGCAATGCTAACTTTACTGTATGAAAATTCCTTGTATTAGATTTGTGAGCGTGTATCCCTCTGCGTGTGCAGGTCTGAAAAAGCTGCACTTTGAGCATGCCTAGTTCAGCTAATAAAACTAAAATATGCTAGTTTTGTTGTTGTGTTTTCTTTCAGGCAAGAATTCATATCAGCTCCAAGCAGAATTTGCAGTATGGTTGGCTGGCTTATATGTTGGGAGACAGAGCTACAAAAAAGTTCACTGAATACAGCAAAATCTTTACCGTGGAGGGAAACTTATCTTCTGGGAAGGGCAAGCTTGCACAACAAGTAGCAGAAAAACTAGGTACATCTTATTTTCCCTATTTCTGTAATAGTAGAATTTAACAGTGTGATTGTCATTCTTGTGTAAAGAAAGTTCACCAAACCAGCAGTTCTTGACTAGGAAATTATTAGTTGGGCGATGCTGCAGTTAATGTGGAGGGCTTATAGGTAAGGGGAGAATAAAATGTTGGTGAGGTTTGAAATGAGGATGGGACGCTTATCAGATGTGTGGGATACTTGTGTCAGTATGATTTATTGTGAATGAAATTTTCCTTCTAACGAAGTCACTTTGCTCGCTGAGCACCTTGAGAATTAGGATTTTCTGCGTGGGTGTCCGCAGAGCCTCAAGGTGATTAAAGGATTGGTGGCAAAAAGATTCTGCTTAGAATGATAGCTCAGCTGTCACCGGGGAGGTGAAAGCTGGTGATACTTCAAATTAGGGTTTGTGTGCCCTCTGTGATGTGATTGACCAAAGGATTTTGTGCTGTTTTCAAGTGTTGCTTAAAGTTAATCTATATATATCTAAATGAGCTGAACAGATGTTTACTGTAAATGAACAGAACTTATTATTTTGATTGGTTCTCTGTTGTGCGTTTCTTTTTTGTCAGGAATGAAATATTTCCCAGAAGCAGACATCCATTACCTAGACAGAATCACGGGAGACGGAACGTTGCTGCATGAGAAATTTAATGGTTTTTGTAACCTAGAGAGATTTTACAATGATCCGAAATGCCCTGATGGACACTCTTATCGACTTCAAGCTTGGCTGTTTGGTAACCGTGTTTTACAGTATGCTGATGCATTGGAGCATCTGCTGACCACAGGTTAGATTTCACAGTAAATAAATTCCATTTCTAAATTAATCTGTGAAAGTTGTGAGTAAGCTGTTTTGAAGTGCTTTGCTAGTATGTGCATTTTTAAATGAAAGGCTGTTATTTTGTTAAGCTTTTTATATTTTTCCCCCTTAGTGAGGACAGGTTAACAGTCCATTTATAAAAATACCCTGCATATTTTGTTAGAATAGTATCTTGTATCATTTCTAGTGAAGGAAATATGTACCAGTTACCGATTTCATTAGTTTTAATTTGGCAATCCCTGACGATTATTTTCAAAAAGACATTTTAAACATACCAAGACAGCTGTAGTTGTACAGCCTTTTTAAAACTCTTCCTAGACTTAGTTCCTGATGAAGTCTTTTGTTCAGTCTTTTTGATTTCATTAAATACTGTTTTTGTGGTGGTATTGTTATAATTTGAGTGTCTTCTGGTGAGAAAAGATTTCCTATACCAACTCTGATTTACCTGTTGCTTGTGCTTTAATAAGCATTTTCAAAAAAAAAAAAAAAAGGAGATGTGAATGCCAGAAAGTATCAGACACAAATGTAAATGTACTCCTCAAATATAGTAGTACTTAGCTACTGTAGTGATAGGCACAGTAGGAGAGTATATGTATGGGTGAGACAGGCATGTTCAGCTGTTACGACCCGGCCTGATAGTCAGTCTTGGGGAAAGTTCGTAATGATCCCAAGGGCGAAATTAAGACACAAACGAGGTCATATGCCGCCAATCAGATGTTTTATTAGGTAAATATAAAAGAGTAAAGCGATAGGAAAGGCAGGAAATATTAGGAGGAAATTAAGCAAGCGATCAGAGAGGTAAGCAAAGGATAGTCACCACCCTGGATCCAGCGGCGTCCCGTTGGTCCTCAGTCTTCAGTTCTCCGGTGGTGGAAAGGCTTCTTCTTCTTTTCTTCAACTTCTTTCTTCTTTTTGCCTTCTTTTTTCCTCTTCTGGTTTCGTTGTACCGTCTTTTATCCCATGTTGGAGAGGGAGTTTGCCCTCTCATTTCCATTTGGTTACCCAGAGCAACATCACGTATGCCACACATGCACATCTAGTCACACAATATGTATTGCCGGTGGGCAAGTGGCCTGGCCCGGATATCAATTGGTGTCCCATTCTTGGTGGTGCCTGACAAGCCAAAGAATGCCCGGCTGCTTCAGCAAGCTTGCATGTTCCCTTGCAAGTTAATGGTACCTGATAAGCCAAAGAATGGCCTGCAGCTTCAGCAAGTTTGTGCATCTCTTTGCAAGATAGTGGCACTTGATAAGCCAAAGACTGGTCCGCCCTTGGGCCTTATCAGACAGAAGAGTGGTCTGCTGTCCAGTCTTATCAGATAAACACACCCAAGCAAGCTTTGAGACAATTGTTCTTAACACTTCAGACTCTTACATCAGCATACATATCCAGTACATTTGTGTGAGCCAGAAACTTGCTCTTTTGTTTTATTTAAAATTTCTAGAAAAGCATTCAGAAAATTGACCATATGAGCAGTACTGTTGTTAATTTTAAATGTTGCTGCCAGCAATCTCTTTGAGCCTTGCTGACTGGAACCTACTTTCAATTGCAGGACAAGGTGTGGTGATGGAGCGCTCTCCCTACAGCGACTTTGTATTTCTGGATGCGATGTTTAAACAAAGCTATATCCACAAGCGATGTAAGTTACTTGCATGCAAAAGGAAGTTATTTTGCCATAATCTCAGCCAGAAGTGTGGTAGTTTAGTTTTTAAAAAAGAAACAAAAAAGCCTGCTTGGAAGATGGACTCCTTCAAATATTCAGAGTTGTTTGTAAGGTGCTTAGCACCTTGCTCTTCCATGCATCAAGGACCAACCTCAAGCCATGAGACTTCCAGTTTTAATTCAAGGCTTTGGTTCTACTTATATGTTAAAGAACATATATTCTGTGTATTGCTTACTTGTGTCCTGTCAGCCAGAGACTCATGTAGTTCCCTGGAAATGTGAGTGAGCATGCTGATGAAAACTAGAGGTACTTCGGGCAGACCATGATCTTGCAGCATTAGGTGGGAAGTAAATAATGTGTCAACAGGATTTGGCCTACTTGCCTTAAATGACCAGCTCCCTTTTGAATCTCAAAGAACACAAATGTTGCTCTTGTCTTCAGGAAGGGCAAGGAGGAGGATGCAGGAAGCTACAGGCCAGTCAGCCTCAGCTTGATCTTCAGGAAGGTGATGGAGCAAATCCTCCTGGAAGCCATTTCCAAATATATGGAGGATGTGAAAGTGATGGAGAATAGTCATCATAGTTTTATGAAAAGGAAATCACACTTAAAACACCTGATAGTCGGCTCCTCATAGAAGGCTAGCTCAGTGGATGAGCGGAGAGCAATGGATATTGTTTACCTTAAGCAAAGCTTTCAGTGCTGTCTCTCATAACCTCCTCATTGACAAACTGCTGAAGTATGGATTAGATATGTGGGTAGTAGATTGAAAAGTGGCTGCACTGCTGGGCTCAGAGGGTTGTGATCAGCAATACAAAGGCCAGCTGGAGGCCAATAACTAGTGGTGTATGCCAGGGGAGGATACTGGGGCCAAATCGGGTTTAAACTGGGTTTAAAACGTGGATGACAAGACAGAGTACAGCCTCAGTAGATTTGCAGGTGATGCAAAATTGGGAGGGGAAGGATTGACACACCATATGTTTTTGATGCTATTCAGAGGAACCTGGGCAGGCTGGAGAAACGCTTGGATGGTAACCTCATGAAGTTCAACAAAAAGAAGTCCTGCACCTGGGAAGGCATAACTGCAGGCACTCATATATGCTGGGAGATAACTGTCTAGAAAGTTTTGCAGAGGAGGACCTGGGGGTCCTGATGGAAACCAGGTTGAATGTGAGCCAGCAATGTGCCCTTGTGGCAAAGGATGTCACCAGCATCTCGGGTGCTGCATGAAGAAGAGTATTGTCAGCAGGTCAAGCAAGGTGATCACCAAATCTGGAGTATTGTGCCCAGGTCTGGGCTACCAGTTGAAGAAAGATAGTTAGTTACTGGAGTGAGTCTAGCTCAGGGCCATGAAGGTCACTTAGAAACTAGAGCATCCAATGTATGAGGAGAGGCTGAGAAAGCTGGGATTTTTTTTTGGCCTGGAGAAGAGAAGGCTCAGGGGGATGTGTATAAATACTTGATGGGGAGGAGTATTGGATGGAACCAGTCTTTTCTCAGTGGCACCTAGTGAGAGGACAAGAGGCAAAGGGCACCAGTTGAAATACAAGAAGTTCCATTTATAAGAAAAAAAGCATTTTCTACTGTGAAGGTAGTCAAACCCTGGAGCGGATTGCCTGGAGAGGCTGTGGGATCTCTGTCATGGAGATACTCAGAACACTGTGGGACATATTCCTGAGCCACCTGCTCTAGTTGACCCCGCTCTGAGCAGAGTGGTTGAACCAGATGGTCTGTGACCGTTCGTTCCAACCTGAGTGATTCTGTGGTTTGGGGTTACGGGCGCTGAGCTTCCGAGCAGCGCGGTGTTACTGCGCTGGTGCCTTGTGGGCAGACACATGGAGTCTCCATCCCCTGGCTAGGAATGGAGCAGTTACATGACACATGTAGGAGACCAGCCACAGCCAAAACATGCAAACTAACAGCTGAATCAAAGTTTGAAAGTCTGTAGAAAATAACTATAAAGCCCAGTCATCAGCTGACCCCTTAGTAAATTGCTATGGAAATTGTTTCTGCCTGTTCTTAGCAAATCTGGCATTTTGGCTGCTCCTGAGGTGAAGATATTTGTTTCCCTGACTGCCTTGTGTTTCTGCTGTCTTGTTTGATTTGGCTTAGATTTAGGGGGTGTGTATTTGTTTTTTAACACCTGCTGTAAGTTGTAACTTCTTGCTGAATGACTTTGAGAGCTGGGTATGATGAACTGTGTGTCTTACCGCTCTGTGTTGGTGAGGCAAACAAAGCCCAGCAACCTGCAATTTATATTTAATATAAAATTCCAACAGCAAGTAATGGGTTGTACTGAAATCCTTAAACAGCAAACATCTTCATTAGAGGTACTGATGACTGCTGCTTACTGTGGTGCCAAGCACAGTGGGCTTTACATTTTTCACAAACTGTTTGAATTTGAAAGCCTGACACTACGTTTCTAGCTAAGCCAGTGAGCCTTACTGAGGAAAGCTTGCACCTGAGCTAGGTTTAATGGAGCCTATGCTATTCATGCCACTTAAATTTGAATAGATGCTTCCCCTGAACCTGCATGGCTTCCTAATCACCAACTATTACCCCAAAAATGCTTTAGGTTATTGATGTAGTAGAAGAACACAGTTGCACAGACCCAGCCAACTCCTCTCAGATACGTTTTTCTGTATAGGAAGGTGAGGTCCTCCAGTCCTGTCTTCTGAAGTGGAGTCTGGTTGTCATGTTTTTGGAGAGAAGATCTGCTGTTCCTTGCATAGAGCACAGAGCTATTGAGTTAACAGTAGTGCAGAGTATGCCTCCAATACAGGTGAAGAGAGACACTGCTGGGTTGGTGGCCTCTTAAAATATTTGCTTTACCTCAGCATGATTTTGTGCATGCATCGGAGGACAGGGCAAATGCCTGCCTGTTCCTTGGGTTTTCCCCCCATGGTGGGAAATAAAGTACTTCTTGCAAAGTCATCTTGAAGCATGTGACTCTCTTCCATTACCACCTTTGCCACACTATCATCTTTGTGGTAGGTCTGGGCTATTTATTTCGTGTGTGAGGCTGTGGCAGAAGGCAGCCCCAGCCAGTGGTCACCTCAGGTTACCTGAGCGCTGCAGTCTCTCTCTGATGTTTTGAGAGGCTGTCTCTAAATGTCAGAGGAAAAACCTAGGTTTCTCTAAACTTAAGTCAGAAACAAATCCCCTCTTTGATATAACTGATGTTAGATTATTATATCTCAGTGCATGTAGCTTCTTAGTTTAATTGTGTTTTATTTTCTTTTTCTGGAAGATTGTTTATTTTAAAAACTTCCTGAATCCTATTTGAGGAAAAGCCTACCCTAAACTTGCTGTATTAGCCAAGAAGAGGAGACTACAAATACAAGGGTGGGGGATGTGATTTATTTGCAAATAGAACATGTTTAGCAAATGCAGGAAAAAAACACTCAAGAAATGATTGCAGATTCATTACCCAATAGGTTATAATTTTAGTGCTGTTCCTATTGTACTTGTCCTCATTTGCAACATATGTATGTGTTTAGCTGGTCTGTGTTTAGCTCTCCAGTGTGTTTGGTTTGGGTTTTTATACAGGTCTTGATCACTACAAGGAGATCAAAGAGATCAGCATTTGTGAATTCCTGCCACCTCACTTGGTCATTTATATAGATGTGCCCGTCCCGGACGTGCAGAAGAGGATTCAAGAGAAAGGCGAGGTAATTTTATCTCTTGCCACTACTATTGCCTGTTAATGTCTATTGTAATCGTGCCCTTATGCATGAGTCCCGTGGGGTTTGCTGCGGAATTCTGATTCTGAAAAGCTTCTCGTCCTCTTAGGTGTAAGAACTGTGTGTTGGTGATGACTGTGTGGGTATTCTGGTATGCTTGCTCTAGAAAAAGCAAAAATCAACTTTTTTGACTGCATCAATATGCTGTCATTTCTGTAATGAGAAGCTCTGTAAAAATCATCTGCCCTTAAAAACCAGCCTTTGTAGCTGCTCTTTCAGGAGTTGTGTCCAGGTAATATGCTTCTTGCAGTACACTCCAAGATTATCTGTGCTTCCTGAGTGCTGAAAGCCCCAACTGGCTGTCCCCTTCTCCAGCTTCCCCAGTTGACTTCTGTTTCAGACTTGTGTTGATGTTAATGTGTGGGTCACTTGTGATCACAAGTTCAGTTAACTTTCTGAGGTTAAGAAAATTACTGCTTGGCGCTTTTGTGTTAACACAGTGAAACCACCAATTTTAAACTAAACATAAATTTTGTGTAGGTATTCCATGAGATATAAAATCCAGGGTGCTTTCTGCCTAATCTAATATAAAGTTGATAAGAAATACAGTTGCTTCTTGCCACTAGTGCAACTTCAGTCTAGTCTGAGGGCATGATATGTGACTCTTACCTATTGGTGATCTTTGACAATTGTGGGTCATTCTCATTTTTGCTGTCAAAACCATTTGAGGGTGGCATAATTTCTCTCCAAGATGTCTTTTTTCTTAGTCATGGTATTGGATGGACACTACTGTTAAAAAGAAGAAAAAAAAAGAACTTAGTTCTGTAGCATTGTCATCAAATTACCTCTCTCGTTATATCAGCATATTGGATTACTGGGTTATTGAAATAGTCTTGGATCAGAAAAGCTGTAGGGTACTTTTGTATAATGACTAATCTAAATATGGTTTTTGGTTTGGGTTTTTTTCTTCTCCCTTCTGTGATATTTGGATGTGTGCTTGTAACTGTTCTCAGATGTGTTATGAGGATTAAATGATGTTTACCTTGTACCTTGTTCAGAGGCTAAGGGAAATTGTAGTCAAGTCAAGTATTTAACTGTGGAAAGCCTGATAGATTCAAAGAAAACTTTGATTTATTACTAAAAAATTCTCAGGTCTCTTAAATGCTTCTCTCGAAGCATGTGTGTGTACGTTAGTGTGCTAGGGTGAGCTAGTAGCATTTCGTTTTGAAGTTTCCTGCTCATTTAAGAGGGAGGCTGACGATTGCTGAAGGGAAGTGACTTCAAAGCCATAAATGGAAGGCTGCCCTTGCTGCTTTGTGATCTGCGTGGCCCAAGTTGCTTAGTCTGCTGGTCATGTGTATGTCGAATGCTCTCCCCTTCTGCCCTCCAGCGGTTTAGGCCGTGACTGAACGTACTTCTGTGTTTAATGAACAAGATACTTTTGTATAGGAAAACCATAGCTTTTTTGTTGTAGCAACTTCAGTGACAGAATTAGAAGCTTCTTAATGTATCGTGGGAACCTGCAAGTTCTTTGCCCTTGTGAGCATAAAGGTCGGTGGCATTTTTGAGACCTTCTGGCAGAAATTGCTGGTGTAACTTGTAACTTCCTTGGGGCAACGGCACTGCTGAACGCTAGTGCTTGTTTGGGGATAGTATTTTTGGGAATTCTGCCTTCTTGGCAGATGGAGTCTTTCATTGGTATTCAGCATGCTGCTGTTGCAGGGCACTGGAAAAAAGAAAAGCCCTCCAGTGGGCCAACAAGCAGAGACGCAGATCCTTCCAACATAATGGGCATCTTGGATGAACATTTCAAGCAGGAAATGTAATTTAATTTTAGGATTGAACTGAAGGAACACATGGTAGAGTAGAGAAATTCCTGGCATTTTGCAACTGTGGCATTAAAGTACACCATGTGGCAGATGAACTGTTTAACAGCAGGTATGATATCCATGAAATTTCAAAGAAAGATTTTGGAGTGGATGGTTGGCCATGCACTTGTCTGAAACTGTGGAAATGGATGCACGTTGGTCCTCTTGTTGAAAAGTCAGACTCAGACAATCTTCTATTTTCTGGATTATTATATATAACTTCCTTGAATGTGCAGGTAGCTAGGATTGCTCAGTCCTTGGGAAGCTAATCTTTTTGAGGCTGTTGATGTATGGTTCTCTTAATTTATGTGAACTCAGGGAAAATGAGATGATTCCTGTAACAAACTGAAATAAGCTGGAAGAAAGTTTTTCACTTTTACATTCTGCTGTTTAACCTGCCTTTTGCTTTCTAGATTCACTAGCGTATCAGAAGAATCTTACTCATGCTCATTAAGGCTGTGGACATAATAGTACAGAGCAAAGCAGTGATTAATGCAGACTGACTTGTTCCTTAGGGTGCTCTAGATATTTAATGCCATGTAAGAAATTCTAATCACTCCAAATGTCTTAATTCTTGAAACTTTCATTAATTTGCATGTGGTTCACTTGGATGTCTGACTGCTAAGAGTGAGCTCTTGGCAGATGGTGTCACAGTGCCTTCTGCTTATGCTGGAATCTGTGCTGGTGGGAAAAGAAAGAAAACTCATTTCACAACATTGTTTTCTGTTTGTTTTTAGCCATATGAGAAAAAGGTGTCTCCTTTGTATCTCCAAAGCATTGAGGATGCTTACAAGAAAACCTTCTTACCAGAGATCAGGTTAGCAAACCAAAATGTTTTGTCTGTTAGGTCTTTGAGTAAAATGTGTGCAAATCCTAAAATCTCTGCCAATATAAGCAAATAAAATCATATCATGTGAGAAATCCTCCTTGTGCTATGTGGTACAATATTATGTCCTAATGATGGGGTATTGCATCCATGGCATAACAGCTATGTATACTTGTGTGTAGTTACCTCTGGCATCTGAGAAGCCTGATGCCAGTGTTAGAATACTGGAAGATTAAGAATGAAGTCTTTTTAAGTGTGAGCTTTATAAAGCAATGTTTTTTGATTCTTAACAGATTCAGAGTGGGTGAAGTGTTGTACAATAGTAAATTCATTGGATTTCATTAATTGACCTACCTAATATGTTGCAAAGCTAATGACCCCTGATCTGCAGTATGTTTTTTCATCCTGCTGTCTTGGGGCATTGCAACTTCGCTGTCATGGATTCAGATACAGGGAAGTATAAACTTTTTCATAGTTAAAAGAGCACTTCAGGAGCAAAGCCAAGAATCTGGTCTGTTTGCTCTGCAAAAACAAGTTCTGTCTCCCTTTCTGACAATATTCTGTATGTGGTTGATGTCGACACCTTTGCTTCTCTTTCTGTTAGCTTGCAACAGTGGTTGGAGTGCTTTCTTGGAGTGATGTCCAGAATCCTATAGCTCTGTGTTTGTGTTTGCATGACCTGAGGAGAGTGTGATGCAATATAAGCTTTTTTCAGGCCTTTTTGGAGAGTTTGGATTTTTTCTCTCCTAAAAACTCCTTTCAGTTGTCATAGCTTTGGCTAGTTTCTTGATAGTTGTATGGAGGGAGAGGAGAAAGGCTTTCAGGTAAGGGACTGATCCTTTTTTTAGTTCCGTTTCTCTACCTCATGAGGCATACACCTGGTAGTCTTCCACATTTGAAAAGGATTTGATGGACTTGTTGGTGCTGGTAAATAAAGACTGCACTGCTGCCTGCTCTGAGAGACTGAAGGTGCTCTTCTCTGGGCTCCCCTGGCTTTTTCTAGCTGCGAAGCAAGAATGTGTGCACTGTAAACTTGAGATGAGACTATTATAGTTTGCCAGCTATCCCAGTTCTTATAAAAGAGCTCTATCAAAAATCAAGTTGTCTTAAAAAATCTAAAAGCACGTGAACGTAAGCAGTCTTGGTCCTTCATAAACAAATGGCTTTCTGGAAGGGAAACTCTTAAAGGTCACAGAGCCAGGCCTACTTTACATCAAAACGATCTGTAATCGTGCAAGGTTCGATGCGTACATGAAGCTGATTGAGTTACATTTAAATCAAAGATGATCTTCAGGTATATTGTAGCCTGCTTGTTTCCACTTGCTTTCTTGCTCCATCTCCCAGGGTAAATCAGTGTAATTGCGCTGTCAGCAATTGAACTGAATAACTTCATATTGAGCTTGTCATTCATAGAGGGCAGAAGCTGTTGGTGCGATGTATGGGTCAGCTGCCTCCCAGTGCATCCCCCACAGGTTAGCAGCCAGCACACAGCTCTCAGAAGGAAACAGGGGCTAAGGATGGAGAGGGAGGGTGGGAAGCCTTGGGGCTGTCATCCCCCTGAGGGCAGAATTGTTTTGAATTTACTAGTGAGGAGAAAAATGCTGCTTGTTCTTTGGATCAAATTGAGCCCCAGAAATATACCGTGGTGTTTAGTGAGGCTAAATCCTAGACTAGCTGGTCCTGCTGTGATTTCAACTCTTTCCCCTTTGTGTGTACATGGTCAGTACACTTGTTAAGCAAACACCCTCCAGTTGGCAACCTCATCAGCGGATGGGCTTACAATAGCTTGTCAGATCAATCTTTGTGCTCGGGTCTGAAGAAGGTTGTCTCTGTCCCCTTGATGGGGGGGAGTTGTGAATATGTGAAACTTCAGCTTTGTGCATCTCTGGACCTCACTGATGGCTTGTGTATCAGATAACTATACAGAAACTTCAGTTGTCTTTAACTGTTTGCTGGCTTGCAGAGTGATGCAGTCAAACATATTTATGCCTAGCTGTTAGTCTCTAGGCAGACTAAGAAGTATTTGATTCCCTAGCTCTTGAGGATGGCCAAAATCTGGTTCAGACAGGCTAAAAAGAGTTGTTATAGACTGTTGAACAAACTCCTGCATGCTTTCCATGTTCAAGCTTACGTTTGCTTGTTCTCTTGCTTTTCTGGAAACGCAGCAGGAAAATAGTCTAGTTTGTTACTTAGCAAAATCCCTGTTATCTTGTTCCATTTAATTTGAGCAACTTGATGCTGCTTGAAGTGGTGTGTTTTACAGTGAATATTAGGATATCTTAAAATTGGTGCTTCATTTCTAGTCTGACATGTTTATGAATGTCTTTTAATGTTTCTTTTGATAGTGATTTGTGAGCCTGGTGCTGTGGCAGGTACTACCTCGTGATTTTGAACAGACAGCTTTTGTTTTTAGTTTGATTTTTCTTTTCCTGGACCAAAGCCGTAAGATTCTCTTTCACATCCAATACTGCTTCCACTGAGTAGCTGTTTTCTCTTAATGAAAGCCTTAATAATCTGCACAGTATCAAGTGATTTGATCTGCACTGTTAATGCAATTGCCAGTATAAGACTGGTGAAGTCTGACCTCTCTGTTTACCGACAGTTGATATTGAAGATGTGAGTATGTGTGCTACGCTGTCACAGCAGCTCCCTTTGAAGGGAGGCGATTTATTTTCTTTCTGTGACTGAAGAGTTGTGTGAGGCTTTATGCTTTGTTCTCAAGTTGAGAACTAACTCTAAGTAGTTCCCCTACTAGGAGCACCAGTTGAATGGCTGTCTGTAAGAGCTTGGGAGTTCGCAAGAATAAAAGGCATTTTATTAATGAACTTTTTTACCAGAGCTCGTTTGACTGACTGGTGTTAATGCAGACCAGGAACTAGTTTGGACTGCTGTGGTTGTAAGTTATTTTCATAATATGAATACTTAGAGCAACAATGTTTAGATTGCCAGCCTTAATCCTGATTAAACTTGGAAGCAGTTGTGCTAAGTGAAAAGTCTGCAAATTCTTCCTAGTGCTCTTCAGGTTTGCTGTGTGTTGTTTGATACACCATGCACATTGGGCTTCCATTTTATTTTCTCTGAAGTTTTTGTTAGCTAAAGGAAAGGTCTTCCAGGGCAGCTGGAGCAGGTTTGGGAGCAACTGTTACTGAGGGTGGCTGTGTGTATGTAGTAGTGAAACATGTTCATATAGGAGCTGTTACTGTGGAACTGCTCTGCAAGTGACTTTTCTATGAAGGCTGCTGTGTGAATAGGAAGACAATCTTGTAACCAAGAAGCTATTACTTGTTTTTCTACTTACAGATCCTGCTGCCTGCATTGTATTGGTTCAGTTAGCTCAGTCTTAGTAAATAAGAATGAATGAATGTGTTCTCTTAAAAATCACCCACAAGTATTAATGTACTTGTTACAAAATGGAAGCTCTATGGAAGTTTTGGGTTAGGCTGGTTGAAAATTTCACTTGGCTTCAAATAGATTGGGCAATTGTAATTGGGGAAGTGTCCACATTAGTGAAATGGAAACAAATTCATAGGTGGGATTTTTTTTTTATTTTTTTGAACTGAAACTGTAGCTACCACAGGCCATTTGCCCCTTAAAAACATTTTTCCACCAGGAAAGAAGCAACTTACAGGTCTAATAAGAATTGTATTGCAAGAACTCTGTAAGCATTCTAAAAAATTGTAATGACTCTGGTTCTGTGTTTGTGCCTTTTAACTTCATTTCTGCTTCATTTTGGAGCAGGGGGGAGAGGATGAGTAGAGCAGTTGTATCAGGGGAATTCAGTTTTTTTCTCTTTGCAGTGAGACCAGTGAAGTTCTGCAGTACACAGCAACTGAGGCAGAGGATGTGGAGAAGGTAAGAGTTTGTTGCATATATGGATTTCTTTTTTTTTTTTTTACCTTCCAAGATTGAAATGTAAAGAGAACATGTTGTCCTAGATGACAAATTTAGTTAACTTAATGCATTTAGTGTTTGTTGCTATGGGAAAGATCTGGGCTGGGTCTGTACTAGAATATTTCGATGAGTGAGTGTCATTTTGTCAGAGTGGAAATCCCACCCCCCATCCTTCTGCCAAGGTACCTTGCTATCTGAGCAAGCAAAGCCCCCTATAGACCACATGATTATCAATAATAATTTTTATAGTGTCTTTTTTCTGATGTAACTTATGGTGGGTGTTTCCAAACTTGGTTTGTTTTTCCAAGCAAATGCTGTGAGGGAGGTGGAAACAACATTTCCTGAATCTCTGAGCTGTGCAGTGTTTGGCTGTTCAGTCAGCATCCCTGTTTGAAGTGGCTGATGGGATGGACAAGGGTCTGCATAGCTCAGTTTGGGAACTAATGACATTAACCAAGAAGTAAGTCACCCCCAGCATTCAGCTGAGACTTTGTCTACCAGTATAAGGTCTGTCCCTGTTGGCTTTTGCTGTTGTACAGGTTCCTATGTGATAAAATAGCTGTTGTTTTCTAAAAGCTAGTTGTTATTTGGTTATAGCAAACAGGTGGATAACCAGAGCTGTTAGAAGCATTGTCACCCTGGGTTATTCATCTGTATTGGCTAGCATGTGGTATCTAAACTGCAGTTTTTTCTCCAAATGGTTTTGCCAGACCCATTAGCCCTGGACCAAGCCAGATAAATTGCCTTTTCATTGCTAGAAATAAATCTGTTATTATGTGACAGGATTAACATGAAATCACTGCTTCCTTCTACTCCACAGTGTTATTTTTTGGAGTAGGTGTAATATAATTGCCTTATTTCAGCAAACATTCTTGCTCATGGAGGGTTACTAGTGGGATAACAGAAGCCTTTTGCTTCCCCACTGTTAACTTTTCTCTGTAGCTGCTGTCCCTGGCTGAGAAGAGCAACAAGGTTTTTATAATTCTGGACAGGTTTGTAGTGGGCCTGTTTCAGTTCTAGGGATGAAAGTTACATGGTGAATCCCTCAAAGCTCACTTGAATTCTGTAGTAGCAATAAGGATCCCAGCTGCACTAAAAATACCTTTTCAGATATGTCTTGCTGATTTTAATATTTTCATCTTCTGTGTTTCTTGTTTTGAAAGATCTGATAAACCTTCGTCCACTTAATGCCCTCTGTTAGAGGGGAAATGAAATACGAGGCTGGTTATATTGCTTTTTGCTTTAGGAAATAGGTCCAGACCTTTCCACAGCAGTATGTGATTAATTCCTAAATCATCTGGGAAGAGGGAAGTGGCAGGGTGATTACTCTGAGATGGAAAATTTACTAGTTTGGGAAGGGGAGAAGTTTGGAAAGTGTAACAGGCTTTCCCAAATCAGATGCAAAAGGAAAACAACATTTGTTTCAGTATACCAGCACCTGTCTACCCACCTGCACTACATATGATATTCAGCAGGTAGCAGGCCATCTTACTGCAGAGGTTTGTGTGTAGTTTTGTGGGGGCATTTCCATCTTGCCATGGGACATGTCTTAGGGCCTTTCCTAGCTAAGCCTCCAAGTCAGTGCTTAACTAAAGATCCATAAGCCCAACCTTGGCATTCATAGCAAGGAAGGTTTTTGACTGCTTACTGCCTTTGTGGAGTTCTTTAAAAAAGAAAAAAACCCCAACCAAACAAAGAAAAGCATATTTGAACATTTCTAAATGTTGCAGGAGGCAGCCTGTTACTGCTGTTCTCACTCACTGATGGCCTGGGTTTGACTGGGATCAAGTTAATTTTCTTTGCAAGTGCCCATATGGTGCTATGGTTTAGGTCTGACCAAAACAGTATTGATAATGCACCAGTATCTTAGCTATTGCTGAGCCGTGTTTGCACAGCATGACAGCCGTCTCTGTTTCTCACTCTGCCCCCTGTGATTAGGCTGGGTGTGTGCAGAGTTTTAGGAGGGGACACAGCCAGGACACTGACCCGGACTGACCAAAGGGGTATTCCACCCCATGTAATGTCATGATTAGCAATAAAACTGGGGGGAGGTTTTTTCCAAACTAGCGGTAGCTGAGAGCAATCTTGGGAGCAAGGGGCTGGAAGATCTGGATCTTTGAGCTTCATTCCTGCTGTTGGAGTTGGTGATGAATCTGTTTCAGTTGAAGTCTGTAGTAAACTCTCCTCTCTTAAGCCTGACTTTGTTTGGAGAAGCGAAGTGTGGATTTTAGTTGGCGTTGTGCACGACAATAGCCTGCATCTAATATCCTCATGTTCCCATGCAGAAGCTTTGTGAAGCAGAAAATATTGATATGGACTTTCCTAGTCTTAAAAATTTAACCCCTATTAGCTGCATTGCTGTGCATTTCTAGGCCTTTTAGTTCCCTTTATGAGAATATGGTTGTGTGCTACATTTTGGGTCCTGCCCTGTCATGTCTGGATTTCTGGACAGTCATGCACTTTATTATAGAGGTTATAATTATTAACCAGTAGATTTGTGAGGCAGTTTGAGTTTATACTCACAAAAAGGGCTGTTGGCTTCAGTGTGACAGCAGATAAATAGAAGTTCATTGTGAAATCACACTTCGAGGCAACTGCTTGCATTTGGAGTAGTGCAAAATCTAAAATCTCTGAAAATGAGGTGGTTTTGGAAGCTTCAAAAAACCAAAGGCCTTTCCCTTTATTCTGAGATCAGCTGTATTTATGCAGATGGCTATCTGCAACCTTTACCAGCTGACAATTCTGACATTAATCCTTCTGTATCATTTTCAAGAAGGAAAAAAAAAAAAGACTGAAGGGGGTAAACCTTTAAATTTTGTCTTAGTCCTGAAGTTGTTTCCAAGTAGCTCTTGAATGTCTGAGGTTTCAGTCTTGTGAGTACCCCTGTGAAAAATCAAGAGCACAGCATCATTGTTCTTATGTGCATAAAAAAAATAAATTATGGCTTTAGTGTTAGCGAGGTTGGGGTGCCCCTGCTTTTGTGGTAGATGAATAAGGTGTATAGCAGCTGGTAGGCACTTCTTGTTGAAATTCACACACCTGCAGCCACAGTGAGGATTCTGCTTTGCAGTAAGAAGCATCCTCTGTGGCAAGAAAGATCAGCATCCCAGGGATAATATATTCTCTGCTATGTTTTTAGATATTTTTTTTTGAGGGAAAAAATGAGAAATGGGAAGAAGCTAAAATAGTGAAAAAACGAGGTCAGGGTATAGATGAGAATATTGAGGAATTATAGTTATTTTTTCAGGGTATCATAAAAGAAGGGATAACAATATTTGAGAACCATGGTATTTCAAGAAGGTAGCCATGAATGTTTGGTAGAAGAAATAAGAGAAAGTTGGGATGGGGGGATTATGTGCTTGTTTTTTCCCCTTCCTTCTCTCCGAGCAGTCTTGAAGTGGTCAGAATAAAGCAGTTTATTTCCGCCGTGGATTGTTTTGTAGTAGAACCCATTGCTAGAGATTTTATTTTAATCCTGTAAATCCGGGTTTAAATAAGTCAGTCTAAAGCTCTTATTGCTCAAGTAGAGAGTCTACCAAGCTCAGCAATCTTGTGTCATCACTGTACATAGGGTCATCGGTACGCACTGATGTAGTTCTTAGTTTGGTTGGTCAAATCTGGACTAGAAGAAGGATTATTATTTTGAAGTCAAAAGTACAAGATAGTATCATATTTTCATTGTTAGATGTTAGCTATAGAGATTGGTACTCTTTCCACTTCAAAGAATAAAGTTGGTTTTTTTTTTTCCCTTCTGTTCAGATTCAGTTTATCTTTGGAATGAAATAGATGAAATTTGGAAATAAGGGTTGGCAGGAGGGATTTAGGTTTGGCTTGTAGCATGTTAGTTTACACAGGTGTGTCCTGTTGATAGATAGCAATGTCTAACTGTTAGCTAGCTTCAGTCTACAAATTATCTGCTCTGTGATTTGGGAGCTTAATTTTTTTTATCACCTTATAGTTTAATCGCCTTTGATTTGCTCATAGCAGACATACACAAATTAGAAATGACTTTTGTTTCTGAAATGTGTTTTAAAGATCGGTCGGGGTTTCATATTGTAATTAACATTGATTGTAGTGGCTAAAGGAATAATACGTGCTGAAATGAGCTTCATTAGGGTGTTTCAGACTGCTTTTACATGAAGATAAAACTGAGAATAAGAAGTTAGCTGTATGTTTGTTTAAAATTTTAAAAGCCCTGGATATTAAAAAAGAGGTGGAGGTAGAAAGGAAATAATGTAAACTTATCCAAAATCGTTTCAGTTCCTCTGTGCTTGTGAATAGTGTTTTGTATTATGTATCGATTTTATTCAGTGTCACCAGCTTGCAAAAGCTGGAGAAGATGATGAAGACGGGAGGCTGCTGACAGACCAGCTTTGTGCCACGTCCTTTGCAGAAGTGCAGAAGTGAAAGGCTCCAGAGCTAGCCTGCATGGATTTTTCAGTTGCAGGTGCTGTTTGTGGGCTCAGCTCCTTCCTGCAAGCTGTGGGCTGAACTCTGTAGGGTTGTAGCCTGCATTGTTCCTTGTGTCCATCTCTTTCTTAAAGAAACAACCTGCGAGGAGGGAGTTTGGGGAAAACTCAGCTGACAGAGCAAACTATTGGGGTTTGGTGTCTTTTTCCCCAGAAATTATATAAGAACAGTGCCACCTTCTGCTGCCTGCCACCCCCCCAGCTCTTCCAGCAGCAGCGCTCACCAGATCACTGCGAAACAAGCTTAGAAATTGTAAGCTGTTCGTACTGGCTTAGTTGCAAAGATTACGGAAAGGGTTCTCATTAGTGAAACCATTTTTTCTAAATCCTGCCATGCTCTGAAATATATTAAGACCTGATCTCTCCTTATTACAAGTTGCTCTGCGATCTGGTTTAAATCATTCATTTGCTGCTGATTCCCAGGGGGGTGCCAGGGCATTCCTTATAAATTAAGAAGCTTTCTAGCCTGGTCGGGAGGCTGATACCATTGCTAACAAGCTGCTGGGAGAGATATGTTCTGATATGATAATAAGAGTGTGCAAAACTAATTTGGATACAGATTTCTTTCTCCCCGCAACATATTCTGAGCCCTATTGTTAGCAACTCTATTATTAGTCCTGTCATCAGCTGTAGTGAGGAGTTTCCAAAGCTTTGCTGTGGAGTAGAGAAGTAATTGCTTTTGCATAGCTAATGGAAAGGTTCAGCTTTTAAATTAAATAAAATAAATAATGAGTATTTGAACTAACTTACCATACACCTTTCTTCCTCTTTACATCTTTGAATGCTTATCTTGGGGAGTTATGATACAGCAGTTTGGTAGGAAGAAGCAGTTTCTAAATACAAATTTGAAAACTCTTCTAAATGTCTGTGGTGCAGTTTTCTGTAGTGTTTTTTGGAGACTGAAGCATTTTTCCACCAACAGGCGGATTTGTCGTCGGGTTTTTTTTTTTATGTGAAAAGTAGGTTTCCTATGCTCTCAGCTACAGTATCTGGTTTGCCAACTTTGCCTGTTTGTAAGAGATGAAAAATGGTTAAAGAGCATCTAAACTTGCTTTAAGTTTTAAATATGCTTTGGTGATGTCATGTGAACTGTATTTTTGAAGTCTTTATCAGCAAAATTAGTCTTTAAGAAATATAAATGCCTCAAGGAAAATGATCGTGCAGTCATATCTCTAAGACATTATTTCTTACCATAAAAACATAATACTGGTAATAGGGTGGACCTTTATAGTTGAAACTACTTTGTATTGGCACTTTGTTATTGCCTTTTAAGTGGTCATAAATGGGATTTAGTGTTTGCTGTGGTTGCAGAGAATAATTATAGCGGATTTAATGTACAGTAAAGAATAGAAGCATTTTTCATTTATTATTGTATCACTCACTTTATTACTGGCATCTGCTTACTTGTTGTCAATGGATCAACAGTGTGCCTGTCAAGGATTTCAGTCATGACCTCATAGCTTTATCCTTTCCTTCTGGGAGAGGCCTCTGAAAAGTGGTGTTTGGAGCTATAACAATCCACTCCATCCCAAGTTGCTTCAAGGTACTGTCTCCACCTCATCATGCACCTTAAGTTCAGCCTCCTGACACTAGTTCGGGTTTCCTTCAGATCTAGTCAGTCATGTGTGATAACTTCAGGCTCATGTTAAGCAATTACCCAGTGGACCAGCAATGATCTGTTTTCTGATGGAGCCAGGCTGTAAATGAAGCTCAAACATGGGATTGATAAGTTTGGGGATGCTGGAGGAGGGATTTGCTGAGCTGGTGTTAGTTGTTTGAATGATTCTGGGTGCTGTGCTGTGAGTTTTATCTTTCCTTTCTGCTTGGGGTGCGTGCATGGGTAGGTTTTGATGACCGATCAAATTGGGAGCCTTCTACGGTATGGCTGCTTCAAGGGTGTTTGAGTTTTCCAGCCTGAAACATGCCTCGGTTTCTGTGCTGTGAACCACACACAGCAACACCGAGAGGCAGTTGCCACAATTGCTCCTCAACCTGTCTCAGTTAGTATGCCACTAAACCATTTTGAAAAAAACCAGGCTTCCTATGTAGCATGATGGGTTTTGTTTGCAACAAAAGGGGGTTAAATTTAGACTTATTTCCGTTTCCTCCTCATTCTACCTTAGAGATGGGGTTGTACCTTCTTTGCTTCCTTTCAGCCCCAATGACAGGTTGAGGAAGAGTGTCTTGGATCAGGTAAGAATTCAGAAACAAGGCACCTCTCAGCAGATTTGTTCCCTGCCATCCTCTGCTCACCAAGGCTGAAAGCACCAGGAATTTTAGAGTTGGCTCCCACGTGTCTGCCCAGTGCTTATGGCAGGGCCACAACCTCCAGAAATACGACTGGGAGATGATATGGTAGCTCTAAACATTTGCATTGTTAATACAGCTTTAGCAGTGAAACCTTTTCGCTGGGTGACTCGTTTAATAGTATATTTTGATTATTTCATTGATTTTGGGGGGCCTGTTCATTGATTTTTGGATGTTCTTGTCAGACCACCTCTTAGTGTGATTTTTATCTTCTGATTCCAGGTAATGGAAGACATTGAGTACCTGAAGTTTGATAAGGGGCCATGGCTGGAGCAGGATGATGTTTCTTTCCATCATTTGAGACTTTAGTAAGTATGATGTCCTCCAGTAACTGAATGTTGCTTAGCATCAGATCTCAGGGAAAATAGTTAAAGCCTTGAGTTTTAAAGTGCACTCTGACTTTTTTTTTGTCAAAAGTCAGTAGCAGGCTTTTGCAATATTGGTGCTTGGCACTGTAATATGGTGTGGCAGCTTGCTGCTGCTGCTAATTGATTAGACAAGAGACTCTGGACAAATAGATCCCATTCCATTAATGAAGCACAAGAACTCTCCAGGCATTCCCTAAGTGGTGTGACCTGTGGCCCTTACTTTTGGGAATGTATTTTTGTGACCACTTCTGTTCCTGGGTGATCACAGAAAAACATTTCATTTTAAAACAGAGCATTTATGCAGTTGGTGTGGTGGTTTCTCTGCTGCCCTGGCAGCACGACATCCTTCAGCAAAGCTTGTTGACAGAGTGACCTTGTAGCAAGTTTTATAAGTGGTGCTGTTTAGATTGGCTGTGTTTAGAGTGTTTTTTTTCTAAGACTAGTCTAATGTCTTATGCTGTATGATTTTTAAATCTTTCCAGCAATCAAGAAGCTGGCTGAATGGGGGGGGGGGGGGGGGGGAGAGGAAACAGGCAAACTTGGGTGACTGCTCAATAAGTCCTTTTTTCCTCCTTTCCCCAGACTCCCAGTAAATAATCCTAAATAGAAACTTTAATCCCAATTCACAGAATGAAGTATTGCAGTTTTGTTGTTCATTCTCTATAACAAGGGGGATTGCAAAGTATAACAATGTAAGGGTGTTTTTTGTTGTTTTTCTTGTTAAAGATCCTTGTCTATCTAATTGGATATGAAGAGATCAAACTCAGATAGTGGAAAGTGCCTTGCTGGAATAGAATCAAATTTGATGATAATATTTCTTTGCAAGTACTCCATGATGATCTGTCCTGCAATTCAGCTGTGGAGTGCTACTGGTGGGGCTGCGTGTGTCCCCAGAGCAATGCTGAAAAGAGAGGTAGCCCTCCAAACTCCAAAAGATGTGAACCAAACCATTGGCATGTATGTAAAGTGAGACCAGACCTACACTTTTATACATGTTACAGGTGAAGCATCAGGAGTGCCACCCTGAAGTTATGTTGATGAACAAAATGGTCTCTGGATAACCCCATAGAAAGACTCTATCTACACTTGTAGAACTATTAATAGGGATAACCTTGCACCGAAGTGAGACAAGCTTCCCACTTTGCTAGAATTTCATCTTTAGACTGAATGTGCAGGTAGTAAGTGCAGTATACTTACTACATTTTTAAAGCAAAATTTAAGAATTATATTCTTGTCATATGAATTTCAGGTTATCTCACAGGTTAATAGAAACACAGGGATTTTTTTAAATTGAATATCTGCCTTTGAATTTTTGTTTTTATTGTGACAGGCATTGGAGTAATAAGCTGAACTTTTTTTTGCAGGCTTCTGATATTCTTTGCCTTTTAGTTTTCTGTGCTGTTACCTCATATGCCTCCTAAAATTAGAGATAATGTTCCTTTTCTATGGCCCTTCTATTAAGAAGTGAAGATAGATCACAGATGAGCAGTGTTGTGTGGCGTCTATGAAACAAGTCATGACTTGGGTGCCCTTTAAGTATCTAAGAAGAGGTGTCTTCATGTAGTAATGAAAAGATAGCATCTGGTGACTTAGACCCTGTAAAACTATCAATCAGATTTCCTTGAAAGAGAAAATACAGTTAAGTTGCTTGTTTTCCCATAGCTTCACACTAGTACAGGTATTAAGAAAGGATTATTAATTGCAGAGTGTAGGAGGGAGTTAAAGGAAAGCATACACTTAAGGAGCAGTGTATTAAGACATTGTATGAAAATTGTACTTTGCAGCTGAAGAAGGGAATAAATTGCACTGTTAAGGACTCAATTTTTCATGGAACCCTGGGGGAGGGTGAGAGGGTCTCCTGTACAAGGTTCTTGTCACTGTAGATAATACGAAATTATTTCTTCTGTTGGCAGCGTGTGGTGGTTTTAAGATCTTACAATGCAACAAACTGCTAATTTAAATGTTCTTATGGCTTGCATTTTGCTGTTTCTCATTGCCTTCAGAATAGCACTGTCAAGATAGCGTTCATATTCAGACAGATGATGAATGTGCTTGGTGTTTGCTTTGAGTCTTTGTTTGGTGCTGGGGTATTACGGCATTGATCAAATGTGGAATGACAGATCCTGTGCCAATTTTGCGCTCATGCCTTGCTCAGCTGAATGAGGAGATTGTGGGCGATATGTTGGGCAGCCTGGGAAGAGCACCTTTTTATAAGAATGTATAGGTTTGGACATAATCTTTTCTCATGTTAACTCCAGAAGTGCAGGACAGACATGAGTCTCCTGTCACAGCTTGCACAAACTTCACTCATGAAAACATGTCAGGCCCAGTGCCAGACAGGAAATAGATGTGTAAGGACCGAACAAACACTGCAGGGAGTCTGTTGCGTGTTTTCAGTGCTGGAATTGCATCCTGGAGCATCAAATGACAATTTCAGGTGCTAGTTCATGTATGTTAAAGCTGATGCTTTCCTCAGTTTTTCTAATGCCCAAGTAGGAAAGATCTTGTGGTACCCAGCCTTCCACAGATTTGCAGGTGTCCCATGCCTACATTAATTTTTCCTCTGGGAAAGAGTTTTTTAGCACTTGCCTGGTGGGCTGCCTGGTCCATATGCTGGCACATGCTGCCCTCTTGTGGGTGTTTCTGGAGGGCTGCAGCAGGGATTGGTTTTTTGTATGCACTTGCTTCCTTTACTGACCTGTCAGCATTTTGCACAGCCCACTCATTCTGACTTGGGCTATTTCAGGTCTGATGCTGCCTGGGAGTCAGAGGGGCAGCGCAGCAGGAGGCAGGGCATTGCCGTTGTAATCCTGCTCTAGTGCTGGCTTGGCTTTTGGCAGTTTCACTTCTTCCACCTTCAGCTTGTACCAGCATCTCTGGGGGAAGGGGATCGATGGGCAGGGGTGAGGATAACTTTTTCATTGCCTGTATATAGGGTCTAATGCACAGAAACCCCAGCAGGGCCTCTGACTACTTTAGAAATGCAAGCAAGCTAGCTAATCAAAACAGTGAGCTGCAGCCATATAAAATTAGTTGCATAATGATACCTTTTATCTCCCCGCCTTGCCCTCGAGTACTCTCTCCCTTGCCCTAATAGAGAGTAGTGTGGTTGTGGGACTGAGGCATGTCTTGGTAAAAGGTTAAGAACACACGTATTTGTGTGTATGTAAGCTGGAGGGATCTCCCAGAGGATGCTCTTCACATCTTTCCTTCCTCTCCAAGCGCTGTGTCCAACAGAAACCACTCTGCTGTTTTTTTTTTTAAATTTCTCAAAAGTTCCTCTGCCACTGCACTCCCTCAAGCACTCCCTCCTTTTTATCTGTGCCCTTCGCAATGAAATTGTGTGACTGTCTACATGCATTGCAAAATAAATAATGTTTTGGAATGAAGAACTGTCATTTGTGTAACATCCCCTGTGTTACTTTACCAGTTGTTGTGGCGAGGTTACTGCATTTGACTTGTTTCATCAGACAAGTCCACAGTTAAATCCCTGCAGCTCCTTCAGAATTTGCTATAGCAGAACATATTTTGTATGGGCAAATTTTTGGCTTTTTTTAAGCCACCACTAATTTCATTTAAAAAAAATATAGGTATTGGCATTTGTTTTATCTTGATGAAAAGGGGATCTCTTTCCACTTGGAAACGATGTAGCTGTGAAATAGTTTGCCAGTCTCATCTGTTCAATTTTGTTCATTAATAACTACTAGTGTGCCACAAACCTGGTGTAGTAAATCCTCCAGTATTGTGTTTGGTGGGACATCAGACATATATTTTGAGGTTGTTACTGAAGGACCTTGTATGTGCAGTAACTAGTAGTTTCTCAGTTCTCTTAGTATTTGTTTAGCTTCTTGGAGCTATTGCTAACCCCAGAGCTTGGCTTCTGTTTCCTTTCTGTTCATTTTGGTTAAATGAAACGTTGCAATAAGGGAGCATGGGAGTGAATGAGGGAGAGCAACTCTTCAGCTCAGTTTCACAGTTTTCCCTTAGCAAAGGGAAGAGGTGTCCATGTTTGAATGTCTGTCTTGTCTGATTTCAAATAGCAGGACTAGAAGTGCTTGCAAGAAGTGTATTGGACTTGTTTTTGAAACTTTTTGTTGTGGAGACTCCAAAATCTCATAAACCATTTATTGTAAAACTTCTGGCACTATTAAAAACTGCTTCCTTTGGCACCTTACTTCTCTCTTGGTTCAGTTGAAACAGTTCTTTGTAATTTCCTCTTTGCAGTGGCTTTTTATAGATTTGAAGAGCTGTTGTTGCACCTTCTCACCTTCTCTTGCAGATGTGCTTTTCATGGGAAGCTCTTTTTCTTTCTTGGTGTTCATGGTGAGTGTTTGTTTTTCACCAAGGGAATGGCCATGGTTCACTTGGGCATGGCATACTTGTGCTGCCTAACCAAACAGTGGAGTCCGAGTCCCTTTGGCAGAAGGAGGTCTGTACGTCATTGCCCTGCGTTTGCTAAGTTCTGGAAAAAATGGACAAGGAAGAAATGACAGGCAAGGAAAGACACATGGAGGACACACAGCCCACAGCTGTCCTGTGTGCCTGCTGAACGAGTGCAGGAGCAGAGGAAGTCAGTATGATAACAGCTGGATGCAGGAACCATCTCTCCCACCCAGCTCTATGTGCCTGTGGCATGAGTCAGGAGCATTTCTCCTTTCCCCTGCTCTCACAAGCATGAGGAAAATTGTGAGCATATCACACGCTCACTGGCTCACATGCACGGTGTTGTTCCATACCCACGGGAGGCAGGGAAGCCGACCGCAGCAGGGTTTGAGGAGCCCTGGCCGAGGTAATTAGGGTGTGAATAGCAGAGGGATGAATGCCACCCACTCGCTCATATTCAAACCTGAAACACAATAACTGGTTGGAGAGAAGCTAGTTTCAAGGTGTGCGAGAAAATAATCTCTTTTTCTGTGGGATCCACCTGCTATTTCTCAAGTTACTCTCATATATAAACAGAGAGTTTAACTTGGGATGCTTTTGTGTTGCTGGCTCTAAGCCTCTTAGGCCAGTGAATGCTTTTAGGTAGGAAGTGTGGTTTTCTAATACTGTGTATTGTCACTTCAAATTTTGTGATTATGCCAGCATCAGTTGTTGAGAAATCATGGCTCAGGCTATGCAAACTGGGGTTTTTTGTTTGCTTGACTAGTTTATTTTTTCCAAGCAGTCTACTTCCTTTATCCTGCTTTGCACCTTTAGCAAATATGTTCATATGATTTTCTAATGTTCATTGTGGTAGGCAATCTTGGGACTTTGTTTTATACGTATGTGGGGGGGGGAAAAAGCTAAGTTACTTGTGTGTCATCAGGTTTCTGCAGGTTCCCTGAAAAATTTGTGTATCCTTGCTGTAAGCTACCTGTAAGGGAAACAGGACTTCCTCCTCTGAAAAGAGGCAGGAATGTGTCAGTCCTGATTCCTCAGTACCTGCTCGTGCATGTCCTGCTGGACATAATGTGTGAAGTGGGTGTGTAATAGGCGCTTTTGGAGAAGAGATGAGCTACCCATTGCTGTAATGTACTTACCACGAGTGTGATTCCTGTGTAGTAATGGGAAAATCTCTAGCTAATAGGATTATGGACGGTTGCAACGATGGTGAGCTAAAATCTAATGTGCCTACAGTATTAGGACCATGCAGTCACTTACATGCTCTCAGTTAAGTTTGAAATGTCACATAATCTTATGGGTAGGTAAAGCATGCTCTGGGAAGCTATGCTACTAGATGATGAGAGCTGCTTCAAGAAAATATGGTTAAGTGCCAGAAAATAACAAATAGTGCTTCTTTTGTGCTGGGGGAGAAAGCAAGCTAAGGAAACATAAAAGGTGCCTTTTAATGCTTCCTGCTGAGCAGTGAATTAGTTCTGGCAAGCGAATGTGGTTTTGTGGTTAAAGACATTGTTGTGGCAGGTGTCTTTGGGCGGTGCTTTTAGTTAGTATTCAAAGTTATTTCTTAAGGTACAGAGCAGAGCTGAAGCTAGAGAAGCCATCTTTGGTAGCATTAGGTTTGCATTTTTTTGTTGTGCAGTGTTTTCTTTGGAGGCAGTGGTTGTGAGAGCAAAGAAGTTTTAAGAGCAGCAGGTTTTCCGTCTTGGCCACTAACTGAAATCAATTGTGCCTGGGAATTGTCCTCTACAATTGCCATTTGTCTGAGGTTCAAGAAGGAATGGATTAACTGCAGACTGGTTCACTACTGGACTCAGTTTGTATGTGTCAAGTTATGCTTCATATATGCCTGGACAAATTTTATCTGCTTTCTCCTACAAACGTGTAAGGTTCAGAATATCTGCTCCTACTGGGCAGAGAGCAGACTCTCCCATTTCTGTGGGAAGAAGGGACGGAGATGTTTATTCACTGATAGATTAGTGGATCTTCCACAGCCTCTGCTGTTAAGCCTGAGCTCAGCAAGGCCTTTAAACATTGCCTGCATGTGGTCCTGTTCAAATCAAAATTCTTAGCTTGCTGTCTCTGCTTTCTGCACAATGAAAATGCAGATTAAAGCTCGTAGCGTTTGTACTGATTACAAGTGGGATTGCAGGATGGACTGTACTTAAGGAACGAAGAGCTGGTACCTGAAGGGCTGCTTTCTGCTGGGGTCTGTCTATTTTAGTTCCAGGTTAATTAGCAGTGCGTATTAGAGCCGATTCCTTCTTGGCCGAACCCCAAGAGAAAAGACATAGTAGGTGCAAAGGTACTCCTCCCAAACTATGTTGGGATTCAGAAATAAAACCAGTTGCATCATCCAATCACCATTTTGGACAAGCTCTTCCATCCCAGCTCAGTTATTCCAAGCTGTCCTGGAGTGGGAAGGCTGGGAGTGGCCCACAGGAGGGCTGGTACTAGCATGTCATGAAAAGAGCTCTTGCTGTGTTGGTGAGGAGGGAAAGGAGGGCTCCTTTTCCTGGCTTCTAGCATGTGAAATGTACATTTAATGTATATGATGATAGATAATGTAGTAGTTTATAGGAAGCATCTTTGGTGTTCATCCTGGTCTTGTAAAAAGGCATTTATCCTTACCTTCTCCCACCTCAACTTTTACTAGATTATTGTATTACCTTACTAATTTGTCTGTAGTAGGATAATTTACAGTGTGTGTTTCAGGATATGTTAGCAGACTAGTTTACTTGTTGAAACTGTTCAGTGCTGTGATGTAAGGTCCCAAAATTTGTGATTTAGGGAAAAAAATTAACTGGTTAAAGATGATTAACTTTGCTTTGCTCAGGCCGTATGCTCTATGTGTATGTAAATATTTGTAAAGAAATGCAGTTCACTGAAATCAACACAGTTTGCAGAGTTTCCAGTGTTGTTTCAAGTGTTGAATTTAGAATTTTGTCACTGTCCACTGCAAATGGATGTATTTTTCCCCAAATATGTATAGGTGGCACTGTTGGTCTATGTATAATACTAGTATGCAGAAGGTGGCTTTCTAGCAGTTTCTCAGACATTTTAAATTTGGGGTATTTGAAAGTGCTGGCACCATGCAGCGTGGATTTTTGGTGGATCCTGGTATCTGTCATTACAGCTGCTGCAGTGAGCTTCCCCCGGTTACTCCCAGGCAGGATGCTAGAGGCACTGCCTGCTTCCAAACCCTGTGATTGCCTCAGTGTCAATCCGTTTAGGATGGAAATGTGGGGAAGAGCACCACCTTACTTTAATACTTGTGAGAGTTCATTTTTGAAAACTATTCGAACAGGAGACAATGAAATGAAGTTGATATAGCAAGATAGTGTGTGGGATTCAATAAAACGACTGGGTTTACCTTGCTTATGTAGGAAAGCAAAAAGCTAGAGGTGCCTTATGGAGAAGGCTCCCAGGAATGACAGAGCATCTCCAGGGAGGAAAAACCTGGGAGAGGGAATGGAGAAGTAGGGGAGAAGTTGGAGCAGGAGCAAACTGGAGGCAAGGGGATAAAAAAAACTCCACAGGAACTGTGTGAGGAAAAGGACTATGTATTCATCATAACCAGGAAAGAGCCAAAACCTGTGGAAGTATTTTGTAACAGAAAAGTGGTTCTTTAATATTTGGTCAAACTCAGAATTGATGTTGCTGTCTTCGGGGCAGGATGTGGACTAACTGCTCCTTTTTCTTTCCTTCTTTCTTTCCCCTCAGTGTTCAGGACAAAGATCGAGTGCTGGATCCTGCAGCCATCCCTCGCTTCATTCCAGAAATCACAATTGGAGGCAATGAATATGATAAAATCTATTATGAGTATCGATCGGTAAGTAATACTGGAAGGGGAGAACTTGTATGGTAGCCAGGCAACTGTCCCTGCCAAGGTGTAAGCACAATAATAACTGTCCTGTGCACAGCCTGGGTGTCACTCATGCACAGGGATATACTTTTCTAAGAGTTAGTTCTGGATTTTGCCCAGATCCCCACCTTTTTTGAAGTCTAGCTTCCCCACAAGAGGAATAATGAAGCAAATGGTTTGTTTCGTAAGCTGATTTTCTTTTTTGATCTTTAGATGTGGACTAAAGGATAAGTGGTTTTCATTTGTTTTTGTTTCTCCTGCCCCGATTAGTCTCTGACCTCTGAAATCTAAAATAATCCTTTAAGTCAAACAAGAAAATTGGAAACCCATGGTGACTTCTATGAAGACAACTGCTTATAAAACGCCGAGGCAGGGGGTGTTTTTTTCTGGAGTAGGCTGAGGAGGTACAAATGTTACATTGCTTCTCAAAACTGTTGTTGCTTTAAATAGTGTGTTTCTGTACGTGGGCACACATCCAAAGCCTGTTGTGGCCCAGCGCTCTCTTACACCTCATGCAGGCTCCCACACAATGTTTTAATTAGCTGCTTGCCTTTCTGGTTCTGGAGACAGCGGCTTCCAATTGACTTAGCACTTTGCCCTGTTGTTTATTGTTATTTAGCTGGCATGGGGTCTTCTCGTACCACGCAGTGTTTTCCTAAGGCCCAGGTATTGTAAATTCTTATTAGAGAAATTGTGGAACTGATGACAATTAATACTGATTAGACAAACTGAAGCTACAGGTGATGGTATATTTTCAAGTTGGATTGAAATCATCTCTGCCACTGGTTGTTTTTTTTTTTTAATCAATCACTGAAGACAAAGGAAGGAAGATCTATATAAATTGTTGTAAACCATGATTTGCAAAGTCAAAACACTACCATTTTTCTGTTCCTGTTAGTATACAGTCTCTTACTGAAATTAAAATTTAAGGTACAAGTTTGTGGACTTGTTTGGAAACTCTGGACTACTGGTGTTTTCTTCTGGAATAGTCAGTTCAGAAGTCCCTGTGAATATTCAACATAATTCATTCCTCCTAAGCTAGCTATGCAGTGGAGAGGCTCCTGGGTTCACACTGTTCTGCCTCATTTAAGATGTAGTCTTTCCAGCTTGTAAAAGGGGCTAAAGGTTAAAGCAGCAGAATGTATCTTGATACTACTTGAGGTTGTCTAATGGGTTTGAAAACTCTCTGGTCCATCTGAGAAATTGCTATCAGAATTTTTTCTTCTTGGTATCACTTACATTTTTAAGTCCAAAACTTCAAGCTTAGACTAAGGATTTTTGGAGTCCTTCATTCCAAGAGACGTCTGTGCGTGTGCAGCACATATTTCAGAAGGATCTGCTGCATGACTTGTCGCCAGCATGCAACATCCATCTGTACTGACGGTGCCTTTCTTCCCAAAGATGATGGCGGTTTTTGGCTGAAATGTCACTTTGCAGTGGAGCTGGGAATTATTGAGGCTGCCTGACACACAGCTAGATGTGACCTCAGTGCTGCATGCTGAGAACCAGGGGTAACACTTCTGAAAGCCTTTTTTTCTCTAACTGTACAACAGCACATTCCTCTTTGTGCTGGCAAGAAACTGTGAATGCCCTGGCTCATCAAATAGCTGGCTTCCAGGAAAAATTGTGACTTGCCTTGCAGATGTAGCAAAGGGATGCTTAGGAGTAGGAGTATGAATACCTGGGAAGGAAAGCTGGGCTCTTGGATTGCTTTGCTTGATGCCAGTTAGTTGACAGCAGAAGCTGAGCACTGTCAGTGCAAAAAAACATTGCCAAAATGTAATCTCCCTTCTGCAGGCATGCTTTTAGGCCCTGATTCAGGAAAGTACTGTGGAAAGTGATAATGTCCTTTGGAATAAGGAGGAGTTGTACATTTCATGAAGCATTCTGTTAAATTCAGGCGAAACTAGCTACTCTTTTTCTCTCTTCTGAATGCTTAGACACTTGTAATCCTTCAGGGATGGGGGGATGTCTATAGGGACGGTGCACAATGTAAAAGATGCTGAGTTTTCCTACTTCCCGTAAGCTACTGGAAGGGGAAGCACAAAGCCAGCCCCACCTGCCATTTTATGTTCTAAGAATTCAATTCTTTGTGTTGAAACTTTGAAGATCTGTGTTTTTCCCTCCAACTTTGTTTAGCAAATGAAGGTGTGAATTTCTTTGTAAGGCAAGGCTTGTATTCAGAGGTAATACAGCATGAGACCAACCAGTGCAGGCAGAAAAAGCAGATGAACTTCTAGACATACAAGTCTTGGCCATGAGGTTGCTGGGTCTAATGAGAGCGAATCGTAAACCCTTGCCTTGCCCGTATTTATGCAGGGATGGTTACAGCTGTGCTACCGCTTTTGCATTTGAAGATAGGTAAAGATTTTAGGCTCACATGACTTGTAAGTAAAGACTTAATTATGGTATAATTACAGAACTTTAACTTTTCCTTGTGGGAAATATGTGCTTTTAAACTTAGTGTAATGATGTTTACCACATAAATACAATGATTTGTGTAGGGGATTTTTTCCTCGGCAATCCTATAACTAGTCATAAATCCTTGATCATACCAATAGGCAGCTAACTGCTGTGCTTTTCAGAGTTGCATGCACACAGTTCATGCTGCCTAATAATGGTGGTTTTCAGGGATTTGCAAATTCCAGGCAGAAGCTGTTTATTGTTCAAAATATTCATTAGTCAGAAGCAACCGAGAAGGAGGAGGAAACACTCTTCAGAGTCCAAGATTTTAGTATGTGTGCCTTTCTGCAAAATAATGAGGTAGCCACATACAGCTCTGAATACTAGAAACTCACTTTTTTAATGTATATCCTCTAAATTTCTTCTGTAAGTATTCTTTTCACATGTGAGGAGGTGGCTTTCTGCCTCTGTCTATTACCATGAAGTCATCTGGCAGGGTTCAGCCGTTCTGTTCAGGCATTCATAAACTTCTAAAGATGCTTTTCTGGCGAGGGAAAAGTAACCTTTTAGTCAGGTTCTGTAGATCAGAGATAAGCATGTTCATTCTTAAGTGAAGCAACATTATTTTAGGAACTGTCAGACTAGTAAAGACTTGACTACTCCTTTTTTTTTTTTTCTTAACTGCTGTATCTCTCTGCTTTCTTCCAACTGCGTACAATCCCCATGGATAGTGCTCCAAACTCCATGTGCACCCTGTGAAGCTGGAGCACTTAGGCAGATGTGTTTGCAGAGAAGACGAAAACAAATGGTTCTGTTTAATGGAATCAGTGTACTTAAATAATGTACTTATGTACTTCACACTCCCGAATGCTGTTGGCAAGTCCTAGGGGTGGTGAAAAAAGGATTCTTTTACGTGCATGCTCTTTTCTGTATACATAAAAGTGCAGCTGTCTAAGATTTATATTCAAGCCATCACCTATGTCTTTACTTCTGAAAACAAAGCTGGAGAACTTTAAAATAGTCTTTGCTGCCTCTCCCTTCACTGCAGATTGTACGGAAATGATCAGTATTTCATTTATGTAAACTTTGGGTTTAAAAAGACCAAAAAAAAAAAAAAAAGCAGGCTGCTTGTCACAAGGTGTACCAGAGCCTGGAGTCCAGTGTCCGCTGGTGTTGACTCAAGGTGAAAGCAAAAGGATTAAAACCTAGTCTCCTTTCTCATGTCATCAGCCTTAGCAGAAAGGATTTGTGCTAGCCCACTCACCTCAACCCTGGTTCACGTAACCCAGCTCCTCTGTTTGTCCAGTGGCTTGCCCCAATGTCTTTAAACACAAGTCTAAAACTGTGAAGGAGAAAAGGACCTTTTTCAGTAGTATGCTTCAAAACTGTGGCTTGCATCTCATGCTCTGGGATTTGTTTGGGTTCCCCCCCGCCGGTCCTTTCTCCAGGGTGTAAGGTTGCACAGTGGGAGGGGTATCCTATCCTCTTTAGAGCTCGCTGGAATTCTTTAAGTATATGTGCTGGTGTGTATATTAAAGAAAATAACCAAGTGTTTGGGCACACAGATTCTGCGTCAGACAAGACAGGCCTAGGCACCTAGTTCCTTTTGTACTAAGGCAAATCCCATATCAAAATGTTGTATCTTCTGTTAGCCTAACTTATACAATTAGAAAAAGGAAGTCAGGGATGTGTACCTTACCCTTGAAGCAAACAGTTGTGATGAATTCATTGAAGAATTTATTCTACACTCCTGAGCTACCTTCAAAGAGGCTTCCTATCCCAATATGACTTCCAGCTCCAGTGAGTGCATATGCTGTGTGTAAGGCTTTCTTAGATCAGTTTTAGTTGTCATCTTTCAGTCTGAAGTGTCCTGTTCTTGCATCGAAATGGTGAGCCACATACTTCCTTTCCTTTCTTTACTCTCTTACTGCTTTTCCCCACCATGCACTGGCTATTTGCTGATCCTGGCACACTTCAGCCTCCATCCCTTGGCTCCTTTCCTTGATGGTTCTCTTTGTCACTTTCTGCAGTGAGATAAACTTTGCACGTGTGCCGTATTCACCACATGAGGAAAGCAGAGGCTTATTTGGCAGTAGTATTGATTCTGCTTTGTCCATCCTTGTCAGTGCAGCTCCATATTAAGCAGAGACAAAATGAGTGGCTCAGATTTTCCTGCCTAACATTTAACTCCTCAAGAAAGCAAATAAATATGACACTGAAAGGTAAGAGAAGGCTCTCATTTTCTTTTTCCCCACACTTTTCCCTTGGTGGAAGACTGCTTTTGGAATACAAGTATGCTGACCATGAGGCAAGGAAAGCTTGAGCTAGTCAAAGACCTAGCTACTGCTACGAGGTGCAATCCGGCTCCTATAATTGTGTCTCTGGCAAGTCCCTTCAGCTTGCTAACCTAGCAGGAATGAATATTTTTTTTATTCCTGGACTAGTCTTATGCTAGGTTGCCAAACTGAATGGATTTCTGGGGTTAGGTGAATACCGGAGCTGTGGAAAGGAAGTAGCAGCAGCATGTGGCTGGGGTGGGGTGGTTGCCTTTCCACAGCAGCTGCACCAGCTCAACTGCCTCGTCAAGCTGCATGTTCATATCCTGCTCCTCATCCTCTTCCCTTCTGCCCCAGGACCTGCGAGTGTGTGGCTGGCAGTCCCCTGCAGTCTTGTGTATCAGCAGTGGAGAAGCAGCAACAGGTTGGAGGGGAGGAAAAGCCTGTGCTTTTCCCCCAAGCTCTTCATTTCCCCCTTTTTCATAAGGATGCAACCTCAGGTGTGCAAAATCCTCAAGTGTGGGATGCCTGCCTTGGTAGTTGCAGGAAAACAGCTGTAACACAGCAAGCTTTTGGGTGATGGGAAGGTGAGCCTGCAACATTAGTCAACTCTCAGCCTCACAATGCAAAAATAAGAGTATTGTAAGAACATGTGTTTATCACATGAAGATCATAACTAGCCCAAAAGGGAGAACATTAAGGGAAGGCTTTCTCCGGGTTTGACGTGGCCCAGGTTGCATGTGAAGTGCAGCCCTGACCCTTCTTGGCAGCTGTGATTGCAAGGGGTTGAGGATGGCTGCTGGCAAATGGGAGGGTTAGGAAGTCCTTTAGCTTTCCTATCTCCTCTAAGAGTGCAGAGCATTCCTGGCTTACACACAAATCCCCCATTTAAAATACCCTGAACTACAAAAGAAATACTTGAGCTTTCAGGAAGCCAGAGTCTGGATCAACAACAAGGAGTGTTTGTGTCAAAATGACGCATGGAGGTTTAATGCGGTGATACTGCATGACGGAGTCCTCAACATCTTGGCCTTTGGCTGCAGATTTTGGGTTACAAGAAAAGCTACAAGCTTCTAAAAAAAAAAAACAAACCCCTTTGACCAATTCTACTTGCATGCACAGAGGGCATTACCCATGCATACGTATGAAGTACAGCTGCTGCAATAAGCCTTATCTAAGCCATGAATTGTCTTCCATGGTACTTTTGCCTTTGCAGAAGTAGGGAGGTTAGGATATCTTCGTTCTCCATGTTTGTGATTGTTACCATAGCGGCTGTCTTTGATACAATCTTCTGTTTTCTCTGTCCTGCCATTCTTTCTTGGCTTGATGAAGTTTTCATTTTTTTAGGATCAAGGTCTCCCTTCCTAATTCTTATTTTAATGGAGGTGTTTGGCAGCTGTAATGCCCAGCCCTGTCTGCTCTTGAATCCAGGAAGGAATGAAAACAGACACACAATAAATTAGGAAAGGCTTAGTTTTAAGGTGGTTTTTTTTTCCTGTTTTATCTCTGCAAAAATATTTTCAGCCCTTTCTAAAGTAACAAGATGTTGCCTGGCTAAATATCTGTAAGACCAGAAGAACCTGAAGAATAACTAAAACCCAGGAATGATGAAGTTGTTCCTGAAGGGTACCTGGAAAAGGGTGGGAATAGGCATATGATCTCCTTCTCTTCCCACTTTCCCACTCCTTCTCCACTCTCACTAAATCTTGTATGTACAGAGAGAGTATGAGAGCAGCCCCTCTTCTGCTTTAGAAATGTGTAGCTTGTCTACCCTGCTTCCCTTGAAAAATATCATGGGCAGTTGGCAGGGATATCTGTCCCAGATATGGGGGGGGAGGAACCTGAGAGACCTTGAGACTATCTCAAATCTTGGTCTTGGTAGTTGAGTCTGTTTTGCTTTAGATGACAGACCATACTGTCCCAGGCACTGAGTACCTATGTAAATCAAAAAGACAGTAAAATCCCACTGGCATTAAAATAATCCATTTCAAACTTGACAATCTGCCACTGAACCCTATGAAAGAAAACACTTTTTTGTGTGGGAGTGCATCCTCCCTCTCCCAAACCCCTCTTAATCCCATACCCATGTAGGAATGTGATCCCCAGGATAGACCTCTATTAAAAAAATAAAATAAAACCACAAGGAAAATAGCTTGGAAGAAAGATCTTTTTTTAGTGATTAAGCAAATTGGAGAAAAGTTGCAGGTGAACTGCTCCCACTCTACTCTTCTGTATCTCCTAGGAAACTTTAAAAAAAAATAAAAATCCAGCTCTTGGAGGACAGTTTCATTGTGCTATCTTATATTGAACATCATTCTCTAGATCAGGAAAAGGTTTTGGCAAATCTGTAAGAAGGATAGTCGGATTTATTTCTCGCTCTCCCTGCTTTGCTCCAGCCTCTCAGGGGTCACATCTCCATGGGTCTTAAACTGTGGAATAGTGTCAGTTTGAGGTGTTCAACTGTGCTGGTGTGGTGGTACAGTTTTATTTGGGATGGCATTAGTGTATGATCTTCCTTGTTTCCTGATAGCATTTTTATGCTGAGAAGTGCTTTTGGGCTTTTTAATGTAGAACTGCTATTGCTATGACCTGCTGCTACCTTGAATGATGTAACATAAGGAAACCTATTGTAAGAGGCTTTTTGCATTTTACCTGTCCAGTTAGAAAAGCAATCCTACACTTAGTATAACGCTGTATCTGGCTTGGATATAGCTACTTGGCTATTTCCTGCGGTAGGCTTGCACTCTGTAGCCTATAAATGGCATTTCTAACATATTTGCCAAGAGAAAACAAAGTAGATATTATTCTGCCACTATGGAGAATAGTCACTAGGGCACTGTGGAAAAAAGCTGCAACAAAATATTTAGCCATACCCTGTTGCTTGCTTATTCTTGGCCCTCCTGTAAAAGCAAGCTAGAGATAGATATTAGATTGTTTATGGTGTTCGTAGTTGTTCAAATTGTAAGTCACAAATTAATTTCTGCAAATCAGATTCCTGCTTAAGCTCATTTATGTTGTTTGAAATAAAAATACTTCAGCTTTAAAGAAATATGCTGTGTCCTCCTTATGGACGTTTCTCTTTCCAAAAGATTTCTACTGTCTTGTCTGTCTTTTAATGAATCGATGAAGGGTAGGACAACATTCGTTGAACAATTTCAGCAAATTGGAATTGTTTTAACCTCAATTCAGTAAAGCTTTTGAGTACTCTTGTTACTTGGGTTATAATGAATGCTAACAGTATTAAGAATTTTGTTTGAGTAAAGAATGGCAGGAGTCAAGCTGTAAACAAACATCTATCAATGCCAATCCTTTGAAAACCAAACGATATACACCTTGAATGTGTGTTTGGGGATATGACACCCCCCTCCCCTTTTTCATCCGTTGCTCTGAAACATAGGAACCAAACCCTTCCAGAATATAGCCAATATATGAAGCTACATGTTCCTAGATACTCTGATTTTAGCTGTGTGCCAACAACAAACACTGACAATAAACTTCTGGAAGTCAGGATCTCTACTGGAAAAAGCAGTAGTCTTTGCTAACAGCAGTGATGGAAGGTGCTATTATTATGCTTGTTACAAACAGCCACTAAATGAAAAGGTTTGGATATTGATGAATGAGCCCATGCTTGCAGAGTAATGTCTCTGTTTTTAAGTGCTCTTTGATCAACGCTGCTCAAAACATGCTATTTATAGATCTATTTTAGCTGTGAAGCCCAGCCATTAGTAGAAAGCAGCACAGGAACAGGAGGAAAAAATGGAAATTCTTTTTGCTCCTGAAATGTTGGAAAACAAGACAGACTCTAAACTGGATGTAGACCTTTTCAGATTGTCAAAACTCTCCAGAGCTCTACCTGTACATGTTTGGTTTGAAATTATTTTGAGGAGCTATGAAATGCAGCCACAGCGTATAACAAACAGCTGGCTGAAGCTGTTTGTTGCTGCTCCGCAGCCTATACCACTTTATAGGGCTTTTCATCATCTTTATAGTTTTGACAGGCACTTCTGTGGCAGAGTTCTTAATTTAACTGATGAGATGATCTTGTTTTCATCTTTTTACTGATGCTCTTTTAAAGTTGAGCAGTTTCATTCTTTTATGCTGGCTGTACCTTTGGGTACAACTCATTTCATTAGTTTCATGCTCTGTGTGGTGGTTTTTATCGCATACTTCTTGAGATAATCCTCGCTGCCAACTTTAAGTTCTGCACAGTGTAATGCAGCAGACCAAGACTTGATTCTCAGTCTCATCCATTTCCACAGAGTGGAAAAATCTGTTACTTCTCAGTGACCTTGCAGGAGCTCACGTTTACCTCCTGCCGCAGGGATATGTGTGAGCTGTTGGGCTTGTCTAGTGGGATCTCTGTTCCCATTTGCTTGTTCAGTGCTGTTTCAGTTGTAAGCTCTTGAGGGCAGAGACTTAATTCTTGTGTTGCAATGTCTGTGTCTAGATGGCTGCTGTGATAACAACATGGCTTTTCTTACTTTTTGTGGGAAAGATGGTTCAGCTTTGGTGTGATGGTCAACTGGTTTCTCTGCCTCTTGGTGCTGGACAAACTTGTTGGTGGCCTCCATAGGTGTCTCGGGGCTGATGTCAGTGAAGGACCTAAGAGAGTCTGAAGGGATTTATTTGACCCTGTATGCTACTCCTTTTACTTGCCTGTTGAAACTAATCACACGTAATAGGATGCCCTGCTGTTATTTTTAACGTGTCCAATAAGTCACACCTTTTCTTTGGTCTTACTTAAGTGTGATTTGAAGGTAACAAGCATGGAGCGGTCCTATGAATATGCCAGCCACTTGCAAATGATGAGGCATTGCTGATTTTCGTTAGAGTTCTGACTGGGAAACAGTCATAATGCACAAGTCTTGTGGGAAATGCAAGTCACTTCCAAGTACTTGCCTGGTTTCCTATCGAGACCCTCTAAATTTTGTGTCAGCAGTGTCCTTCAGCAAGGAGTCCTTCAAGCCATTGGCTTCATTTGGTGGCACCTGTATCTTGTACTAGAAGAGATGGTGAATATTTAGTCCCTCTCTGTGTTCTCCCAGCTGCTGGCAAGTTATGCAGAGCTTTGTCCTATCTCCCTTCCATCATCTCTGTTCTAGGCTGGACAGTTTACCTCTGCTGGCTGCAATAACAGCCGCCTCAGGGCTGGCTGCTTGTTCCTATCCCTGCCCGTGTGCTGGCTAAGCAGGTGTGGGCAGAACAGGCTGGGAACTTCAGCTGGGTGCAGTTTGGTGCACCAACTTAACCATTTGTTGTCACCAAAAAAAGCACATCCTACCACCTGCCCCGCATCCCCAGATCTTCCCTAGTGCTCCCACCTGTCTTCTTTGTGGTGGTCCGGTATGTGTTTAGCTGACTGAGCTTGCAGAGTCACTGAAAACTAACCCAGCCAGAAGGAGTGAATAGCTTCTTGCTGGGCGAGGGGGTTGATGGAGCTTGTGGAATGATCCAACAAAGCTGAAGAGCTGGCTTGGACTGTGCAGCAGAGAGATGAGAGGATGGGTACTGTAGGACCTCTTCTTGTTGGCATCGTGCTATTGAGTCCATTCAGCCACGCTGTGCAACATCGCTGCAACACTTTTCATGTGGCTGCTTTAATCCAGGCTCCTTGTGACACTGAGCAAATGCTTGTTCAGGCAGGAGGTGGGCCTGCGATGAGCCTGAGGGGAGGCAGAAGACCTGGAATGACTCCTGTTCCAGTATTTTTTTGCAAATGCTTAATAAATGGTAAAAGATCACCAGCTTCCTCCCCTCTGGGACAGACCTACCTTGTTCCTAGTTGTGCAGCTTTTTTACTACGGACATGCTGTAAAATGTGAGCTCTGAAGAGCCTGTACTTGGGAAGTCGTCTGTGTTACTTGTACCTGGTGCAGATAGTGCACAGAACATAAATTCACATCATTCTGCTTGCTAGGTAATACAGAATTTGTTTACTGTGCCTTCCTCTTCCCATTTTGGGGGCTGTTTTGAAAGCTTGGCTGTAACATATCCCAAAACTTGGCTGCTTTTGCCAAGGCCCACTGTGAACGATGGAGTATGGATGAATACTTATTATAAAATTTGCTTTGATGTATTGCATGTCTTTAACCAAAGGCACATGGGGAATTTGTTTTGGACAATGAATTTAAATTCTGTTGGGATTGATATTGTATCTTTTTAAAGAGGGCAGATTTACCCAGAAACGAAACTGTAAACTCCCATACTTTCCCAGAGAGCTCCTGTTGCTTTAATAATCTAGTTATCTGGGAATCTCTTTAAGTATCAAAGGGCCAATTATGTGCTGCCTGGAGAGGACCAGGGAGAGCTGTTTTTGTACTAGAATTAATAGATACAGGCTGGTCACAGCAGGTCTGATGTCCTCCCTAGCTTACCGCTGTAAATTTGCGGGGCAGAGATAGTGATCATTTATTTTCACCTCGCATCTCCTCTTTGCTCAGCAGGAGTAACTCCTAACAGGACTGCATGGTTTCTTCTGATATTTAGACAAGATATTAAAGACAACTTTAAATGAAAAACCTTAGAAAAACTGATCAAGAATGGCTTCTAATGGCTTGTGACAAGGCAGGGTGAGGAATGTCTCGTGAAGGAGGTAGAAGTCTTCTGTTAGCTTGACGTTTTAGGAAAAGTGTCTTATTTTCTGACCTTCAAATAAAAAAAGAAAAAGAACATTCCCCCCCTCCTCGAAACAACAGGCTTCATCCTGGATTAAATAGCTGTTTTTGTGGCCTGAGTATAAATTTCATCAAGACTGGGTCTTGCTTCTCTCTCCAGGGGCAGCTCTCTCAAATGGGATATTCTTACAGTTTGGTTTTTTTTTTTTTTTTAAAAAAAAAGGAAAAATCATCAGGACAAGTCAGGGGTCCTGCGTGAAACCAATGTTTTTGTGGAGATGAGCAGATGATCTGTGCTTAATTATTTGTAAAGGCTGCCAGTGGATAGCTTATTTTTAAAGGAAGGTTTTTATTATAGTGTCTTTGCTTGCTTCAGACCTTCTCACAAAACTCATTTGCTTTTTCATGGTGGTTTGCTTCTTGATTCCAGTATTGTATCTCAAAGATGAACGCTGTGTTCTGTTGCTTTTTCATTCCTGGAGATAGGAAGAGATGTTCTGGAGATAGACTCTGCTTTTGAGCTACGACCTAACCATCTCTGGCATTTCAGGTCATGGTCAGTACTTTCCGATGGGGACTGCTTTAACACCTGAGACTCAAAGCTTGAAATGTATCTACATCTGTTGCCTCTGTAGGATCACTCAGTTCAGAGTAATTGCCAAAGTAGCTACTTTATGCACTGATCCTGTTGCTGGCAGGTTTTGTTCCCATGGCTTAGTTATCTAGCGGGTACAGAACCTGCTTTATGTTTATTCAGGCTGAAACTGCACTAAAAATTTGCGTTGCTTTTGCAAAGCAAGTTGGTAGGAGATGATTTTGATGACAGCGTTGTTGGCACGCTTGTGGTGAGTCTTCTGTCACATAAGCGTGCTTTTGCTGACCCGATGCAGCCTGCTTGGCCTGGAGGAGCGCTTTCCTCGCCTGCAGAGAGCACATACGCTGTGTAAGGGGAGTTCGCTATTTTAACCATACTGGCAGGCTTTCTCATGTAGTCCTGTGTGCTGTGTCTGTAATCCCTTAAAACAGCTGCTACTTAAACAGCCTCTTTTCCCAAATCTTTAAAGCTGAAGGTAGAACAGCTTGGCTGCTGAATTTTTGTGTCTGTAATGCTGCCTGAGTGCTTTTGCAATGTGGCTGCACATGGCAGTAGGCTGAGAGGGCCAGGCTTGGCTTTCCATCCCAATGCACAATCTGCACAGCTGTGCGTGTCCTCTTCCTCCTGAACCCTTGTGGAAGGCTTCGGTTGTGGGACATGGGTTGACTAGGTGGACTACCAGGAAGGGGGTTGTGTGCTTCAGTGTCTCATGTCCTTTCACAGACTTGGAGGTAACAGATCCTCATCTCCAGGTCTAGACACAACTCCTTGAACTCCCAAATGCCAAGACTGTTTAGGCTACTGCTATTTCCCTCCGTTGGCTCTCATCTCTGTGATAACTTGCTTTCCCTCCCTGGTGAGGGTGCTGACCCTCCAGCTTTCCTAGTACATCTGATGTCCCCCTCCCAGTGCTCCAGTCCATCCAGCCTTTCCCTCTGTAATGTGTTTCTTGGTTTGTTAGGCTTGAACTGCTCCTTGCATGATGCTCTTGTGACCCGTACAACCAGCCCAAGCTCCCGAGATGCTGTCAGAAGGAAAGGCTTCCCGCTGCAGTCCCCAGCTCTCTGCCATCTCATGTACAGCGATGTGTAACAAACTGTACAGAGTGGTGAGTTCGTGCGGCAGCACCGTGGTTTCCCGAGCCCTGGTTTGGGAACCACGGGTACAGAAAGGTCAGTCAGGCTAACCTGTGTGTCCGAGCTGCCTAGGCGGAGGCTTCTCCCAGTAGCATTAAGGGTCTGCGCAGAAGAGTTGCAGCCTGAAAGGTCAGTGAGGTTCAGAGGCAGCCTGTGAACGCTGTTGCTTAGGACCCAGCGTACTGGTGAAATTTGGGTACAGGGTTTGAGAAACTTCAGTTTTTCCAGTAAGCAGTGGTTTCTGGCTTTGCTTATGAAGACAGGCAGGTATTGCTTTTGCTTTAATAAAGTTAAGTTCAGCTCTTGAAGGCTAAATATGCAATTTCATTTGAATGGTTTAATTTAATGTAGGAATTAACTCGGTATTTCATGCATAAAATATTTCATGTATTTAATAACATGTCCCTGTTTTGGCATGAGATTCTACTGACTGATTCAATTCCTCTACTACATGCTACGATTAGAGGGGTCATCTCTTACTAAAACTGGGCACATGGGTGTGTAGGGGAGAAGAATTGGATGAATCCAGGTGGAATATGCTGTTGTGCGGTTGACATTTTGGCCTAGTTTTTATATGTACCATGGCATGGTACATATATACATATTTGTGGGCCTCCCCTCCAGCTGCACAGCTCAAATTTTTCAGAGGGACTGATTTTTCTATGAGTGCTAATCATTATGTTGTCAAAAAATATTTCACGTTGCACTTCTGCAGATACCACGAGGCACTTCGTAAAGAATCTAAAAATTTCCATAAAGAGTGAAAAGAGAAATGTTTCTGACTGAACTTTCTGCTTTCTCTAGCTTCCTGGTCGCAATTTTAAGAAGGGCTACAATGCTGATGTTGGTGACAAGTGGATCTGGCTGAAATGAGGTCTGCCTCACTTTAGAGCCCTAACTGCGATGGACCACAGAACTTGAGTGAAGAAGAAGCCGAGTTCAGTGTGCCTGCTCTGCATCAATTGTGTAGCATGAAGAAAATGCTGGTTTAAATCATCTTCCAGCTACAGCATAAGAGAATAGACTCCTAGAAGGGAAATCACTTTATTCTGGTTTGTTCTTCCCTGATGAATTCAGGGTGCTTTGTCTTTGAACGTTTGATAGTCAATGTCTGATAGCAAAGTGATCTGGTATTACAGGGGCAGGCTTAAGATCAATGCTGAACTTTCTTTTCCAAGACTGTGGCATATTATTACACAAAATTATTGTTGTTTTGCTGAATCGAGAGAAATTAAACCTGTATCCTCTTGGCTCTCACAAAGTTAATTTCTTGCTCTGTCATGCATGGTGTTTTATGAGTTTCATTAGAAGAGCGTACATGCTAAAAAACCACACTGGCATCATGTTCTGAAAGCCTCTTACTGGACATCAGCATCAAAGCAGGCAAGCATAAAAACGTTCATTGAGAGAAGGAAATAAGTGTTGATCTCAATTTAAACAGCAAAATATCTGTGCTTGAAAGTATAAAAAAATATTCAAAATAATTGCTGGCAGTTGTACTCATAGCTTCTTCCTTTGAATGGGTGCTATAGATCAAAATGTTTGTTGGGTATAAAAGACAAACCTAATTATTATTTTTGCAAGTCTCTGAAAGTCCAAGTTGGAGTTCTTTTTAAAGAAATGATTCATTTGGTATTAGTTAGTCACACAAATGAGGCACCTTGGCATTGGTTCAAGCAATGCTGTCTAGATTTAGTCTGCAATAATTCTGCATTTCCAGCAAGGGGCTAACTACTTCAATCACTGAGTAAAAGTGCTGCCAGGCATTCCAGTATTCAGGGCAATGCCTTTGAATTAAGCAGCCAAGTCTTGCCCATGCCCCTTCCCGTATCAAAACTAGGATGAAAAGACTCCTTTAACAAGAGCCTTGGGGGCCTGGTTAGAGACTGAAATAAATGAGCAGTGGGATAGAAATGTGGCTCTTCTCACTGATCTCTTAGCTCTTTGTTTCCATGTTTTATGGCTTTATAGAGTTTCACCTCTGGTTGCAAAAGGACTGACTGCTTTGCTGCCACTGTGCCACCCTGTGCTAATGCAGCTGGTGGCTTCACAACGATGAGCAAGTGCTAGGGTGCAAGGCCAGCACTGTGCCTTGGACTTGTGTGAGAATGCAGCAGAACCAGTGTAGTCAGTCCTGCGAGGCTGTGCATTTTTTTGAACTGTTGCAAGATCTTTGTGCATTTTCACCTTCCAGAGGCTGGTTATCAGGGCACTGGACCTACGTGTGTTGCAGCCTGGCAGTGTGCTTCCTTATCCCATGTCTCCCCAGGGAAGGTGTATCTTGGTGCTCTTGTGCCTGAGGACCTGCCAGCCTGAGCCACTGTTGTCTTCTGTGCAGTGAGATCCTGAGCAGTTAGTGTTAGCTTTTCTTTACCTGTCTGGAGTGCCATCTTGCAGCAGTCAGTAATGTGTGTGGAGATGAAAAGAACATCTGCTGTGGCTTTAGGTTCCCTTTGGAGTAGTCCAGATCTGGTTTTACAGGTGTCCTCCATCTCAGTAGTGCTGCGTTCTCCAGGTGCTATAATTCACTTGGCAATGTGCATGCAACCTGATGTTGGATCTCCTAGACAGGCATTTTGTGCTGTGCGTAGTGCTGGTGAAGCTGTTGTGTTCAGCTTTGCCATAGAGGGGCACAGCGGGGTGCAGAACATTTCTAAGAGGCTTCACTGCCTGCTCTGGCAGCACACTGAGAGCTGAGCTGAGCTTTGGATGTAATGGAGTTTAATTCCAGTCAGGAAAAGCAGTGTTGGCTTGTATGGCAAGCAGTGTGGTATGACAAAATGCATGTTGAGCATACTTTTTATCCTGGTTTTAACTCTGCTTTAAAAGTAAAACTGTTTATAAACTAAATCTGTGAAGGAAATAACTTTCCTTCCCCTTGCTGTAGGAAGGAGCGTTAGCTGTATTTTTCTCTTCCCTGCTTCCCACTCCAACACCTCAAAAAAACATCTCTTAGCAAACCAGCTGTAAAGTTTTTGGCTTTTGAAGACTAGCTGTGCCAGTTGGATGAATTTATCTCCAGTTCTTTAGTAGACTGGAAAAGGTAAAATGGCTCAAGTCCTCTCCATGCTTCTGTGTAGGTGTGCATGTGGTATCATCTGCAGTCTGTCCTCTTACCCTGAGTTCCCATTGCCTATGTTAATGCATGGGGAAGCTTGCCTCTTGCCTGTCATGTCCTATGCTTGATTCTGCCTGCTTTACAAAGGCAGATTCCCTGGGAATGGTGGTGTTACACTTAGAGCCATCGGCCACATTTTATGGGCAGAACCACCGGCTTTCCCGATGGCTGCAGTTGGTCAGTCTAGTAGACCAGTGACTATCTCCCCCCACCTTGGCTTCACTTTTCAGTTGCACAAGACGGGTGAAAGGAAAGAGTAGGTGGGTGGGAATGGGTCTTGCCACCAAAACGAAGGCTTAACATGCTGCAGCCTCAGATGAGGTTTGGAAGATTGCCTCTCAGCCTCAGGAACCTGTGATTTCATGCCAACACCTGTCCCACTCTAAAAACTCTGCTTACCGTATTTCAGACTTGGTCTCTTAACCATCCCCCTCTGGCCTTTGCTGTGGTTGACTGGTGAGTGTTTGTGCTTTCCCAATGTGTCCATTAATAGCTTCCTCGTCAGCTGGGGGACAGCTGAAACTGGGGTGTGACAAGGTCAGCATCTCTGCACATGTCTGAGTGTCCTCGTGCTTTGCACTTCAGCTTGAGGTATTGACTCCTCACCTTCCCCTACCCACCTTGCGCTCTTCAGCAGTGACATTTGGCCCAGGGCTACAATTAAGAGATCCAGTGAATTTCTTCTTCCCCTTCCTCCTTCAAGGTGTAACTTTCACGTTTTAATAACGGTGAGTTTTGGATGTTAACTGTGCTACTTCAGTTCTATGAAAGGGAAGAGCTGCTGCAGTGCAAGAGAAGGATGTGCATTACTGTGCCCCCACGCACAGGCAAAGATTGAAATGAATCCCTTCTGTGGAAGAGCTTGCTGAGCAAGTGTAATTTAGGTGCACAACAAATTCCAGCTGACTTCGAATGCTGTTTACAAAAGACTGGGCAAAATGAATCATTTGTGCAAAAGTTAATGGAAGCAACCAGAGCAGAGGGGAGGTGGGATGGCACACTGTAACCTGGCAGGTTGCTCTCCAGAAATGTGCCTGCTCAGGTTTAGTGTAAGCTGAGCATTTATGGAGAACCTCAAAAGCCATCTGCATTAAAGGAGACCTCGGAGGAAAAGGAGGTCCAAAGGTGAATGCAAAGGATTGACTCTTCCATATGTTCCTGTCCTATTGACTTGCATGTGATCTTGGGCAAGCTTCTCAGAGGTGCATGGCCCTGGGAGCTCCCATCCATGTTGGTCAAAACTGAGCCCATCTGACAGTGTTGCTTCCCATGACCCTGCTTAGCTCATATGCAAAATGAGTGTTCTAAAAACACTGATTGCAAGATGGGATGGGCATTTAAAATTATGTTCTCTGATGCTTTCCTCAGGGCCAAAGGGAGGTAGGGTCTAGGTTTCCCTGGCAGAAAGGTGCAGCTCTGCAGTCCTAGCTTGTCTTTCTGCCACACTGGTGAGAAGGTGCCATGTTTCAGTCTCGCTGCAGTGATGAGCAAAGCCTTGGCAACCCAGGAGACTGCTTTGCTCCAGTTTTGGTGTCATGGGTTGGAGGTATCTATCACCCTAGAGAAAGGAGTCCACTCTAGAGAGCTTTCCTGAGAAAGGGAAACTATTTCCCCTTGTAGTCACTCAGTGAGAAGCACTTAATTTGCTATGACCCTTTTAACCCTGATAAGAGGGCAGCATTCTTTACATAGCTGCTGCTGAGATAGCGTCATCGCGTGAGCATTGCAGGCAGCAGGATGGCATGAAACTTGCAGGTTCTGCTCTGGTTCCCAGCTTTAAGTCTTTATTTGCCAAATAGATATTCACAGTGAGATCAAAACAAGCACGTTGCCTGCTGGTGCTGTGTAATTCCTCTGCAGGTGCTGGAGCCCAGCCTAGCTGCTTCTATCTGATGGGACCACTCCTGACTATTTGATTCCTGCTGGTGTTCTCCACGCTCCCAAACAAAAACTCCAGGTACAAATGATACCTAGATCTTGCCTGCCTGAGAAAACTTTGTCTCAATTAGCTTGGTGGGTACCAAGCGTCTTCAAAGATAGCTGGGCATGGAAATCTGTGGCAGCCGCTGCAGTTCCCTCCAGGCGAGGCAGACACCACACCTCATTCCTCCACCTGCTCGTGGATCAGCAGTTCATGGAGCATGGCCTGGAGACACAATCCCAGACAGTGGTGCTGCATGGGGGATAAAGGCTGCATCCGCTGGTTGGCGTGTGGGCTGCTGCACCTACAGGAGAGCCTTCCCCGCCCTCAGCTGTGTCTCTGTGCACGGGCGTAAGGCAGAGACACGTGAGCATGCGGCCAAGGAAGGATCGCTGGTGGATCTGGCTGGGCGTAGGGTCACAGGCATGCTAAATGGGAGCGTGCTTCTCCCAGCTGTGGGACAAAAGTTGTGGCAGAACAAGGGTTTTGGTTTCTCTGGGTTCCTTATCTTGCTGCTGCAGGTGTCCTCCTTTCAGCACTTGTGGGGAACCAGCTCTCTGGGGGGACAGGGTTGTGCTGCATTATGGTGCCAGAACAGCACAGCAATGCCACTCTGCATGTCAAGAAATGGGATGTAAGCGTGATTTATTGAGCCATTGATGTACAGGTTTGCTCTTTTCTGGTCTTTTCTTTTTTCTGCTCTTTTCTTCTTGCTTACAAGAAGGCTGGTCCAAACAGATTGCTACTTTGTGTGGAAGCTTATTTCCTTTTTGGGAATCAAATTCTTACACATAAAGTTCACAGCAGAGTTTCTGTTGTATAAAGGGAGTTAATACATGCAAAAAAATGCACAAAACAGTGCTAAGATAAAGTAGGCATGACCTGTCCAGCCCTGGTATGGCCCACGTCAGCCCCCAGGTGCTGCCTATTTGCTGGTGCTTGCCATAGTCTCTGGGTGTTTTGGGAGACAAAGTTGATTCTTGTCATCCCGTAAGAGGTGAGGGTGTTCAGAAATTGGCGGGAGCCACTGTTGAGCGGGGTGGGATTTGCCATTGTGACAGAGACACCATTTGCTGCTTTTGGGTTCTGGTTTCTGCCTGCTTACAGGAGAGACCCAAGCCACTGAAGGGGGAAGAAAGAAGGAACTTGACGAAATCCTTTGCCGCTTTTATCTTTGGATGCAGGTAAAACTCAGCCTCCTGTTGTCCTCAGTAGCCAAGACAGGAGCATGAAGTCTGTCCTGGCTTTGCCTTTCTAGAAGCCCTGGCTGCTGCAGAAGCTGTTTCCTACTCCTGGAATAAAGTCCTGGTCCTGGTTGCAACACTTAAAGCCATAGCTATTCAGCTGATCTGTTTTCCTTTTAGGATTAATGTTGATACCTAGATGTGGTTTTGATCTTCTGCTCTGAAAGAGCTGCCTGTTGCTGGGGTCATTGCTGGGAGAGAGATCTCTGCAGATTATCAGCAGTTACATCATTTTTTGGGGGGTTGACTGAGGTGGCCCGACTTAGCCACGGCAGGACAGGGTGGAAGTGAAGTGCAGGGTTAGTGTAGCATTAGCTAGGTTTTGGACTTCTGGTCTGTGATATGTGTGGTAGGACCATCGCCAGAACTGTGGCACAGCTTTAATCTTTGCTCCAGCCCTGATGCACTCTGTCCACTCCCTCTGTTGTGCAGAGCTTTCTGGGAGGTGAGGTGGATGAGCCAGGCTTGTCCTGCCAGCTGAAATGGTCCTGGAAGTCAGGCTGGTGTGGGCAGGAGCTGTACCTTCAATGAGAATGAGAAACCAAAACCACCATGGTCTGAGAGGTCTCACAAATCCCTGCTGACTTCTCCCTAGGGTGCTTGCTTTGAGCACCAGTGAGAAAGAGATACCTGCAGCTTGACAGAGCAGAAGGGAGGTAAGGGACTAAACTGGAGTAAGGCATCAAAGCTGATGCTCTAATTGCTGCTTCCTGATCACAGTCTGGGTTGTGCTAGGTTGTAAGTTGGTGATACAGACCATCCACCAGTCCCCAGGCAGGACTAGGGAGATGAGCAGACACTTCTGGCAGGGCATTCAGCTCAAGCATTGCTTTCGGGTGACTTTGTCCAGCGTATTCAAGAGATGGAATCCTTGCTGCTTGCAACAGTTTCCCATGAAGGGGGACAGATCGATGCTGTGTTGTTCTCCAGGTGGTGATGGAGAGCAGTGGGGTGGAGATGGTGTGTCAGTTTTGTGAGTATGGCTTCCTTACATGTGCCGGCAAGTCTGACAGCTCTCTGCTGATCCGCATGTACCTCTGAGAAGAGTAGCTCCCAAATCCTGTCAGTGGCTTCAGACCTTGCCGCCAGTTCCATGGATAGCCCTGAGTTTTCCCTGTGCGAAGCAAGGTCAGGTTGGTGAGTCCTGAGGCTGCTCCCATGTAACCTTCTGGTTCCCTTTGGGCTGCCGAGACTGGGTGAAGCACAGCCCTGCTATTTCCAGTGCAGGTCTCTAGTGGGAGGCAAAGGGGGCAGGCAGGGGTGGCAGGCTCTGCGCCCACAGGCTCCCTCTCATGAGGCGTTCATGCAGTAAGGCTGTTGAAGGCGAGTGGTGTGGACTTTTCCCAGGAGACGTTTTGGCGGCTCTTTGCTTTGAGACATGGCTGGCTTGCTGCATCTCCCAGTGAGGAGCTCAGCGGGAGGGCTGCTTTCATTTGCCTCCTGCAGGACTGGTTTTCTTGGGCATGAGGAGGTGGAGGCAGATGAAGTGAGTTGCCTGGAGCCACACAGCAAATCTGGGATTGCAGCAGACAGACCATCAGTCTCTGCCCAACTGGTCCCCTGCTTTCGTGGCACACCTGCTCTCTCTTCTCCTAGCCATGCTGATTGCCACCCCATGGACTCAACATCTGTTGCTGGAGTCCCTGCAGGTCTGGTTTTCCTGTGGTGCCTGTCTGCATGCAGCATTTTGGCAAGGAGGCATGTTTAACTGGACAACATATCCGCTCCCTCCGAAGAGCTTAATATTAAACACGCTCCGCTGGCAGGAGCTTTTATGAGCTGTGGAGGTAGTGAATGGAAAATGACTTTGATACCCAGTAAACCTTTTGCCTATGTGCTCAGATCTGGGTTGTGATACCGCTGGGTCACAAGTGGTTGCCTCACACTGGTGTTTCCTGGCCCAGCTCTGAGTACACAAACCTGCTCACATCCTCCCCATCCTCTTCGATTTGTGCCCCTTGCACTCTTTAATATTACAGTGCCGGGGACATCCTGACCAGAAGATCTCTGCTGGAGCAAGGGAGCTGGGTAAGCAACTTCACCTCTTGCAGAACCTCCAGGATACTGGTTTTGCTGGTTTTCAGTAGGATGCACGGGGCTTTCCCAGCACATCCCATTAGGTGGCAATGCAGCCTGTTCCTCTCTTCAGCACCAGAGGATGATGGCAGCGAGCATGGGGCTTCAGCCTGCCTGGGGGCAGTTGAGCTTCAGACTGGGGTCTGCAGACTGCTGTGGGGTAGGCTGGGGCAGCCAAGGCTCTGGGCACATAGGAAGGGCACTTTAACTCTGTGCTTTTTTTTTGGCTTTGACTGCCGACATTAAGAACAATCCTGGGATTTCCCATCCTCCTGGCTTTGAGGTGCCCTGTATCACATGGTGGCTGTGGTGATCCTTGGGCGAGCCCTGTCCCTTGTGTGGGCTACACAGGTTCTCTTTGCAAGTACTTTGGCCTCTGTGTCTACAAGCCTGGTGTTCCCTATTGCCTTATCACATGTCATCTCCAAGCCAGGAAACAGGAGAAAGTGCCCAAGTGGCATCAGGGCAAGAGGGGCACAGAGCATCTTCTCTGGGGTGACCAGCGAGCAGGGCAACTCTTGTTCATCTGACTGCCAGCCTGCCTGCCTTACAGACCCTGCTCCAGCTCGAGTTTCATACGGGACAAGGCTTCTGCTCTCCATCTTTCTCATCAGACTTTTCCTGGGCCTACAGAGGATGGAGGGAGACACCTGCAATGCTCTTGGCCAGGGCACTCAAGCTCTTGCTCAAGAAACGGGTGAGTAAAGAGTTCATCTGGCCAAGTGCTGACAGGCATGCTGGACTGCAGCCAGGGGACTTCCCAGGGTGACCACTAGGCCAGACAGCAGCATTACTTACGGACCACGAAGAGCATCCACCTGGGTAAGTGCCCTGTGCATTGGTGGCAAGGAGGTGCCTGAATTTCAAACAGGAGTTGAGATCAAAGCATGGAGCTAGAGGCTGCATGGGTCCCCCCAGGGAAAGCACAAGGGACTCGAAAACCTGTCATGGGCTGGGGATGCACTGAACACCCCAGTCACCACCCAGCTCAAAGGCTGTGCACCGCGGGTGCCCCCGTGCTCTGTCACCCCTTCTCCCAGTCTCTGGTGGGTGGTGTGTCCTATTACCTGCCTCTCCCTTGTTTAACTAAGACGTTATCTGGAGATCAGAAAGCACTTGGGTCCGGATCTCAAACAGAGCAGCATTTCACAGCAGCCCGGCCTAGGGGAGTTAAGTAATATTAAAGCGTGATATTTCATTGCTGTGTAATTAACTTCAGCTGCTTTCGAGCTGAAACAAATTACCCTCAAAGACCGTTTTTGTACCGGGGAGAACTTTGAACCGTGTTACCAGACCTTTTGTTGTCTGGGAGGGGAGCAGCCCAGCTGGAGCAGGGAGGCTGCTCCTTCTCTCTGTGGCTGCAGCTCTGTGTGTGGTTTTAGATGTGATAGTGTGGCCCAAACCAGCCCGGTTCCCACTGATGGTGGGTGTGCCAGCTGCGGGTGCCCAGCCTCCAGTGTAAACAAAGACAGAGGTTGTTAGCTGTGACTGTAATTAATCCCTGAAAGGGAGAGCTTGAGGCATGGGAAACTACCGCAGCATCCCAGGAGAGCCTTTGGCTCCGCCCTGGGTGTCTTCTCTGCTCAGATATATCCTGACGCACCCCCGAGATGTTGGGCTTGCTCCTCGGTCTGCTGCAGCCGGAGGGGTGCGTGCCCCACGGTGCGTGTCACCTCCAGGCCCCTGCGATCGCCTCGCAGGCTTTGGGTGTATGCTGCTGTCCCCAGGTATTCCCAAGTTACTCTGCAAGTTAATCCAGGGCTGTGAAACTTCACCCAGCTTGTTGGGAGAGAAAATTCAGCTAAGCTGCCTTATCTTTCAGTTGTGTGTGTTAGAAGGTGGCTGGCTGGTGCTGGGATTCAGCAAAGACCCGGTGATCTGATTGTGTGCAGGAGCCACTGATGCCCTTTTGAGACAGGGATAACAAATGGCTCAAAATACAGCTCTGCGTTTCCCAGCAGGACCCCTCCTGCTGCAGCTTCCTGAATACCTTGCAGAATACGCTTAGCACTTGTTTGCGTTTACTTCGCATTTGCATCTTTTATCTCTAGCCAGCAGGGACCATGCGATGGTACAGCCTGGTGTCCTGTGCAGCCCGGGCTGAGGAATGTGGGCTGAGGAATGTGGCACGGACTCCTGTGACACACCCAGTGGCTCGCGGCCAAGCGGCTGCTCGATTTCCAGCCAGAGGGTCTGCCTGGGCTGACGGTACTGAGCCCTGTGTGGAGGAGCCCTCCCCGTCCTGGAAAAGCAGGAGGACTCCAGCAGCTTGTCTGGGATGCCTCAACCAGGAGCGGCTTAATTGTCTTTGATAAATTAATGAGATCATAAAAACAAATGAAGATGGGAAACGCTCATGCTAAGCCCTCGTTGCCAATGCAAGGCAGACACGCTTGGAACTGGCCTGAGCAGTTTAAGCTCAGCATCCAGAGGAACTGCAGAGGCAGGGAGGGCCCCCGCCTTGGCCAAAAAAACAGGCACTCAAAAGATGTGGAGAGCAAGCCTCCCAGCTCCACAGCATTACCTGGTGGTGCACTGTACCCCTCCAAGCCTGCTTGGGCTGGGGAGCTGCGGCACAGGTCCCACATGTTTGCCACATGGCGTTAGCGCAGTCCCTTCGGCAGCCGTGTGGCTTGGTCCCTTGCCCCTCCCCGGGCCAGAGGGACCAGAGGTCTGCAGTGTGCTCCTGTGTCCTTGGGGAAAGGACTGGCTGTCCTCTTGGGTGCCCTCAGGAGAGGAGGAGGGAGGAATTGTGTCTGTGGCTGGTCTGGACCTCTCTGCCCATCCATATGCCCACCAAGGAGGTGGTTGGAAGAGTTTTAAGAGCTGCGCTGTTACTTTAGATGAAGGGGCGGGGGGATGCGAGTCCCTGATCTGGATGTGAGAGAGACATGAGAGACAGACCTTCTGCCCAAACTCCCAGGAAGAAAGCCACTAGCCCAAATCCGATTGTGGCACCCTGGTCTCATCTCCTTTTTCTCATGCAGCAGCAAGTGCTTGCTGTGCTGGAATGGGTCAGTCCCAGTGTGGCTCCCCAGCAGCCCCATTTACACCTGTGGGTACCAGCTGCAGTGGGGTTTCAATGCCTGGATGCGTTGTAGGAGGAGTCACAAGGAGCTTGATCTGTGAAGCTGGAGGGGAGAAGCCAAATCCACAAGCTGGGGAAATGCAGGCCAACAGCTCTGCCGTTGCATTTCCAGGGCTGTGTTGTGCTGTGCTGCTCCTCCAGCCACACAGGAGCTCGGGATGCACCTCAGCCTCCTTGCTGGTGGGGACACGAGATAACCGGGCTGTGCTTGGAAGTACTGAATAACCTGGCCTGTCTAGTGGGACTGACCTAATACCTTGCGCTTCCCCAAAAGCAAGCTCTTAGTTTTAAACCTGGGCAAGAGCCATCTGCTCAGCCTGACTTAAAAAAAGGGGGGGAAGCTTTCACCTCTGGTTTCAGCAATACCCTTGGAGCAATGCAGGAGCCAAGGCAAGGCTTGTGCCCTGTGTGCGAGGGGCTGCAGAAGGAGGTGTGAAGCAGCAGCAGCTGAACTGAGCTATCAAGCACCTACTTGGCTGAGCTCTCAAGCACCCAAGTAGCCCTTAGTTACCTGAAACCATCCCCCTGGGTGAAAGCATGGGGCAGATGTATCCCACTGGGACAAGGACTCAGGGAGGGCAATGCCTCGCTGGCTGGAGAGGCCATGTCAGTGCCGTGAGCTGGCAGCAGCTTTGCTGAGACATTCGCCATTGCAAACCGGGCACTGCTGTGGTGAAACTGCCCTTCCTCGGGGAAGGCATTTGGTTTGCAGCCCGCTGGGGCAGCTGCGGAGCCAGGCTTATAACCTTCAGATTGGCCAAGTGTAGTAAGTTAATGATTAGATTTATCATAAAGCAATCTAATGAGAAGCAATACAGCCAAGCACTTTCCATTCAGTGACGCACATCCAAACCTTAATAGAAGCTGACAGCCTGACCCTGTTACTGTGCTCTGGCCAAATAAAATCATCCTGATAGTTCCCTGGAGAAAGCAGCTACGGCTTTAATATGTCTTCTCAAAACATTTATCTGACCAGCTTTAAAAAAAAAAAAAAACAAAAACAAACAAAAAAACCCAAAACAAACCCCCCAAAACCCCCAAAAAACCCCCCTGCAGTGATTCAGAGCTGGTTTACATGACCTCCCCTTGCTCTTGCTTCCCCAGCTCCTCTGCAGTGCAGGGGAGTCAAGGTAACACAGCTCGAAAAGCCTCTGCCTGCCCCTTGGCCTGGGACCACACAGCCCTGCGTGCTGCGGGACGGCTCAACCCAGCGAGGAAAGCTCCGTCAGCATCCCCTGTGCTCTCCAGGCTGTGCTCTTGGGTACCTGAAGTCTGCAGCACTGGCACCCGAGGAAAGTGTCAAGGTACTGTAAGTACTAATAGGAAAGCTTCAATAATTGAAGGTATTTGGGGGCTTTTATTGGCATATGATTTTTTGCAGGTAACATTTTACTGCACCAGCTCTTCCAGGGTCAAGCCTCTGCTCTAAACCTTTCCCTGTGTTCTCCCTCTGCAGTTTAAAAGGGAAAGAACATGTGTTTTATTACAAGTTCCTAGTGCAAACCTCTGTCTCTCTCACTGACTGTACTTTTATTAAAAAATCTGGGCATGCCTTAGGATCTCATAAATCATTGCACCTCAAGGAAAAGGTCAAACCCTTGATATAAAACGGGGCTGGGAAAAAGAAGGGTTGGTCTTTCCAAGCCCCAGTTTTATCCTGACCGTTGCTGTGTATTCACATCTTCGCATGTTTTCACACCTCTTCCAACACTGTTTTTGATAATCAACCATGTTACTGCTGTAGACCCATTTATTGCCTCAATTGCAGTAAAGGGAAGGACCAAACCAGGCCATGACCTTGAGCCACATCTGATGGTGCCATGCAGAGAGGCTGGGACGTGGGCTGGAACTGCAAGTGCCCTTACACCCGAGCCCAGCACCTGGTTTGAATGCTGGCTGCAGCTCCTTGCAGGGCAGGTGCAGAGATGACGAGCCAAGATCTTCCCGGCAATGGAATGGGGATTTGGGGAATCAAGCTGGGTACAAGGAGAATCTTCTAGGAGTGGCTGGAAGGAGAGAGTCCTGATACACATCCTTGTGGTGGGACTGCTGGTTGCCACTGTCGCTAGCAAAGGATTCTTCTGACTCAGCTGGGATGGCATCACCTGGTACCAGGAACCTTGTGAGAAGTCCTGCAGCCCACATCCAGGCTGTCCCCAGAACCTGTTCCCTGAAAAGGTGGTCTCTCCTTGGGAAGTCTTCTCCAGCGTGGTGCTTTATGAGCAAAACAGCTAGAGTGATTTTTTGGTGCTTGCGTGTGGTTCACTCAGCAGGCTTTCCCCATTTGTATGTAGTTTATTTTTTGGTATGAATAACAGAAATACCCAGGGTCAGCTCAGCAGTTGTTTGATCCTACAAGTCCCTGCCCTTGGCCACATCATATGACATTGAGTTCCCCAAGGCAAATTGTGTGAAAAGATGCTTTTTTTTTTCATCACTTCTGAATTTACTGTCTCTTCATTTCTGCTGAATGCCCTGTTGTTCACAGAGCGTGAATACAAGCTCTGTCCCTGGGACCAGGATGGCCCCAAAAGCTGGGCACCAGAGGACCTCAAAGACGTGTTTTCTTGAATGTGCTGATTTTCAGAAGAGCCCTCCAAGGCAGGGCAATTACTCTGTCTTTGTGCAACAACCTTAATCCAGGAGATGGCCCAAGAGGAAGATGGAGACAGAGGCACAGAGAAGACCCATTTGGAGGGGGGAGGGAAGCCAGCCAGCCCTAGCAAGAAGAGCTCTGAACCCTCCTTTGTGTTGCTGGACTTGCGTAGCAGTGACCCCGTCCTTCCTCTGCCCTCGCGTGAATGCAAGTGCTGCAGAAGCGCCTGGGAACCAGTGGCAGAGCAGGGGCTGGGGATGACAGGGCTGGTATTACGCTCGTTCCCTTCTCAGTCCTTTCCTCCTCCACAGCCCAAGCTGCTCTCTCCCCTTTGCTTTTCATTGTGTTGTATCTCTTCATCCAGTTGGAAGCCCGAGCGCTCTCTGCTTATGCTCCCGAGGTCCAGCTGTGTGCCGTTGGCATACTGAGGCACCAGCCCCTGAGCACCTCAGCAGAGCCCTGCAGCATGGATGCTCCCTGGGGCACACAGCCTGCTCCACACGCATCCCAGCCCCATTCTTTGGTGCATCCCAGCCCCATTCTTTGCTCCCTGCTGCTGAGATGGCTGCTCCGACTGAGGTGCTCCATCCTGCTGCAGTGCAGCTCTTGCCTGTACTCATTTCCTATACCTCAAAGCACACCGTGTCCCCTGACATGCTCCTTGGGTGCTTAGCAAGGGCTGTGGCAGTTGCACGAGAGCCCAAGTGTCCCTGGGCTCTGTGTACCCCTGTGATCCTGTCTGAAGGATGCCTGCACAGGTCGGGATGCTCTGGGGAGGCAACAGTTGCTCAGTAGAGAGCTTCCAGGAGGAAATCCCTTCTAGAGCCATTGCTGACTTGCCTGAGCAGAAAGGGAAGCCTGCCTTCTGGTGAAACAGGAGCAAAGGGTGATTAATAGGAGGAGGAACATATGGCTGATGAATTTTCCATCCCTTTGACTTCAACAGGCACCTGGGCATCAGGAGAAGAAATGCTCCAGCGCAGCTGTGAGGGACAGATCAGTGGCACGGAGGCTGGGGGACAAGCCAGGGCACCGTGATGGGACCCACTTCCCCATCCAGGGCCTGGCAGTGCCACCCAGGAGCAGCGATCCCCCCCACCAACTCAGCTGGGACTTGCTCCGCAAGGGCAGCATCCTTCATGGTAGCCTGCGGCCATGTCACCCCCCAGATGTGGGGACTGAAAACTGTCCCCTAAGTGTCACTAGAGGTCACTGCTGCACTGGCTGGGCCCCGGAGGCCGCTCCTCACCTGGACAGCCAGCCAAGCTGAGGAGGAGCAAAGGAGAGAGCCCCAAGGAGCTGGGGCCATGCTGCACAGCCCAGCTGCAGCTTTTGCAGGAGCAGATGCTGCCAGAGAGATTTAGCTTGGGAGAGTACTCATGCACTGGAGATGCTGAGCAGGGAGGTGATGCTGCTGGACACTTTCATTGCCTTTGGGCTGTGTCCCAGCCCTTCTGTCCTCTTCTTGGAGCTCCAGGACCCAAACCCATCAAAACTCATGCTCTGAACAGAAAGAGCACAGAGGGCAGGGAGCAGGCAATGCATTGCACTGCTCCTCTATAAGCATGAGAAGCAAATAACTTGGTGGCTGTCACACGGCTGATCTCCCCTTCTTACTGAAGCTGGGGCAAAGAACAGCCAAGTGTCCTCCTAAAAGTGAGGGCTGGGAAGAAGGCAGGTTCATCTTTCTGGGTAGACCCTGGCAAATAGTGTTGTGCTCTAAGTGTTGGGAGCCTGTGTGGGTCTCAGTTTGCTCAGGAAGGTGGGTTTTGTGTTTATGTAGTTATCTGCTTGTGAAGTTTTTTTGCTTTTGTGGTTTTTTTTTTTTTTTTTCTTAGAAACATCCAGGTAAAACTCTTCAATACTTTTGATCTTTGGGGATTTGTTTTATGTTTGCTTGATTTTTCTTTTTTTATCTTGCAACTCCCTAATGCTTTTGTGATCACAGTAGGAATCACATCTTCCTTGTGTGGCAGCTGTAGAGGAAAGCAACCCGTTCCTCCGTAGTTTGTGCTGATCCCACAAGGATCCTACCAAAATAGGTCTGACCAGTATACTTCAGACACCAGATCTGTGTTGCAGTTGACTTCGGCACCTCCACAACCCTCTCCAAGCCAGCCCCCTATTCCCACACTGGGTGGAGGAGAGCAGGCACCCAGCAAGGATTATCCTGGTGGGAACTGGTCAGCCCTGAAACAAAAAGAAATGTGTGGGGCAGGACCTCGCTGTGGCATGCGATCCACCCCATGTACCAGGAGGAAAGCGGATGGAGTGGTCACTCTTCCCTCCCTGTGTCCCATCCCTGCGCGCTGCTTGCTGTGAGCAAGTTGTCTGAAGGAACAGAAATCGTTGCCAGGTTTGGAGGTGTTTCTCACCTCCATGAAAACAAACAGGGCTGATTTGTTTCTTAATTGCTTGTCCACGGGAGCCGCGAGGCTTTGTCTGTGTGAGGTGGGAGCTGGGAGTTTTGCTCTGTTTGATCGTGTGCTCTTTTGCCCCAGCTTCAAAGATCTCTTTGGTTTTCTGCTCCTTTTTATGTCCCATCTCTTGAAATCGCACTCCTGCATGAAGTCACAAACCCAGGACAGCTGAAGGGTTCCAAATGCAATTATTTTGCAGAGCGTTTCAATAAATTAGCAGCTCATTTCTTTGCCAGACTTTTCAATTGGCCCGTGACTGTGCAGCCTGCAGCATGCGTTGGACCTTTAGCCTTCAGGATGTCAGCTTGGGAGGACGGAGTCGGGCGTGCTTAGCTGTGATTGAGACCTGGATGGGACTCTGTGCGGGTTTTTGCCCAGTTAAACAACTATCTGCAATTTCATCTCGGTTGGAGATTTCCGCAGATTGGTTTTCGCAATGTAAAGAAAGAGTTCCTTCCCGTGAGTTGTCCCCGTGAAATGGGAATGTGAAGTACCAGCACCCAGAGCTGCTGCTGGAGAAGAAAGGTTGGCACAAGCACCTGCAGATTTTTTTTTTTAATAACCTTTTATTTATTAAGCTACTTTGGAGTCTGATTCACTTGCTTTGCTCGATATTTATTAGTACTTCACCTGCCTTGAACTGGGAGCTGCAAGCACTTTGATAAATGGATTGCCTTTCCTGGAACGATGTCCCAACATCAGCTAATCAGTATCCTCAGCGTGATTGCCAAAGTACTACTCTGTAAATCAAGGATGGCAAGGAGAAAAACCCCGAGCGCCAGCAGCACAGGGCTTGCTCGGAGGCAGGATGGCAACCCAAGCACTGATCTCCCCATCTCTATGGGGTTCAGTGCTTGGATAAGGGATCGCTCCGCTTGTCTGAGCTCTCCATTTACTTCAGGGCTGTCTCAGTTGTAATTGCACACAGTGCTGCTCTACCACTCTACTTTATTCGTACTGAGTGGTAGCATCGCCTGTTGGCCTGGCTCAGAGACCTGCCGGAGGAGTCAGGCCATGCTTCGTGCAACTGAATACCAATACCTGGTTGCAGCCGGCCATTGCATGCAGAAAAGGTGACTCCCTGTCTTTGGTAACAGAAAGAGTGCCATTAAGCAGCAGACCTCTTGCTGTAGGATGTTGTGGGTGCCAGACAGCTATATGGCTTCAAAAAATGAGTAGACTGATGCATGGCAGGAAAATCCCGCAGGGGCTGTGAGAAACTGGAGTGTGGACTCTGGTCTGGCAAGTCTCTGGGCTCCTGAATCCCTGGTGCTGGGAGCACAGGCTGGGCTCAGCTGCAAAGCGGGTTGCATGAGGAACGCATTACCATTTCAGAGATTTTCCACCTCGTGCTGTCAGTGAGTAGGTCTGGGCTTTCTGAAAGAGGGTTTGCTGCAATTGAAGCATCACCGTGGTGCCCAGATGCCCACTGAGCCTGTTTGAGTACATGGTGCCTTCAGCCTCACCTTAGGGGACTCTGCAGTCCAGCAGCCGCTCCATGCCCACGTTTGCACACACTGTGCAGTGAGGGCAACTATCCCCAGTGCCCTTTCTGTACCAGCTCCTGCCCACGCTCACTGCAGAAAGGTCCCTCGCCCCTGTCCTTACATACCCCAGGCTTAAAGGACTGAGGTGCACAAGGATCGGGTAGCAATGTCTTTGTAGGAAAGAGCCTGGAAACACCAGCTAAAGGTGACGCTGCTGTCATTGCATGAACAGCCTTCCCGGGCTGGGGTCAAGGAGGCTTGGGACATTTCACCAGGTGCCTCGTGTGTGATCACAGCTTTTCCTGTAATGTCTCACATCTGCCAGCAGTGTCCAATAAAGATTCGACTCCTTCCTCAGCTGGGGAGTCAACCATGTCTTTCCTTTCGACCCCGCTGTCTGCTTTTCACAAAACTGGCAGGAATCGGGAGCTGTACCCTGCTGCTGAACTTGCTGGGGATGCATCGCTGGGGATGGTGTGGGGAGTCACAAAGTAGGTGAGCACAGCGTGGCCGCATGGGAAATGCCCAGGCTTGAGCAGAAAAGGTGAGTGAAGAGTCCCAGTGTTTTTCTGTGAAAGTTTCAGGACACGGTGGGGACTGCAGCTATGGGAGGGTAATGCTGCACCCTCTCTTTTGTACAGTGCTAAGCTCTGCTCCGTTAGCATCCTGCCCAGCACAGCAGCTGTAACCTGCCTCTATGGCTCTTAATTTTCTGGCCTCATATTTTCTCTACTGCCTGGCAATGAGAGCCGGGTACTGGGCTCTCCTCAGCCCTTCTTGACAGTCCCAGCTGTCCTCCTCTCCTTGCGGGGTGTCTTTCCTCTCCCCCTCTCTACAAGCGTTAACTGATTAACGATCCCCAGGAAGGTATTTGAGCAGCATCCTCTGTGCTGAGGTTTGCTGCAGCATCTGTTCCCATGCACCTGCTGAAGAAGCCACCTTGTCCATCCTCCAAGGGCAGTGAGATGGGTACCGCTGCCTGCCTGCACTCAGTGCCAGCAGCCCCTTGCCTCTGGGGGTCCTGGCTGCCCCCAGCCCTGTCTCGCTCCCTGGGTGTGAGCAGCCTCTGGTAGCGGGGTCTCTGGCACTGCCTGGCTGTCCTGGGGAGCAGATGTTGTCCCTCTGCATCTGAAGCCATAGGTAGATCTCTTTTAGCAAGGAGAAAAAATAATTTAGCAGCTCATCAGCTCGCTAACAGCTTGGGATGCAGATGATGCAAGACCACTCCTAATTAGCTGCTTTCCCATCTTCTTTGTTTGGAGATGGGTAAGGGGGAAATGTGATATTCCCTGAAAATGCCTGTCTGTGGTAGGGAGAGGTGGCATTTTTGCAAAGGCGGTTTGGGGATGCATCTATATTTAATGTCTAGATGTTGCTATGGAGAAGCTGGATGGAGGCCACTAGGAAATAGCACCTGGGTGAAAAGGGACCGTGGCCCAAGGGAGATGTTCCTGTGGGGCTTCCTGCTCGCCCAGGTGGCTTATGCTAGACACTGCGGTGGGCTGGACCCCAGGACAGGGCCGCCCATGCAAGTGTGATGCAGGCTGGTGTCACCTCCCCTGCTGCCCCTCCAGAGAGGAGGGTTGTGGATGGGGGGCACTGAGCAGAGCAGACAGGCAGGCAGAGAAGTTGTCAGCGGGCCTGAGCATGGCAGCAGCGCCCATAGCAAGACCAGCACTGACAAGGAGCTGTACCCATGGCTGTCGCCTCTGCACGGTGAGCTTTTCTTTTTTTAAAAAAAAAAAAAAAAAAAAATCTCTGTCACTTAACAAAAGTGTTTCAGGCCTTTTGGGTTTTTCCCTGTGATTAAGTCTAATGAGAAGAGACAGTAGAGGATTTATTAGTATCTGCTTGCTGATTTCAGCTTTACCTCTGTTGTGACAGAAGATCTAATACTGTTATTCCTGAGCAAGGACTTCATGCAATGTGACCACAGCCCTGACGGCAGAGCAGCATCCTAACCCTTTCCCGCCTGCCCCGCGAGGCAGGCTGCACTGGTGTGGCTAGCGAAGTACTGAGTGGGGGGAAAAATAAAGCGGCAGCAGAAATTGGGATGGAGGGAAATGTTATCTGAACCTTGACAGCATTGCCATGGTAACGGGGGACCTGCCAGCAAATGCTGCAGGCTGGCACTGTGAGGAGCGTGGCACGCTGTTATCCGGGCTACAGAGGGCTGGTGGGATGGAGAGGCTGTGATTTCCCCTGGGGAAGCCAGCAGGAGCGTTGGGAAGATGCTCCGGGAGGCAATGGCAGGGTGAGAGGCATCTCTGGGAAATGACGGTCCCTTGGGCAGAGTCTGGCCTCCTCTGCCTCCCCTCCTGTCTTGCTTCGCATCCATGCTGCTGCACTAACAAGGAGCCAAAGCCTCGGCTGCAGCCCCAGCGCTGCTTCCAGACCAGCCTCACAGCGCGGCTGCCCTTCCACCCAGCTGCTGCTCGACCGCAAAGGCCACAATTAGTGAGGTTAGTCATGCTGGTGGGAAGTAGTGATTCCCCTTTGTGAAAAAACACCAAGGCTTGGGCTATGTTTTAATACCCCCAAGGAGTGAAACCCAGACCTTCACACATTGCTTATCCAAACCAAAAAAATCCCCTGGCCCACAACATCCTTTGGGCAAGCACCCACAGCATTCACCCTGGCCAGAGGCGTTTACATCCCTGGCTGAAGCAGCTCCTGATCATCCCAATCCCCTTCCCCAGCTGCCTGCCTGGCAGGCTTTGCTTGAAGGCAGAGACAGGCAGAGGAGACCCTATCCCAGAAGGGCCATGCAGTGCCCTGGTTCTTGCCCCGTTGATGGCTGTGGCTGGGCTTCAGCTCTAAATGCAGCTCTGGGGGCCGTCAGCTTGCTCCAGCACCCTATTGCCTTCCTGGGGCCAAACTGCTCTGTGGTGTAAGAGAGGGACAGCATGCATCGCGTCCCTTGGGGCAGTGCCGTTGGGATGGGAGCATGTTTGGCTGGAGGTATCTCTAGAAATGGGGCTGGTATGGGCAGCGGTGTTGGCTAGGAACAACCTCACTGCCCCAGAGCTGCATCCCGAGGGCCTGGGAGCAAGGCTGCAAGCAGCAATTGATTTAGTGATGCTGCGCTGTAATTACCAGCAGTGCATTTGCCCCCAGCCCTGCTGTGCTGTGGAGGGAGAAAGCATCCTTCCAGCTGCTGCCACCACTCTCTCACATGGCTGTGGGGTGGAGGTGCTCTCTTTACAGCCATGTGAGAGGCAATGTAGAAAAGACTAAGTAAGAATAAACCAGGGTAAAAATAGTCCCATGTGTACCTGCTTTCTATAGGAAATGAGGGGAATTTTGACATTAAGCAAAAAATGAGAGTGAAATTTACTCTCCCAGCTCACCCTCTGGAAGCTGGGGCCCGTCTCTGGCTGCGGGAGAAGTGCTTTGGTCCAGTACAGCCCCTGGAAGATGGACAGAAGTGGGCAAGGTCAGCTGAAGTGAGCAACCGTCGTTGCACATGGGGAGCTGCCCCAGCTGCACCCACGCGCTCTGGGCAGCTCATCTGGGTTGATGTTCATGGCACAGAGCTGGGCTGCACAGGCAGCTCCACCGCTGCAGAGAGCCTGTCTGCCTGGCAGAGGGAGCAGCCCCCAGCTGGAGCTGGGGCTGGCAGGTCCCGGCATCAGCTGCACCACCAGGTAACTGCTTCTGTTTAAGGGACAAAGAGGAAGCTCCAGTGAGAGCTGTCTCAGGCACCGCCTGTGCAGTGCTCCTGGTCCCTGGTGCACCTGAGAGCATCCCCACTGCTGCAGCCATGGTGAAAGGCAGCTCATGGGCTCAACCTTGGGTGCAGTTTGCTCAAGTCCTGCTGTAGCTCTAGACAGCTGCAGGCTGAGCTTTGAAATCCGGCAAATGCTGCTCTGTCCTGAATACAGATGGAGTTATTGCTCACCCAAATAGGGCAAGGTGGAAAAAACCTGCTATTAAGCTAAAAATCTGGGGTGGTTTCTTGGGAGTTTCACATAGGAGGATGCCTAGTCTGGATTAAAGATGTCACAGGGTAGGGACTCCATCTCAGCCTGTGCTAATTCACAAAATATGTAAATGCACCTCTGCCCTCTGTGTTACTTCTTCCCTCTTTTGCAGTTTCTCTTAGCTGCTGTAACCTTCCTTTCTGCCCAGCTAAGCTGTCCTGTGCTTGAGCAATGCCTCTGGGCTGACCTAACTTTTTTGTATGCAAAAATGAAACATAAGGATTCATCCTTAATTGCACCAATGGGAAAAGAAAACATTAATGGTATTATAACGGCAACAGAACCCCACCTAGATTTGTATGCCGCCCTGCTGCATCGGGAGGCCCAGGAATCCAAGGCTGGGCTGTGTGAGCCCTCGCCTGGGCTATAGGAGCTGCCAGCTGGGGCTGTGACCACTGCACAAGGCTCATCTCTGCGTACCGACACCAGTAAGGCATTAAAAAATCCAGGCAGAGTTCCCATCTGAGATCCACGCAGGCTAGTTCTGCCAGGACTGCTGGTTTGCATTTTGCTTTTCCATATGTTGTTTCCTAGGTATTTTTATTACGCAGCAATCCTCATAGGCCCAGATGGGCTGGGCAGTGAGTTGTGGGGATACCCTGAGTGTCCTAACTCACGGGTTTTCCCAATACAAGCTGTGGAGGAGCTCCTCTTTCCCTGAGTATGATGCAGATGCCTCCGACTTCATAGGTACTTGGGTCCCATCGCAAGCCTGTTTGGTGGAAATCAATCAATCAGATGCATTGAAGCTGGGGGAGCAACATTGGCCTCAACATGCCACACAGTGTATGATAATGATGTGTTAAAAGTATAGAAAGCAAAGACTCACTGGGGAAGCAGTGCTTCAACCTGGGGACTGCAGCCTTAGGTGGTTAGGTACAGCCCCCAGGCACTGGGATGGGGAAACGCCATGGAACAAGGGGTTTGCTGGGAGCAGGGGTGGATTTGGCTGATTAAACACAGTGAGAACAAACCCAAAACCAGAAAAGCAGCAACTATGCCTTGTCCTGGCTCTTGTCCCAAGCAGTGTGTCCATGGAAGGAGCCTCATGTATGGCATTGGCTTTGGCTGACGCTGGAGAAGAATCATTCTCCTTTCTCCTTTACACAATAGCTCCTGAGCAGACCTCTGCCACATGCTGAGAGCTGAGTGTTTGCAGCCAGCACCCTGCAAAGAAAATGTAAAAAATGAGTGAGACCTTGCAACAAGACAACCCCCTCAAGTGCCCAGGAGCCCCCTTCTCCTTCCTGCAAAACCCTGGAGTATAGAGGAAGGGCCAGGTGTCATGGTGCTCAAGTTTAACAGAAGCTGCGATTTTCAAGACCCTTTTGATATGCTGATTCCCACAGGACCAGGTGCAACAGTGCCAGCGGGCTCTAGGGCAGAATAACCCTTGGGCAGCATTTTGGTGCCCTGTTTTGGTGGGCTCAGGAAATAAATTCCAGCCAGCAACAGAGAGTGCTAAACAGCCATGGTGAGCCCTTCAAGGGCAAATGTGTGCAAGGGCAGTGCTCCCGTTAATCAGAGGTGGGAAGGAGGGTTAACTGAGAGCAGGTGAGTGCAGAGGATCCTCCTGGCTTTGTGCGTGGGCAAAGCTGACTCCTGGGAAGGGTGACAGTCTCTTTTTATTGTCTGGGTATCAAATGAAATGGACTTTTCTCTGCCACCTCCTTGCTCTGCAGAGGGCAGGAGTTGAGACTTAAATCTGCACCTTTGTGGCTCCCCTGGAAAATTCTTCAGAGTCTGTTGCACAAAACAGGGCTAAAAGATTGGCTGAGACTCATCCATCCATTTGACTCTTGCTCTTTCAAAGGCCTGACTTAACATCCAGTTGTGTTTGTATTTAACTCTGCCATCTGGTGGGGCAAGGTTGGGCAGTGGTCCTGGGAAAGCAGATTTTGGCTTGTTGCTGCAGTGATGCTTGTGCTGTGACAGCAGGAGGCTGAGGGCTGTGTCTCGGTGGTGCAGCTGGCCATGTCAAGCTGTATTTGCAGCAGGCAGATCAGATGCAATGGGAGGCACTGGGTCTCTCAGTATGCAGTTATCCACCACTGTACCATTCAAAAGACAAGTCTCCCCAGACAAGCACAAGGAACAAGGAACCTGCCTGGGATTTGCCACAGACATTGGAGTGATGAACGTCGGAAACCAAGCTACTGAAACTCATCCGTACCCTGTTACAGCAAAAACTGAGACAGCAGTGGCAAGGCCAAGAGACTTATAAGAAGTCAATTTATTACATGCCTTATCTTGTTCTCCCAGATCCTCTTCATTTCCTGTGTCCAGAGAGAAAAGAAAGCAAACCAAGGGGAACACGTTAACAGTGCACAACAGCAAAACAACCCTTTCTGATGGCTTCCATGGACTAAGTCTGAGCAAACTACTTTTCTAATTACGGCCCCTGTCTAGATGGATCCCAGACAAATTATAAGTGTGAAAGCCAAAAGGGACCATGATTAGATCTGATCTTTTTAGGTGCTGCTGCCTGCAGTATCTCATCTTGTTATGGGTCATCTTGAGCTGGCCTGTGCTGACTACATCTGATAGGAGCATTTGATGACTATGGGGACATTGTAATGGGACCAGAGATACCCTGGGCTTCCTTCCCTGTTTCTTGCTTTTTCTTCTAACTGGCAACCAGCATGGCCTGTAGAAAGCAGGGAAGAAACATTACTCATTTACACTAGCCAGGCTTCTCATGCATGACACACAGAAGCGAAGAGACACTGAGGTCATGGTTGCCCTTCATGTGATCCACCTGTCTGAGACCTAATGGAAGTTTATGGAACCTTACTGGAGTCTGAATTCAAGTTTTTCTCTTCGAATCTGTTCTTTATGGGCTTGGTTGCATTTCAGGAACTCAATAAAAACAACCCTTTAAACTGAAACAGAAGAAAAATGGTCATTACAACACATTCCTTCCCAGGCTGGCACATGTTAGAAATGTTCTTAATTAATAGCATGATGGGAAGAAAAATGAAAGGGAAATGTTAATGCAAGATCGTGGACAGATGTAGAGGAGGAGCCCCATGAAGGAAGATGTCCATAAAGTCTCTCCTACCACACAGCCTCCAAATTGTTCCCGGGAGAGGACTGTGGAGCCAAGGCCTAGCTAGATCAGCTCCCCTGCTGATCCAAGCTGTGGCAGGATGGGATACTTTCATGGTGCCAACATGTGAACGTAGAGTGAGGAAAGGACAAGAGCAGACAGTCTTGCTTTAAATGGAGAAGCTGTGTGGTTCTCCCGGTGAATCTGCCAGCCTTGCCTCCCTAATGAAAGGCATGTTTAGTTTCTGACTAAAACTTCAGTTCCCTTTGACTGGGTGAAATGGCATTTTGCAAAAGGAGAAAAAACAAATCACAGCATCTGAGAAGGCTTGGTACCTGCATTAGGCAACATGTGGCCAGCTGTTGTGAGATCCTGAGGTTGTGCTTGCTAAAAGGGACTTTCTGGGTCATGCTGGATGGAGACAAGGTCTGGTGAAGTCCAGATGAGTTAATCTAGAGCCAGTTAACAGAACATCCCTCAGCACACTGACCTCTCCATGCTGTTATACAAGGCTTTTCAAGGTCTACTAGGACAACCTATGTTTTTAGGCTGGAAAGGTTCTCCCCATCTCTGCTTTACCTTACATGTGCAAATGAAGGAGAAGAAATGGGGAAAAGACCCTTTGACACCTTGTAATTCCTGGACTTTTATTAGCACAAGCTTCCTTCTCAATGCAAAACACAGGGGTTTTTTATGCGTGTCTTTGTTTTGTTTGCTTGGAGAGAGCACTGGCACACACTCCAGGAAATTAGCTCTTAACTAAAAGCATTTATGTAATTGGGGAGGGAGGGGGAGGTGTGCGTGCACTGACTTTAGGGAAGTTGAGTCTACAAAAACAAACCTCGCTAACTACACTTGGTTCTGATTAAGGAAGATAAATCTGTCAGTGAGAGGCTAAATTTACTGAGAGTGTAACCTCCCACCCCTCGCCCCACCAGCGATGGTCAGGCTGCATTTATTTCTATTGGGCAAGCTCCAGAAAGCATTGGGAGGTGAAAAACAATCCCTAGAAATGTGAAAAATGTGGAATGAAGTGGGGGCGGCAGGAGAAAGAGTGGGGGGAGAGAAGATCAAGCAACCAATAGCAAAACGATGGGTACAATTTCAGCTCTTTTGCTGCTTCCATGGCTGAAATCAGAAAGCCCAAGATGTGTGTGCTGAAAATGCAGCGAAAGGAATCCTTGCTCCCCTGCTATAGGTGGGATCCTTGCAATTGCAGAGCTGAAAGAGCCATGCTAAAGCTAAAATGCAAAGGGGTATGTGTCATCTTTGTGCTGGTCTGTACGGTCAAGGTGTAGCAAGCCCTCTGCAGTCACCTGCTATGAGGCCAAAGCTGGCCTTGGACACACAAGGCAGTGGCTGTGTTAGGCTCATCAGAAGATCTGAGGAGAATTGGAAGGACCAGGCAGCAGCAAATCTGAAGACACAAGGTGGATCTTGCAGTTGGCTGAGTAATGGTCTGGGTCCCAGGTGGGAGAGAGATGATTTTGCAGCAAGAGCTATGACAGCTGCTTGTGAAGGATACCTTCAGTACTGCTTACCCTCATCAGTGTCACCTGCAGGGCCCTTTCGTACAGGGACATAAGAGCTTTTGTCACATGCTGCTGGCCAGAGCAAGCTGCTTTTGGATGTATTAGCCTGCCCGCTGCCACCAGATGGTCCTAGCTGTGTGTGGCTTGAGACATGCGCCAAGGATGTCCGATTTACTGCTGACCAAGCTGTTTCTTTTTGTTTTCTCAACAGTTTGCTATCTTTAAAGGTTTATTTGCATCCTGTAAGGAGCTGCTTTTGGTTACGCTTGGTGTTTCCTTTTGCAGTCAAAGAGGGATGTGTTTGGCCCTGCCAGGGAAGAGTTTTGTGAGCAGAGATTCCCACCTGCAGTAGGGCTGATGAACCGCAGCATGGCAATGGCGCCTCACCCCCAAAATCATGTACACTGTGATATACCCAGCTCACATGGAGGGAAGGCTCCTCTAACTACCTTCCCATGAGCTCACAAAAGTGCTTATCTATCTGTGCTACCATGACAGTTGTCCCTTTGGTTAGCTTGTCAGAAAATAAGCTGGTTATCTCCTGGATGAAAGTACCTAGGAACAAAGCTTTCTGACAGACTGATGAGGGACAGCATGGCATCCATAGCACATGCTTCCTGTCCATATGACCTCTCCAGCAGAAACAGATCTGCTGAGGATAATATCTCTAGGACGCCACCACTGATGGGTCATGGACTCCAATCTGCTGTGTGTGGCCACTGGAAAGGACACCATGCATCCAGAGCAATCTTTCTCTAGCATCCAAGAGACGTATGTAGGGTTGAGATTTGGCTAGCAACTCAAATCTGTCATTGTTTTCGATTAGTCAATGTCACTGACACCCATTGGCCATGAACCAGAACACAGGCCTGCTTGGTTCAGGGTTTTAGCCTTCTATAGCAATGCTTTTTGTGGAAGAAGTGCTGGGAAAGGGGAAAAAAATTGCTCACATGGCCATTGGCAAACAGAGACCTCTCACTTCCAAGCTTGCTCTTGGAACTGTTTGAACTGCCTGATCGCTTCTGAGTCTTGGGGATATCAGAGCTGAGAAAGCCATACTGATACTAAAAGGAAGGCTTGGCTCCTGAAGAGCCTGTCATGACTTGCTGAACTGCTATGGAACCTGGCTGGGTTTGATGATAATCCCATAGCAATGCGGCATCTAAAAAGCCACTACTTTGTAGATGAAGCATGAGAAGCCCAAAGGAGATGTCAGAAAAACAAACAACGAACAGACCAAACAACGAATTGGGGCCAGATGCTCAGTTGGTGTAAAGCAGGGCAGTGCCATTGGATTTGCTGAAGCTGGGTGGACTTCTGCCAGGTGAGAATTCGACTCTGTTGTCAGAGTATCCCTGTGCTGCCTTGTTCTAGTAGCTTTGGCTCTTTCCAATGGTCTATGCAATCTATACAACAAGGACATGTTTTTTTAACACACTTTGCAGTTGCCAAAATAAACTCTCTCTAAGTTACAGACAAAAAAGGCATTAACAATATTGGCATGTGCTCTGGCTGCTGCATTTCCTCTGACTATCCCTAGCTAGACCTTGATAAGCTTGATTTCTTTGTCACTTAACTCTACCTCCTCCTTAATGAGATTTCCACTGAAATGAGCCGGGCTGGATTCCCGTCTGTGGGAGAGCAGGGCAGCTGCACTAGTTGATGTCCTTTAAGAAGTTAGTCCAGGGAGAGCTGCTCCCATCCATGGCAAGTGCAGACCCTGCCTGAAAAGAAAGGCCTCCTGGAGCTCAGAAGCTTGCAGGAACACAGGCAGCTCTGACTCCCTTGGTGCACACTGTGCCTGTCCCTTTGAGGCCCTTCAAGTGCAAGGAAGAGGCAATATTCATCCCCAGCAGCAAACCCAAGGAGTGGTGACCACCTTACCCACCTTGGGCTTGAGCCAGAGCCAGGGTTGGTTGGTGCATGTCTAACAGTCACCCATGCCCCTTGCCTAGCCCAAGTCAGAAGAGGAAGGGTGGTGTGTTTCTGTCTCTGACGATTATCATTTATCAATGCTCAGTGTGCACTAATACACCTGTCACCAGTTTCCCTCTTAAATTTTCCCTTCCACAATTTCATCTCCTCTTTTCATGTCCCCTGTCAAACTCTCAAAACATATAAGCTTTTACTATCAGTCTTCAAATAAGCTGACTTGGGTTTCTTGTTTTTGTTTCTCACACCAAAAAGCCTCTGTTCAGTTCCTCTGATTTTGCTGCTGGAGTTTTTAAAATGGGTTTGGGATAGATGAAGTAAATTCAGCTGATGCTCCAGAAAATGTCTTGCATGCAATTACATAGCCACTTTTCTCTTTCCAGATGCGGTGTCAGTAACAGACAGACCAGTAGGGACATTCGTTGGCTCCATTCTAGAGGAATCTTGTGTTTGTATTCTCTTTGGTGGGACAGCCTTTACTGATACACAAGAAATGTTTTACATCTGGGCTGCTGTGAGGATGCGATGGATTCGACATCTTTTCTGCAGTTGTGTTTGTATGGTTCAGTAGAGGATGCACCCAGAGCTCAGAGATGTTCCTCCCCTCGGGACATAGTTTCAGCAGCGTGATGAAGCTCAGAGGTGATTTTGAAGTGGGTCACAGAGGCCAGATTAGGATTACAATTTGGAGGAGTTTGTTGTGGGTTTTGGGAGGAAGACCTCATTTAAAATGTAACAAGGAGGATATCCTGTCCCAGCCGTAGGGTATTTTTGCAGAGAGGATCTAAGCTGGGGTTTAGGTCTTTTAGGTCGGGCTGGCTGAGACACGGGGGCAAGCCTGCACCCTTCCGCTTCTGTATGTTTTGGGGAGAGAGGGGGAGGGTTTTTCTTTAAGTTAAAAAAGGGTGGGGACAATATACATGTATTTCCTTGTTTCCCCAGCCTCCCTGGCAAAAACTGTTGCATTAACATGTGCGAAAATGATTTACAACCCGGCCTTTACACTCACGTCTCCTCCGGGCAAGGCGATGCAGCACGAGGAGGGATGCAATTATCCTCTCCACCCTGCGGAATAACCGCTTTATGGTGAAGGCCCCCTGATTCATTGCAGGGAAAAAATACAGAGAGCTTTTAAAGGATTATTTAGCAAAAAGGCAGGAGGAAGGTGCTATGGTAGCTGATGCTGTGGTCTTGGCATGTCAGCCTGTCCAAGGGTACGAGGCAGGTGCAGGGCTGCGGCGGGGTTGCCTCACCCACACATGGCCATGTGAGGTAACCTCAGCCCCACTGCCTCTCCCCAGGGATGCTGGCCTGAAAACTGCCAGGGGAAAATCAATACAAGGGCTGGGGGAAGGAGAAGATGGTGGCGGGGTGTCCCTCTCTGGTGATCTTGCTTCCCAGTTGTCCAGAGGATGCAGGGAGATGGTTGTCTGTCTGGGTCCTCGTGGTCACCACCACGGAGGGGTGCTGGGCCTGGGGATGATGGTCCATGCAGGGGCAGTGGGTAAGGGCTATGCCTGTAGCCACCTCATGGCCAGCAGCCTTCCCTTGCTCAAAATGACCACTGCCTCCAGTGGGGTGAAGGTGCTGCTGCCCCTGGAACGGAGCAGCTGCAGCCCTGCAATCCCTTACTGTGGCTGCCACCGCTGCGATTAGAAATAATTAATTGTGAGACTGTAAAAAAACCCAAACCAAAACAACCCCCGCATGCACATTTATTGCAATTATCCAACAATTTTGTAGCTGATGAAAATAATATAAGGGCTTGGGAAGAACTCTAAGTTATGTTCAAGTCTTCTGAATGTGTGTGAATGGGTTTTATTAGAACTGGAGGTTTTAAAATATAATTACCCCTCTCTGCTATAAGGGCTCTGCCTGCGGAGGAGCTTCCCAGAGGGTGGTGATGGCGGTGCTGCCGAGACGTGCTCTCACGTCCACTTCCTGCAGCTTGCACAGGCCTGAATGTGGGCTCTTTAGCTTGATGCTTTGGCTGAGCCAAAGCCTCGGGTTAAATAGTTCAGCCTCCCATTGAAATATTTTGGTTTTCCTTTCTCGGGATTGGCAGGACTGGGTGTGTGGTAAAACAGGTCATCCCTGTTAATTAAAATGGCGCCTGGACTCTTGGTGGGGTGCAAGGGCTCCCCAGGGTCAGTCCATTGTGTCAAAGCCTCAAGGAGCAGCCCAGAGCTTCACACTTCTGAAGCCTGGACAAAGACATTGCGGTCCAAGCTGACTGTGAGGGAGTCCAACAGGGAACAGCATCTCTTGTGGGGCAGCCAATGCCCTGAAATGGTTCCCCTGGGCAGGCCCTGGAGGGGAGGCTTTGCTCCCATCTCTTGTGCCAGCATAGGAAGGAAGCTACGTTGTTTGACCTGTCACCTTCTGCAGCTTGTGGGGTGGCTTGTGTGGTCATCTCCCTCCCACTGTGCTTGAGGTGGCACTGTTCTCCACTTTTATCTTTTCCAGGATGGAGACATTGACCTGAGTGAAAAATGGATGGTCATGCACATCTGCCCGGCATGTGCTGGATGCAAGAGTGGATGGTCCCATGTAGCCTTGAGCCAGCCAGGCTGGTGCTGGTATGATGTGTGGTAAGTCCCGTCTAAGTGGAGGGCTGCTGGGAGCACAGCTGTGGTCCAGCTCTCCTACCACCTTGGCTTGCTGGCGTTTCCCTGATAAATGAGCTGCTTCATTGGGGAGCAGAGTGGGGAAGAGAAACTATTGCCCAGACTGCACACAACAGCTGTGATCTTGACGTGGGCTCCCTCAAGTCTGAGGCACTCTCTCTTTGTGGGGGAGAAGGTCTCACTTGGTAGGGGATCTGCAGTCTCCTCCCCTAGACCTCAAATCCCCCAGTGTGCTGGAAGAGAGGGTGCTCTCCTGCAGAGTTTGGCTCCATGATCAGCTGCGGGTCTCTACCTTGTGTTGGCTCTAAGATTTGGCCCTGGGCTGCTCTGGTTTCACTGCCATCTGAGTAGCTTTGCCCCTGGCAAAAGGGTGCAAGGGACAGCTTGTGTCCCCAAGGCTAATTTATTGACCAAACCGATGGCAGGCATCTGCTGAGGGTAATGGGCAGGTAATTTTTCATGTCCATGTTGGACTGCATATGGATAAAATTAGAGAAAAGGGAAGACTGGAAAAGAAACAGACTGTTTCTGCAGGAACAAATGAGTGTATTGAAAGGGAAGGGGAGGGAGGAGAAACTCAGCCCTTTTCCCAGCTCCCTTGCAGATTGAATAAGATATCCAGTGCCCCAAGTACCAAATGGTCTCAATTTGCTCCTGCGTCAAATAGAGCTGGTTCTCAGTTGGCTGGGGCCTTGGCAGGGCCATGAGGATGCGTTTCATAACAGCAGCTCATCAAGAACAACAGCAGCAGCATCAAAAACCTGTTAAAACTGTGCTATGCTCAGAACAGAAAACACACGCAAAGAGGAAAAACTCCCTCAATGAAAAAGCCAATGTAATTAGCGCTGACAAGCTCTGCAAACCAGAGGCAGCCAAGTGGTGGAAGAGGAGGGGAGAAATAACCCAATATCATTTTATAGGTGAATGTAAATGGGTCATTAGCTGTCTTCGAACAAAATGTTCCTTGGTGGGGAAAGCAAGGGGACAGGCCTGGCTGTAGCAAATATTGCAGAAAGCCTGGCAGAGCTTCCTGTGAAACAAGCTTTCGTGAGATGCTGGATGAAAAGATTGCGCTGCTTTCTCTTGTTGCAAGGAGAGCTCCTGGGATTTTTGCCTTTGAGCTAGGGTTAGAGTGGCAGGGCACAGGCACTTGGACTGTCAAGGTAAAGGGGAACTGCTCTCAAAGTCAGCTCTGAGCCATTGCACATCATCTTCTCCATCAGTAGAAGTATTGACCTGCTCTAGGGTCTCCAGAATAGATATGACTGACTGCAAGCTGAAGGTCCTTCTGCTTAGAACTTTGCTGTGCTAGGTGCTGCACGGTCGTCATACAGAGTCCTCTCCTGATGTTAGAGCTCAGTTGGAGCAATGGAGTAGTGAGAGCAGTTGGTGTAAAGCTAGAGCAGTGGTAACAAAAGAGGGGGGATGCATGAAAACCCAAGGCATGCTTGCCTGGACTCTGAATCAAAAAACACCTAAATCAATAGTACCTGATCCTGTCCTGCTGCCCTTGCCACTCACAGCTCTTCCTTTCTCCAATGGAGGCTGGACAGGAGTGCTATAGCATCCAGCTACTGTTTCTACAATCTAGTAAGGAAGAACCTTTGGGCTTTTTAGCTGAGACTAAATTCAATCCCTGCTGCTTATGGTCTTGACAGGGAGACTGACATTACCTTTTCACGTTGATGATAATTATACCCTAGGAAGGGTGGCTTTGGTGAATTTTGCTTTTGCTTGTCTTGAGCCTTTCCCAGTCTCCCTTGATAATAAAGGCACATTCAGAAATGGTTTCAAAGCGGGGAACAAACTGAAGAGATGGACTTGGTTGCTGCGGAAATAATCAGTCTGTTTGATACGTAACTATCCTGTGTGGCCATATCAAGGCCACTCAAGCCAGCATCTGAAGCCCTATATACTAGGAGCAGAGATATACCTGACTGCTGCATCCCTGAGATTCCAGCTCAGCTTCCAGCTTCCAGCATCAGAATTTTGGGGGATGTCCAGGCCTGGAAGTTTCCATTAGATCCCAGTGTTTAACATGCATTGTTAGATCTATTGTCTTCAAGTGAGTCTAATTCTTTTTGAGCCCTCTTGTATTCTTGAATCCTACAAAGTCCTGTGGCAATGAGTTCTGCTGTTTAATTGCGTGCTGAGAGAAAAAGATGTTTCCTTTTGCAGTGTTAAACCCATTGCCCAATCCTGCTGCTTCAGATCCCTTAGGCCTTGGACTGTATAGAATAATGATCAGCTTTTGTATTCCTTCGTAGTTGTTTTTGGTTGTGACTGTCCTATACATTTTAGCTCCTTGTCCCCTTCCTGTTCATACCTTCTCCAGACTCTTCCTGTGCATGCTGAAGAACAGCATCCTGGTAGTACTTGGTTGATCACCGTTGCAAAAACCACTTTTTTCTTCACACTTTGTTTTCCATCGTCTCCTCCCTTTTGTGAGGACCTTAATTTAGTTAATTTAAAAGCCTTTGAGGGATCTTGTCAAAAGGTATTCTGAAAATATAACACAATACATTTCACTTCTCCTTGCATCTTCCACTCTGCTCTCTTGCAGTTCCTCTTATCTAGCTTGGCATAAACTACTTGTAGCGCCCAGGATTTCTCCTGAAGCTCTCCAGTTGTTGCATTTCCCACTTTAGATTTTTTTGATCCAACCTGAGCAGCACTTACAATTTTCATGTTTGGGCTCTGTCAGAGCTCCTAAGTGAATTATAGCTTGGTCCTGGCAGCTGATTTTTATTATCCATATCTTGGCTTCAGACAGTTCAGGTCTCTTGTGACCTCTTTACAATGAACACAGACTGCAATTAGCTTTTCTGTGCTGGTCTTATTTTCCTGGGTGTGTTTAACAATGAAGTGTATCATGTGCAAGTGTGTGATGTGAGTGGGGTGTTGGAGCACAGCTAGCAAAAAGAAGTGTTTTTCTTAAGCACTGAGTCCTCGTGTTTATTTGAATTGTTTGTTTCTGGTCTCCCCATGGAAGATCTGAAAATTTCAGTTTACTTGTCCTGCAAGAAGGGTGAAACAGCTGGATTCAGAAGATCAGTACCTCCCGCTCACTCTCTCTTAATAAAATTTTAATTGACTCATAATACCTTATATCTTACTCCGCAGTATTGTCAACAGCCTATTTCCAAACAGTTGGCTGCATCTCTCACTCTGAGAGAACCCACAGAGTGGGAGGAGGGGAGACCTCCCCTTTGTCATTGTGCAGGAATGCTGATGGATAGTTTTACTCTTCTTATAAATTTAAAATACTTCCCCTTGCCTATTACAAATAACAGATTAGTTGCAGATACCAAGCATGCATTTCTCGGTTTGACAGTGAAGACTGTACCGGTACAAACACCCTTTTGAGTCCAACCTTGAAAGTAATCGAGTTGAAAGTTGAACAAACAAGTTGAAAGTTTCCTGTGTACCTGCATTAGCATCACTTTTGCTGTGGCCAGTGATGCGTCCGGATGCTTCCTCACATCCAAAACTTTCTGGGAGATCTCCTGGACTCTCTTATAGCAGGCTGCCACATACAGACGTTTTACAAACTGATCTGGCCTAAAGTCTCTGCTGGAACTTTCCAGGAACACAACCTGGATGAACAGGGTTGGGAGCAGTTTGTACCTAAATGTGCGGTAGCCAGAAAATGAAGCCCTCTTTTCAAGGAAAAAACCCTCTGATCTTTAGTGGAGCAAGAATTTCATTCCCAAGTTTCTACATTTTTTAACAATGACTTTGAGGAAACTGAAAACCTGGCCCTGGGAGGTGCCAAGCTGATGCCATTGAGAGCAGTGGGAACTGAATGGCACTGCTGACACCACTGAGGTTGTCCAGGTCACACGCAGTCTGTGTCCCACCTCGGCTGGCTGTTGGGGCTTAGCCCTGTAGAGGGCTGGGAACATCATGTTTAAGAGGCGACTCAGAGTAATCTAGCTTGAGTACTGCCTCTGGTGTATGCATTCAGGGAAATATTTGGGTGCAAGTATCACTGTGATGGAGAGATCCTGCTGCTGAACTTGCTGTCATTAACACAAGGCTGGGTGTTTGTAAAGGGTCTGTGGGAATCAGGGACCTGATCCAATGGCAATTGAGAGGTATTTGGTACATAACTCAGTTAAGGTCTCCTGTGAATGCGAGTGAAACTTGCCCTTCATGTGTCCTCAGCAGAAAGGAGACCATCTAGTATGTGCACAGAGATGCAACATGCTGGAAGAGAAGTGGGTCTAGAGGCACACTAAGTCTTTGAAACCTTCCTTCACCTGCTTATCTGTCTGAGTCCTTGATGCTTAGAAATCTGATTTTAAACACAGTAGTTTAGTCCTACCTCAGATCTTTCTCCATGACTGGTTTTTGCTTGGTGGTAGGTTCTGTTGGACAGTGGACTGGGCTACTTGTTCTTCCCAGCTGTGTCTCTCGATGAAGGCTTGATTTGAAGATAGTGCTTCATAAGCTTCTCCAGCTTAGAAAAATCAGAGAAAATTTTCATGGCTTTATTTCCCATGGGCCAGCTCAGTGTCCAGGGGACTAGAAGCAACAGCTGTGCACTTGCAGTTATGAGTGTCAAGAGACGCTTCATTTTCCAAAGCCAGCCCCTAGAAAAAGGGACCCTTAGAGCCATCCCCAGTGCAGGGAATAACCTTTAATTCTTGTTCCCCATTTTCAGAAGGGACAAGAGCTGGAAGCTGGTTGCAAACAGCTACACTCAGCTTCCTCTACCCAGTTTGACACATCCAGGGACTGTGCTGCTAATTCAAGAGTGCTGTGGTCTGCTTTCTGCAGCATTTGTTCTCTGCTCCAGCTCCTCCTTCCCACCCCAGTTCTTCAGCCTTCTGTGTGGTTTGCTCCATAGCTTACCAACTGGTTTTCCCATCCACTGACAGACAGCACATCCCAAGAAAAAAAAAAAAGAAAAACAATGAAATGTGAACACTGCTGCAGCCAGGGCTCCTCTGTCAGGCAGGGAGTGTGTCAGAGCTCTGCGTAGCCCAGCAGCATGACTACAAGCCCTTCTGCGTCCCTGTTGTGTGCTTCCCAGTTGTCCCAGAAACACAACACTTTTGTCAGAGATTGTTTATTAGCCCCTCCATCTGGAACGGAAGCTGTTTGCTCTGGAGAAGAAGCCAGCAAGCTTCAGGCTCACTGTGTACGATGAACACACGCAGAAGGCCATATCCCCTCCTGCCCTTCCAGTGATGCTCTGGTACGCTTCTGGGGACAGTAGTTCAGTACCATGGGTTTGTGCTTCTTCAGGCAAAACTTCTTGAATAACGAATAGTCAATGAGAGGCCTGGCTGAAATGATAGGTGGTTTGGTTTATTGAAAATAAACAATATAAACTGCACAGATATATTTACAGTGATGAGCTGCTGCTTTTAAGTGGGCTCTGTTTCTCTTAGATTTCCTTCTTAGTCTTTCATTTCTTCTTCCCTGGAGACTTTTAATGCCTGCAAACAGGTCTCAGTTAGTTGTTTTCATGCTCTGTCCTGAACCATGGCGCAGTCACTGGTCTCTATCTTTCCCACCATGTTCTTCTCATGACTCATTGAAAGAGTCTGTTGCTTCCTATGGTGCTGGTGAAATGCTGAACCATCTATCTCCTTCTTCCAGCTCATGCAGAATGAGGTGTCTTCCCATTCTCTGGGTGGGAGGTTCAGTGAAACAGCTTTGGATGGTATGTTCAGATGCTATGCATGCTACTGCCACAGCGTGGAATGGGTTTGGGGGGATGATTGTAATGGGCTAAAGACACCATTGGCCAGCTTCTTGATGTTTGCTTTTTTGACCCAACCTTTTTCCTCATCTAGAGTTGAGGGTTTGGGTAGGATTTGTATCACATACATACTCTAGCTGCTTAATATTCACTGCACCTTGTTCTGAAGACCACTGAGAAAAGTTCAACTGAAAACACAATGGTGATATTTGGCTCCAAGTAAGGGCCTGCCCATTCTGATCTGAAGATTAGTGTGTTGATATTTTGATCTAGCAGGGGAGGTTTCCATAATGCTATCCAGCTGAGCCTGCTTATACCGAGATATTGGCATGTTGCTCTTTAGGCTATGAACTTCCAGGAATTTGTAGGTGGAAATCTGACTCGCTTGCATTATCAGAGCCTGGTGATGGTGGTGGTGAATACAGAGTATGCTGCTCAAGCTGTGCTCTGCTAGCATGGGAACCTCAAGTTTAATAACAGCTTTGGAGTCAACTGGAGAGCAGCTATTGTTCTTGGGGCTTTTTCACGCATATATTACTTCAAGGTTTTCCCCTCCTTTCAGCTTAAGTGCTTGGGGATAGAGGAATGAGGGAAGCAAGCTGCCAGTGCCTAATGCATGTTTCTTGGAGCAAATGTATTGGTTTATTTTGTTTTAAACAGCTTATTGCAAATGTGGAGCAGCTGTGGATTTTGTGATGACTTTTTTTTTTTTTTTGGAAACATGGGGTCATCTTCCTATAATTTCATAGCATGCTTGCTATAGAAAAAGATCTAATATTGAAGAATTTCAAAGTAGTTAGACTCAACCATGTTTTTCACTTCCTGACCTATTAAAGTCTATTCAGTAAGCAGCCTGATGAGAAGGAATCCGGGGTTTCTTCAGGGCTCCCTCTTTCCCTTCCCTTCTGAGACTGAAATTAAGGCAGCCCACAGTTCCACGCATCAGATACATAAAGGGATTTAGGTATCCGAGTCCTAGCTCTAAATATAGTCTGCCAGCCTGTCTCCAGAGACATTCAGTTTTCCCAGTGTCTTGTGCACTGTACAACAAGGCCTTTAGTTACACCTGAGTGCCCCCAGGATGCCTGATCTAGGCATCCCTACACATCTTCTCTGAGGAAACTGGCCAGAGAGGATTTGGGGAGTTATGTAGTAGTGCTGTGATTCAGGTTTATGCACTCTTCTCCCTAAGAGAAGATGGCAGGATTGTTCCTCTTTGGACCATAACACCCTAAATGAGTGTGCTGTATAGCTTTGATATAAGGTCAAGGAGAGAGCAGAATTCAAAGGGTAACATGAAGTGGGTAGGGCTCCAGCTCTTTGGAGGGTGGCTGGCAAGGAGGTTTTTTGCTTGGTTTTACTGGAGGCATTTGTCAAGCAGGAGGTATTACTGCTGCTTGGGATGAATGGCAGTGAATAATAATTTTATAGCACATAGTTTGCAAAGTGGTTGCTAGTGCCCTGTGAGGCTGAAGATGGCCTGGCAATTAATTTATGAAAGTTATCTCAATTAGTCCTGCAAAAAGTGGAGTACCGATTGCTTACCAATGCTGGGCAAACACTGTGATGGCCTATGGTAACTCCTGGATGTAGGTGATGTGCTCACTGCCTACTTATATATTCTCAACTATTGTCCCTTGTTGAGAGCTGAAACCCTCCAGTGGGGCTCTTTATTGCTGGGAGAATGGCAGAGTTCCCTGTGTCTGTGTCTGCCGGTCTCCTCACAGAGATCTGCTTTTAGCACAGCTCTGTTGCACGGTGGATGCAGACACCCCATAACAAAGGAGCAGACCCTGAGTATTTTGAGGGAGGAAGATAATAAGCCAGTCTGGCACAGCGCTTTAATAAGCCTGGCAAGTCAACCTTGACAACGTAAACAGCTCATTGGGGTGAAATGTTGCTTTTCAGTTTCAAAAATCTGCTGGCCAAGCTCTCTGCCAAAGCGTGGCATGAATGAGGTGCCCTATATTTTCTTGATCTCCTGTTCTGCCCCTCTTGTGGATGCCCCATCCCTGAAAGTGTTCAAGGCTAGGTTGGATGGGGCTTTGAGCAACCCAGTCTAGTGGAAGGTGTCCCTGCCCATGGCAGGGGTGTTGGAACTAGATGATCTTTAAGATCCCTGCCAACCGAAACCATTCTATGATTCTGCAAAAGGGAGATAACTGCTAGCTTTGCAGGGCCGGCCCGTGGTCTGTGGACCTGGGAGCCTCAGTGGTCAGTATGCTCTGCAGGCAGAGCTGCCCTGAGCACAGGAGATGTGGGAGCCCTCCCTCAGCCACACAGCACTTTTCAAAGCTGTTTCCCTAAAGGAACTTGAATGGGAGTTGAAGCCACAGCTGCCGCAACAGCAGCTCCGACAGAGCTCCGGACTCATCTCCAAATGCCTCCTGCAAGGATCCTCCGGGGACTTGCACAAGATCTGCTGGGGAGGAGGGGGAACTGAGCAGTTTGCTTCCCGGGGTTAATGTCAGCCTTCACAAATCCTCTGCCACCCCCAGCTCTGCTGTGTGCATCCAGGCTTTTGGCTCTGAAGTTTGGGAAAGCTGGCCTCTAACTTTTGACGTCCCACACGACTCTAATTCCAAGAAGCAATGCCCTAAATCTGCTTGCAATGACACCTCACTGATTCCTACGGCATCACTTGTTAAAAGATCTGAATCTACTAATAGGAATTGGCCTGATAAAAGTGACTTTTTTTACCTCCCCACTTAGCAGCTATATGCAGCCCGGGGAATCTAGAAATTAAATTGGCTTTTTTTTCAAGCCTCTTCTATGCAACAGAAATGGGACCCCTGCAGTGCTATGCAGTGTTTCCAATTATGTTTTGGGGCATGTTGCTAATTTTTGGCAGACAGGGAGAAACAGGCCAGGCAAATGGCAGGTGGCAGGCTGTTTTCATATTTCACCAGGAGCATGGGGGAAGGGAGAGGGGAGAAGGAGCTGAGCTCTCTGCCAAGAAATGTGACCTCGTGCTAGTATGAGCAGAACAGTTTTGGCACATGCCCAAGGATGGAGGGCTGGGCAGGGACGGCTGGGCCCATTTACATCCCCTCCCACTGGGAACACGCATGCATGCAAGCAGGACTAAAATAAATATGCTCAGGCAATGGCAGCCTCCAGGTCTGGACTTGGGCACCTCTTGGTCGTGTGTAGCTCCACCAAGACTAATCAGCATCACGGGGCACACTCGGGACGCCGGTGTCATCTGTGGAGTTGTGCTCCACCTCTCTGCTGTTACGTGTCTCTCTCCTCTGCCTTTGCCACATAGTCAAAAAAAAAATTGGCTTTTGTTCATTCATTTATTCATAACATAGCTAATGGATTCAAGATGGCACTGTCTCCGGAGGGCCTGGATGATTTTTCAAAGCTATTACACAATCTGCATCTATGCGCATGCATATGTGGAGTGAGGGTATTAATAACCAGAAGCTAGTAACCCAAGATCTGCATATATTTCAGTGTGTCTTCCCCCTTTAGGACAGTGGCACGGCGACATGAATTTTAGGAGTCAGAAATGTTGCTGTGTTTGAAAAGAGCAGTCAGAGCTGGTCTATGTTCACATGGACCAGGAGCAGAGCGTCTGTCTGTTCCCAGTGATATGCCAGCCCAAGAGGACTCTGGGGCAAAAAGCACCAAGACTTGGCATGGAGGTTTCAGGATGCTTAATTTAGAAAATAAACCCAAAAAAACAAATTGTGAAAGCCATGAAAGAAGGTTCTGAGATATCTTATTCCAGGTCAATCTGAAGCTTTTCTTGGGCTGGGTTTACACTGAAGCTTGGGGGTATGAATTTTGTTATAATTGCTGGATTTTGTTATACAGCAGTTAATTCACTGGAGAAAAACAGGAGTCTCTCCTTCTGAAAAGACTGAAATGAGAGACCAGAGATGGGAAAAGATTTTGATGTAGAGGAAAACCATTGGTGAAGTGGGCATGATGTTGCCAAGCATTTTGTTTTGGTGGAATTGCATGTTTTCTAGGGGACTGGACATACTGGAGGTTTATTTCAAGCCGTCTTTGCTGCTGTGTGCTTGACACAGTGACACAGTGACAAAGAGTATGAGCCCTCCATTGAGTGGCATGGGGTGAATATGACTAGCCTTACTTCTCTGTCTCAGCAGGACAAACACTTTACAGCTCTTTTGTTGGACCTTTTTGAACTGTTCTTGGAGGTCTACAGTGACTTGCAAAGCAGTGATTTCCCAAGGGTGCATTCACCCATGCTCTACCATTGCGGCACATCCCCTCCTAGCAGGTGCTGTTTTACAATTTGTGGCAGTGGAGGTACCCCAATAAGCACGATCTCAACAGCTCAGCTCCACCCATCACTCTGCCTATTCAGACACTGACATTTTATCCTCAGCCTCCTTCTTCTGTTGCTGTTTTGCCGCAGGGACAAGCCCAGATATTTTTGGCACCAATGCTAATGTTCTTGAAATGTCTTTCAGCTGATAGCAAGCCAGCTAGTTAGGGACTTACAAGATCCTCAGTGACCTTATTTCAGAAGCAAATTGTCAGTGTTTCAACCTGTTAATTTGCTTTCTTGTAACCTGCCTGAAGGGCCTGGAAACTGGGGCCCTGGTCATCTTAAATCTTGGCAGTGTGATTTCAGGAGGAGATGCTGTGTGAGGATGGAGGAATATTAGTAATGGATTGTTCCACTGCTAATGGGAGTATGGTTAATAGATTGCAACCCTTATGTTAAACATTTTCTGATCACATGTCTGAAATTAGATGACAAGCAATTTGCCATTAGACCTTCTGTACAGTGATGGACTAAATCTAGCTCTCGGTTTCACTGGTGTAAGTTCAGAAATGCTCTATTGACTCCATCTGAGGGATGCTGGAGGAGAAGGTTGGTTTGATGCTTTTTTTATCAGTCCCCTGTAATCCATTTGCTGTCAGTGCTGAGAAGCAGTGTTGGGTTATATGGCCTGTGCATGGTCCTCCGAAGGGAAGTCAGTCCCTTTTCATGCTAGCATCTACCCTTAAAGAGCTGAAAACCTTGTGAACATCCATGGCCCATCTACTCTGGCTTTGATCAGGCAGATCTGGCATTTTACATCCACTCCATACTGCGGCAAATCATGCCTGTGACAGTGGCAAATGCTACTTTTCATGAGACTTCTCAGCTGCGGTTGCAGCACTGAATGAGAGGTGAATGCACTGCACTCAACACCATTGATGCAGTGACTGTCCTTGGTGTCCTGGGCAGGCATCTAGTCCCTCCTTTTGCTCCTGGGCAGAACCAATTTTACATAAGTAATTCCTGACAGGTGTTTGTGGAGACTCCATGCTCTTCCAGGGCATCATCTCTCAGTGCATTGTTGCCGTTCCCACTAAAGATTTTTCCTGAGTGTTTAGCCTGGATTTTCTTTGCTGTCATTGTGCAAAGACACGGAATGCTTAGTGATTACATCTGAATTAACCCTATAGTGATTATATCTGAATTAGCCCCAAGACAAGGTGCCTTTCACATTGTAACAGCAGTGCATGGTGGAAGGGGGAAAATGCCAAACGGTCTAGAAAAGGACTTCCAGACCTGTTGAGTCTGGTATAAGGAGCCAAATGGTTCCTTAGGGATGGGGTAATCTAGCACAGCCCCCCACCCCCCACCCCATATACCTTGAGGTGTTGTGTTGGAGTTCGGCGCAATTGTTGCTTCACGTCTTCAACCTGCTGGTGTCAGAATGGTCCTGGTGGCCTTCAGAGCTGTTCTTCTCTCTACTCTCCCCTCTGCAGTAATGGAGGGTTTAACATTATCAATCTTTATTAGCATACATGGAGCACTGATGAACCTGATCCATCGCCTGCAGTACTTACCATCCTACGAGATCCTTTTGTGTTTAAGTCTTATCGCTAACCACATATTTACTTTGCTCTGATTCCAGAAATGGTAACCACTTCTTTATAAAGTCTGTTTGATCCTGAGGGAAGGCTCACTGCCACATGCCACTGAAAGCTTTTCCTTATTTCACTTATCTGCACTGCTGTTGTTGGGAGGGCAGTTCTGTCCCAGCAATGAGGCCTGTTGCACATCTGGACAGCACAAGAATTGCTGGACAGGATCAGGCTGCCAGTCTGTCCTGATTCCTGTCTCTGACAGTGACCAGGACTAGACTCTTTAAGACTATCCACCCCAAGAAAGCCAGATCCTTATTCCTAAGGAAAGTTATTCTAAATCCTGAAGCAAAGATGAAAAAGAGAAGTTCAGTGAACACTTAAATGTGAAGAGTGTTGTTAGCCCCGCGAATGGCCAACACAATTTCAAATGTGCCTTGGGCTGAGACACATCCTTTGTTTTCCTGCTTCACTTTGACATGCAAAGTTAAAGACCTAAACACCTTGTTGTCTTCTACAAGCTGTCACAGTATGGTCTTTGCTCTTGAGGCCACTGAAATTCACTTGGGAACCTCAGGCACCCTTGGATCTCCAAAAATTCTCTGAATTCATTAGCTTGGCTGCCACAACCCATGATGCTGTGCGCAGTCTCTGCTTCCCAGCATCTTAATCCCCCTCTTGCTTATTACTGGAGTGAACGTACCCAAATAGCAACACACTTACCCCAGTGCCTGTGACATGACCTGAAGCCTTGTGGAGATCGTGTTACATTTTCCTCAAGGAGCTGTTTGTAATGTCTGTATAATATAAAGGCAAGGTGCTTTGAAATTATTTTGGGAGAAGCAGTATATACTCCCAATTGCTCCATCTAATGAAGATCTTCATAGACCTGTTAGGGTAGGATGTATAGTATCTCTTCCCCTGTCCCCATGACCTGCAAATCTTTAACAATTTCACAAAATAAAATGGAAATTGGGTAACTCCCTACACACAGCCTTTTTTGTTTTGTTTTGTTTTTTTATTTTTCAAACTGTGATTAAAAATACGAAAGCTTCAGCTCTGCTGTCTGTAAATTGTGTGCCTATGTTTACGTTGGCATTTGAACTAGAATCGAGTTGTCTTCATTATGAACCAAAATGAGGTAGCGGGGTAGGGAGGGGAATATACCCCTGGAATGATAATAGCTAAGCACTTGCACACTAATAAATTTAGGTGTTAATGTCTTGTTTTTGTGCTGTTTGGTTGCCATAGAGATGGGCTGCCTGAACTCATGGGTTTGTTGTGAGAAGTTCAATACACATTTACCAAATGTTCTGTTTCTCTAGTTACCTCTCTGCTTTTTCCCATGCCACAGAGCAAATGGGTTTGGAACCAGAGCCCTTCCACCCTCCGTGAGCTGAGAGTGAGGGGTCTCTGGGAGAGAGGATCCAAGAAAACAGGGCTTTCTGCAGGATCTGCAGAGCTACTAAAATAGATGCAGGAAACATCAGGGAGCAGCACTGTTTACAGTGTAACCCTGCGAGGCTATTTTGGAAACTAGCATATGTATTTATAGCATCTATTCCACGAAAGGCTGTGAATCAATGTTGGTATGAACAGAACAAGCAAGGGGGAGCACTTACCTCGCGAAGTGGCGCAGGTAGAGACTGAGATTTCTCCTCCTGCTCCATAAGGACCTGCAGCATAGATCCCCCCTGGTGGATCCACCAGGAAGAAAGCACGCTGGGGTGGATCCGTCTCACTTGCATAAACTTGGTACACCTCTGATTTGCACTGCTTGCTTGTTCCTCCTGCCTGGGGCTCATCCAGGGCTAAAAACAGACCTCCGTGACTTGGGTCCTACCCTGCTGGGATGCTTGTGGTGAGCTGATGCTTCTGAATTGGATGTTTCCATGTGATGACATCTGAGGTTTAGCAGCAGGCCATTTGGAGAGCCCTTCTTGATTCTGGGAGTAAATTTATCTAATACTCAGGACAGATCATAGCTTTTTGGATTTGCTTTTAAAGGCCCAAAGAGATTGTTATCCTGTTCTGTACACTGCAGGCCAAAGAATACCAGGAGGATTGACTCCAAGATGTGTGCAAGGGGCATCTGGTTTCTGAGAACAAAACTTCTGCTGCAGGAGGCATATGCACCCATTTCATTCCTGCACAAAGTTTCTATTGCTCAGCTTAACTGAGGTACAGAACGTCTCATTAGAAAATCATGTTTGTGCACAGAACATTCACTATGAGCTTTTTTCTTTTGATAGACTAAAAAATAAAATAAATAGGTGATTATTGTTTGGAACAATGACTTCCCTGTTCCTGTTTTGTGATAAATCTCATCTCAGCCTTGTTTACAAAGTAGTATTTTTACTTTAAGGTTGGAGTCTCTCTCTGTCAAATCATCCAGCTGCAAGCAGCCAAAAGAGGCCCTGACTCATTCATCTCTGCTGCAAAGGGAACGGCATTCCAGGGAGTTGCGGAGTGTTTCCGGAGAAGTGTGCACTGGGACTAGTATGGTGACATGGGGAAGGCAATGGAGGAGGTGAAGGAACTGCTGCCAGGCAAGTGGCCTTTCAGGGAAGAGGAAACCAATGAAATGTTGCTTTTGTGGGTCTCTAACACCCATTCAAATGTCTTCTGGTGCTAGCTGGGAGGTATCTGTCATTAAGGGGAAAATAAGCCCCTGCAGCTATGTGTGGTCCTCTTGGGAATTTGGATTTAGTCTCAGATTTATGTATCTCTTTACCTGAAAATTCACTGGTGGTATGTTTGGGGTTTTTTTTTTGTCAGAACCTCCTCACTCACAGTGCCAATGCATACTTTCTCTCATTTAAAAAGGAAAAAAAGCAAAATCTAAAGCTCTGAACAAATTTTTATTTTCCAAAGCTAAATATTTGGTGGCTGCTAAGCACTAAGCTGAAAGGTTTGTTGCCAAAATAGTCTTTTCCAAAACCTCTTTTTTTAAGTTGGTGCTTGTTTTTAAAAAAAAAAAGGCATTTTTTTCCTCTGCATTTTTATGCAGAAAATTATCTGCATAATTTCTTATGCTGTGCTTATCACAGCATGCCTGGAAAGCTTTATCCAAAATGAAAATGTGTCTTGTTTTAAAAGCTATTTTCTTCTATTTGAAAATGTTGATGATTTTTGTCCACATTCGAGGTGTGGTTTTTGTGGTAGGGAAGTTTCTCCCTGTCTCCTGGCAAACATCAGTGCACTTTGATAACAGGACAAGTGATTCACTAATTGATGGTGGGGTGATGAGACAGAGTTTTGCCTGATCCTGCCCTTTGGCTGCTTTTGCAGCATTTTCATTTGGTATTCAGCTCTGTGGATGCCTGGGAGCCCCATCTGCAGTCTCACAGAGAAAGACACGCCACCCAAAGCATGCCTGAGCCAGCAGCTGCTGCAGGTGTCCCTTATAGGGTGCCCACACTGGCGATGACACTTCTCCGTGCTGCACCATGCCGGCGCAGGGAGTCACCAATCTGAACAGCCCCATTGAATAATCCGTTCAGCATTAACAATGAACAGTCAAAGAGGGAGCAGGCACAATATTTAAAGAACAAAGAGCAGGTGCGGATATGGCTGAGAGCAAAATAAACTTTGGGTTGTGTTAACTGCTGCTAGGTGATCTCATGGGCTGTGCAGTTATTCTGGCTGTGTCTGTGGGTAAAGGTTTTGGATAGAGATGGGGAGTCTAATGACGGGGGTCTTTCAAGACAGCTGGGGACAATGCCAGATGCAGGGCTGCCTGGTGGCATGCCCATAACCTGGAAGAGCAAATAAACCCAAGGCCAGCACAAACTCAATTGCACTCTCAGTTCGTGAGGGTGCACATACAGCACCAGTGCCATTGCATGACTCAGCTGGCAAGACTTGCAAGGCAGAAGACTTACCGAAGGACCTGGAGCTGAAAACCTTCTGGGGGCAAATGCTGTCCCAGTGCCCTGTGCCCTGCTCTGAGGATGCTGTGGGAAATTGGGTCTTGAAGATGGGCTGTTCTGGGCTCAGTCTGTCTTCCCTCCATGTGCTGGGCTGCTGGGCCAGCTCCCATGGGAGTTTTGCCCAAGCAGTTTTAGAGCAATGGCTCTAAAATCAATGGCTTTCCCAGGATAAAAGGCTGACCAATTTTGTTGAAGGTGAGAATGGAGGACAATTATAGATGCCAACCAACAGACTGCTGATCCTTGAGGTATGCACATGCAGCTTGCTTTCCCTTTCCCAGCTAATCTTACAGAAATTAATGAAAAGCAATGCTACCAACTGAGGATAGCACCAGGATCTTTTGTAATGAAATCTTTCAGACCACTGGTTAATTCATCAGTGGCTTGTGAGGGGTGAACACAATACACTTGTTCCAGCTGTCACGCTAAACTTCTGATACTGCCTCGTTCAGTTCAGAAACTTGTTGTGGCAGCATGTTTCCTAGGACATGAGGGAATTTATTTTGGAGGCAGAGAGGAGAGGAAATGGGGAAATGACTGACTTGTCAGGAAACTTGGCTTGAGCAATTTGAGGAAAGTGTAAGGCTGACTGGAAAACAACTGTCCATGCACAAAGCAGACTTCACTCTGCACTGACGGGGTGGAATTGAAGAAGAGTCCTTTCCCTAATTTTTTAAAGAAGTAGAAATGCAACAAGACATGACTGGTAGCCTAGGAGGAGAGACCTGAGGTACCTGATGGGCCTGGACTCATGGGAGCATCCTAAAACACAAGTCAGTCCCTTGAGGTCTCTGTTACACCAAGAGTAACAGCAAACCAAGAAGTGCCACTCCTTGTAACATTGGTCCTAAGTGAAACTGTAGACCGAGTGCTTGCTGTGGCTTTAGGAAAGGTTACGATGAGTAGGTTAGAAGTGACCTACAATTTTAAATACCTTTTATATAAATAAAATTATGTAAACCAAAACTGCTCAGTCATGCTAAGGCCTTAGCCAACACTTTGCAAAGCCTTTGACTTACTTTTGATGTTAGATGAACACCTAATAAACTTAATTAAAGTTTAATTAGTGTAAGTAGGCTAAATGTGGTAGGTCAGCAGGCACAGCATAAGCTAAAATACTCTTGGCAATAGTCAACCTGAAAAACAAAAAAAAAGGGAAAATACCCTTCTTAAAAATAAATACCTTTAAGGGACTAGTTTAGACTAGCTGCTTTGTCCCTCAATAGTGTTTTTGTTTGTTTGTTTTTTTCTTTCTCTTTTCTTTCCCCAGGCAATACTGACCAGTTAACAGCAAAGCCTGTTTCCTCACATCAGTGAAAAAATCAGATTTCATCCTTCACGTTTCTACTGCACTGTGCTCTGGAATTTCCCCCAAAACAGTTTTCTTAAGTCTTGGCATATGACAGAGAGGTATGTCTCATTGTTTTCTGCTATCCTTTTCTTTCCAATAAAGTGCTAGATGATGAGTGCTGTGGTTAGACACCCCAGCTGAGTTTATTAAAGATCTGATAATAATTTATTAAAGGGCTTAAGTGAAATTCAGCAGCACGTAACCAGTCTTGCTGGCCATCATTGTTTAGGATGTCTTTCACTGCTAAGGATGATGTTTTCTTGACTTTGAAATGAAATTTGAATTTAATTTGGGTATTTTGGCATGCAAATGACTGTGTTGACCTATGGTGATCTCTCCTTTTTGTCCTAAAACTGTGCTGCTCACTGGGTACTGGTAGGCAGCACAACCGAGCCATCAAGGTCTATTGATGCATCCTTGACCTGTTCAGCTGCTTCTACATGAAGGTGTGCTCTTGCTGTCCAGGAAAGCTTATGGACAGCAAGATAATTTGCCCACATGAACGCTTGTTGATTCAGTAGGTAGTATTGTCTTTCGCAATGGGAAAGGAGTATATCAGTGAGTAACTGTGGCTCAACCCAACAACAGCAACAAAGAATATGATCCCAATTAAGCATGCTTTTCTTCAAGTGCTTTTTGGACTGGAGTGTGGGCTGCCTATTGTCTCATACCGACTCAGGCCTTTGTGCATCAGCATGCACATCACCTGGCCGCTGCTCTTCAGTTCAGTTGGTGTGCTGCAGGGCACCGCTGCTTGCTGTTGCGCCTCCCCTTGAGAGGCCACAGGCTGCCTCCATGTGGGACTTCTCTAGCTCATAAGCAGGAGGTAGCTGATACCCAGGAAGCAAGATACCAGCGAGGGAGAGGCTAATTTGATAGCATGGCCTGCAGGCTGCCGAGTTCAAGGCCCCACTCTGAATCAGGTCCATCAGGAACACGTTTTCCTCTTTCTTGGATCAGGAATTGCACTCTGGCTGTGAGACCAAGTGCTGGTAAGTCACAGATTTTGCAGTCAGCTCTAGCAAAGATTCAGCTTGTTTCTTATTTTATCTGTCTTGATTTGATCATCCCTAAAAATAATCTGCAATGCAAGATACCGCAGTGCTGAATTCCCCAGCTGAGCAAGTGGAACATGTTGAGAGGGTTTCTTGGATCAAAGTCCTAGGAGAGGAGCCAAAAGCAAAAGTCAGGCTAAAGTTCAGGAGTATCCTTCAGATATAGAAAGTAACTGCACACAAAAAGCTGTTGTTCTCATGAGACTTTATTAGGCGCTGGAAGAGGCAATGCAAGTTTCGGACTCTACTGCAGTTAAGTTGGAGGGAATGTGAAATGCCCTCCAGGATCATATAATGTCTGGGAAAATCAAGAGGAGTAGGAAGTATTTAGGGCAATGGTCTCAGACACAACAAATAAAATCCTCTGCCCCCAAAAGCCATGTGTCAGACACAGGCTAAACATTCCAGTGACCAAAGTCTGCTCTTGTAACATGCTAAAGCTTTCTTGTTGAGTCATTATCACTAAGCATAGGCAACAACCAGGAGGCCTGCAAAATACATGAGCAAGCTACTAAAGGGAAGAAATATGTATTTTTTTGTTTTATTAAGGATAATTAGAGAAGTCTCAAATTAAGGGAAATTTCAGTCTTCAGAAGTATACAAGAAAGTGGATGGATGGTGGGCTATAAGACCTTTTAAAGTGTTCTTAAACCCAAGCACAATAAACTCCTCATGTCAGCTGGAGCTACAGCCTGATGTATACAGTCATACAGCTATCTCTTAGTAATAATGATGGACAAGTAATGGTAGGAAAGTGATGAGCTGATGTCTGGAGTGCTGGAAGGGGCTGAAAGGAAAATGTAGCGTGGGAGATGAAGTAGAGACGCTAACACACAGGCTTCTCCAGGAAGCCTCCTCTAGCAAGTGAAAACAAGCCACAGTGGATAGCAGGCTGTTCCAGATCAAGCAACAACTGCTGAAGTCAAGCCCTTGTCCTGTAGGATATTGTGGGAGTCTTTCCTTATTTACATCTGTGTCTCGTTGAATCTTGCCATCAAGGCTGATTTGATTTTACTTCTGCAAGCATCAGTTGAAGAGAGCATTTATGCTTATGTCTCCAAGTATCTGATGAGTGCACTCCTATCAGTAATGTCCCACATGCCTACCACCAGCCTTGTCCCTTAACAAATGCCATTACTGCCCAGCAGTTTTATCAGAGAGGGACTCTGCTTTGCTATCCTAATTGTGCTGTGCATGACCATGGATCTGCCACTCCCTGCTCTGTGGGTAAGGCTGGTGATGCCAGCAAGATCACTGTGAGTTAGGTGCCATTTGCTGTGAATCAAGCCTGAAAAAATAGGCTTGCCTCTACCCTCTGGGTCAGGACTGTTGTGACTGCACAGTTCAGGTCTCCTAGAGAGGACTGCTGTATTATAATTGTTTTTGCTGCTGAATATTAGGTCTCTGAGTGCCTGGTAGGAACCACAGCCCAGCTGAGCACAGGTAATCACTTAATGGTGTACGGGAATAGCAAGAGATGGAAAATGACCTTCTCACATCTAGAAAGCTGGAGGCACTTTCAATGGTCCAGGCTGGGACACTTGCCTCCATTTCCTACCCAGGCATCACTCACTCTTCCCATTTGGCCAAGGGAATATTTAATTTTTTTGTGTGAAATACAGCACTTTTGACAACAAGGAGTAATGCATCCCTGTTGGGAGTGTGCTTGGAACATGGCCAAGATGAGACATTTTCTGTGAACACAGACTGATGTTCATTTATCACTGCTTATTATTGTCACCTGCCTCAAACCCAGAATTGTGAGTGCTTTTTTAAATGAGCTGTGCAGTCCCCTGATTTCTAAGTGGCTTCTGCCAACCCTTCTTCTGCCCATCATGAAATATGGTTTCCTAACAGGGCTATCATCTGAAAATGGCCTCCCCAGCAGCACAACAGGACACAAGGTCATTTGCTTCTTCATGATGTGCACAAAGGAGAAAGCAAGCCTGGTGCCAGCCTTGCAAATCCATCCTGAGACTTGGGTTGCCTTTGAAACTGGTTGAAAATTTGAAGTGGGCAGCTAAATGCAATGGTACAGAAACTTCTGGAAGAACAGGATAAAATAACCAAAGACTTTTTATCTAGAAAGCAGCACAATGTTGTGACTCGTTTAATTTATCCTAAGTGCTTTTCTTTCAAGTGAAATCAATCTGATATATATGTGCAAAGGACTTCATTCAGTCTAAACCCTTATAAACAACGCTTGTGTTTCACATCAGTTTACTCCCTCCCAAAACATGTGGAAAAAGTAGCCTGCTCTTTTCTTGTCCTTTGCATCCTGCTGTTCACTGATGTCTTTAATGTCTTGATGAAAATCAAAAAGTGGTTTCTCCTTGGAGAGAAGTCCCTGGTGTTCAGAGGGACTGGACTGAGGACACCCTAATTGAAGAAGGAAAAGAAAAATCAGCAACTTTTATTCCTGTGCACCATCACAGGCAGGGACACAGTGAGTGCTGGTGATGGCAGGGTAAGGCCAGTGCTTTTTTGGAGCTTCGGAGCAGTTAACAAGAGAAAATCATACAACATGTCAATCAAAATTTCCACTGCCAGTCCTGGGGATCCCACAGAGAGGTGTGAAATGATGCATCCTACTTGTTCTCCTAGCTGGGCTGAACCTCTAGCTAGAAACATGTTTTTGGTCAGGCTAAGCAGATGCAAGTGAGATTTTATATGGTAGCAGATACCCTGTATGAAAAGCTTCTTTTTTAAGATGCTTGTCTGGAGCCGCCATGTTGCTCTAAGGATCCTGCAGGGGATGCACAGCCTACGCTTGCAGATGGCTAGGTGGTACCCAGGGGCCTTTTGAATGTCCCACATGCAAGTGAAGCATGAGTTTAAGTGTAGCCTGCACTTGTGCTTCACATTTTGAACTGCTATAGGTTCCAAACCTCCTCTTTACGTCTTTAACTCAGCTGTTTTCGGTCACGGTCGCTGGGATGCCATGTGATGGAGGACAAAGCACCTCAGGGGGGCAGTAACATGGCTTAGTTGAAAGGGGATATAACAGGTTGGGTTGTTTTTCTTTTCTGGATGGCAATGTGAAGTGTCTCTGGTTTGAATGCATCTCCTTGTATGTCTTGATTTTTGCTGATTTGATCCTGGCTTTGTGTAGTGCCAAAAGCAAAGACACTTACATGGTACAGCAGAGTTATTCAGGTTTATAAAGTACTCAGTGCCCTATGCAGAGTAGTTACTTTACATGTGTACCCCATACCTATTTTTTACTGTATCAATTAAAGGTTAGTAGTAGCCTTATACTCTTTTATAAGTCCATAATCTGATTCCCAAGTGGATAAACCAGGAAAGCAAAGGAAAACATAGCGCAACTGCTATTATTGTTCTTAAATGAGGTTAAAAGGAGTTGATTTACAACTGAAGGGCACTTGGTATGAAGGGAAATGGTTGTTTCTATCCTGGCCCTGGCAGGTCTTAAAGCTAAGAAACCTGCTCTTTTGTTAAAAACAGCCATCTGACTGAGTAAACACTGCACTTTCTGAAATGGCTTAATTGGAAAGTGGGGCTTTTTCCCTGATAAACATTTTCCAAACAAAAAAATGCAACTCCGAAGTGCAGCAGACTGTTATTTTGTTCTGCATATCATCCCAGAATGTGTCATTTTGGGACATCTTGAACATCTTCAGGGGTACTTCTTCTTCAACTCTTAAACCTCCGTTCAAGCCGGGGTTCAGTGGGAACCCCTTAGTGCCACTTTGCTGCTGCAGGGCTTTGATCCTCTTCTTCACAGTCAGCCAATTCTCCTAGATTGTCACTGGGGCAATATCAGATCCTAAACCTAGGGAATCATTTAAACCCTCTTGATGTGGGAGAGCTGCTGAAGACCAAGTCCAGAGCTGGTTTCAGCCAACTATTAAATCCAATAGCAAGTCAGTTTCTTGGAGGACTGGGACATCTAAAAACATCTTATAAACCAAATGGAGCAGATGGGCCACATGGGCATGGCCAAAGGAGACGAGATCTGCCACAGGGCCCTAGGCTGAGACACTCAGGCTCTTCTCAGCAAGCGAGGACATTTGGAAGGGATGATCTTTGCCCCAGCACCCCCAAGTGATGCCCCACAGAGGGGGTAGCTGTTGGGCCATGGATGGAGCAGCTCCAGCCTGAGCTGCAGTTTTAGCTGGGGGAGGCAGCCAAAGGCAGACTCTCCACCTTGCCCTGTGACATGGCCCTTCATCTCCCAGGTCTGGTCCTCTCACTACACAAAGTGACATGTACATGCCCTAGACAATGGCCCGTGGCTTTTGTTAGCTAGATGTACTGTGCCAGGGTGTTCATCATCTGCCCGCTTACACAGTTAATTAAAAAAAAAAAAAAGAAAACAAATTACAGGAGATTGTAAAAAAATCCAGAAGTTAAACTATTGTTTGATTTTAACATTGGCGCATTTCCTTAAAGTATCAAAGAAACTAAAAGCAAAGCCAAAGATTTTAGGTCAAATTAAACATTTCAGGTCAAACAGAGACTTTTTTTTGAACTCTAGCTAAAGAATACAGAATCATAGAAACATAGAATCGTTTAGTTAGGTTGGAAAAGACCTTTAAGATCATCAAGTCCAACCGTTAGCCTAGCACTGCCAAGTCCACCACTAAACCATGTTCCTAAGCACCACATCTACATGTCTTTTAAATACTTCCAGGGATGGGGACTCAATCACTTCCCTGGGTGGCCTGTTCCAATGATTGACAACCCTTTTGGTGAAGAAATTTTTCCTAATATCCAATCTAAACCTCCCCTGGCACAACTTGAGGCCATATGAACTTTCATTTTAGGATCAGCCTAAACCAATTTTTTGTATTTTTTTTTCTTCCCATTTATAGAAGTGAAGGGGGAAAGACACTCTTCTTTATTTGACTCTGTAGGTGTGCATGCCAGACTGCAGATCTCCGAGCTGCAGCTCAGCACTGCTCCAAACTCAGCAGGCTCAGCCTGGAGTGGAGGGGTGAAATCCTCGCAAGCATTTGAACCTCCCAGACCAGCCTGTTCCTGGGGTAGTGCAGCTCCATTGGCCGTGTTCGACCTGGGACATGTGTGGGGTGCTGGGGATACACAACTAGGTGTGACCAAGCAAGATTCACGCGGAGAAAGGAGGCTCTGGGTGCCTTTGCTGGTCTCCTCATTGCAGACTCCAGCCCAGACCTAGTGTAACTTATCCTAGTGTCTGGGCTTCGCACTTGCATTTTATTAAGTTGGTTTATTTATTATTCATTCATGACCTAAGCATGCTTCTCAGTCAGTCTTTTCATGAAGGGGCACTAGGTCTTGCAGTGGAAATCCCTTAGAGCTCACCTGACTCTGCCCACATCCCAGATAGGCTCCCTGCATCCCTTGGCCCTCCAGGGTTCACTCTCTGCTCTGTGACCCAGCAGCTGGGTGGTTTGATCTGTGCCTGTGCCTCAGGCAGGAGCAGCATCACACATCCCCTGCCCTGCTGTGCGTGTGCACGAGAGCCTTTGGTAACCATCACGTTTAGGAGCAGTGCATTTGATGACCAACGCACTAAACTTTGGTTTTTCCAGCTGCATTGGTTATTCTACTGCCCTGCTTTCAGTACCCAATTCTGCTGGCTTCTGCCAACTCTTGGCTTTCACGGACCTCATCTTTCTTTGAAACCCCTTGTTCCACCTTCTCTCCAGACAGACTAATCTAGCTTTCTCCTCTGTGCACACCCGCTATTTCTTGCCATCCAGCCGGCTCAGGGCCCACCTAGACAGAGTATTAGTTTCATTAGTCTCATGCCCTGGATGCCATGTGTACAAGTGCCATGTGCCCTTCTCTAGGATCATATTGCTTTCAGCTGATATGAGGGTGCTGCCTCTTGCTGGAGCTGTACCCTGTTAAAATTCTCCCCTTCAATATATCACACTAAACAAAGGCACGAGTCTCTGACAACTGTTGCCTGAATTACCAAGCACTTGCTGACTCTGGAGCATCCTATTGCTTCTTTAAAGAAAGCCTTTAAACTGAGTCTATGTGGTTATGTGAGCTGCAGCATGCTACTTGTCTGGAGACTTATAGACATGGGATGAGGTTTGGTTTGGGGTTTTGGGGTGGTTGTTTTTTTATTAAATCTCCCTTCTCACATGGAGGAAGGGTGAATCCACAAGGATTCACAGCTGGAGGAAAGAGTGAATCCACAGGGGTCCCTTGGGTCAGGGAAGGAGGGAAGAAATGAGAGCAGCCCCAGAAACTGCAGGAGAGTGAGCTTGGGGCAAAGCGTGAAAGAGAATATTCAAGGGGGAGGGAATAAAATCACTCCAGTTGTTGCTCAGGGAGGAGGGAGAACTGGTGGGGAATGTGTCATCTGGTATGTACCATCATAGCTGCCTGGACAGCTCCAGTGCTAGCCATCAGCCATCCCATGCTTGCTGTGGGCAGCTGCCCAGCCTGGTGAGAGATGGGGCCATGGGGCTGGCAGGACCCCTCACCCCCAGGCCAAGACCTCAGCTCCCAACATCTGCACTGGAATGAGACTGGCTTTCATTTTGGAGAAAGAAGGAGCTCTCATGAAAGGACAGTCAACGTGGGGTAGCTGTCCCTGACACCCATGGGGAAAGGTTGAATCCAGGAGGGGTGCAGAGCTGTGGGCTGGGGTCATGCTGGCCCCTTCGCATCGAGGGTGGATGCTGAGGGCTGCCGGCAGGCAGGAGGGACGGTGCCAGCAGATGGCACTCCAGAATACACAGCATTGGCTTACCCACCTCCAGCTGTGGTCCAGCACATTTGCTGGATGAGTTGAGTTGGACAGCAGTCAGGACCTTTTCAGAAAGATAATGTAGCTGGCCCCAAGGGCTGATGTACCCTGGAGTGAGCTGTGCCCTGCCAAGCCCCTCTGAAACCCACTTGATTGTGGGGCAGAGCCAGGGGGAGAGAGCACGGCAGGGCTTTGTGCTGTGGAAATCTCAGCACTTTGTTCCAGTTCAGAAATGATGGTTTTCAACAAGCCAAAGCCAGAATAGGAGCAGTATTTGTTAAAAGAAAATGGAAAGACACATAAAAAAAAAAAATAAGTCTGCAGTTTGAAAAAAGTCAAAGCAGCTTTGAGTGCTCTGGTTTGAGGATGGCTTCCCCTCCCCCCGAAATGAAAACTCTAAACTGGGCTTGCCGTATTTTAGTTTTGCTCCATTTTCACCCTAAAAAGTGTGTTAATAAGCATTTCTTTGTAGCTAGCAAGCCGCTTCCAGATGTGTTTATCCTGAATGTGTTTATCGGTTCCTGTGTGCCACTTAAGCATAATGAGCTCAAGAGGGAGCTTGCTATGTACCCAGTTCAGAGGATATTATTGCAGGAGCCACTGCTCTCAGATACTGCTCGCTGTTGCAGAATGGGCTCGACACAGCTTTGAGCAAAATGCTGTACAAACATCCAGGAAATGTCCATTCCTGGCCTAGGCCCTGGTGGTCCCTGAAATGTGCACCCCATAAATACAGCCAAAGCAATTCAGGTACATCATTTGTGCAGTGCAGAGAGAGCTGCTGTGGGGACCTTGAGAGTTTGAATGTCTTTAGTGTTTTGCATTTAAGTTCTCAGTGTTAAAGTGCATAAATAGAGGGCTTCGCATTTAATAATTTATTATTCAGCCCAAGAAATACACTAATACCTTTATCAGAATTACGTATGTCGTTCAAAACACAAAAGCACAAATCACTGAGGAACAGGCAGACATTAATGGCTGCTGTTCTCCCTGCCTCCTGAACGGCAGCCAATAATCAGCATGAGAAACACGATTTTCTCCTAAATAAATGTTTCACTTTTGTGTGTGTGTGAATATATACAATTTCTCTTTCTTTTTTTTTTAGCAGTCCAAGGAAAGAAAGGAAAAGCTTAAGTGCCTGAGGTGTGGTGAAGCATTTTGCTTGATCCCCTGACATTGCTAAGTGCCAGCTGTGTTTCCTCCCTGCCTCTCAGGAATGGAAGGATAAGAGCAGGACGTGTGAGGATTTGGGGTCGGCAAGCCTGGACTGGGGGAGGAATTTCATCTTAGCTGTTCCAGGTCATGGGACCTCTGGTACTGATGGAGGTCTGGTGGCAAGGCAGTGAAATAAGGGTGCTCAGTGAGATAAACCAACCTCAGCCCAAGAGATCACACTTGAATGTTCCTCTAGCATAAAAAGAAGTGGTGGAGAAGCTTCTACATGAGCAGCAGAGGATGGGTGCCACCTAAAAACTTGAACTTAAAGCTTGCTTCAGTAAAACATTTTGGGGACCGTCTCATGGATCTTGCGCAAAAGCAGGTCCAGCTGCTGCAGCTGGGCTCAGAGGAAGCCAGTCAACCCACGACTCACACCATGCTGTGAAGGACCCCTGAGATCAGGTACCAGGGCTAGGCACAGAGACCTGCACGATGAGACCCTGCTAGCCAGAGCCCCAAGGTGCCCCAGTATGGTTTCCACCAGGAATCTGGCCAGCAGCATTCACCCTACCGTGCGTGGAGCAGAGGCAGGAAAAAAAAACACTTGGGAGTGCTCACACATTTGCCAGTGTTGCTGTAGCCAAAATATATTCTGGAAAGTATGGCGCATGCCCGTAATTCATTTAACACAGCTCCAGGCTAAGAAGAAAACAGGAACTGCCCTTCTGAAACCCACTAATGGACCTTCTCCTCCAGTCTCCTGTCACTGATAAAGCCCGACTTCATAAGCCACAAGGGAAGTCATAAAACTGGTGTCATGATCCCAGTGCTTGAGCCAAAGGCAGTTGAAAGTCAGTGGAGAGGCTCTTATTGACTCAAATGTGCTGTGAAGTTGGAACTTGTGTCATTAAACCTCTATGGAGAAAGATGAGGGGAGGGAAAATGTGTGGGAGTAGGACTGCAAGTTCTCACTAAAACTGCTTGTTCCCTTATTTTTAATCTCCAGTATCACTGGACACAGTCTTTCTGGAGGTGCTGCCAGACCATTGAGTGCCTCTGTCCCTGCACACCAGGCACCCTCTTCCAGGAGCAAAGTGGGGAACTTTGGGTTTATTCCATGTTTTACCCATGTCAAAGTCTATTTAATATCAGGTTTGCTGTGTTTTTTTGGTTTTGGTCCCACAAATGCTTCTGCGGCAGGTCAGTACGTCTCCCAAGCTACCACTTTGTTGTGCATTTGTAGCTCGCAAAACCCAAGGAGACCTCCATTGCTCAGTTTGAACATCACTTCCCAGTTGAGACTCAAATGGCGGGATTGTTAGAGAATATTATTGATAAACAATAGATGTCTGGTGGAGACGCTGATTATTTTCCTGGTACAAAAGGCTGCTGCATCCTATGTGATAATTCCCCTTTCTTTTCCTCCTTGTTGGCTTTGTGTTTTTGTGATTTATTTGTGGGCTGGCAAGCATCCACAGCCCTGCAGGAAATGGATGTCTGCTATTATGTTTGGGGGGGGCTATATAAACGTGTAATTTTCCCACTACATTAATTATAGACGTTTCTCCCTCGCTGGAGCAGCTCCATGTTTTCTCTGCCCTTTCCGTTTGGAGACAGAGTGTTCTCCCCACACCCCCAGCCCAAGCCACGGATATTTATAGGGAACCCCGACTCTGGCATCCTCAACTGAGCTGGGAGAAAGTTAAAGAGCAGGTCATTCCCATTTGCCAGCTTGGCCTGGTCACAAACACTGCAGAGGGGAAACTCATTGGCTTTTTTACCTGATGATAATAGCTCCAGAATAGCAATAGCCAGGTTTTCTCTGGCTCTTCCTCCTGCTGACACTTTCCTCAAGAATAAAAGTGGTTTGCCCTAAGAAAACAACCGTCTTGTTATGGAAAAGCAATTGTAGAGCAATTTACTTTGGAATAGCTATGTTACTTAATTCCTGACTCCTGGAGACAGACCCAGCTGAACTTGGAGCAAAAAAATGAAACCCGAGGAAAAATTCAGGGTGGTTATATCAGGTTTTGTTCAAGAGAAGGCTGGATGGGGAGGTCACACTGAGCTATGCCATCCCAGCTCTGTGTTTGTTTGGCTCTACTCCATTGACCAGGTCTGGTCATACAGCCTTCAACCTGAATGGACTGGAAAACTGTCCCTTTCCATTTCTCTCTTATGAAAATGTGGCTAAACCAAGGAATTCCTCAGTGGAAAATCAGCACATGCAAAATCCCTGCTCTGGAGAAGGCATTTTAAAAAGGGATTTTGACAAAATCACTGTTTGGCTGAAGCACAGGTTTTGACCCCTATAAGGTCATCACGATGCTTGGTTGGATTTGTAAGCTTGTGCTTCCCATCCCACTGGAGCCCTCTCGAGGTTCCCATGCAGGATGCTGTCTCCAGTGATGCACCAGGCTTTGCTTTTGGGACAGCAGTGGAGCCACATGGCAGGTGTGTGCCTGCAGATCTATATGGGAAATACCCTGGCAAGGGAGCCCAGGTGCAGAGAGATATGGGGAAACCACGTTACGGCTTCACAGGCTCTGCCTTGCAGCCTGCCAGACTCCAAAACCTGAATTTTAAGGCTGATGGTTTTTTTTTTGTCCTTGATGGCTGAACCAGCACGTGGTTGCTGTTCATGTCCTGCATAACACACGCCCCTTTTATGGGCTGAGCTGTGATCTGTGTTTGCCGGGTGCTCTGGAGAGGATTTGCTGTAGCTGGTCATTGTTTCAAGGGTTTATTGATCTCCTGTAGTGCATGAAATTCTCTCACATTACTTATACACTGGAGCTGTGCACTGAGATGCTTAGGAAGCCCCCAGCATAGTGAGTTTTGGCTCATGGTACCTCTTGCTTGCTTCTGACCCAGGAAGTGTTAATGTCTCCTGAAGAAAAACGATCTTAGAAGTACAAATGCACATGATGCAGACTGGGACAAGGAGAAGCAAACATCTGCTCTTATTTTAGAGGGCATGCCTGCCAATGAGAAGGCTTGATAATGAATCATGTTTTTCTTTCTTTCTTGAGCTGTAACTCCTGGAAATAAGAAACCTGGCCAAATTTGTACCACAAGGTGCTGCCTCTGTGAGTGGGCTGTCCTTTAAGAGGGCAGCTCTGTTGAGCGTCCTGGGGATCTCTGCAGATACACCTGTCATTGAAGGGGTGAGATCATTTCCAGCAGGATGGATGTACCAGAGCATCCTTTGGCTTGTAATGTGGGTTCCCCATAGACTCCTAATGAAACACAAGTCCTGCTGTGATTTTTCGCAGTTTTTGCCTGCCAGAAGTGGTCATGTTCATCACACAGGGTATGCTGGCAAGTACAGAGCAGGTCGGATTTATTACAAGCACACAGGCTGCGCTGCCTGTGACCATCCCTGGGTGTCCTACAGAGGCTTTGTAGAACTGATGAGTGGGGAGGATATGGGCACGCTCAGTTTCCACAAGCCAGAGACTAAGAGCCAAAATGAAGAGAGTGGGGGAGGCCAAAGCAATGGGAGATGGCTCTGATTTACAATTGCTGTACTCCTTCGACACCCATGCTGCACAGACCCCCCAGGAGGGCAGCAAAAATTTGCTTCCTGCCTCTGCTGCTCCTCGTGCACAGAGCTGTGCCGGAAGAGATGCAGCGAGCCATGCTGGAGGGGAAGCCAGGCAGAGTTCAGCTGCTTTCAGGTAGCCAGTAGCAGGATGAGGGAGCCATGGTGTCTTGGGTGATGCTGCACAGGTAAGCCAGTGCTGGTGGGTAGCCACAACTCACTGCTCTGTCAGAAATCCCGGACCCAGGCTGAGGTATCATCTTGGTCCCTCGCCATGGGAATGAGAAGGAAGAGGGCTGTGCCCACCGCATCCAGCCCGTGGCAGTGGAGGGACACGTGCCATAAGATCAGGGAGGTCTGCAAGGACAGGACACAAACCTGAGCCAGCTTGGTGACATGAACTCAGGAGGAAGGTGAGGATTTGTGATGGGTGGACATCCTGGGATGCAGCTTTCTGGGGTGAGCTGTGTCCACCTCCTGGCTGGATGCATTGCCCAGACATGCTGGTGCCCTGGCCCTGCTGGGATGCATCCCCTTGCTCTCTTTGGGTTTGGGAGTGTGCTGCCAGCAGAGTTTCTTTCAGGGGTCCCAGCTAAGCACATGAGGTAAATCTAGCCAGATCCACATCAAAATTAAGCAGCTTACTGTGTTTATTCTGCCTCATCCCTGCAAATCTTGAGCGCTTTTCATGATCTCTCTTGCATTCAACTCTCAGAGCACAACTGCCACACAGTCTGAATGTTGGCCAAATGCTTTATCAGTCTTTGTAGATGAAGCCTTGTGGGCTTGTGCAAGATTGTTATTGCATACCTGTGGTTGATGTCAATAGGTTGAGGCTGGGACAGTGCTGTCAGAAGCCGTGTTTCCTTGAGAAAGCACGCACCTGACTGTGAGCATTGCTTGGGTGAGTCTGTACATGCAACATCCAGGTTGCCATTACATATACATGTAGTCCAGGCCTCACTGAGTGATGGAAGTTCTCCTGGGGAGGGAAGGATGCCCTCATGAAATCTTTTATTATCTTCAGTTCATCTCTTTTGAGTAAGACACCAAGAGGGAAAGGTCCCAGAAGGGGATGCTGCAGTGCCCAGCAGCAGAGGAGCCAGGACTTTTCTCTTTAACACAAATCAGCATAAGAAATTCCCCCTGCTTCCAGTACGAAGGCATGGCTCATCTGTGCACTGGCCACTGATGAGGTGGGACACTGAAGGACCTTAAGCAACTAAGCTTTGTCTGTGGTACTTCTGCTGCTGCTGCTCTGTGGGGTGCCATGAGTAACCCATGCTGAGAACGGCCTGTGACCAGTTGTCTGTGTGGGCTGCCAGAGGGGGTCACTGGAGCGGGGATGAAGGGTTGGGAGTCAAGCTGAAGTCCCTTTAGGGGCTCTCATTTCCACCCATCAGGCCTCAGCACCACCACTGCTTCCCCTTTCCCATAACGTCAATGAGATTTGGGCAAGAAGAGCGGGTTGGGCCGTTGCCTGCTTGTCCACCCTTCCTGAGATGCTGTCGCTCAATCTCCTTTTCATTTTGAGCAGCCAAAAGGCACGAGCACGGGAGGCAAATTGCATCTCTTGCAGCAAGCACTTCATGACATGCCCTGCACATCCAAACACAATGCAATTTTGCATCTGAGTACCAAAAGCTAAACAGCAGGTGAGACTGAGTTAACAGCCTGGGTATGGCAGTTTCTAAAGCAACACCTGGGGAGCTCTAAACACAAACACCATTAGCAATAACAGGATCTGTGCACTTAACTCCCTGCCCTGCTCTAAAAGCTCCAGCCCCCAGCAGCAAGCGTCCTCCACTTTATCCACTTGGTCCAGCTCAGTGCTTAGCAGCCGTGTCCAGCTCGAGGAGCGGGACCACCTGCTGTCACATGGGCATTTAGTTTAAATCTCATCCACGCCCTTTTCCATTTTGCCAGTTTTGGAGAATATTCACCATTAAAGCCCTTCCTTTCACACATCACAAAGGTATGGATTTATTCGTGCACTGTAAGTGCCATGAATTTACTGCCGTTGTCAGTAACAAGGAGGTGCTGCTGTGATGCTGACACAGCCATCAGCGTGTGGTCTTCAGTGGCTACCAGCCTGTAAGCTAAAGAAACACCATCATCTGTCTGAATATTGGGCACTGCAGGGGAAGGATGTAGGGCAGGGGTAAACATGGGCCAAACCTGAGACAAAATACAGGAGGGCAAGTGTGCTCTGCTTCTAGAGACCCAGGAAGGCTGCAGAAGGATGCTGAGCAGAAATTGTAGCAGGACAGCACAGGTGGTGGAGGGAGTCAGAGAAACATCCATTATTTATATACCCTCTGCAATGAGCTCATGACGAGTTGGGATTGGCCAGGAACTGGGTCAGGACGAAGCGGGATGAAGCAAACAAAACCTGAAGTCCTTGAGTGAGGCCCCCTGCCAAGCCTGGGCCGATGCTCTTGCACTCTTTCCTGCTGCAGCACCCTCCAGCCAGGTTCCTGGCAGCCACGACACTGTGCCAGAGCCGGCCTCTGTGAGCTGGATACGCCTGCAACCCCAGCTTGGTGAGTACGTATGGGAAGAGTGCTATTTATTGCACAGTAACATGCTCTGGGCACTTAGCAGTTTAATGACACACATAAACATTTTCATCTTGCCTAGTTTTGGGTAACAGAATGGGTTGTTGCATTGATTGTGCCAGGCCAGCGTATTTAGCAAATGCAGAGGCAACTGATGGAGGGGAGAGGTGTTCCCTCACCACGAGCCAAAGGGGAGGCAATGTTGATGTGTCCACCATGGGTAGGAGATGCAATGAGTCAAGACAGCCCCCGCTGCTTGGCAGTATTCACCCCCTCGGTCTCCCTGCGTGCCCATGAAGGAAGGTGGATTCACCTGTTTGGCAAGGTCTGGTGCTCAAGTGTGCAGAGAGAAGGGGTTTAGTTTTGCGTGATGAATTGGTGTGTAAGTCCACAGAGAGAGACTGTGGGCTTGGCATGGCATTGGCAAGCTGTCCAACAAGGCAAGTGATGCTCCTGATGAGTGTTTAATCATGCTGCATTTTCTCAGGGAAAGCAATGATCTTCAACCGCAAGGACTGAAGGGTAGGCTCAGAAGGTCTGAGGTTCATCAGAATTGTTCTACCCGGTCTTAGCAAGGACTAGCTGTCCCTGGGGTTCAGCTTCAGGCTTCAACTGTGCATGTGTCATGGTCCAGCCACTTAAACCCTGCACGATAAGCTACACTTGCAAAAACAACAGCCACATCTGCGCTTGTAAAAGTGCGAGATTGGTGGCTGAATGCTGGCTAGGCACCATGAGCTGCCTGGAGTGTCTGCAGCTAGCAGCTCAAGGTTTGGGCTATAGAGTAAGCCTGTTTTTAAGCCAAGTGACATCATCTTCAATGCTATTTCAACCTGCAATAAAATTATGTATTGGTTTCAGCAAGTATGAGTCCCCTGGTCCCTGGACATTTTGTCCAGGGAGACCCAATTTTTCCATGGAGATCACAAGGTACCCTAATCCCCTTTTTCTATACAGATGCCTAAATTTGGCCATTTCAAAATCCTGCTTTGAAAGGCACTGGGAATACTGCAAATATTACAGTCAATCGAAGAACCTATGAAACTCAAGAGTGGCCAAAAACTGAGGCAGAGCACACAGTGTTGAGGAAGTGCTGGCACTGCTGCAAACTACTGCAGGTAATCCCACAAATGCACACCACAGGATTTCTTGTTTTCCTCTGAGGCTGCTGGTATCAGCCATGAAATAGGGAAAATATTGCACTAGATTGACTTAGGTTCCCATCAGGTCTGGCAATCTGTTTTTTCTTAAGCGGGGGGAGGGAAATGAGCACTCATACACACTGCTACAACAATGTGAAGTATTTTCCTCTTCAAGAGCCCTTCCTTGCTGTCCAACGCCTTACTTTAAAGAATGGTGCAGAAGTCAAGCTGAGCTGTGCATCATCCAGAAAGCATGCAGCACTCAACCGCGACACTCAAGGATTCCTAGAAGCCAGTGTTGCACAGGGAGAGCTAAAACAGGGGACTCTGCAGCAAGCGTGCAGCTGATCCTCCCATCCAGCAAAGTGGGGCTTGGAAACAACACCGGGGGTTTGCAATCTGGCAACGCGCTCCTTCCACTTGGAGCAAAAAATGTCAAGGAGAATTAGTGAGATGACTGGAGACTTAGACTGCAATGGGAAGCAACTGTTGTTCATAAGCAGGCTGTGACTACTCAGCCTTGCTAATCAGATTTCAGAAGATGCTCAGCTGGCTCATGCTGTAGGGTGCTCATTGCATGTTTTGCTAACAATGCTGTGCTGGGGAGGTCCGTATTTCAGCAAGAAAGGAGAAGGCTCCCCTGGGGAGAACCTGATTTAATGCCCAGAGACCTGGCTTTGTCGGTGGAGGGGGAAAAGGCCATTTGGAAACCTGTATATCTCAGGCATGGCCCTGATACCCACTCTGTAGATCATTTAAAGCAAGCAAGGCAGGAGCAGATGCTCCTCTGAGCACCAGCTGTGAGCACTGAGGTTACCAAAACTCAGCCTTACCCAAACAGATCTGCTGGCTGGGGATGACCCAACAACCTGCCCAGCTTCCCAGGGAGCTGGAGCCCTGATGCCAGAGACACGGTGGCTTGGCCATGCTGGGCCTCGGCATGTCAGTGCCAGGAAGAAAAGCAACCGCATCCAGCACTGGCATGCCAGCTTCATCGCTGCTCGGCCAGTCCAGCTTGCTTCAGCCCCCACCCCCAAAGCACACTTTTGAGCCGAGGCACTAGAGAGGATGGATCAATATTTGAGCCAAGGGAAATGGGGATCCTTTGCACTGGATCAAGGTTTTAATTAGTAAAGGATTGTGTGATTTTGCATGATTTGCTTGATACTAATTCCTGTGAAGAATAAAAGTTTACTTCCATTTCCCAGTGCTCTATTAAAGCAGCTTCCGTTAGTGCTGCCTGTGCTCTCAACTGTGCTGTATATGGCATTTCTATTTTTAGAAACAAGGGTTGCCATGACAACTCAGTGTATTTTTTGTTAAATATAGCAGCTGTTGCAGGGAACTCTTGTCCTTCTGGATGTAAAGGCTGTGTTTTTGCCCTCTGACAGAGCTCAGGGTATTAAATGCAGATGAGAAAGGATGATTAAATAAGTGGAAGGCCAGAAGAAACCATGGATCTGTAATTACAGAGAGGGGTTTTGAATGAAGCCATGCGTGTCTGCTGCTTCAGAAGCAGCCCTTCTGCATTAGAAAAAGTGTAGGGACAGGGATGTGGAGCTTTGCAGTGGGGGGCTGTGGGCTCCATCAGACTACTCATCCCCTCTCTCTCACCAGCTGGGATGCTCGCTTGCTGGCTGCCCAATCTGTCTGCTTTTTGCCCATTCTGGTCTCTGCCCCTTCCCGGACACAGGCTGGTCCTTCCTGGCTGTGCTCTCCAGGACTCATCCCATCTTGGAGGAGATGTGGGGGTGCCAAATAGGTCTTGCTGTCAGAAGGTCCCTGTGGAAGAAAGGAGCCTGTTTTGGGAAAAGCAAGTTTTACCTCCTACCCACACTTAAAGAGCTTCAAGAAGAGGGTAGTGTTGCAGGGTTAGGGTCTGGAGCCACATCTCCTGTTGGTGATGGAGACCTTGCTGGAAGAAGTGCCAGTGGACAGGAGCAGTTCCCATCTCCGGGGCTGGCCCAGGGGTGCAGTATGAGAGCACTATAGAACCGTGCTGCACCCCAAAGCAGTAACGTGCCCAAGCTTCGGTGTTTGACGGGAAATAAACTGCTTCTGCTTCTTTTCTATTTGTTTGCTTGTTAGCTCTGGAGGGAAGCAGCAGTGAAGGATTTCATTCCTGTTTTGCTTTGGCTTTGTCAGTTCTTTAGTGGATCCCTGTATGGTGCAAACACCCCCTCAAAGGGCTGTTTTTCTTCTCCTGGGAGGAAGGAGAAGAAGAGGGAATTCTCATTCTGCTGGGCTCATTTTGTGGTTGGTGCTTTGCCTTCCCATTTTAGTGGGAGCTTCCAAATTCAGTGTGCTCCGAGGGGCACTTGCAAGTCTCTGTCAGCACATCCTCTGCTTTACATTTACATTTCAGTTCGCGTTGTGCCCGAGCAGCTGCAGCAATAGCTCTGTGCACAGGGTGGGGAGCACTATCGCTTGGGCCAAGGGCAATATGTCAGCTGGGAGATGGAGATCTTTTTTTAATTAACTGGTCTTTGCCTTGCTAAATGAAAAAGGAAATCTAATGAACAGTAGATACACAGCAGGACTTATGGTCTTTGAAAGTTTCTTTAAAAAGCGGATGCAACAACAAACAAATAAAGAAACAGAGTTAAAACAGCTTGATTTTAAAATATCCATGGAGGTCACTGTGACCAAGACTTTGAACAGGAATAACATATCTCCGGGATTCTTATCTGTTCCCTGAGCTATCGTGAGCAGCATCTATTGCTGGCGATGTTATTGCTTTTCTGAATTTAATAGCATAACATTGCTTATGCAAGCAGAATGCTGCAGGGGAAGGGATCTCTTGCACACTGCAGAGCTGCCTCTGCGGACATGGGGGCTTGAGTTCTCCTTGCTGCCTGCTCCCTGCACCCTCCAGATGCTTCACCCCATGTGTGGCCCGGTTCTTCAACCAGCTGTGCAAGGGGAGTTTGAGGGGTGGGGGATTTTGAAGAGCTGAGGATTTTGGAGGCAGTAGGATAGTCAGATGCCAGCTATGCTACTGAATGCCTGCTGGAGTCCATCCTGATGCCTCTGCAGAGCTGGAGCCTGTTTGCACATGTGCTAGAGCATCTTCCTCTAGCTGAGGGCATAAATATGGGGGTCATCCCCAAGGAAGCACTGCCTGTAATGAAGAAAGGAAAGGCTGCCACATCAAATTTGAAGACTTCTTTGCATCCTTCAGGGAATATGTTGTCAGACATTTCTGGCCCAGAAAATGTATCCTGCAGCTGGGACGGAGGTTTGGGACAACAATTTTAGATACTGCTTTGGCTTTAATCCAGCATGAGGTGAAGGGAGGACTGTGGAGTGGGCACAGTTACAAAAAGAGGTGATTGCACATGCACCTGAATCATGGCCTCTGTGTCTTCAGGCTCCTCCAGCTGCGATGATCACCCTGCAGCCTCTCTGCCTTAGCAGCCATGGCTGGCAGAACCTGGTGAATTTGTTGTCCCGTGTCCCCACACTGGTTCTGCTTAGTTGCATCCCTGAACATGCACACCTTTAAAAGTGGTGTCAAGTCGCCAGTAACACCCAGCAGTTTTGGTGAACCCCAGTCTCAAGCAGTTGGACCCAAAGGACTTCAAGCAAAAGTCATGTCCCTCAGGATGCCCTTTGGAGTGATCTTTCTGCATCCAGGCCAAAGACCACCTGAGGGCTGAGGACAAAGCTGCTTTGTGGCCATTCACCACACTTCCCCCAAGGTCAGTGCCCCAGGACCCGTCTTCCCATCGCACTTTTATGGGATCCTTGTAGAGGATGCCCTTGGCTTGTGACTAGTGCCTGGTCTAGTGGAGATGATGCCTCCCATTCCTCATGTGAAGCACTGGTGCCCCTGAGATGGAAGAGCTGCTGCCAGGGTGCAGGACAAGCCCAGGGTTGTGGAAAGAGCAGCTGTGTATGATACAGGGGAGAAGTAATGCTGATGCCATACAACAGGATCCCAGCAGTGTGAGGAACCTAGGCAAAGCGGCCAGCAAGTGATGCAGGATGTTTTGTCCTTGGACTCACTTCCCTGTCATGACACTTCCTACAGGGTTAGATATCGTACTGTGTGCTAGCAGCTAATCCTGCTGGATTGCCCAGGAAGGGCCAGGCACTCCCTGCCCACGTCATCCACTGTCCTGCATCGGCTGTACCCACCACCAGGCAGGGCTGCAGGGCTGGTGCAGGGTGATGGGGTGCAGGTCACAGGCTCCACCTGTCTCCTCGGTGGGTGCACATGCCCAGCTGCTCCTGACCATGGGGCACCAGTCATCCCACTGGCTCTGCTGTGTGGAAAAACCTTCTGCTGGTGCCAGAGGCAGAGTTTCCCCAGGAATGTGTATTTATTAAAACTTCTGCCTCTGCTTATATGTTCACTTCCCTGTGTATTTGGTGATTGTCTCAGTGTTTATGTTCTACTCTTTCCCCTCATTGATTTATGGGTTTATTGTAATTTCTCCATTGTGTTGCTTCCCCCCTCCAGGCAGTGTAGAGCAGGCAGCAGTCCTGGACATTTTTTCCTTTCACCCTGCATGTTGGCTGGTCTATCTCTCAGTCATTTGCAGGAATTTGTGTGAGTAAGGACCATGGCAGTGACATGCTTCAGCTGCAGACCATTGCCTGGGGTATCAAATATTGATGAAGCTGTGTTGTTCCCAGCTAGGATGCTCTTGAAGGCAGTGAAGTTTCCCCAGCAGTGATGGGGGCTTCTGTGAAGGATGAAATGCTTTTCACCTGTTCAGGAGAGGGGCAGGGCTCTCAGCTGTGGCTCTCAAATATGAGCACAGCACTCCCTTCTTGGGGTTAGGGACTTGTTTGTAGCTTATTATCAAAGCCACTTGCAAGTCTTTGTATGTTTGGTTTTTTTCAGCAGTCTTTTGAGACAGGAAGGAGTTATTTATTGCATCTCTCCTTGGTTTCTCATCCTTGGACTGTGGGGCTTGTGGCCCATGTGGACATCATGTCTGAAGCTCCAGTGAGAGGGTGCAGCTGCCTGAAGCTGTCTGTGAGTCCCTGCTGGGGAAGACAGGTGAGTGTCTGGCTCAGCAGCAATGTAGAAACCCCTTCCCATGGGCTGTTTTTCTTCTGTGGTCTTTTCTATAGCTTTGTGCAATGCTTCTCCTGCAGCTTCCCCCTGTCTCCCAGTGGAGATGCCTTTGCGCTCTGGTCCCACAGCAGCTGCAGCTCTATCTAGTCCTGAAGCACTGCACTGTACCCAGCACTGAAGGCTGTAGCCAGCCATAAAGCTCATTCCTGAAGCTGAAGAGGGGAGCTTTGAGCACCCCGTGTACTGAAGAGATGCATGAGCATCTGCTCTGAGCTGGGGGAGAAGGAAGGAGTGCTGGGATTTGCCTTCCCAAAAGCACAAAGGTAAAGGGAGACGGGTATCTCAAAACCTCTAGAAACATGGCCCTAAGTCCCTTGTTATCAGGCTGGTACCTGATTGGGAAGGACATTTTGAGCATGCAGGGAGGCTGATATTTCCCTGTGGCATCCCTGCTGGATGCTGAGACCTGCCCTGGGCTGGGTGGGCACTGTGTACCAGCTCCGTGGGTCTTCTTGTCACTATTCTGCTGCCTGAAAAGGTTCTCTTGGCTTGTAGAAAATAAGAAGGGGTATCTCTTCCTGAACAAGAGCCACTGTAAGGGCAGGGCTGTACTGGAAGTCTGTGTGTTGGGTGTTTTCCACATCAGTTTTTTTTTCCTGAGGAACACATGAGTATCAGAGGAATGTTTGTTTTTCCCCTGGAAGTAGACAGTTCTGCTCTCCTTTCCAAGCACAGCACTGTATCAGTACTCAGTGTGTTTGTGAGGCCAGCCTCAGCAGCCTCTCCAGCAGTAGCATATTTTTGTGCCATTTGGGGAAATTTTCTGAGGGGAGTCTCAGTGGTAGTGTTGATTTAAGGGGAAGTCCGTAGCTTCTGTGTGAGTGAGAGTTTCTGGGCACTGAGGAAACAGGGAGCAAGCCTGCAGAATGAGGGCACAGAATTGAGAAAATGGCTTAGTCTCTTGTTCTGGTTCCTAAAATTATTCCCAGCCTCCCCGCCTCTCACAAACCTGCCCTGCACATCATTTCTTCCCCAGGCCTGGCCCATACTGATTTCTCCCATGGCTCTGTGTCTGCGGAGATGTGGGGGGCAGACTCAGGGTGAGAGACCAGCTTGCCACCAGGTGCTTTGGGTTTCTTCCACACCTGCTCCAGGCTGAGCACCTGCAGTGGCTCACACTGCCTGGAGGGGTGACTGAGGACCAAAGTGGAAACGACCTGGCTCCCTGGGACACATGGAAGCAGTGTCAGGTCTAAGGTGGCTGCTGAGCACCAAGTTGTTTGGAAATCCCAGGCCCAGCAAACCCTGAGCCTGTTGCTAAAAAGGTGGCCTTGGTGGAGGATGCAGAGGAGAGCATCCTCTACAGCAAGAGGATGGGCTCAACAAAAGCCTTGCAGGCTACCTGCAAGGCTACCTCCTGACTTGCTGCCAGTGAGAAAGAGCATCTTCACTTGTTTCTGGCATGGGCAAGTGTCTGTAGCCTGTAACAGCCTCAGCTGAAAGTCCTCACTTGAACTACAGGAATTCCAGTTAGTCCTTAGTAAAGGCAAGAAGCTTTTGAAGGAAGAGATTCAGAGAAGTAGGCCTTGCAGCCTGGGAGTGAGACCAGGAGTCTCTTGGCTGCTTTAGGACCTCTGTCACTGGCTTCATTCCCCTTCCCAATTCATGAGAAAGCCCATGGAGAAGACCTCCCCAAAGAGCAGGACAAGGAATGAGTTACGACGAGATTTGCCCACAGACTATAAATCAGCCAAGGTTTTCACCCTCCCCACAGGAACATGAGCTGTTTGAGGAACACTTGTGTCTGAACCAGAGCTGTGGCAGGAGGTGAGGAAGCAGCAGGCTGTTTGCTGTAGCCTTGTAACCCTGGTTACTTTTAACCTAGCCTAAAACCCAAGCATGCACGGAGTAATCAGTTGTGCTGGTGCCTCAAGCATATTTAGATTTTTTCATTGTGTTTTCGTTGGGGTTTTTTTGTTGTTTTTGTGGGTTGGTTTTTTGGGTTTTTGGTTTTGTTTTTTTTTTAGTTTTAGCCTCCCTAAACCATTAGTTCAGTCACTTCTAGGAGGAAATGTAGGAAAACTGTGTTTTGCCCTGTTGCTGTGATCTCTCCATGCCCCAGCCCCTCACCTGCAGGCTGGGCTGTACCCCTGGCAGCTGTGGGGTCTCTGCGCATCTTGCAAGAAATGGGAGGCCAGAACAGATGAGGTGAAGGCGAGGATCCTCTGGTAAGCCTGTGGCTGTGTCCGTGTGTGGAAATTGCTGCTGGAGCTTCATTCTCTTTGATATATTCTTGCATGTGCAGCGTGCAGATTTTCGCCTTCTTGAATTTCGCCTTGAGCCTTGCATTTGTCCAAACAGGAAAGCCTGCCCTGAAATCCAGACATGACCACATAAGACAGCCAATGTTTGTCTTGCTTGTGTTACAGGTCTCCTCAGGAAAACAGCCCCGCCACCTCAGAAAGTGCGGGGGGCACTGGGGAGGCAGAAGCCAAATCCTCTCCTCCTCCAATTCAGTGATTCTCAAAGGCAGCTGCATCTCTGGAGGAGAAGCAGGAACAGCTGGAGCAAAAGAAAGGCCAAATGAGATGATGCCATTAGGATTATTTCATCTCCCTGTTGAACAGGAGCCCAGAGCAGTCCCTTTGTCAGTGAAATCCTCCTGTGTGGGGCTGTGACACCATTGCAGGGCAGGGGCCACAAACACATGCAAGTCCTGGAGAGTTTCACACTCTGGGAAGGACAAGATGTCCCAGAGAAATGGCCACGGGGGGATTTTTCAGCTCCTGGGCTATCTGTCATGGGGCACGCTGAAAGAAGCAGTGTTGAAAGGGTGATAAAACTAGGGTGCATTGGACACACAAAAAATTTGGCAAAGGGTAGATGGTACCCCAGGATACCCTGTCAGGAAGGTTAGTCAAACGGGGTCTTACGTAAGAGCATCACCCTTCCCCAGAGAAAAAGCTTTCCATGTCCAAACCAAACCCTGTTGTTTTGTTAGTTGGTTTTGGGTTTTTTTGTTTGTTTGTTTTTCCCCCAAATGAATGCCACAATGCAGGTCTGCCCCTTCGGGGGGTGGGGGTGGGGTGGCACAGATGTGATGACATGGTGTCTCTCTCCCTCTCTCTGTGTTTTCCAGAGGACCCATTCTTGCCAGATCCTACCTTTAGTACTCTTTGCATCTTTATTGGCTCCATCTTCAGTATGCAAGTGCCTGTAAATAGCTTGGAAGAGGAAAGCATTAGGTAGAGGTAATTATTAATCATAATAAGAACAACTGCGAGAAGGACCCTACTTGGGCTGCATTATAAAGACACTCTGAAACCACCCACCCCTGCAAAGTAACCTCTCTGCTTGCTCTGCTTTGTCTTTCTTTCTCCTGTGCACTGATTACTTAACTCATCTCACTTCACGTTTTTCTTTCTCCTCCCTGGAATTTGGATCAAGTGCCCCTTTCTGTGGTCATGATATGTCTCCTCTGTATCTTCCTCCTACCTTGTCATGTGTAAAGAAAAAGGGGGGGAATAATAATTCTTTTAATCCCTTGTGAGCCCTCCGATGCCACTCACTGTGTCCTCTGATCCAAAAGCCACATAAAGTGGTAGCGTAGCTCAGCTCCGATGGCTGGAGATAGTTATTAAAGGCTCTCAGCTGGGTGCACACAGCAAGGAGAAAGATCTCCCCCTCTTCTCTCTTAGGGCCTGGGAAGCTTCCCGGCTTCCCTGACATCAAAGCCTCCCCTTTACAAGGTTTCAGCATCTGGTTCTGTTAACCCCACTGATCCCAGGTGAATCAGATGGAGGGGTCCTGCCAGGGATGCTCTTTCTCCCCCTATGCAGAAGGTGGCTTGCAGTGCTTCCCACATCATCCTGCTAGCGTCCTCACAGCAGACTCTGGCTCTCAGCCCCTGCAGAGCAATCCTGCTCTGCTTTTTGGAGGTGGTATGTCCTACCAGACAGTTATTGGCCTGCAGTGGTGGCCTGCTAGGAGATACTTGTCCTTAGCACCCCCAGCTCAACCCACAGGCAGCAGAAAGCCTCTACAAAAGCTAGGAGCTGTGCGAGAAGCCCACCTCTGCTTAAGCAGCGGGATGGACCCCAGCCCAAACAGATGCTGAGTGCAGTTCCTCTGCTGCCTGGTGCCAAGCTGCCTTCAGTAATTTCACCTCAACTATCAAAAAGCTGGCCTCACAGGTATGCTGCATTTTTCAGCTGGGCAATCCCTGGTGTGTCCCATGTTCAAGAGTCACTTCACAGAACAGTTATTTCTGTTGTCTTTCAAAGTCAGGGATAATCCTCTGCCTCAGTTTTCCCGCATATGCACAGGGACAGATGTTTAAAAGTGTCTCCTACCATCGTCCCTACATGCCCTGTCCATGGGGGAGATGGGGAGTGCTCAGCAAACCTGCTGCCTTCCAACATGCAGCAAGCCCTGCACCCAGACAGTCTGCAGCTGAGACACGCAATCCTCATCCAGTGCAGGATCTAAACTAATACATGATCCTTTTCATTTCTGGCAGCAGTGGGGAAAAAAGAGAGCCTCCAAAATCTATAAATCAGCTATCTCTCAAATTGTGTGGGATTAAGGAAAAGGTGCAGAATAGAAAAAATTTCCATGGGGGAAAGCATATAATGTCATTTGCTCAGGAAAATAATACACTGTCTTCATGTGTGTCTTCCAGAGACTTTAAAAAGAATTAAATGAGGGGTCAGAGGATGCAATTATGAGCATGGTTTCTCTGGGGGCAAAGCGGGTGGAAGAAATTTCCCTCCTCCCCTGTGTCCTGGAAGTTTATACTTGTGCTAATGCTGCAGTTCACTGCCTCTGTAGTTGTGTGGGTAACTCCTTGTCCCCCTCACCTTAGCCCCCAAAAATGCACATACAGAATGAAACACTGGAATAGGCCAAATACCAAAATCTGGCAAGGAGCAGTTTGTTATTAACTTTTAAAATCAGATCCCACCCAATGTGGTATGCTATCCAGGGTGGCAGAATGTCTTAATCTGGCTTTGCTACCAAAAAAATGTTCCTGTGCCCCAAACTTGGTGTCATCAGGCAATTAGCAGTGTTTTTCAGTGTGTCTGTGGTGACAGCTCCAATGAGGGGCAGGAGCTGAACCCAGCATTCCCTGTGCCAAGGGCCAGCTTTGCCATCTACCCCCTCCTGTGTCCTGGGCACCCTGGGAAGCCCGACACTGGCTGGGAGGTCATGCTGCATGGTTGCAGAGCATATGTACAGCCCAGACCCATCTTCCCTTACCCCCATGCTGGAAAAAGGGAGATGAAGAAGGCAAGGTGAGGCAAGACTCCCTGAGAGCCTTTGATGCACTGGTGGGCCCAGGCTGTGCAATATTGCTGCAGCCTCTGATCTCACCCTGCTAATTTAAGACAGAAACTAGAACTTTTTATCCTCCCCCTGCTGAAATATGAAGCAAAAATCAGCAGCAGGCCTTCTTCTCTCAGCTGTGGTCTCATCAGCACCCATGGGGCAGGGGGAAGGGGGACACCAGCAGGGCTGGATGGTAGAGGAGATGGATGGGTGCCGCTTCACAGCCTACGTGTGTCAAGGCAGCTAATAAAAGCGGCAGGCCTTGGCAGCATTGGTTGTATTTTAAAGAGACCATCTGCTCCCACTAGCCACTTGGGCGGAGCGTGGCCAGCCACAAAACGGGAGCTGGCAAGGACTGCCCTGATGGGACCGCATCTGCTGGGCAGACCCCAAAACCACTGCATGGCAAGGGGGCTGCCACCCAAGGTCCCAGCTCTGCACTGCCCCGAAAGTATCTTTTATTTATCAACCAGAGCCATTTGATGTGAATTTCTCTGGTGCCTTCACTCAATTGTCACATGGAAATCGGGTCTATTAAGCAGCTTTGGGCTGCAGCCAGTGCACTATCCATTATCGCAAACTTTCATCCAATTATTATTATTATACCTCCCGCTTCTGCCGTAAATAAGATTGGAGGCTTTTTCTGGGTCTCTTGTTGGAGCGGGGTGGGTGTGAATTGCTGCCCAGAATTGCACCGCTGAGCCCAGCACTGCCTTGTTCCTCTTCTGCCTGGGACACCCTCCTGGGACAGCAATAGTTCAGGGCAATGATGGGTGGCTGCAGCTTCCTCACGGGCAGTGGCAGGAGCAGAGACCATGAGCAGCTGAGCAAGGAGAGATGCTGCTTCTTGAGCTGGGGGTTTGCAGGTTGATGCTGCAAAGTCTTGGCCAGTGGTGTGGCTTGGTGACGGGCTGGTTCATCCTGGAGGATGGCTGAGCAGCAAAAACTGTCTGACCCCTTCTGCCCACCAGCCTGCACGCACAGATAAATGTTCCTGGCACTCCCCGGGGATGTTTCTCACCTTGTTTTGCATTGAAATAAGGAATGGTTTCGTTTGACTTTTTTAATTGAGAGGTCTCAAAACTTGATGGCAAATTTCTGTGAGCTCTGAAATGAATGGTAGTGAGCGCCCTGCCTCTTTGGGGACCTTCTGTCCATGATGTTCATGGGAGGAGGCTCTCTGTGTGTTTGTTCTAGCTCCCAGACACCCCAAATCCCCCAAATCAAGCCCCGCTGCCTAGGAACTGCTGTGGACCATGCCAGAAGTGCTCTGCCTGTTCCAAGCTATCTGCAGTCAGCCACCCCACTGCTTCTACTTGTGGTTTTCTACCTTCTGTCTCCATTCACATCCCTTCCTCATGTTTGCTTCCCATTGATGGTGCAGAAAACAACCCACCCTTCAAACAGCAGCAGTAATTCACCAGCACCACATGGCACGTGTGGTCCCAGCTGCAAGGAGGCCAGCTACAGTCACCCTGGAGATCTTTGGCCAAATAGCAAGATGCACATCTCCAGCATGGGCCCTGCTGTGCTCTGATGCTCCCCACGCCCTAGAAATGACATGCCTACACGTGCCCTCCCTCACCCGCTGTCACCTCTGTTTGCTTGGCATGCAACCACTCCATCCCTGATTGCACACACGGTCCGGCGCTGCCAGCCCCAGTGATTTTTACTGTAAGATGCCAAAACTCTGTCATCTCTTTTGAAGAGCAGGGGGAGAAAGTCCAGCCATCCAGTGGATGCTGCAATGAGATAGTGCTAAATTGAGCTCTAATTGTTCATTTAAACTAATTAAATTACCAAACCCAAGGAATTTTGAAAGGGTTGTTAGGACTCCTGCCCTCCCTTCTCCCAAGCACGTGTGCAGGGGGTGGGTAGCCCTGCAACTGGTGGCCCCAGGCTTTCTTGCAGCCTTCTCTGGAGCTGCTGATGGTGTCTCACATCAGGAGCAGAAGATACAAGGCCAGTCTAATCTGCTCTCTGGTAATTCCCGTGTTTCTAAGCATCATTTCCCCCCTCTTCTAAAAAACAAGCATGTTTAGCGTTACACGGTTTCGGCATCTGAGTTGTCTGACGGCTTTAAAAGGGAGTAAACGTTCATCCTGCTGACACGGCAATAAAACCGGTGCATCTGGAAGAGAGGAGTCAGCAGCAGATGTGCCCCTGCAAACTGCTCACTGTGATGAATGCTCTTCCCAGATACTGCTAATCCCTTTTCTCTTGCTCCTAGGCCTCCTTAATTGTGCTCCCTGTGATTAAATAGCTCTTTGAAGACATCACTAGAAGTTATTTCTTCCACGCGGGAATGTCACTTGCCAGGTTTGTAGCCTTTGGCTCTAGGCGTAGGGAGCTTGTTTGGCAAGGGAGATGGGGAGAGCAATGTCTGGGGTGCTCTGGTGACCCTAAAATGCTCTGGGGAGAAGTGTCCACCAGAAGGTCAGGGCCACCTGGCTGCCCAGGAGGAATGGTAGGCTTGGTGAGGATGTGCCTGGATGCCGCGCATGAACCCAGGGGTGGCAAATTCTCAGGGAGCTGCTGCTTCCCCAGTGGTGCTTCCTCTCCCAGCCACTCAGGAAGAGCAAAGTGCATGGGTACAGGGAGGAGAGGGGTGCCATGGGTGGGGTGATGCATTAAATTGGGCTGTCCTCCCAGGAGCAGAGGGGAGGAGGGCAGTGGTTTCCAGCCTCTGCAGGCTTCCTTGTGTACCCAAAGCTGCTTTTTTTTGAAGGATGCTGAAGCCTTGGTCTGTGGGAGGGACATAAAAGCCCGACAGGGCTGCAAGAGTGTCTGAGGGGCTTTGCCAAAATGCATATCAGGAGGGAACTTATTTTATGGGTGCCTACACCCTGGAAAAATACTAGACACAGCTGTTTTCTGCAGGACAGGCCCTAACGCAGCAGGGAGCTGGCAGCAGCAGTGCTCCATCCTCTGCATGCCATGCTGCTGCCATGCTCCCGAATGCTCCCAGGGCAGGACCCCATCCCTGTACCAGCCCAGCCTAAGCCCCACCAACTGCCCACCCCAAAGCTTGCACCGGGCATCCCTGAGGCAGGTCCCCGTAGATAGAGGCAAGTGATTGCCTGAATATTCATGTATCGGCAGGCAAGCTACAGCAGGCCCTTGTTACAAACTTCTACCCAAACTGCTTACATCCATAAATGAGGGAAATAAATAAACAGATGCTTGTTAATTGACTTAATTACCCACCAGCAAACAGGAGACTGGGAGCACATCAATAAAAAATGTTTTAAAAAGCAACTCATAGTAATTCTTTTCCATATGCAAACCACGCCGGTCTCTTCTGTCTACAACAGAGCACCCAAAGACAAGAAATGGATTTTCATTACACGGGAAGGAGAGATCAAAATCTGAAAATTAGGGTTGTGTCCCAAAATAAGGCCTAAATTTATGACTTCTTCCCAAAACCCTGGCTCTTTGAAACCCAGGCTGGGTCAGCATTTAACATATAGCCATGCCAGGAGTTATTGCAAACAACCCTCCTTGAGCAAGAGAAATCCAGGAGCTGAAGTAATCCTTCTTGTTTTCCAGCAAGGCACAGACATGAAGGAGAAGGAGGCAGGGCTGGGGAACTCTTAAAGATATTTTATTGATTTTTTTTTCCCAGAAGACGCTCGAGCAAAAGGGAAATGGAAAAATTGAAGACCCGTCCCCCTCACTGCCATGCAGCCGCGTCCAACCTGAGAGCATGGGATAACTCTGATGTGTTCCTGATGGGGCTGATGTTCGGTACAAATACCCACAACTGAGTGCTGGGCTGGCAGACCAGGATGGATAAACAAGTACTGCCCAAGCCGGAGACTTGTGACCAGATCCCCGGTCTTTTGTCCCAGGGTGGATGCAGAGTCTCCTGTGCAGACCCTGGAGCAACCCTGCTGAGCTTGGGAGCAGGGATCTGCCCCACAGCTCTGTATGGACAGCCCTCTCCCCGCCCTCTGGCTTTTTGCATGCACCTTCCTGGAAGCCCGTAACCTCTCACGGGGAATTTCTGTCAGAGTCCATACAAATGAAACCCAGATCACGATGTGATCTGTCCACCAGAGCTGCAGAAGCTGTCATCTCCCACGACCTCACTTGATCATGAGAACACCAAAAAAACCCCAACCCTGCAAAAATGGCCATGCCAAGCTCCAACGTCTGCAACAACTTGAGTTTTAAACTATTTTTTTTCACTTTCTAGAAGTGATTCCCCCTGTACGGGTGCTGCCAGCTCAGCAATGCATGAAGAAATCACTGCTGCAAACTGCCTTGTGCACGCACCCCAAGCCCCATCAGCCAAGACAGGTACCTGCCCTTTTCCAGCCTCCTTTCTCAGCGTGTTTGCTCTGTTCCTGGTCTGGCAAGCAGGCTGTGTGGAAAAACCAGTGCGGGTTCCCTCAGGACTGCTTGCAATCAGTCGCTAGTGCCGTTACCTGTGTATCATGCAGCCCCAACGTTTAACGAGTGCCCCCAGGGCAGGCAGATTATGAAAGAAGCCCCATTAGCGTGCCCCTCGCTGCCTCCCTGACGTCAATGTGACGCAGTGTAATCAGGGGAAAACGCAGAGCAGGGTACAAAACGCTGGGGAGCACAGGCTTTTGGGTGCAACCGGAAAAAAAAAAAGAATGAAGGGGTGGAGCAAATGGCAATAAGAGATGAAGGGAGATTGTCTTATCACCCAGAGCTGGCAGCTGGAGTGAATTTCCTCTCCCAAGTGCAGACTCTGCAGGCGTGGGTGATCTCCCATCGCTCAGGTCCTGCAGATCCAGCGCTCGCCATGGGCACCAGGGTGGCTGCAGCAGAGAGGGGGCCAGGCAGCGGATAGCAGGCAGGTGCTGCACCAGATTTCAGGCTTGCCTTGCTCAGATCTGATGGCATGCAGATTTTAAATCATGCAGGGATGATGTTATGCCACGATGCCCAGGCACTTTAATTTTGCACCTAGATTTTGAACAGGCTTTAACAATATTTGTTGGAGAATAACTTCAGTAAAGAGCCAGAGCATCTGCATCAACAGGAAGCTGCTCATATGGCTGCATCTGTCCTGTGAACTCAGGGAAAGAAACGAGATAAAACAGTCTCTCCAAGAGCAGCCCAGCAGCATGTACACTACAGATTGCCCCACTTGAACTGTAGGGTGGCAGACTGCATTGTGCATGTCATGCTGCAGAAGATTGCATGTTCACCCCAAACTCTGCAATATTTGCTGAGCCACCTCCATCAGTATTTCTGATTTTATCTGAAAGAAAGGAGTGAGGAAGAGCACTTCTGTTCCTCTGCTTGCAGGGCAGACCCTACAGAGGGGAAGAAGCAGCCTCTCAAAGCATGGTGGTAGTATAAGGCAGCTGGGATGCTCTTGTTGCTTCTCTTTGGGAATATCAGGCCCATGTGCCTGGAGAGAATCAGACACAGTGATGGCATCTGGCAGTTTTGCTCCATCTATCCCTTGGTTTCCCACTGAGCCTGGTGTCGTGGGATGCAAGCAATGAGGCCATGTTGCAGCCCCAGTCCAGGCACAGCTCTGCAGCATCATGAGAAGGATGCAGTTTCAAACACAGGAGCTGTGCATCTTTGAGCCTTGAGCCCACGGAAGATAAGCAGCAGCTCCATAAACTCTCCACACCCTGCCAGGTACAAGGCCACCCTGCCATCTGGCACTGCTCCTGGTTCAATGCCTGGGAAATAGATAAGAGGCCCAGCTCAGAGGGAGCGGTACCATTGCACATCCCTCCCTTTTGGAAGTGTTGCAGGAACCCATCAAAGGATGGTGGGGAGAGGAGTGGAGCACACCAAGGTGGTTGTGGTGGGACCAGGCTTGCAGTGCTTGGCCGGGTCTGTCCTGCCCTGGGGGAAGGGAGCACGTTTGAGGCTCTCTGAAGGAGTGGGGTGTTGGGCAGGCTCCCTGGCAGGCTGCGGGCTGCCCTGCCAGCCTTGCACGACCAGTTTCCAAGCCCAGCGTGTCTTTCAGCAAGACATGCAGTTTCACCACCTGCTCATTCAGGCCTCTGGCTTCCACGTTACCTATTTGTTGGCGCGCTTGTTTGGCTTTCTGAAATGTGCCTGTCCGGCTCCTCTGGCATCCAACATGCTGCTGCCTGCTTCATGCACTCTCTAGATTTAGGTTCCTCCTTGGAAAGCATCCACATCACCAGCTATTTTTGGAACAGAGGCATCTATTGCCTTGTGCTGTTCCCTGCTGGGTTCAGCTCACAGATCCCCAGGGCCCCCTTCCCCCAGTACCCTCTCCCTTCCCGTGGCATGACTTCTGTGTGCCTCACAGCATCTCCAGTACATAGTGCTGCTAGGGCCCCACAATGCCACCATTTTGTGGATGCCCTGAGCCCGTGTCTGCCCCATGAGTTGTCAAGGGGGTCCAGAAATGGGGTCGAGTGGGGTGTATGAGTTGTCCACCTCCAGTGGTGGGCTCCCACCGTGTGGTGTGATCCTGCCATGAGGTCCTGCCAAGAAGACAGCAAGCCAACCTGCAGCATGGGATGTAGGATGGCCAGGTCCCCCGCCTCTCCAGGCTGAAGCCAGGTAAGGACGTGAGTGGCAAGGTCTCCAAACAGCATGGGTGGGAGCTGTATTTTGGGGTGAGCCCCTGCATTAGGCAACACAGAGAGAGATTGCCAGAAAGGCTATAGATGCTCTTGGCAGGCTGTAAGTTGGAGGCTACACTGCAGTCCCTGGGGCTGTGCTTCTCCCTTATCACAGCCTTCAGGGTTGGGCTGAGTTTTGCAGCCATGGTGCCCATAGCAAGAAGGCTGGGCTGCTGCTCCCCCAGCTCAGGACCTCTGAGACACCTTTAAGCAAAAGTTACATCTTTTTGATTTCCTCAGTGATGTTGGGTTCCTTTTGCTGCCAATTTATTTGTGCCTCTTCCAGAAAGCTAGTCAACAACTTTCAACTGCGTCAGTTTGCAGAAGATAGAAGGGGGGATGGAAAGGGGAGAGAGGATGGAGCTATTTTAGTCTAAGTCCATCTGCGTTGATATTTCTCCACTCAGCCCCGATCATTACTGGAGCAGGATTTGCCAGGTGGCCTGGCCGAGCAAATACCTTGCATGCTTTGCCAGCACTTCAGTCTCTGCATGCCCATGCACCTCTGCTTGCAGCATGGTGGGTCAGCACGTGCTTCAGCAGAGCCACCAATGGAACTGCAAATGTGGACACCGCCCCACAGCAATGGGAACAAACAGTGCCAGCAGCTCCTTCCCACCACACGTTCCTCTCCCTGCAGTCAGAGCCACATCTCAGGATCAGTGATTTCAGCACTGATGGCCCCTCAGCATGTTAGAAAAGTTTCATGCAATCTGTTTACTTTTGGACATATGCTGTGTTCATGCTGCCTGGAGTCTTGCTGCCTCTAATAACTTTGGGTGTAATTTTCTCCAGTTTGGTGCCTGGGGCACTGATTGACACCTGTGGAAACAGGCCTCCAAGGGGGTGCAAAATGCCTTTGTTTCTCTGGTGTAACTCCTTTACTGCTGCTATAAAAAATGGCACATGTTGCCCCTGAGGCATGGATCCTCCATGGGAAATCAGAGAAGGGAGATGGGAGGAGGTGGGACCATGCTGCACCTCACCACCTTAAGAAGCTTGAGGGAGGCTGAGATACCTGTATCGGTGTGCACCTGTATGCCTGTGTATAAGTGTATATAGATCTATAATGATAGATATATATGTCTCACAGAGAGTGAATAGCACTGCCAAGGATGAAATCTCTGCCCTTAGTCTCAGGGATGCCAAAGTCACGGCAACAGCAGCTTTGCTACATCTGGAAGTCGCCTGGGTGGACGGGAGGTATGTGTTTAATGCACAGCATCTCTTCTAGCAGAAAAAGAGCACAGCATCCTGGTTTGATTTTCCAATCTTCCTCATTTTCTGAGTGCTGTTCCAGAATAATGCCCAGAGGGGAGTGCTCTGAGCCCCCAGCTCTGTGCCACGGTGTTCTGCTGTATGCACCCAGTTCACCAGCTTTGCTGCAATACAGTTTGCACCAAAAGAGACAATTTAAAAAAAAAATTAAAGAGAGTACTATTCTGGGACTAGGATAATCAGGTTTTTTTCAGCATGAATGAAGCCAATGGGACAGTGCTCTTCCAGCATCATTTTTGATCTCAGGTGAGGAGTTTGGGCTGTGATGTACTCTGCGAGCCAGGTAAAGCTGCCTCCCACAGAACTGGCTTTTCAATGTACATATTAGAGTATATTTGCAGTGTAAATTAATAAGTGCCATCTGCTTACCTCTGATGTTATGAGAATGTTGTCTTGTGACTGGCTACAAACAAGACAACATTGAAGAGGTAACACCTGCTGGTACATATTACTGCAATTTATTTTCAAACATTAGAAGATTATTTTGGATGGGAGAAATAGGTATAATCTCCTCTTGCTATGTATTAGGTGCTAATGAGATGCACGTGTGTGGATTGCCAGACGACATCTTCAAGGAATAAGCAGTAACGATGAAGTAAAGTGCATGCAAGGGCAGAGGGACCTCGAGAAGGAGGCCGTACTTCTGCAGCATGTCCATAGGGGACAAGGAGATGTTTAGCTAGTGAAAAGTTGCTGATTGTCAAATGTAAAGCTTGCTGCAGGAATATATTGATTTCAGGCAAAAGAGCCCTAGAGGTAAAAAAAAAGAAAGGTCTGTCAAAACATCCCACTTTAGCCTTTGGGGATGGGATAATCTGAATTTTCATTTCAAAATCACAGCCTACTTTTGAAATGGAAATTATTCTAATGCTGAGACAGAGATGAAATCTTTCTGTTTTAGCAAAATAAAATGTTTCATTTGACCCCAGATACACTTTTTCCCAGTTTTCCCAGAATAGGAATAAAATCAAAAGAAACAGGTAGTAAATAAAAAACTGGGATCCTTGCAGACTACCAGCTCTTGTTTCTTGCTCTGATGTTCCTGAGCTGACAGCCTCCCATCATACCTCTTTATTGTTCTCATCCTCTTATTTTTCTGCAGATTGGTGGCACCGCAGGGCAGGGACTCACAGGCCTGGGTTTTAATATCTGACAGCACACGGGTTATGAATTCCAGTGTGCCTATATAGGTATTTATGTAGGTAATTGTTATGTTGGTGACTAGCTTTAATTTTATGCTGCCTGAAGCATCTTGAGGTGAATGGACAGCAGCGTGGTGCCAGTGTGTCCACTCGGCAAAATCTCCGTTGTGAAAGGTAGGGAAGCTGAACCACTCTTACAAGGGAATAGGCAATGCTGATTTTCTCGATTTTCTGCAGCCTGCATAGAGCTGGGTGTGCAGGACAGGGGTTTCCCCCAACACAGAGCAAGGGTGCTGGGGGGGTGGGGGTGTAGACCTCCTGCCCAAACCTGCAGAGATGGAGGAGCTCCTGATGAGCTTGAGCAGGGACGAGGAGAAGCCAGGTGGGATTTTACAGAGGAGAGGGCTTTTCTAACAAAGGGGCAATGTGATAAAAGGAGAAACTGGCTGCAGAAAGGCAGGGGACTCACTGCTGGGCAGGTCTTGGGCTGCCAGAGCAAACTGGGGATGGGAAATGTTGGAAACATTCATGATGCTAGCCAAAGAAAGGAATGAATGAATTTGGGGATGTACCACAGAGCTGGGGTGCACATTGGTTTCTGCAGAGAGGTCAAGGCAGGGATAATTATCTTGTTCTCAAGAGTAAGAGCTTTCGATATGACCCTGAAGAGAGGGGTTTGGAGCCTGGAGCAGTGTCCATGCACATCCTTGGTGAGGATGGGGAAGCCTGAGCAAGCAAGCCATGAGCAACCTCAGAAACATTTGTCCTGGGACATGTGCTGAGTGAATTTTCTAACAACAGTTACTTTTGAGAGGCTCATTATCAATGTTACTAAGCAAACCTAGCAGCTTCCCTTCCTCTGCCACAGACCTGCAGGGAGCAGTTTTAAGGTGGTGCACCCAGGGGTGCAATGCATGGCAAGGCTCTTCTTACCCTGGGTGCAGGGTGGACCACACCCATCCTGGGCTCAGTAGCAGGACAAAACCAGCAGACTGAGGTATCAGCAGTGCAGATAAGTTGTGTGGAATCATTTTCCTGCATTGTGTGTAACTGAACTGCTGGAATCCCAGCTGTGTGGTGGTGGTTCAGAAGCAGTAACTGGAGCAGACCTCTCATGGAAGACAATTGCACAAGTCATTTAGGCTGGAGGAGGCAGAAATGACCTGAAGCACAGGCAAATCTACCTGGGAAAGTATTATTGTGTATTTGCCTGGTCCTCATAGTCTTTCCCTAAACATACACCTCTGTTATAGACCATAACTGGCAGAGATGCTGCTAGAGCCATTGCTGTTAGACAGGACCCTGGGCTAAGCAGATCTGAGTAAAGAATTGCTTTCTGTCACTGGTGGGAAAGACTTTTATGCTTATTCTTCATTTTAAAAAGGATTTTTACAATGAAAAGGCACCAATGGAAATTTTTCCCCCATCTGACTGACTTCTGTGTCGTTTTAAGCACAGGGGCAATGGTGGGTTGGCATGGGGATACCCTTCAGTGAGGGTGGCTACTGTTGCTTTCACCAAATTTTGGGGCAAAGCAGAGAAAGCCAGGGTCTGGAGCATCACCAGGGCGCTCACGCTTGACATCTCGGCTGCATTTGAAGCACCACTATCTCCTGGACATCCCTTTCTGCTGCCCCGTCTCACCCATGGCCCTTCGGCTGTTGGGTCCATATTCGTTAGATAAAGCCTTTCCTGCATGATGTGCCTCCACTGAGCTCCTGCCTCAACTTAAAACTCCCAGTCCTTTAAATTATCCTGGTGATGCTCAGCTGCCTCTCTGCCCCTTGGCCGCTTTCCATCCCTCCTGCTTCCCTCCCCAAAATCCAGGGTGACACAGTCAGGCATTAATGAAACATTACCAGTGACTCAGGCACACTGGCTGTTACGAGTGGCACGTGGCCCAATGCAGAAATGCCATTGCGGGTGTTTGCACTGGAAATCGCGGGCCAGTGAGGGAGAGGGGTGCCGGTGGCAGCCGCAGGGCACTGCTGCCTCACCGCTGGCACAGCCCCGCACCATGGGACATTTTGCAACCGCTGCTGATGTGGGGGATTCTGGGGGCAGGGGGATGCTGGGTGGCAGGGAGGGGTACCCAGCAGGGAGGTTGACACAGCATTTGGTGGTGGTGGTGGTGGTGGTGAAGCAGCGGGTTATCAGTGCTTCTCATCCCCAGGGCTGGGCAGCTGCCAGAAGAGGGCTGACCACAGCTGGATTTCCTGATAAAAATAACTCCACAGCATAAACTTTCACAGGAGGAAGGGTAGAGAGCAGCTGGGGTCTGACTCTGTCCCCTCCGCCACATCAGCAAACATCTGCCTGGGCCAGCATGAATCAGCAGAGGCTGGGGGCAAGCAGGGGAGAACGTCTTAGGTTGACACTGATAAAACCCAGGGGAAATTTTTGGGGTTGAAAGGAAAATAAATACTGGGCTAAATTGATCCGCAGAGGACTTCTGGTCCTCTCGTTCACTGGCTGTTTGCATAAGAGCAGCAACAATGGTGGAAGGGAAAAGAAACAGAGGAGGTGACGAGCATGCCTTTCCCCAGAGGAGCGGGGGAAGATGGCTTTACCCCGGGTAGTGATGCTGTTTGACTTTGTGGTATTTCTTTTGTTTTCCCTCCGTGTCCCAGCCACCCAGCAGGATGAGGCCTGGCTGCTTATGTGGCGTTGGTGTGAGCCCGTTTGCTTTGCTGGGGTGTGGTGGGAGCTGCTTTCCCACACCAGCCACCAGGCTGTTGGCTGCTGCCCCTCTTCCCGATGGGGGCTGGTTGCTGCAGCAGCTCCCATCACATGAGTGACTGCAAGCCACGGGGTGGGAAAGGAGGGCCCACACACCTCTGGTTGCCATATCCACCTTCCCACCAAGACTTTTCCCTGGGTGGTGCTGGCTGTGCTTCTTCTCCCTGTGATCTGCCATTGGTTGTAGTCACCAGTCGGAGGGTGCAGCCGGCGGGTTGCACGGGATGCTCTTGGCCATCATAGGGTGAGGTTGCAACCATGCAGCCACCTTGCCAAGCAGGGAGATACCATGCCCACCCCACCAAGAAGAGGGCACCGTGAGCACACTGCACTCACCAGCTCCTTCTCTACAGGATGCAGTAGCAATGCGGTCTCCATTCGGTGTTTCCTGGATCATGCTAGTGGTTGATTCCTTCACCCTGCTAAAGCTTGCTTGTGTGGCAGTGCTGGGAGGAGAAGCCAGTAGTTTTCCACTATTCCTGGCATCAGGAGGCACAGAGCAAGCACTGAAAACCTGGCGAGGCTCCACGGCGGGTTCACACCTATTGCTTTCGCAAGACATGCGATGATAAAAACCCCAAAAGGCAAAGAAAGGCCATTGCTCTGATTCACTTAGCATGCTGCAAGCTGTCTTGTTTTGTTTCCTCTCTTCTTTTTTCTTTTCTTCCCCCGTTTTGAGAAAGGAGAGGGGGGCATTTCATGTTCCTAGGCTATTTCAGGCAATCGCAGCATTGGTGTCTCAGGTAGCCTGACCCTGCCACCCTGCTCCTGTCCTAGCACTCACAGCAAGCCCAGGATCTGCATATTGGCTGTGACACTTCCTAATTGCTCAAGATGGATCGTTTAAGAAAAAGCCTTCCATATGGTCCACAAGATTTAATTTTTTTATATTTCCCCCCCCCCCCTTGCTTCTACAACTGTTACAGGAAAAGATATTTTTCCCCCTGTTTGACATATATGTAATCTTCTTCTGATACACAAATGCCAGATGGCACTACAAAAAGATAATAAATGTGTCTGCAGCCTTCGACAGTTAAGTCTGGGAACCTTGAAAATGGCTACAGAGGAGCTGGGAGTGGCTGTCTTGGGGTTTTTTTTGGGGGTGCGTATTGAAGATGGAGCATGTCATCAAAGGTGTTTAGGGGAACCTGGAAATGCTTCATGTCTGCCTCACGCCCAAGCCCTGCCGGGCATCCTGGTCTGGGATTTGCACCGCGCTGCTTTCAGTGGTGAGCAAACCCAAATGGCGGAGGGATGCTATTCTTGAAACTACCTCTGGGAAGAGGCCCTGAGATGCAACAAGCAAGAGGGAAAGCAAACTCCAGAAGCCCGATAACAGAAAGCTCATTGCAGTCAATTGGCATCTTATGGCTGGGTTTGGACTGACTTTGGAGTGGGTATTTAAATCCCCTAGGAACAGTGCCATGAACACAGTCCTGCCTGCTGCAAGGCGGTGAGCAAGGGTGAGCGAGGCAGTCTTTAATTTGGTTAGGAGTGCCATCCCGTAACCATATTACTGTATGTAAATGTTGCTTAACGTTAATCTGCTAACACGCTTTCTCTAATTAGGGGGATGAAAAATGACTGTCGTCTTGCTTTGTGCTCTGGGATAATCTTGGAAATGTGGTCTGTCACCGCAGCAAGGAATTTCCTCCTGAAACCTTTGGTTAATAAACAGATATAAGAGCAATCAGGTTGCAAAGCACTTTCCTGGAAAAGGGCAGATTAATTTTTTCTCTGCTGAAGCTGCAGTGGGAAGGGAGGCTGTCTGTCTTCACATTTTAAACTCCTTTTCATGCTTGGCGCGGTGACTCACTCCCGACGTTGAACAACGGATTTGCTTTCCTGCTGAGGTGGCTCGTCCTTGCCAGGGCCAACCTTGCTGCTGGCTTGCTGCACAGCCACAGTGATGCTTTCACCAGCAGACCCCTCTGGCTGCTTGGATTTCACCACACTGGGCTTCACCTCTTCCCTACCATCCACAGCAGATGCAGGCAGGGATCATGCAGGACCTCCCTGTGTGCTCTCTGTTACTCATCCCCCTGCTGAAGCATCCCATCATTTCCTTCTTTTGTCTCTAGCAGGCACCTTCCAGAGCCGCCTGCCCCCACCAGCCCTCATGTCATAGCTGATGGCCTCCACAAACCCATTTTTTAGGAGAATGAATGGTTTCCAGCCTCATCTCAGGACCCACAGCACGCATTGCCTCTTGCATGATGCTCACTTTGGGCAAAGCACACCTGCGATGAGCTTGGCTCAGCATTGCACTGCCTGCATTGAGCACAGGTTGGACTAGGGACCTCTGGAGGTCCTTCCTGGCCAAAATATCACTGCTGGTGACCACAAATCCATTGCAGAGGGTGCTTGGGACATCAGTGGTAGGAAGGCTGCCCAACTCTTTGGTTGGCTGCCTTTGCTCCACAGGCCCATCAAGGAATTTTCCACGGCCTTTGTACAGGTAATCAGTCACACCATCCCCAAGCAAGCTGATGGCCTATGCATAAGGTTATGCAACTGTCTTTTAAAAGCTTTACCATAAAATGAAAGCTGTATGGGAGGCAGAAGGGCAGGTAAACCTGCTTATGCATGAGGAAATTTAACTGGCATTGCTTTTATTATGTCTAGTCCAGAATAACTGCCAGTGCAGGCATGCTTTTTCTAGAGCAAGGGCTTAGCCTAATGCACCTGATGTGATCTCTCTAACGGGGAGGTGTCAAGCAGAGAGGCATGGGATGTGCCCAGTGTGGGGCTGCAGCCCTTCCTAGGTGGGAGGAAATCTCCCCACGCAGCTGCATGTGTGCAGGAGGAGGTTTGATCTTTGGTCTCTGCCATCACCTCAGGCCACCTTGGAAACCATGCAGCTTTCCTGCAGAACAAAACAGGTTTGGACATCACTGCAACGATGCACATGGGTGCCCTTCTTAGCCTGTGCAGGGCAAGTTTGCTAGACATGTCAGAGGGTGACCGTATCTCTCCAGCTTCCCACCAGCTGCTGCCATCAGTTCTGCTTCAAGTTATGCATTTTTCTGCTGGGTTTTTTGATAGCTGCACCTCTCCTGGTGCTCCACAGTTGAAGTGAGGGGTCCTCTGCTGCGGGGTCATTACACCCTGATGCTGGATATGAACCTGGAAGGCTCTCTTGACCACCAAATGTGAGGCGAAATGGAAAAAGGAGTGAAGCCCCAGAATGACATTGCCTGCTTCCCTGTAAATACTTGGTGCCATCACTCTTCCTATCATTTGCCAGGAAGCCCTGAACTCCTTTCAAACTTTATTTTTAACAGAAAAGGTGGGAGATTGCCACAAATACCATTCTTCCTGCCTACGGGCACATAAGCCAGGGAGGAAATATTTGCTGGCTGACCTGCAGCCGGCAACATCTGGGCCTTTCCAGAGGAAGCTGACAAGGTTGGCCAAGGAGACCCTGGGCAGATGTGCTGCTGATTCAGGAAACATCCAACTGTGGGTGTTTTATGGGTGCTTGCAGAGTGCTGCTGCAGATCCTGCACTCTCACAGGGTTAAACAACAGCAAAAACACTGGGAAAATGTTAATGTCACTTATATCAGCTAAAGAGCTGTTGAGATGGCAAAGCGGTTATTAGATTTGTCCCTAACATTTATTAAGTTTGTGTGTGTCTCTGAGATGTTCATGCTGCTCCTCTGTGTACCTTTGGACATGTCAGCTATACCAAGGCATTTCCAATTATCCTGTCACCTACCAGATAAGGTGGTCTCAAATAGGTTTTTTAATTTAACGGGGGAAAAAAAAACCAAAGCAGAAAAGAAGCAGCTCATCAATCCTGTATTTTAAATGGCCTTTGAATAGCAAATGCAAACTCTGTTTTGTCTCAGGAAGCCAAAGGACAGCACGTACACGTGCGTGTGCATGCTCACACACATGCGTGCATGCCAACACCACCCTAGGCAGATAACACTCCATTACACCTTCCTGCCCTATTTTTGACATTTCTTCTTGGGCTCTGCAGAGAGTTTTGCAGACAAAGAAGAAACAGATAAATTTGGGACCCTTTCAGGGTTGTTTTTTTTTTTTTCTTTCCTGCAGTGCTTCTGACAGTCTGGAGAAGTTCCCCTCAAAATATGTGTGCAATAACATTGGCGCTTTGTGCAGAATTTCACTAGGATTTCTCCTATGTGTGCCATCCCTGCTTCCCCAGACTCACAGGCTTTGCCACATGGAGAAATGAGGACAGGAACGTGCATGCAGTTCTGTTTCGCTGACCTGTGTCTTGGGTGACCTGGAGTTTACAGCTTACTTAAGGAGTTCAGAAGTGCCCGAGGCTTAATTTCAAAAGGCATTTCATTTCTAACAGGCAGGTGAATTTGGTGCTTAACTTCCAGAGAGATCTAACTAACCAGCTTAAGTGACTTTACTGTTCTCTCTGGGTGCCTATCTATATCTTTAGGTAGAGCAATACGGGGGGGGGGGAAATGTGGCTTTTAATAGCTTGTGAGTCACAGCAAGGCATGCCTGTGCTGCAGGCAAGTAGCTGCGGCTGTTGCACAGCGGAGACATACCCAGGCAACTTTTAAATGCTCCCACACCACCAGCCGTCTAGCTGGGACCAGCCCGGGTGAACTTGCCCTGCTCCCATGGCATTGGGGAGCAATGCACAGGAGCATCCTGCAATCCAAAGCCTAGCAGATCGGCCTTAGGCTATTAAAAAAAAATATTGATTGACCAGCATTGTCTTTGGTTTGCCCTCTTAGCGAATGTGCATTCCCTGGGAAAACCATGGGCCATGGGCTGAACTCAATGGAGGTGCAGTGCTGTGGGGATGGGGGGGCAGCACGGTGCTCACCGGGAGCTGCTGGAATCGGCAGCAAAAACATTCAGCTGACCAACTATGACAAGAATGAGCAGGTTTAAATTACAGCAGGAAGGATTTTGGTCAGACATCAGGAAACACTTTCTACCGGTAGGAAAAGTGAAGCACCAGCTACAGAAAATAGCTTTGAGTACGTCGCAGAAACAACAGACTCTGAAAGGGAAACCATGACGTGCCTGGTGCGGTGGTGAGGTTAGTCATGGCATGAGGAGATCGATGTGCAGCTGTGGCTGAGCTCACCCCTGCAGGCGAGCTCTGAAGCACTTTTGCGTGTATCCTAAAATCAGTGTTACTTGGCAGGAAGCTGGAGATGGAGAGCCTGGATGGGCTGCTGTGTCTCATACGGAAAAGAAACAGAAAGTGCCCTGGATGGGGATGGGGATGGGGATGGGGCTGAGGATGGGGATGGGGTTGAGGATGGGGATGGAGATGGAGATGGGGATGGAGATGGGGTTGGGGATGGAGATGGGGATGGAGAGACGGATGGGGCTGGGGCTGGGAATTGGGATGGCTATGGGACACAAAAGCATGACTGTAAGGTCTGAGGGAACACAGCTTGGTTCTCAGCTCTGCTGCACTTCCCACATGATCCAAGCAAACCCCTTAGCACATCCTTTGCCCATCTCTGCACTGATGTTCTGAGCACTGCCCTCCCTTGCAGTGTCGTTGTACATCAAACGAGCTGTTTAAAGCCTATAGCAAACAAGCCTTACAGAGATATTTGCTATTATTCCTGATTGTGTGGACTCCAGGGTAACCGATTATCATATTTCCTTATGATCAAAATGTTAGTGGTTATCATAAAGGATGCTTTAGGGTTTAAGACAGATAGAGACTCTTTTAACAGCATTTATTTCTGAAGAACCTTCATCTTTACTCTCTCTCATGACAGCTGTTTTTTGAGTCATGAGCTGGTTGCAATTACTTTGACTCTGTAATTCCATCTTCCCCACACTCTTCCTGGCTTTAGAGCCGCTGGAGGATGGTCACCTGTGTGGAGCCGTGCATGAAAATTGGATACCAGCTGCAGGCAAGGCTAGGAGGAAGTGAACGTGGAATATTTCAATTTAAAGTGTGTTTATTGTGCATTCTGTAACTGATTTAATGTAAAAAAATTTGCATGCAAATGACAGCAGATTTGCATCTCTCCTTTCATTGACTGCAGATGTTGAAAAAAAATATTTGAGGGGGTTTTTTTTAAGCTTTCAAAACATCTTAGAGGAGATTTTGGCGGCTGCCCTATTAACGCATCTATGTAAATATGCTGACCTCTCCTGAAAACGGCAGGCTGGCGCCAGGGCATTTACACAGAGATGTTCACTGCAGCACTCTGCGGTCTTTGCCCTTCTAAGATTTCCAGCATCGTTTTGGAAAGAAGTGGTGCTGACATCCTTGGACACGGAACCATGTCTCTCATAAAAATGGATTTTTACATGAAAACACATGGAAGGATTTTTCTGAGTACCGTGAGGATGCTAGTTGTTTCTTATAATGGTTATAGCTGGTTGAAGAAAATTCTAAGCAAGGCTCTAAGCAACCAGGAGGCATCCAGAGAGTTTTGGAGGCATCTTCTTCCACTGACAGTAGTGGGCACCAAGATCAAAGCAACCTTGGGCAACAGTGGACTGAAATTGCTTGTCTTCCCTTTGAACTGGAGAGGTGGTTGAGCGCATCTTTGGGAGCACAAGGGATGGGATGGGACCTGCCCAGGTGGACGTTGACTCTGCAAGGCTCCCCTGCCCAGCCCGTAACCAGAGCAGGGCTGCCTCGGGAGACCAGTGACTATGGTCCCTGGGTTTTATGCAGAGCAGGTATAAACACCCTTCCTTTGTTTTCTGGGCAGCCCTCATTTGCAGAAAACCTGGGCCTGCTTATCAGAGGACTAGTGCATATTTACATACGTGCTGTGTATACAAGATTATCTGGTGTGGAGCGCTCTGCTTTGCCTGTGCTATAAGAGCTCCCAGAGCAAATTTGCAGCCCCAGCAGAACTGATGAACAGGGTGTGATGTGGGTCCTGAAAACTATTCAAGCAGTAGCTGTTTTCCTCTCCTAATCTCCTGAGTGATGAGTTGAAAATTTAGCCCCTTGCTCGACTTGATTTATTTGTCACCTGGGCTTCAACAGCTGTGCAGGAATCAAGGACTGTCTTTCTCCCCGTCAACGTATTTTTTGACCAGGGAAGCTAGAAAAATGACCAAAGGGAAAAAACCCCAAAACAAAACAACCAGCAGACATAAACAGGAACAAGGCAGCTAATGAACCAAGCTTTGCTGAGGTTGCTGTGACTCTACAAAAAATTGGCAAAAAAGTTACTCTTCTAAAGCTGCCAAGTTTAAATAAGATGCTAACTGTGCAGAGAATTTTTAACATTAGCTCTGCACCTGTCTTCAGCTAAGAGATATAAATAGATTTATACCTTTCTCTCTAGGTATATGATTTTATATATAGGTGTGAGTGTGCATTAAGTTTATGCACGTGCATGTGTATATAAAATATGCACACTGGCTAGATAGAGCCATCCATCTATCAAGTTATTGGCCTATCTTGTGCTCATTCGAGAATGGGTTTAAAAGGAATTGCCTAAATACATAATACATGCTGGGTTCTTTTTCTTTTTAAGAGATGAGTCAAGTCAAATGCTATGATATAAATTTTTAATACCCCTATGACCTGATTTTTTTTCCTCTTGTGCAAGGAAGTTAACAATATGAAATGTCTTTCTGTTGTCTCTAATCATGGACTGATTTGATAAGCTGTAATTATTATTCATATTTGAGATCTGCAGCTAAAGAGATGCAGAAGGTATGGGGACCACTGGGATGTTTAGGTTTATTATTATTTATTACTGCTATGAATAAAAGAATAATGATTTCAGAGATTCTGCCAAGTAGTTCGGGCTGCAAATTTAACCCATTTAAAAACTGTTGCAGTCCATCTGCATCCAATGGATTCTGGGTGTCTTTAATCACGTTTTTTGGTTCCTTACTCGGCTGGAGGAGTTGGGAAACTGAAAGAAATGGAAGGAATAATTTTTGTAGGCCCTACCAAAATGCATTGTGTTTGTTGTTTGACCTTGGGCACTGTGTTTCCTTAGGAACAGTGGAAGAAGACTGTGCAAGTGGTAGTCATGTCACAGCTGCTGTTGTGGTTATTGCTATTCGTTATCTTACCAGATACAGCATTCAAAGGTGTGTGGTGAGCAACGAGAGAGTTGTGATCCCCATTATTATGGATATCCAGTGCTTTACAAGTGTCTTGGCAAAAGTGAAGGGGTTTGTTAGGTGGGAAACAGCAAACAGCATCTTCAATTCAAGAGCAATATGTGCTTGTGTTCATTTCAGCATTGGTCCTTGTCTCCAAACCCATAAATCTTTAGCCATCTCAGAAGTGTCAGTGTCCTTCAAAATGTCCCAGTGGCTGCACAGAGTTAGACTGAACATCCTGAGGGTTGCTTTTAAGACTCTCAGATGTCTATGCAAAAAAGAGGATGCATGTAAGATGGATGCTTAGCAAGGTGCTCAGTTGGTTGTGATTTAGAGAAAAGGGAGAAAGTGGAGAAGATGGACCCTGTCTTGCTCCGAGGTCTTTGCTCTAAATATAGAGCCACTTTCATTGTTGATGGCCCAAGTCCCCAAGGTCTTTTCAGGGAGGGAGTGGTGGAGGTCAGCTCATCCTGAATTTGGTTTGGTGTGCACCACTGCAGAGCCCTTCATTGCACACTCTGTTGTGCCAGAGAGATATCTTTCAGATCTGGAACTAGCGTGGCAACATCCAAGGAACAAAACAAATGTGTTTGTATGCTACCGATTCATCTTTCAAGTGATGTAAGTGCTTTGGGCTGCTCCACTTAAAGCCTTTGACATCTGTAGGTGTAGGGGTGCAAATACATTGCTTACTTGTTCTTCTTACCCTCCTGGAGTCAGAGCCAGTATTACCTTCAGTCATTACCCTCTCCTGTCTCTGTAAGTATAGACTGTCCTTGAAAGAGAAATGAATACATCTAAGTAACATCCCTACTGAAAAATGTGGATGTAGGCTGCAGGAAAAGATGCTTTCATAAAACTCGTAGTTGTAGGAGGCTTAGCAATGTGATGGCCAGAAACACCAGAAGGAAGAGATCTGCAGGCAGAGGCCACGGCTTGAAAATACATGATCGATTACAAGCCTGAAATATCTCTCCGTAGAAGGAAGAAAACCAGTGTGATGCTCATGGGGAGCAGCCTGGTGCAGCTGCCCATGGCTTGCAGTGGAAATCAACTCCTGAGCCACACACCTTAGCAGGCATTGGTGTCTCTTGCAGAAACTCTGGTACCCTGTTTCTACCTAAAGGTCTGTTGGTTGGTGGAAATTTTGAAGATGGTAATAAGGGGCTGGGAGGGCCAGTGGGACTTGAGGGAGTGATGTTGCAGGGGGTTAAGATAAGCTATGGCATTTTGGTGCCATTTTGCCTAGTCTCAGTTTCCTGAAGTTGGATCTTCTCTGTAATGTACTCAAGAGGCAAGGAATTAATCTCAGAATATAAAATATACAGCTTTCTTCCAAACAACCAGTTTTAAATGAAATCAGAATCCCCTTATGTTGCAGCTTTACATCTCTCCGTCTTCAAGTGTTTTGCACGTTAAAGGAGAACTTCAATTTAAGATTGTCCACACCAACATGACCTCCAACACATTACGTGTCCTGGATCCCTTTTTTCCAGTGAAGGCTATGCCAGACTTCATATCTGCTAGGTCTCTAGTCCTTGCATGTTTTCCCATCCACATTTTTATGCTGCAGTCTCAATATCTTTTCCTTCCTTTCTTTTACCAGTGCAGAAGTTTGAAGACGTGAGCCACAACATATGCCATTGTCCCCTCCTAGAGATGAACAAAGTATATTGTTATGCTCCAAATGTGATACTTTTTTTCCCCTGTTAAATGTTTTCTAGCTGCATAGACCAACCATCTGTTTCTCTTTCTCTCTTCCATCATTCAATTCTTTGCACGTTATTCAAATTAATTATCAATTAAGAACCGGAAAGACTGGATAATCAAATTACAGAATGGCAAGATGGTCAAAGTAACACATCACCTTATTAAAAGCCTCCAGATATTTAATCAGACAATAAATTCCTGATCTTTTGTTCTAAAAATGAACCTTCAGGCCAATAAATGAAAACAGAGTGACATGTATCTCTTCTTGGTCATTTATTTATGAACATAGGAAATGACATTGACTAACCCCTTTCCATTCCAGATTTCAGATTGTAATCTTCTCCTCTCAGATGTCAAACTAACCCAGATAATAAACCAGCTTGAGTCTCAAGACATTCCCCAGAGAGCTAAGAAAGTTCTCTGTTATTTTTTTTGTGCTAAAGTGAATCTGGTTTATAAGGCATGAAATTAGCTGTCCTTTAGCTCTCTGGTTATCCTGAGAAGAGGAGGGGGTCTGTTTTAGGGGCGAAGGCAGAGCAGCAGTGCTGGCTGCTGTGCCCTTGGGCAGCCGTAGGAGCGTGCAGTTGGACCATCTTTCAACACCCCTCCATTGAGCGGTGCTCAGAGAGGGAAATTTATGAGGCTTGGCAGCAGGGTTGGCACTCAGGGCGTGCCTGGGGAAGATGAGGATGGAGGAGAGCTGATTGTGCCCTGTGTGATACCTGAGAGATTCTGGCTCTGACCATCTGTACTGTCTGATGTTACCTTTCCTGCAGTAATCCCTCTGGCTGCTTGGCCTCCTCTTGTATATATAACCACATCACGTGGTCGCAAAGGTGATGGCTCATCCTCAGCTGTGAAAGCAGAGATTACTCAAAATTTAGGGTGGAAAGGGCTGGAAGAGATCATGTTGTCTGGTTGTGAGACCCAGGGAATCAAGTCCACCTTCCCTGCTCCTGGTGACCAGGCTGCCACCTCTAATAATTTGGTAGCTTTCATTTTCAACTGCAATTTTACTGATGGGACTTGAGGGCACCTTTGCAACTGTGCTGAGAGCACAGATGCCCTGTAAGCCCCCTTTGCTCTGAGGAAGCATCCTTAAGGGGCTGCTAGCTTCAGTTAGTTGGGTGCCTTGGGTCTGCAGCAGCCAAGAGTAGAGTTGTGTAATTAACACAGTCGCCATTTCGTGCAGTTCCTGACAACAACTCATTTGCTTCAATATTATCCCCATCCTTTTTTTCTCCCTCCTCCATCACTCCCCGCCCCCAACCCAAATTCGTCAGAGCCTCGTAGCCATCACAGCCTGCAAAGCATCCTCTTCGCATTCTCCTAACGCAATTGCACATCATTAAGCGGTACATTTACATGTCAGACTAAACCCACTGTCCAAGCTGCTCGTTCTGCTTTGTGCAGCGCTGTGCCAGGCATCCTCCAGAAAGGATGCAAATCACGGCACAGAAAACATATTACGAGTGGCATGCAAGATCTGTACCCACTTTGCCCATTGTGTCAAGAAAACAGAAATGCTTGTCAAAATACCAGCTCGAGTAGGAGCTTGCGGCTTCTGGAGGAATAAAAGAACCATGTTGGCAAGCACAGGACTAGACAGGCAGATGTCCTGCTCTCCACCCACTAGAATTTTATTGGCAATTGAGTTAACAACCTCTTTGCATATGAAAGTAATGGAGAGGCACTGCTGCGGCCTCGCTGGCAGGAGACTTGGCTGCAAAACCAGTGAGACATTTGACAAGGAAGCAATATGTTAGCAACATCTCTTCATCCGTGTTATCAGGGCCAAATTGCCACGGCACTTGCAGCCATGTGGAGGCATTAGATGCAAAGTGTTAGACGCCCTGCCATTCTTCCTCGTCATTTTCTCCTTTCTCTTATCCCTTTTTCAGAGCAGCCTGGTCCTGACACTTCTCTTCAAGTGGCTCCGGAGCCAGTCCTGCCTTGTGCTGCTGTATATCCTTAGAAAATAGGCTGCCAGGTGCTGAACACCCACATTTTGAAATGATGGCTCATAATAATAAATGGTTCTAGGATTTTTGTTTGGTTTTTGTTTGGGTTTTTTTTTCCTTTTTTTTTTCCTATTTCTGTTGAAGCAATTGCATTTTCAAGTTTTCCTTTAAGAGGTTACATTTCTGAGCTGATGAATGGGAGGAATACAGACTGGCAAAGCCTCTTTCCCCATTGAATCCTTACAACAGAATTTGTACCCCATAGCAATTGTCCCCATACTCTTCAGATTTGCAGATTCCCTAAGCATCTGCATTGGAAAAGCAGACTTCCCTGTAGTGGACTGACAATAACCTTGCAGCAATGAGCTGTATTTCATGGGTCTCTGGATACTGTGGTGTATCCAAGCATGCCTGTGGACCCTCAGTAGAAAGGTACTGTAGAGAAATCCAGAGTGGTCTGAATGGGCAGAGGAGAATAATCAAGTCTTCAGTCTTGAGGTCATTTGGGGGGACCCTGATTAGCTGCAGCCTGCAGCAGAAGCTCTGCCCTTGTGTTTACCAGGGGGAGAGGGAGGGATGGGGAATACTGTAGGAAACCTGCCCAATCTCCCACCCAGCCATCGAGCTCGCCCTCAAAAACCAAGTCCAACAATGCAGCAAGGCTTTGCAACAGAGTTGTTTTCTCACCGGTTCCTTCCCACTCTCTTTTCATGCTCACTGGGCTTAATAAGCCATTGCAAACTGCCAGGGTCACATTCTGCTGTCTGTACAGCTTGGAGGTGAACAACTCTCCCACTAAGCATCAAGGGATTATGGAAAATTCCTGTACAGAGCTAAAGAATGAAATATGGCTGGAAAGATGGAGGCGACCAGGTTTGCCCATTGCCTTTCTGCGTTGTCCCAGTGACTAACCACAGGCCCAGACAGTCGGTGTCCCTGCAGATCTTTGCATTGCACACTGTCCATGGGGACATCGTGAGCTCTCTCTAGGCTGGCACTGTATCTTGTTGTGTTTTCCTTTTTCCGCTCCCCCATGCCTTCTTCCCAAGCATCACTTTTTGAGAAGTATCATCAGTGCTGCTGTGGTTTCTCCCATAAAACATACAAGTAGACCCACGCCCCTTCAAGCTGATGGTCAGTGCATAACATATCCCAGGCTGTAACACATTTAAGCTCCCCATCTCACTGTCTTCACTGTGGAGACGGCCAATAAAGCCATCCTGTTTTAACGGCTAGGAAAGGGCACAGCTACTGTGCATGCAAGGTTTCTCGCAACCCAGCTTGTCTTTTAGCTGTTATCATCTCGAGCCTGAGGTCTGACTATACTAACCTTGTGTTTTAAAACACTCCTCTCGGGGTCAGCAGCACGCTGGCATGCCACGGCAAGCTGAGTTCTTTGTGCGATTGCAGTGGGTAAGCTGAAGAGGTACCCTGGGGTTCCTCCAGCCTGCTCTCCTCGCAGGTTTTCCCAGCTTACCTGCCAGCCCCAGGTGGGACAGCACACCTTCCCTGCCTCCCTCCTGCTCTCCTGCTCCCCTACCCCTCTCTGACTTGTTGAATCATTGCTCCAGTTCTGAGAGACTTCTGGGTCACAACACTCATTTTGCAAGGATGAGAAAGCAAGCTTTTCTCATTGCTTCAGGTGCCCCAGGTGAGGCTGGGGACAAGCTGTCTGGTGGAGGGGTCATGTCTCCAGCGTCCTCTCCCTGACGTTCCATAGAATTAGTACTGAATCTAGAAAACTTGTTGCAAATCCCACCTGGTAATTTATTTCTGCCTCTGTCCTTCCGCTGGACAAGGGTCATCTCTCCTGGGCAGAGGTATGGACTGTTCATTCCTACATCCTGCATCCCAAGGTAGACATGGCAATCTCTGTGTGATGACCGAAGGTGGTGTACCTCATGTAGGTGTTTTAAGTTTGTATGTTGCTCTGCTTCTTGAGCTATGATGGACTTAAATAACAGCTGTTGATTGCACACTGACTTGTTCACCAACAAAATATGCAACCCTTGGTGTCTCTTGCAAGGTCACTGCTCTAGTCCGAGGTGAGAAGCCCTTGGTTCCTCCTTGATTGGGGGACAGAAGCACTGAAAGCCCTGCTTAGCTCTGAGTTTAGCAGGAAACCACAGGCAGTGCCGCAGCTGGTCAAGCCTAGGACTGGAGTCTGGTGAATACTAGACTGCAGGAGTCAATCCAGCTGCGTTCAAGTTTGTAGCAGGCTCATGGCTTTTTTGGAGTGCATCTCCAAACACAGCCTGCCAGCCAGAAATTCCTGGTCGCACCATCTGGATTCTGCCAAGGGACAAGAAATGAAGGTTGTCTTCTGATTTGTGGCAAGGGGAAGGAAAGGAGGCTCTGGCAAGGGTCTCACCTTCTGTGGATGCCAGTGAATGAGTTCCCAAACACTTCTGCTCGTTCCAGCTCCAATGGATGGCAGAAGAGCTTCCCAAGTATCTGGCTAGTGTTCCCATGTGAGCCTTTCCTTGCTGCCCGCCTGGATGCTTTCTTCAGTGTTAATTGGAGAATGTTTCTCACTTCCTGTGCAACACATTGCCCTGCACGGGAAAATGCCCACTCAATTTTATAACCAGAGATGTTGCCCCTTGAGTTGCTGGTGAAGCTATCCCAATGCATTGCATAGCCATGTATGTCTACCACTGCAACACACACCCTGGGTATTTTTCCAGGGTAAAAAGTGCTGCCACAGTTTCACATTTTGTCTTCACTTTTTCCTACTCTGTGCAGTACTCAACAGAGTACATACATATTTGATATTGTGTTTCTCTTGTGTTGTCACGGACATTTCCAGTCTAGGATCCAGGAGCACAGGACCAGCCATGCACAGCACAGTTCCCCTTTTTCTGCCACATAAATTGCAGTCATGACCTGAAATACTCCGTCATCCTTCAGCAAGGGTACACCGAGTTGCTCACCTGTAGGTTATTCCACCCTCAAAACAAGGCTGGAAAGGGTCCATCAGAGATGTTCTTGCTGCTCTGCATGTTAACATGTTTCTGCCTCAAGCTGGAAAGGAAGTAATCATTTACTTCAAACCTCCAGACAAATGTAGAGCACCAGGGCCAGATTTAGCTGCAGTAGCTATGGCTTTCCCTGGTCTCTGGCAAATGTATAGCTGGCTCCTACAGCTGTGACCGGGCTTGGGGTATGTTTAAGGAGAGCACTGCAGGAAGAAGGAGCACTGAATGAGTGAGAAATATCATGTCATCTGAGATTACAGCAGCTATGTGGGGGGATTTTGTGCTGAAGCCTAATGAGGGAGAACATTTGCTCCTCGTATTTTCCCCTGCAGATGAGACCCTTAGAGAGGACTGTGTGATTCTCTGCTTTCTCTCAATGGCTTTCCATCACTGAAACATCTGTTAGTGTCTGGAGAGGCTTCCTCATCGCACAGATCTGTGGTAGAAGCTGAAGCATGGAGCTGTTTCCCAAAATTTGGCTCCTGTTACATTTCTCTAAGATGAATCCACACAGGCTGTGTGGGTAACCCTGAACATGTTAATCAACACCAACAGACACACTGGTGGCTGCCCACATCTGCAGAGACCTGAAACACTGGCACCAAGAGCTGTGAACTTCCCCTATGAATGTGAAGATGAAGAGGAGGTCCTTCTTTGCACAGGTCCACCTTGCCCATGAAGGATCTGCTGCAGAATCTGTGGGAGGACACACTGGTGAGCAGGGACGGTTATACCTCTTTCACCTCACCCAGATATTCCTATATGGGATCAATGGGACTACAATGAGTCTCACCTCCGGAGGCCTTGGCCCATAGTGTTGTGTCAACTGTCCCCAAATGCTGGTTGTTTAAAAGGCTTTTGGAAGCCAGACTTTGGCTCCAAAGTCACTTCAGTGGTTTTAAAAATGGCATCTTCCCCCTATCCCAGTGGTTTGGAGAGGTTGTTATCCCAATGGGGCACACAATCACTCCGCCAAGGTGCTTAAACACTGAACAGCCAAATTCTGGGAATACTGAAAGGTCACTTGAGTAAGTCTGCTCTAGGATATGGAGCACTTGTCTCTGGTCTCTCCCGTTATTACCTTAGTTATCTATCTGCCATGCTGCTTTTCACGGTATAGACCACATCATGAAACACATGAAACACAAGAGTGTTTGGAATTTTGCTGTTGACTTCCCATGACCAGTCAAACCCCCCAAACAAGTAAAGAAACCTCATTTTCCACTTCCCAACCCTCCATCACAAAGCTGCGCACCTCCTCATGGCCTGCATTCAACCAGAGCCTCCCATCAGCTCCTGAAGGAAGGCAGCTGTTTTAGAGCACTCAGCATTGCTGTGTTCAATCACAACATCAGAAAAACGCATAAAATAAGGAAAGCAAACTGCAAGGTCCTCACTGTTGCCTGAAAAAGAAAGCCTCCTATCATGGAAAGCCATGCTCTCCATGAGCATTTCTGTATTCGATTTTCTGCTTGATCATTTATTCCAAGTATCAAAGTATCCTTCTGGTCAAGGGATAAGCATCTGCTCTCTCTGATTGTGGATTGCTTCTCTCATGCAAAGCTTGATTGAGACATGCATGTCAAGGTCAGAAATGAGGCTGAGCTTGTATCGTTAATCTGAAAAAAACCCAAACCAAGCAGCAGAAAAAGAGATAATAGCATGCCTTTAAAACGGATATGGGTAATGTGTCTTTCGTCATGAGTAATTATGATGTAGCATTCTAATGCATTAATTACTCATTAGTCGTTAAGTTTATATATTTTTGCTGGAAAGGGATGGAGATACTTGGATGGAAAGTGTCCTATTTGAAAGGCTGGGAAGATTAAAGGTTTAGAAAAAGAAGGGTGAATATGGTGTGACTGGAGCATAAAAATAGAGCATTCCAACCAAAATAAAGCACTCAATTATCAACAGGACCCTGAGCAGATCATTGGTCCAGAACAGCTTTGCACAAACATCAGCTGCCTTCAAAATGCTTGGAGGTGACATGGCTGCAATGTATTTTGGCCTCTGGGGCTGTAAAAATCTGGGGTCTGCCAGTTTACTTATCTGCTGCTTGCAAGACTGTAAAAAGAAACTTGACGAATCATCACCTGCCTTGCAAAATATCCAGTCCTGATGTGTTTGCTAGGTGGAGCCTTTTCTTTCCTGCTTTTGGGCTTTCACCCCTGCAAGCTGTTCCACAGTCATTTCCACTGACAAGCATCCCCCCTGAAAAAGCACATGCCAGGCTCTCCGTGTCAAATCAGCGATAAAGCTCTCAGGGAAACAATTTCCTCCGTGACATTTGTAAAGGGAAATTCTGCCTGGAAGGAAGCACTGGCAGGGTGAGTTCCTGCACAGCCCCACATGCAATGAGCCATTTAAATTGCTTGATGCAGTGGGCAGGCCCATCACAACCATCCTAGAGGGGGGAAAAAGGCATTTGTGAAATACTTATCTTTTTTTAAATACACTTTTTTTTTTTTTCCTCACACAAAACGATGTCTCTGATGGACTCCAAACAGAGCGTGGGCTGAACTCCATCCTCTTTCATCTGGATCCCGGAGGCGTTCTCACCACCGCTCCCTCCGCCTCCACACCCAATGTCCTTGCCAAGCGCATTGGGAAGAAGCTCCAATCTGGAGCACAACAGCATACACCCTGAAGCTAACTAGCTGACTTGAGAGACTACTGCTGAGCTGCTTAAGTGCTTCCCTTTCGTTCCTGCCCAAGATTTGAGGCTCCATCTCCCTGTCCTAGCCAACTGGAGATTCAAGAAGCAGAAGAGGATCTCCACTGGTCTCTCCCATACTGATGATGAGCTATTCCAGTGGGCCACGGGGCTGGTCCCCATGCATCCCCTGAACCACGAGTGTCTGTGATGGCGGAATGAGCAAGCCACAGTCTGCACATCTGGGCAAGCCAGTAGAAATAACGTGGCCTGTGGGAATAAGTTGCCTCACCCCAAAGGCTGACCGCACATGTTCTGGTGTTACCCCAGTGCCTGGTCCAGCTGCAAGCCCAGACTTGCTTTGGTTAACATGCTGTGAGTGGGTGTGTCTGCCACCTGCGAGGGCCCATTGGTATTAGATCACACTTTGTGATCTTGAACAGTGAGAAACTAAAATCTCCTGCAACGTGTTGCCTGTACAATCCAGTTTAGGACCTAATGACACAAGACAGAAAGTACTGTGAAGGGAATTTGAAGCACGTAAAGTCCTGAGGCTCTCCTGAGCCAAATCTACATAGCTCATCCCTGGAATGACTACAGAAGGAAATTCCCAGTGTTGAGCCATTAGACACAGCAGATTGTATGCCTCCCTGCCAGGGGTAGTAATTTAGTGGGCATCGGTGGAGCACAGAACAGCTCTTGTAAAGTCATTGACCACCTCCATGGTATTGTCCGTGAGGACTTTAATGCTGCAGACAGCTTCTGGTGAAATCAAGCAACAGAAGACAGGGAAGGTAAAGATGTGTGTTCCTTGGAGAAGATCTGCACTTTGTCAGCTGATGATCAAGCTTTGCTATCTCTTAAATAAGTACTCAGCCCTTTGATGCTTTTAGTCCTCAAACTGTCTTAAGGGTGAAGCAAACAATGGCTTGGGAAAGTCAGTTTTCCATATGAAAAATCAAGTCCTAGCCAGGAGGATGCTTGCTTGTCTTTCAAACACACTTCTCGCATTGGCCAGCAGTGATTTCTAGACAGCTGACACACTGTGCATACACCGTGGGCTGTGGCGACTGTCAGTAGGCACCATGTCCTGGATGCTGCTGCTGCTGGGATGCTGCAGAGGTGAGAAAGGAGAAAACTCCTTGTCAGATTGTGTCATTCCAGCTTCGGGGCAGTGACCAGCTGGAGAGGCGGGTAATACATTTGCTCCAGTCAAACAGCCAGCACAGATAAAATATTAAATATGTGGCGGGGGGACCTCAGCCACAGTTGATGCCATGCATTTTTAATCAAAGAAACACGTGTCGCCATGCAGTGGGGTGGCATATGCTGCCAGGGGGATGCTGCTCTGCATCCACAGCCCACTGCAGCTGTCGGGGTTGTCCCGGGAAGCAGAGGGCACCCTGGAGCATTGCCAGGCTGCAGAGCTGCCACTGCTGCCGCTGCTTGTCCCAGGGGTCGTATCTTCTGCCTCTGTGATCTCCCTCTGACCTTTGCTGTTACAGCCAGGAAAGCTGATCCTATTGATTTTATGTGGTTTATGATTTTCTGTACATTGCCCAGAAACCTGCTAATTGTGCACACAGCTATTTATAGCGTCTCAGAGTGGGAGTCAGAAATTTTTGATGGTGCGAGAGGTTATCTGCACACACATCTGCGGAGCTGGCACTTCTGTGTTTTCTCTTAAGTGATGGTAGGAGACATTTCAAAGTGGACATTTTCTATCCAGTTTAAAAGGTCTCTGAAATTGTCTGCCTTCTTTCAAAAGAAAAGACATAATTTTCTGCTGACATCCTGAAATTTCTTACTGGGAAAAAGCTGTGTGTTTGTGGGGAGGAACTGAACAATAATTTGGGGTCAGACCTGCACCTGAGCAGGGTCCAAGACACCATGAGTTTGGTCTCTCCCCTCATCATGAGCAGCTAGAGAAAGGTGTCGTCTGAAAAAGGAGGTTTAGCAGCTGCTCCATAATACAGGCCTGCGTCCAGCTGTGTGACTGCACTTCACCCTCCCAAGCAGCCTCCAACTCTCCATCCTCCTGCATCTCCACCCCAGCGTTGGGTCATCTGTCTCTGCAGCAGGTTCAGGCAATAAAGCAGTGGAGTTCAATGGACACAGCACTGAATGGAGCCAGGATGCTCACTGCAGTGGTGATTAATTTGGTTATACAGTGATGGTCACACCATCTCTGCTGGCTCCTAGCAGCTTGGTTGGAATGTAGGTACTAAACCAACCAGCTAAAGCTGCATCTTGTGCTGAAAAATGCATTTGTGCCTCTGCATTTGTTCCTTGCATGTCCTGTGTGGGTTTTCTGTGTCTCCTTGCCTTTGCTGAGAGAGGAAGTCAAAATAATTTTAGGTGCATTTAATAATTGAAAGCTTGGTCACAAAAAAATCAGGGGTTTATTAAAGCTATTGCTACAGGATTCTGCACCTTCCCACTCTGTCCCTGGATGCTTCTGAGCTATTTTTTCCTTTCCTGGCTCCTTTTCTGCTTTTCCTCCTGGTGAAATTAAAAAGGAGCATCACTTGACCAATTTGGTCTAGCCTTGAACTCTGCAGTGCCAGTAAATATTGTTTCAGCAGCGTCAATCCAACATACTGAGACCACTCAATACCTAGCCTGAACTGATGCTCCAGTGGTAGTGCTTTGCAAAATAAGATACTGCTTCATCACAGATACAGCCCACTGACTTCTTCAGTGAAAAGAGGAATAATTTTTTTTTCCCCATGCATTGGGTTAAGTGTTTGCTTGCAACAGCCTGGAGCAGTCATTCAGAATATTTTAAGAGTGTCTTTCACACTGTCTGAAATACCTGGCAGTGCACAAAGGCCAAAAGTGGGAGTAATTGACTGCAGGATTATTCTATACTGCCTGAAATAAAAGTAAAATGGCTGTGAATGTGACAGGGAGTCAGACACTGTAAGGTTCCTTTAGTCTTTTGGTGTAATTAGCCACTATTATCCAGGTGCCACGAGGCAGTACTTCAGCAAATCCCACGTTGACTTGGAAATCATGGGCTAGAAGAAGATAATCAAGGTCTTGGAGACTGGGAGCTTTGGAGATTTGTAGGAGCATGGTATTTGTCCTCAGGCAGTGAGTCTTGGAGATGGAGCTTGACGGGGAAAACCTCCTGCGAGAATATCAGAGGAGTTCCCATGAACTTCAAAGGCTGGCAGTACAGGCCCTGCCTGTGCTGCTCTGATGGCTGCAACAGTTGTAGGCTGTATGCATTTCATAATGTAAGTCCTTTTGAACAGCATATAGTCACCCGGGATCTTTCTGATTCCTGGAAGATGGATCCCAAAGCCCCAGTAGTATGTCAGACCATGTCTGTATCTTGAGGGTATTCAGACCAGCTTCTGAAACATCTAGAATCTGTTTTATAGGACTTTTTCTTCTCCCAGTCAGATGCTTGTCTCCATCCCTCAGTCATCTCTGAGAATTGTGTTAAATCAGCCAAGGCTCATAAAGGATTACAAAACCTTGCTGAAAGCCAGAACTCCTTGTAAAATGGAGAAGGTGCATAAGAAGAAAAGGGGTGGGTGTGGTGAGAAAATGAAAAGAGGAGTGTCTCAGCTAAGAGGAGAAAAAACACTACCTTCTTGTCTGTAGAGGTGTATCCCTAACAAGGAATGGGAGACATCCATTCATGTGGGTGGATAAAGGGAGAGGAAGGAACACCTGATGACACTCTAGGAAGGTAAATCACAAACTAATCAGCTAACTGCTTTTTCATCCAAAATGTCATTAACCTGAGCAACCTAGTGCCAAGCAGTATCACTGAGGGTGAAAGTGATGCTGAAATCCAAAATTGGCTTTGCAGAGTTTATGGCAATGGAGAATCCCCAAATTTTGAAGCAAATATGTATTAAAGACATGAGTTTTTGAAACAGATTTGACTTCTGGTATAACCTCTGCGTTGGTGTAGGTTAGCTAATAACTGTCTCGGGCACAGTTTCCTTGGGCATGTCTCTGAAGGAGATGGTGCTGCTCAGAGTGAATTTGAGAGCAGATGCACTCACTCAGGTGGAGCACAGCACTAATTTAGATTGACAATGTCGCTGCTTCTCCCAGCTAGGCTGCAAATGGGTGGTCATGGACACAACCAAACGAGGACACGCTGCAGGATTGCAGGTTTTGTGCTGGCTTGCACATGTGCTTTGACTGCTTGACTCCCAAGAACATGCATTGCTAAGGAGCGTCTTTTTACAGCAAAGGATGAGTCTTTGAATAGTAAACGGTCAGCCCCCAAACTGCTGTAGATCTGAATGGCTTCCTGGACCTCCGGTGAGCTCTGCCACTTTACAATGTTGTATTTTTTAGGCTTTGCTTCATTTGAACAGCATGCCAGGCTGTAATTAGGTGAGCATCTCATCCTCAGCCACTTTATGAAAGACATCTTTTCTGCCAGGAAGCAGGAGATAGATAGGTTACAATTTGAGGTACTTTCGGTTTTTGTCTTATTAACCGCACTGCTTCCGCTTGGCTCAGTAAAGCAGAGCTTCGTGCTTGGCGGTAGGAACTAGAGTTTCAAAGGCAACCCATGCCCATACAGGTCTTCAGACACTAATCACAAGAAAGTCTGCTCCTGGCCACAGACATCAGGGCACGCATGTCTCCTGTCCTCAGCAGGAGCAAGCAGTACCCAGGGAGCAGCCTGTCCCGTGGCTGGGAAGTTGGGTGTGCAACTGAGCGTGCATGTTTGTGGCTAGTGATGCTGCCCTGAGCAAAAACCCACATGCAGAGACGCCAGCAGAGGCAGAGGATGCTGTACAGAGGCATGCTGGGGGCTGGGAGAAGGGACCCTGCTGAACAGGCTTGAAAGAAAAGATGGGTGTAGGCAAAGGTGGGTTTAGCTCTCGAATGGTCGATGTCAGCCAGCCCTTACCCTAAGATGCATGCTGAAATGCCTGAGAGCATCATCATCTTTCAGTGAGGCCCAGCTTCTCACAAGTCCAGGGACTGAGGGAGGACCAGGGCTGTGCCTCAGGAGATCCCTGGACACAGCAGGGAGGGACGGTTGGAGGGTGATGCCAGGCCAGTGATGTTTGCTTTCCAGCTTGTCGTGGTTTAACCCCAGCTAGCAACTAAGCACCACACAGCCGCTCGCTCACTCCCCCCCGGTGGGATGGGGGAGAGAATCGGAAGGGTAAAAGGGAGAGAACTCGTGGGCTGAGATAAGAACAGTTTAATAATTGAAGTAAAATAAAATAGAACGGTTAAATAGGTGAAGCAAAAGCTGCGCACGCAAACAAGGCAAAACAAGGAATTAATTCGCTACTTCCCATCGGCAGGCAGGTGTTCGTCCATCCCCAGGAAAGCAGGGCTCCATCACGCGTAACGGTTACTTGGGAAGACAAACGCCATCACGCCAGATGTCCCCCCTTCCTTCTTCTTCCCCCAGTTTATATACTGAGCATGACGTCATGTGGTATGGAATAACTCTTTGGCCAGTCTGGGTCAGCGCCCCTGGCTGTGCTCCCTCCCAGCCCCCCATGCACCAGGCAGAGCACGGGAAGCTGAAAAGTCCTTGACCAGTGTAAGCGCTACTTAGCGACTATTTAGCGGTACTTAGCATCGACATTGTTCTCGTCCTAAACCCAAAACACAGCCCTGTACCGGCTACCAAGAAGAAAATTAACTCTATCCCAGCTGAAACCAGGACACCGCTGGAAGAGTCAGACCAGGAGTGTTCAGGTGGACCTGGGGGAGCAGCATTTCTGTGACACTGCAGTCTGCCTGACCCATAGGTCAGGGGACGTGGCGGACTGGGTTATCCCTGGCTGGTGCTGGCCACACCATCCTGTCCTCCCACATCTCCCCTTATCTCCTCACTTCCCACCTGACCTGCCAAGTTAGTCTGTGAAGTCTTGGCAGATCCAAGGCCCCACGGGAATAATATCCACAGGCACTAATGCAATTAGGACAGTTAAAGAGTATAATGATGGCAATAATGATGGGCAATATGGAAGCAGGCATGCAAACCATCTATGCAGATGTTTCCCTTGAAGGACAACTCCTTGAGAACCACCTTTCTATGAGGCACTCTGGTTTGCCAGGCTGTTAAAAGCGTATTTGTCATGTAGCACTCCTTTTATTTTAAGATCTCTCTCTTATTTTCAGGATAATGCTTTTATTATGTGACTTAAGGGGAGAAAAAAGTGTAAATAAGCTAGACATGACTTCTGTAGTTTGGAAGGAGCTATTACTTGACCCTGCAGCTTAATAAAAATGCTTTCACTGATTTTATTTTTTATAAAGGTAGGCACTGATCAGTGCTGCTGATCGAAATGTATATAGCAGCTTTCAGATTTCCTCTGAGCTTCAAGCTCTCCTGAAAGCAGGCCATGAATTATTAAAGCATGTGATTACCTTAACTGGAATGTATGCGGCTGTTTCATCAGTGAAGTTGGGGATCACTCCGAGGGGCAGACAGGTTTCCCGTGGAGGGTTAGAAACCCGAAATGGTAAGGCTCTCCTTGCTTTCCGCGCCTCTTACGGGAAGCCTGCAGTAGCTTACAGAAACTTCTGCTCCAGATCACTCTGTCCTGCTCCAAAGCAGATATGAAGTCTTCAGGTTGGATGTTTTCATTTTTGTGTTTTTAAAACTTCCTCCTGAAGACTCTCCTTGGCAATGCATTTTTTTTAAATTTTTTGTTTTTTTTGCCTGGACACACATTTATTTTACCTTTCTTTTTTTTTAAGATATATTAGGGTCCAGGGTGCCTCCCTCTCCTTGGTGTGGAGTCCTCCTGGCCACAGCCCTGGGGTGCTCGGGGCAGGAGAGCACTAAGCATTGCTTTTCCTTGCTCTCCTTGGTAATGAGTTGTTTGCTAGAGCAGGGCCATGATCCTTCTGAACTCCCTGATGGATGCCTTCACCAGGGGCTGCTGGAATTAAAGGGGGAGCAGGAAGGATGTAACATCCCCATGGCTTTCCTGAGAGGTGGACAGAGTGGGGGCTCAGTGCTCCAAACCCTCAGGGCACAGTCCAAAACCTATCTCAGTCCCGGCGAAAGGCAGCAAACCCCTCTCTGGTGGGGCAGGCATCTCTTCAGCCCAGTTGCTGCTGTGACAGGTGTCCATGTGCCTTTGGGGAGGTGGGCTTCAGACCTTGCTGCCCACCTGCCCCTTCCCAAAACCTCTCACTGGCCCAGCGTGGGGGACCCTCACTGACCCCCCTGAGTCTAGACGGGATTTGGGTACTGCTATAGAAATAAAACACTGAGACTGAAGTTGGCAGCGCCGAGGCTCCTGTGTGCTCCTCTTTAAGCACTCATATGTCTCCGCTTCGAACTCCCCAGATCACCTTCTGAATTCATAACCAAGAGAAACATCCGACTCTGCATTAAGTCAAAGCTGTCCCTTGGGCCTCATAGGTGGTGATAGGAACATCTCAGCTCCTGAGTTTATATTCTCATAAATCTTGAAGAAGGTGATTTTTCCTTTCTTTTTTTTTTTTCTTCTCTCTGTCCCAGCTTTAATTACCAGCCACAGGCATCACACTGATGAACAGCCCAGCGCAGGGCACACTCTCCTTGCCACGGCCAAAGCACAAACCCTCCCCACCAGCAAAGCCCAAGCAAAGCCCAAGCAAAGCCGTGACAGTGGGCGTCCTTGCAGAACTGCTGAAATCCCAACCCCTACAAAGGTTTCCAAGGACTCCAGCAGCAGGGATTGTGCCGCTCCCTTGGGAGAGCCAAGGGGACGCTGAGCAAATCTGGGCACAGAGCTGTGAATGCAGCCTTTTTCTGTGTGGCTTTCAGGGCTGATCCTTTCCTGATGATGGTGTTTATAATATTTGCTAACAAAAAGTGACAGGCGGATGGAGGAATAGAGATCATCTCCATGACTTCCCTCCTCTGGCATACAACTAGGTTGGCTGTTGGCATCGGTGTAGTAACACGGGAACTGGTGAGGATGGTGATACCCACGTCCAGGCAGGCTGCCGTCTCCATCCTGGTGTGTGATGGGAGACTGACAGCAGGTACAACGCACACCAAAGGGATCCCGGATGTCACACCACACCGTGCAGCTAAATTAAAGGGCTACGTAGGCCAAAGTGCAAACCGCTTTTTTAGGAAAGCCTGCTAACTGGCTTGGGGCAGCAGCAAGGCAGGATTCGCTGGCGGCAGACAGTGCTTCCCACCATCTCCTTTCTGCTACATCCCTTCACCCCATGTCATTTTCATTCTGGTGAGCAAATATTTCAGGCTGACAATTTTAATGGCATCCTGTGCACAGTATCAGCCAACCAAGGGCTCTGAATCCTGTCGGTGCCTGTTCTACCTCCCCTGCAGCAGGTACCGCCCTGGACCTCAGCCTCCTGATGCATCACTTCTAGCGATGCAAGCTGGTCCCCAGACTCTGGTGAGGATTCACCATGGTTAAAGGGCAATGATATATTGAGAAGCACTCTGTGCTGCTTTACTCTCCACTTCACACAGATCAATTTAGAGAGGGATACATTTGATTGCAAACCCATTTAGAATTTGTTTTCATGGTTTTATGTTCTTCCTTTGCATTAAAGTGCTACAATGCTGCAGCCAACCACTAAAACCTAAAACCGCCCATAAGAAACTATACATTAAACGAAACAAAACAAAAAATCTAAACCTGCGACTCGGATAAATTAAGTACTCCAGAGTGAAACACAGTATAATACAATAGAAACTATTATAAATCACAACGAACCAACAGAATCAACATACTAATATCTGGTTCGCCAGCACATACTTCTCAGATAAAAATAAACTGTTCTTGGAATGAACTCCTGGTTTGATTTATATCTCACAGTCCAAGTACACACAAGGAGGATGTAAAATCTGCTAATATAAATACCACTGGTCTCAGGCTTTTATCAGATGCTTTCTACTAGGAAAAAAAAGGCTATTTTTTTTTTCTGCTCAGGTAATTATTGTGTTCCCTTGAGCCAAGCTCCCATGTTTCCTCCTTTTTCAAAGCTGTAATCCTGGGCATAGGCCCCATACAAAATAACCCCAGCGCTCCTTGCCAGTGAACATCCCTGAGCTGAGACCCTAGCCAGGCTCAGAGGAAGGATGGTTGTTTCGTGGGCAAATGCAATGGTAACTAAAGGCACACACTGGCCGCATGGGCCAGGAGCCACAAACTGGGACTTAGACCCCTCCTTGCATGGACTGAGCCCCTCTGGGATCATGACCAGTGTGGGCAGGTATGGGATTTTTGGGGAGATGCTCAGGAAGCACCTGCTGCCCATGAGGAGGCAAGAGAGCCCAGCCCTCTGGATAGCCGCAGCGTGACCGTGCTGGTCGTCTCATCTGTGCAATACACTGTACATGAAGGAGGCATTTTGACCCCGGGAGCAAGACAGACAGGGAGCAGACAACAGGGAGAATATCCTTGAGCTGTAGGTACTGGTGCTTGCACCTCATCTTTTCATAATGCAGCGGAAACATTGTCGAGCTGCTGGCTTTTTGAATGCTCACTTCTTTCTCACTTGATATTGGGCAAACAATCTGTGATTAATAATTTATTCTGTGAATTTTGCCTCTATGGCTGAAATCTAATCAAGCTGTAGACTAGCCAGGCTTTGGAAACAGCACATGAAAGGAGAGGGTATTTTTCCAGAGTTGCCATTTACCCTTTTTCAGTTGCATTCTCCTTGGAGAGGCAGCTAGGATGATGGGGCTTTTACCTGCACTTTATGGAGCTGTACTCAAACTTCAATCTTCTCACCATGTCCACAGTTCAAAACTATTTGCGAAGGCGCCTCAGGGAATAATTTGTGTCTGTTCTTGAGCAGCCAGTTCAGTGCAGAAATTCAGGATGCAGAAACTGAAAAGGGAGAAGAGATGCTCAAATGCCCACGTGGGAGCGTATCTTCTGCCACGTGGCAGGAGTGGCATGTGAATCTCAGTCCATGTCATTCCCCATCCTTTTTCCAGACCCGGCAGGCTGGAGGCAGCACTGGTATTGGCAGCGCATCTGCCTGGGCATCACCTGCCTCAGTCTCCGGTGCCCACCCAGGGACCCCTGCTCTGTCTGTGCGGTGCCTCGCCGTTCAACAGGGAGGCAGCGCTGTGGTCATTGCCCTTCCTAAACTTGTCCTGGCTTAAAGGCTGGCTGCAAATATCATTGGGAACCCAGCAGTGTTCTGCCTGGCTTTTCCTGCTTCGACATTTCCATGATCAGCCCAGCTGCCTACTAACCAGGCAGTGCTGCAATGCTGCAGACAACATTCACCACCTCCGTGTGATGCCAAATGCCAAATAAAACCTGCCTACAGCTGACACTCCACCTAAATCCAGGGTGGTGTCTGGCTCTGAGGGATGGGCCTGATTGTTTCCTAGAGGATGCACATACCAGCAATGCTCCTCGCCCCATATTTTTGTCACTAGGACCCCAGAAGGAAGGGGTTTCTGATTTGATGAAGATGCAAATGTAGCCTGGAGCTGCTGTTTGTCCTGCGTCGGGGCAGCTCTGCTCCTCAGACTGGACTGGGGACCTGAAGTGCCCTCTGGGCAGCCAGAGCATCTCCAGCGTGTCTGTGGGAGCATTCAGCTCCATTCCGAGCTAATCCCATGGGCCTGTATGGGAGTTTAGTGGTCAAAAAGGGCTTCTGTCTGCTGTAGCACTGGAAACAAAATAAGCATCATTACACAGATACCTCCTGGGTTGGATAATTCAATCTGCTGGGCATTTCACAAAAGGCTACAATCAGCATGCAATTGTGTATCTGGGAAATAATGCACATGCAATGCTCTGGAGACCTTCCCAGTGTAGCTTCACAGCAATGGGGAAATGTCTGCACCGACCAGTTTATTTAAATACCAAAGGCTTGTTGCATTGTTCAGTAAAGAAAAAATAAAAATTCTGGATGCCCAGGCTTGAAAACTACAGTCCAAATGTTGTGTGATCAGATAAAAAATTATGACTTTGCCTTCCTCTGTTTGTTTTTACCTTTGAAGGTTGCACTGCCAAGCCATTTGGCTTTCCTGTGTCCCCTGCCCACTGAACTTTCCTGATCCACCTAAAACCTTTCTGGAGGTATAGCTTTCCTCACAAAAAAATAAAAATCTCAATTTTTTTCTCTTCCAATTAATATACTTATTATTCTTTCCTTTATTTTTTAAAGGACATGGGCAACTTGGGGTACACAGACAGGATTGGTTTCTCTTCTGCCCCTTCCTACCTTTCTTACCTTGTTATTTTTTCAGATAAGTCTTCCTTGGGTTTCTGACCCCGAACCAGTTTTTACTTGGTGGCCTGTAGCCAGGGGAGGAGCTTTGTTAGCTCCGTGGCTTGGCATTTACAGTCATGGGAGCGACTTTTAAGCGCTGGTGTTGGAAGTACAATAATTTTCTATGGCCTCGTGGTGTTCGGAGCAGCAGGGCATGATCAGCTGCATCCAGCCCCGCTGGAGGTGGCTCTTCTCTGGGCACGGGGAGGGATGCCTCGTTTGGGTCAGGTTATACTGACATTACTGGGGCAGAACTTGCATTCTGTGGCTTCTCTGATTTACTGCCAGATGGCACAGCTCAGTGATGCTGAGGCAGCCTGTTTAACGGGCTGAGGATACACAGATCTCCCTTCGCAAGATTTTAATCACTGGACAACGCGCAGGCGAGCACGCTGCTTCTGGCAGGGGCTGTCCTGGGAGTAACACTGGCAGGCGGCGGTGCTGGTATTTTTTTGGTGATTTTTTTTGGTGACTTCCCCTTTTCAGGTTTATTTTGGAGGCTTGTGTATTTCTGTCGAAAGCAGAAGCCTGAAGGAAATTCAAGCTGTATGTCCCATGCCTGGGTTTGCCAGGATGGGGGGAGGGACACACAGAAGTGTAAAACGCTGTGGATCTGTGTCCAGAATAAAGAGATTGGAGCACACAAATCCTAGCCTGAACCCAAACTTCCTGCCACTGTAAAGCTATCAAGAGCCCCTTGACTGTTTTGAATCCTGTCCTGATTAGTAATGATGTTTTTAATTGAAATTTCAAGGTTCATTACTGAACGCAGATTAATTAAATTGCGAGGAGAGATAATGAGAAATGTTCCCTTTGGACCCATAAAGGAACACACGTGTCCTAGTGGGACTCTCGCAGCCCGACCTGCTGCAGATCTCCCCAAAGAGCATTTTCCAGCGTGCCAGCCTGACGTGCCTGCAGGGGCGGGGGACTCCATGTCCCCCTGGGCTGATCGCAGCCCTGCTGAGCACCAGGCACAGGGTACACGCTTGGCATCTTGCAAAATCAAGCGAGCATCGTCTGTAAGTCAGGCTTGTCAGGTTTACTCGGTCCCTGCTCAGGGAGAAGTTTTAAACCTGTGGGCTTCCCTTTGGGAAAGATTAATTGAAAACAGAGGCTGGGACCTTGAGATTTCCTGAGTTTGGGAGATGCTGGTCTGGCATTGGGGGATTCAGCAATGTGGCTCGCTTGCTGGTCTGACGGGGATGTCCCCAGTCTGCATTGCCCTGTGCCAGTGTCACCCTGCTGCGTGCCTGTGGCAGGGCAGGAGGGCAGCGCTCGGCAGCAAGTGCCCCCTCAGCTCCACTCCCACTCTCACAAAGTCACCTCTGTAACCTCAGCAAGCTCCTGGCTAAAAGTAAGGTGGGTTGGGTTTGTTTTGGTTTGGATTTACCAGCCCTTGTTGCAATGCGCACTCAGGGACAAAGCCCTCCTGGTTTTGCAATGGCTTTGCATTCAGAAAATACCACTGGGAAGGAGCCGATCACAAACACCTCCCAAACATCTGTCTTGGAAGAGGCACCCTGCCTGTTTGTCTCATCCGGAGATCTCAAACATGCTGGGATGGGAGGTGTTTCAGCAAAACCCATGGGAAACCGGGACTGCAGTTGTGTGGAGTCCTTGAGGCATCAGGGAGGTGGAGTTGTCTTTTGGGGTCCCTTCTGCCCCCCTCGGTGAAAACATCTATAAGTGCTATGCATTGAGTGACTGGTGGTGGGCTTTGGAAAGCTGGGTGTCCCTAGTGTGCTTGCTTTCTTAGCCACAAATTCCAGCCAAATGGGGTCGATTTTACCATCTCTTTCCTGCAAACCTTGCCAGCAAGGTCCGTTGTCCCTCCCTGATGAACTACAGATGGCTGATGAATTTCTCACAGAAATACAGTTGTCCAATGGCCACCTCTGTGTTTGCAAGGACAAAGTGGGACCTGGCATAAGCCACACAATGTGGCATGGTAAATCACAGCCATACTTGTCACAGAAGGGTTGAAGAACGCGTGAAGAACAACATGGTCTCCATGAGGTCTTCATGACCTTTATTTGCGACATATTTTCTGGAGAGGTCTGTGAAAATTAGAAAGCTTTAATTGGGCTCATATGGACCCTGGTAAAATCTCTTCTGACTGCAGTATGATGAAGCAGATAAAACAGCACTGAAGATATTATTTCCTGGAAGTTTTTCTATTTCTGTCAGCTCTTACTTGCTAGCTCTCCCCTCCCTGGAGGATGAGCTCTGCTTTCATACACTAGTGGGTTTTTATTTTGGCAAAAAAAGTGTGGGTTTTGGCAGAAAAAAGAGACAGTACATCAATGAAGAGGGGAAACCAATTTTTTTCCAAATGCTTCAAAGCTACCAGTTAAGGGTTTCCAAAAAGCTTTGGAGTAGAGACCAAGTGGATGCTAAAAGAGATGGGAATTGGCTCATATCCTGAATGACTTCCATTATTGCTTGAAAAAGCAACTGAGTTTTGTTATTGTATTTGTGTAGACCACTGTGCTGGAGACTCCCCACTGAGGGACAGGGTTATTTTATCCAGATACTGTACCTAATACCGAGAAACACTGACATGAATAAACCTCATTAGAGAATAGGCACACACTTCAAGCCTACAAATGCAGACGAGATTGCCCAGACCCTGCCCTACTTGAAAGGCTCTTTCATGGGACCAATGGCCCAGAAAGCGTGAGCATAATTGTTGCAGAGGACTTTGTGCATCCTAGCTTCCTATCATCCCCACAAGCCCCGCCGGGGCACAAGGCGCACAGGAGGCACAGAGCCATGCTGTGGGACACCAAGGCACCTGGAGCATCCCACTGGAGGAGCAAGTGTGATCAACTCCTGTTCCCACATCCTCGGGCAGCTGCAGCTGGGGCTCAAGAGGGGACAGGTCTGGACCGCAGCAGCTCTTCAAGACTCATCAGTTCCTCCATGAGCAGGTTTGCTGGGGCATCCTGGGTTTTCTGAGTGGGTGAGCAGCAAGACCTGCAGGCAGCAGGGTGACCCCATTGGGTTCAAAGCAGCTCGGAGGACTGGAGCAAGGGGTGGCAGAAGGCCATGGTCCCCTGCTCATGGGGGGCTGGCTCATGAGCACCCCAGTGCCCACAGGAGGGAAGGGATGGGGCACAGCTGGCTCAGTCACTCTGCAGGCATCGAGGGCTAAAATGGAGCCTCCTTTAGTGCTTGCACCCCACCATGCCCTCTCTACTGCCAGGGCCAGCCACAGCCCACTCCTGGATGGGTGGAAAATCCACCTGTGCTATCTGGGCATGGGCTCAGGCCACGTGACATTGTGGCATTTGGGGTTTAAGACCAGCACAACCTGCTGAGACCCAGCATGGAGGTTTTTTGGGGGGGGGGTGTGGGGTGTGTCCATACTCTGCCAGCAGCCTGGATTGGATTATCCAGCCAAAAAGACTGCCCTCATGATTTTTACTTATTTTTTTTTCCAGCAGGCTGACCAAGCCTGGGATACCATGGTGGTGAACTCATGCACTGTGGCCGGACAAAGCCCATGCTGGGGATGCTGCTGCACCTCCTGCCCACAGGACCACCCGGGAGACCCCATGAAGCACCGCTTCCATTTCTGTCCTCATTGAAAACCAAAACCCAAGTGCCTTTCTGTCTTGTTAAAGTGTGTCTCCAGGGAACAGAAGAACAGCTGTCTTGTCTTTTTCAGCCTGCGCCAAGCAGCATTTCTTATCTTGCAATGGTTTTGCAGCTCATTAATAAATATGCCAATGGGAAGAGAACTGGGCAATGCTGGGCTTTGCCAGCTTCCGTGCCCAGGGGAAGACTGCTGCCTGCCCTGGGAAGCCTTGGCAGGAACCTGATTTCCAGGGGAATATAAGCTGTCCTGTCATCTGCCCATCAAAATGGTGATCCTGGAGGAGTGTTAAGGTGGTGTAAGCTTTCATCTTCTCGTCCAGAAGGAAATTATGGTCTACTTGTGGCTGGATAAACCCCACCAAATATTGACTGGTGATAAATAATTGCACACATATTGTTACCCAAATCACTGGCCCACTACCACTGGGAACAAAAGCAAAAATATCTGGAGAGCAGGCGCCAAGAGATGTTTTTGCTGCATGTTGTCTGAAAAGCAGAAGAGCACCCCTTAATACTGGGATGCTGTTGCAGGAGCGCAGCCTGTGTGTGTATTTTGCAAATAGCCAGTCCAGTCCATAACACTTAAGCTGAATGTGAGACTAACTAAAGACTAAATGGAGACTGATGTTTCCATTTGCATCAAGAGAGGTCTTGAATCTCTTTTAGCTACCTTTTCTAGAACAACTCATGGGTTAAGCCACTGCCTCACCAAACCCTGAGCAGTGAGCGTTTTTATCCCCAAGTTTGCTTTGTTTCCAGTAGGCTTCTTAATTACAGCAAATTAAAAATTAAAAGAGAGGACAGCAGCGAGCAGTGGGTAAGCGTTATCCACAACCAGCCATGACGCAGGCTACGTGACCAAGTGCGTGGCTCCAGAGATCATATTTACACTGAAATAAAGACAGAGATAAACTCCCGAGAGGGCAAAACCCCACCTAGCTTGTTTGTGTATAATTAGCCCCAAACTTTTTCAGCGAAGTCACTTCCCCTTGAAAGATGTTGTTTAGTCAAAGCAGAGCCTTTTCAGGACAAAATCCTGTTTTGAGAAAATTATTGGCAAACCGTGCCATCGCTAGCAGAGTGAAACACCATGGTCTTTCCTTTCAAGGGAACCTGGGTTTTGCTTTCTTTAGAAACCCTTGACCTAAACGGTAATTACAAAAAGTTCGAAAATCAGCTGAAACAAAAGGGAATGTTCTTGCTTGCTGGCACAGAGCATTTTGTAGGGGATCTTTCTTTGAAATATTTTATTTTCCTCCCGAATGCAATGAAAATGAATGTGGAAATTCCAGGATCCCAAGTGAAACACAAATTTGGGTTTTGACTTTCTCTGTGCTGACATCTGGAATGAGGACAGTTGTACGTAAACAATCAATCTCTAAAAAACACAAAATCAAGCCAAACCCCTCTCAAATCAACCCAGAACTTCTCCAGTCACCAAGAGGAGGGATTTGTGTTCAAAGGGAGACTCATTCACTTTCTTTGCTCCTCATGGTTGGAGATCACCAGCGGGAGCAAACTGTGCTCCCCACTTCACGGGGAAAAGCCACCTACCTGGGACCTTTGAGCGAATGCAGTGAGATGGAGGGCAAATAAATGGAAATAGCAGAGTGATTGCCAATTAAATGCTCTTTAAAATTTAATCTGAACATTAAACCTAACAGAGATCTGCATTTACGGTATCTGCCCACTGGGGCTGGCTCAAGCATGTATTCCCCAAGCCTTCAGGGTCTGCCAGTGCTGGGCACGCTCCCCTTCGGCAGCACTTTGGGAGATGCCATGGGAGTCCTTGGGTGCAGTGGTTGCCCTCTCCAAGCTGAAGTGCCCGGGGGAGCCCATGTCTGCCATGCACCCTGCAGCTGGGAGCATCTCTGGCTGTCTTTCCTGCTCAGCAGCGTGTGTTTCCTTCCCTGGGCATCTCCAGCAGCTGGATATCTTGGTCCTTGGTTCACTTGGGCACTTTGGGTCATTTTATCCCCCAGCTCTGGCTGGTGTCCCCACTGTCTTGCTGCCCCGCTCCTGGGCACAGAGGCCCCAAGGGAAAGGGTCCTGTTCCTCGCTTGTAGGGAGCACAGCTGGCTGGGGAAAAGGATCCATGAACAGCTGCAACAAGGGGAGCTGGGCATGGGTGGACTCTTTTAGAGCTGGTGACCAATCTGGGACTACCAGAGAGCATCCTTGTCCATCTCCCCTGAAGAAGACCACTAGTACCCTAAGACTAGCACATAAGGCATCATCTCCTGCCTTGCCCCCAGCCCAGGAGACGACGTGCTAACCGCAGCCCCACGGCACTGGTGGGGAGATGCCATCCAGCTCTGGGGACAACACTGGCAAGCTGCCAGGGCCCCGTCACTGTGCTGTCTGCTGAGCTTCCCAAGCTCTCACAGGCCAAAAACTTTTCTCAATGAAAGATGCTTTGTGACAACCAAAATACACTGGGATGGCAGTTTGAAGACTCAAGTTTTCAGGGAGTAGCTGTGGATATAAAAATAAAGACAGATTGGAAGCAATGATGCTTACTTTGCGTGAACATTTGGGGCAGCAAAGTCTTGTCCCGCAAACATTCACAAGACCTGAGAGCTCGAAGGGCACGGGCAAGGTCACAGCGACAGCTCAGGATGGGAATTTACATTTTTCACCAATGTTTCTGCCCATGTGGTAACACATTTTCAAGTTGCACTGTTCGCAGTGTTGTTCTTCTGCCATTAGATGTCTCTGTGTGCTACACGGAGCTGGGACAGGAGGTCACTCCTGGTAAACAAAGGTCACCAAGCTGGAGCTGGAGCAATGCAGAAGCCTGTTTTTTTTGGTCTTTGTAGCTTTTGTCTGGTTTCTTTAATGAATGCCTTTTCTGCAGGAGAGACTGTGACTGCACAAAGATGAAGCCAATGCACTGATGAGTTTAGGTGGTCACTCTGTATCCATGTGGTTTTAGTGCTCAGAAGGCTATCATCTCCAGGGCTGTCAGGTGGAGCAAGCAGTGAAAGGCTGGAGCCCGTGGAGATGTTTGGGTTATAAACTGCAGAATGTGACTGTTCAGTAAGAGATTGCCTGGGTTCAGCCTATCACGCGACACATCTGCACATCCACTACCTCCTCATCATATCCTACTGACAGCGAGGAAGCAGGGAGATGCAAGAAAATATTATTTGTAAGCTATCTATATTTTTTCAAGCACACCATTTGCAACTGGTTTGGTGAGCTGTTTTGGCAAAGTTCTGCTTTTGCTGGAAGGGGCTATCCCTCTGTATTTGCAACATGCGTGGGGCCTCCAAATGACAAACAAAGCCCATACCTCTTAAATCTTTTTGCAGATACAAGCTGTGCTGCATCCATTGCAGATACAAGCCTCAGCCATAGCAGCAAGATGCATGTTATGAGCTGCACATACTGCCAACACTCAGAGAAAGGGCCGTGCTCTAACAGCTCTCCAGGGGACACTGGAAACAGCACACGCCTGTCTGTAGCTGTGCATGATTTTTTCCACATTTGTAATTGCAGCCTTTTTCCCCTTTTGGTGGTTATTAATGTTGTTCGTTTCCTCAAAAATTACATCTGTTTAGATGTTAATTGAGTTAATTGTTACCATTCAGCAGCTGGAGCAGCAATTTAGCACCTGCTAATAAAGATGCTCGGTTTGAAGTTGTGTGAAAATGACCATATTATAGGATTGCTGTTGTACTGTAGTGCCAAAAGTGAGACTGGCAAAGCTAGCATGCAGTAATGGATGGAGAGATGTGCTGGAGGGTGGTTCCTTTGAGCGCAGTGTCAACTTTCAGAGTCAGAGATCAGTAAACAAGCTGAGCAATCATGATACAGAGACACTGAAGCCAGGGGAAAAAAAAACCACAAAATAACAGAGAAAATGCAGGTGCCAAGCATGGAATCAACAATAAATACTATCTCTCTGTGCTGGTTTTGGCTGCAATAGAGTTAATTTTCTTCATAGAAGCTAGTATGAGGCTATGTTTTGGATTTGTGCTGGAAACAGTGTTGGTAATACAGGGATGTGTTAGTTACTGCTGAGCAGGGCTCACACAGAGTCCGGGCCTTTTCTGCTCCTCACCCCACCCCCCACCAGCGAGAAGGCTGGGGGTGCGCAAGGAGTTGGGAGGGAACACAGCTGGGACAGCTGACCCCAGCTGACCAAAGGGATATCCCATACCATATGACATCATGCTCAGCATGTGAAGCTGGGGGAAGAAGAAGGAAAGGTGGGATGTTTGGAGTGATGGCATTTTGTCTTTCCAAATAACCGTTATGTGTGATGGAGCCCTGCTTTCCTGGGGATGGCTGAACACCTGCCTGCCGATGGGAAGTAGCGAATTAATTCCTTGTTTTGCTTTGCTTGTGCATGCAGCTTTTTCTTTACCTATTAACCTGTCTTTATCTCAACCCAGGAGTTTTCTCACTTTTACTCTTCTGATTCTCTCCCCCATCCCACCGTGGGGGAGTGAGCGAGCAGCTGTGTGGTGCTTAGTTGTCAGCTGGGGTTAAACTGCGACGCTCTCTTTTAGAAGAAGAAATACAGCTTATTTGTGACGGGCTAATTGGGTAGAATCAAAGGAGGGAAGAAATGTAAAAAAGGACTGACGGCACATAGGAAGAGGCCTTTTGCTAAGTGTTTTCATGCCCAATTATGTGAAGACCTTTCTATAAAGAAAATGCAGGAGGTTCACAGGGAACGAAGAGGACGGTGCTTGAGCAGAGTAGCTCTGGGATGAGCTTAATGATGACCATGGTAAGCAGGCTGGCCATTTCACTTTACGTCTGCTATGCCAGGCTGCAGAGGGACACCTGTCCTGCAGGAAGGATGGAGCAGGCAGCCTTGTGAGACCCCTGTGCTCAGGGATCATGCACGCTCCTTGGGATGGCCAGCCTGCGTGTGCAAGCAGTGGCATGCAGGGAGGAGGGCAGCTCAGTGCAGTAGAAATTGCCAGTGAGGCTGTTTGGGCCATTGACCCTTCTCTGTGATGCCCCAGGGAACAAACAACATGATGCAATGCATCATCCTGTGCCAAGATGCTCTGTGCCGACTGGAAACTCTCAGTGTGACGGAGACTCTCCTCTACCCCCTAGTTACATGCTGGTCTCCTTCGCTGTCCAAAGCATGGAGCTTATTTCCCATCATTTCAGAAATTTTTAGCTTTGCTGTTGCTGTCTAGCATCCTCCTGAGGATCATGTACTTCCTTATCACATTCACCATGAGTCCTTGCTGAAGGCATGTACTGAAGCTACCTCTGCCTACTCTGCATTAGGACTGGTGTACTGACCTATATGTAATTATAACTGACCAGCACAGCTACATTTGAGGGCATACATGACTATATTGAGTCCAGTGTTTCCTTTGGCTGGGGTGAGGCCCCTGGCAAGAATGCATGATCTTACATTTTCATAATGCCATGTTAATTTTTCATTGCTCTTACTTCACAGAGAAGATTACATCCACAGGGGCTCTGCAAGGAGAAGCAGAAATGCCCAGGGATGCACCTGGCTGCATCACCATGAGTTCAGCCAAGTCACTAAAGGCATTTGGAGAGAGGTAGTGTTTTGGGGAGAAAACCCCAAACATTGCAAGAGCACGCCCAGCTCAGCAGTCTGGCAGCCAGGCAACATGCTGGGATGCCCCGATACTTCTCCTGTCTTTTCACTATAAAATTGCCACGCCATGGGGCATGTGAGCTCCTATTGCCTGCGACACCACCAGCAAGATGCTACAGGTTTGGGGTCGGGAAGACCCCTTCAAAGCCCTCTTTAAAGCAAGGAGCAGAGGAAAAAGATGATTCCTCCAGAGGAAAGGGTATTTCGGAGCAGTGGGTGAGTCAGAGCCAGCCTCCCTCCTACACAGCTTCATTATTTTGGCTCCCAGGCGCGCACACACACTTGAAGGGCTGTGCCATCTCCCCTGAACACAGAGACAAGGGCATACAGGGGCACAATGTGTTTTAGGGAGCCGTGTGTGGCCCCCCACACTGTCGCGGCCCTGGAGCTGTACACCACCCATCCCCTGCACCACAGCGCATGCAGCAATTTCCCTGCATGGGGACAGCAGCCTGCAGGGCGCTCGGTGGCATCCCCCTGGTTTGGGGAGTAGAGCACTCCATGTTGTCCTGCACTCCCCTCCCAGCGTTCTCGTTCTTACCCCATCATGCACAGTGAGCCTGGGAGCCACCCAACAGCTGCCAGAGTATCGCTCCAACCCTCCACGATGAGGCTTTTGGTGTTGGCACAGGTGCATTTAAAAGAGGGCAGGGAATACCCTCTCATCCCCAACCAGAAAGGTGAACAAATCCCACCCTGTTGCTGCCTGGAAGGGGTTATTGAGGTGCCTCATTACCTACCCAGACTGTAATCAAGTGCCCAATTAAAAATTGCTGAAGTGCAACAGGCTTAAAAGGAAGGGTAGGGCTACAGCAAGGGTTTGGGGAGGTTTTTTTGCAGTGATGGCTAGAGGAGTAGGGGGCTGTTGACCAGCAAAGGTCATAGGAGAGTCGTGGTGTCAGCAGGGGCTGTTAATGTTCCCAGAGGCTGCTGGAGCTACATGAGCAAGTTTGGTGCAAGAGGTAAACAGTCCTGTTGGGTTTTTTAGGCTGCTAGGAGGAGAAATGGGTCCCTGGGAAAGAAGAAGGTGGAGACAGGCCGATATGTGACTTGCTGAAAAAGTGAGAGTCTGTGGGGCGGTGGGGAGTGTGTTTTGAGGAGCATTTGCTGCCCAAGGCTTCATAGAGTGCATAAGTGTGTGCTTGCCTGGTACACGGATATTTGCGTTAGAGCTAAATGTATAAGTTATGGCTCTCTCCCCCGCTGTCCTGGCTGTTGCTCTGGCTAGCTGTGCTGGGGCAGTGCCATCAGGGATGGAGCAGCAGGAGGAGCATTGGTGTTGGAGTGTGGTCATGCTCTGGGGTGCATGTTGGCAAGGCACTGCTGTAATCTGGCTCTAGCAGATTCTCAGCTGAGAAAAGTGCTCCTCTTGCATGTGCTCAGTGCAGGCACATGTCAGCCTGTCCTGCTAGTGCCCCCCCAGGCTGGAGAACAGCCTGATCCTTTCAACTCCAAGACACTCGTTCATGTACCACACAACCCTGCTTCCCTGTATGGCTGCTGGGGAGACCTGCTCGTGTCCCAGGTCTCCATCCAGGGCTGCAGATATTGCCAAAGCCTCCCTTGCAGTGGTACTAAATGGGCAGCAGATTGGAAAGATAAGTGGAGTCCTCTGTGTCTGTACAGGCAGGCTGCAGCCTTTGATAACAACCCCATGTTGTTGGGTCTTTCTGCTCTAGCAGTGCTGCTAAACTGTCCCTGTGCCCTGTCCCACCTTCCTGATGCAGGTGGCACTGGCTCAGTCAGCCAGCACTGGGAAGCGTGGGAAGCCATCAGGCTTGTGCTGGTGTGGGTCATTGGGAGGACTTGTGTTTGCTGCTGGTTAAGTGTGTGCCTCTGGCAGCAGCATCTCCTCTACCTTCCTCCCATTGCAGCAGGTCTGTGTGATTTCCCTGGATCCTTCCCACAGAGTTACAGGGTCCTGCACAGCAGTGTCTCTGGTATCGATGTGATGTCATAGCTCTTATAATTGGGGATATCCCAGTGCTCTTCCTTTTATTTTTTGCATTCCTATTAGCTCATTTACTGGGGATCCAGAATTGAGATTGCTGTGCTATTGGCTGCTGACAGATGTGGCTGAAACATGGCTTTCTTGAGACTTCTAGGAAAAGGCTGCAGGCCAAGGAGAGGGGAAATGCAAGCTTAGCCCGTGGACACTATGGCACAACCTCAGCAGCCAGAGGTATTTCTCTGGTGTCAAAGACATGACCCTATAGTGCAGTGCAACCAGGGACTTGGCATAAAGTGTACCAGAAGGAGAGAGATCTGGAGTTGGTGGTTGGATGATGTACTGGGACAGAGAGCCCAGAGCTGAGCTGGTGGGGAGGGTGGGAGAAGCTGTGCATGTGATCTCGCCCTGGCCAGGGCAGGCTGGCGTGGGCATGATATGAGACAGGGTAGGGGGAGGAGAGAATAAAGTCACAGAGTGGGCAGAAGCCCACCCTGATGCTGGTTATCCCATTTCACCATCTTCTGGTAACTGCTGGTCTCTACTCCTGGGTAGCCCTTTAGCTGCCTTTGGCAGCCACTGATCGTTTCGGCACTGGAGGTACTGTGTTGCTTGCTGTGATCAGGAATAAGGCACTTCTTGCCTTCTTCCAGAAGCTGACCTCATAACATTAACCCTGCAGCTGCAGCATTGAAAGGGTCCTCTGGATGCTTCCCGCTTTCCTTCCAGGAGGTGGGCAGCGCTGGCTTGCGATGCCTGCATTTTCCCACTTGGCAGAAGGTGTGGAGCTCCGTCTCTGGGCTGGAAGAGCCCTCCAGTGCTCAGCATTGCCACTCTATTTCTGTGTGGCAGGGTCTTAGGACTCAGCATGCTAAAGATAAAATGGTGGCATTTAATACTCTTGAGTTGCTTGCATTTCAAAACCCAGTATGAAATCCCTGCTTATGTTTAAATAATCTGTATGTTTGAGTAAAGGATTATGAGCCGGTGGAGGAGGCAGTGCTTTCTTTGTTTCCTGCAGGGAAGTGCAGAAGAGAGTCCTTGGGAAAGTCAGCTTGTTGAAGAGCAGAAAGGGCAACCCAGGGATGCTTCCAGCAAGCTCCACAGGCAAGTGAAAGCCAGGAGACAGCTGCTCACAGAGGAAGGGGAAGCAATAACTAGTGAGAAATAACATTTAATTACTTCTCACTCTTACCAGTCTGGGAAAGATCTCTGATGCCTGGTGGAAAGGGACCCATGTTCTGGTTGTGGCTCATTATTCTTCATGAGGTGAAGGAGCAGCCTGAGTAACAATGATCAGAGGATCCCTGCTGCAACCCCTGCTAAAGCCCTGGTGGGACTGCAGGGTGGCACCACAGAGCTGCTCAGGTTGGCTCACTAAAGATATGGCAAGTGGAAGGTTGTGCCTGAGCCAAGCTGGCCAGCAGGGATCCTGGGGCTGCGGAGCAGGTGACCACACCAAAAGGGTCCCCTCTGCCCCACATGTGCAGGATCCACCTCCAGGGCGGCTGTACCAGCAGGTATGACCCTGTCTTGGTTGGGCACGAGTGAGCGGAGGGCAGGGAGGGAGTGCAAGGAGGAGGAAGGCTTATAAACTCCCCTTGCTTTTGATGGAAATTGAATTGGTTGCTGCTGAGATGAAATGCCTTGACTCTCCCATTTGACACCTGGAAGCACTTGCCAAATTCAGCAGGGCTTTTCTACCCACTACCAGCATCCTCCATCTGTCAGCCTACTCCTACCCTTCCTCCATGGCTACAATGGGGAGAAACCAGTGATGCGTGCTGTTATTCAGGGCTGTTGCTCTATAACTGGGTGCCTTTCTGGTGCCACCTCTGCTTTTACTTGTTTCCTAAATGGTAATTTGAGGCACACCAGGTAAACACCCTGTAATGGCTGGATAATTATGGGCTGTAATAAATGACCACACTCATACATGGTAGAGCAAGGAGGAGTTGCCATGTGGCCTGCATCACAGGTAGGAAGAGAGGAGTATTCGCTTGCAAGGAAATGGTATTTACTGTGTAATTACCTTGGTGCTACATTGTAATTACTATGCAATTAAATGGTCATCAGGCACTGCCTAAACAAAGAGGACTTAAGTGAGATCTCTGTCCTGAGGCTTAAAATATTACAGTGTGGTAAAGGGGGGGATGGAAATTGTAAAGTATTGATAGAAATGTGATGGATATAACAACTCCCTGACTTCTCTGAGTTGAACCTGACAAGGGGTGAGAAGGACTTGCTGGTGCTACCCTGGAGAACAAGGGACTGGTGTTTATTGCAAAAGTTGAGATTATAAACTCAGTGGTAAGGCTGCATGCAAGATCGATGTACACTTCTCTTGTCCATGCTCCCATTTTTCCCTGCTTACAGATGTGCACCATAGTGTGCGAGCCTGGGGATGCCCTCCCTTGGCTGCATGGGGAAGGGGTACCCCATGTTTAGCCCCCTCATGCCATCAGCCCTAGATACCTGCTCCCATTCCTGCTGGTGGTTCAGGGACCGGTTGGTCCCTGCAACGCTGCACTGCCCATCCCATTCCTTACAGGCTGTGGAGGGGCTGTTTAAAAAACAGCAGTGACTCCTCCACGCTGCTGTGTCGCTGCTGTTATGTTCCCTGTGCTGTGACTTGTCCTCGCCTGACTCCTGTTACAACTAATTAGCACCTTGACATTTACACAGTGAGCAAGGCAGCCTTGATGTTTACGAAAGAACAGAAGGCACATCTGTCTGCATGATCCATTTGAAGCGGAGGAACATGGCTATGTGGTGTTTACAGCAGGCAGTTGTGGGAGGAATTAATTTACAAAATTTTTTGAATGAAAACAATTCCAATAACTTAAGTGCCCTCTCCCTCCCACGTCAGCTGTTTACAAACTGTTGAGTTGAATCTGTCCCACATGTCCTTTGAACCTACTAGTAACAGAGGAAAAGAATTGAAATACATCATGAAAAACTAATTTTGGGAAAAAAAAAAAATCCTGCCCACGGAGTTGAAACAACTTGTCTTGCTTTAGCTTATACCAATCTTCATGTACTTAGACAAATGTCACCAGAACCAGACTTAATTGACTCCATTTTGCTCTTTATTCTCATTAAAGAGGAATGTAGTTGTTCCTCACTTGTCTCTTCCCCCTCTACACCCACCCCGTGAAGGTGCTTTGTGTAGGGCAGTGATTAACTTTGTGTGGCAGCAGACCTGTGAAGCTTGAGGGCATCCAATTGTTGTGGTGATAGAGCTGGGGTCTTGATGGAGCTGGGGTCTCTCCTCCTTCCCAACCCAGTTGCAGTCTTGCCATGCTTGCCCTGTCCTTTCTCTGCCAGAAGGCTATGCCTGTGGTACGGACCATGGCTCTTAAAAATGCTTATCCAGCTTTACCTGGGGTGTGGAGGGAGGTGGAAAGCCCCCAAACCTACTGTATCATCATCATAGCTCCTCTGGTCTGGCACCTATCCCTTAGGTGTTAATGCATCACAGATGGGCCAACTACTGCTCTTGTGTGACTGTAGGAATGGCACTACTTAGGGGGTAAATAAAATGCATGGAGGAGTACAGCAACAGTTGGCAGGTGACTGCCATGCAGTGCCAGCGGCACCACAGACGAGTTCTGTATCTGAAACGCAGGTTGCTGTAAAATAGCCGTTTTCTTAGGTTTGCCTTAAATTCCTGATTACTTGTTCCTGATTCTAAATGGGGGGAAGCTAATTGAAGGGAAAAGGTTGCAATTAAAAATGCTTCTTGTCATTTTTTTTCTTAAGTAGATCTCTGGCTCATTAGTATTGTGTAAGTGTCTCCTGTGAGATATCCCTTGAAGCTTTCCAGAGTCAAAGCTAAACTCTGCCCTCTGGTATTTAGCGATCTGCCATAGCCAAGCCAGATGGTGAAATACAGGGGAAATATTGACTTTCCCACTCTTTTTTGCAAGGAGGCTAAAGGAAAGGCAAACCACTATCCCTGGCCAGAAATAAGCAGGGCAAAGCTGATAGGGTACTGCTTTTGTAGGAACCTGATGGCTGTGGCTTGGGGTTCCCTGCTTGCAGGAGATGAGTACAACCCACTTGGTCATGGTGGGAGTTATCTGGGATCATATGTCAGGGTGCTGAGTCCAGTGGGAATAAGCCCTCAGCTTGGTGTGATGCTTTCCTTGGAGAGAATGATGTGTATTTATCTTCCCACTCAAGCTCCTTTCAAAGTAAAGTTGTGAAAGGGTCCTTGTTGAGCCAAAGTCAGGGTATAATCCAGCTGAGTTTGGGATAGAGGATACCTCCAAATGCCTGTGGGAGGCCAGTGGGCCTGGGTGGCTTCAAGCATTTTCTCAGCCAGAAGCTGCCTGTTTCAAGGGAAAGAAAGTCTGAGGTTTGCCTTGCTCTTCCCTGGATTCATGCAACCTACAAGCCAAACAGAAGTGGCACAAAAATGAGCCTGGGATGCTGCCTTTGGATCCAACTGCTTGTCCACTTTCAATAAGTATCACAACAGTGAATCTGGTACTTTGTCATTGACCTCACTGTACGGAGATGTTGTCCCAAGTGAGCTTGCAGCCCTGTTTGCACCTTGGAGGAGAGTCCCATAAAGTCTGAGAAAGATCCTTCTGCAAGACATGGGTCCTCACAGCAAATCAAGTTATGGGTTGCTCTGGCTAATCCCTCAGCTTCCTTGGGTTTAACTTTGATATCAGCAGAGCATGGTGACCTGCTTCACGCGTCCATGCTATGAGTTCTGGAGCTGTTTGGTGCCTTTAATGCTCTAGTTCAAGATGCTGTACAAACTTGAGAAGTCTTTGAAGGCTTTTGCATGTGTTTGAGGTGGAGCCTATATAGTTCTAAGGACCCTGCTGTTCTGTGGGGTGGATTGGACTCTGGTGGCTACCTATCCTACCTTCTGGGATTTATGCTGGAAAAGCCTGCTTGGAGGTGGGAATGCCCTACTCTGCTCTCCTTCATGTGGGTGAGACCTTGAGTCTCACCTGAGATGGAAAACAGCATGTTCTTTTTCCACCCTCCCTGCACCCTTATGTTGGAAAATGCTCTCATGGTAGTGCCATGTCAAGACCAGCCCACCTGGAGAAAAAGTCTCCCTCTGCAAACCTGAGCAGGATGACACTTGTCATCACACAGCAAGCTCACTTGGGACTACATCCCCACACAGTGAGGTCAATGACAAAGTACCAGATTCACTGTTGTGATAACTTATTGCAAGTGGACAAGTGACAGTCTCACTGATACAAGAGTATTTTTCTCCTGTATCAGTGAGACTGAGGTCCAGCACTGCTCCTCCACCTCCATCTATGCTCAGAGACAGGTTATCACCATGCTGCTGCAGAAATGTGGCAGGACTGAAGCATCTCACAGTGTGATGAGACGATAGCAGCACTTTGGGCACACTCTCCTTTGCAGGTTTCAACAACCTGTTAGTGTGGCCTCCTTGTCCTGTAGTAAATTGTGGTGGTTTTGCTCCCACCAGCAGCAGGTATCAGGAGGGTAATACAGATTGACCTACTATGTTGTGGGGAAAACACCCTGCTATGGATCGCCAGGGGCTTCTCCCTGAAGGGGATCTGCAATGTCTCTGTATGACGGCACATACAGGGATGTATCCAGAGGGCGGGGCTCATGTGGGATTGCTCAGAGTAATGATTTATATTGAGCTGCTGCACCCTCTCCCCCTACCTGTTGTTAAACATCTGTTTAAATACACGAGTTAACACATCTGCTGACAGTGCTTTGATTAAGGATAAAACTTTATTCAATGGTGAAAGGTAACTTGAAATGCACAAAACTAGGGAAGATGAGGGGAGAAACACGTGCAGCATAATAAGAAGCTGAATTTTGAAGGCTCTGGGATGGCTCCTCTCTATTCCCCTTCTTGTTGGCTGCTCCTAGGCAGCAGTGCCCATAGCAACACTGCCTGGTGCAAGCAAGGCTGCAGTGATCCCACGGGCATCCCTGCCACGAGAGGGACCTGAATTAAGGTGCTGTCTGCTGCGGCTTTCCCCCCCAACTTGGCTGAGCAGTGCTCGTGCCAAGCATCCCGTTGGGAGGAGGTGAGGGATCTTTCATCCATCAGGGATGCTGAATGAGAGCTACACCTCTCCCGGCTGTGAATGCAGCAGATCTACAAACCTTCCTCTTTTTTATTAGCAACTTTCCCCATGTAACCACATTCCTGTGGGTTGGGGTTGAATGAAGAGAAGCTCCTGTTTTAATTTTTGCTGTCAGGAGTAACGGGTAAGTGTAGGAGGAGGAATATTAATCATACCCAGCAGGCACTCTTCAAACTTAGAAACAGCATAAGGAAGGAGCCCAAATCGTTTAAACATTGCAGGGACCATTTGTATGGGAGTCTCATGCTCGAAAACGTGCAGGATACTCTTTTTATTTTTTTCACCCCTATTTAGTTTAAAGGGGAAGTCGTTGCTCTCCCACCTCCTCTCTGCAGCAGGGACCAGGGTCTGCAGCCCTGATGTGCTGGTCAAATCTGTGTCCCCCAGAGAGACAGGGGAGAGGTGTGCAGGGGACATTGTCCCTCCTGTTGAAAGCTCTGTCACATCAACCGTCTGTTTCTTTTCCTAATTCATCCTCTTTCTGGATGCAAAAGAAAAGGGGAAGGAGAATCATGTTTTTGCTATTCCAAACTTTTGCACTGGCATTGTAGCAGGCACAGTGCTGCCACAGGAAGATCAAGCTTTTTGCCTCTTCGGAATGGTGTGAGACCATCGGAGGTTCAGAAGGGACCTGAGTCACACAGTGGGCTTGTGGGTCCACCCTGTGAAGAGAGGGTTGCTTTAATCCCTCTCTCGGGTGTTCAGAGGCCCCCAAACATCATCTCCCTGCTGCACAGATATGCAGGATTGCTCATGGCTCACCCATGACCAAGGACATCAGTCCCCACTGTGCAGGTGAACCCAGGTGAACTTCAGCATCCTTATGCACCTCTTTCCCTTCCCTTTTTACTCTTCTCTACCCCTTTTTTTTGTACAAGAAGCCTCTGAACAAGGGCACCCAGTGTGTTTTTACTTTCCTGGAGGCTGTCTGTGTTTTCTAACAGAGCTGGAAGCCTTTGCATCCTCCATCTGAAGGGTGCAGAGCTGGCTGACCACCTCCACTGGCCATGAGTGTCTACATTGACCTGGGGCTGGCAGCCACCAAGACAAAACACCCTTATCTCGGGTAAGCCAGTGTACAGGGGGTCTTCCCTGGGGCAGGGCATGAGGCATTGGGCCCTTCTCCCACCTCCTCTGTTCTGTTTTGTTAATATATCACAGAAGCCTTTCTCAGATCGGCAGGAGGCTACAAGGAACATCACCACACTGCTGTGCGAAATTGCTCTTCTCTTGTGTCTCGCCACTGCTGAAATTGGTTAAGAGCATCTGACTGGGAACCAAATTTCCCCTCCATCATCTCCTTAAGCATGCAGAAAAGACTGCTTGGCAGATTTTACTGTGCCTCAAACACGGGGAAAAAAAAAAAAAGATGAGTTGTACACAGCTGAATCCTGCAATGAATTTTCTGAAACAAAACACAGTGGTCCTGGTGCTGAGCCAGTTTGTCTCGCTGGGCTCCCCAGAAGGGCAGACCTCAGAGAGTATGCTGGAGAGCTGGGCTTTCCCAGCAAGTGGGTTTCTGCTTTTTGTCAGGGGATCATCAAAACAGATGCGCAAGCGAGTTGTTTTGGGTTTTGAGACAAAACTTCATTCTCCCAGCTTAATCAGCTTCCTTGCAAAATTCCCAACACCTTCTGGTAACGCATCCCAAACATGACGCTTGCGGGAGGCTGTGGCATTCCTTGCTTGCAGAAGTTTGAGGCCTGATTCCACACATGCAAAAAATGAGTTTAGTCTTCTGAATTCGTGTATGCTCTTTTTCGGCAACACAGGGTTTGTTTGGGCAGGGGAATATCCACTGAGGATGTTGGAGTCAAACAGCAGAGGAAGGGGAAGAAAAAGCCCTTGTGAAACTGTGGTCAGGTATGACCTTGCATCAAGAGACAAAAGAATTGTGGTACCTGGAGTTTGCAAAACTCCCCAAACCTGTTGTTTTGCTCTGAATCTATTTCTAAGGGGCTGTGGACAACCCCCACACCGCTCCAAGTTTCATCCCCCTGACAGCAACCTTCAGTGTAGCAGCACAAAGAGCAGCAAGCTGTAATTTCCCAACAGGGCTGTGTCCCTCAATGAAAGCTTCCTACATGTCTATTGGAAGATTATCCTATCAAATCCCATCCTGCTCTGAAAGGTACGCATTTAAAACATGACTAATGCTGATGGATGCTATTATTCTATTTTATTCTCCAGCTTGTGAGTAATGTCTCATTATAAATGGGGATGCATTCAGAAAAACATCATCTGCCTGCCAGAGCGTGGGCTCCTCAGCACGGGCAGCTCATGGCAGAGGAGTCCATGCATGGCAGCACGTGGCTGCATGCAGGTTGGCAGCATCCTGGTCAGCAGCATCCCATGAGTCCTGAGCCTGCCTCAAGCTCTGCAGGCTGCTCAGGCTGGGATGTAGCTCTGTTTTGGGGTGGGTTTGATGTCCCTCAGCACCCGAGTGTCAGCATGGTGCAGGGATGGTGATCTGCAAGCCCAGGCTGCGGAGCTGGCCCTGGTTGAAAACAAAGGGTAGTGGCAAAGTTCGTGCAGGTCATCGCTGGCAGAGCCGGCAGACTCTTGCTATGAAGGCATTTTATGGCCTTCATGAGGTATGTGCAACCCTGCTGAATGCCATATCTCCTCAAAACACTGGAGTTTCCTATAGCTGAATATCACAAAACTGGGCTATGTGAAAGTTCATTATAACAGGGGATGAATGGGCTCCTGCCTGCTTTCCTGGCTCCCCAGCTGGGGACATGGGTCTGTCTAGGCTGTGCTGTTCCTCTTAATGCCACTCAGATGTAAAAATCTCTGTATCTCCTTGTCTAGAAATGGTCCCTGATATCCTGCTATAAATGAATCTTCTTGTGTATGTGGAAGCCAGGTTCCTTTCCCCTATTGGAGATGTCTGCTGTCATCTACTCTGTGTTCTTCCTCCTGTGGTGCTAAGCACTTGCGTTTTTGGGGTCTTCATCACAAGGTGAATGGCTGATCTCACCCTTGCATTTTTTGTGCGGGAAGGTCTCAGGTTTTGCAAGCCCCCTGGTCTGGACAGCGGGGCCTCCCTGGCAGCTAGTACTGCCATCATGCCTGTGGACTGTTCTGGATCTGCTGAGGCTGCTTTGAACCACTGAGCAAACAAAATGCCTCCTCTCTAATAAAAGCCTAGATATGTGTCTGCCTGATCAGCATGCCTGGGCTATTGTGTCAGCTCTCCAGGGGATAAAAATATCAGAGAGCAAGAGTACAGTAGTCTGCAGGCATGTGGTGGAAAGTCTGCCTTTGGAAGTGTCTATGGGAGCTGGTGGCAGGACCCACTGGTGGTGGCCATCAGGGCTGGGGAGTTTGGTTTGCAGAGGCTGAGCCCATGGGGGCTGCCGGGAGTGAAATTGCTCGGCTCTGGGTTCAGACTCTCTCCAAGGGTCCATCTTGAACCTTCAAACCTTCCTCCTACAAAGAGCTCCTAAAATGCACAGGTGTTCATGGAAATGGTCAGTGCTGGCCAAGTGCCTTGTTTAAGAGCCATCTTGTCCAGCTTTCTGGGATTTGGTGGCTGGTGCTCTGGCTGTGTGTAACCCTGGCCAGAGAGTGGTGCCATTGACCTTCCCTGGGGCTGGTGCAACCCAGCTGTCTTGTCCTCTGCTGCTGCTCAGCATCCCTGGTCCAGGGTCCTTATCATATGCCATCCATCCTTGACATCTTCTCTCTTCTGCCTCATGCAAAAGAAAATGAGATGTTTTTATTTTCCAGGTGCTGGTTTTTTTCTTCACCTCCTGCTGTGGAGGTTTGGGTTTTTTTCTTCTTTTTTGGTTTATGTTGTTGGAACATTATTTCCTCTCCTGTTTTTATTTTGAAAAGGGGAAGAGAGCCTGCATCCCCCTGAGGTGTTATTAAGCTGAAAGGCTGGTGATTTGACTGTGAGGCATGCTTGCACCTCCTACACTCATGCAGTTGGTGACGCACACTGCAATCAATGGAGAAGGGATGAATAAACCCAGCGTTTGCTCCTTGCCTGCCATCCCCAGAAAGAAGGGGGTGGAGGGAGAAAGGGAGGGAAAACTCTGCTCTGGGCATGCAGTTTTAAGAACTGTTTTCTGTGTAGCCAAGGGACGCTTGCCAAAACATCGCCATCACATGATAGGTCCTCTTTGTCTCATGGGGTTAGGGTTGCACTGCCATGTAGCTTATGGGACTGCTGCAAGCCTGGCTTTGGTGTCCCTCATCTCATCACGCTCTTTTTGAGGCAGTGCACTTCAGGGAATGTTGGACTGGTCTATGTGGTCTGTGGCACTCCTCCACCTTGTGCTTCTTGCTGACTCTGGACTTGTAAATGATGGGACAGGGACCTTAATCTCTGTGGTGTACAGCTCCTGGAGCACTGCTGCGTGGCTCCCAGTGACGCAAGTTTAAGATATTGAGTTCAATAACCTGTCGTCTTGCTGTAATTGTCCGTGTTGTGGTTCTACAACAGCATATCCCAGACAAGGGGATTCCTCCTTCCCGTGATGGGGTGTCAGTCCCAGGGGCCCTTGAAGAATGGAAATAGATGGTCCTGCATGTGAAATGGGGGCATGTCTATGTTGATGGGGGTGGAAGTGATAGTACATTGCCCTGGAGGACAGGAGGTGGCAAAGGCTGAACAGCAGGATTTGTGCATCTCCTGTCTGCATGAAAACAGTCACCAGAACAAAATGGCAAAACTGGCTGTTGGGTACCTGGGACCCACCACACTGAATAGATGACTTGAAATGGGTGAGCTGGAGTCAGAGGCTGGGCTCTGAGGGCTTCCTACAGCATGGAGAGGATCAGGCCATCGTCCTCCTTGGAGTGTGCGGTCCAGCCCCAGGGAGTCTTCTTTCCTGGGGGGGGAAGTAGCTGAAACTGAATAACTAAGCACTAGCACTTGTGGTTTGTTTTTTTTTTTTTTTTTTTCCTTTCTGCCCCCCTCTTGCCTTCCTGCATGCACAGCATGCCCTGCGTGACAATAAGCTGTCCCCTGTGGTGGTGTGGTGCTGGGAGCTGATGTGCTTGGGGCCTGCAGTGGGGTGAGAGGACATGAGACCTTTTGCTTCTGGTTCAGGACATGCAATCTACATTTCAAGAGGTCAGCACTTCCCTTTGAAGGACATCGGTCTTTTTTTTTTTTTTTTTTTTTTTTTTTGCTGCCTATGTCAAGCGTTGCATCTTTAGCCCACCTTGGAAAGCTCTGCCTGTAACATGGATCCTGGCAGCTTCTTGCTTCCACAGAAGACCCCTCCAGCACTGCCACCCCTCTGCCACCCTCATGCCTTAGCCACGGGAAGGAAATGGCATTGCAGAGGCTGCCGTCGTTTGTACAAGCAGTCAGCGCCAGCCTTCAGAGTTGTCACATTAAGAATGCAGCTTGGATGTAGCTGTATCATAGCTGCGTGCCCATCACTCATGGGCAAGTGTTTTTATGCCCCATATTTCATGCCTCAGACTATTTTTAATAATTGACATTAACACTTTACAACAGAGAAAATGGACAGCAGGCCATCATTTACACAGCACATCAATAATAAATGGAGCAATGCCAAAACACATCAATAACAAGCTTGTTTGTCCTCTTCTCATGTTCACAGTGATTCAGTTCTAAGGAGGTAGAGCATGGGCAGATGATCAGGCTAAGGTACCAGCAGAGAGTAATCTGCTGAGGAAACAGATTGGGGGGGATACTGTAGAACAGTGCTGCATTTCAAAAGGCTGAAAGTTGAACAAAGCTCTGTGCGCTATGCAAAAGCTACACATGTGCTATTTCCCTCAAGAAGCCCTTTTTTCTGCTTAATGCCACTTTCCCTGAAAACTCACTTGAGCAAATGGCTTCTGACCCAAATCCAGACCCACGTTCTCTGAGCCCCTTCCTGACCTCCTGATGCTGGCACCATCCCCATGATGAGCACAGCAGATGCTGAAACATCTGTGCTAACTGCACTGCTGTGGGCTCCTGTGTAGCATGAGCTCAGCATGGGGGCAGAGCTTGCTTGGCACCTGCCTGCAGAAGACCACGTAACTATGGGTGCATTTAGAGAAACATTTTCTTTCAGATCGGGCATGTAATGCATGACCACTGTTAATAGGCATCCAGGTTACAGAATCAGACTAGAGCTACCCAAAGTTAAACTCTAAAACATATATAGCGCAGATGTAGAGCAACTGTTTCACTCTACAAACCTGCTGCTCTGGTACAGCAGTACTGATCCATGTAGAATAGACTGTATCTGCCCGAAGTCTCTCTGGTCAGCTCCTCAGCAGAGGAGAACGGGGTAGTTTGAAGCATAGGAAATTATTATCTTAGCTCATGTATCTCTTAGATCTTGTAATTCCTCATTTCTTGTGGTCTTTGAACTGGTTTCCAACTTGTTTCTGTGTGGTTGCTGTAAGGGAAGCTTGTGGGTCCGTGTGCAATGCTCTGTTACTCTTTATTGCTCATGTAATTTATTTCTTTTCTCTGTCCTGCTTCAAACCACAAGCATTTTCTGGGCTCCTCTGCTTCTAGCACTGGCCTTAATCAAACATGCTGACAAGTGTACCTGGTGCTGGTTTTCTTCTGCAGTCCATGAACATCTTCAGATCTGCCCAAGCTATGCAGCAGGCACCTTTCTCCAGTCTTAGTACTGAAAACATGATGCTCACTTCAGCTGGGTTGTCTCTCTCCTTCCACATCGGTCACTCTGTGCCTTGACTCTTCTGCATGAGTGGTTGCTCTTTAACTTGTTTTCCTATCCTGGCTATTTGGAGGCATTCCTCTAGAGTTAGACCTCTAGATGTCCACGGCTTTCTCCATTTGCAGGAATCCTACCCCAAAGCCAATATCTCCAAAGGAGTTGTTACAGATTCAAAATTAACTGTGTGTCTTTCCACTTTATACCTTGTTAACCTCATTCCTAACTCTTGGCCCAGTAAAGCTCGGTACGCCTGCAGCTTAGCTCTGTCCTGGCTACCACTCTAGCTGTTCTTACTACAGTTGGCTGCTTCAGGTGTAATCCTGGCAATAGCTTCCCTTCCCAGTCCGTTCTGTTTGGCAGGCCTAGCAAATATTTATTTTCCATACCTCTACTGCTCATAGCCAGTTCTGTATACATTTTGTATTCAGCCCCTTCTGCAGTAGGACCTTTGTAGAAATCCTTGGTGCTGGGGAGTCAGGCTCTCTCTGCTGGCTCTTTGTTCTGCTTTCGTAGCCCACAAGCTTCATGGACATGGAAAAGAGGAGCAGAAACTTTCTGGAGAAAGTGGAGATGGCAGGAAGCCAGTCTCTGTGGACCTGGCTACTCTTTGAGCTGACCTGTGTTAATAAGCACTCGTCCTCACTGTCAGGCTCCCTAGAGTGACTGCTGTCAGCAAGGCGAGAGCAGAAGACTGTTCCAAGCTTGTAAAATGCAGCAGAGTAGGTGAAGCTGCAGATGTTGCTGGCATTGCAAGCAGGGGATCTCAGGCTGCCTTCCTGGCACCACCTCTGAGTCCTCCTGAAATATTCTGCTCGTTGCTCCAGGGTCCGTGAAATTTCCACCCCAGGAGAGACACAGTTCTTAAAAGCTACTTGCAAGCTGAGCCTGAGCAGAAAGCATGCTCTTTCATGCAAGTGCCTTCCTGCTACCAGCTTCTCTTGATCCAAACTGCATAACCCACTGTTCTTAACACAGTGTGTTTTTGTAGGAGCTGGAACTGGCTTGTTCTTGAAGAGAAGAGCACCTCGAAGATCAGTGCATAACTGGGCTACCTCCTGGCACCTGCCGAGACAACCTCTGCTGTGTTACCGGCTCCTCACAACTCGTAACAACTGTGAGAAAATCTCCAGGCAACTGGTAATTCTGATGGGGGGAAAAAACCCTCTTGTGTTGACATTGAAATATTTCATGGGCTCAGTTTGACTTCGAGGAAGCTGTAAGGGAACCCAAACAGGTTTCCACTGGATGCCTACCTAATTTCTCACTGCTTTTCTTCTTCTGGCTGTCTGCTGGGGAGAAGACAGGACTGCCCCAGCATCTGTTTTCAAAGCCCTCTGCTGCTGGACAAGGCGCTTCTCCTCCTTGAGCTGACTGGCAGTGCAGTCCTGGCACTTGGCTGCCTCCCCTTCCACAGAGGAGGTTAAAAAAAGAAAATCCAAACCTCAAACCAACCAAAAAAACCTCCTTGAAACTAAACTCTATTTCCGACTCTCCTTTGAAAAGGAAGTACTTTTCTTTCTGTGTAGCTCTAACAATGGCCCTCTTTGCTGTCTGTAATGTTAAACCGTTCTCCTCTGATGTCTCGTTGAGTCCCTGAAGATTTTAAGTAGCTTGATGTATATTTTAAGGCACACTCTGCCATTCCCTTGCCAAGGATATTTTTAAATAGCCATTATTTTGGTCGGACATATGAAAAGCCAAGTTCTTTCTATTGCTGGCTGTGCAAATCCTGTTCCTGAGGCTGTGCTGAAATGGCTGATGCCAGGATGCAGACAACGGTGTTTTTGGCACTTCTGGGAGGTGAAATTGCTCTTGGCAAGAGTAGCCCAGCTGTTTATTTTATCTCTGCTCATGGCGAGGGGCTAGGTGGGGAAGGGAGGGATTAGTGTTTGCTACACGGGAGAGAACAAATGGAAAAAATTAAGTTTGAGTATATTGGAAGCACTATAAACAGTAGGAAAAACAACATTGATGTTACTTTTTCAACACACAGTTTAACTTAAGCTTACTTTTGTCTTTCTAAGGACTTGTGTCTTCCTATCCTGTGAACCACTGCAAAATTGCTTGCTACCTGCGAAGCAGCCTGCTTTCCTCACTGTGGAATAGTGAGATTGTTTAAGGACGTTATTGGAACTGGGAAAGACTACCCAGCCGGTCAGATGAAGAGAATTTAAATCAGGCCCATAGCAAATTGCACTTGGATATGACAATTTTACTGGGGATACTTCATGAAAGTTATGAATACAGCTCATAAGCTGAGAAGTGACAGTAAGAAACTGTGAGCACATTAAAGACAAAAGCATTATGCTATCTGGGTGGTCATAAAGATACTGTTCATACTGTCTGTTTATAAAAAACATCGTTACCTCTTGGACAGTACTCTAGCTACCAGTGATATGATTAATTGAGCTTGTTTTAAACTAGCATAGATGGTCTAACCATGAATGGTGTCCTAGATTACATCCTGAAATGTCAGCATCATTGATGGCAGCTTCCATCTTCAGGATGTCTTCATGGCAGCCTTCTGGAGGTGTTATTTTTCCAAGTGGTTTCAGATAATAACAGGGTATGAAGTGTTCTGCTGTCAGTAAAATATCAACACAGGCAGCTCTCAGCAGGTATCTGATAATAAAAGAATCAAATGCTAGTAGTTTTAAGAATCTGTGGATTAGGATTTACCGCTGCTTTGGCAATCTAGAAAGAGCGAATATTAAAGCTGTCAGTGCCTGAAAATTCAGGGTGCAAAAGGACCTGAAGGGACTGAGTCAGGAGTGTTTGTCTAAGTGGTGGCATGTACAATTAGTAAGAAGCAAGGACCGTGTAAGAGTTAACTGGTGTAGGCACTGATCTTTTAAGATTACAAGTGTTTCTGGCCAGAGGCTCTGGAAAGAAATAGTAAGGGTTTGTGGCTATGGGCTTAACAGCTCAGCTGAGCGGTGAGGACAACATTCCCCTGCACACCCCCTGATTTTTCTCTCTCTTATTCTTATCAGCTTCCAAAGTGAGACTGACTGCACAGGGGACTCCTGTGGCCAAGCTTCTTGTGTAGGTTGCCTGAGGAAGGAGTTAGGTAGACAACAGCTTTCTCGTGTAATTAACTTGCAAAGGAAAGGCTGTTTTTCAGTCGTGCTGGTTGGGACCAGTGAAGGAGGCTGGTTTCCTTCTGAAAGCGCAGTACTGTCAAGGAATAACTGATCACAAGAGAATCCATCTTAAAAAAAGCTGGAAATAAATTAACAGGGAGGGAAGTGAAGATGCTGTTCTGCACCTTGTGGCTTCTAAAGAGGTTTCTCTGCCTCACAGACAAGACCTGGCTCCTGTAAATACTGCAGTTGCTGCAGCTCTGGTGGATTATTTTCTAGAGACAGAACCAGAATTAGGGGGGTCACCCAGGTGGGATCAGCACACTCACCACTTGCTGCAGGACAAAGAGCTTGTGGTGAGACGGGGCTAGAGGCATGGTCCTAGACAGGCCCTGACCATCCATACATTGGTATCAGCTGGAGCAGGTCTCTGCTCCAGGGTACTGTTCAGAGGATGGTGTCAGGACCAGTTTTCAGTCATTTTTCACCAAACTGTGCATTTCATCCAAGCCTTGCAGATCCTTGTTTTTTGTCTCAATCCCAAACAAGATACTTCTCTGCCCCCAAATTCTCAAGCCCTTCTCATCTCCAGCATAATTTCCTGAACAGCTACAAGCACACTGCAGCCACTATTTTAGGTAACTTTGATTTGAATTAAATTTGATTTGCTATCTTGTTGAAGATGGAATGGGGCAGTTCTCTAAAGGGTAGATAGTATTTTTTTTGTCATTTCTTGGATCCTGTGTTTTGCATAGCAGCATCTTGTGCTGCAGGCAGGGATGACAGGGTTCCCTCATAACATCAATCAGTCCATCAGAGGAAGATGTTGTGTTAGTTCTGGTTGTAGTGTAATGGTACCACCTTTCCATCACAAAGAAATATAGTCCTATAATGCTTAACAAAGACTTCTTGTTAGCAATAACTCAGCTGAGTGTAAACAAATCTACATAATGCTCCATAACACGTCAGCTCTTTAAACATAGAACCTAAGGCATAGCAGCAGATCACCAAAATATATAGCAGATATTATCATAATATCATAGAACAGCTTCTCACAGAATTAAAATGATCTTTTGGGGCATTTGGCTATCTTCAGTTCTTGAAGGAAATATTCCCCTAACTGAAATAAATTCAACTATCTGGGAACTACAGACAAATGAAGAAATTAGATTGTCTAGTAACGCATGGAAAGAACATAACACAGCCACTCTGGGAAAGTTGTATTGCTGAGCATGTGAAAATCTAAGGGTAGAAAATCTGATCTGGCTCCAGAAAGCAGGTGTTGATGTGATGCTCAAAAAGGACGCAGGTTTTTAAACAATAGGTTTCCTGGGGGTTCCCTTTGGACCCAGCTTTGTAGCGAAACATCTCTTTTGGACTTACAGACTTGTCTGGTGGTGGCTGGGGAGGACTCTGCTGCACAACAGAGTTGTTTCACTCTTGTTGTTAGCACGTGAATGTTTCACTGCTAGTCCAGAGACTGAGTCCTACTGTGCTCAGCCAGTGGGTTCCTGACTCTGTTTCTTCTAAATTCAGGAGACCTCTTTTGCTAGAAATCTTTCCTCCTGCTCTTCCAATATAGGTTGTTATGGACTGGTCAGACCATCTCTCCAGCCCAACAGGAGATGAGTTGTTTCAGCCTTGGACTTCAGGGCAGGTTTTCCAGGCTTCAGCTGAGATCTGTGCCTCTTTCCTGACTAGCTGCTTTCCAGATGTGCTTTCTGCACTGTTCCAGCCATGGTCTTGCCAAAGTGCTTTGCTGATTTTTCTGCTGTGTATGTATCCGAGCACTGAAATGAGCTCTCCCTCTCTTCCTGCAGGTTCCCTTGCAGCTAGTTATTTGCCAGGGACTCTTTGGTTTCAGTTCCCAATGAATGCAGTCCCTTGTCCTCAAAATGCAACGTGTGCTCTTGTTCCTACATGTGGCAATTTGCATTTGGTTGTATTGAAAAATACATGTTGTTCTGTGGAGCCCAGCTTTGTGTGCTTTCCAGATTGCTCTGCATCGTTTCTGTCTGTCAAGCTTCTTACATTGCACCCAATCAATATGACATCTGAGCCTCACTTGCTGAGGAATGGAAGCCATAGTAAATATTTTGTAGTCTGTGCAGAATAAGTTGGCGGTCTCAATTCAGTTGCTTTTAGGCAGGTGTTTGCATATATTCCCTAAGACCACTCTTAGATTTGGCACCTGTTATTGTGCTTCCTGGTGGGCACTGTGGCAGGACTGGGGGCTGGATCCTCTACCTGCAACCCCCTCAGCAAGGCTCCTGGCCTCTTCAGCAAGGCAATGATCATCCCTCAAAGAAACCCATAACCTGATGGGCTCCCAGAGGGCAGCTGGGAGTGCAGTACTGTGGCGGGATCAGGACACTTGGGAATGCTGCTGCTCACATGCTGGCTATGTTGGGAACTATGCCAGGAACCTCAAGCACCTTCAACTACCCTCATGGTTAATTTTGTGATTAGATCTAAATCTATTTTATAGATCTACTTGAGGGCTGTGCCAATATCTGTTGACATCAACAGGAATCTTTCCATTGACCTCAGTGACCACTGAATGTATTTCTATACAGGTGTATCTTATTCCAGGTTTGTTTTCACAAGGACAACAATAGCGGAATCAGTACTGTGTTCTGTGTAGTTAGGTACATTTTTCTGTAAATAGATGCAGCATCCTCTTCCTTGCACTAGTTTTGGAGAGCTTGAGTCCGCTTTTCCAGGCAGCCCTGTACTCCAAGACATTCTACTTTTTCTTTCTGTGTTGTGCTCACAGCAGCACTTCTAGCTTTCCAGGGTTAAGCACCCACCTCCACCCAAATCAGCATCCCAGATGTTCCAAATGGAGTAATTAGACCAGGCAGGTGCATCCATCAGCCTCAGCATTGCCTCCTGCTACCCCTGGATCAGACAGGCTTGGTGACAATCCGTAATGTTCCTCAGCATGCATGCACATTTGGTGCTGATTGCAGACATTGATGCAGTCAGAAGTATTTCTCCATTAAATGGATGTTCTGGGAAATGTCTGGCAAATGAAAGCTTTTGAATAAAAAAAGTGATGCTTGTGAATTGTCCACTTATGAAATGTGCTGGAAAGTAGCCTCGTCCATGACACTGGCTAGCTGGCAAAAAAAAAAAAAAGTATAGAAGATTGTGAACTTGATTTCTATCCTGCTTCAAAAGCACTTTTACTGTATGAAGATCTTTCTTATAAAACCTACTGCCTGCACGGTAAGATTGTTCAAATAAGGCTCATGGAGATTCAGGGAACCTCTGCTGTGTGACAGAGCAGCCACTGAGGTATTGCTAGCAAACACACCTCAAACTGCTACAGAAAAACCAAGTGGCCTGAAAGCCAAAGCAGAGATCTCCTTCCTTGACAAGTAAGGTGAGCCAGGACTTCAGGGAAATCAACGTGAGGCTCCGTGGCTCCTGCAAGGGAAGAGGCTTCACCACTGTGGTGGTGGGCAGCACCGAGGTGGCGGCTGTGCTGCTCTGCTCCTGCGAAAGCAGAAGTGAGCATGTACTGAAATATCCTAGTTAATTATGGATCACCAACCTCTGCTAACATTAGCTTTGTACCTTCTGCTTAGTGTTCTTTCTTGCTTTTTATTAATTCTAATCTGTGCAAGGACTTTCCCTCTTATCCCATGGCATCTCAGAGCACTCAGTAAAGAATACTGGAAACATTTTGGGAAATTCAAGAGTAGAGCAACTGTCTCCCTTACCCATATGCTTGATAACTCCTTCACAGAACCACCGTAGTTAGGTGAGGCAAAACCTGCCCTTACAGAAATCATGCTGATTCTCCATGGCTATATCCTTATTCATCCATATGTCCTCCCTTTTTAAATGCAAAATTCAAGAACAGGTACTAAGGCAGCTTAGGATGGCAGGTTACAAGCTTGGCTGGTAGTTCAATTATTTCTTCTTTAATTTCCTTTAGAAGGCATAGATGACTTTGCTGATGAGAAGTAATTGATTCCAGTGACTTGATTATTGTGATTATTGTTTGTTTTCTTTGTCTAGTCTCTCCCTCAGACACTTTACACACAAGGGTCCTGTCTCCAATTGTCCCCCATCAAGAAGGTTGTTGTGGGAAAAATTCCCCTTGCTCCAAATATTCCTTTTTCCTACCCCAGTAGCATGCTTTAGAAGTTACATCCATGCCTAAATCCTATTGATTTCAGTGTTTTTTGGAAACTGTATTTAGATGAACTGTTTTGAAAGCACTGGCTCCATTAGGAACGCATGCTAGACATTCTCTCCCAGACTTCTTTCAATGTTTTCCTTCTGTACCAGTTATGTCCGGATCCAAAGTTAATCTGTGAAATGCAAGAGCAGCTGTACGAAGGCAGACCGAAGGCTCAGCTAGCTTTGCGCACTCTCTCTGACATTGGCTGGTAGTGGACGCTTAATGGAAGGAGCATAAAAACAGGCGTTACACTGGCTGCAGCAAACCCTCCTAGCAAGCTGCAGCTTAACAGCTTACTGAGCTAGAGGTTTTTCTCTATTTTTTTGTTTCCTAGACCTTTTTGTTCAGCTTACCTTCCATTATTTTGGCTCACTGCCTTTGGAACATGCTCACTTTTCTGGCTTCCACAATAGTCTGTGGTAGTGAAGTCCACAATTTGCATGAAAAAGTGCTTCATTTTGGTTTTTAATCTGCATCATTTTAAGAACGTGCATCAAACACTGCTCTTGTACTGTTAGGAGGAGTGACAATGTGTTCACCACCACCGCGCACCTCCTGATTTGATGGAAAAGGTGACAGACATCCAGAAGTCACCTCTTTTTCAGGCAGAGAAGTAACTGGCCAGATGTAAACTACAACTTAAGGGAAGGGATTTCTCAAGCCATTTCCTGGCAATTCTTTATGGTCTGTTCATGTCTTTGCTCACTGTTTGGGAATGAACTGATGTTTTTGTTGATTTGGATTATCTCTTTCCTGAGTGGTAATAACTAATGGAGGGACTATGGTGAGGTCAGTTTGGTTTTGTGCTGCTGCTTATTTATCAGCACCTGGTACTCTGTTTTATTGCCATGTCCTTCAGTCCTTCTGCAGCTTTTTGTAGACAGCACTCATTTCTGCTACTTTAAGAATTTTTTTCCTTTATCCTCCGCAAATCGCTCCTATATCCCTTTTCCAGATCCTTTAGGCTCTGAGAATAACCCCTGTCACAGCCCAAATTGCTGTGGGATTCCACTGGGATTCCCTCCACTGTGAAAAATAACCATTTATTCCTACCTGTCCCTTCATATTTTCTACCAGTTTTGAATTCACTTGAGAACCTTTCTTCTAATCCCAGGAGAGATTAATTTCCTAGGAGCCCCTGGTGAGGGAGCTTTTGAGAAACCAGAGTACATGGTATCAACTAAATTGCCCCTACTTACATATGCATTGATGCCCACAAAGAATTCCCCAGGAGGCATGATTCCAGCTACCAAAAGCATGCTTTTTCATCCTAGTTTTCTAATTATCTATAATGCTATTACATAGCCTCTACTGCTTTGCTCAGTGTTAAACTCAGTGATAAGTAGCTCAATGAATTCCCCTTTGGATTATTTTTGTTTGTTTTTATTTTTATTTTTTAACTGCCCACTTTCCTTTTTCAGAGGCCGACAGCCCTGGAATTGATGTTGTCTTATTCCTGGGTTACCCTCATCTGCACCAGTATGCACTGCTGCTGAGAAAAGGTAACACACCTGGATGTGAAACTATGCTTTCTACAACAATCAGTGAGGGAGAATATTTGATGTCCCACAAACACTCAAGGCATCACCTGTGGTTTATGTGCACCATGCAAAACAAGTGCTTGGGACATTTCAGTCTTTCTCTTATTTTGGAATGAGGTGCTGAGGATTAACGTCGTGCCTATAGCCCCTCAGTGTGTCTGATGCTGCCAAATAATTTTGATTTCTAGGGCTACTGACTCATTTGCTAGAAGAGGTAAAGAAAGACTTACAGCATTCGTCCTTCTCCTTTCCAGAAATGCAATCACGCTTATTCCACGATAATCAAACCTGTGTTCACATGTAGAGATGGCCTCAGGAACTCATGTGCTGCAGAAAGTTGTTGTCTCAGGATCCTTCTGGGTCCCGTAACCTAGGTGCCTGTTCCTTTCATATCAGTAATGGATTCACATGAGTGTACTCTGCGGCCTTGCTTTGCAAAGAAAAAAACAATGTTTCTGTTTAAAAGGTGATTGGTTTTGGTTTTTTTTTTTCTGATGTGGTGTAGGAATACTGTGAAGTTGACAAACTAGCTCAGTTCCAGAGAAGCTGAGTTATCCTCCAGTCTGCAAAGTGCAGGCTGGCAGGCATTTTCTTAGCAATATTTTCAACATCTCTTTTGAAGTCACATGTTTTTGGGGTTTTCCACCCCCTCCTCATCCCCATTGTCACTTTTTTTTTTCCTCCCATGGAGGATGTCTTATGGTTTCAGGAGAGATACCACCAAGGGCTAGCCCAGCATGGAATTTCTGCAATCCTGAACCACTCTGTTAGTGTTCCCAGGGCTGGATTCAATTGACAAGAGGCTCTGCAGCCAACCCCCTTGGACTGCACATGTGTTTATTTAAATGTCAGTGGCCCACACAAGCTGAATACCTATTAGCTAGAGCACGCATAAAATCCAAAGCACAGCTACAGTTCATATTTATTGTTCAAAGTACAGATCCCTTTATTGTTGTCATTTCAGTACCCTTGTATTTATGGTATTATTCAGTCAGCTCTGAGAAGTTAACTAGCACTTTGCAGTGTTTCTTTACTGCGAGGGTATAATATCCGTCTATAATAAATATATAGGTAAGGGATTTAAGAAACAAAACAAAACAGCAACAACATATTGCATGTGAAAACTTTACTAAGCAAATAAAACATTCCCCACCAGAACTGTGGAAAAAAAAAAAAACAGCAAGCTGGTATCATCTGAAGTCAGTTAATAAGCATTAGATGTGTACTTCCACACTGTTTTTCAACTCTGTCTTTTGTCATTCTCCAGCATTTCTGTACCCCATATTCTTTAAAGAGCACAGCTCTCATGCAGGCTGGAAATACATTGATAAGGCTTGTAGCAGCAAGGCTTTTTTGGTGAGGGCTGCTGGGAGCTGAGGACTTCAAGGCATCCGGACTGTGTGTAAGTGCTGCTCTTCTGGTGTTTGGACTTTCTGTGCATGACTGATACTAGAAACGCCACTACCTGCAGAGCTGTGTTAGCAAACCTGCTCAGCAGTGACAGGACACAATTGTTTTTGCCAGCAAAGCTTGTAGTGGTCCTGGGAACGAAGTGAGCAGTTGTAGCAAAAGGGTATATGTTTTTGGAGTAATCATCCCCCCCAAATGTGAAGAGTTAAACCAAGCACAGAGAAATGAGGATGCTGTATTTCTTTGGAAGGCAGGAGGAAAGCAGAGAGAAAATGTCTTCTGCACTTGATAGTCTAGAAACCTGCCCTATTTCAGTTCTAACAGTTGGCTTGGTGAGGAAACATCCAGCGAAAGAAGATCCTTTCTGCTAAAAGTAAAGCTATTTCAAGCTGATTTTAAATTTCATTGGCAACATTCACCTGTGATCTTTCTTCGTTTGGAGTGATGATAATGCTTGCATTTGATTTGAGAGAATGACAGTTTAATTAAAGGGGGGGAAAAAAAAAGAACTTTATATTTGGCTGTTGTTCTGTTGACATGAACGTGAGTTACTCCAAGTGGTATTTTGGGCTCAAGTCCAGAAAAGCAAAAATGCTTCTTTAAAACCAACTGTAAGGCTGCCTTTCTGTAATAGGGGACTGTCCTGCTCACTCATTAAAACATATAGAAGATGGGATGTATCAGGAGTAGGGATCATTTTTTGCTTGAGGTTGCTGGTTTGAATCCTGTCCAGGCTGGTAGTGATGGAAAGCTGCAAACCTCCAGTGGTTATTCAGTAACCGACGTGAAATAAGTTGGTGGTCTTGTTCCAGTTTCTGGTGGTCAGGTGTGTGCATCACAGAAACCACCACTTCACTTGGCATCCTTGCTGAAAGCCGGAGCAGACAGACCAGCGATTGAATTGACAGAGAAAGGCACTGAACAGCCCTACAATTTTAGGATTAAATCTTCAAGGCTGCTGTTGAGAAGGGCTGGCAAGACAGTCGGAGGGAGTCTGCTTTGCCCCATAAAGGGTTGCTGCTTGTATGAAAGGAAATCCAATACCAAAGCATGTCGGCTTTGCATCTTGCATGAGTGCTGCATTTGCTACTTGAAAAATTAATATTGGTGGGTAAGTTGCCTTGCAAAAACACATATGGTAGAAGAGCTACAAGTACATGTTCTGCCAAAGGGGTGCAGCTGTACCTTGCGCGCTGTACAGTTGCATATTAAAGGCTAAGGATGTCCATGCTTTTAAAGTGGTTTCCAGGTCTGACTGTATCATTTCTGAATGAGGAGAAACCTCAGGCTAGATTTTTGGACTGTGACTTCAGAGACCTTTTTGTAGACAGTCAAGCCCTTATTGAACAGAGCTGCCAGTAACTGAGGCACCCAAAACCGATGGATGCTCCTGGGAATTTGGCTTTGAAATACATAAGAGATCTTCAGAGAACTTCTTTCACAATGGCACAGGAGTCCACCTTCCAAAATCCTCAGTCTCGTGGCATGATCCATATGGCCATGCATAGGAGAAATGGGTCTGCAGTGATACAGTCACATCCAAAGTATATTCGTGTACCTGTGTAGGACACTGCTCCTTCCTCTAGTCTGGTAATTGCAATTCCTTTAGTTTTGCGACCTTGAAAATTCTTCTGTTGCTTTTGTCACATTAAGGATATCCATTTCCATTTTATTTTTGGCTGACTCTAGAGCACCAGCACCTAGGCCAAAACTCAATGGTAAATCTGTGACAGTCTCTATCAGGAAAAAGAGGATAATGATTACATCCAGGAGTTTTATCAGTCACAGCTGTTACCCTGTTTGCTGGAGAAACTGTTCTTTGAAGTATATGACCAAAATAAACAGCCTAGCATCTGTAGCATTGTGGATAATTTAACAAGTAATATCCCCTGAAACAGTTGTCTAGATTTACCAAAAGCAACGTGACAAAAAGTATTCTTGGGCTTTGGTGCTGGAGAGAAGTGGTTAGGATTTGCAGGGTTCAGAAGAAAGTATGAAACTAAGCAACATGCCTCTCCCACTCTTCAGCTAGTCCTCTGTTGCCATACTCCAATAACTCTTTCATGCCTACTTGCCTTATCCAAAATAGTTAGTTCACAAGTGTTGGGTTTGCAAACAGGCAAATTACTGCTTGTCCTTTGTTCACTTGACCAGATGAGCAGGGGGAAAAAAAAAAAAGCTCTAACATTTTCTTTCTTCTCCTTGCTTATATAGAAGCACAGCCCAATTTTGGTCCACTATGCTTCCTACCATATGATCTCAGCATCTTGCTTCTTAGTCTCTATGTATGAGCCAGAACATGCCCTGCTCCTCGTTCCAGTACAAGGCAGAGGCTCTATTTATCATACTCACATTTCTTAGCCAGTCCAGTAGGTTTCCCAGAGGTTATCCTTATTAGCCTGTTAATGTTAAAAGTTCCCATCAGTGTTCATAACTGAGTCTTTAATATCCAACAGGCCACCTGCTAACATGATAGGAAGCTCCTGATAAGGATGGATCAAGATCTGTGTTTCTTGTCTCTTCAGATGCTGGAGTATCGCAGTGTGAACATCCTAAACCAATTCTACTGGAATGATAGAGACACGTCCCATTGCAACATCATCTCTAGAGATACCTATTGCAAACTCTTCCTTTTCCAAAAAGGAAAATATATAGCACTTATTATGCAGTGTAGGTATTATTGATCTATATCTCAATTACTTACATTCCATTTCTGGGTTGGTCTCCATTGCCTTGCAGCTTTTTGAAACAACTCTTCAGTTTTAGTTTCCACTCTATCCCATTCAGTCCTTTCCTTGAATCTAGTCCATGACAGTATGGGGTTTCTGCTATCCGCTCTTTTTCAGAATGTGAAGTCTGCCTTTTTTCTTCCTTTTTTTTTTTTTTTTTTTTGTGGAAGAAAGCCAGAGGGACCTCCAGTTCTTTTACAGGCCTGATCTTGCCTAGTGATCCTGGGAGAGAGAAGTAACTCTCCATTGTGCCTATGTTTTATAGACACATACACAGACATTTCTAGGGCTGCAGAGGTTTTGACTCTTCTGACCTCTCATCGTAATACATTCTAAGTATTATATTTAACATTAACAGCTGAATACTTACGTCTTAGCTTTCTATTAAACAACATATCTGCAAATGAGAGTGCTAGATTCAGAAGTCCCACCCAATTATTTAATAGTGCCAAACAGGGTCTGAGTATAACTCTTTTGAGACGTTCCTTTCATGATTTTGATAGCATTTTCCGCAAGCCTATTTCACTGTTGCTATTCTGGACACTTGTACTTCTGTTGGCATGTCTTGATCCGCTGTGATGCTTTTTAAGAAGTCAGAGAACGTGCTCGTAACTAACATAAGTTTTTAAGATGCAACGGGTAAGGAACAAGCGTTAGGAAACAAATCTTAAAGAGGAGAGATAAGGATCTGATAATTTTCCCTCTTTAGATGCCACTGTGTATCTGTATAAAGGGCTGAACCAGTGTTGCAGGAATGATCCGCAGATGACATATTTCAGCACAAGACTTATACATCCACAGACAGCCTCCCGGTGTGAGTTCCAGACTTAACTTTCAGAAATTTTCTGGATTATTTATGTGAAAGCATTCAGGTATATTCAGCAAGAACAGATCTTGCTCCTTGCTATATTTTAGTCTAATGCACCTTGCTATATTTTATTCTAATGTTCTAATGCTTTCGGAGTGCACCCAGTTGACGCTTCTGTTCTGAATGCCTCAGTGGCATGCCTTCACAGCAGGAGGGATGTTATCCTATGCCATCAAGACCACAGTCCTTTAGGGAGGTGGAAGCTGCCAGGTGGAAGAGGGAAGTGAACTTGGATCCCCCATTTCGTGGGTGCATGCTCTTGAAAACCCTGCAAGCTCTAGGCATTTCTAAAAAAAGTAAAGTGGCTCTAATTCAGTTTTTGAATGAGGGAGTGAGTTGTGGGTCCCAAGTGAACGGCAGAACCTCCCTGCAGGCCTTAGTGACAAGATGTATTTAAGACTTGCTCCTGTGCTCAGATTCCCCATAGACCAGCTACAGGCAGCTGCATGGAGAAGATGCTGAATTCAGGCCACTCGCCATGCTGGCCATTATGGATCCCATTCTGCCACATGCTTTGCCTGTGAATCTATTTGCACACACACTCTCCCATAGAGTCCTGGGTCTAAGAGCCCTGGGTTCCCTTCCTGGGGCTGTAATTGTTGGCTTGGCTTTTTATTCAGGCTTTGTCTCTAAGTTGATTGGAACTGCAAAAGAAAAGGCTCCAAGCACAAGCTCTGCCAGCTGCTACTTGTCTGTAAAATCTGAAAGTTGCTTCTCCTTAAAGGCAGTTGCTGCTCCTGAAGCCAGGCATTTTTATTTGCATGAGAAAGCTGTAACTGACTGTAAGATAGTCTATGATCTTATTTTAAAAGAAAAGGATAAAAATAAGTTTAATTGTGTTCTTGCTCTGCCTCAATTTAGTGGCTAGCCGTTCTCTTTTGTGCTCCCCCCATTTTTGGAGAGTTGGTTGACACTTATTTAGGTTGGCACAAACTAAAGATAACCAAGTGTGTGTGAAAGAGCATGCATTGGGTCACAGCTTCAAGAGCAGCAGAAAGAAGCATTCTGCCTTTCATTGCAGACCAAGGGGGTTATAGGCAAAATACAGCTATTCTGAGATGGCTCAATGAAACACACACAACCTGAACAAAAAGTAAGTATTCCATTCAACTTGTGAATGCTTGTGAAATTTATTTTTTGCCAGCTTTTACAGTCCACAGCCTTCTCATTCAATCTTGAATAATAGCTTTGAATTGAGCTGTAAAAGCTTCCGAAGTTTGAAGTCTTTTGACAAGTTAATTCAGCTGTATGGTAAAAAGTTTTTCCCCCAGATAGAATAAAGCCATCATATCATGAATGTAGTAGTCATCCAAGGGAAAGAAAACACCATTAAGATTAGAAATGATGGGCTTTATGGAGATAGTTTGTGGTTTAGTGTAATCTACTATCAATATTTCAGCAGAAAAATATTCTACTCGTCATTCAGCTGAAAGTCAATATCTTCACTTAAAACCAACACCCAGGGGCCAGACTGCATATATTTTTTATTGAAAAAGTAACTTGTTACTTTTTCGTCAGTTTTTTTTTCTTACATGTATTTAGGTTTTAATTGTTTTCCACCCTGTATTATGCAGGATGCCTTTTTTTTTTTCCTGGTTGAAAGAGAAAGACTAGAAAAATTAATCAATATTTCCTCTAAGGTTCCCACTGTAGAGACACACACTTTTCTCCCAGCAGCTGCCATGGATGAAAACCATTATTCCATTATTTCCCTTTTATTTTTTTTTTAATATTAAGAATGAGAAAACAATCACTGGTATACTAAGTGTATCCAACAATTATTATAGCCTCAACTTCACAAAGATTCCATATTAATTTTAGACTTACTTATTGTTTATGTCTAAATTTAAGCCTTAGTGTGCCACTAAAATTGACTGAACCAAAAAGACAGTTGAGGGGGAAAAGAGATTTCTTTCATACCCTTAACTCTTCAGTTTAATCAAGAGGGATGATGACACTCTAAGAACTTTGGGACAGTGGTTTGTAATGGCTGCAGAACATTTCTTCTCTATATAATACAGTTGAGAGCATAGCTGTTATTGCTGAATAAACATGGAGTTTATAAAATCCAGCAAAAATTCTTCAAAACAAGTTTTAGCAAGCAAACTTATTTAAACAGTGTATTGTGCTTATGATAAAATGACTGCCATGACAGTCCCATGTATCTTCATTAGCAGTCTTCATATGTAAACTCTTTCAGGAAGTTTTCTACTTTTTCGGCTTACGTCTTCCTTACCCTGACTTTTCAAACAGCAGCAACATGACTTTTCCTTACTGCAGCTCAAAGAAGAAAGTGGTTGCCTCTGCTATCCAGGCTGCACAAGATGGCTATTTCCAGTGTAATTCAGGGGCGGAACATATGGGAGCTAAGCTACCTGACATCTCTGCGGCAAACACGCGGGTGTGAGTTTCCAGCTGTGTTGCACCAAGCCTCCACCAAACCTCCAGCATGGGAAGTAAGCGCTGCCTGTTGTGTGGCTGTCTAATCTACTGTCACTAATTCTTGCATTCGGTGACATCACGTTGCAGCACTGTCTGTTCTCTACCTGATATTACTGAAATAGTTTAATTTGAGAGACAATACATATGATGGAAGTTTCTTTTAAAAAGCATAAATATGAAGAGGACAGCAAATTTTACATTGTGACCTTTACTTTTGAACTTCACTCATTTTTTTTTTTTTCTCCCCAAAGTGGAGACAGGGACTTGAGGTTGTCCAAGACAACAGCAATAACTTGTTTCTTAGAGACTGGCTTTTAATGCTTCAGAATTTAAGCTTTTAATTCCTTGAGTGATGAAGGCTTGATGAAGTGTCGGGTCTGCAGACAAGCTGGAAAAATAGCTTCTGCAGCCAAATACAGGCTTCTTCAGCTTCAACATGCACTCCCGTAAGTGGAGGAGAACCACCTTGTTCTCCTTTACAGCTCACATTAAGCCAGACAGGACTGCTCTGCACAGAAGACAGATTTTGTAGCACAGCAAAAAAGAGTAGTTCTCTCTCTGCAAGAGTATTGTACAAAGATACAAGGAGTCCCAGCCGAAGCAAAATTCACCAGGAAAAAATAAAAAAAAGGTATGTCAGAGGAAAACACGGGAGTGGGGCGATGTAAATTTAACACACTCTGTTCCATTACAGCTGTGTCTTAAGTCTGGTTGATTTGTTGGGTGGTTTTTTTTTTTTGATGGCAAAAAGGAGTAAATAAGTATGCTGTAGGAAGGATGCAGAACAGATGGGGGTGGCAGATAAAGCATAGAAGGGTGGCTGGTGGGAGAGAACTATCAAGGGAGAGCAACAATGGTAACTAACTGATCACGAGGAAGAAGAGAAAGCAACCACCAGGTAGAAACTTGTGTCTAGGCTTGACCCTCTCTAAAGATGGAAGTGGCATTGGCACTTGGAGTAAGTCTTCAGTGGCTACGCTCCAGAGGAAGTTCCTGCTAGCTTTCTTCCTAACTTGATGCTCTTGGAGTGTTGTGATGGCTGTTTCCTGCCTAAGAACATAAAAAATGGAACCATTCCTGACAAACAAGAAGTAGAATTCAGCTAAAGATGAGGTGGAGGTAGGCGGGAAGTTCTGTAATTGCATTTTATTTAAGACTTTATGAATTAGCTCTGCCAATTTTTTTTATTTTTATTTTTTACTTCAAATGGCTTCTGAGTAAACTTTTCAGCTGCAATTACAGTAAAAACAGACTACGCTATATACAGTTGGATTTAACATATAGGAAGAATACTTTTTCTTGTTAATCTCTGAGCTCTAATTTACATGAACAATGACAAGGTTTAATTTTCTGTCATTATGCACAGGTTAGCCTAGACTGGATATTAATAGATACACATATTCACACCCACAAACACTAGTACTGCATCAATCAAATTTTGAAGATAAAACTTATACTCCATGGCAACTTTTAAGGCACAATTTTCTTCTCTTATTTCCTCTTTTTAAACTACTTCAGCAATGCAAAAAGCATTGGAGGCAACTGATGCGGCCAGGCAGTAGCCTCTGTGGTTCGTAGCCAAGAGAATGGGTCTGCAGTACAACATCCAACCCTTAGTGTTGAGGGTATGGGGACAGGGGACGTGGGTGGGGGACACAGGTAGGGGACCTCTGGGCTCTGTTACGTTTAGAAGCTGCAGTGACCACTTAGGGAAAATGTTGTTTGTAACTCATGTTGGTGACCAAACCATCTCCCAGCTGTACCAGAAACTGGGAGCTGCAAGAGAGGGCAGGCAGCCACCTGGCTGCTCACAGGCAGGGCCTATGCTGACCACCCATCATTAGATCCACTGAGGAACTTGTAGCCTTTGCAAATATTACCTTGTCAGCTACACAGTTGGCATTAGTAAACTTCTAGTCCTAAAGCACTTACACCCATACGTCTCTTGACACTTAAAAATAATTTAGAAGCTTATTTATACACACATACATGTGAGTACACAAACTGGCCCTGAATAAAGATAGCAGAACAACCATACGAGGAAACCTAAAACCTCACCGACCAAAGAACAACAAACAAACAAGCCCACAAGCCAATATAAGCTAAAAATGAAACAAAAAGGGCTTCAGCTTTACGTAGAAGTGGTGCTCTTCATGCCAGTGGTGTTCTTAGGTGCATACTACAGGAAGAATATTCCAAAACTTCAGACCTTCTCCAAGGCAGGCCATGCTGCCTGTATGCTGAAGCTTAGAATAACCGAAGTGTAATGTTTGTTGTAAGTTGACAGTAATAAATTAATGTCTTAAAATTAAAGTAAGACTGGAAAGCTTAAGTTAATGGGATGCTATTGCTGATGGAACTGTCAGAGTAATTCTGACCTCTGCCAAGACCTGAGCATGTTGTTCACAGCATGGGGAAAACAAGCAACTGTAGGGGTCAGATCAATATGGCAAGGATTTTTAGATGGGTGGCCCTTTCAAATGGAAATGTAGTTGCTAAACATTTCAAAAAGAAAAAAAAAAGGCGCAGTGTTTATATACTACCATGTATATGTAAATTTTGAGGGAGGGACAAAATTGTTAGCAATTCCAGTCAGGTCCCAGAATTTATGTAAATCCAGATGGCTGAACTACAGGAGTTCATTTTTCTTTAAGGAAAATCTGGAAGTTTAAAAACAATTTAGTAAGAACTAAGTAATCAAAACCACCAGAAGTGTGCTGGGATGGCTGCCTACAAATAGGAATGTTATGTTTCATATTGTCTCAGTCAAGGATGTTAAGAAACTCCTTGAAACCTAAGTGGGAAGTCCCCATGTATTTAATGGCCTGTGAGTACAGCACAGTGACTGCACTCTAGGACCCTGACTGCTACAAGAGGTGTGAAAGTAGACCACTGTGCCCACAGGGCTGGTACCATTAACTCCTTTAACTCTGTGCAAGCCAAGGGCTCCACCTATGTGAAGTACAAGAACCCTCTGCAAGCTGTACTTGGATGGGAGAGGAGAGGTTTGAAGGCTGAGCAGATGGCCTTCACCTCAGACAGAATGGAACTAAACAGAAAAGGGGGCATCTTCTTTCTAGGACTACCATGGTGGCTTACCTTCAAAACAAAGGTTAACAGCCATCATGAAAAAAGAGAGGAATAATATTTGATGTCATAGCACTTGAGACTTAGACTTTCCTTGGCCACCGGCGATCCTTCAGCGAAGCCTGATGGCTATCTAACGCATCTCAGGCAGGATGTTCCCATCAGAGCATGCCTCATGGGTATCCCCCGGCTGAGCTTTCTCACACCAGGTAATACAGATGCTGAAATATTTTGCTTCCCATGATACAGAATGTTTGTGTGACTTCTTAGTTACAGGCATTGTGCTAGTCAAAGGTAAAACAACAAAATGCAAGTGAAATGAGAGTTGTGCCAGCCACAGGCTCGGCCAATCAAGAAACTGCAGATAGAGAAGACTTGACAGTTCAATAGTGTAATTCTTTAGAAAACCGAAAAATCAATTAAATGTTGAATGGTTGCTAGGAAAACATGGGTAGAGGTAAGTATGCTGAACAATGCCTTTTTTTTTTTTTTTTTACTCTTGGTAATTCAGGCAAAGATTTGTAAAGATTTTGAACTATGCTCTCCCCTTTTCATTTTTATATCTTGATGCAGCTGTTTGCTATTAAAAGCAGTGTACTCAGAGGCCATTTTTTAATAGACAATACTTGATGGATAAAAGAAAAACATGCTTCAGGAGTGGGATCTTGCATGTAGAAAACTGACAAAAAAAGTTTCCTATTCTATTAAAATACTATATATCTACTATGGCTTGCATTTTCTACGGTATGTCTAGTTAATCCACCTCCATTAGTATCCTCAGAATCAAAAATCCATAGTTTCAGATATGTCAAGCTACTAAGGAAAGAAGACAAGAGAGTGCGTAACTTTCCTTGTTACAGGTGGAAGAATTAACTTCAAAGGAATGCATCACCACAGTTGTTTCTCTACTAATTCTGTCCTCCACCTCATGTTTCCAATAGTCAAATTCATCTCGATTTGAGTTTTTCTTTCTGCTACGTTTCCACCCCTTAGCAGATAGAGCTGAAGCTGTGGAGGAAACTATAGGCAGCAGTGAGTCAAGGAGAGACAGGGGACAAGAGCAGTTTGCCACCCTTGCGTGACTTTCTAGAGAGAGCTGCCCAGTACCACGCGGAGTTCTCTTCACTTCGTCCTGGTCCTCAGACACACGGAGTTTGCTCTTGGCCACGAGGTGCTGGGGTGAGGACCAAGTCACCAGATGGGAGGGGATGGTGCTAAGCAAACGCTCCATCACAGCCCTGGCTCCCCTCCAGCCTCCAACACAGGTAGCGGCGCAGCCGTCTTTTGGCAGGGAGGCGAGAAGCAACTGAGGGGACCCAGCCTGCCTGGGCCTCCAAGGCTGGGGAGGCCCGGCCTGCCCGGGGGCAGCTGGCCTCGGAGGCCCAAACCCGGCTCCGGGCTACCATCCCGCCTCCGAGGCCGACTGCCCCGGCACGGGCTGGGCTTCGCCGCCGCTCCCCGAGGGGCTGCGGGCCCGCCGCCGACATGGCGGACACCGGCCAAGCCCCCCCGGGCCGCGCCGTCGCCTAGGCGATGGGCCGCGCGCCACGAGGGGGGGGCCGAGGGGGCCAGGGCGTGGCCTGATTGATTCCCTTCCCCCCGCCGGGATGGGGGGGAGGAGGGGAAGAAAAGAGGGAGCTGTGGCTATAAATAAACCGCGCTTCCTGATTGGCCCGGGGGAAAAATGGTCGCACCACGTGACTCTCCATCTAAAAATTCCAAGATGGCGGATCCCGTCACGGGCTGAGTCCGTTGGTGGCGCGCGCGCCGCGGTGTCCGCGCCGGGGCCATCGCCGCACCGCTCCCCCGCCTCGCCCGCCGCCACCCAGGTCAGTACGCGGCGCCCCGCCACCTCCCCCCGCCGGGCCGCGCCGCGCCGCCTCAGCCGCTGCACCCGGCCGGCCGCGGCGCGGCCCCTTTAAGGCCGCGCGCTTTTCTGCCCGCCGGGTTTTAATTGCGGCGGGGCCTCGCCCGGCCGCCGGGTTCTTAAAGGGATCGGCGGTGCGTGGCTGTTTTTCCGCTGTGCGCCGACCGTGAAGCGCGGAGGGTTCCGGAGGGGGAGGTGATGGGCAGCTCTCGGCGCCAATCTGATTCGCCCTTGTGGCAGTGGCGGGTGGATTTGAGCCACTCGGCGGCTCTTGCCGCGCGCTGATTGGGCGGCGCGCCTGGCGGGGCGGGGCCCCCGCGCTATCACTCGGCATGGGCGTAGCGGCGGGGTGGGCGGGCCGGTGGGGCGTGACGGGCAGCGCTCCCGCCCATTCAGCGCGCCGGGCCTCCCCGCCGCTCGCGTTTTTGTGAATGAGGCGGGTGGGGCCGCGCCGCCGCAAGCCCCGCCCCCTCCCTCGCTGGCCCCGCCCCGCCCCGTCCCTCCCCTCCCGGGCGGCCGCGGCTCCTCCCCCCCCCCCCGGCGAGCAGCGCCGCCGCCGCCGCCTCGGTGCTGCGCGGGGCTCGGCGGGGAGCGATGCGGGCGGTGGTGAGTGCTGCGGGCGGCGGCCGGGCCGAGGGCGTGGGCCCGGGGGTGGCGGGGCGCGGCCGCTGGCCGGGGCGGGCGCGGCCGCCCTGCGGCGGGGGCGACGCCCGCGGCGGGGCCCTGCGGCATCGGGCGGGCCGCGGCCCGGGGTCGGTTCTTTCCCCGCCCCGGGAATAACGCGGGACTTGGGGAAAGTTTCTGTCGGGGCCGGCTCCGCCCGTGGCCCCGCCGGAACGTGCCTCGCGCCGGGCCCGGGGCTACCTGGCGGGGCAGCGGCTCCCGGGCTGGGCCGAGGAGGTCGCCCCCACCCCCGGGGCACCAGCCCCTTCCAGAAAGGCATTAAAAATGGCTTTTTTTGTAACTAGGAGGAGAAAACGAGGGGTATTCTCAGCATCCCCGCGCTTTTTGGAAGTCTTGAGGTAATGTTGGGCTGCAAGGGAGAATGACAGGTCCACGCCGAGGCAGGGCTCCGTCCTCAGCCGCTGGCTGCGGCGTCTTCCCCCGAAATGTGCGTTTTGGGGAGCTGGTGGTGAATAAAGTGCGTGTGCCGCTCCGAAACGTGAAGCGTTGGTTTGTGCAACGATAAATTAGCAAAATAAACCCCCAGCTGATAACGCGTTCGGAGGAGCGCGAAGGGAGGTGTTGCTGAGCAGTTGTGTGTGGGTTTTGCTGCAGGAATTTATCAGGAAAGATGCTGTGCAATCCCTGGGCTCCTTAAATGTTATCTTCTGAGTGTTTGTGGCGCGGCGAACGCAGCATGACATCTTAAGCAAGCAAATGTATTTACATAACAATTATTTGACATTATAGCTCGGTGCCGCGCACCATTTAAATGGAAGTAAACCTGTCCTTTATTCAAAACACTTGCGTAATTGTTTTGTGCACCCATTTCATGATAGTGGAAGGGTTTTTTTTTTGTTTGTTTATTGTTTGCTTGTCAGTAGCCTGCTTCAGAAGATTTGCATAAATTCAGCTTGTCGCAGCAAATGCTTGTTTTCTGGCCATAAGAGCGGATTTCATGTTACAGGCTTGCCTGATATTCCAGACTGGATTACAGGTCTAAAAATGTTACTAAGAAGTGGGATCTGTGTTGGAAAGGTGTGGGTGGATTCGGGATGTGAAAATCGCTTGTAAATCTGGGATGGGGCGTGCAGCTCAGGGTGGTGGAGCGGGGTATAGGTGCTCTCTGGTGTTCTTCGTTTCTTAACAGGGATATCCAGGCAGCTTTATTTCATGCTTCTTTCCAGCAGCTCTATTCTGTTGTCTTCATAACGCTAATTTGAGATGGAGCAAGTATTATTTTGGCCCTCTGTGCCACACTGAATTTCACTGTTGAGTGAATAATCTCCTTGCCAATACATTTTGATTTACTGGTATTATGTACTGTCAATAAATGGGACTTGTGCTGTATTTGCTGCCGTCAAAGTGCTTTCGGTTGTTGCCAAAAACTACCTGGAGTTAATTATCTGAATTGGGCTTTTTTTAACGTCAACATTTTTAAAAGCTAAGGAGCTCTGAAGTTTATATAATAATCTGGTTCTTGGCAAGATTTCTTTTTTTTTTTTTTTTTTTTGGCAATGCGGTCTGTCGCGGCACTGAGTTTTAATCGTTTCTGATGTTTCCACCACTGCTGTATGGAGTTTTCAGCCTAAAAGCTGCCGTTGTTGCTCTGCAGCCTCTCTGAAGGAGTTAAGAGAGCATTGAATTAAGAAAGCTCAGCTGCTTGTATACAAATATACAGCAATTACAAGGCAACAAAGTTATTGCAGAATCCTACTGTAACCATGGCAACATGTTCACTCAATTACATTTGGAAATGTAAAATACCACCCAGTTAGAAAGAGTAAGTTTTAGCGACTGCAGATTTTCTGTATAAAGCGAAATGTGTAAGACGCTGCTTTCCAGGATTGTATACTTTTTGTATTTGGATGGCATGTTTTAGCATGCGCATCTGACAGATTTCTGTTGCTGATATTAAGCTGTGCCCTTGGTTGTCTGAATTTAGGGGAAAAAAAATCCAAAAATCTTTAAATTTTAAACTTTGCCATCCTATAATTTCTTTGGTTTTGATTCAGGACTTGGCTCTAGAAAGTGGACAGATTAGAAAATGCATGAAGTGCATTTTGAAAATTACCTCAGAATACCAGAGGAATTTGTCATTTACTTAATGGGATGGAGGCATGAAAGAAAAGCATACGTATGAAAGAAAAGCGTATGTATGGCACAAAAGCTTTTATTCCTTTGGGAGGAAATGTTTGTTGGACAGTCTCTGTTTGTGTAGTGCAATCTCCAACAGACTATCCTAAACCAGAAGAGAACTGGCAGGTGTGAGCTACCGAACTTGTGATCAGCACCAAGAAAAAGCATTGAAGAAGTTCTTGAGAAGTCCAGGGAGCATCCATCAGCCCCAGGTTAGGAGATAGCAGGTTCAGGACACCAAGGTCCTGATGTGCAATGCAGATGAACTCCTTAGTGGAAGTTAGTTTGCCTTTTGATGATGACTTAGTAGCAAAAAGAATAAAACAGAAAAAGTAGGTTCTTGCATTTGTTAATCTTTGTATTGGTCAAGATGTAACTTTCTGCTTTGCTGTGCTCGTAGTTCACAGGCAGCATCCCATTAATGCAGAAAAGGGAAGAACAACAATGCACTTAAAATGAGTTTTTTTAACTAGGAGTGGTGTGTTTACAGACACCTGCAGATTGATGAACTTCTTCAGAAGTTACCTAGTAAGAGGAGCTGATAAGAGATATTTAGGTGGATGCAGATTGTAGTGGGTTATCTTCAATAAATGCATTTTGCCCAGATCTTCAAGGGCTTGAACTCCAGGCTGCCTCCCGAACCCTTGGAGTATCGTGATTGGAAAAGGTTTGCAGGTCCCATGGACCTGTGTTAGATTACAGATGGTTTTGGAAGGAAGCTCTGTCCAACCTGTCAGGTCTTTCTGCTTTCACCATGAGCTTGCCTGCCATGTGGCTTGCACATCCCTCAGAAGCAGGAGCTTGAGCAAGTGTGACTTTCTGCTCCTGTGGCAAGTGCTTGTTTTTCTTTTTGCCTGCTACCATGGGCAGAGGTGGAAGCACAGGAGCTCGCTGTTTATAGACTGCTGAAAAGGTGGAGTTGGTCTCAGTCTTCAACCCTAAATGACATGTTGAACTGCAAGGGTGAGGAGTAGGACTTGTTAAAAATAAAGGTTAAAATTGAACAGGAGTCCATGGTTTTAGATTAGATTGCCCTCTTAATCCCTCTTCGAAATGGCTTTGTGCTTCCTGGGGAATAGAGGTTTTAAAGCCATATTAAGGTGTATCTGAGATTCAGAAACTTGGTGCAATGCCTGAAACTTGCCCTCTAGGATCAATTGTAGATTTCAAATCTGAGGAAGCTACAGACTTTCTATACATTAATGTGCCCAAACACATTTAAAACAAAGTGTTGAGACAAAAACTTGCCACCAAATACGTAGTGTGTGATAGGGTCAAATATTCTAGGCCAAATTTCTTTCATCTTCCAGAGCTGAGAATAGGCAAGAGCTTTTACAATGGATTGCTCACAAATGTGCTTATCAAATAACTTATGCTAAAAGGAGTTAGCATGTTGAGTGTCTCTTAAAACTTGTTGCACAGCCTTACCTTAAGGAAGGCAAACTGGCAATTTGATGTGAGGCGTTTATGTTCTTGATCAGCTGAATATTGGGCATGCTGCACTGAAAGACTACTGTCTTCATTTTTGGCACTTTTGAGTGCTTGAAGCATTCCTCTAATTCTTGTATGCCATGCCGTACCTTTGTCAGGTCACAGTAACTAGTTGTCCTCGTATTTTCTCAAGGGTAGCATGCAGCTGTCTGGGTTAAGTGGTGTAAGTGTGTGCTCTCTTCAGGGTTTGAAAACCTGAATGCTCACTGCCCAGCTGTGCCAACTTAATCTTGGGGTTAAAACATTTCTTTGGTGTCCTCTTCCAGTTAAAGAAGTAATTGTGTTACATTCCTTGGTATTGTGTGTATTTGTATTTAGCGGAAAAAAAATACTCCTTGGCATTGTGTGTGTGTGTGTATATGTATAAAACAAAACCCCAAACCCTTGAGAACATATTTTTACTTGTCTTGCATCTGTGGTTGAGTACACACGGTAATATTACCAGAATAGTTTATTTGCTGAATAGTATCTGTTGCTAGCCTGTTCCAAATGGCAAAGCTTGTCACAAACTACAAAGAAATATTAATTGAACATGTTATTTGAACACTGGTAACGACATTCATTAAATATTTGTCAAGTATTCTTAACTCTTCTTGCTGGCTTCTTTGGTGGTGTCATCTTCTACTTCATTGCTCTTCCAATTTACCTTTAGCTTGTTTCCAGTTATCCCATTGCTTTTCTGTAATCTTTTTCAATCCTGCTACCTAGTCTACAAGGCCAGCCATTGGGTTTAAATTTTATCAGACTCTTGCTGGAATCCTTTGAGTTTGTGCTTTTGTAAAGTGTGTGTTACTGGACAGTGAAGCTGACAGGATGTGTCTTGTCACTGAATTCAAAATTGCTTTTCAGTTTTGAGTCCACGTCCCTAATAGATAACTTCTGTTCTCCATTTATCTTTGCTTCCAGGTTCCCCAGGTCCCAGCATACCAGTGCTCCAAAGCAATGAAAAGAACCCGGCTCTCCTCAGCTTGCTTGCTGATCTCAGAGGTCTGCGTAGGGGGAGGCAAAAAAAACATGAAAATATGTGGTTTTGCCTCAAATTGGTTAAGCTGAGAAACAGCAGAAATGCTAAAGCTGCCTGCTTTAATAATTAGAAATGTGGCAATATTGTTACCTAGTAAAAGGGGTAAATAGTCTTCTAAAAAATTAAAGTAAAAGCTGTGTGTGGTGGGGAAGGAAATGCATCTTAGCATTCTGATTTGATTTCGATTGTCTCTTACATGTATTGTCTCTATATTAGAGTCCTTGGATGAGGGAACTCCTCAGACTGCTCTAGTAGTTAAAGCTTTTGCATTTTGATTGCATTATGCAGAAAACTGAAGTGGGCCAGGTTTACTTTATCCTGCAGTGGACCATGTTGATAAGGCAATATATAACAGATGATTCATGAAGTGATGCTTGTCATTGCCAGGACTGCTTGAATAGCAAGCAGATTTTGGGCAATGCTTCTTCACCGGAAAGACTTGGGCAGTTTAAACTGAGAGGAGCAGAAGAGACAAATACGCACTGTATTTCTGGCTATCTTAAAGGAGCTGCCTCACAAAATTTAAAGGAAGTTGGGGAGGGGAGTGGAAATGGGCAAAATAAGGGGGGTCGAGAAGCAGGAAAGCACACAGAGGTTGCATAATGATGTTGAAAAAGGGAACAATTAGGAAAAGACTGTAAAATCTCTTGGAAAGCTTCTGTGGTTTTCCCTTTGCAAGGAATTACATCTTGGCCTTCCTCTATAAAAATTCAGTCTTTTTTTTCATGGCATTCATTACTAGCCACATCTTGATCAACTTCATTTTTTTTCCTTCATGTTTTCCTATTGGATATCACCTCAGAAAAGATTGATTAAAATCTGCTTCAAACTGCCATCTACTAGTGCAGAGGAATGTGTGTCGACTTGCGGTCATGGGCACACTGAGCTGTCTGCCCTCATCAAATGATTGAACCTTTGTTCCTCATACAAGAAGTATTTAAAAATCAAGAAGTTGCAATTTGAAAATTGGTTCTTAGGCTAATAAGAAACCTTTTCCTAGTTTGGTCAAGATTAGGTTTTGTTAATACTTTTTTTTTCCAGCCCTAAGAGTCCTCTGAGACAGCCATTTAGTTTGGTTGAGGATCAGAAAGGAGCCATAGAGGTGTTGGGAGGAGCTGGAGGCTGAAGGCTATGTGTGCAGCTAATGTGGCTTATCCAAGGTCTGAGGAGGGAAGAGCTCCTTTCTTTGGGGCATCATTACAGTAGTTTGGACAAATCCATAGGATATGATGAAGTGTTGCTGTGGCAGCGTGTTGCACACGAGGTGACGATGTCTAGGAAAACATTTGGCAAGTTTTTCAGCTCTGTGTTGCAGATGTGACTTTCTGAAATGGCAAATTGAAGACCCTGCCTTGGGTACAATCTGGTTGTCATGTCTGGGTTTGGTGCTGTGTTCACTCTCTTGTTTTCTTTCGAGTTTGATCTCCTGTAGACCTTTCCTGGGTACGTGCATCTGTACATTTTATAACGAGCCAGTAAGATGTTGGATTAAGAATTGTATTGCAAGGGTTTTGTTTATCGCGATCATAGGATAAAATAATGTCTAGATTAACATCTCAGATTGGGTGCTAGCAGCATAGCAATGTATTGTTTTAAATGACTTTTTTTTAAGCGTGTCACTCTCTCTCATTCTAGTGAACGCTGACATCCAATTGAACTTAACTCCATTTATCTTTTATGAGTAGTGAAGAATTTTGATATTTCACACGTAGGAAATAATTCACTTTATTCATTTTTATGAAGAACTGGTGCTTTAATGAGGTGTCTGTCAGTTAGACTTAATTACTGTTAAATTCTGTGAACATTAGTATACTGTGATTCGTTCTGTGTAAAATCAAATTTCATTTGTCAAACGCACATGATAGCATTAGTTTGCTGATATAATTTTCATTAACTTAAGTTTGAGAAATAGCAGTTATTCATAACTGGCCTGTCGCTAGTACTGGTGTGTAAGATTTTGCAGGGTGTTGTACTTGCCTGAACTGGTGCTGCTTTGTCCTCTATGCAATTGCGCGTGAGGACACTGGCAGGAAGGTGTAGCATCACAGCTGCGTCCGCACTAATGTCTTCAAGGATTTCATGTTGAATAAGCAGTTATTCAAATTTGCTCTTCAGGATTAAAGGCAGATGAGCACATAACTCTGTTCCCCGTTCCCGCAGTGTTTTCCAAGTTGTCTTCCGTTTGAGTTTTCATTTTACTTCAGTAAAAACCTGTAGCTTTCACAAAGTTATCTCTAGTCAGTTAACATACTGTTACTGTGTTGCATTTTCCTAATATGCTAATAGGAAAAGCTTATGTTACATTTGCTTGGTAGGAGAATGTTCAAGTTAGTTCTGGTGTTTTGTTGACAAAACTTTCTGTCTTGTGTGCATTGCTCCAAGAAAAGGATCCAAAATGTAAGGCTGAAACAATGAATTAATTCTGTTGTTGTATGCTGTTCCCAACAAGTATTCAGAAAGGGAGTGGTGTTCAAAGTATTAGGAAAGTTACAGTGTTCCCCGTGGGAGCTATATGTATCTACTTTTTGTTAGTGTTTGTTCCGGATTCTGTTAAAATCCCAAATACAGGTAGTTCTTGTGGTGAGCAAAAAACTGGCCTGCTGCCTTGCTGTGGGTTCATATAAAACATAGAGCTGTGAGATCTGCTGTTCTGCTCAAATAACGTGCATGAAAGCAAAGTGTTAAATCAAGTGAAGAAAAGTTGCATACTTAACCCTTTTAAAATGCTGAGGATTCGGAAAAATGGAATAGTCTGAGTTTTCACCTTGAGAGCTTGGTAGCTCAGGGAAGGGTGTGAGTGTGGCTGCGAGAAAGGGAAAGTCTCCACTCTGGAAATGCAGTACTAGTGGGGCAGGCATTTGTAAATATTGGCTAATTTGGAAGAGGTGGGATGAGATGGAAGATGGGCTATTGGCCTTGACTTTGAATGCAGTGGCTCAAATTGCAAACAATTAAGAAAGTAAAGGTTATCTAATTCCCAAGGACCAGCGGAAAGAGAAGACCTGTGGTGCAGACAGGCATGAGGTGTCCTAGAAGGAGAATTTGTAGGTAAAACTGAGCTTTTCTGCAGGCTGGATTATATTTTAGAGCACTGCATAGATGGAACTAGTTTCTTCAAATGAAAACAGGGTTGCTTCTCCAGGCAGTGCAGACTTAAAAAACAAAACAAAACAAAGTTGCCTACTTGTTTTGGCTGAGTCTGGAGGCAACTTCTCCAAGTTGTGGTATGAACAAAGGTTGGCCTCTTGCAGCACAGCAGGTTGTACACCCTGCTGAGAAGCCTGGCTTGTTTCTTTAGACCGTTTGGGAAAAAGGGAGCACAAGCATCTTTCTGGAATATCTCAGAAGATATCAGGCCATGTTTCTTGTGGAGGCCTTGTTGGAGGAGATGAATGATGGCATCTTTCATACAGCTGGAGAGCGCAAGAACGCAGTAAGGTGCAGTTTCCTGCTGCCTTGTGCCGCCTTCCCAAGGAGACAATGCAGTTTCTGTGTGGTTTGTGCTGCTGTAGTGTCTTCAGGGGCAGCGAAAGAGATGGCTCCTTACGATGCTAGCAGGGTCTTTGTTGGGTTGGTGCTAAGCACAGCCCTTTCTTGCTCCATGTGCAAAGCCTAAAGCCTGGTCTGTTGCTGTTGTTTTCTGCTGTTAGTCAACAAACCAACCCCTGGATTTCTGTAAACCTCACCTCTGCTGTAGGTGGTGATTACTGTCACAAATTAACTGAAGTTCTTCAAGTTTAGTTCTGTTGCTGCTGCTCTTACTCAGCAGCAGTGTGATGAAGCAAGGCCCAGATGTGTTTGGTAGTGAGTATGCTCAAAACTTTGTGTCTTGTCTTCATTCTGTGATGAAGAGGAAGGGAAAGCAAGATGAAGAGGCTACACGCAGTCAGGTATGTTTTAATCTAGTGTAAGATATCCTGCTGAGTAACTGATCCTTCCAGTGGACTGGAACAGAAATTGATTACTGTGATCTGCATTTGCATTTCAGTTTTTCTTCACCTACTTGATGTAAGTAAATTATTTTTCATATGGATTCTGTTGTCCACTTCTCCTCCCTAAGACTGATTTTCTGTTTGAATCTAATGGCAATGCTTTGGTCGGGAGAAAATTTATCTACTTATTTATTTCCCCCAACTCTTGCCTGCTGTCAGATCCTGGTGGAGGCTGAAGGATGCATTTCAGTGAAGACTGCCTCTCACAGGATTTTTAGCCTGGAAGCATGATCAAAGGAGGAAGGAGAGGACTAGAAGTGAACAGCAGGGTATTTATTCTGATTGCACGTGGTAGGTATCGAATGCTTCTTTGAGGGCTGTACTCTCCTATCTTTCTATCAGGCTTTTCTTCATCCCGGTACAGAAGTCAGTGCTATGCACTGCACTGAAGACAGGCTGCTGCCTTATCTACTCCCTGTGCCTTGAACAGAGCATTTGATGATGGGCTTAATCATAATTGTGAATGAAATCTTAGCATTAGGAAAAAAACGTCTTGTTTGAAGCTCCGCAAAAACTACGAATTTGTGACAGAGAATGGTAATCTGAGTTTTAAGTTATAAATTATCAAACCTAGCATAATGCAGAAAAGCTAGATTCTTCTGGATCAGTAGACAAAAAGGCTTATGTTGATGCACGTATTGATGTGATTTCAGGGCGAAGTGTAGTTCTGTTATTGGCTACAGTATACCTTGAAGAAGATGGCCTTGTAAGTTGAAATCTTGTTCATGAGAACATACTGTGAATTCAAAATAGAAAAGACTTTTACTATGCTATTTTATGAGCAATCCCTGCTGGTTTTGGGTGGATTTACACAGATTACATGGTCTTGTTCGCCTCTGTGGCTGTATGTGGGTATCTTTTGCTGATGTTTCCTGTACTAGGTTATGCTTTGTCAACAGAAATAGGTGGTGGTGAATCTGATTCTTGTGACTGGTCTGTGGCACTGCAAGTGTAAAGATAGCTGGTGTTCTGTTTAGGGGTGGGGGATCAAATCCTTCTCGGTGCAGAAAGCTTGCACACACATGAAAAAACAAAGCACGATCCATTCTTTTGATGGAGAGGTGAATAGTGTGAATCCCTTTTGGTCAATATTGGGCTGATCTTTGTGAACTGGCTGGTAACCTGGGGGCGGTGGTGTGGGGCAGCTGGGAGAGCGCTGCAGTGAGTGCCCAGGCGTTGACAGTGGTCCTGGATGGAAGACATATAGCTAGTACCAATTTTCTATGACCATCAGACTAAAGTGTCCTTACGTCAATTATTGACAGTATTAGAAATCTCAGCTGAATTCAGTTTGGCACTGAAAGCGTGCTGCTTCTGGTCTTTGCTATAAAAATGCTGGTCTAAAAATAAACTGACGTACAGGGGCACTGAAAGCAGGGGAGCAAATGAAGAACTTGTGCACGAAACATAAGGCAGAGCGCTTGACTGGTTGTGGAGATGGTATCACAGCGTAATGCTGACCATGGCATGAGTGAGGTCAAGGGAGGAAAGTTTTGCACAAGGTAATAATTCCGTGTAAGAGGAGAAGGAAGTAAGAAAACTGAGACTCTTAGATACACATCGAACTCTTCCGTAAGCCTACTGGCGGCCGGACTGCCACACTGCAAAGGGTATGTGCCCTAAAAGCCCAAATAGCAGTTGGGTGAGGAATATTGAACTCCAGGTATGAAATCCTGTAATGTAACAGCTAAACCAGGTTGTCCTTGTGCAGGTCCTGTTAGAAATTGGAGTTAGGACTGCATAGACAGTATAAAAAAAAAATCGCATTCATGCTTAATTAGGTATTTACCTCATTTAAAATGACAGAAAAGCCAAGCAACTTGAGATGTGGTCATCTAATGCTAGAAATGAGAGCATCTTCTTTGCATGGGGCTTATCACCCCTCCTCGTGAGAAGGATATCCAGTTATTGTATACTTTCAGTTCCTAGATCTTCTCAAGTGCCATTATGAATGACATTCCCCACATTCTTTCCTTTGCTGGAAGGAGCTGATCAAGGCACGAGGTTGGGAAGCACACTGGAAGCTGAGAGATAGCCTAACGAACTAGAACCTGAGCTTGCTTTTCCCTCTTCCAAGGGTATTCCCAGTGTGGTACCCCCCCCAGTCTGAGGAGTTTGATATGGACATCTGATCCTCCTTGCTGCCTTTTTGCCACAGTAAGAAAAACCTTCAGTGTCTGCATTCACTAGAGCAACTTTTAAGAGGAACAAGTTAAGCTATATTTAAATAAAATTAAAAAAAAGCAGCATATTCTTGGCAATAATTTAGACTTTTGCTGTAAACTGTCTACATTCCCTGGGGGATGAGGTCTCCTTTTGTGAAAATCTGTTCCGGATTCAGTATGTTTGACAATTTCTCTGTATAACTACCTTCAGTTTTTCATTTTGGTGGTGTAAATGAGCAGACTAATGTATGTGCTTCTAAGTACTCAGATTGTTGTTGTTGTGTGGTTTGTTTTTTTGTTTTTTTTTTTTAAATCAGAATAACCTCTTAAGTATGCTGGGGACTGATGAGGCTTGCATTCCTAGTATTGCAACACAAGGTGTTCCCTGTTCTGGACTGTAAATATTTATCTCTTGTCAAAGCAGAGCAGTTACTATTGGGAACTGATCTGGCATGTGAAAAGGTTTTCCTTAAGGAATTTGTTTCCTTTTATTTACAGTGTTATCGTATATTTAAATTCCAGGGCCTCAGTGTATAGCTCTGAGGCTCGTTCTTAACACTGGCAAAGAAAATCGAAATTATCTCAGCCTCTGAATACAGATAACTGAATTCTGAGCATATGCTGTAGCCAACCAACAAGTGTGGGTATGAAATTCGAGTAAACATAGGAGAAGGTACTAATGTTTTCCTGCAGAAGCTGAGAAAGACAGTGTCACCAGGTACTTTCTGGGCAGTAGGGAATTAGCTTCCAATGCAGTTCTTGGGGTGGCTGTGATGGACAGAGCACGTGTTGAGCATAGGTGTTTCACGGTCCGGCATTTTGCAATCGCTTGTCTCTTCATCTCCTCTTCATGTGGCTCTTCTCTCCTAGAGCAGGTCCTCACGAACCCTTTCTGTGTCTCCATTTAGCCTCCCCATCAGCAAACATGCTTTGTCATAACCATTCTTCAGGAGCTTCAGTGCTGTGAGTTTTGCTGAGTGATCTCTTGTTAAATTGCTATGTGTTATGTTTACCACAGGTATGGAGAGATCTAGAGATTGTTTCCTGCAAGAGGTAATACCTGAATCCTCACTGCTGTCTACAGGTCCTGCTTTTGGAGAGTTGTAGGTTGCTTTAATCTCTCTGCAGTGGCTTACATTTCTGGGTAAATTGTTTCTGTTGTATTGTGCCGTATGTGGGTGGCTTATTCAGCCTGGAAAAGTCTGTTTTTTTCTTTTTTACATCTTCCCAGCTTTTCTACGTACTTATTTTTTGATATTGCTGAAGTTCTCTGTGCTCATTAGGCAGCTGACTTCCCCATGTACTTCGTCTCAGAAGAGAAGCCAAGGGCTGTCAAGCAGGTGTCCTAGCTGGAGTACTTTTTTTCCTCTTTTAGGAGACAGGCTCATTGAATGAAGTTACTGAAGCTGAGTTCAGTCCCTGCCATAGTAGGGAAGAGCTGCTTTTGCTCTTGCTTATAAACATGCAAAATGCATGTCTCGGGCTGTATCCAAAACTGGCCTTTGAACTTGTGTCTCTGATTCAGAGGTGGTAGGCAGATAAAATGAAGTGAAAATAAAAAGAAATACTTTTTTTGGCTCTGGTGTTTTCATATATATATATATATTTAGTTCACATATATTTCATATATATAAAAACTAATATTTTATAGATTTCATATTTTCATATATATATATTTCTGCTTTGTGTGTCTCTCAAAACTTCAAGGACAACAGATGGATGTCCAAGTATTGCCTTTTTCAAACAGCTCTCCTGAGTTTATCATCTGCTATCAAGTCACGTAAACTTCAGTTCTTGCTCTGTAATATCTGTCTTCAGGGATGCATGGTCAATACAGCCTTTATTTTCTCCTCTCTGAAATCTTGTGTGAGACTTGCTATTTGTGGCTTCGGGGCAACAAGCTCTTTCCTGGTTTGTGGAAGGGTTTGTAATTGGTAATTGATGCAGCTTTGTCAGGGTGGTTTACAGCTTTAGGTAGAGTCTTTTTTATAGTACTTCCAAACTAGAATACTAAAAGGTAAATGTCCAAAGTGATTCATAAATACTGTGATACTCAACATGGAGACATTTTTTGAATAGAAACCTTTGTTCGGTGTTACCTTGAATGAGAAGTAAAGCTGTATTGGTCAAAGGGAACTGTTCTGTATAGTTCCGTGCTGGACTTCTCTCTTGCTTTAAAGCAATGTATTTTAGCAGAATTGAAGTTGGTTTTGAATGTTACTGGCTTCTTGCACTCTTGGTAGAAATGGCTGCCTATCTGCATATTTACTGGCTTCTGTGCATCTAGATATGTCAGCAGCCTCTGCTCCTTTTCACTTGATCTTATCTCCCTGTTCCATTACAGGAAAAAATTCTTACAGTCTCCTTTCCCCCCGCCCCAGCATTGGAGTGTGCTTTGTATGTGGAGTGTTTTGAGGTAACAGGGAGTCACGTTTGCTTTGCAGTGGCTGCATACTGTTGCTTGAATTTAAAACTGGTGCTGAAATGTAAATTTTCAGAGATGACTAAAATCCAAAGGAGTTATTTGTCTTTTGTAGTGCACTGTAGCTAGCTTTGCATTTTCACTGACTTCCTACAAAAAGGGACTGCAGTGTTAGCTAGCGGTGGTTGCTAGCATTGTCTGTCAGGCCATTTTTTTTTTTTTTTTTTTCTCCCTCTGGCATGATGTAACTTATTAATCATTGTGTTCATGGTAACACAATATGCATCCAGATTAACATTTAAAACCAAGAAAACCAAAGATTTTGAAAGTATCTTGTGTTACCTCCTGTTCATTTATTTTAGAGTAGTGCAAGTAGCAGGTGATAAAGTGAAAGGAGATTCTGCACAGCAGAGCTTTGGTGGCTAATGGCAGCTCATCTTGAAAGATGAGCAATTCTTCCTCGTGTGGTAGCTGAAACTGTTAGTGTGAAGCTTTCAGGAGGATGTTTAGGAGCATGCAAAGGTGCAAAATCCTTAAATCTGGAAGAGTGAATAAAAGACCCTGAAGTTTGGGCTGTGGTGTTTTAAAAATGGAGAGAGAAGGCTGAACAGGGACAAAACCAGGTTGAAATGATTTTGCTCAATTCCTACCCATGAAAGAGGAATGTCTTACAGGGAAAAATATTGTGTCTATGCTGTTTAGTGTGTAAAGCCATAAACAGCAGTATAAATTTTAATCTAGATCATAGAAAGTTAACACAATGTGAATCCTTGCTTATTTAAGCTAGGGCTCTAAGGCTTCCTTGAGGATACTGAATTGAAGTCTGTCTTTTCAACTGGTGACTGAGAGTGTTTTAAAACCTACCTTAAAAAAAAAAACCATGGCAGATACTGTATCAGTCCTTGAAATATGCCCCAGTTTTTGTGGCTTTACAATCGAGTTTTCTTATTTCAAGGAACAATTCCAATTTGTCTTGCTGTGTTTGTGTTGTGCAAACAGACAAACAAAATGAGCTATATAAAATGTAGTGTAAATCATAAAGTAAATGGAGCTCTTCCTCCACTCTGAGTTAAGTAACAGCTCTGGTGTTGGAAGCAACACCTGGTAAGTAAACTCTCAAAAGTTTGATAGCCTCTGTCTCTCTAAAGGTAACCTGCATGTACTTCTTTAAAGGGTTTCGTCCTTCTTTACTTTGATGGTGTTATAAAACAAATAAATAAATGAAAACCAAGCCTAAACCCCCTCAAGTATGAGTAATGTCAATTGTTCCTTCCTTGCTTTTCTTGCTTGACAGCTGCAAGCTTGAAATATTTGACCAAAGATTCTAGTTTTTATTAAAGGGTGATGTTGGTCATTAAAAATTTAACCCTACTTAGAGGGGTACAACACAGGAATTTACATTTTTCTGGTGATTGAGTTAATTTTCTGTTCTGGCTGTGTTTGTGGCTCAAGAGTGTGACTTGTAATTTAAAACTGGAACAAGTGGAAAACCTGGAACCCCTGCGAATATAAAGGCATACGTTTACTTTTAGCTTCCCATGGGGATTGCTGCCCGTTCAGTTGCCAGCAGACTTGTGCTTGAAGTCTCAGCAGCTTTGGCAGATAAGCCAGGGACTGAGTAGCCCAGGACTGCCCTGCGTCCCTAGAGATGATCCCACATGCTTCAGGCATGACCTGTCAGCGGCAGGATGGTCTGTGGGGAGCTGGCAGTGTTGCCCGCTGTGCGTTCCCTGCCTGATAAACCTCAGCCTGAAAAGTAGCGTGTTTTGCAAAGGTGGTTCTCTGGATTTTTCTGAAAGGAAAAAAATCACTGCTAACTAACATGTCACATATCATTTAAAGAAAAAAATTCTAGCTACCGTTTAAAGTTTTTTACATGGCAAAAATAACTGTTGACTTAACTGATGGAGTATTAAAAGCTATCTGAATTTCAGTGTTTGACTGCTGGCTCTGTCATGCTTTTACAGGTGTATGTCAGAATCACTTTTCATATGCTGCTGATGAGAAGAGAAACGGTTGTCCCAACAAATAAAAAAAAAAGTTATATTGCACTTTAAAGGCAAAGTTGTGTTTTTTTCTTTTCAATGCAGTATCCTTTATGCTCATGTAAAATTTGGGTTTAGGTGATGCCCTGGTTAAGGTGCTTTGAGTAAGAAGATACACAAATACATAATGCACTACATTTATAACCTGTAACACATTTTTATTGGCTGTAGGAAAAGAGAGGCACATTAAAAGAAGAACTGGAAGAGTGACACCACAAGTTCATTAGGACTGGGGTCTGGATTACTGCGTTGCTGTGGGAAGTGCAGTATTTTGGTAACAGTATTAACAGCCAGTGTAAGACAGAAGTAGTGAAACATAAAAAATGTAAACCTTGGATCCCATGATCCCATGATGATCCTCACTTTTGTGAGTGAGGGTGTGCTGTTTTCTGATGAGCTGGGCAATAGCCAGAGTTGAGGGTGCTTACATGAGGTCTTCATGCTTTCCTGCAGTGTATATATGGGCAAGCACAGCCCTGTTTCTGTGGGGCAGACTCATGGGAGATGGAGTTTAGGAGCAAAAAGGGATATGTGTATGAATGGTGATGGCTGGCAGTTGGTTCCTGCCAGTGGCATAATAAGGCTGCATTAATAGGTGTTTTTGCAGGGGGTATGTGTCGTCTAGATTGGGAAAATGGCATCAGTGTTGTCCGCAAACAAAATAGCTTTTTGAAGGTTGACAAGGAGTGTTTAAGCCACTTAACTGGGGCATGAAAAAATGTAATAAAGAACTGAGCTAAGTGGTTCTTTCCAGAGAGTGTGGCTGGACGAGGCTTGGTGAGCAGGCATGCATGTAGAGGGACCCTTCTGTCTGGAAGGGAGGTGAGCTCATGTGCTGGGTATGGGGAGATGGAGGTGGTGTGGAGCAGGGCTGAGATCTTCAGGGAGTGAGCCAGTCCAGCCTCTGAGGCAGTGGGAGAGTCCAGGGGGAAGTTTGCATCATGCTGTATGAATCTTAACTGATTTTAGTCTGTGCTGTTAGCATGATAACACTTGTTTGGTCGTGTCCTCCGCCCCGCCCCCCCCCCCCCCCCCCCCCCCGCCAGAAAGATTTGGGTATCCGTGTTGCAGATTAAAATGCACAAGCTGTTGTAATAGCTTTCTTTCTGTGTCACTGTTTTGCAGCGAACAGCAGAGGGCTAAACGTCCACTTGAAAATGATGCAACTTGTTTGTGGAGACCTTGAGGCATGTTTCTTTCCAAGAGCATGACAAAGGTCAGAACTTAAAAAGCACGGTGATAGTAGGAGGGAATGGCAGTGCGGTTAACATCGTGCAGTGAGCACTGCGTGTCTGAGAACATGCATAATTAAGTTTCCGTTTAAACTTAATGCTGGTTAAAACTAGCACTGAAATGTAGTCGCTTCCAAAAGAAACTTGGGGAAATCTTTTGCTAGACAAAAGAATTGCACGAATTATGTGACAGGGTTGCTTTAGTGTTCAGGCTAAATTATTTTCTCTTGGTAATCAGATAGCATTCAATTAAAAAAAAAAACAAAACTAGACTAACCTTAAACAATGTTTGTTCTTTAAAAAAAAAGTCAATATTCTTTTTCCAAGTTAATGAAGTAATTAACAGTGATTGATGACACATGTACTCAGCTATTTTATGCTGGTAGACCAGATGGGTTAGGCACAGCTAGTGACCAGTAATTTTGATTCTTTGTTAGAAGGAACAAGAAGTTTAGATGTGGGCTGTAACAGCTGAAGTACATGAACAGAAAAGGTAGATGTTTTTCCCTCTGCCTTTCCCTACCTATATATGAGGATCTGAAAAAACAACCTCAGGTAAAAAATTGTGGGTTGTTTGTTTTTAGCAGTTGAGAAAGCTGAGCTAGAGTGAAAATGTGGTTGGAAGGCTGAAGGTTTTGAGTTGTTTCCCAAAACTAATTACATAAAGGTGTTGGTATCCTTTTTTTTGGCTATGTCAAGCTGATTTGAAAGAGACAGGAAGATTGTGTGTGTGTGCACAGGCAGGTGAAGAAAATAAGACTTGGTTTGAAAGCTGCATTATTGAGCAAATCTACAGAAAAATAGTGGCTAGGTCTGTGAACTTTCTGTCATGATCTGATTTTTTTCCCCCTTGGTGTCTGCTATGCTAGCAGCATGGAGGGAGAGGATTTGGCTCATATCTTTGGTACAGCACACTGAAGTCAAGTGTCAGCAAAGTAGAGAGATCTCAGCGCTGCTGAAATGCTTTAATGGGACTTCAGTGATACAGTGGTAAGCTTTACAATGTTGGGATACATTACAAGTTGCTGAAACTTTAATTTGCACGAATTAGGAGGGGTCTTAATATGTTGCGAAGTGTTGTGTTTAGATCACGGGCATCAATAGAAAACTTCAGCTGTTCTGGAGTTCACATGGGAGTGCTACAGTCAGTGGGATGAGCTTCCTGTCTGCTGGTCACACAAACTCTTCCTGGCACTGAAAATGTTGTTAGGGGGATTTTGATTAAAAAGGATATACTGTTTTTATCACTTCTCAGTTAAGTATCTAAAAGGAGTTTTGATTTTTGTGCTTCTGAATTGCTGCAGCTAGGATGATCTACAAGGAAGGAATGAAGAAATGAGATGGATGTTGTCCATAAACTCACAGTATTCATTTACCTTCTGTCAAGCGCTGCTTTCAGCTGTCTGATTTGAACTCTTTCAAATGCAGAAATACTAGGATGGAGGAAAAACATGGGATGGGGGAAGAAGAGGCCTTCAGAAAAAGCCAAGACAGTAGATTTTTATAGGTAATTCTGCCCAATTTGTACCAACTCCTCCAAGGCTTCAGTAGCAGCTGGAACAGGCTCCCGAGGCAGACTTTTATCCTTTCTCCCTCCCACGCGGATCCATCTGTGAGACTGCTTGTTCTTGCTGCTCTTGCTGAGAAACTGGATCGAGCTCAGAAGCATCCTGCTCTTTCAGACCCTCTGCCAGAGTCTTGCTAGTCAAGGAGGGTTCTGTAATCCTGCAAATCTACATATTCCCAGGTTTTACACACAGTCAGTTGCATTTCGGAATCTGCAGCTCTTCTATGAGTCAAGCTCCTGCTTGACTCTAGAAAATTTTTTCCAAGCTGTTGACCGTTTTAAATTAGAGCTCCAACAGAGTGAACATGAGGTGGTATTTCCAGGTTTGCTCGGGCTCCTAAAGATGATCTTGTGTTCAGAGTCTTGGATTACACATTGGAGGATTTAGGTCCACTCGTCATCCACTTGGTTGTTTGGAAAGCCTCGGTTTTTTGCTTCTATGTGTATTTGAGATACCTGCAATGCTGCTTCGACAGCAATACTTGTTGAGGTCTAAAAATAGAGGAGATGTCAGCAGATCCCCTCTTCAGGTACCTAGTATTATTGCTATTGGTGTGAAATCTGTGGAAGTAGAAATAATGTTAATACTTTCGTGTACTCCTAGCATTGAAGAAGAGCCACAAAAATTTTAGGTGTTTCATGGTGTCCACCAGAAGATCTAAGGCTTTCCTTTTTAGGACAGGCTTTTCTTTTTAGGACATGAAGGAGGCACCTTCAGCTTTCAAAGTAGCCGTAACTTGATCAAGGTGGTGGTTTGTGGAAGTGTCTATAGATGCTATCATGAGGGGTTTTGTGCAGAATATGCAAAAAGCATATTCTTCCAAGTAGCCCTTGGTTTAAAGCTTAGTGAGGAAAACTTGCAGACTTCTGCTAGGGGTAAGCTTTAACAGCGGCAGGTATGTGTTAATTTAACATTGAAATGGGTGAAGAGGTCCTCGCTTCTACTGAAATATCAGTGTCCTCTGTGTTTTCAGTTTGGGCTAGTGTCTCAGCATTTGGATTTACATGCCTGAAGTGCAAGGGCTGCCACCAGAGATCAGTTTGAGTGGCTGACTTTGAAACACAACTGAAAAGAGCCTGGGAAAGGCAGCCTTACTTAAGGAATCTGTGTGCCGTGGACATTAGTACTGGAGTGTTTCTTGACAATAAGCAGCAAAGGAGTATGAAACTGTAGAAAGCAATTTTTCTGGATTATTTTTATTGAGAGTTTGTTACACATAATTAGATTAATTATTTCTATATAGGCTTGCTACCCTTGAATAGCTGTGGATTAGTTCTGTGTTAATAAAGTAGCTCACAATTAGTTAATAGTGTCTTTGCCATTTGTGGCTGTTCGTTTACTTTTAATGTCTGATGGTGACTTCAGTGCATGTGCACTGCTTATATTGCTTAACAAGCCACTGTCTGAAATAATAGCAGGATTGCTCCAAAAGCAACTACCAGGGACTGTCTAGCAATGTATTATAGCCTTCCCTGAAGGAACTATGTAAATACAGAGTAGGTATCGGTTATTCTTGAACTCTTAATGTACATATACTGTAATTTAACACTTAGGACAAATGTGGTTAAAGATTGAATCTCTTTCTGAATGTTATACCATACAAAACCTGTCACAAAGTTAAAATGTTTAGTGTGGGCATGTAAGCAATAAATCTTCACAGTGTGTGTTTGAAAGTGGAAGTTTAAGGGAGAGGCAGAAACACAATATTTGTTCTACTCTAGGCTGTCATGTGAGAATAGCACTTGTAATGGCTGGCATTGAAATGTCAGCATTTGCTAAACAAATGTACTGTGTTTTAATTCCTTGAAGTACTGGGTAATGCTTCTGTATTTCTTAGATGGTTAGTACATTTTAATTATTGTGTTGAGCTTTTGATCTTAAAGGTAGGTGCCTCTGGTTTTGCTACTGCAAGGTAAGAGTATGGAATGAACGAGCTTAGCAAAGATAGGATGCCCTCGTAGTAAGGGCTAGACTGGTCAGTTTGGATCTGTAGTGTGACATGTATGTACGTAGTATACTATCAGTGAGAAACTATTTGCAACAGCTGTAGTAGGTTGGGTTTTCTGCTTAATTATTAGTTATACAGTTCCAACTGTAATGAAGGCTTCAGGTACTCAAACTGATTTTGTGGAAGAAACTGATTTCTCCTTCCATGTGGATATTTGAGTGCTGTGTAGATACTTCCACCTGCCAGTTCACTCAAGTATTTTCTTTAACTTAATGAATGCAGGTGTACTCACCACTTGTGTGGAAACTAATTAAGAGTTTGGTATGTGTTTTCAGTGCACTATAGAAAGTTATAAGGAGTAAACTTTATATTTTGCAAGATGGGACTGTCACATCAGCGTAGGGCAAGGCAAAGTTGAGTTGATTTGGTGACTGTAGGTTGGTGTGTAGGGGGGGCTTTTGTCTTTAAAGGTACTTGATTGCCACGTTCTCCAGCAGCATCCAAGATGATGTACCTTGGGAGGCATTTCACAACAGGACATGTGTGTAGTGACACTTCTCTGAAGCACTCTCTTGTGAGCCAGTGACTTGTCTCATGGGTTTCCTTGGCCTTGTGCAGAAGTGCTTGGTGTTTGTCCTCTTTTCTAAGAAGTTTGTCCCTTTGGTTTTGGAATTCAGGAAAACTTTTGCTTTCTCGAGCACCCCGAGTCAGAGTTTCTTAGTGCAGCTAAGAAGGGACATGTAATGCTCTCTGCTTTGCCTTGCCACCCAAAGTATCTTTTCTGATACATTCTCTCCCTTCTGTGTCCGCCCAACTTCTCTCCCAGAAAAAGAATGGGAAAAACTCCCTGCTCTGAAAGAAATAGATGGAAAACAGAGTGATTGGTGACTTCACTGTATTAATCATGATTCTGCATCACTGTAATATCCTTAAGTCATCTCTGTTCTGGGCTGGAGACTTATAATCTGTTTCACCTGAGGAATCTGTACCACATCTCTGATCATTTTTTTTTTTTCTTGCCCTTCTTTTGAAACTCCTATACTGTGCACTTGGAAATGGAGGGGGAGTGTCCAGGTTTGCACAAAATATTAAAGATTTTTGAGGAACTGGGCTAATACAGCAGCAAATTTGGTGTTCTATTTTTATTTTCTAATGCTGTCATGGTATTCTAGTTGCTCTACTATCCATAGCTGAGTGTTAAGCTGATGGTGTATTTTACAGTGCAGCCTGCTACTCCTGCAGTATGTTTTTAGAGACAGAAACATTGTTTTCAGAGACTTAAAACGCTTTGACAGGATGTCTGATGTTGTTTGAGGCTTGCAAATATGTTTCCTGGGAGAGCTCTGTTTTGGGTATTGCTGAAACCGTAGGCAAACCAGCACTTCTGGAAGTGGGCAATGCTTGTGAAACTTGGTCTCTTGGGACAGATTCAGTAAAGCTGTATTCTGCTTGAGAAGTAGAGTTGAAGTGGTGTTGTCAAAGGGTTGCATGGGTCCTCAGGACTACCACCACTGCTTTTGTCATCTTGCAAAGTGGTGGCTCTGGAGATATTGTCCCTAGAGAGACAAATCAGCCCGGGAGACTGTTTCACACTGCCTCTGCTCTAAGTAAAGATGCAGTAAATCATTTTGTGGTCACAGTAAATTATTACTGTTTTCAAACAGCTATATGCCTCTTCCTTGTCCTCTCCTCCTTTCATATGTAGATCCTATATTGGCAGTATTTTATAAACAATCCCTAAAAAGCAAAGGCAGCTTTTTCTTTTTCCTCTGGGTGAAGTTTGGGATCTGTTGTCAAAGGAGAGATTTAATCAATAAGCTCCAACAGAGGCACTGCCTCTCATTAGGTCTGTGAGCCTGTGCAAAGCACGTGCATGCTGCAGCATCGGCTTGTTCTCAGGCTGCATGTTACGAGTAGGAATCCAAGCAAGCATCAAGATGATGTTGTCGTCATCCTACCTGGAGCATGTGGGATTAAACTTAATACTGTTTGCCTGTTAATGCAGCAAGGAATCTAATACCTCAGTAGACTTGAGGGGAAAAAAAATTAATCTTGTTATTGGTGTTTTGTCTGCAGTGTCAGGCAGAAGGATTGGTGATAATGCTTTTTGGAAGATGGGTGTTTCCATGATTTTTTGAGACCAAACCCTGTGGTGTTGGAGTGTTGCTAAAGAAGTGCCAGGATGCAGAAGGCATTCTCCTAGTATCCCTTCTGCTGTTGTCTTCATAGAGCTGGCTTCCTCGTCCTGCTAAAAGGCAGTGTCTTCTGCAAAGCTTTTAACATTCAGGGGTCTGAAAGACAGAGCGGCTTTCTCTGGACCTAGAAATAAACTTCAAAGCACAGCAGTGGCGATAGTAGGTGTATGATTTACACCATGTTTTGATGCATTGAGTCAGCAGGCAGTTAAGTTTTGTTTAACCGAGGTTTTCAAGTGATCTTGTCAGCTGGCTGTAGTGTTGCCATCTGGGGGTGTTGATGGCATGCGTCTGAGAGGGCCTGCAGATGAAGCGAGGTCATTGATAGCTGGGTATCCTGAAGCAACCAGATTTACTTGGCTTAAAACAACCTTGAAACTTCACCCTTAGGCCAAGATTTTTATCTTGGCTGAAGTACTATAGCAATTTAAGCTCTGAAAAAGAGCTTTGTAAATAAAGCTCTATCATAACTTTAATTACTGGTTACTGCACATCTGTACTTGTGACTAGTAGAGAGGCACATCTGGAATGGGCGGAGAGGAGGAAGGTGAAGATTCATACTGTCAAAACGTTTGTATGGTGCAAATATAAGATTCCTGTTACTTGTTATTAAAAAAAAAAGCTTTCAGTAGCTGCAAAATGTACGGAAACAGACTTGGAAAACTGTTGGATTGCTTACATTTCCTAGTTCACATGCAATTCTGTCTCTTAATGGTTGGCTAGATGTGCAGTGGGGAAAAAGTGGTCTTGGAAAGTGTGTTGAAGGAATAGTGTAGAACCGAGTTGTGGAGCTGTGTCATGTGTGGTTTTGCCGGGGCAAGCCTGGTCATGCAGTTGGAGAGGAAGAAGGTGAGGGACCACTGCTCAGGGTTGGAAATGCAGTTTGTTTTAGAGAGCTGTTAAACAGTTTTGTGTTTAGAGCCATATGCTTTCTCCCTATATGTATTATTCCTATGTACAGGTGGTTTGTTGGCATGTGTGATGACCCAGCCTGTTGATGAATTTGCCACTGTTTTCTCTGCAGCTTCTGAAATAAGCAATTGAAGCCTCAGGAAAGTATTTAAAACAGACTTATCCCTTCCTTGACACAAATGACAAAAGGTCTGCCTGCTGTGCTGTTGAGGACAAATCGTGTTGTGTGATGTACTCGCTGGTAGGAGATGAATAAGAGAAGAGCTAAAATGGCTAATAGTGCCTTTAATCTAGGGAAAGTGTATAGTAAGGGATGGTGGTTTGTTGAGGCACCAAAACAACTGAGAAACAAGGGGCTTTTGCTGAGGCTGCAGCCCCTCAGTCAGTCTCTTATGGTGTGCTGACTGCAGATATGGAGGCTCATTATCAGCTGGTGACAAGGAGGTGACAGCACACTCAGGCCGTGGCTACCTTCTGAACCAGGGATGTGATGAGGATACAGCTGCAGATGCACCAGCCTGCATGGTTTTAGGGAGCATGTGCTCTCAGGCATACCCTGGTAGAAGTAGGCTGAAATAAATAGGCATTAATTTGCTCTTTGTGCTCCTATTCCAGACTTTTTAAAAAATCTAGCAGAGACTAGGCTCTGAACAGTTCTTCTGCAATGCAGAAAGCTTGATTATACCAGTCCTGTTTGCTACACCTGATTAAATAAGAGTGTGTGTTTTACACACCTGCTTGTTTTAGCCTACAATTCTGCTCGGTCTTTCTGCCCTGTAGTCTGAAATGTGCAGTGCCGTCCACCGTCTTGTGTGCGGATGCTCTTTGGCTGCACTTTGCTCTGTGCCTAGGGAAGGACTCCACGTGAAGTGCCAAAGCCAGCATAGTCAGTATGCCACTGCTTGTTGTCTGCCAAGAAAATTCACCTAGCCAGCGGGCAATCCTGGGGCTCACTTGGAGACAGCAGGAAGGCTAAGCGAAACGCTCCTGTGGCAACAGTCGTCTGTCTTTTTTTTTCTGCACCCTGGAGCCCAGTGAGTCTGACCTGAGCACGCGTGCAGCGAAGCCTGCTGTGCCCGTGATCCTACTCCCCCCAAAAAAGGAAGGTGAGCAACTTGTCTGGCCAAAATAGTTGGTTATGAAGTTACTCATGAGAGGATCGTGCTGCTATAAACAAACACGTACTCATCCCCATCACGTACGGCATGTGTCTGGGTTAGTAGTGGGCAGGCTGCCTAAGCAGCTCGTCCTGGCCATGACCCAGTCCTTGCCCGTGCCTGAAGAGCTTGCAAGGAGTGTGCCTCTGGACGATGTGTGGGGTGGACTCGCTGTTCTTACGGCTGAGATGTGCAGGCCAGAGGTGATGGCCCTTGTCCTGGAAGGCAGTGGAGTAGAAGTAAAACAAGCTCTTCTTTCTTTTGATTTTTTTTTTTTTAAATGAGAGAATTTGCTTGGAAAACCTTATAGACCTCCAGATATCCTAGGCATAGGGGTAGACAGCATTATGCTTCTCCTAATTTGTGAAGTGTTTTTGTGAGACAGTGACAAAATGACAAATTTACATAAGAATTGTTGCAGATAGGGGCCTGACAACAAATCTTGACTGCTTTGGAAATGTCTCGTTGGCCTGCATTGAGATTGGCGCAAGTGGTAACCGAAAATTAGAGTTTGGGCAGCTAAGTTGGGAAATGACTGCTGTCTGTATCCTGGAAAGGTGTGTTTTGCTTATACTTTACTCAGTCTCCTAGAAGTGCAGGAAACATTTTAAAAAAAAAAAAAAAAAGTATAAGTGAAATAAAACTGTAGCTTGACCATCTGATCATGGTTATTTTGTCATCTCTACTCTGACCAGGCACTAGTATTACTAAAACATGAAGAAGCTTAATATTTTGGGTCTCTCATGTCTTACTGAATTTAGATAGACCTCTGGGGAAAGAAGTGGGAATAGGTAAACCGGTGGTGCTGTTAAATGGATTTTCTGCTACTGTTTCAGTCTGGTTTCTTTGGGAAATGCATACACTTCACATTCATGGTCCGTACTTCATTCTTGCACTGTGAAAATGAGTAGACAGAAATCTTAACTCCATTCCAAATCCTTTTTGTCTATAGCAAAGATTGCTTATGCTATAACATTACATGCTGTTTTTATTGGAAATAAATGATGTTAATATTTTGCTAATGCCTGGTCTAAGCTGACCCGAGACTCTTCAACAGGATATGCAAATTAATGGAACTGGAAGATCTTGAATGTTTGGGATGGCAGAGACCTGCAAGGATTAGAAATGACACTTAAGCAGTTTTCTCTTGAATTTGACACATAACATGAAAGACTGTTCCAGGTCTCTAAAAATGCAAGATGAGCAGAGGAACTTTGAGCATAGTAATGCTGAGATGCTTGGGGTAGAGAGAAACAGCCAATTAAAGAGGTGTTTTAATGAAGTACAGCAAGGAAGGCCTCTTTGTTCAGCAGCATCTGCTTGGGCATTGTTCTGCAAACCGGGGAAGTACCATTATAAAGCAAGGCCCATCATAAGCGACGGTGGTGGCAAGCTTTGTCTTAGACCTGGTTTTGCTGCCTTATTGGAAAGGAACACGAATATCTGAGCATGATAAGAGCTCTTCCAAGAATAGATGGGACTACTTGAAATGTAGTGGCGCAGATAAATTGTGGACAGATGCTTATTGTGCAAGCGGCAGTAGTAGTTACTATCATAATCATCCCCCACCCAAGGAATATTGCTGTCTCTTTGCTGGAGGTCACCACACCCTCAGATCTGCTGGTGAAGCAGTTTGGGGTGAGTGCTCCCTGCTCTGCTTTGTGCAGAGTCAGCTGAATTAATTTAGATGGGTTAACTAGCTGGCTTTTGCCAGCAGGCTGACTTCATGTCTGAAGTGGGTTAGGGAGTGCTGGGTATAAACTGTTCTTGCTAGCCAAGCTGCGAGGGCAGAAATGTCTTGTCAGGGCAGTGAGGAACTCCTCCGCGTACCAGCTGTCTGTTAACACGTCATCCTCGGTATCCAGGAGGGGTTATCAGTTGGGAGCCTGAAGGCTGATGACTTTTTTGGTGCAAAGATGGGAAATAACCTGTGATTGTGAAATACTTTGCATAAAGACACAATTTGGTTTAATCTGTTTCAGTATCTTTAGCTGGTAGCATCTATCAGTGACAGGTCTCTCTATGTATGTTGAAACAGAGCAATCTCCCTGAGATACCCTGCCTGTAAAATATGGCTATTTAGAAATGCTGGATTCCACTTGGTATAGTGCCAAAAAACCCCTGAACCCCCCAAACTGAACTTCAGGACACCTTGCAGCAGGTTCTTTTGGTGTAAGTATTGCTGGTTGCATCAGAGACACCATCTGTGGGGGCCTCTGAGGTGGGGGTTTCTGTAAGCTATCTACTGCTTTTATGTTTTTATTTTGGAGGGGGCAGGGGTACACTAGATTGCCAACTCAGTGTTTGTTTTTTTTTTTTTTCCCCCCCTCTCTTCTTCCTCTCTCTAATATACAGCTTAAAAATAATTGGGAACGGTGGATTTTTCCCCCCTGGGGCAGTATGAAGTCGCTTCTTAATAATCTGCTGGAGGCTTGGGTGGAGTGGGAGTGGAATTGATTGTGTGGGTTTTTTTCCTTCCTGCTCCAAGACCACTTCTTGGCACCGAGGAATTTTTCTTTAGACTTCTTTGGGGAACAGATGCGTGAAGTACAGTTACCACTCATGCATATGGCTTTTAAAATATGGAAGCTGTTGGACTGAAGTGGCTTCATATGGTGCTGTTGGAGGACCAGAATTAACATGCAAGTTTGGGTTTTTAAGACTCAAATGTGTAATTGAAAAGTTTTTTTTAATTTGGTTGTTTTTATGATGTTAAATATTAGTCTGCATTTTTATGGTTATTTAAAATTACATCTGTAACTCTGAAAATTACTCTCTGCAACCTTAATGTCTAAAATAGTATCCTAGTTTAATCTTTTCTTCTGGGGATAAATATGCTATATAATGTGTAATTTAAATAGTTGTAAATCTTAATTCTCTAATGTAGACAACTTTCTTCTTGAATTGCAGGCTTCCATTTTGAAAGCCATTAGAAGATATTCTGCCACCCTATTGGATTACTTCTTGTACAACTCAGCATGTCACTGTGCCCTGGATTTTATCAGGTGGCCATGATTTAATCCCCACTTCCAATTTCTATGTATTGGTGAAGCATTGGAGCTCTTTAGAGCTGCTGTTACTTGTGTGGAAACTGATCCATCTCGAATCCCTTCTCCAAAGGACTAGACGTTACTAGCAATGAGCTCCCAAAGCCATCCAGGTAAGGGCAAAACCACTTTAAATCTAGTAAGCACAGCAAAACACCATGTATTTGTTGCATGAACAAATTGTGTTTTATTTTGTTGTGTTGAAACGATAATCCAGTCCCTCTCCCTGTACTACTGCTTTGCTTAAAACCAAGACTTTGTGTGAAGATGGAAAATTGTGTTGCTGATACCAGAGTTACAAGGAAATCTTGCCATTTTTAGGTTTCTAATTATTGCATTACATGTCACTGAAAGTTGTAGGTGTTTCCTGAGATGTTAACCAAATGCTTAATTTGTTAAATCTATGCTGATAAGTCTTAATGGTATGTAGTGTACCTCTAAGGAATGGTCATGGTTCTGCTGGTGTGTATTGATATTTAAGAAAACTCGGACTTTTAAAGTACTCTTTAGTAGGAAAGAATAGTTTTGCTGGAACAAGAGTCAATTGATCCATCTCAATGTTGCCTGGGAGATTATCCCTAACATGTCTTGTAATTTGAGACATACGATTCATCACTACAAAATTGCGCATTTCTGTCAAGAGGATCTGTAGATACTCTGTTGCCTGCTTTCTAGCTTAATGTTGTCTCATACATTTGTATTTAGTGAGTTTCAGGTAATTTTATGTTAGGCAGAGCTTTGTGAGCTTGTGCTTTGGAAGAGGAATTTTAATTGTGCTCTGATATGCCTGCTTTGACTGTTTCAGTTTATGATAGAGAAAATGACTGCTGGGAAGCAAGTAATCCAACAATGACAAGGCATGTGAAAGTACTTATTTAACTATGCCTTTGAGAGGATACTTTTGTGACTTCCGTTTAATCAGTTTTGGGTTAACAGTCAAAAGACTGAAGTGTTAAAAGCCAACAGACAGCTCCTAAGATTTAAGGAGCTCTGTATTTGTTGGGAAGAATTTTATATTTTCTTCAGAATTACTTCTAGCAGCCCATTTGTGTTTCTGAAGCTGGGAGCAAGAAATGGTGCAGTAAATAGGGGTGCTGGAGTTTACAAGCAGCAGTGCTGAAAATCTGACTCTCATGTAGGAACTGAAATGAGTTTATAAGTCTCTAAAATTATCAGTATTATCAAAAAGAAAAAAATCTACTTCCATAATGTAGCAGTGTCTTAGATTTTGAAACTTGCTTCTGGTACTATGGGGAGTTGGGAAACTAAGTATATTTGTATGAGTAGAGTGCATATAGGTATTCACCTGTGACACATTTATTGCAATGCGATGTTTTCCAAGAGATCTGTTCTTCAAATAAGTGGATAGTTATTTGAATACTTCCCTGTCTCAAAGATGAGTGAGACTGAGGAGCTAATGGCTGCCTGCTTTTTTTTCCTCATTGTGGTGGGATAGGTTAAATATATACCTATCTTCAAAAACCAACAAACTGAACTTGATATTGCTTTACTTCTTAAGGAGCAGCTCTCCAGATATTTGGGAAAGGGGGATGTCCTTAGTTGGGCTGTTCTGTTGATGCAGGAGTATTAGGAAAAATTGAATTTTTTTTTTTTCTTGCCTCTTTTTACTGGTTCTGCTACTTTTGCTCAAGTTCTGTGCTGATGTTGTAGCAGGCCCCCACGTAAGAAGGGCTAACGAAAGAAAACAAGAAGCTTCTCATGTAAGAAGTGTTTCTGTAATGCTAAAAACCAGTTTGAGTCTACCTTTTCTAACAACCGTGTCTACAGTGGGTCTTGCCGAGAAGGCTGGTCTAATCAAAACCCAGGGAAGTGGCAGCTCAGCTGGATGGCTTTGGACATATGTATGTTCTCCTGTGCTGCTGCTCCTAAACCTTTTTGGCCCTTGTCACATAAGACCTTAGAGTGAGGTATGGGATGGCTCAGTAAGAATTAAAAGTTGTGATTACTGTATGAGTGTTTGGTAGAAAATAAGACTACTAATAGCGGAAAGTTTTGTCTATTCTGGTAGTTAGCTCTTTCAAACATAAAGAAACTATTGCAGTTTTATATTTAGAAATACAGCTTAAACTTCCTATTGACAGTAACCCTTGAAATGAAGGACATATGATAGAAACTCAAGGCCCATCGTCAACTGGTTCACTGGAGATCATTTAAAAGGTGAAAAACTTTCGTAAAACTGAAAAAGTGGAGGAAATGATCTTGTGGTGCTATTTTTTTTACAGAATGGTGTTCTGTAGGTAGGCTTTGTATGAAAATATTTTCAAACAATATCAACTTCCACAAAGTCTTACTTCTCATCAAATGTTGTTTAGAAGTTCTCCCAGTGCCCTTCCTAGGCGTTGGGTTCTTATTTTGGTTGTATTTCTAAGCATTGGGTTGCAATTCTACAGTGTATCATGGTGGCTTTTTACCCCTGGCTTACACTGTGGTGTTCTTATTGCTTGTTTCTCTTTTAGAGTTAGTTTTATAATAATTGGTAGAAATATTTTCCAAACATTGCCAAAGATGACATCTGCACTTCTCATGTCAGTTATGATAGCTATTTTGATTATATAGCTACAGGTAATTATTACTAATGACGTGCATTGTTTAAGGGAAGGCTCTGGCTTAACTCAAGAGCCTATTAAACCTTGCTTCAGTGGATACAAGCTTTCTTCTCTAATCTTCTCCAAACCTATCACTAATGGGATGTTTTAGGAACGGTGCCATAAAATTGTTGCAGCGTAGATGAATGAAAGTGGTTTGTTTTTTTCTTTTTTCTCCCCCCCCCCCCCCCCCCCCACTCTCTTGTGAGAAAGGTTGAGTACTGAAGGTGAAACTGAACAAGGTGGAAAAATATGGAGAAGACTAAGTTGTCTAAGAAAAGTATGACTTCCCCCCTCATTCTTCCCCTATCACTGCCACTTCTTTTGTTATATTTTGGAGTAAGCTTTCTCAGAGAATAAGAAATAACTTTTGGAGAAGTAAGAAGAGCCAGGTGGGAGAAGTTAATCCTCAAGAACTTCCAATGGGTAAACCAATCTGTCTTGAGCCCTAGACATAGGGTAAAGACCTTGACCTTTGCTTTCTGGGCCAAAGGTGCTCTCCACAGTCTCCTACCTGAGCTTTGGGTTAAGACCAGCAGCTCTTGTGAACTTAACTTGCCACAAAAACGTATGTGGGTGCGCTGTGTGCGTGAGGAGCAGGAGAAACAGGTGGGCTGCTGGTGTCCCTCTTGCTGCAAGCACCGTGTGCCCTTCATTGTGTGGTGTCCACTGCTCTGGAGGAACGACCAGCTCCCTGCAGGCGTGGGTAGGTTTTGTGGATTCCTGGGCAGGAATGGGAATCACTTTGGATGGAACTGCTGGGCAGGATGAAGAGGGGGAGGGGAAAGGGGCTGAAATTGGAGGGTGGGGTGGCAGGAGGACAGGCTTTCCCCTGCAGTGATGGGAGCAGGAGGCTATGTAGACCTAGTCAAGACAAAGCTCAGAGGCATTGTGCGCCCTTTGGCTTTTGGCAGAGGAGTCACTGCTTCTTCCAGCGCTGCAACAAAGCTGAAAAAAATGCTGAAATTGTGCTGTAAGAGATCAAGTTGCTGCAAAGTATAATTAAGAAAATTAGGCTAATTAAGATCACATTTAGGATTATGACAAAGCTTGGGGGGGCCACGGGAAAGCGTATTTAGTTTCACTTCTTAACCTGTTACATTACCCACAATTTAAGCTTACCTTATGTAACCTGTGGTGGTGATGCTGCTCATCTTACCCAGGCTGACTGGGTTGTATGTGTGGGATATTTTTTTTTGTTTTCTTTTGTTTATTTTTTTCTCTCTTATTGACCTTAAATGATTTCTTGTGGTTGCCTTCTACCTCTCCCCTTAATTTTCAGTGGCTTGAGTTTCACTATCATTTGGTTCTTTAATCAGTAAAGATTGTTCTGCTGATACTAGTTATACATAAAGATTAGTTTAAAAAACCAAAACACTTAAAGTTAATCACTCAACTGATTTGTATTTGTTTAAAGTTCACTTTCCTTTGTAAAAGCTGAAAATCTCCATGTTCAATGAAGCATTTTGTTTATGAAATGTTATCTTACAGGAATTAGCCAGTCTGAATGCAAATGCTATATTCTTTCTTCAGAGCTACTCTTGTGGAGATGCAAATTTTATTTACATTTTGAAATGCTGAATGTTCGATAATTAGGAATATTGAAGTTTAAGAATGAGCTGCCTATCTGATATGGAAAAATCTGCAGCAGGGTCATTAAGACTGAGAGGAGATACCAGAAAAAGCAGAAAGCTTCATGATCACACAACACTGGGAAAATGAGTTAGCAAGTCATGCGCTGTGATTTGCTAGATTGATAAGTACTTTTGTATGGCGTTTTATCTGCTGAGTGCAAGAAGCCAGTCTCCTTTCATACTCCGTGGCTCAATGAGGCATGGAAGGCCATTTCATGCAGTGTACATAAGAGCTTTCCCTGTTAGTCTCTCAAACATCTTGCACCATCCAATAAATATTTTATGTGTTCTCTTTTTAAAGATTAAGAAGTTTCCGTGTAGCTGCATTTCAAACTGGCTTTAAATGACACTGACCTACTTTCTGGCAGTAATGAGTCTGTTTCTGTAAGTTAGCTGGGGGCAAGAGCATTCTTTCAATAAACATAAGGACTAGTGGAGTAAATTCCAGTCCTTTAGCAGGACTGGGGCACAACTGATACTTGCTGGTTGTTGTCTGGAAGAATGTTGAGACATGGTGTATCCCTGCTTCCCCCCTACCTGTCTGGTGCTCCAGTTCATTATGACTAGGTTATTCTAGACTGGGCACTCGGGCTCCTGTGTACAAGTAAAACACTACTAATAGTGAGTATAGGTAGAACCTCATTATCTCTGATGCTGTCTTTTCTATACATGGAAATACAAAGATTTCTCCAGAACTGTCCTCCTCCCACACTGCCACGTGTGTGCTTCATGGGAAGCTGAATGTCCTGGTTTCAGCTGGGCTGGGGTTAAACCACGACACTGAAGTTCTGGGGAAAAGTTCGACTGTTTGGCAGGCCCAGCAGAGCTAACAGGAACTTCTTTGAAGGGACGCTACTGCCTATCCTTTATAGCAGTAGCGTAAGCATTGAGCATGTGGAGTAGGAACTCAGTAGCAAGAGCTACTGCTGTGCCTTGAAGCTGTTGCCCTGAGCAGTCTGGTCCCCCAGGTTTGGGGGGGGGGGACTTTGAGGTTGGTTGAGAAGTAAAGTCAGCAACAAGATCTGGCAGTAAGAAGATTTGGTTAGAAGAGCTGAAAACCCTTGCGGATGGGAACTGGGCATGTCTCCATTTACTTTTCTTTCTTCAACCTCTGATAGAATACCTACTCCACCTGCATTCTGATTCCTATATATGTGTAAGCTGAGCCTGTCCTGGATTTCCTCCAAGAACAACGGTATCATTTTGCGAACCTTGAAAGTTTTAAGGCTGCTACCATGAAACCTGTGAAGTTTTCACTTTCTGGAGCATCAAATAGTTGAGACTTTCTATACAAGGTTTTGATTGTACCCTCAAAAGAGAAGAATTATTTTGTGCTTCAACTTGGGGTTCAAGTTGAAGTTCCTTCTAGGTCAGTGTCCCTGCTAAGTACATTCCTCTCACTTCTACTTTTTCTTTAAATGCAGTTCTTGCACTTTGGAATTCTTTAAAAGCCTGTTTCTAAAGTAAGTTTTTTAGCCTGTGATGTATCCTGCAGTGCAAAGATGAGAAGTAGGTACTTATCATAAGAGGCAGAGAACTCGGAATTATTTTGAATGAGGTACAGGGTAGGAAAAGGATATAAAAAAGGTTGTACTTTTAAAGTCAGATGATAATATTTGAGATAGTCCTTGGGACCTTGTGTCTCACTTGGAAAGGAGAGAAACCCTTTTCTATATGGTTACTACATTTTTGCTACTCACTTTTGGTCAACCTCAGTTTGACCTGTATCTTATCTCATATATACGTCCCCAAATTAAATTTGTTACTGGACTGTAACAAGGAGTATATTCTCAGCGTTTATTTTAAATTATTCAGCTTGTCGTCTTTGCGCCAGGCTCTCACACTGATGAGGCTTGTTTGTGTGCCTTTGATGTGGTCAGATCAATTAGGACAGAGCTGATGTTGAAGGAATGTTTCAGTCATCCCACTGGTTCTGAAAGTGATTCAAGAGCAGGGGCAGAAAATCCACTTATTCTCAGAGGGCTGTCAGCCATACACGGCACTTTTCATCCTTTAAGTCTAGGAATTCGGCTGTCTGGCTACCTGTGCTTTGACAGGTACTGCTTACCCTCACTGCAAAAGAAAAAAAATTGCCTTGTTTTTGAGAGCTCTTGGTCAAAAGCTTTTGGAATTTTTTTTTTAAGAAGTTTTCATATTGTTGGGTCAGGGAGAAGAGTAGAGAAACAATTGCCATGATGATTCTTCTTTTAGTGTAGTTTTTAGTGGGTTTTTTCATCCCTTACCATCTGTAGAAACTGACTTTACAGTCAGAAAATAGCCAGGAGTGACTGAACCTGGAGTACCAGATGTCTGACTGGACAAGGAAAAATTGTGGATGCCTTAATTCTCCCATCCTTCAGTAAAGGCTTGGTAAGTCCCTTTCCTCCCATAAGCTGCAGTATACCATGAATTTCCCTGCACTCTTTGGTCTTTTCTATTTAGGCTGCTAAGCAAGAAAGGCCTTTTGAAGTGTACTGACACTTGCAAGGTTTGAGATACTAAGTGGAGTGGACAAAAGTCTGGGTAAAGTGTGGAATACTTTTCTTGGCCTGTGACAGCAGAAATATATTATTACAAATAAACAAGAATGATCTTATTCATAGGTAACACCTATGAAATATAACACCGCATGGATTTTAGGGTAGCTTTATATGGCTGTTTTCTAGTTTTCATGAATTTGCACTTAGGAACTTCAAAGATGCTCAGTGGGATAAGATCTCAAATAATTGATCTAACTAATTAACTAGTAGTGTTGCACAGTTACTGAGGTAGGATGAGCAGAGTTTAACCTTCTCTGCAGCTGTCCTTCAGAGTGAAACTCCAGCGTCCACTTTGTTTTTTAGTCCTTGTGATGGTCTGGCCGAGTGGAGACTCTGTGGCCATTTGTGCAGTGTGTTGCTGTCATCTTTTCTATTCTTATCCCTTCTCTTTCTTTTTTTTCTAATTTCCTGAATTGTGGTATTTGCTTTCCTTTCACTTGTCCATTGGTGTTTGAGAGCTAGAGGCTGGCTGGGGCAGGGGCCATAGATCCAGTGACTTCCTTGTAAGAAGAAAACAGGCAAGTGAATCTCCGTTAGCATCTCTGATGTGCTAACTAATGAGAAATGGGGCACACAATTCATTCTTCCTTTAAGAAAACTAGAAGTAGTATATCAGCAGATCTTTTACACATTTTGTTTCTATAACCAAGATCAAAATAGTGTTGTTTCATCAGTTACTAGGAAAATCAGATGCTTTACCTGCAGTGCCCTTGTTTGCTTTGAAACACTCAACAGCTCTTGGTGTTCCCCCTGGGAACTACGGTCATGGTTTGGTTAATGATGCTTGATAGATTGATATACTGAAATGTTGAAGCAAATTTTTAGCCTTTCAAAAGGATGAAGCTAATATTAAACTTTGCACCTATTGAAAGCTGAATTACATACATAAAAATACTCGTGGGCTTTTTTGAGATCCTCCTGTCTCCCTGTGATCTCTTTAAAACTGAACTAGATCAAGATTACTTAATATCTTCTTTCAAACAAAATAAATGTATGCTGACTGTAACAATTTAGGGATTTGTCTTGAATTTCAACCATGATTCAAGTTTAATTTTTTAATGCTTAAAAAACAGATAAGTATTCTGTAAAAGCCCTTCAGGACTAGACCAGATCCAGCAATACCCTGGAAAGCTGCTGTTGCAGCTTATGAACCTTATAGCACATATCCTCTGCGTTCACCTGGTTCCATAGGTTATGGGCTTACTGACTTCCTACCCACGCCGCTGTCAGCCCAAGGGGAGAGTCCGTATATCAAGACCATAATGGGGAATATTTGCTAGTTAATACACTCATATTGACAAGTTCTGCAGCTAAGTCTGTTTACAAAGTACTGTTACGCTGCTTCTCTTTGGTTGTCGTTTAACTTTCCTAAGTGGTGATACAACACATCCTTCAGATTGTGAAGGCCTTTCCCTGTCCACTTGTCAGCCAGCATCTCTGGAGAAACTCAACTTGAAGATACCACTGGTGGCACAAATTCTTCTGAGTGTTACCAGAAGCCCATGCATGTGTGTGGGGTTCAGTGGGGCATCGTTAATCCTCCTTTGAACCCCAGTAGCACAGGCTTTGCCAGGGAATCCACAGACTAGACTTAATCTTCCTAGTGTTTGTATCTGGTCTGCTCAACTTTGATGTAGCAACATCAGGTTTATTTTGAAGGCATGAGTTGTGAAGTCTGAGTACATTCTGCAAGGACGGCTGTGCAACGTCAACCCTGGGGAGACCAGGTCTGGGAACCTGACTGCATCTAGCTGTGGATGCCTGGGAAAGAGGGTAAGAACAGGTAAGATTGTGGCAACAGCTCTTAATATACCCTCTCAACGTCTAGTCATATGTGACTTGGATTTTTTTGGGGATAGACACGGTAAATTTTACTTTATTGATCCTTTTTCTGTTCCTGTCATCTGCCTGGTTGCTTTTGGAAGCTGCTTAAGCTTTGGCATTTGCAGGGAATTGCACAGTTGGACCTTTGTGCGTGAGGAGCGTTGTGTTGTCTCCCTCTGTTTCAGAGCTTGTGTGGCTGAAACTGATGTTTTTGAGGGTCTGCTTCCTTCCACTGAGTGAGGTGTGGAGTGGTGGTATCTGAGCCCTTCACTGTAAGCACTGGAGCTGGGTGCTGGGATACTGATGGAGAGAAGTTGTACAAAACCATTCCATCAGTTCTGTTTTGCACTGTTTTGGTTGTACTAAGGGCTGAATAATCCCAGCACTGGAAAAAAAAAAAACCCTTCCTTTGTGTATTGATGATTGTTGACTTGAAGATGAGCAAGTAGGATTTTGCCAGTGCCACCTTCTCCAGGAGAAACTCCTAATGATGGGTGAGGTAGAGTTGCTTGCAGCGTAGGGGACTACTGGAAACTCTCACTGTGCTACAGCTGTGCTCTGTGGTAGGGCTGGGATCAGGATGTTGGAGAAATGACAGATGAATTCAAAGAAATCATTTTTAAAAAAAAATCAATCCTGACCCTTTCACTATTCAAGAATCTATGTACTCATTTTGTTTGTAGCTGTTAAGTTGCCAAACCACATAAATAGCTTTACAGGGAAAATTGTAATAGGAGTGAGGTCTAGTTTGTGAGCTTTGAACTGTTAGCCTTGGCTTCAGGTAACCATTTTGTCCTGAAAGGCGGCTGCTGTAGTCATGTAACCCCATCAGACTTTATGTAATAGCAAGGAGTGTGAGAGTTAGGGTGAGAGGGTGTGGGGTTTGATGCCTCTCTTGGCAGTGTACTCATTGTATTGTGTATTTTGACTTTTTTTTTTAATAGATGTTGCTGTCCATGAAATACTGTGTAATGACTCTTTGCTGTCAGGTTTCACCTTCTAATCAATAGACCAAGATCAATGCAGTTATTTGTATGTGCGGTCACTTTAGATATACAGCTAGTCAAGTTGGGTGCAGCTGGGAGATAGGTAATGCCCCCCTTTGGTTGGTTTATTTGTTGAGAGATTGGAGGGCAGGTTTTTTTTTTTTACTACTTCTGTAAAGTTCGTTTCAGTATTTTTGGTCAGTTGACAATCCTTCAGGCAGAAAAACCGTGAAGCCTAGTGATTTTAAGGTAATCCATTGAGAAGGATTTTTTGCTATTCTGTTTCAGCATTCAAAACTTGCACTTTCTAGTTAAACAGACTTCTCCCTCTCCTTTAACTGCTGAGCTTTGTTTTATGCTGGCTATAAAAAGAAACATCTTAGTTTAAAACTTTTTTCATACTAGTGTGCTCATGTTCTATAACATGCTTGAGCTGCTCTTGTGGGAAGACATAAAAGCCTGAACTAGACCAAGCTAATACCCCTTCTCTCCTCTGGTCAAAAAATCAACCAGAAGAGTAAAAAGACCAGAGCCCATACACCAAACTCTAATAGCCCATCCAAGTATTGAAACTTTGACATCTGTCACTTCAGAAAAATCTCTGAAACTTCCGAGTACTTGCTTTATTCTAAATAAGGTACCACTGGTCTCATACAACCTTTGCCAGGAGAAGGCATGCGATCCTTACAGCTTAAGAAACTGAGAAAAAGGGCTTTGGCATCTGTTCCCTGGCAGCAGCAAGTATCTGATTGGCATTAGATTTTTTTTTTCCTTCCCTTTTTTTTTTTTTCTTTTTCTTTTTCTTTCCAGCAGGTGGAAGGCCTGTTCTGCAGGCTTGTAACTCTTGACAGGTTTATCATGATGGCTTCTTGGCAGGTAGGGGTGATGCCGTTCATTTAGTCTGCCTTAAAGATTCTTGTTTTTTTCTCTTAAAGTGTATCTTCATGCAGTAGCTTTTTCAAATAGGTCATAGGACTTTTGCCTCTGGTTTACTCCTTTGTAGCCAGAATTGCAGCAGGTAGAGCCAGTGACCAGTTTGCAGGGTCAGTATACCTTAATTGTCACCTCCACCTCTCCCAAATGTGTTTGAGACAGGGTGATCTGAACAAACGTAGCATCAGTTTAAGATGACAAAGGTTTGGGAATGTTCTGAATTAGTTTTCTCACGTGTTTTCTTTTTCATGAGGAAAGGTATGCATAATAGTTTTGTTCAGGCACTGGCTTCTTGTGATTTCTGAAGTCTTTCTAAAGGGGCTTCTGTGTAAAATTTGTCCTTTTAATTTTTTTTTTTGATTGCATTTGTCATGCAAGACCTCAGCTTGTTGTTTTTAGCAATTTTAGCAGCAGAAAGCACTTTCTAACTGGGTGCGTAAAGAGAATTCCTCCTCCTCCACTGATTAATTTCTGGCATGGAGCATGAAATAGCTCTTGCGTCAATAAATCGTCACAACCTTTGCTTGTTTCTGTCAGCGTAAACACAGTTGGACTCTAACACGCCTGAAAGTAGGCCAGAGGTTGCTAATTTTGCAGGTGCAGAGTGGTCAAGTCCAAGAGTGCTGCGGGATGTGCGTGCTTGGTGGGATTATCAGAGCTGCTGCATTTCAGGTTACAAGTTGGGCCCCTTTTCCCCTCTGTTAACTTCTTAGGTTCTGGAATTGTATTTTATACAATTAAAAAAGATATTGTTTATACAACTGTCTTAGAGGATAATGTTTTAGGTGCGTTTGTGTTATTCACTAGAACAAACATGAGCATTTTTATAGCTACGAGCAAGCCAAATGCCTTTCTCATCATACCTCAGTTCCTTGGCTTATGTTTGTGCTAGTTATGAAATGAAGATTGCCAGCCTGTGTGACCCTGGTACTCAAGGCTTTGCTGATTTTCTTCAGTGAACTCGGGTGCTCCTCACACCTGGTTACCTCTTGCTATCAAGGTATGCATCAGTTGTTTCACAGCTCGGCTGCTGCAGTTCTCTGCTCCAATGCTACCTGCAGGTTGTCACTTTGGAGATGCAGCTGAGCTCAGAAGAGCGCCTGCGATGGTTCATGGCTGTGTCTGCTTCATGCTCACCATGTTTGCGGAGGCTGCTGAGTGAGCCTGAGACCTTGTTTCACTTCTTCACCTCTGGTCACTTGGGAAGGCTCGCTTTTGAGCTGCTTGCTCAGACTGCTTTTTTTCTTCTGGTAATTCTGCAAAGCAGAACCGGTGTTTGCGTTTGTCAGGGAGAATATGGTTAGCATTGCACAAAAGAACGGGATGTTTTGGGGGTAATTGCCCAAAGTAATTGTGCAACAGTTACTTGATCTTTAGATGTTCTAGCAATCAGATGAAAGAAATTTTCTACAAAGCCATTTGCTTGAACAACTCTTGTTGTGCAAACCGGGTGCTGAATGCTTCAAGAAATGGAAGGTAAGAAACCTGGTGAATGACTTAACAGATTTTAAAGATAGGGTAGAGCTTAATTTTTGGGAAATGTAGTGTCTGTATTTATTAGGTAGGGGGAAGAAAACTTGGATATAATTGCAAGGATGACAGCACATTTCAAGTACACCAGTCACCTCTATCTGTATACCTGTCTCAGTTAATGAGATCCAGTTGCAAGTCTGGTCTCATTTAAAAAAGAAAAAAAAAGTACAACTGAACAGTAAAGCAAATACTCATTTTCAAGTTGCTTTTCTATTGCAAAAAGCAGTGCAAGGTTTGGATCCCCCCCCCCCGCCCCGAGTGAAATAAAATCCTCCTCTGCAGCAAGTTTACTATTGGTGGTAACCAGGATGTACTGAATGTAATCCACATGTTGCTGTGCCACTTGGCTTGTGGGGTGCTGTGGATGCCTGAAGCTTGGTGTCAGTATATGGCAGTGGCTAATAGAGCTGCCTCTTTGCTGGAATAACTTGCTAAAGCCATTGCAAAAAATGTCAGTAGGTTATTGACAGTGTTCCTCCCAACTCTCAGTAAAGAAGGAAAAGAGCAAAGCGAAAATGTGCGGCGTTTGAAATGACTGAATACTACGAAATGTTGTCCTGCTGATTAAGGCACACTAAAGAAATGTGTATAAGTGATGGACTTAGATTTAAAGACTTTTTTCTCCCATCACAGAGTAGCTGCAGTCTGACACTTCAGACACAGGCTTCCTTCTGTGTTTTGATTCTTGGAGAGAAGCTTGAGGGAGCTGCTGAAGGGGCTGAAAGGATACATGTGCAACTGCTTGTCAATGCGAATCAGAGGCTGGGGTAAAACCTGCTGGTTCCCCAAGACTCCAGCAGTTTCTTCTTGGAGAATGCCTTGATGAAACAGCCTGTTCGATCCTTCTGGAAGCATCTTCCTCCTCCCACCTGCATCACTGTACCAATGCCCCTACAGCTCCCCTACCTGTAAACTGAGTAGTTGAGCAGACTTCATGGACCAAATGGCAGAGAAATGTTAAGAATATTTCTAAAGTTTAGATATATTTTCTTTTTCCGTTCTTTTAAACTGTATCTAAATACAAACAAAAAATGCTGTTGGGGGAAAATTCCTAGACATCCCACTCCTGGATGAAAGCTTTTGAAGTTATTTTTGCCAATTTTGAGAAACCAGCTGTAGCTGCTATCAGACAAACTGTTTCATAATAAACTTCTGCAAAACTTCTCTCTTTCGCTGTAAACTGATATTCATAAAGAGATTTACATGTTTTGGTCAAGTTTAATCCGTAATATGTGCAGAGAATATTTTTTTCCCCTTTTCTCATTAGAGCTCAAGGCTTGAGAATGAAAATACTTCTTTAAAAATATTTCACAGTGTAGTTTGTTTGTTCCTACATCTGAGATGCATCTGGTGGTGCCAGAGAAGCCACAAGATGTTGATCATTGTAGGAAAAGGCAGTGGTGGTTATGTCACCATGGCTTTTTGGCAGCTGCTTGCCCATACCTGTGTTGGTGTGCAGACTGTATGTGCTCTTCCTTCTCTTAATTGTAAAGTCAGCTGGCATTGTTTATGCTTTTGTGCTGTTCCTCTAGCGAGAGTCTGTGCCTAGCCTGAATCAGAGGATCTTGGCAGAAAGTGACTGCTCAGGAGTATATGATGCTGTTAGACAGCAACAAGGCTGTTTTGAGCTGGCTCAAGGATGTGAGGTTATGTGTATTCATGTGTGCATATATACGTGTGTGTGTGTATCCGTCTATCCTAACTCTGCTTTGGTTACTAAAGCTTGAGTTTGTCAAGGATTTTTTGTTGAAGCTGACTATGGGGTGATCTTTTTGTTCAAATACCAACTCTGCAGTGGGTACAGATCAGCTGTTCACTAGTGTACGTGATACTGCTGCATGGCCGCTTGTCTGTCTGGGCATCTAGCAACATTTTTGTAAATTTTTGAGTTTGGCCAGCTAGACACCATGTAGAGAAACGCCAACCTTGGTAAGACACAGACTGGATAAGCAAGTTAAAACTGGACAGACACAGTGCAGCCTTTGCCTAGCCAATGAGTTAGTAATGCATTTGCTCTGGGTATGTTGGTCTCAAAGTTAGGATAGATGGCACTGCTGCTGAGTGGATGTGTTCATTCAAAGCCAGTCCTTATTTGCCTTGCTGTTGTCCTGTTAAGGCTACAGTACCTGTCAGACCCTCGATATTGAGCTGTAAGGAGGGCAGAACACGACAGCCTACACGTTGATTGGGACTTCTAGCAGGAGCACGGGGCCCTTGTAGCCCAAAACTGTATCAGTTTCCTTCCTTCTGGAAGGAATTTTAAAATAGCTTTGTATGGGCTCTAAAATTCCTTCTTTCCTGCTTATTTTGGTTTGCATTTTACTGTTGAAGCTGCTTTCTCCATGAGAGGCTGGCTGGAGAATAGTAGTTCAGGAACTGCCAGTCGCAAGACTTGGATTTCCTTAGCTGCGGGAGCCTGACTCTGCCGAGCTGCGGTGCTGTGGGACGAGCCCTCCCTCCTGGGGAAGGTGAGCTGGGAGCAGGGCTGGCATAAAGGAGCATGGTTCTGGTCTTCCGTTTTGCTTTTCAAGCTCCTGAAGCCTACAGAGCTCTGCAGAAGGAGCTTGTTTTTATATTGAAATAATTATGCTTGTAGTCAGTTTAGACACATATATATTTGTGGCTTTAGCAAGCAAAAGTATGAGAAGGTATGTGTTGAAAGATTACTTTTGTTGTTCTAGAAACATCTTTTTTTTCTTGCAAGAAACAAGTACGGGACTATTTCTTTTGAACTGTAGTGGCTTCTTTACCCCAAATATCTTAAACTGGAATTATTTTGCACTAAGAAGAAGTAAGTAGTGTTTAGAAACTGTTGTCAGTGAGATTGTCAGGCTCTTACTTTGAAAGAGGCAGAATGCTCGGTATTCACTCTCTTAATATTTTTTTTTTTACTGTTTTCCCTCAAGACTGCATTTTCATCATGTCTGTGAGCTTGACTGTTTTTGTCACATTTGCAAATTGTTAATAACATCCTGGTTTGTTAATATATTCTTTGTACTGGCAAATTTTAAGTGATTTATTGGTTTAGATCCCCTTTATTTACCACTCTGCCACTTCCAAGTTAGTAATTTTGCTGACTAAGCTGCGCAGAGGATATCTTTGTGCACAGGGAAGACATGGGGAGGAAAACTCAGACCGGGGTGCTTCTTCTCCCTCCTCCTCCCAAATTGAAACTAGCGGAGCCTGCTCCATGCTTCCACTGATCGCCTGCTGATTCCTTTGATTAGAAAATTTCTGACTTGGAGCTTCCACAGAACCTGATTCATGTGTTAGATGCAGTCAGAGGTATTTGAGCTGTAAGGCTCTTAAACACGGCTGAAGCAGGCAGCCCTGCCTCTGCTAGCAAATGCTGGGCTGCATGCACCGTTGCTAGTCTCCAAATTTTAGTTACAGCTCGAGCCCTTTTTTGGATGCCAAGAAAATAAATTTGACTGTGTGGGTTTTTTTTTTCTTCCTGGTCTTGGACTTGTGAAATGCTGCTGTGGACCTCTTTCCAGGATAACAAACACTGAAACATCTAATTATGGATCAGTCTCTCATTCCAAGCATCACATGCTTGTAGGGCTTTCTGATACTTTGTGCAGATTCTTCAAGCCACTGACCTTTGCAGAGTGCCCTTGGCTGTGCCAGCAGAGAAGCATGCTGGCAGCTTAAAGATGTTTTGTCTGGCATTTGAGCAGAAGTGAAAACTTATTGCTGGTGGAAACAGATGAGAGGGCAGAAAATGCAATGTGTGCCGAGGTTTCGGATGTCTGGCATTTTCTGATGGTGAACAGCGGTGGCAGTTTGTTCTTCTGTGTTGAAAGGTGACGTCAATGTTGAAAGCTCGGGGGGGTTAAGCACAAATTGGACAGTCATTGTGACAGCTGTGTTGTCAGCCGTGGTTTGCTGGCCACGTGCAGCTCTTCATTAATTGGACTGTCCTATAAATAAGCGGTTGTACACAGCCTTACACACGCAACTCTCTGCAATGCTGCCGCACCATAGCAAAGCAGCCAGATGTCACAACTCGGTCCTGATTGCTCTCAGCAGGTAAAGCTATGGCAGAAAAACACCTACAGCTCTGGAAGACACAGTAGCTGAGCGCAGGGAGTTGGGGGTGATGCGTGTGAAGGATGTGTGATTTGTGATACCGGAGGCTTACAGGCAAAAATAGCATCATTTATAATAGTAAAAGTGAAGGCTTCTGCACTACGCCTTTGCATTCTGCCGGTCTGTAATGAATGGAGGAGTAGTTTGCTTACAGATGACAAGCAGGAATGAATAAGCACTTAAAATTTTGGTGCTGAAGAAACAGCTTTTTCATCTTGGCCTCTGAGAAAGTCAGCCATGTAGCCCCTTTTCTCACACTGTCGCATGCTGCTCTAAATAAAAATGTCAGGAAGCATGAAATTAAGACTCTCTGCATCCTTCGTCCTCCCTGTGGAGTTCCCTGTTCTGCTCTTGGCATACTCGAGGACTTGTTATGGCTAGGACTGTGTGCTGATTTTTTTGGAGAGGACCCTTTTGCTGCCTGTTTTCCCTGCCCCCCACCCCCACCCCATCAGCAGTAGGAGGTATTCAAAGAACAATCTACTGCTTTGAACTTCTTTGCCAGCTATAAACATCTCGTCAGCATGGGCTAGGAGATGATGTAGGTACAGTTCCTTACTGGGAGTGAGTTAAGGTAGTGCAAGCAAGAGTTCAGCTGGAGGATAACTGAAGTGAGTCAAATTAGGTGTTAGTTTATCCACGCCGAAATGTGAAGCTGTTTCTCCTTTTGGCTAGCAGGTAGTTGCCCTCTTGCCAATGTGACAGCTTCCCCTGGGAGTGCATTATGTGTTTCTGCCTTCCGTGTGAATGTTTCACAGAAAGGAAAGCTGGATCCATTGCAGGTTTTGCAGTCGAAATAGTGGCTGCTGTAAATGCAGCTTTCCTTGCTAACACAGGGTATTGGGAACTGGTGGTTAACTTTTTTCTAGTTCAATAACAGATTTTTACCCTGATTACAAATTTTTCCTTGTGTTACTACCAAAAAAAACAGGCTACCTTTGAGTAATACATCCAACTGCTAGGATATCTGAGATTTGTAAGAAAGCTCTTGCAGCTAAATTGTTTTAGGCGTGTAATGCAGCCCTGATGTGTTTTAATAGATGGACATCTAAAGATCTTTTGAATGTGAAACAGAAGAGCAAGTACATTAATTTTGATGCTTCAAGAACAAGAGCAAAATGGGGATAGCTTGGGGTAGGCATAGGCTATGTGCTGGAGTAAGGAACTGCCATCCCTTGCATCCTCTGAACAGCACTGAGGCTGTTGGCTAGAGCAGCTCTGCTTCAGCTCCTTGCTGTTTTGCTCTGGGCTGATGCATCTGTGCTTTGTTTTCATGGAGCCTCCTTAGGAGATCTTAAATACCTTAGTGTTTGGTATTTTGTAATGGGAAGTGGCATTGCTTCCCTCCCCTTTCCCTCTTCTAAGCCGCTGCTTCAAGTACTTCTTCCTGGGCTAAGAACCTAGTCCAGTGTGGAGAAGTTCAGAGGGAAAAAGCACCTCATGGTAAGAAGTTGAATACACCTAGTACTGCCTTTTTGTTCTAAGATTAATACTATTCATTGCTTGCTTGGTGCTTGATGATAAACTTGTTAAGACATGGCCAGAAGTGATTCTCTTTCACTGGCAAAATATCCTTTTTGCTTTTGTGTTTGCCAGAGCTGGCAGCAGATACTTGTAGTACTTGAGGGATAGGTTCTTGAAAACTAAGGTATTTTGGGGTATTTTTCCGCTTGTCTGCCCATGACTAATGCCTTTGACATTTCTGGTATCACCTACACACCACGTAACATAAATGTGTGCAGATTTATGTAAGAATAAGGTAGGGAGAAAAGCCAATAACTGGCCTTTGAAAATCAGAAAGCATTAAGGTGATATCCATCAGTGGTTTTATTATTCTCATATTTGGCTCCAACTTAAATGTCACTAACCTCCTACTCGGAGGTGTCCCATCTGCAGGGAGTCTTGGCAGGTGTTTCCCAAACAAAGCACAGGCATCTTGTACCTGCTCTTGTTGGTTTGGTTCAGATGTCCGGGCTACTTGTCAGCTCTTAGGGCCTTCAGATACTGCAATCTGTTTTGGTAGAGACAAGAGTACAGAAAATCTTTTTAGAAAGTTTTTGTCAGTTGTAATGATTAAAAATGACATTTGTTCCACTTCTACTAAAAGCAATGTTAGATGCCTGCAAGCCTGACTGCAGATAAGTGTGTGAAGGAGTCAGTTGCTATATTTGCTTGAACCCCTTTTAGGGTGTGTGAAAGAGGGGTTGCTTGCAACGTGATTCACTGATATCTTTAGGTATCAAAAGGATACGCATCCTGCAAAATTTCCTGTGAGTGGGCTTGTGCAGAGAAAAGTGATAATTAGTTCTTATAAGTGGTTGTGGATGATACACAGTTAAAGGCTGCATGATAGGAGTATATTATATATAGTCTGGATTTATGCGACCCATGCTGTGTGTTAGGCCTCCTTTTCTCCATGTAAGACCTGTTGGTCCCCTTACAGGACAAAACTTACACACTCAAATTGTAGTGACTGTTACTCTAACTCTTACTCTTCTCATGCAGTGTGGGTCCCATGTTTGCTTCTTTTAAAAATAACTTGCAGTGATGAGGTTGTTGTGGGCCAAAACGGGAAAGTCCCTATTGGAATTGGTCTTTACTGAAGCTATACACCAATTATACAGTGGTGTACTTGAGCAGGCTGAAGGCATATCTAGTCCAGTGTCTGCCTAATAGCGAGTCGTAGGTGATGTTGAGGACTGCTAAGAAACAAAACAGAGAATCCAAGATGAGTATAGAGTAACAGAATATAATATATTAGAGGAGTATATAATTCTTGCCATTATGGTGCCTGAGAACCTGAATGCTTTTGCTGGCCCAAATGCTCTACCTGTGCTTTGCAGGACACAAATGGATGCAAAAGGTGCAGGTAAAGAAGGCCAGGCTGACAACTTAAACGTGCAGTGGGAAGCCTGGGGGTAACTTGAAGTCTGAGGTCACTTGCTGCATGTTTTAACTGTGGAAAATATTTTGTGGATGCGACTTTCTGTGAATATGGGATTTGTAAATGATTCAAAATTGTTCCAGATAAAACTTGAGCATCCTGTAGAGAGAAGCAGAGGATCATCACAAGCTGTGTAATTTTGTACCTCTTGGGGTGTTCGTTCCTGTCGTGTGTTTTGGGGAGGGGGGATTCATTCACACTGATAACTGGGACGGGGGATAAAATTGCATGTTTAAGTGCGTGGTTTAGAAGCTTCAGAGATGGTCTTAAATGTTACTGTAACTCCACAACTGCATTATTATGTCCTGTTTCTGAAATGTGATAGACTCAGATGCAACTGTTCTGTTGCATCTTGCAGTGCTGCGGAAGGAAGCACATGCAGGCACACTCTGGAAAGAAATCTGTAATCTGTTTTGATAAGGTATGCTACAGGTTTTGTATAGTGAAGACAAGACTGGAACCTCACTGGCATGTGAAGATCACCTGTATTCAGCTGAATCAGCTATATAACAACTGCATGACTTCCTGAATTGCTGCGAAGGAAGGATGTGCTGTTGACTCAGAAGAAAGTTTATAAAGTGTGTCTAGAGACAAGGTCAGCCAAGTAGATATCTGATTTTGAAAGTTACACATTTGCCATATGCTCTTAAGACTGTGAATCACCATGACAGCAGAAGTGACTTAAAAGTACCATGCCTGGGGGGGGGGGGGGGGGGGGGGGGGGAAACCAAACAAAAAACAAAACCAAAAACATTTTACAGACCCAGATTAGAAGATGGAGGGGGGGACATGAGCGAAGTGGAGTTAATTTCATTAGATATCAGTACAGGGCAGAGTGGAATTTGTGTTTGCATCATTAAATTTGACACTTGCTTACCTAACTGTTTCACCCAGGTGTAAACTTGTGTGTTCCCTGTGGGTTGTTCATATAAACTTTGTCTGCACAGCTGCGAGTGCTGTTATATGCACATTCAATTTCTGAACTGGATTGTGAATTGGAATATTTTCGATATGAATTTAAACACACACCCCCCCCGCCCCGAAATCTGTCTTACTTTTTCCTTTGAAAACTGCTCATTTGTCTTTTATGCCTTTGTCTGCTTCAGACATGCCTGTGTGTGTGGCATAGCTTAAATTTTTATGAAAAAGAATGTAAACACCAAATCCGCACAAGACTTTCAGAACTCTGTAGCTCTAGTGCATCATCTGTTTGTTATGTAATCTGATAGAATGGAAACGAAACAGAAACCAGATGTCACGGCAGAGCAATTACAATTTTTCATCTGTGAGTATTACAGTAAATGTACTTTGTATTCCCCCCCCGCCCCAAATACAGAGTTTTATTTGTTGGGGGGTTGGGAAAGTGCTGCAGGGGACTTCAGAGCTCTCAGCATGGTTCTTGCTTAAAGACTTTGTTATTCAGTACTTGTGTTCTTTCATGGAATTAAGGTCTGTGTGCTACTCCCGATCTGGGAGCTAGCATATTTCCAATTTAAAATGAGCTGGACAAAACTGCTTAGTCCTGGGAGACCACCTCGGCATGTCCAGCTCTATGGGCTATACGGTCAGGCTGCAGACTTGCACTAAATTTAGCATTCAAAGTGAAGCTGCTTTACTTATAATGCTTGATTAAGTTTTGTAAGAAAATCCTATCAAAACAGGTTTGGTGCAGACTCTGCCATGGATTCTTTAGCTGAAGAAATGTCTGGGAGGAGAGCAGATGGGAGCTGTGGTTAGCTCGTTTTCTCAAATTTGCTGTGTGACTAGGAGGATAAAAGGGAAAATGGATAATCATTGATCCTTTCTGTTGGGGAAATGGATTCTTCCATCGCTAGTTTATCCAAGCGGTTTATTTCTGCTGTCTTCCATTAAATAAGGCAACCCCTTGGTTGAGAGAGAAAACGATAAACATCTATCTTCATCTTCATATGCATCCTCACAAGTCGAGGCATATATATGATCTCACCGAGTGGTAGCTGATTTTAATTTTCTTCTTTCCTTCTCTCTTGTTTTTTAACTTCCTTGTTTTTTTTTGTTGCTGAAGACTTATTTTTTCCTCCCCCCCCCCCCCCCCCCCCCCCCCAGTTAAGCTCCGAAGCCAGCAGTACCTTGGTGGTGGAGTTTGTGCTTGGAGGTGGCCATGGGGGCGGGAGATGCAATTTTTCTGTGGGAGTGGGAGGGTGCTGGGAGCCATGTCAGCCATCCCAGATGCATCCTGCAGGCTGGGTTTGGCACTGCTGATGTATGGCTCCCCTCGGTGCACTGTTTCACTGACGCTGCGAGTATGTTATGGATGAAACTTTCATGTTCCACTGAATAAAAATCTTTCTGCTCTGCACTGACAGCTTTTTACTGCATGGCTGCTGTGTAGTGTACCCTAGATGCTAAACAGGCCCTTACTTTCTGTGTTTCTGTGAGGAATAATAAGTCAGAAGTCTTTCATGAAGCTGGTATCTTCATTTATCTGTTAAGTACAGGCAGCTTCAAGAAACTCTTAAATCAGTTGTATGTTCCAGCTGAAGGAAGTGCTGGCAATGAATTAAAGATTCTTCCTCCTTTTAAACAGCGAGTTTCTTCCTTTAAAACCCAGCAAAGAATGAGGATAAGAGATCAATGTGAACACTTGCTGCTAGCCGTTACAAATAGCATCCAATCGGTACAACCTCTCCTTTCAAAGACAACCTGGAAAGAGGACTTTGCTTCATTATATGTGGTTACTGCTCAGCTCTGCGAACACCAAGTAATGGCTTCGGCAAGTTCCAGTGACGAGGGGTGTAAGGTAATGTGTGAAGAAATTCTTAATATTTGTGAACAAGCCACCCTTAGAAAACAAAATAGGGGATTCTTCCATTCCTGGAAAACCAGTAGCAAGATGGGCTTCGACTCAGGGCACGAGGCTTTTGTAGCTAGCACTCTGCAAGTTGCTAGATGGTGGGCAAGCAATCTTTTGAAAATGAGACTGCTACCATGTGAAGCGGTGATGAGCCTTGATAACGAGTGCCGTACCTGGACTGCTAGGAGAAGGACAGAGGGGACTTCAGGACTTGGTGTAGTTTCACTTTGGTTCCAATTACCCTATAGAAATAGATGCTCAGGCTTTATCCTGTGTTGAGTCTGTACTGAGCATGGCTTGTATGGAAGGTGGCAAACATCAAGGAAAGGAGACTGGATAGGATGAAAATGAGAAAAATGATCTGTGTTCCCCATATGCTCTTCGAGAAAAGAAATGCAAAATCCTCTGGAAAAGTTTTGAGGGGAACAGGGACTTGGCTGTTAAGAGATATTTGGTTGTTTCCTCCTGTAACTTGATTCTGATCTGAGTGTTTAGATTCAGCCTTGAAATACTCATTTGCAGTGTGAATTGTATCTTAGCTTTGTATGGCCTGCCTTTTCTCTCCTGTCCTTTGGCCAGTTGTCTCCTGCTGTTGTCTCCAGTAAGGATGAAGCTTCATGATAGAGTTCATTGCCCTAAATTAAAGATTTAACCATTGAAGACACTTTCTTTCCTCCCACGTGAAGTGTTTATAGAAAACTTTACAACTGCAAGGAAGCAGCAGTGGAGTCCTTGAGATGGCAGTGAAGCCAGAGCTAAAGGCGGCATCAGGCATTCCCAGTCAGAATCACTTCCTTTCTAAACAGAGACCATGGAGCCCCAACCTCAGTCCCCAGGGTCACCGAAGAGAACATCCCCTCAGGTTAGTTATTGTGGACATTTGGCCAGCTCACTTACAAAGGCCCCTTTCTGAAGGTAGATATGCTTTTCTCTTTACACTGGTGCTCAGCAAGGCCAGAAGATTGGGAAGCTCTGTGGCTTGGTCCATGTAAACACTTCTTGCACCATGCTGACTCTCACATTATTGAAACTGGACTCTGCGGTAAGGGGGCTTAAAACCATGGAAATGCGTAACAGGAATGTGGGCCAGAGTGTGCTGGTAGACAGAAATGACTTTTTTTTTTCAATGTAAGTCAGTGGAGGATTAATTTTAAGAAGGCAAACAAGTCAATCAAGTAGGTGTTGGGCTTGATTTCTCTGCTGTGGCACTGTTGTATTGGTTGTGACCAGTCTCCGTGACCTTAATTCGCAGCCAAGGGAACCTGATTGTGCGGCGTGTTTTATGGGGACAAAAATACTAGCAATAGCAAGTCACATGTCACCAGGACCTCTTACTATAAAAACAGCAGCTCTGCTGAAAGCGACCTTCAGCATGGCTGCAAATGTTCACGGTGTTATTTTTAACCTGTCTGGGTAAATTTCCAATACAAATGCTAGTGCCAATCTGATGTGTATACTTTCCCAAATCCTTATCTTCTGCTTTCTAGTGCAGTGACGCATCGGGCAGAACAGCTAGTTTCGGGGTTGGGTACAGCTTTGCTTTTATGTCTGCAGTACCAGAGAGAAATAAATACTTCAGCTCTGTTTTACTGCTATATAGAATTTTTTAAAGGGATTTTTTTAAAAGATGAGTTTTAATGAGTTGGTTGGTTTTTTTTTAAAGAAAAATACTTTTAACTAGGGTTTAAAAATAGATGAAGACTGTACTTTGATTAAGTTGCTCTGGCACTGACGTCAGCGTGTGACATTTATCTATGTACGGATTTGTCGCCCTGTTGACTAAGGCTGTGTTTACACAAATGGGGATATTTCTGTCCACCATGAGGGAAACGAGGAACATCTCTGCTCAAGTTGTGTCCTTGCTCTTAGTATTCTTGAACTCTGTCTTTCTCTCCTGCTGCTTGATTTTTACATTGGGATGGCAGCAGGGATTTTTTCATGTGTTGAAAGACAGAGTTTTAGGTATTTATGTTGCCATGAAGGTCCAGGCATTAGGATGCTGGCTTGGTGGAGAAGCATGCTGGTAGAGCAATGCTGAACTTGACTTGGACTTGGAGAGGTGTAACACATGGTATGAGCCCATTTGGGTCCTTACTGGATGGCTTCATTAATAGGCAGGTAATGAATATTCTACAAATAGGAATTACAGAAAATACATCCTGCAAATGTGAACTACAAATGAAAAGCAGTGAGTAGTTTCAGATCAGCATGGTTTTGAATGTAGCACCTGTATTTCTCTGCTGTTTATCATTTCACATTTTTATTCAGAGTAGTTGTTGTAATTCACACTATTTTTTTCTTTTTTTTAGCTTTAATTATTGGAAAGTTAAAAATCTCTTTTTATAGGGAGGCCGAACATAAAGCTGTTGATCTGTCAAATATCACTTGGATGTTCAGCTGCTGGAGCTTCTCAGAGCCTCTCTCCCTTCTCCTCAAAGCAACACTTCGGGGTTTCCCTGGCTCCAAATCCCACTGTTTGTAACAGTAGCAGAAATAACTAAACAGTTTTCTATAAGCACTCTTATCTAAAATCTGGCTCCTGGAGCATGGGTTTTCCCAAAAGTAACTTTTTGGGGACATATATGCAGTTGAAATGAAAGGGCGGAGAAGCAATACTTTTCTTTTAAGTTGTTCCATTAGTAGCAATGTGTATTGCCAGGGTAACTGTTGTGTATCTGTATAGAACTTGGCTCTTGCTTTCTCATGCTGCTACGTAAGGGAGCTACGCGAAGCAGGAAGGTATGATGTCGTTCCCTGACCGCTCGTGTTCGTGGCAGAAAGCATGATCTGCAGTGGAAGGGCTCTGACTCATGAGTGGATGTTACTGATGGTGAGACAAGAGGGGTTAGTGTTTCAGCTGCATGCCCCAGGTTTGCTGTGAGGGCAGCTGAGCACAGTCTGAAGAGGATCCAGAGCAGCTGCAGCTCAGCCTGACCTTCTGCTGCAAATTAAAATTACTGCTGGTTTACATTTTTCGGACTTTAGGCTGTAAAGTGCTGTGGCATGCGGAAGCATTTTGCAGGGAAAAGATCCCTCTGTGGAATGAGGTGCTGCAGTTGGTTGGGGAGGATACCGTTTTGGATGTCTGCTCTTGAGGTAAAGCCCCAATACTTTTTTCCAGTGCCGTCAACGATCATCCAGAAAATAAAGTGCTGCTCTAATAGGTCAGTCCTCTTCATATGCAGCAGTTCAGATCAAATAAATGACAGATCCCAGAGTACCACTGCAGCAGGTCAGGCTGCGCTTAACACTAAATGGACAACGCTGTCTTAATGCAACTGTTGTTTATATTTGCATTTTCTGTTTCTTTACCTTTGATTAGAAAGGCAGCTTGTTGGTACTGCAATCCCTTTTGAAATAGTTTTGACCGAATGGTGGAGAAAGAATAGAGATGGGTAGACTCTTGAGCATGTGAACAGATAGAGGTAGGGTGACCGTTTGGATGTTTAAAATCTAAAATTTTTTTAAAAGGTTTTAAATCTAAAACCTAGTATACTTGTCTTTCCTTCTAGGGAGCCTATAAGAATCTTGCTGATGAGCTCAATACACAGGGCTTTTAGCAGAGTAGGTTCTTGATTTTGTTTAGGGTTTTTGCTTTGGTGTTTTTTTGTTTTGTTTTGCAAATATACAAACCTTTCTAAGAAAAGCTGACTATTCCCCGCCTCTGCCCCCATGTCACTTTGGAAGTACTTGGGCAGATTTGAAATCTAAAACCTTTTGAAAGATTTAGCTTGTTCTATGGAAATTCTGATTTTGCTGTTTGAAACATGAGGAATGCAACTCTTGTCCTGATTTTGTCTTCACTTATTGGTTTGGGGTTTTTGCATGTATTCATGTGCAAGCAGGAGCAGCTCATGGAGAAGAGGTGATGAGGCTGTAAAGGTAATGCTTCTTATAAATCAAACTGACTGGACTCAAAACCCTTACATGCTTTATCTGATCAACAAAACACTGAAGCTGCAACACATCATACTAAATTCCCTAAATATGGCCTGAAAGATGCTTAAAATCTTATAAGAAAGAACCTACCCCACGGTGCGATTTCTTAATCATGCTAAGTATAGAGCAACCAAAACATCAGCATGAGTTCAACAAAATGCTGGATGGGTTCATGTACTGGAGGAGTGTAGGATCTGTTGGGACTGTGTTGATCAGCAAACTCATGGGAGTTTGTGTCTGCACAAAACCCCCATACCCATCCACCCCCAACCACCAAATCATGTTTTTAAGCACATCTTAAATTATTTGCATTAAACAAGTTGAAGAAAGTCAACCTTGGAATTTGTGTGTCTTGGAACTTCATACCAGTCTTGTACTTAGGTTGACTTTTATGGAAAAGTTTAAGCTACTTCTAGAGATACTTCTGATACTTCTGATATTCTAATACTTGATTAAACAAACCAGCTAATGCTAAAGAACTGAGTTGCTGGTATTAAAAAACAAGTTCTGCTCTTGTGCTCAGATTAGCCCATTACCACACACCTGCAGCATTTACCTGGAGAGCCAGTAGATGTCTAACTTTATCTGTTTTGCAGAGCTTCTGCTTCAGTGGTCTTGACAACTTTCTAGTCCGGAGCTAGGTCAGTTCTCCAAAGGATGCAGCTTGGGCTGATGCAGTGGCACCCACTGAAGGATGAGGAGCTTGCAGGCATGGCCTGGGGGCTGTGCTGACCTACTAACATGGTGTCCTCATGTCCCAAGCTGGGTCTCTGTGCTCAGTCTCTGCCTGGGTGGAGGGAGCTCATGGCTGGCCCTGCTTGCTCCTTCTCTGTAAGCTCTGGTACCTCCTTACAGTCAGAAGTGGAGGGTCAGAGTGTAGTTGCATATATGACTTCAGTGGTTACTGCAGGAGTCCTGTATCCTTTGGCAGGTGGAGGAAAAAGCCATCCCAGTTCCAGCAGACAGTCCTCCTTAAAGGAGAATACAATAAGCTTTCCTGTACAGGTCTTGATCTTAATGTCATAGCTTGTGCACCTGCCCTGGTAAATCTGTAGGCGAGAGCTGTTGCAAACCAAATGCAATATTGGGCCCCACAGGGCTGTCTTCTTGCTGAAATGAGTATAGAAAACAGAGAGGAAACATCAATACCTTCCTCGTTTCCTGTCCACAAGAAAAGCTAAAGGTAAAAAATGCTCTTAGTGTGGAAACTCGGGATAGGGTGGTTAGTTGAAGTTCAAAAGAAATGGAGCTTAGTCTCCAGGTTTTTGATATTGTAATTGTATTAGGCAGCAGCTCATAGGTTGGGCTGTCATGTAGGCACACCCTGCGAAGTGTAAGGTTTGTGGTTTAGGCTCCAAAAAATTCATCACCAATTCCATCCTTTGGCATAAGGATTTTGTTACATGGAGGGTTTGCTTTTTGATCTTACAGCTGGGTGGGATGAAGGCACAACTTTTTTTTCCCCCCACATTTTATGGAGGTCACATGGATTTGGTCTCAACTGCATGTGCTGTCATTAGCTGTGGTGCAGCTTCTCCCTGTGCTCCAGGTTTAAAGTCAGAAGCTGTCCTCTTATATCCATCCCACCTCAGCTTGGGATCATGCAGTTCATCAAGTGACTGTGCAGCCCCCACATCAGCTCTGTCCATCAGGTCTGTATCTGCCCATCCTGTAAAACACCAACACTGCTTTCCCAGTGTCTGGCTGGTATAATCCTAATCCCCAAAGGGTCAAATCTAGGAAGAGTCCCTTGCTCCCCAGCACCACCTTGCGTTGCACAGCTCCTCAGGGCTTGGAGTTGTCCAGCTGTAGCTGGTGAGCTGGCTGGGGAATAAGGGTGTTGGTGAAAGCAGAGAGAAAACCCCTCTGTTTTATCACAGCTTCCCCAAACCTTGCTCTTTCTAACTGGAAGTGTTAATTCAATAGTGTCTTAATATTTGCTGATTTTTTTTTTTTTTTTTTTGGCATCGCCTTTCTGTAGGGTGAAGGATACAGCACACCTCCTGCTATTAGTCCATGCAGGGTGAACTGTCAAAATGGTGCTGTCGTCCAAAATGAATTTTTCCCCTCCCAAACCAGCCAAGGCGTACCATGTTTTGCACACAAGAACATACAACCTCCCGTGAAAACATGCAAGAAAGTGCAGTTTGAGGGGATGCATTTGATCTGATATAGCCAGCTGGTTTTCTGTCTTTTTTATTTATCCGATCACAATATTTGTTTTTTATAATATAAGATCTAAACTTTTGCAAAATAAAAGGAGACTTGAACTTATATTAAAAAGTTATAGAGGATTTGTTAAAAATTCAAGGAGAAATGCATAGAATTTTACTTCTCTTAAGGTAGCGTTGAATCAGCTCCTGTGGTAATGAGGATGTATGTTTGTTATCTGCTTTTGTAAGTCGGCCTTCAGGGGAAAATTGTAGCTGGACTAAGAAAAAAAGTTGAGGGGGACTGCTTGGTGGATTGCTATTGAAGGGAGCTGTTAACTCAAACTGCTGATCCAAGTGAGGCAATTTTTTAAAGCCAGTGTCTCCAGTGGATGGTACTTAAGGACTGTCAGGTTCTGCCTACTCAAACTTTAAGGAGAGCATTAATTTTTGCAGCAGTCGGTCTCTTGCCCTCTTCTGGACAGCCTCAGGAGAAATCCCACATCCACAGGCAACAGCTAAAAGATCCTGTGGATAGGAGAAGCTTTCCTGTATGTGTAATTGAAAGGTGGTGACATTATTTGGACTTGCCTAGGTGTCCTTTGCTTACATGTTTGTGAGTTGTGCTATGGAAACATAGGGATCAGTGATAGTGAATCTCAAAGATGCTTGTTGTTATAGGGATGCACTTGGCATCTTTGTCATAATTTTTAATTTGTCCTTGACAGTGAGACAATAATAAAGGAAAACCACTAGAACTGTCTTGATTAAAGGCTGATACAAATTAACTTGCAGACTTTGTCAGTTTATCATACTATTATGGCAGTCTATTTTCAAATGAAATGTGGGTTTAAATCTGTAAGCCTTTTCAGCCCTACAGGGGAGGGGGTAGCTGATGCCTGCTTGCTTCAGGAAGGCATGAAATTTGTTGCTGCCTTCTGAAGCTGTGAAATTAACTGTTTCCCTCCTACATGATGGACGCTGAATCACAGATTTAGTGGATTAATCGCACTGACTTTTGCATAGCTTTTACCTGGCCCTTATCCTTTGGCAGGAGGGAAAGGAATACTAACTAATGTCCTGTAAACAGAGCCTGCTGGTAGAGGAGTAAATTTTGGTGCTAGTTTCAAACAGTGGATAATATGCTTGTGGAATATTTCCCCCAAATTTCATAATGGGTGAAACCTGCTGAGTAAAATGCCATTATCTCAGCTGCTAACCCTTATATGTTAGAGGATTCTTTTCCAAATAGCAATTCTTTAACCTGCACTCACCTGCAGGCTTGCTGCCACTGCTAAAAATGATGTTTTCTCTGAGCTGAAGCATGGCACAGAGTCAAGCTGATCATTTCACATCTCACCCCAAGGCAGCTGCTGGTTTCTAAAGCTTTGTAATCTTCCCCTAAAAAGACAAGGGAGCTCAGAGGAGCTGCTGTTCTGTAGCATCCATGCTGGGGAGGGGTTTGCTTTCATCCCCTCACCACCTTCTCCCCAAAATTTAGCTTTTCCAGTATCTTGCCTGGTAAGTGTCTGGATGAAGGCTGTAACATCAGTCAATAGTACACCATTTTGGGGGCATTAGGCAGATGAGCATAGTGGGAAATTTTTATCTTGCTGAAGAAGGGATTGGGACTGCATATTCTGGATGGCTATTAAGGATACGGGGCTTCCCGTACCACACATTTTTCACTTGAGGATCTTTTGTGCCTTGTGGTTAGTTACTCAGTACAGCATGGGATGGGCTTGCACAAGGTGGGGCTGTAGTCTGTGCTTTGGATATCTGTGGCACACCTGGAATATGATGAGTTTTGGACTGTGACATATGTTGAGAGAGTATATTGGAGAGATGTCATAAGGAGGGAGCAGCTAGGGATATTCTCCTGTGAATTTTAGAAGATGAGGTAGTATGATCTTGGACCAGTGCTGGTTTAGGCTTTTGTACTGTTTTGCATCTCATGTTTTTTTCCTTAGAGATATAATGTATTGCCTGTGTGTACAATCCTTGCATTTATAAATTTCTTACTCTGAGAATTCATAGAGTGCAGATGTTCATAAAACAGACATTCATGTCTTGAAAACTCTGCTCGCCTGTGGTGAATGGGAAGCTTTCCCAGGTAAGCTAGAGAACCACTGTAGTCGGTCAGTTCCTGAATAAATGAACCTTTCATCATTTATGGGAGGAGGGGGGGAAACACCACCTTGCTGTGATGGATGCAGAGTGCCTTCCAAACGTGAACACGGTGCAGGCGAATGCAGTGCTGTCTCCTCTGCTACTGAGCTCAGGGGCTTCAGCAGTTGGGAGGTCCCTGCAGCAGCTCTTTGGGGCAGGTACCAGGAAAAGGATGTGGAGTATGACAGTTCATTGGTATCTATGCAAGCTGTTTGGCATATACAAGGGTCTGTCTGAATTGAAGCAATATCAGTGGCTAATGGGGTTTTCATGATAAATGGGAATTACTACTGCTGTTAAATATGCTTTTATATAGAAAATACATATTGAATATGCATATATGCACATGTATACAAATGCATATATGCATCTCCTGTGCAGAAACAAGCATCTTGTCTCCGTACCCCATTTGCCCAGGGGAGACAGCAGCCAGCAGTGATGTGCAGGGCCAACACTGGTTAAACAGAATAGCTCCTTTACACACAGATATTTTGCATACAATCAGCCGGGGCTGACTTGAGCTTGCTCCTTTTAAACATAAAGGAAAAAAAGCCTCCTGGGCACTTCTCATTCAGATACGGGTTGTAAAGAGGCGAATGACTTCTCACCTGCTGAGGCTGAAGCAAGACCTTTGCAGAGTCTGTGTTAGCTCGGAGGCTGAACAGTTTATGGCTCTTTGGGAAGGCGGTTTTCAGGCTCAGAGGATGTAATAACGGATATTTAGGTATTTCTGTTCAAGTGGGCCTGCTGTTTTAGTGCTGGCTGGTCAGTTCAGCTCCTGTAGATTTTAAAGCAAATGCTCAGATAAGAACCTTGTGGACCCCAAAAGACATCATCAGGAGAGTGAATGTATGTTCCTGACTAATGCAATGCCCTTAGTTTAGTTATTGTGTTTAAAATTGATGAAAAAAAGCCTCCAGCTTTTATGGGGGATTTATGAATGTTTAAGCGATCACACGGCCCCTGTAAAATGGTGTTCTTCACTCGTCTGTTCAAAGGCGCTGTGTTGTAAATCTGACATTACTGATGGTGGGTTTGGGCGTTAGACCTCTGACCTGTCATCTTCTCCATGGAGCATGGCTTTGCAATTCAGCTGTGCTTTCCACATCGCATCTTCGAATAACCTCCTGTTAGATGATGTTTACATTTGAACTAATTGCAAGAGAGCCTCCAAAATTGTTTTTTTTTTCTGCTAAGCTAACGTAGTACACTGCTGCCTCAACTTGAAGAGGTGAGTTTTCTCTAGAAACACCCAGTATTAAGTAAGTTTTGCATTTGGTTGTTTGCTACTGTTTTTGCATGAATCCCTTAAAAGCTCTATGCAATAAATGTCTCAATCAGTGGTGCTGTTGCAGGGTAGAGCCAGGACTTGATTTAACTCTGTGGGATGGATTTCCAATCTCAAGGCGTAGCGAAGAAAGGAGGTTCAGCTGTTTCTCTCTGCAGCATAATTTCTGAGCAGTGATGTGTGTGGGCTTCTCACCTCTTTCCTCTGAGGAGCTCTGCAAAGGGCCCATGCGCTTGGTGCCAGGGACAGGCATGATGTGCATGCTTATCACAAAACGAATACTTGTGGTTAAGGACTGCGAAGCTAGTCCATAAATGGAGAGAAACGAGTTGCTAAAAGCAGAGCTGAACGCTGGTGTGCAGCGGTTTGTGTTTATTGCAGTTGGCTCTGCAATAGGTGTATTCTGTGCTTCCCTTTTGTAGTCTTGAAAAGCAGAGTTGAGTTATCTGAGCTGAACCGGAGGGGACTTGCGAGGAGAGGGGGTATTCCTGAGTGTATCATCCTGCGCTCTCAGCTTCAATTGCAACATAGCTATAGACCATATTGCTCAACAGGCAGGCAGTTCTTTAGGTAAGCATTGATTTTGCAATGCACAGCTAGCAAAATTAACCTGGGTAAAACACTGATGGGAAAACAAAGGTTTGGGGTCCATCCCTTTCACCCCCCACCCCCCCTCCTAGTGGCTTCTGTCTGTGGGTGAAAGTGAGTTTCAGGCCCCAGGCTCTGAATGTACGCTACCAGGTTCCAGCATTGGTTTTCTTCTCCAAGTTGTAATTCAATTCTATAATGGAAAAGCGATAAGGAATCTTTGACACTCCTCATACCATAGAGTTAAACTGCAGCTTTTGGGTCCTTCTCCGATAAAGCTCTGAAAATCTGATTAACCTCAAAGGGATGAGGTGTGTGCCTTGATTGATGCCAGATAAAACAAAGCACTCACATGTGTGGTGAACAACTCGATTGTTTCTTCTCTACCTGTTTACAGCAGCTTCCCAGCCTTCATTTGCTTCGATATCATTATTGAAGAGAGTGGTGTAGGGTAGCGTGCAGGAGGAGAATGTGCCTCCAGCCCTGTGTGCTGCTCCTCATGTGAGGATGGCAGTGGTGGTAAAAGCAGCTGCCAGCTCTGTGGCAAGCTTGGTGTGATAAATATGAGCAAGAAGACATTTTTTTTTTTTCTCTCCCAAGGGGTTGGGGACGAAAGGGTGGTTGTCTGGATTTCATTTTGTTTGGGGACTGGTGTTAATTGCAAAGGCAGATTTGGCTCTGGTCTGTGCATGTGTATTTCGGCACTAAACGTGAGCTGTTGTTGTAGTGAGTTGTGTTTATTGCGTACCTTTGACCACCTCACCCGTTGATCTCTGCCCAGTCACCAGCTATTTCTGGTGCTCCGAGCCTGAGCAGCAGCAGTCCCCAGAAGAAGGCTGTCTCACACGTGGTGGTTTGTCTGCTCACTGCCAGCGTGGATTTTTCATCATCTTTAAAAGTGAAATGCTTCTCTCAACATTCAGGGGTTAGTCCTGCACGAGAGTGTTGCAGGTAGGCTAGTTCGCAACCGTGCAGAGCGATATGTTACAGTCCTACAGCACTGAGAAGAGAGAGGTGGTCAGCTTCAGACATGCTGTGTTTGCTTCCAGGGCGCAATATAGCTGTGTCTTCTATGCAGAGATGCAGAAAGGTAAGGATGAATTTATAGAAAATAATAACCTATTGAAGTAGAAGTAATAGCTGGAAAAGAAACTGGACTGTCTTTTCTGGAAACAGAATCTGGATACCAGGTTTGCCATCAAAATATTCAAAAAGACTAGTGTAGATATGCTTAAACAAGGATTTATAGCAAGTGAAACTGGGAAAATTTGCTTTATGTTTTTTTTTAAACTGCAGAAGAATAGCGTGGAAGGAGATTACCGCTCTCTTCTGTGTCTGCATACAGCTGCACGCGAAGGCTTCACAGCTGTATTTTCTGAACATCTTTACAAAACTCACCTAGAGTTCCCAGTTAAAGACCTTGCAGCTGCTAACAGTTCTGCTGTTTGATAGCAGCTGCTGTATTGACAAGTGCATTTTTATCATGGGAGATGCCGGTGGAGTGGAAATGAGCAAGAAACAACTGTTTATATAATCCGTGCCATAGAGATCAATTACCGCAAAAACAAGCTGTTTGCTTGTCTGCAGCAGCATGCACCTTGAACCGCACTCGCTATAAATAGCTGCAACGCGGAGCAGCAGTGTCTTCCGAGAAGTGCCAACTTGAGCGCCTTTGTGTTCTCCTGGTGCACACAGGGATGTGGTAAACTGCTCTTTTAAGTGAGAGTAGTTCCCACGGTGGTGACAGCAGGTGCCGCGAGAGTATCTCTACCCTTGTTCGTGTTTTTGGAGGTTTGAAAAGTGTGTCTTCCTTACCTGGAACTCTGCTATACAGAATCTCATGCATATGATAACACTTCCTTCTTATGTCTTACCCTAATTGCCAAATTGATATTGAAGCAATATAAATGATTTATCAGCCAAAGCTCTTCTGGGACTCTTGTAGCAACTCCTATTCCTAGTACATCTAGAAAATTCTCTCCAGTTTTACATTAAATATTTGGAGTTGGTGATTCTTTAAGTCATGATTAAAACTGCATATGTCAGGAACATGCTTGGGGTCAGCTCTGGAGATACGTTTCTGCATGGCGGTCACAATACTTGCTTTATTTAAGTGGTTGACGTGTTTTTACTCAGAATTGTTGACAAGCATGCAAAAAATAAACAAACCGGTACTAAGACTTTCAGCTACACAAAGTACAGAGGAGTCAATGTATTGCAGCCTTGAGCCACGACATTTATGGTGATCCCTGATTTTTTAATTGCTTCATCCTATTTTCCCCTCATAGTCTAGTAACTCATTACACAGACAGTAAAGCTTTCTTTTTTTTCTGGATCGTACTGTGAGCCATACTTCCACGGTAAGCTTTTTGAAGCCAGATGAAGACACTGGTGACCATGTCAAGGACTCTGCCTTTGCTGAATTCCAGTAAATTGGGACGTTTTTCTTTAGTGTAACAGGGCTTTGGGAAGTTCTTATGTGAGCATTCCCGTTGAAGTTGGACTGGGGAGTCCTAGGAGGGTTTTGCTGTGCTGCAGGATCACTTGCTTGGGTAACTTACCTCCCCAACAGGATGCTAGTGATTTAGCAAAAATAACTCTCCTTTTTATTATCATTATTTCTTATTATTTTCCCTATTCCTCCTCCTTTCTCTTTCTAAAGCAGAGGTTCTCTGCTTTTTGCTTTTTTTTTCCCAAATCTCTGAAGGTTTTCAAACACCACTCCTGCTTTAAATCTCTAAACCAAAACAAAAAGACAACCATATTTCTGCTTCAGAATTGATAATTTGAAATTATCTAGTGCAGCTCTTCCCGGGTGTGAGCACAGTTCCTTGTACCAGTGTCTCTTTCGTCTTGTTTGCTCTTCTGAGATACCTAGCGTGGCAATAAATTATCTAGTGCTGCCCTTGCTGCTTAACAAGTTCTTGCCAACTCTTAATGTTAATTGAGGTGGGGGGGGGAACACCCTAAAGATCTGCACTCTGAATATACTTCTCATGTTTATGTAGCATACATGTTTTATTGACTTTAGTTTTTAAATGTGTCCGTTATTCAGAAGTGGTAAAGCTGTAAGATCCGTCCTTGTCACACCAAACAAGTGTCAATAAACCTCCAACCATATTACTTGCTAGATGCTGTAATTTGCTGTCTTTTTTTTCTTTTTTTAAAAACATTCAAGACTGTTAGAAAAAAGACAGGTACTTGGGAGAGAGGAAGGTAGGTTGTAACTGCACAGGATTTAAAAAGAAGAAAATCTCTGCTAGAAATGAGACCCTTTCTAAATAAACAAGATAGCTTTTTTCCCTAATTGTAAACTGATCTTGTTGTCATAACCTAATTACTGGTAGTGAGCTGTCTGACTGGCTTTGGTTGTGAACAGTGTTTCTAGAAGTTGTGAGTTTGTTTGGGTTTGTTTTTTTTTTTTTTTTTTTTTTTTTTTTTTTTTTTTTAAAGTGTGCAAAGAAGCTCTCCTGGTAAGAATACCAGGATGCTAGTCTTCTCTGGAAGACTGTATTGAGGGAACTGGGAAGCATGGCCTAAATAGGATTTGCTTGGGAGAACTGTTTTTGAATTATATTCTTCAACAGTGTTAAACTCTTGTGATGTAAGCCTTCAAAAAAATCAAATTCAGTAGAAATAATCTCAGATTGCACGATGTCTTTTCTCTGTTAAATAGTAGCCACTTAAAAGAAAAAAAAGTAAAGGTTTTAAAAAGTGAAGTGGGTTTTAGGCCACTCTGAACTAGTTTGCTGTTTGATACTCAATAATCCTTGCACAATTTTTAAAGGGGACAGCTGCAGCTAGCAAAGGTTTTAGCCTGCCAGGCATCCCTTAAACTCACTTTGTTTTTTTAAAATCTTTCTGTAAACAACATTCCCTAAACCATCCTGCAGTCTAGGGCAGTGGAAAGATCAGTGGGGCAGGAGACTTTATGGGGGGCTGTTCAGTGGGGTTCCAGCCATAGTGTTTTGTAGGCGTCTGAGTACTGCTTATGGTTTAGATAAGTCCTATAGGAAGTTCCTGAGCTGGACTATGTTGGGGATCCCGAATTGCCTCTGGCTTCTCAGAGGGAGTCCAGGGTAGCTCAAAGTAGCACTGCAGCCCCTGAAGAGCCAATAAAATGAGGTATTTGACATAAGAGCAAACAAAATGTGCAATAATGATCTTGACTGGGAGGGAATGAGGGCCAAAGTCATTGGAGTGATACTGCACAAACTCTGTTTCAGACTGGGGGTGGGCAGGACTTTGAAGTCTTGAAGCTTAAATCATGGTATTAAAGGTGTCTGGGGTTTCCCCCACTCCCCATGCATAAGCATAAATTGTATGGTGTTTAGATGGCAAATATGGGGAAAGTGGTTTAAATCAAAATCACTTCCCATCCTATAAAAATCTTGAATCTATTCAGATGCTTCTTCTAATGCTAGTAATTGGATTGTGTGAAATCCTAAAAAATATTGAGCAAAGACGGAATCAGTATTGCCCAATGGTATTCCTTTTGAGTGTGTTCTTGCTGTTTTCCTGAGTTAGAAGTCATAATTTTGTTTGTGATACAACAATATATACTGCCCTTTATGACAGTCATTTTTCACAGTGGTTAATCTTGATGATGAAAAATCTGTGGTCATGGGTGTACAAAGAACAAAACTTCTGATGTAAAATACTAGGAAAAGCTGAAATACAAAAAGGTGATGGAATTGCTTTGAAATAATTTTTTTTTGTCTCTTTTCACAAGGTCTCAATGAATGCTTAAGCATTCTTTGCAGCTGGGAAAAATGTTTTTTATTTTAGCCCTGCTAATAAAGTCTTGTCATACATGTCAATGAAGCAAAAGGAAAATTACTACAGAGCTAACTGTAGGTTGTCATTAAAGCTGATTTCCTGCATTAAGCCAAAAACAATGCAAGATTTCATTTCTGGACTTCCTAAATATGTTAGTCATGCTGATGGTTTCCGAAAACCCAAACCCTAAGAGCTACAGAAATTTACCATGGGGACTATATTTGAAAGTATTTATCTGCTCTTGTCTGTCACCTTGTCCTGATCTTCACATGTCGATCTCCTGCCTTCTCTGTTTTTAAGACAATGTGCTTCGACTTCCAGCTGTTGACACTTGCAGACAGCTGCTTGTAGGGTTCTGCCTGAAAAATCCCTTCCTCTCTTCGTTTGGCCAATGAAATAAGAAGTGATTTGTTGTTTGGAGAGCACAGCTGAAGTTGCATCCTGCCAGATCCTTGGGCGGCAATGTAATGAGGGAAGAAATCCTGCCATAACTGCATGGGCACTTACTAGTTTGCTCATAGTAATTCAGAACTCAACGCTACTTAAAAAAAGTCTTCCAAGCAGATAAATTACTATAAACAAAGAAAGGGGAGTTTCCTGGGAGCTAACTATAAAAAATAGCAGTTCTTAGGTTTTTGAACCTCAGATTAAATGATTTGTTCTAGTGCTGTCCCTTTGATAGCACCTCATTGTCTGCAGTCTTACTTGCATTTTTACCTGCTCTCAAATATGAGCTGCCAGAAGGTTTTTGGGCATCAGTTATTTTAGTGGCTTGTAATACCTGGAGCTCTAGAGTGTATTTAACTCTACTGGCTTGCATATATAGTGCTTAAAAACAACATGGAACTGAATGTGTTTATACTAAAAAATATCAAAACAAATTAGCTTTTTAATTTCCTTCTCAGCAACATGCTGCAGTGCTTCATCAACTAACTTCATGAGGGTTTTGTGCTTTGAGTTGTGGTTTTTTTTAATGATGACTAAACCAGAAACCGAGGAGGGGTGACAACTGCAGTGCTGCAGTATTAAACTTGCTATAATTCACTCTTTCATGATAATGTGTTTCTGAGAAATCTTCTTTCCCTGTTTTCTGCCCTCCTCTCTCTAACTATTTTCATCTTGATGAGTTAGATCTGATATTCTTGTGCTGGTGGAATGACTTCTTAGGCTGGTCCCAACTGCAGTAATACAGAGATGTCAAACTTGAGCACCTCCGACCTTTTAGCCTTGTTCCTTTTGAGCCAGTTGGAAGGGTTGTGTTATGCTGAAAACTCTTTTAGGTCTTACTGTTAAGTTAAAATATCTTCTTTATAGTGGAGGAGCACTGTTTAAATATGGCAGTTGGTAAGTGGCAAAGGCAGGACTGGGTCCAGGCTGTGGAGGGGCTCTGGGTGGGCAGCTCAGTGCAGGAGCAGACAGGGTGACACGGGCTGTGTCCATGCTGGGAAGGGGCTGGGGCTGAAAGGTGTGCATGTTGTCTCACAGGGGCTCACTTCGTACCGGCTCTAATCTAGTGGTGTGGACTGAATATTCACAAGTGGAGAAAGTCCATTAGGTGTGCTCTTGGAGTACCTCTTCTGGGTTAATTTTTCTGCCAAGAAATCTAGTTTGTGTGCTGAAATGTCTCTGAGATGCAAAGCAGAACATGGTTTAAGTGGTGCATCCCAGGAGATGCCCTTCTGAAGTGCACTGGCCCAAACTGAAATGCTGATGTGGATGTACCCTGTGTCTAAGGTACTTGCTGTTTTGATTCTGTTTTCTCCTGGGATCCTGGATGAGAGCTGCTGGCTTGACTGAGCATTTTTTTCCAGCTAACTTTAAGAAAATGGTGGGAGGAGGTGAGCCTTGGTGGTGGTCACTTAGCCTTTTCTTTACCCACTCCTGAATGGAGCTAGGGTAGCTGCTTTCCCTGGGTCATTGCAAGGCAGCAGGGTCCAGACTACAGCTGGAAGGAGAGGTGAGCGGCTGGGAAATGCAGGTAGTGATGAGGGGGGCCTCAAAACACCAGGAGCTGGAGGGCTGTGGGTGATGCATGGATCAGGAAGTCTCTTTTGGGAGCTCAGGTGCAGAACATAAGCTTGTTCCAGCAAAGCCAGCTCAGGATCCAGAGGCTTTGGGATGGATTGCCATGCTAGCAGAGCTGGAGGTCAGGGAGCATAGGTTTGGTGCAGGCCATGGGGCAGATCTTGACACCCTTTTCCAGCCCCTCAGAAGGAAAGATGGTGTCTTGTTTAGGCAGACTGCTGGAGAAGAGATGCGTGTTTTTCTAGGTACCTTGGGAACCTGAGTATCATCAAGGTGCATCTTGGATTTAAGAGCTATTTCAGAAGTCATACTTCTTTGTATCTTCTTACCTACAGTTGCATTTGTCTTGAAATGGTTTATGAAAAGATTAGTGTGAAACAATATCTTCAGTTGATTTTGTATTGTTGGCAGGATCTTTGTATATTCTCTTTGTTTCCTAATTGTTTGCAGGAGCATAATGGTGTCATTTTCATGAGTTAATTATGGTAGAAGTTTTGTATGCTCTCTTTGTGTGTGGTGGGGAGAGCTACAGCAGCACAGCACCAGCCTGCTGCTGGTGGCAGGGACCCTCCTGTGGCGCAGCAGCTCATTCCCCCAGTTCCCACCCTCTTCCAGCTAGGAGGAGAACCGAGGTCTTTGTGATCTATGCTGTTTCTCCCAGATTTGCAAATCCGAAGTTTAGTCAGAAGATCTGACTTCCTTGAGTGCTTTTATAAGCCCTGTGGTTGCAGTGGTAGGATACCTGTCTCTACTTTTGGGGAAGATGTGGCCTTACTGAAGGTCGGAAGTGTGCTTCTGACTCAACCATCTTCCTGTGAAAGCATGGCAGCTCCTTCAAGAGAAGGCTGCAGCTGTCTCATGGCATGGCTCTAGACTGTAGACTTTCCAATTGGACTGTTCAGAGGATGAAGGCATGGAGCCAGGTCACGTTTGCTTTTCATGATGTCTCTTCTAGATATGTTGGACTGAGATGCATGGAGAGTATAGAAAGATCCCAGCTTTATCTACGTTTGTGAACACCATATGCAGACCCTGCATGAAGTGCAAGGAAAGTGGAACCAGTTCAGGGTCAGCACAAAGAAGGGCTGTAGCTAGGGGTCAAGTCAGATGCTGCTTTTGGCTTTCTCCTGAAAGCACCCTTATGAAATGGGGCAAAATGTTTCTGTCCCCAGCCACAGACCTGTCTGGTCCTGCTCTTCATGCTCCTGTGAAGCTTGTGGGAAAGGAAAAGGGAAGGGGAAATATCTTTACCGTGGAGGGAGAGGGAGTAGACTTAAACTCAGAATAGAAAGGTCAAAATACACGGCTGACAGTGCAGCAGCCATACTGTCAAACTGCAGGAAATCGGTGGGGTCTGGTTATGGGTTATCCCTTAACTCCACTGGGATTATGCCTTAACTCTATTTTGCCTACCAATCCTTCCTGCCAAGCTGTAGGGAAGTACAGCAAGATGCTAATTAGGCATTTATGCCTGAAGGTTTATTACAATTCTGTTACCTAGGAAAATCCAAAATGTCCTTTAAGGGGGAGGAGGGGGAATAAAAAAACCCCACCTTATTGTGAGTGGTCTGCATTTGACTCTAAAGCCTTTCATGATAGCGCTGAGCATTTGAGTGCATCGGCAAATTTGTCCACATGCTGTTTTTATGCAAGTGTTACGGTCTGACAACTATGAATCACCCGCTCAGCTCTTGATTTGCGTCAATCAAACCACATTTAAGAGAGGCTTTGTTCGCAGTTTTTGGAACAGAAGACCAAGGCAAGTGTGCGAGTGACTGCTTCAAGCAGATCCTCTTGAAACTGGGTTCAGTGGTCCAGACTCAAACTCTGGGGAGAGAGCCTGTGGTTCAAGTGGGAGATGAGAAGTTGATGTTCTTTTTCTTCCAGTTCCCCAGACCCCTCCTTCTGGTACACTGAGTTGTCACTGAACTCTTTGAATCTGTAGCTTTGGGCTTATGTTTGAGAGACCTATCTGCAGGTTTCTTTGTGTAAGCACGGGGTTTATCCCCAAGGTTGCTGTGATTAGTCTTTTTACGTAAAGGAATACTGATTTGTCTTTACATTTAATTATTTGTTGGATTTTTTATTTAATAAGAACTTAATAAAATTAAATTCATTACAGAATTATCTTTCCATATCTCCAAATGCGGGAGTCCTTTTGTGCAGAATTGTCTATACTTTTAGACAGTAAGTCTGTACTTTCTGACCTAGAAACCGTGACTGCAGCAGGATCGCAAGCCAGGCAATGTCAGTGCCGAAATGGAGCTCCCACCTTGCAGTGGATTGCAAGCCTGGAAATACTTTGGAGAACTCAGTCTTGGGGTGGGACACGACTTCATGCTGCTAATGTGCAGAAAGTCTTTTGGAGAGATGTTACAAAAAAAGCAACAACCCCAGAACCCACAACGGTCTTATCTGCCCTTCACTTAAAATTGCTGGTACCTAGCTAGAGATCTTTAAAATAGTTACAGGGCTGTTCCTGGAAATACACCAAGGTTTTATTTGTTCCCTTTTGAAGCCCTCTTGGTGAAGGTTTGCCTAGCAGTTAGGCAAACTGTAAGGTGCATGCTGTCTTGTATGCAAGGTCCACTGTAAATCCTTTTCCTTTTTTTTTTTCCACCTCTTCGTGTCCTCCTTTCACTTGTAGTTAAGAGTGACCATATGTCCTCCTTTCATCTCTCCTCCCAGCCTTCAGGACCCATACCTGAGGTCCCCCCTAGCTCTGATGTTCCTGTGCAAGCATGCTCTGCTTTCCTTGTCCTAAACCCACCCTTGACCCAGTTCATTCTCAAACCGCTTCCCTGCCTCTTCCTCTCTCCGCGCTTTCAGCTCATTGAAGTTTCTTCTCCTCCTTCCCATCCCCCTCTGGCACCAGTCCTTGTGCTCATCAAAACATTGATCTTGTGGGCTGTAGGCTTGCCAGCATAATAAGGCCACTGCTCTTCCAAACACTTTTTTCCCCTCTTACAAACACAGAGACATTTTTTTTCCTTCTTCATTGGACTTGCTCTCACTATTTTTCAGGCTGAAATTAGAGGATTAATTCCTGCTTTCCTGCTGACAGTCATGGAATCGAGCTAATTTCCAAGTGTCAGGATGCTGATCCTTATCTCATTCAGTTCCCAAAGAAGGTAATAAAATAACTATAAGAATAAGTTGCTGTAGCAGATGCGGCATATGGCAGTCTATTAATTACTCATGCTCTACCCAACTTTTAAAATAAATCAATAAATGTTGATAAAACACTAGAGAGCATGCAGGTTTTTTTTTTCTCTACCCATATTTTCTTCCTCTGGACTCTCCGATCGTAAATTTTGGCTGGTTTTAACTGCCTGGTTTTTGGACAACCTTAGTGTTTCCCTGTGGAAATGAACACTAACAGGCCTGCTCGCCTTTTTCTCCAGACTTGGGGATGTCATTGCTAGCTGGTTTTAATCCTCAGAGGCAGACTAGCAAGGAGGTAGCTGTTTTATCAGTTCATTACATGATATATTTGCAGTATGGTAGTTCATAGCATCTATGAAATTACTTGGAGGTAGAGAGGAAACAATCTTCCTGAATGTTGCAAAGAACCCTCATGTGCCCAACTGTTGTTTTTTTTCCCTTATGCAAATCTCTTTTTTTGGGGGGTGGGGTGGGTGTTATAACAGTCCTTGCCCTGCTCTTCAGTACTGTTTTACTGGTCAACTTGATGGACTCTTGTCCACATTAAGTGTGTTGGCAGATAGCTGATCCATGCATTTGCTAATGCTTATAGATTATATGACTGACAAACCTGTTTTTCTTTATATGCTATTAATAAAACAGAAGTGGCTTGGTTTGAAGAGTCCGGTCATACTATTTTGTCTGTTGGTCCTCCTGGTCTAGTGATAGCAGAGCTATGACGTGGACAGTGTTAGTGCTTACCATGGTGCTCCTGTCCAGGTGCTTGTTTCCTCTGCAGTGTTTCTGCTACTCAAACTCAATCCTTGCATATAGGAAAGGTGAATTTAAAATAGACAAAATTAAAAATAATAATAAAAAAAATTAAAATTTCTCTTGAAAGTGGGGAAGATAGGTCCTTTCTCTGTTTGAAGTCTTGTATTGATCCCTTCTCTTTGATTAAAGATGTGTTGGAGGATGTGTTTTTTGGGGGGGTGTGGGGGTGTGGGAACTGTATCTTTCCTTTCTTGAGGTTTCTCAGTGACAGTGTCCTGTTTTCATATGCTTAAGGAGGACAAATTTAAGAAGAGACCTGTTCTATCATTGTGTTTTAACAGACAACTACATGCAGACATAGCTTTTATATAAGGGGAAAAAAACAAAGTTTGCAAGTTGCAATGTTAGTTCCACCTTGGTGTTTAGGAGCACTTTGGGGAGGTGCCTTTAGGCTATCTGTCTGTGCTTGTAGATGTGTGGGGTGGGAAATGTGACAGAAAAGTCAACTGGAGTGAGGCGGTTCCCTAGATCAGAAATTCTCCTCAGATTTGTGGGATATTTGACAAATTCCAGTTGTTTTAATGAAGTACCCATACCCATGTGGATTCCTAGTTGTCTTTTGGACATCCTTGCCCTAGGACTAGCACCTTCTGACACTCCTTGTCTTGCAAGTCTTTGGCTGAGCTGACAAGTGGCTGCTTAACCTCTGGTGCTTTTAATGGTACTTGGCCACCTAACCTTGCTTTCACAGGCTCACAAAACCCCAAGAATATAGCCTAAAATCAAAGATTAGTTGGTGTTTTGCCTAGACCGATGCTATTGTTAGAAGGATATTTCCCTGCTAAGAAGTTACTGAAGTTGTAAAGATCAGTGGTCACCAGCTGCAGTGATTGAATTGTTTTTAAGCACCTTTTGAACTTTGATTTATAAACAACTGCATTTCGAAATTAGCAAATGGCTGCACTTAAGGCTAATGAGTGAGTAAAAGGGCACTGTGTTACAAAACGCTTTGAAGAGACCGAGGCTGTTCTTGGACTTAGAAAAGGGAGGACTTATAAACCCAGCGTAGTACTTGGCTGGGTTTTTTTTTAAGGCTGCACATGACCAGTTCAATGCTCTATCTCCAAATGTCTGATACCCATGCAAGCTTTGAAATGTTTAAGAATGCAGGTCTTAATCCAGCAGCTGCTTTATGATGAAGTGTATTTCTGATTTGGCAAGTGATAGGTGCAGTTGCACAGCGTCGATCTCCTCCCGAGCAATATCTCCTTTACACCATGAACTCAGCGTTACAAGAGGAGATGTGTAGCTGACGGTGCCTGCTCAGCTGGAGGAGGGAGCTGGGCTGCTGGTTCTCCATGCTGCATGCAAAATGGCCGCCTTGGTGACATGAGTGGAACTTTATTGCGGTAGTGAGTTTGCCCAGGCTTCGATTCTGCTTCGTTGCCACTGCAGGCAATAACGCTTCTGCCTCCAAAAAAGATCAGAGATGGCTGCTAGAGCAGGCTCTCGAACAGTCCTTCTAGAGGTCTTTCTGGAGGAGACCTGCTTGGCACAAGTGTGTCTGCTCATGGAAAATCTAGGGCAGGGGAAGAGAGGAGGTATTTCATAAAAGATTTTGCCCTGTTTGTCCAAAGCATGCAGTCAAAGCGGGGCATGTTTTAGGTTTGCCTTGCTTTTGTGATAGCTTGTGGCCTGGCAGATGGCAGAGGCAGAAAGCTGTGCCGAGGAAGAAATCAGCCTCCCTGAGAGGACCCAAGTGCAAGGGAAAAGCTGTGATCAGTCAAACCATGTTTAATTTTGGCACCTTCTTTGTTCTTCATCTCCTTTCCTAAGTGTGTCTTGAACAAGCTGAAAAAGTAGGAGGGGAAATACTTTTTCTGTCCTAAACTAAAGGAAAGCTTTTGGTAGTAATTCAGTGGAAATTAAAGTTAAATCTTTCTGTTAGCTTAAGTGGAAATTGTTAAATACTCCAGGATGCTGTCATTCTGTAGTTGCAGTTTGAAGTTTTTCAGGATGCTTTTGCTTTTCTTCACTAGCTTTCTGAATCCTCGAGTTCCTCGTCAACTTTTTAAAGGTCTTTGCAATGAAAAAATCTCCACGTTGTGTTTTTCTTTTTTTTTTTTTTTTAACTCTCTATAAGTAATACTTCTGGGCTTGAAACTGTCAATATTAAGTTAACACAAAATCCATAGGCCAGTGCCTCCTGTTTTATGCTGTTTTAGTGAGTGAAGTTCAGTTTTATTAGATAACTACATATGTTTCAAAAACCTTTTTACACTTTGGCATTGTAGCAGCTGAAGTGCTTTCAGAGTGCAGTCTCAAGCCTGGCTCTTTGATCTCCCCGGGGATTATGCAGACAGAAATGGGTAGAAAGTGTGTGTATGTGTATGATTTCAACTTCTAGCTGGGATTTTGACTTTAGGTGAAGGTTGTTTATTTTTGAGAAGTTCTGCAAAGGCTTGGTCGTTTGGAAATATAAACTTACCCTTGGTTGACCTGTTCCTAGTACCTCAAAATATGGGTCTTATTTTGTATTAGTGTGTTTTTTGTGGTGATTTTTTTGTTATTATTTTATTTAATCCACTTGCTGGTCTGCAGGCACAGTTGCTATGCTTCAACTGAAAAGCTAGCGCAGAGGCAAGAATGAGATGCTGGAGCAAGATGGGGAAGGAAATGGGACCTGTCGAAGTGAGTACTCATGGCAGAGGAGATATTGGTGGTAAAGCCAGTGGTGCAACCTGTGAGCTTTCTGCTCTGGGGCCCCGAGCTCCATGCATGCCTTAAGTGTTGGTGTACAGTACCCTTAGCTGGAGGTGACCATCCTGTGGAGGAGGGGAGGTTATAGCTCGGGTTATCTTGGAGGCTGTGGCCCTACAGTGGAAAGGGTTTGCAGTGGGGCTGCTCTCATTCTGCCTTGAAAGGAATTACTTCCTTTTTGGTATTAGTTAATGACAGTAAAATCTTGCCCTGAATCTTACTAGGAATTTGAGTTTTCCATCTTAGGTGTAAGTACTGTCAAAATTCAGGGTTAGCATCTTTTTATTCAGTCCCCACCCATATCCACATGCTTCCCCCCTTTCATTCTTACAGCACTCATCTCTGATGAAACACTTGGTGACAGAAACAAAAGAAACTTCTTCCCTTCCATACCACTCATTGCTCTAAGAGTCCCAAGTGTTTAAAAATCTGCCTGCTGTACTTTTGTTATTTTGCTGTGTTATTTTTCAAAGCAGGTCTTTGTCTCTGCAGCAAATGTGAATGCGTGGCTGTGAATTTGTCAGTTGTGTTGAATATATTGTGTGGTTGTTTTTGGATTAGCATTAAGTAGTTGTCTTGCATTATGCATGTGCATGTATATATTTTTTGTATAAGGGGTGGCAGCACAGCCTCATGTAGCAAGTGTGTGTTATTCTTGTGTGGAGAAGCTGCTGCTGGGTGCTGCCTTGTGGTACGTACATAAAAGCTCAGCTGTATAATACCAGCACCACATTAGTGCAATGCCTCCTTAAGAGGGAAGATTCCTAAACTGTGTGTAAACAAGAGCCCCATTGATCTGTGTGTTTCTAAACTGCATGTTCAAAGTTCTTTTTGATGACTTTTATATATAGCATCTACTTTCGAGGACAGATAATTTTATGTGCATAATAAAAACCACTGTATTGCAAGGGATGGCTTGCATTTCTAATGGTGTCCACAGGAGCAAAAATAGCTTTGCCTTACGTGGTTTTATTAATCATTTGATGTGTGTTTAGGGAACCCGGCACAAGGTGCTGCCAGCATAGCAGGGGCAGATTGACTGCCCTTCCCTGAGGCGAGGGCTGGCTGAGCTCCCCATCTCTGAGAGCCACCCAAGCTATGCCTGAAGAACCCTCTCTTTCCCCTTCTCCACCAGCAGACTGAAACCCAAACTGACTTTTAATAGTTACCCCATCTGCTGTGTATTTGTGCGTCAATGTGCCCTGTAAAAGAAGTGAGTCTGGATGGAGTTGTGTGCGAGGCTTGTGGAGGAGCCCTGTTCTGAAGACCCGTTGATGTGCCCTCCTCCTGGTGTTTCTTTGCTTTGTCCCTCCCCTGCTTAGCTCAGGCAAAATGCAGGGCTGCTCTCTTCCAGTGCTCTCGGGCATGGAGGTGCCTGCGTGGTTACAGCTGCCATAGACAGTTACAGAAAAGGAAACCGCAAGTTTTTTGTCTTTCACTGAATCCCGAGTTGCTACTAAAGGATTTCAATTGCAGCAGTTCAGCTCTCTACCTCACTAAAGCTGCCTGTGGCTCCAGGTTTCAGGTCTTCTCCCGTGGCTCCAGTGTGCAGCTGAATACACAGACCCTGAATTTACGGCACTGAGATAGGAGTTAGCCCTCTGAAGTTGCTTCTACCCATGCATGGTTGTGATTTGTTTCAGTGAAAATGAACTGAACCAAGGAGAGACCAGGCTGGCGGGCCCTTTCTGAGGACAGCAAGCGCCTGGAGAACCCACCATGTCATCTGCTAGCAATGCTTGCTCATGGTTTGAACTGCGTTTTATTGGCTCTTCTTTTGGTTTTGCTTCTGCCTGTGACTGGGATGCAGAAGCTATTCCTTCCCGACTTGCTGGCAATTGGGAATGTATTCACACTTCCAATATATATGTCTTCTTGCAAACATCACTGCAGGTCCCAACCTGATGTCTGACAGCACGTATGTCTCAGGGCTTGTTTTGGGCTTCAGGTCAAAGTATTTGTGTTGTTGTTTACTCGTTTGGGTGAAATATGAGTTTGTGTGATTTAAACTTTCTCTGCTCTGATGTTCCTCGTGTTTCCAACAGGTAGCACTTAAGTGAAACAAAACCAAAAAACCCACCCCAAAACCCCTTCTCTTCTAAAGCTCACTCAGAGCATCTGAGTGAGTCATGCAGATTGCTGGAACTATTCAGTCACCTATATAATTTTTAAATATCAAATGAGGCACAGAACTGTGTACTTGCTATTTGGTAACTTTGTTTTTCAAAGTATTTAGCAAAAGTGGGCATGCATGTGGCGTTCCTAATACTCTGTAAATAGTTTTGTCCTGAGTCTCTTGGCGACGGGTGTTTTCCCAAGGCATTCTGAAAAAACCATGAATTATGATTTCAAATATACATTACAACACAAACTGTGCAGACTCTCTGTAGAAAACTTAGGGCCCTGTAACTTCTGGAAATCTCAGCAGCTTTCTATTAAGCTGTTTGCTGTGTGATCTCAAGACCCGCACCTAAGAGTCAGCAGCTTCATTCCAGGCCACACACATTGCAACATGAGAGATGTCCTCAACCAGAGGGAAGGTGAGCAAATGTTTTTTTGCATGGTTTTTAACTCTTCCAAATACTACTTCTATGGAGTTAAGTCTAGGGTGATGTAGACCAAGTGTTTGGAGTTTTATTTTTGTTTTTTCTTTAGGCATACCAGAATGGGTTTCCCTTGCTTGTGGAGAGCCTCTTGTGTTTCCTTAGCCACTGTCTGCGAGACTGAGCGCAGGTCACTAAGCTGTGCTACCCTGCAGGGCTGAGGTGTCACCTTCCCAGTGGTGACACCTGGCCAGCTCCCGTGGGACAGCCTGCTTGGGGCCTTTTGGTTAGGGGTTCATGAGCAGCCTACACAGACTAGTTTCTTCCCACATGTCTCTTTGGAGCTCCAGTTAGCCAGAGATGATCAAATATGGGCTTTGTGGTGGTAACCACAATTTAAGAATGAGTGAAATAACTTTGCAGCCCATTGATAATTTGTTTTCTTCTGGGTGCACTACCATTTTTAACTTCTTGGGGCAAAAAAATCAGCCATCCTTTAAAGACTTCAAGGTGCTTCTTCTGCTTCCTCAGGTGTTTTTTCAGGATATGGCACTCAGACTGCCAGAACTGTGTGTACAGCATGTCTCTTTCTGGCAGAGCTGCCAGAAAAACACCCAGACCCTGTCTTAATGCTTGGTTTAGGAAAGGCAGGGGACTGTAGTACCAACTGGTACCTGGGTCATCACCCCTCTGGCGCGGCAAAGCTCTGCTGATGGCTCTCACTTCTTTAGCTACTTTGCTCAAAAGCTTACGGATATTGTAAACTGTTACAGGTAGAGCTTTCAGAAATGCTAAAAGCAAGCTGGCTTTTAGCCCCAAGCAGGACTATCAAGGTGTGGTTTTGGGTGGTTTTTTTTTTTTTACCAGCTGTGTCCTATTTTCCTACTTCTTTGCACCTTTCCTAGAGTCTTTTGCTGCCTGTTTCCCTTCTCACAGTAATTCCCCGTGTCCTATGTCCCATGAACTGTCTCCTTTGCAGTCAGCTATCAGTTTCTTATTTCTGTCTTTACCTTTTTGCTGAATTTTCATGGCTGACACTGATCAATAGATTTTATTGAATGAGGACAAGACAGATAGACTGTGCATGGTAGTAGTAGTTTAGGAAAAAATTGCTAAAACCAGAGGCAAGTGCTTCTGACAGTGTCCTATGTGCACATTTGTATGTTTCATGTCTGTTCAGTGCACAGTGCTGGAAATATCAACAGGTGATTAAATATAAAATATTTTAAATCTCACTGATTCTTTATACATTGCAGATGAATTTGTTTTGAGGGAGAATTATTTTGAGACTGAGCATTTTGTAGATGGCTGATGCTTTGCAAGGTAGCAAACTACAGAGTGAGGTGGCAGGTCTGGGGTAGGGAATCTGTGGAGAAGATGCTTGGGGGGTGCTGCCATTCCTTGAACTTAGCCCATCTCTTCCTCTTTGTGCTCTTTATTTTCAATGATCAACATGTTAAAAAATGAAGTACATAAAAAGGGTTAACTTGTTATTCCTAAGATCACTGACCAGGAGGGTTTCTTTCCTTCTGAAAATTCCTTCATGCCGTAACTTAATATTAGTGCTGATGGTGTCTTCTGTTTTGTGTTCTTGGTAGCACTTTTGGATGTGGGTGCTTTATAGCACTGAAGAGAAGTTAAGACTGAGGAGGCCTGATTTTGGTGATACTTTCAATAGCCCAGCCCAAAGATGTTGTGCATCTAAGAAGTATCATCATTATCCAGGAGCTGATCATCCTTATCCAAGAGCCTGCTTCTGCACTCCTGTGCAGCTGTGCAGATAGGGTCACATAGAGTGGGAGCGCTGGTAAATCCAGTGTTTTGGGGTCTGTATTACAAGTGGTCAATGCTTTAGGAAAAGCGTGCATACCTCCTTCTTGGGGCTGGAGGACGAGAGAAAGGTCTGCTCCAGGCTTGGGTTCCCACAGCCTGGGAACACACTGTAACTTGGTGTGGTACTGAGGCAGCTGGATGGAAGGTATCTATATAAATTAAGTACACCATGAAAATAAATACAGCATCAGCAGCACAAAGGAAAGGAGAAACATGAGGCTGGATAAATGGTGGGATGCTTTTGGAAGTAAGTGCCTGGCTTTTCTTCATTTGGAAATACAATTGCTGCTCTGCCTTCCCCCCCCCCGCTGCATTCTTCATTTGGAGCATTGTTTGTGCTACCCTTGAGCATTAACTGCCAACGCATCTTCACTTAGTGTGGGCAGCCATGGAAGTCTGTTTTCCATCTTTCGGAAGATTCCAGATAGATAGGTTGCTTTTGTCATTCAATTTTCTCTTGTTTACCAGGGTATTACGAAGCTGGAATACAAGCAGTGTGTGTTTTGCCCTAGGAAACATCAGTAGTCCAGCCACCGTTCCAGAAATTCCTCTCAGTTCATTTTTCTGTGTAACAGAGCTCACAAAGACTCTGAATGCAGTAAATGTAAATCTGAAAAGGTCAAACCTCATGTATGCCGGAGACAGGAGTATAGGATCACAATGATGCAGGAGCACAGATGAATTTTAGACTGTGGATTGAGAACAATATGTACATAGACAACTGTCAAAGTACATGTCTTGAGTATTGAGGAGGAATTAGAGGTAAAGCAGCAAGGACTTCTCTTGCATTACTCGGTGACTTCTTAATATAAAGAAGAGAGGACTGTCGTGGTTTAACCCCAGCCAGCAACTAAGCACCACGCAGCCGCTCGCTCACCCCCCACCGGTGGGATGGGGAAGAGGATCGGAAGGGCAAAAGGGGAAAACTCGTGGGTTGAGATAAAAACAGTTTAATAACTAAAGTAAAATAAAAAATAGAACAGTAGTAATACAAAGCAAGCGGTACACTGTACAATTGCTCACCACCCGCCGACCGATGCCCAGCACGTCCCCCAAGCAGCGATCGAACCCCTCCCCGGCCAACTCCCCTGCTTATATACTGAGCATGACGTCACGTGGTATGGAATAGCCCCCGCCCAGTCTGAGTCAGCTGCCCCGGCTGTGCCCCCTCCCAGCCTCCCGTGCCCCTGGCAGAGCATGGGAAGCTGAAAAGTCCTTGACCAGTGTGAGCACCACTTAGCAAGTACTTAGCACTACTTAACAAGAACCAAAACATCAGTGTATCATCGACATTGTTCTCAACCTAAACCCAAAACACAGCCCCATACTGGCTACCAGGAAGAAAACCAACTCCATCCCAGCCAAAACCAGGACAGGGATCAAACCACAAGATTCATGGCTAGAAAAGGGTAGGAGTGGCATAAACTGGGGCTGTTCTTCGCTTCCGCTTGCTTTGCCTGCAGGATCCCGGTGGCAGAGCAGTATCTGGGGAAGCAGAACATCAAGGGGTTTTCCGTTGGCCAAAGTTGTGTTGAATGCGCTGTTTTGAGTACGGGTTGATGCAGAGCTCGCAGCTGAGACACGTTTCTGTTCGGCAGGTCCATTCACATGTGAGCTTGCTGGTTTTGTGCTGAAAGCCTGTCCAAAGGCTTCAGTTTGGATGAAGTCCTTCTTGTACAGCACTTCAATAATGGTGGGATCAGCTTTGCCTTGATGCATTTCCAATTCAAGAAGTGAAAAACTGTACACAGTGCAAGGGGAATCTCATCTAGAGTAACAGAATTGACAAATGTCAAGTGTTTTCAGCTGCTCCTTTGCACATGGTGTACAAAGGATGAACAACTCCTGCTAGCTGGGTGTTCGGCATATTGAAATGTGGGCCAGAATTGATTTTTCAGGGAGGCCATTGATGTACGCTGCCGGTTTGATGGAGCTGTCACTGCAGCACTGCCTCCGGATGCTGTTGCGCCAGCAAAAGGCAGCACGGCAATGTATGAGAGATGAACAGGGCTCTTTTCTCCGTCAGTGGCTGGAGGAGAGGAAAACAAAAATAGCTGTTGGTGTAAAACACAGAAAGATGCAGCCAAAGCTGATGGAGGCATTTCTCATTTAGCAAAGTATGAAATTATGGGTTTTGTTTTAAATAACATACAAGTAGGATAATACGTTCAGGATAATAATGTGCACTAGTTCTAGGAAATGAGAAACTGAGAATATGAACGTTTTTGTTAGCGGTGAGTGCCTTGGAGCGTGGTATACGCTGGCAAGACTCCAGGTTCTCTTTATACCATTTTTAATTTTTTCTCACCATTTTTAGGTATATAGTATATTTACTGAATGTCCTGTTACTTGCTGTTCATGTAAACTAATGGAATATATTTTTGTTTTAGGACAATAATTGTATATATACATGCATGTAATTGATACATATACACTGATTTATGTAAATGTGTTAATTGATGTGATAACATTGTCTTCTATATAATAAGCCTTCTATTTTATGATCTTCAACATATATAATATGGATTTGGAAAGGTGTTATGAGGGAAAAGGCATTCCTTTTAAATTTATTTAAAAAGAGAGAGTTCAAGGCCTGTTATGCATTAAACAAAAATATTCTTTAACGATATTAGCTCATAACTCCAGGCAGCATATGTCTCCTCTCCAGAGAGTCCTACTTGTGAAAGCAGCATCGCTTGTGAGGGAGAGAATCACTGACTTGAAAAGGACTGGGTTATTTTGTCCACTCTGCCCTAGTTCAGAGCCTTTTCATCTTTGTGGCTATTTAGCAGAGCCAGAAGCGTAACCCAGAGACTCGTATCTGTATTTTCTGCTGAAAAAAATCTCACCAGCAGCATGGGAGAGGAGTGAGCGCTCAGACTTGGCATGGACACTTCTGGTTGCACCAGCGTGGGGTTTCTGGATGCTTTTTCTAGCAGCTCCCAATTAATAAGTTGCCGATTTCAAGTTGCCGTCTTCCTACACGCTTCCTGCCTGCCCTGAGAAGTCTTAAATCTGTTTTGTGGCTTTCCTAAATGTATGTGTAAAATACTTTCTGGCCACTTCAATGTCCGTAGGGCTTTGGCGCAGCTTCCGAGCAGTGGGATGGCCCCTTCCATGCAGTGCCGTGTCCACAAGATCAGCAGCAAAGGCCCCAGATGCCTGCAGTGTTGGGAATAGGTTATTGCATGGCCATGTCTGCCTCGCTCTTCAAAAATTTGTTTTACAGTAGTACGAGATGTTATTTTTTATTTCTCCACCCCCCCCGTTTGCCGATAATCTTCTTTCAATGTCTGTCCCCTTCCATGGAAGGAGGGACCCCTCAGCTGGACAAAGCTCTAATGGGCTTCTGATGGCTTTCTGGGAGGTGCCACTTGGCTTTCGGTTGGGGCACACAGAAGGCTGTGGGAGGTATGGCTTTAAGATGAGAAATGGGAGATAAATAACTTCAGATTAAAAAAAAACAACAACAAAACAATACCTGAAATCCTCCTCCCCCCCCCCCCCCCATTACTTCTGAGTAAACAGTGCCTTTAGGAGTGTCTTAAGCAGTAAAAACAAGTGTCTTAATTTACACTTTTCTACTTGCAGTCATCAAACAAAAAACAATATAACAAAACAGGAATGACTTTAAAAAAAAAAAAGCCTTGACTTTTCTTTTTTTTTTTTTTCCCCCACCCCCGATATTTTTTGATTACTAAGAATGATGACACTTCTTGGCATTGCTGTTTTTACAAGTTGGCTTATTGCATTGCTTGCAACTCCCAGTCTTTGTTTTATTTAGCTGTGGTTTTTAATTTCCTGCTTGTGGTGGGGTATGTGTTTGTCAAATGCTCTATAGCTAGGATCATGTGGCTTGCCTTTCCGCTCGCAGTTATCGGGTTACAGCGGCGTTTGCTTCACAGACAGTTCAGTGTGCAAGTTGACAGCACGTGGCTATATTCAGCATAACCTGCAGCAGCTCCTGTCAAGTCATGTGTGACTTAGAGCCTGGTGTTTTCAGTGGTCATAAATCAGTGTTTAGTTTTGTTTGAACTTGGGAGTGAGCTTTTAAATCAAAAATGTATTCTTGCTAATGCCTCATCCTTACTGGGCTAATTCTGTTTTGAAACTGATGTATTAGTTTCGTTTTTGGAATGGGATTTTTTTTTTTTAAGACTGCATCCTGGAGGGAAGGAGAAGAGGGTTGAGAGGACCCTTAGAGCAACCTCAGCAGTCTTCTGATGGTCCACAGGCTGTTGGGCCACTGCAGCTGGTATCTTAGACTTTTCTGACCTGGGAATGGGGACTTCACTGTTGGTCCAACACATTTTTGGTTGCATGATGTTTAGGTGGTTCACAGTATGTTGCTTGCAGTTCATCTGCATAGTTTCCCTGCTTATGAAGGTGAAACCTGGCAACTGCATTGGAGCAAGCCGAGTAGCGCCTTTGGTTGGGAGGGGGATCAGATGTTAAAATGTACAGCAAACCTTCTACCCACTGTAATATTTGGAGACCTCTACAGAATATTTTTTTAGAACTTTTTTCTTTTGTAACACATGAAAAATATTTCATCATGCAGTCATCTGATTCTGCATTCAGAGAAATCCTCACGGATTTCAGACCTCACCTAGGTGTTGAAACTCCTGAGATTTCTTACTGTGTATTAAAACTGTCTCCGGACAGACCTCGTGCACTGCACACATCCGGGTGGCTGCGTCATTTATGCAAGTGCAGTCCGTGGGGTTGTTTGGCGCTTTGTAGCCCCCTGTGAGACTGCACGTTGCAGGTAAAAGCTTATGTGCTCAAAAGGAATGGGCAAGTAATACTCCTTAACATACATTTTCATTGCTGTTGTTCTATTTGTTAAGGAAACTTTGGCACACAGTAGAGCTGTGAATTTCTTCTGGTGTGTTTCGCTGTTAATGTGCCTTTTCATTGTTTGAAGCCTCTCAGCACCATCAGTTAGGTGAGTCTAAGTATCTCGCAAGCTGTTGGGGTGAAAGGAGTCTGTCCCGGTTGGGTAAGGAGTAGAGACTCGGGTGTAATTTTACTGAAGCAGCGTGGCACTGCAGGTGGGCGTTTTGGCTGCGTGCAGCCACCGAGCAACATTAACCTTTAAGGTAAAAGGAAGGGAGAATGGCAGATGATTTTTTTTTTTTTTTTTTTTGCACCCCCTCAGTACTGACAGCCTGGCGTTATTTTGAACGTATGCAAAGCCCAGTGTTTTGGGTTGGCCTCATGGTAAAACGGACTTGCTTTTCCATGGCTTGGAAATGGGAGTTGCTCCTCCACAGACAGAGGATTAGAAATTTCTGTTTCAAAATGTGCTGCGCTCATGTTACTGTGTTTAATTCAACTTAAAATTCTTTTACTATAGCAAATCTATATTGCTAATATTATGTAATATTCCTATATTAGATAGCCATGGAAAAATGATCCACTGCGTTAAAGCGATAAGAAAAAACCATTACACGTTACATGAGCATTTTGGCTTGTGTTAACCCCCTATTTGCAATAGAACAGGAAAAAAAGAAATTTTGAGTGTGAGGGAGAAGTTGTCGATTGTATCTTTTTTTGTAGCATTGGCAAAGTTTTCCTCTGCCAGAGCTTTCTATTGCTTTCTATCGTCAGGGTGAATCAAAGCAGGCGCCTAGGTTAGGTGTTGGGAGCTGTCTTCTGGGCGAGTCACGGTCTCTCTCCCCAAGATGCATGCTGAAGCTGGTTTCTGTGAGCAGTCACAGTTTCACAAGAATAATACTTTTACTTTCTTCAACAACAGGGACTACTGACAAAGTGTAAAACAGCCTGAGTTTCTCCTAGACAAGATATCTAGGGGAGTGTCAGGTTTATGAGAAATGCAACAGTTTGGAGACTGAGGATAAAGACTTTGCACTGCTTGAAATGCACACAATTTATCCAAATGCAAACTTGAGTCTCAGCATCCTGGGTCCCACAGATGAGAATGTACTGAAACACCAGATCTGAGTGGAGTGGAAGAGACTTTCCTTGAGAAAAATGTGGAGAGTGGAAGGAATTGCTGCAGTGGAAGAGCCTCAACTTGGCAGTAATGCAGAGCTGGAGGCATGCAGCAGTAAGCCCACGTAACCTTGTGGATGAAAATCAGAGGTGCCTAGAGTATAACGTAGAGGAACACGTGGCAGCGCGCTGCTTGTGGAATCCTACAAAACATCTCTTTGTGTTTCTGAGGTCTTGTGCCTTTTCAATTGGCTATCATCATAGCTCTGCTTTCCTTCCCATCAAGATTTCTCTCTTTGAGTAATTCCTGGCACCTTCTCCGATGTCCAGCTCTACAGCCAGCAGTTAAAATTATGAGTTATGAGAAGAAAATCTGGAAGCAAGCTGGAGAGACTCATTTGAGGGAGCCTGCCTTTGGGGTTGCTTATCAAGCTGGGGGAGCAACCTGGGTTTGTGGCATGAACTGTGTTCAACAAGAAGGTCAGGTACTCAGGAGCTTTCTTGGCCTTCAATGGTTATGAGGTGGTACAAGTTGCACTTTTCCTGTTCGCAAGTAAGGTTTTCAGAGAGCACCTGAGTGATGATACTGATGTTCCTTACCTGCTGGAGGACCTTGCTCTGAGTTAATGGCACAAGGCTGGAAATGACGGCCAGATGCATGTGCTGTTGATTAATACAATAAAAGGAAATGTTAAATACTTTCTTGGAACAGAAGGTCTGCATGTTGAAATCTGCCTAAAACCAAAACAAGACCCTCCTTAATCCTGGAAAGATCTGCCGCAGCTCTGGTGTGAGTTGGGGAGAGCCAGCTGGGAAGAGCTCCTTTATGAACTCCATTGATGGACTGCTACCAAAATTCAATCATGAGCAGTTCAGAAAGTACATTAATGCCTTCAGGATTTCTGCCTTTGTGACAAGAAGCGAAAGGCCTGTTCTTGCTATCGGTGGTAGGACAGCATAAGAAGTCCTTTGCCATCCTCCTCTCGTGCGAGTGCAGACAAATACACCCTTGCCTGTCTAACTGGCTTTCGTGGTCTCCGTCCAGTGCTTTCTGTACAAAGTGTGCGTTGTCTTCACGGCTCTAATATAAAGACAGTAATTTCCACAGAAATACTTAGCTTGAGTATTTTAAAGTAAAACAGAGTATTGATGAATGGCTCCACATTCTTATCTCTAGTTAAAAATAAGCTTTCATCTTTGGCACTTTTGGGGGGTTTGTTTATTTTGAGAGTGAAGAGCTGGCTTTGATGTTTGGAGTATGGTCACGCTGGGCACAGCTGTTTTGAATTGCATGTGTTGTTTTAATTGCAGTTTATTCATGTACTTCCAGGATCGTTTGAGTTTAACTGATGATTTTGATTAAACAGTTGCCCTTTGCTAGGCACTGTCTCTGCTGGCTGTTTTGTCCTGAGTGCCCTCAATTAGCACACTGGGGAAGGATTTTGACCTCTGAATGTTGGTAATTTTTGGGGTACTGCATGGTAGCTTCACCCAGAGCAGCACCATGAGTTCGGCATGTAAAATCCTGGAGATCAGCGCTTGTTCCTTTCACATGGACTGTGCCTTCACATGCTGACGATGTTGCAGCTCTTCCTCACTGCAGTATTTCTGGTAGCGACTGCTTGATGGTCTATTATATGACTGCACAGAAATAATTGTCCAAAGTTTGTACACCAATTTCTTAATTTTTTTATGTGCATCTACTTGAAATATGAGCAAAGCAAGGAAACAAAACTTGTCTTTTTCCCTTTTTCCAAGAGATGATGGCATTTGAAGTGTGATTGCTGTCTTCAATGGGCTTAGGGTGATTTGCAGTTTAGGCTGCTAATAAGCATGGTCAGCTTGTCTCTGATCTTTAAAATGTTTGACCAAAAGAATTTTTCACTGGTGAGCAACAGATTTTATGCTGTTACAGTAACGGGCTTGGATGCGGAGAAGATACCACATGCAAGGATGCGTTTCTTGGGAAGGTAGAGCTGCAAAGGCTGTGCGGGTGGGTGAGTTGGCAGACCGGCCAGCCCTCCCTCTGACTGCTGGCTCTTACCCCAATATAGTGGCACGAGCTGAAATGAGTCCCTGCGGGCTGTAGTTCAAATATATATTTAAGTATAAGTTCTTAGGATGAAATATTAGACCTAATGGATAAAACAGGTAACAGGTAGAAGGAAGCAAGGCATTTGTTTTCAGACCCAATTGAGCTAGCCCTGGCACTAGGTAGGTGGGGAGCAGGCTGATCGCACTCACGATGGGTTAATTATAAATTCTGCCTGTTTGATGGATGTATGTGAAAATGGCAGGAGCTGGGTTTTAAACGAATAATACTGTCCTACATAATCCAAGCCTGGGGGAGAGGGGAGCTGTGGTTACTGTGATACATGGGTGGTAAAGATGTGAGGCACCAGCATCCATGAAGCTGTTGTTGTTTCCAAGGGTGTTGTCCTGATGCACATTGAATAAGGTTGGTGTGACAGCAGGGAGGTGAGAAGAGCCCTCTTGGCGTCTCACTCAAGCTTCTGGAGTTGTAGGTCTCCGACAAGCAGTGTGTAAAGCGGACATGTCCAGTCCAGCTTCCCTGACGGTGCTCTTTGTTTTTTGCCTTTGATTGGAAGCTTTTTCAGGTCTCTGAAGGATATTTTCCACTTGTGTGGGGTTTTTCCCCAGTATTTTAGCTCTTGTTTTGTAGAAGAGAGGCTTGATGGAAAACTCTGAAAGGTTGAAACTTGAAGTCTTGCACTCTGACAGCCACCTGGGACCCAGCAGCTCCACCTAACCCAAGTCCTGCTCTGTTTGCTGACGGTCCTGTTTCCATGTCTCTATTTTCCTCAACGAAGAATTCTCCCTTTTTTCCTCTGCTCTTTCCACTTCTGCCATCCACTCAAGAAGCTGCAGCTTGTAAGGCGAGAAGTCATCTAGTTAATAGTGAAATCGTAGATGGTTCCCATTGCCAGCAGTGTCCAGGGAGGGGTCCGAGCATCAGTTTCCTTTGCTGCTTTTCTCCCTGCCTTCTGCTTCATCCAGGAATTTTCCCCAGGGCAGACTGCTTTCTGAAAACATTAGTGTAATGGGTTGCTGAGTAATTATCATCACTTCCCTTTTCTGCTGTGGAACGGATCAGAGCCTTTGGACACAGCCTGCCTTGGAAATAGTTCCGTGGACAAGACTTATTTAGCGTATGTGCTAGCAAAATGCAGGGCTGGGGTAAGGAAGAAAACCCATGCCGTTTGGTTCATACAACATCCAGTTCGTTCCCTCTTTAATGAGGCAAGCCTTCTTTCTGCTTGGTATCTCATTAGCTTGAGAGTGTCCTGTGAGCGTGTGGGCAGGAGCTGAAACCTCATTCGAAGCCACAGAAGAGCCAGGCTATCTTTCAGCTGGATTTCTTCCTGACAGTTTATTCAACTGGAGAGAAGGGAAAATTAAGCAGGTTATTCAACCTTCTCTCCTGCCTTTAAAATGTGCTTCATAGGTCTCCTTCTGCTGACAATTGCAGATAATTTCAAGGGTTTTTTCTTTCCTTGCTTCATTTTTGTATCACCAATCAGTTTTTAAAACCTGCTGAAATATTAGTTTTGATTAAAGTGGCATTATATCTGTGAATTTGTAGCTATCAAATGTGAATTCATGTGTTCTGAATAGTCTGTGATTGTGAAATGGCCGGGTGCCAGCAGCACCTCTCCTGCTGAATGCCAGGGAAGTCCTGTGGAGTTTGCTTTTTTTAGTGTGCTGAAGTTTATGGGATCTGTCTCGGCAGATTAAGCACATCGCATTGATAATACTGATCTCCTGTAGAAATATTTATCTGTGATTGTGGAATACTGGCTTTACCCCATTCACATACCTAGGAGGATGGGAAGTTTTATTCACTTTTGATAAAAGGCTAAATTAAAACTTAAAAAAAAAGAAAAAAAAACCCACCATGCAGTTAGCAGGGAACAGGAACATTTTGCAGAATGGCCCTTGAAAGAGTCTGTTGGTTGAACATAATATTCCAGAGTTAAGTTTAATGCTTGGACTATGCTAATTTCTTGAGGACAGTCACCTTTTCAGATGGATAGCACCCTGCAGATGGTGGCAGATTGTACCCTCCTCCACTCTTGCCAGGAGCGTGTGCTCACTGACAGAATAAAAGCAGTAAGGATGAAGCTATCCATAAGAGCTGATGAATCTCTTGCCTTTGAAATTGAAGTGCTTCGTGCCAGGGAAAATATCTATGAATATATTTATAGTAATAAACAGCATAGTCTCAGCTCCTTCATTGCAAGTGGGGAAATTGCTGTTCCACTAAGTCTATGAACGTGGAATCTACTTTTAGATGCTTTGAAATGGTAGTCTTCTTTTTTTCCTCTGGGATTTAAAAATATCTGAAGTCCAAATTTTAGAAATCTGTGCATGAATTGACATGAAGATATTATATACAGACTATCTAAAGCTGGTAGATAATGGCTGGTATATTCAGGAACGGGTAGATTGGGACAATTTTCCTGCTGTCTGGTGTTGATAGTAGTTGACTTTATACCGGATAGGGCTGGGGTAATGGGGAAGTGCTGTGAAAACGTACCAGGTTGGTTCTGCATGCAGCATCTCATCTGAGATGGATTTAACATCAGGACATAGCAGGATCCTGCAGACCCCACCCTGAGTCTCCCAGCACTCTGGGGAGATAGGTACACCGTGATGTGTTTTATTCTCCATGTGGTGGAAACCCTGAGCTGTCCTGTTGGAACTCGAGGCAGCACTAGGCAGGAGAAGGTGTTGGATGCCCACAACCAAATACCTTCTGATGTTGGCTGCAGAAGAGGGACTGCGGGAAATGGTTGCATAAGCTGAACCTAGAACAGAGCCAGGTCTCTGACATAGTACTGTCCTGGTATGGCATGCTTAACGGTGACTGTGTGTATGAAATAAGATAGCAGTCTTTTTTGCCTGTAACTGGAGAAGTAAAACCGTCAGGTGTTCAGATTGACCAGCGGCTGCATGCAGGAGGAGATTGCCCACAGGAGGTGTTGAAGCTCTCAAATGGAGTCTGAGCCGGCCCCTACCTTAGGAGTCGGAGCGCATTCAGGAACAGTTGGGACATTGGTGTTCAATACACCTTTGTGGTAGGCTGCATTTTCTACGTAGATGTTTGGCGTTGAATGGGAGCAGGCATATCTCTTGGTTTTCCATCTTGCCTGAGTAAGACTGAGTAATCTCTCAGACTACCAAAGTACAACAAGTGATCAGGATGTAGGATATTTGTTTTGCTTCTGTTGCGAGTGCGTATTCGAGCTTGTCTGTAATTGGACTTTGTGGTTATTTTCTGTGTACCAAATGAGCTGATTTTGAAAATTGTTGCAGAAGAATGGAATGAAAAACAACATTAAATATGGATATTTTTGGCTTAAAAGGAAAAATACACATCAAAAGTGTACTATACATGCTATTTCTTTAATGTGGTAATTCTTCCCTTTATATCTTATTTTTTTTTTTTTTCACTTAATGCTGTATCTCTCCGGGGGACAGTGGAAAGGCTGGCTGTAGGGGGGTTCTGACTTTCCTTGCCCACAGGGGGAAGCAAGTCTACTGAAATAGTTAGCTGTTCCTTTTTGCTGTGATTATGTCAGACCATTTTTAGTAAACTTTATCTCTTTGATCTAATGGATAGCTTACCACAGGCCTTAGATTACTTGCATTTACATGTAAAGGATTATTTTATTACCGTGGATTTCCAAAATGACATATCTTTCAAATTTTGTGCAGATGAAGTCATCAGAGTCTGCTGAAGAGACTGAAGATTGTCATGTTTAGTAGGAGTTGCATTATCCTGCTACTGCAAAGAATTAAGGAAAACAATGGCGTAGGAAGTAGAACACAATGTTTTTATGATTTGGCATTTGAAGAGCAGTGTATTGTCATTTGGATATTATCTGTAAACACCCTGAGGACCACAGCGTTTCCTGTTTTAAGGCATCTTAGGTATTTGGCTGCTAGGATAACTTCCCAGTAACATATTAAAGGTTGCTTTTCTTATTAACTGTTGTTGAGTGTTACTTTTACCTTGATGTTAACCAAAGTGGGATCTGTTGGATTTCTTTACTAGGTTCTGGGTAGGAAAGCAGTACAAAGCTCTTGTAGACGTTATGCCTGAATATCTTCTGACTCTTGTGAAATATTTATATGGATTAATAATGCAAAAGAAAGCTTAAAATCCATCATAGTTCTTGCTTGCAAGGTGCTGAGTGCTGTGGTCTGCTGCTGGCTCCTCCACCTGACATCTGGACCTATGAATGTCTCTGGAGTAATCAGTATTGTCAAGGGCATGAAGGAGGTTTATGAGTCCAGATATGTCAACCTGTTCTGTAACTGAGATGGACGTCAGCCTGACCTAGTTTCTATTGCATCAAAAGTAAGAAGTCAGAATTATGGCAAATTAAATATATACAAGACTATGCTGATGATGTTTATGCATTATGTCACCCACTGGCAATGGAAGGTGTTTAACTTGGGTATTAGGTATAGAGGCAGTAGTAATAATGATTAAAAAAACCCAAACCTGAAACAACCCCATATAAACAGGATTGGATTAGCTTTCATCTAAATGGGTCTTTTCTTGATTATACTTGCAGGCCAAAAACTAACACATTTAGAGCCCAACTCTAATATATATTCTTTTGTTGTCTCCTCTCTTCCTATCCTCTGTTCTGCCTGTGGATATCTGTAGCATTTTATTTTTACCATCCACCTTTAAAGTATGAGTAAATAGTGCTTAAATACTACATTTGTTTTTGTTGAATTCTATAGGCTCTTGCGATGCACTGGGTTTTTATAGCAGTCTCAGTCAATTCCAATTGAAACCATAATTGGTATTTTGACTTGATAGCTGCTGTAAATCTCAAAGAAGGGAAGAGAAGGATGCTCTCATTTTGTTAGGCTGCTTCTCTTTCGGATGCATAGTGCATCTTCCAGCTCTCCGGGCTAATTAAAATGCCATTACAGTACATGTGGTGCTACAATACAGTCTAGGGAGACTTCCAAAAATAGATTCTTGAGTGCAGACAAATTAGAGAGGAAATACGCACTGAACATTTTCTCATAGGTTTAAAGAGAAATAATCCATTTGCTGCCTTAATTGCTTTCTTGTAAATGTTGAAGACTTTTTTTTTCCTCTGTAAATTTCAAATGAGTAGACAAATAAATAATATGTCCATGATAATTGCTATTCTCATTACTAATATTTTGACTTGTTGTTACATGCCATAGCCATTAATATGCAAGTCAGGATGATTTAGTGGACTGTGCTTAACAGTCAGGGACAGAGACTTTTATTCCTCAGCGATCCTATTTTAGCCGCCTGGTATCCCAAGGTTACGAGTTTAGTGCATGGTCTGGTTTTAGAAATGGAGCAATACAGTTGACGTACTCACCCATCCCAAATCCTGCCAAGAAGTAACGCAGATAAATACAGTTTGCATGTTGTTCAGCAAAAGAACCCCTCAACTCGTGTATAAAATGCAAGATACTTTTTATAATGGGACTGTGGTACATACATACTGATTGGGGGGGGGAAACTAGATGTTCTTGGGCCTGGAAGAGATCCATGAAATGGCCATGGGCTTAGACATGTAACAGAGACAGCACATAACTCCCTGGGCACTGCCAGTAAGAGTGAGGCGCTCTCACTTTTCGTAGTGTGTACCTCCCTGTAAGCTGCTGAGAGCAGCCTGATGACAAGGGATGAGGCTTGCGCTGGCTTGTAGAGCACTAGGCAGCCTTAATCAGAGGGAAGGAGCTGAGGGAAGGGGAAGGCATGAAGAACAGCTCATGACTGATAGCAAGTACCATGCAGAGGATCAGCTCTGTGGAGTGTAGCAGATGGTGCTGATGGGGTCGTATACAGGCTGTGTGGGGTTGTTTTGAAGCTTGCTTTAGGACTGAATTTAGTCCAGTCCCCCAGGCACAAGTCCCCATCAGTGGCTGGAGCGTGTTAGGCTGGGCGTTTTGGGTTGAGTTTAAAGTGTATCCCCCCAAAAAAAATCCAGGCTGTGTGCTCAGACTGCTTCATGATGCAACCGAAAATATGGGATGTGGCAAAGTATGGGAAGTGGGGCAGCCTGGGGCTTGCTCCAAGAGCAAAGCCCGATGCAAAGTGAAATCTGATCCTGCCGATGCTCCTGTTTGTACAGGCTTTGAAGGTAACGCACACAGTAGCTCATCTCTTGAGTGAAGATAACTGTGAGGCTGATTCTGTCTTCAAGCTTTTCTATGAAGTGCAGTATTGTTGTGTTTAAGTGTCTTTCAGTTGTACCGTGAAGCAGATGGGAAGGTGGCATGGTTGGAGAAGGGGAATGGATCTCCCTTTCTTCTCTTCGTGAGACAAGCTCACAGTTGTTTTACTAGAAAGCAGTGAGGAGAACAAGGTAATTGTTTGCTTGATGACAACTACAAATTCAGGAGTCATTGGTCCAGAAACATCTCCTTTCTTTCTGTTCGTAGCGGAAGCTTAATTTTAAATGTGGATGCACGCTCTTGAAAGGTTGTGGTTGGGATAGTCTCTCAGATGCCAACTGGTGGCTATTTATCCTGGGCTTACTATCAGCCGCCTTGTTTTGCCTGAGGCTTTTTATCGATTGCGCACTGAGAAATTACAGCTTCTTTCTGTTTTGGCTTGGAAGACATGGGAGCAAGCTTTTGAGCTGTATCCTCATGGTGAAAAAATACCCAGAATAATCTGGTAACTACCTTGCAAGTGGTTTGCAAAGAAACTATTATCAAATTCATCACCAGTCGCTTGAACTATTGCAGATGTCTTACTGCTCAACAGTTTTCTTCTGCACTCCTTTTTCTTATCTAGAAACTGGAAATATATAAACAAGAAGCTCTAGGTACTACTCTGTTACTGAGAATGGTAGAGTCCATCAGAGGTTTTGCAATTTGTGTGCCAAGCCCACCCCGCAGCCAGCTTGGAAAGGAACCTGAAGCTGTGAATGGCAAGTGGCAGTAGCTGCCTCATGTGGAAGACATGGACTTGACAGTTCAATGCCAAGGTCCTATGTTTTAGAACTTGCTGCTTACAGGAGGCATAATTCCCTGTCTTCTCAGAAATAACCGATTGCTGCTATATACTGAAGTGTTGTCCAGAAAGTATATGACTAAAGAACATCAGAAACGTATTTGGTCGAGAAGTCTCAAACTCCTTGTATTAGCAGATAATTGCTCATCCTGAAAAAGTCTCAGGGCCACTCACTGTATCGTCTTCCCTCAACTGAGAACAGGCTGATGTTGGAAAAACTACTGAGTTCTGCAGACCCTCTATCTCATTTTTTAAATCTTTTCTCAGAGGTTTCTCCTTGATTGCCTGCAATTCATCTTCTGGTGTTGAATTGAAAACTGAGGGCAGCGCTTTGGCCATGGAGGCTGTTGGGTCCCTGAGTAATGACCTCCCCTGCCCTGCATATGCGCCTGCTAATGCATCCTGGAATGAACTTGTGTCTTCTGCATCATTGCCAGATGGTGGAGGCTCAGTTTTGTAAATTCCTTTGGCTTTTCTTTGTTGTATCCTTGCTTTGCCAGGTATTTCTCATATCGTAATTGTACATTTGACCATTATTATTATCATCATCATCATTAAGGTGGTAGGGTTTTACTCATTTGTCATTGAACCTTGCATCCATCCATTTTCCAGCTTGTTGAATTCTGCATCTTGTGCTCCAAAGGGGGGATCTCTGTGGTGTGACAGCACACTTGAGTTTTAAATGCATCTTTACTGCTCTTACCAGTAAATTGGGAACTACTGCAATATGCTGGATATAATAGATCTGAGAAGCAGATGATGGCTGAGTGAGCTTTCTAAACCAGGTGTGTACTTGGTTTAGAGTGATTCATGCAGACCTGATTTTCTTACTGATGTGCCCCATGTAGCCTCTCAATATTTTTTATAAAACTTGGGTAAAATCAAAACTTTTTTTTCCCCAGTTTTCCAGCCAGATATACTGACAAAGAAATAAATCTGTTGCCTGCCTTCAACTTCACCTTGATCCATCTGTTTTGCTTCTCCTACTACCTGATTTTTGTTCTGCCTTTTGAAATTGTCCTTTCCGTCAGGAAATCAAATCCTAGTCAATAATGCTGATTTTTTTTTTGTACCTCTTCCTCCTGCCTTTCTTCCCCTGCCTCTCTTTAAGTTTTATTTCTACAGCTCTGTAGGACTATTCCTCTACTCTGGGTGTCCTTTAAAGATAATTGTTGGTTGTTCACTCCATCACTGAAGGAGTTCAAGTAGGCCAGAGTGATTTGCATCAGGTCGAAAGATCTGAATACATGGAAAACTATTTAAATAACCTCTTCATTCCCAGTTCTGCCCTGCATTTTTAAACTCATCAGAGTTAATTATAGTAAGGCTGCTTACAGTTTTCTGTAAGAGCTCGGTGAATGCTTCAACCTTTTGTTTTTGTTCGTTATTTGTCTTTTTTTTTTTTTAAGTAATAAAGCTGTACTTCCCTGTCTGTGTCTCTTTTGGTTTTGCCTTGGATGTTGTTGTTCATTTTGCTGTTTCATCTTTTCTGAGGGTTTTTATCCGTGCATGTTTCTGTCTTATTCTGGAGTGTACTGTAGCCATCTTGTCTTTGTTTTGGTATTTTTGACATGTTTAAATCCTGCAAACCCAGCTACTTCCAAACCTGTCCTGGCTATATTTTTAAAGTAACTTAAACAACGCTTTGGAACAGACTAGGATAAAAATAAAGTGTTCGAGTTCCCATCAATGAATAATGGCTTCATCTTATTAATTAATGAGTAGAAATACCCATCTGGAAATTAAGCTACACTAAATGTTCTCTAACTCAAGCCATAAATCAGACAGGCTGGTGTCTGCCTTCTTCCAGGCTCGATGGACGGTGCAGTTTGTCTTTCCCTTGCGAGCATCTTGGACTGGACAGTCTGCAGGCATCATTTTATCGTTGGCTGCTGTCAGTGTCAGCCCTGGGTTTAATCTGCCCAGTTCAGCCTCCCTGGTACAGCTGGGACAACTCACTTGCTGTTTTCTGATATTTTGCTGAAATCGTTAGATTGATTCATACAGAACCAATTCAAGAGGGCATTTTCTTGACAGTTATTTTTAGTAGCTTAAGAAAAAGTTGGCTAGTAGAGAGCTCGAAAATATTTTGTAGGTAATCTGGTTTTTCTCAGTACTATTCAAAGCAGAGTTTGTGGCTTGTAAGAGTCAAATCGTGTTTGCACTTTCTTTGCCTGTCCATGGCAGTAAGATAAGCTGCTTCCCATCCCTGTCTGCTTTTTGGGGACTGCAGAAGCACCCCTGTGATCCCTTCTAGGCAGTAACAGGGATAAAACTATAGATCTGTGTGTGGCACAGATAATTTTAGTGTCTTCTGATGTTTTTTTTTTAGATTTTGTAATTGCCAAAGCTTTCTCTGTAGATATTGGTGAAGCGTGGAGAGCATTGGAGCTGAATACTTTGTAAAGGTAGGAGGTAAAACTTTTTTGTTTGGAATGGAAACTGATTGTATTCATTTTGGCATTTGCAGACCCAGACCACTCTTAGTGCTTTCTAAGTGTTGGCATAAACCATCGTGCTTTTCCCTTGTTGCACAAAGTTCAATTATACAGCAATTGATTTAGGAGAGAGTCTCCAGTGATGGTGGTAGGAAAACCCAGTGCAGCAGTAGCAGAAAACATGCTTTTCTTGTGGCTTAGATCCCCCCCAGGTGACCAGTTTATTTTTGGTGTGATGATGCAACAGGATCTATGAAGCAATGTGGTTGAATATGCAAAACATAGGGATTTTTTTTTTTTAAAGTTGTATAGAGCATATAATCACAGCTTAGGACTCCAAACCCCTCCATCTTTCAGTGGTCAGTTCTCAGGGTTTTTTTCACAGATAATTCTTTAAAAGTTTGACATCAATTTAGCTCATCTGTTTGAGAGAGAAGGAAGCAATCAAAGCAAGTGCTTTTGTGGGCAGCAAAGGAGGAATCTTGGTAGATAGGGTGTATGGATTTTAGTACTTGATCAAAATTTGATGTAGCGCAGTTATGACTTTAAAGCCTTCCTTCAGACCAGTGTAAGGGACTCTTCTGCTCCTTTTGAAAGGTGTAAGGTTTTTGGTTGCTTTGGTTTGTTTGTTGGTTGTTTTGGGGTTTTTTTGGTCAGTATTGTGTTTTGACTTTCCTAACAAACTGATCAGCTAGTCTCTTGAAATTAAAGGATTTCTTTGCTCTTTGTAGCATCTTTAGCTCATTGTAGGAAGCTGAGGAGACAACAGGAATGTTTAACTGCTTGGAGAGGCAGGTTTGTGTTCTGGGGTTTTTTTGCTCTGTTTTTGGGCTCAAAAGCCAAGATAACTCCGCATGTGCAGCAAAGTTTTGAGTCCAAGATGCTCTTTTTTTTTGTCAAGTGAAGCTCATTGATCGTAAGAACCAAAAATCGAGTAATACAGATACTGTGCAACTGCCACAATTCAGAGCAAAAGAATATTTCGCACCCTAAGTAGCTGACCCAATGCAGGACTGATTTTGGGGAATCTCCTGCAGTATCCTGACAGCAAGTGGTGTCTGAAACCAGATAAGACTCTGCCTGCATTTATGGGGGTGGCTGGAGTAAGAGTTTTTGGCTTTGGCCTATGGCTGTTGGGATGCTGCTGGGAAAAGGGCAACACTTGAGTTCCAGCATGGAAAGGCTGGTTACAGGGCACAGGCTTCTCTTAAATATGTGTCACTTCTGCAGTGAGGCATAGTAGCTGTATAAAATGAGCTTGAAATATCTCCGAGGTCCTGGCTTTTTCACTGCTGCTCGTGTTTTGTAGTAATGGAGAAAGTGAGTGTATGGGGAGCAATAGAGCAGAACGAGTGTTTGTTTGCAGCTACTTCAATTTAAAAAAAAAAACCACAAAAAACCCAAAACTCCTCTAGATTCTAGAAAGTGAGTAAACGGAAATGTCTTCAACATTGCTTTGCTTCTCAGCATGTTATTAACTACCGAGATGCCAGGGATGCTTGTTCCCACTGTGGGGCTATTGCCTGCAACCACAGCAGGGGGATGTGCCGGTGCTGCATGGGCAATGCAACCTCTCCTCAGGAACTCGCAGGCTTGGGCTTTCACCCCTCCCCATTGAGAGGTGCCAGTGCATTTGCAGAGAGAGTGAGTGCAGGTGCCTAAGGCATATCCCAGGCCGTTCGATGGGGCTAAATGGGCCTCCCTGGATGTGCAGGCTCCTCTCCTGCAGCCGGAGAGGATGCACCTTGTGGTTCATGTCTGCAAGTCGCACGAGAAAGGAAGATAGAGGGCTGGGAACGAAGGTGGTAGCTTACCAGAAGCAAGTAGGGTGAAATGATTATGGTCTGGACATACCAACCCAAAGGGTTTTACAAAAAAAATACGGTAATCCACTTGTGCAGATAGCATATTTGCTATGTTGTGATTTCCGGCTGCATGCATTTAGCGTGATTTGGGTGTGAGATAGCTTAGCCCTCAGGAGGAGGCAAGTGATGTGCCAGCTTATGTGTTTACATCTTATTTTAACCTGTTTTTAGGTTAGCTTAGAAGAGGTGCCTTATACAAATATCTCCTAATAAACTACCGCTTTTTTTTTTTTTACAAATAGAGATATATTTTTTTAATCACTCAATACAGCAAATACAGAACCTAAGTCTTACATAGTTTGGTTTCACTGCCAGTGTTTGAGGCATGAGTGCTTTAACAGATGTTCTTAAATGTTCTTCTGTGGTTAGTATATTACTCATTTTGAAACAAAGATTGAAGAGTGTTGGTTTCTGTTTTTATTTTTTTTTAATTAGTTGAAAACTGTAGTTACTTTATTTCTAAGAATTTTAAAAACAAGTCTTTAAAAACCCCACTAACTAACACTTTTGTTAGTGATTTCTGATGCATTGGTGAGACTGAAAATTCACAACAGTGAACAGGGGGAGGAAGTCCACAGACAACAAAATAAAAAGCCAATATCAGTTTGGTCGGCTTCGAAGCAGGTTGCCTGCTTCATGCAGGTGCCTGTCCGTGGTGTCTGGCTAGTCAGGTGAGCCTGCCAAAATATCTGGTGCTGCCGACTCCTGCTAGGAATAGGTGGGCTCTTGTCACTTCTTTCCTGCCAGAGCTGGAGGTGCAGGTTTGATACATCCTGGATTTAGCATGAGAAAGGGCACCTTGGCTCCAACAGCCTCACTGCAAATGCCTCTCACCAAAATTGACGGGGATTTGTCTGGCAGAGCACCTGGGCTGCTGGTACAGGGCTCTGTTTTGTAGATGGGTCCTTCTCTGAAGGCACATCTTCATCTGAAATAGCTCAGTGGAGAAGCTGAAACTACTCAGCTGCCCAGGAAAATGTAGGGACCCCCGGGGTGCTTCTCGCCTCTCCCTGCTGCGCGCTTCCTTCTCCCGGGTGCTCTCTCTGGCTGAGCCACAGCCTGTGCCGGAGTGGGTACGCCTGCCATGCTGGCTGGCCGCTGGGGCGGCTGCTGCTTCGTTGCTAGGACAGCTCAGCAGAGTGATTTTTTTTTTTTTTTTTTTTTTTTTTTTTTTTAAAGGCACTGGCAGGCTGAAGAGATGAGTTTTGGGAGCTGCTCGTGGTCCCTGGGCAATGCTGGCGTGTTCAGCAAAGGCTTCAGCAGCAAGTATGGTTGCAGTTCAGCAATGAATTAAAAAATAAGAGTGAGGGCTGAGATAGCAAATGCCTGTCTTATAGGAAAAACAAGGCTGTAAAACCCGACATTTTAATAACCAGGGAGGATCATATTTTTTTGCTATCCATTTATGCTTTCTGATCTGCAGTGACCACTGGGTTGTAAATCTGGAGAGGCTGATGGTTGAATGTTATTTACAATAGTGATGTTTCGCTCTACGCCTTCAATCCAGTTGCCTACTCATTTATTGCCATTCGCTGCTGCTTGTGCAGGTGAAGCTCAGCTGGCCAAGTGTCATCCCACTGACACTGTAGGTTGGCCACTCCAGTACAGCAAGCCCAGCCACTCTCTTGGCTCTAGAAGTAACAAACCAGAAGTCAAAAAAAATTATAATGCGAATAATCTATATTACTTGTTTGAGAAGGAGAACTCAGCATGGTTATAGTTTAATTTATTGACATATTGCCTGAGGCTGCACTGATCCTTGGGTACAGTCACTAGAGGCAAATCCATGCAAATGATGGAGAAAACCCAACTATGCTTTCTCTCTAGCAGCCTGGAATGGAGAAACTAGGGAGAAGAAAACAAAGTGTCACTTTTTTTTTTTTTAATTTTGTATGGTTTTTAACGTTCCACTGATATCTTAACATTTTTATAATACTGTTCTTTACTTTGCCTGAGAGAGATGGGGTGGCTTCCTTGATGTCTCCAGGCAGGGTCTGGTTTTATTGTATCTGTGCTGCAGCACAGAGTGCAGAAAGGCATTAGAGAAGAACAAGTGAGACAGAACTGGCAAAGGTGGAGGTATTGACAGCGGACCAAATGGGTTTGAGATAAGTTTTCTGTATTCAAGTATTTATAATCTAAGCACTGAAAACATAATTTAGTGTTTTTTGCTTCAACTTTTGTTGGGGGAGGGGGCAGATGGGAGGGGAATGGGTGACTAGAAAATCTGGTCTGGCAGTCTACAGCAGCAGGTATTGTGTTCTGTTTTAACTCTACCTGAATGCAAGATACAATCTTTGAAATATTTTAAATAAGAGAACTGCTTCAGCAAGATGGATTTCTGCATATCATTTACAAAGTATGTTTTTAATGCCTTTCTGAAATCCAAACTTATGCAAAATGGGGCTTGTTATGCATGTCTATGCATTTTAATCTCCTGCAGTGATTTGTCAGTTTTCCTTAACATCTCCCTGGCATATTACAGCCATTCTTCAACTTCGCTTCACAGGGCTGCGTTTCTGTCTTAACTCACTCAGTTCTCCGAGCAAGGAATGAACTGCAATTTAGTTATTGTATGGTAAGGTTTATAAGCTAATGTGCCTATTTCCTTGGATTGGGATCAGTACCAGTTGTGGATTTAGAGACCAGAAAAACCTGAGTGCGATTCAGGCTACAGTATCTTTTATTTTATGCTTTAGTGTAAGCAGTTGTTACACAGCTGTCCTGTTAATGTTCTTGTTTCTATTGATTTGTGCTACTTGTGTGTTTCTGTTTTACATTGATAATTGGTTAGTGATTTTTTTTTTCCCCCCCCCCCTGCTTGGAATGTCTAAAATAGCTCAGCTAACCAAAAAGTTGATGAGTTGATGTGATATTTTTTTTTTTCCTCTTTCCAGATGGACTTTCTGGCAGAGACCAGCCAGTAGAGCTGTTGAATCCACCTAGAGTGAACCACATGCCTAGCTCTGGTAAGAAGAAACTTTTATTAAATGTTGTTCCTATTCTGGGAATGCAGTAAAATATTCTGCAGCTCTATCTTGCAAGTGGGAGAGCAGAATGCAAATGTGAAATGCTGGAACAAAGTCTGTTAGAACTTGCACACATATACTTTCCCAGGCTGGGTGAGTGGGATTTGCAAGTGAAGGGAGGATGGAGCACAGCAGCCTTGGGAGTCTTAAATAGCTCAGCCCTCACCCTTGGCAGGGGGCTAAGGAGAGCCTAACCTGGTTGGAGCTGCTTGTTTATCCTTAGAAAGGAGAGGACAGCAGAACAAAACAGCATCTTACGAGTCTTTTTGCAGCCGAAAAGGAACACTGCAAAGCAAAGTAGGTTTTTGAGTTGCTGCTCTCGTTAAGGAGAAATCTCCTTGTGTTGAAATGAGGAGCCAAACACAGGCTGATCAAAGCATATCATGCTGGGCGCTGGGCTGTTTGCTTTTCTTCCCTCTTCTAATGATCCTGCTATGGTATCTCTTGGGTCTTGTCCTTCTGGTATGATTCAAGCACAGCAGCCACAGTGTTCATTCTGGAGACTGTCTGCTCCTCATGGAGCTGAGAGAGATCTGATGACTCACAATTGCAGCACTTCAAGTGATGGAAACCAAAGTTTTGGTTACAATACATGAAATGCTATGGAAAACAATCTGCTCCTGTCTTTTGTGTTTTCCCCCTTCTCTCTTCCAAAAGTGTTTTGTTTCCAGGTGCAAACAGAGAGAGATATTTATACTAGGGATGACGGGATATATGAAGCATTACCTACTTCGGATAGGAGATAGAGTTTTCCAAAAACCCAACTTTCTCTTCTCTGCTGCCTTCCAGAATGCCTTTAAGTCCTTTTATATTAAGGAAGAGATCTCGCAGAAGATCTAAGCGCTTCTGGTAATGCAAGTTGGAAAAATGTAAACGAAGCTTATTCAAAACAACTTCAGTAGATTAGGGGGAAAAAATGGGCTGTGACCTAACCTAGATTTTTGTGGACTTAAATGCATATCTGGGGAAGGAAACTTTTAAGGAGCTAGAACTATAGTGTTGGGAAAAAAGGAAGAGATCCTTGTTTACCAGGTGTGAGTGTTTGGCTTCGGATTGTGAGAAATCTCTCTTCGCTCTGTGTGCTCCAAAACTTGTCCGTCAGGTAAGGGAGGTTATATTTTCCTAACCCTGAGAGAGATTCTCATTTTAAGACTATTGTGGTAACACAGGTCAACTTGAAGGTTTTACTCCCATGTGCTAGATTGAATTTTGTGCCTCTGCACAAGAGGAGCCACGGTCCTCTTTTCTGTCAGTAGATCAATGGCCAGTATTCCAAATGTGATGGGCTATAGTCTTTTTTTTTTTTTTTTTTGGAATTGATTTTGTTGTTGCTTGCTATGTTTAATGTTTCTTTTTGAGGTATTTCAGGACAAAGGTTGATGCTAGTTAACAAGTTGGGTAACCTGATGGTAGACTTCGGTGTGCTCTGACTATTTTTCCCCAGATGAAAGGAGGCTTTTTTAAGGTGTTATGGACTCATGCAGGATTTATGGAATTCTTACTGTTTGGACTCCATTTTGAGTATTTTTAATAGCTCACCTGTATGCCGACTGAAAAAATAAACAGCTAGCCATCACTGGGGAGCTGTACTCATGCTAAGTGGGTAGGATGTGGTATAGGCAGGGACATCTGTTTGTTGAATGACTTCTGCCAGTGTTTGAGCCGTGGGAATTCCTGTCTCGTGCTGCAAAGCTCAAGCTGGTTGTGCTTGTAATGGGCGAAGGGTAGGACTGACTGGGAATGCAAATGTGACCTTATGCAAGAAGCAGCATTGGCTCTGGACAGTGGTCACCCAGGTACTTTTCACTCGAGACCCTGTGCTTATTCAGTTTCTGCTAAATTTTGGTGAAATCTTTTCAGCCCTGCAGTGTGTACATGGTCTGGAAATGTCTATCTTATATTTTGATTTGCAGAATGGTAATTAAAACCTGGAAGTACAGTGTTTGGTAAAAAGCAAAAAGATGTTTCGGCATGTTTGTAAATGCAAGCGAATATCATTGATCTTGGAAGTGGTTCATCAGCTGGCTTTGAAGTGTGGTGCCTGCCTATACCTATGTATCCTGATGGGTTTTTAAAATTACTGTTAAAAGCTGCTGTCAGTTTGAGGGAGTTACTCACTTGGGCAAACCATTGTCGTGTCTGGCTTTTATCATTATTACCTTTAGGAATTTGCCACAAATCCTTCTGAGAGAAGAAAGCAGAAGTAATACCAAGTATTGCTCTGGAAAAACAAGTATGTGTGGGTTTGTGAGGTGTTGTTCCAAGTCTCAGGCGTGGCTGAAATAATGGTGTTGAAAAACAGCTTAAGGGAAAAAAAATGGTTAATCGTGTCTTGAGATATTCCGTTTAAAACCTTATCCTGTCCTGGTTATGGTAAAGCGACTGATTTGTAGCCCTCATGATGAATAAACTTGAGTGGACGATGAGCCTTTTTCTCCAGAACTACATTTATAGTTAAGGTAAAAATCATTGCAGTGTACTTGTAGGAAACCAAAATGTTTTTGCCGTGAACGAAGTGAAGAAGTTTGATCCTTGTTAGTTGTTCTTCTCTGATGTAAAGAGGTGAGAAAGGGATACACAATACCCAGGTCCTAAACATGCTCTGTTCTGTGGAAGCATCTCAACTACAAAATCAAAATGTTTAGAGCATTTTTATGAAACTGTTTTAGGAGTGAATTGGGTTGAGTAGAATGCAGTTCAGTCATCAGCAAGGTGTGTTTTTAGGAAAATGATTTCTCTCCCTGCTTTTTGCATAAATTAAGGATTAATTTGAGGAAGGGAAACATTTTCCCTTTTCAAAAACGTATCACCCATAATTGGTGCTTCTGAATTTTAGTTGCTTGTAAAAGTAAAACAAGACAAAACCCTCACAACCCACATCTTGCACAGGAGTATAATAATCTGTATGATAATGCTGCTTTCTCTTTTTCTGGCTTCAGAATATTCAGAATATTATCTTTGGCCTGGGGGAGTAAGGGGCAACATTGCTTTTCCTTAACTTTTCCTTGATGAATTCAGAGATCTTCAGAGCGAGGACTACACAGATTATTTTTAATTAATGTTACATAGAAAATCTCATGATGATCAAGGGGCCAAGTTTAGCAGGAGAGAAAGCTTGTCACATATGTGGGCACAGAGGTGGCCACTGCCCAGTTTTGATGGGTGGCAGCAGATCGCTTGCAGATAGGTGAAGGAATTGTCCTGCAAGCTAGCATACTGGTTTTGAGTATTTTTTTGTGTGTGTTTTACAGTATTTTTCTTCTTTTTAGCAGTTAACTTAGCTGCAATCTGCCTAAGGGGACTGATTCATATGTAAGGAGGGAGGGACAGAGCTCTCTTGTCCTCTTACTTTTTCTTCCTATGCTTTTAAACTGAGCAATGCTATGCCTTTTCCATAGGACAAAGCTGGGGGCCCAGTCTTAAAGACCTCGATTGTGTAAATACATAGATATGTTGTAGATAATCCTCTTAAAAACATCACTTGTGTACTGTTGATACCATCCTTGAGATTTATCAAATAGATCTTCATTAAGCATACTTTGTAGAATGAGTTTTCTTTATTTATAAGGCTGTGTTGACGGTGCTTTAGATAACTACCTCCCGTAAGTCTTTTCAGTTTTTATTGTTGGTATAAACCTTATAGTTGCTCATTTTCTTACAATACAATCTTAAGCAATTTATTTAGTATTAAAAATGTGAAAACAGCTTGGTATCTGTGATATATAAGTAAAATGCTAGAATTAAATGATAGAAACTAGCCCTTTTTAAATTTAAAAGCTTTAAGTAATAAAACTGCAAATTGGGATGAACAGTCTCAGCCGACCAGCTGTGTTTCCCCAATATGCTGGTCATGGCCTAATATGAAGTTCTGGGGATATCTGTGTACAGTACAATTACTGAATTAGGAAAGAAATTCCCCTTCCCATAGCATTTCCATTGGCTTTTCAGGGATGTGTTCCCAAGTTGTGATAAAAATAATAGTGAAATCATATAACTTATTGCTGTGGTTGAGTGCAGCTGACAAATAGTTTGCATTGGGACATATGCATTGCAGAATAGAGATGTATGGAGAGGCTGAGGAAAAGACGCTGGGCTTCTTGCCCCTAAGGTGAAGACCTCTCTCTGGCCACTGTTGCGGATCATATGGAAAGCTGCTGCATGCTGTCTTGAGGTTGTTCTCCATCTGTCATCTGCAAACCACTGGTGGTCTGTGAGGCCATTGTGCACGTTGGAGAAGTGATCAGTGGTGGTTTTCTGATGAGTTTTTGAGGGTTGATAGGAGTCTCCTGCAAAACATTAAGAATTAATGGGTTAAACAAAGCATGAAGGGTGACTGCTGCTGAGCAGTTTCTGTAAGAACAGGGGCTTGACTGGGGATGTCCCGATGGTGGTGATGAGCAGACTACGTCTTCTATATTAGGCTGCCTGAAACGGCTCTTCCACATGTGGCTACCCCCCTGCTCTCCACCTAGGCCACTGCCACTGGCCACACTGACCTCCTGCTGCTGCATATACTGTGATGCTGCTGCTCAGCCCTCAGGACAGCTCTTCCAGCACGGGACTGGGGCTCTTCTGGATCTGGCACTGGCAAGAGCACGGGCAGCATGGTAGGGCAGCCAGAGGATTATGCATGAGATTTCAGCTCCCTGTTTTTTATTCTTCCTGGATCTAATTATCCAATCTCACTTCCACAGACATTTGGAAAAAAATGCTGATGTATGTATGAATAAATGGTTTGCAAGAGCCTCTGGACTAATATTGTTACATGATTTTATAGGCTTTTGAAATCAGAGATTAATCCCTGTCTCTAAGACGAAGGAGTGGTAGTCCAGTTGGTGTAACAGAGCTGAATACTGCACCTTTGTTAATTTATCCCTTCAAAGGAAGGGGATGCCCTCTCACTGCACTGTGTTTTCAGATACTTGCCTGCTTTCTATAGCTTGTCTGCTTCAAAAGCTCCTTCAGAAAGGTACCAAATCAGCGTGGTGCAGCGGAGCTTTGAAGCAGGTTCAGATTGCGGGCTGGTCAGCTAGGATTTGGGGCTCTTGACAGGCTCATGCCTCTGCAGACAGGAGCCCGATTGTCCTTGTTCACACTGGGATGTGTTAGTACAGGAACAGCGTATGGTTTTACCGTGCCCCAGAAGTGTAGCTCACGCGCAGAAAGGCTAGTCCTTTATTGTTAAAAATACCCCGATCTATCCTCCATGGAGTCCGGGGCAGGGGGCAAACCCACCGAAAAACCCAAATTATCATTAAAAATGAGTTCTTGAGAAATCATTTTTAATGTCACAACCATACAATAAGCAGATTAAATCATTGTTTGCTTATTGTCCTATTGTTAGCTTATTTAAAAGCTGCAGCTGGTTTTGTCAGGCTTAGTGTATTAATTTTGCCACCATTTATATGCTCTGGCATAACATAGCAGAGAAACTGCAGGCTAGTATAGTTCTTCTCTTAGACCCTTCATAGTTAAAATCAAGTTAACCTTGTATTTACTGCAACAGGTATTATTTCCAACCCTAAGCTAGACGTACAAAATGTAGCCCATGCGGTGACAATAAAAGAAGTGTTTTACCAGCTAGAGGTACTACTAAAGCTCACTTTTGTAACCCGTTTCTCAGCAAGGAAAGCTTTGCATAACGCTTCAGCCAGCTCCTAGATTTCCACGGATGATTTGCTGTATTGTTGTGCTTTTATAAAAAGCCCTTTGCAGCACGCCCAGAATGTGGTCAGCAAATTTGGGGTTATTTATGCAGGACAGGGGAGGGAATGGCCACCTCTAGAGACTGTGGGCAGTTCCCTGCAGAGTAGCAGGGAAGTTCAAGCTTCAGGACCTCTTTGCTGGACTAATATTGCACCCAAACTCATGTTTTGTCAGTCATAGTCATAGGATAAGTTAATGACTCTAACTCTCCATCAGCATGTGCCTGTTGCAGGGTTGTGTGCATGTGTAGGGATGTATGCAAGAGGACCGAGCTTTCTGGCCAGCTTGGTGAGGCACCATCTCTTGCCTGAACTTCAGCATCTGTGTGCTGCAAGGAATTAAACCACTTCTTTTGCTGAGTTGGGTTTGCTGGAGCGGGGACCACTTTGACATCTGCCCAGAACATGGTCTGTGGATGTCCTGATCCTGTGGGGTGGGAAGAGCAGGAGCCTGCAGCTCCTAAACTCTATTTTGTTGTCTTTTGTCTCAGAAAAAAATATTTAGCTGTCACCTCCTTTCTTACCCACGAGGAAACGGTTATTAATTGGAGGAGGTGGGATGAATTATTAATGACTTGTTCCTCTTTTAAATGCTGAAAGCAGCACTTAAATCTTAAGCACTTGAATACAGAGCTGTTTTCTGAGATGAAAGGTAACTGGCAGGAAAGTTTGCTTTACTGCAAGACCCAACTTGCTATTTTTCTTTATTCTTCCCTCACCTTATTTAGTTTACTAATTCACACTAATGAGCTATAGATTTCACTGAATTTGCTTGGTCCTGACTGTTCACAAAGTGTTATTTTCAAAATAATTCTTTTCCCGATTCCCTACCAAAGGAGAGGTTGTTTTGTGCTTTTGCTTTTATATAAAAGCAGGTGATGGAGGGAAGAGCCTTTGAACACATGACAGTATTTACATTAAACTTTCTGACTTCTAAGGGAAGGAGGAGATGGCACAATATGAGCAGACATTTAAAGGCTCCCTTGAATTGTTAATCAGTAATCTGTTCCCATTGAGCCTCTGGCTCTTCTAAAAATAACAGTACTGTGTGATGAATGAAAAGTGATAAATATTTCACGGAAGGTTGATCACGGATTGAGGCATTTCTCGATAAGAAAAGTCTGCGTGTCTCAGATGCGATCTTTTGGTGACTGTGCCCTGTCCTGTTTGCTATGTGTGTTTCTACTCTGCGTGTTTTGTCTGGATCTGCAACCCTAAAGAGGTAATCAAGATGAAATCTTTGTTGTGTTTTTCTTGTTTGTTTGTGGTTTGTTTGTTTGTTTTGTTTTTTTTTAATTCCCTCACTTTTTCAAGATAACACTTGTCCTATGGCTGAAGTGGTCCAACATGCCCTGTACTTGACTCCTCTTTTCCATCAGCTTCTCCTGACACCTGCTAGATGGATGTGAGTGTTAGCTGGAGGATGAGAGTGGAGTTGCTGAGGACTGTTTTGTTAGCAGTGTGTTTGCTTTGGTCTGCATTCCCTTTTTATTGGTGTGCTCTGTACTACGGAGCTCCCCAGGGTGCTTTATGCCAAAATTAACTTGGGGTAGTTTGTTGTTAAAGGGGAAATAGATGCCATAGGCCTGTGCTCAGCAGCCATTTGTGTTCCCAGGATTTTAGGAATTCCTCTTCTGAGACGAGATGCATTTATCAAGATCCTAGAGGCTCTTCCCCAGTGTATATTGATTTTCAGGGCTATATTTGGCTCTGCTTTGTGTTTGGGCAGTGGAGGGAGTATCAGGTGAATGGCTTGTGCAATGATGCCTAAAACATTGTAGCAGTCTCCAGATGCAGACCTGGAAAACTGCTGTTAGTTGATTAAATAGACCTTTCCTCTCCCTTTTTGTCTCTGCCCCCCCCCCCCCCCTTCCCTCCCCTGCCCCCAAAAAGTCAATGATTTAGGCTGAGACATAATTCACCAAGTGTAGAAATAAAAATTGTAACCAAGCTACTTCAAGCCGAAAAGCTGTAGTAACACTGATGCACCAAGTTAATGTGAGGCCAATGTGTAATGATTTAACTTTGTTTTGACTTCTTAAGTGTGTAGGCCTTGAAAGATGGGATTTTGCCTTCAACAAATAGGGTCTTTTGAGAGCTGGATTGCAACGTGAGCACTTCAGCTTTACTGGCATGGTTTCCTTCTGCGTGCCTGTGCTTTCCTAAATCTCCAGACTTCTTGAAGGGGGACCATGCAGGATGTCCTCCTCCATCCTCGCCTAATTCCTCTCGCCACCAAGCAAATGTGAAATCAGCATTTTCTGTGCCTCAGATGCAGTAGTAAGTTTATTCACACTAAAGCCATCTTGTTAACATTTATGATTGGTGCTGGCTTGGCATTTGCCCCGTGAATGGCTTGATTTGAGGTCTACCTTAGGCTGGTGTCTCCTTTAACTCGAAACAAGTGCTTATGATTAAATATCTGCTCCTTTGGCTTAACTAATATTTTGTGATTTAAACCACTCAATCGTTACTACTTTTCCATCTGTTTTTCATTCAAGAAATTGTGTCATATCAGATGATTCATTCATATTTGATTAGAGATTTCATTATAGGCTGGTCTTAAGTTTTTATGATCTAATAAAGGGCTTTGGAATCATTGACTTGGAACTGTAATTGTAATGTACAGAATAAATTACTGCACATTTTAATGATACTTCGCTGGGTGTTTTTTAAGCTGTTATAGTTCTTGCTAGTGAATTGTGTAAGGTGAATTTGTTTAAAAGTTTTTGACTAAATTCAATGACTGACCTTTTCCATTGGAGAGAGAAACTCTTCACAAGCTATTGTGCAGTTCTCCAGGTTGCACTGAAGACCAAACCGTGGGTGAAATTTATGTCAGAACTTGCTTTCCTTAACCTGTTTGTAGTCCTGCTCATAGACAGTCATGCTGTAATGATATTAATGAAGGTCCTGAAGACCCTGAGTTGTCAAGGTATCATGTGCATTGGTTAAGTGATGTATGGAAGGCTTTTATTTTCACTAAGGAGAGTGATCTGCCACCTGTGTGCATATTGTTTCTTAGACGAAATAAATGAATACAATTTTTTTCCAATTTCTTCTAAAAATTAAGGTGTTAAAACAGGGTATTAAAAAAAAAAGTGTTGGGGGACTACCTTTATGCTCTATTTTTTGCTATTCCAAAACTGTCTTAAGATCTTAAATATTTTTTAATTTTTATGTAATAAGAGCTTATTTTTGTGCTTTAAATATATTGGGAAATTGTTTTATTAGAAAAATAGCAGACCCAGTTGTTTTCTGGTGTACTTTTCTTAATGTTTGATGCCTGTATAACGTATTAGAAAAGGAATATATAAAGCAAAACTAGTCAAAGCAAGCCTGTCTACTTGATAATGTACCTGTGAAGGAAGCATATTCATGTTCTGATTGAATGATTTCCATTAAGCTGTGCTGGGTAGACTGAATTCCTTCAGCTGGGGGAAGAAAAATCTGTCATGAATGAAATTAGCAGTTTTGGGTTGTTCATACGTTTTGGGGGGAAGGACAGGGGAGGGATGGACAGACTCAAAAAAGTTTTGAGGTGGGTATTTTCAAGTTCATTTTGCACTTGAAAAATAATTACACCTCATCAACATCATTCTTGGTGAGCCAGATCCTGTCGTAAATGTTGCCAAGAGCTTTCATTGAAATCTAATACTGGGGAGTTAATTTAAATTGTCTGTTTTGTTTGTATTAGGGTAACTAGACAAGCACCTTGTTCAATGATAGTGCTTTTGTGTGGCTGTTGGAGCGGGGTTGTGGCTTCATGGCAAGTGTGTCACCAGGATCCTGAGACAGTAGCTGTAGGAGGAGTCAACTGAACAGAGCAGGGAACTAAATGCAGGTATTTGGTCGTGAAGGTAAATGAACGTTGTTGAGCGAAACTGGATGATCTGTGTCTGACACAAGCTTCTTACCTGGGAGTGGGCAAATCATATACAGAAGTCTTTCCTTGCACATCTGGCTGGAGATCAGGCCTGGTCTCCAGACGTGCCAGTGGTCACAGGGATGGAGAGGGGTTTCCAGCTAGTGCACAGATGTTTAGGAGGTAGGATGATTTTCACCAGTAAAGATGAATTTGGAGATGTAGTTCCATAAGCTGGAGTGTGGGAGGGTTTTCTGCAGTCATCTAGGGTTTTGTGTTGCTTTGTACTAAAAGGTCAATTCAGAATTGCAGACAAGCACGTATTACCATCCACAGGAAAAATAAATACACAGGTGATTGCAAATGCAAGCCTAACCCTTGCAAACCCCGCTTTGGAAATGGGTGGGCTTAGTGAGGTGCCCTTGCATAATGGCAGCCTTGAGGCTTGGCCCATAATCTCTGCATCACAACTGGGCTTGTTTGAACAGTGCTTTGTGGTGTATGCATTGGAAAAAGCATCGAGGCCTTTTTCTGAAGGGACATGACAGTTCCTCACCTGACTTCGAAGATACCTGTGATTCATCCCAGTGGCTCATTGCTCTGGAATGAGGAGGCTCTGTGTCTGCCGCAAACTTACTCTCTGACCTTTGGCAAATTGGTTGGCTTTTCTTCCCTGCCTTCCCCTAAAATCAGGTAATAACTGTATTTGCCTGTCCTCGCAATGGTGTGTTGTAGTGGTCACCTGCACAATACCTGCAGCAGATAGTAGGAAATGGAAATGAATTTGGTAAAAATCAGGTCCTAGTCATGTCCAGGTGATAGCCTGATCCCTTGATGACCCTGGGGTAGAGGAGGTGTGCTTTCCATCCATGAAAATTCAGTATCCTGATTAGAAGTGTGAAGCTTAAATTGTTGGTTGCCTGAGGAAATAAGTTATTCCTTATTAAGCCTCATATTAGAATCAGAGTTTCTGTGTAGTAAACGTAAGGGCATTTCCCTTGCTTTTTTTTGCAGGCTTTTGCTTTAATATAACACAGATTCTCGTAAACTTATATATTGACTAATCCCTTGTGCAGTTGTATTTGTATGCACCTATGGAATGAGCTCCTGTTGAGCAAATAGTGTATTGTGAGAGTGAATGAGTTAGATGGGGGGAAAAAGAATTTACAGGAAATAATCTGGCTTCTGAAATGTTGGAAATACCAGAAAGCAGGAGAATGACAAGAACTCAAAAAAAAAAAACCAAACAACCCAAAAAACCAAAACCAACCCACCTTACATGGCGATGAAAGCCACAGCAGTGTTTGGATGATATGTAGAATATCCTCAATGCAAAATCAGGACCATGGGAATTTTAAATGGGGAAAAGTTGAAATGGTGAAGGAGAAGTGGCAGTGGTTTCCTGTGTTTCAATGTGTTGTTGGTTTATTTTGTTTTGTTGTTTTTTTTTTTTGTTAGGGTTTTTTTCCTTTTAATACAGGCTGTCTGAATTCTTTGTTCTTGTAGTTTCTTCGAACTTGGAACATTTTGGCCAGACTTCTCCAGATAGTCACTATCCTTAATTGAAACAATTGTAACCTTGCGGCCATTCACATGGAACCCCTTGGGAGACCTGAGAAAAATATTGTGCTCATACCTTACTTTGGCAACTCAGAGGCTAAAGCTTTCCATCTCATGACTGATTAATCATAACTAAACGGATTTGGTGCCATCCAAATTTTATTCTAGTGTGCTGTGTCAACCACCAGTAGCTAGCATTTACTTTTTGTTGAGTTTCCAATAAGCTGCCCTATTTGTAGCTCACTGGAAGGAGAACGCAGTGTTACTTGGGTTGAGATAAGGGTTGGGGATGGAGAAGCGTTATCTTGCTCACGCATGGTGTCAGCAAGGCAGGGTCTGGGCTTGCTCCCTCTTAGTGCAAAATGCAGCGTAGCAGCTGCAAGTCGTGGAGCTTCCTCGGGCACGTGCGTGCATTGCCTTTGGGGAAGGGGAAGTGGGTAGGGGGATCTGCACAGTGTGCTGTCTCAGCACTGAAGGGGACCTGGATGCTCCAGATGAGGAATATTTGGATCATATGGGTGCTGAGGGGTGCATCGGGGAGTGCTGTACAGTGACGCTTGGCCAGAGAAGACTCTGCTGTGACTGAGCAGTTCTGGGTCAGTGTGTTTCGGCCTGTCCTGACCTCGCTGCCCACAACCATGGACAGGCTTCTCCTGGCCATTGCCAAGGGCTCAGCCTAGATCAAGAGGTGGCTCCACGGCAAAGGGCTGCTGACCCCAGCCCGTGACTTGTCCCAGCATAAGCCCCACCTGGAGCTGCTCATGCTCAGTCTGTCCCGCTGCACCCTGTGTTGGTTCCCCACCATGCGAGTCCACAGCCCTGATGTTCTCCTGCTGCAAGCGTGAATGTATGTGTTCATAGTGGTCTCTGGGGCCCACAGCAGCAACATTTGGTCACCTCTGGTGCAGGCAATATCTGTTCAGTCCCCAGAGCTTAGTCTTAGGCATCAGATATTAGAGGAGTGGACATCCCTCATGCATGCTGCTCTTCAGTGCAGTTAAGGCTTTTCAAGGAAACACACGAAAGCCAAGTGACACAAATTCTATCTGCTTGATCATCCTTTGCTCTCTGTGTTGATGATAAATATTTATAATAGAGAGTGGCTTTTTTTTTATTTTGGTGTGCAGTTGCCACGAAAACATTCCTTAATCCTCGTGGTCATGAACAATCATGTTCCCTTTTGACCTTGCTAAGCCACGACACCTGAAAGTGAAGGCACTGGATTTCATTCCATTTTGTGTGCTATTGTCATAGTTTTTAAAGCTCATAATTTTTAAAGTGATGCTTTTCTCGCAGTCCTTAGGAATACAGAGAAGAATGACTGAATTGTAATAGAAACCCTGGGAAATTTAGATGCAAAATCGTTAGCACAGGTATCATTATGGCCCTTTTTTAATTTGCAAGATATCTTTTACTGGTAGGAAAGGGGATGAGGGCAGAGCAGAACTGTTTCGCTGATATCGCAGGGCTTGCAGGATGGGAGAGCATGAAAGCGAGGTAGTGCTTTAGTCTTGTTCCGGGCAGAGGTCTCCTTTTAGGAGGATACAGTATATTGTCATCACATAACACAACTTTGTCTTGCCAGGTCTGGTATCACAGTGAACAAATTATTGCTTCTGCTAACCTCTAAATGGCAGACAGAGTTGAAGGCATTTGCCTGGGGGGTGTTGGAACTCCAATGCCCGAGATACAGATCTGGCCAGCCGGCAGGTGGGGTTTTATTCTTCCATTTCTGAAATCATTCTCTGATGAGCAGTGGGTTTTTCTGTTTGTTTTCTGTTAGTGAAAGGTAGTGATTTGAGGTCTCAGGCTCAGCAATAGGTTTGTGAAGGTGTTTGTAACGCACTGAGAGGGAAAAGCAAGCAAAACTAATTCTTGCTCTTCCGACAGTAAGCCAGGGATCTGGTGTACTTTTCATTTAAATTGGAAGTTTCTTAAGATGGTATTAGACCTGCCCCATCTGTCTCAGCCCAGGTTAGATGATGAGGGATTTTGCTTAACCAAGCAGTAAAGTTCTGCTGATAAAACCCAGCTCAGAGAGCGACAGTAATTCCCTTCACATAATATGCTGTAGCACTCCGACATGTTACTCTCTGAAACATGACATGCCTCGGTCCTGGGGTCCAGGAGTATGTTGATTTGATACCTCCAAATATTCAAAAAAGAGCATGATTAAACAAGTGGCAGATATCTAAAAGCATCAGTGAAACATCCCCTTCTCAATGGGATTGCGTGTGCTTGTGTACGCACACTGAAACACAGCCCAAACAGATCGTGGTGTTCAGGTTTCCACTCCACTGGAAATGTGTATATGAGGGCATTTAACCTCACAACTCATGCTTTGGATTTTAAAGTCAGCTATGGTGTTCCAGAGAGAATGGCTCCTCTTCTGCTTTTCCTACCTTTAATAGTCTATAAGGTCTAAAAAGCAGCCAGTTTTCCCTGGTGGCAAACATGTTGTGCTGGCAAACTGCAAGTGGAGCATTAGCAAAAAATGCCCCCCCTGCCCCCAACCACATTTATATAGATAGAAAAAATAAATTTTCTTGCATGTTATATGTAAATCCCTGTAACAGAGACTATCATGTCATGAAGCAATGCTAAACAAAATGTAGATCCATGTCCTCCATCCTTAGCTGTGTTTTCAGGCTCAGGAGTTAAAAGCCCATAGGAACTGGGCGGTTTATAAGATAATGCTGTGAAGAAGCCAGAAGGAAAAACTGGAGGGGAAGAGGACTGAGTCAGGGCTGGGTCAGACGCATCTTGGTCCAAACACAAACCGAGAGAAGCTGGAGGATCATCTGTCTTGTATGAAGTGGGCAATACACGGTAAAGATGATTTTCCACCTTGGCCCAAGCTAGTGACGTGGCAGAGCCCCAAAACTAGTTCCAGGTGATATTACAGAAAAAAAAATGGGCTGGGGTATAATATGTCTAAACTTCAGTGGAGTGTGAGTTATCGTAACTAACCCTTCATGACAGGGCCTTTACATGCAGTCCTTTGAAGCAGTCAGCGTTGTACAGGAAAAAAAGTCATGGTACTTACGGCATGCTGTCACGTCCCACCTGGGGGAAAGGCGGGGATGACTAAGATGCACAGATCATCTCGGTGTGGATTAAGGTAGGCCAGCACTCCAGGTCCATACACAAACACCAGCTTTAATAGAAAGCTTCTGTAGAGACAAATATTGAGTACAAATATTCGATACCTGCCAGCCTCCTCACAATTATATCTACCCCAGCTATGCGGCTAAGCTATGGGGCTTTATAGAAAATTGAGGTAGGCCATTCAGTACTTAACTACAATTTAACGACTTAATAACCTTAGGGGAAGTGAAAGAGAGAGAGGGGGAGAGAGAAAGAGGGAAGAAGAGGAGAATCACCAGTCCTGGATCCAGTGTTGGACCTGCCAACTGGGGCATTCGGTGGAGAGAGCCCCCAAGAGAGAGAGCGAGAGTCCCTATTTATAGATTTCAGTCTCTGGACTTCTGGAACCTTCTCTCGTCCCAGTTCCAGGAGTGGTAGAGATACCAGTTGAATTAAGAGGGGTGACCAGTCAGACCAAGAGGAGTGATACCAGGACCCTCCCCCAGGCAGCAGGTGTGGGGGGGGAATAAGATGCTTCACAGACCGCGAGGGATGGGGCCGAGGCAAGGCCGTCCCTCACCCTCGCTCCAGGTACCGTCCGGCCCTGCATTGTGGGTTTAGCACCCAGGCTGTTTGAGCCATCTTGTTGTTTTGCACTAGCAGTTCTCTACACATGCATCTTGCGCTTTAGACCCGTAAGGAGGGGGAAAAAAAGTACTTTGGCTTGAAGCTGCTGTGTTGTGACAGGATAACGAAGGTGAGCAATTTCCACCTGCATCTGATTCAGAGAGTAGATCCTAAGGACTGGAGCTAGAATGCTTTGTTTCTCTTTAGGTACCTAAATGTAATTACATTTAAACTAAGAATTACCCACACTATCACTATTAATGTATTTTCTCCTGAAGAGTGCTGTGGAAAGCAATAGAGGGCTTTCCCCATAGCTTGTATACCTTAAAGCCCAGTGACCACTTGGTCACTGGGGCTTGCTGGGACGTCTGGTGGGGAGCTTTACTTTGTGGTGTACCTGTTGCCTTGGAAATTTTTAATTATGTAAGGACGTACTCATTATGGGATCAGTAACGGCAACTGCATGTTTAGGTTGAATGGAAGCTTTCACTTTCGCTGCTTGAACTTTTTTTGGTGTGGCATAAAGTGTGAACTGTGACTGCTGAGAGCATTGCTAGTGGTGCTTTGGGTGGGGGAAAAAGTTTGCTGCAAAAAGAGTTTGGTTCCCAAATTATTCCTTCCTTATATTTCTACTAATGTGTTGTCTGTACTCCAGGGCACTCTGTGGGAGAAGATCAGGTCTTTGTGACTGATGTTCATCTCCACAGTGTGGTGGTAACATGTAAGCCGTGTTGGGGGGTTATACACCTGTTATGATTGTTTTCGGCTAACAGAAAAGCCTGTTGGTAGTAGGATTGAAGATGTCGCACTGCTGCCTCAAGAAAAGAGAAAGAGGATGTTGAAATTTTACTAAATCTGCTGGGATTTGGGAAGAAGTTTCATTTTGGGTAGGGCTGCAGGTGACCTGGCTGTCAGTGTTCACCTCTCCTGACTCTTTCTCATGACCCAACCTCTGCTGCTCTGCTTACCATCATCCTCCCTCTGGATGGCCACCGAGTTTGGGCGACAAGAGCCCATGGGAGGGAGTTACACCAGGTTCCTCTGAAATGGAAATGCAGTGGTCTAGCTTTAATCTTTGCTGTGAACACCCCTCAGGGAATATTGCCGCTTTTCATGTATTTTGCATTTACCAATCCGAATCATGTGAGAGCATGCTATAAAACGACTAATTGACAATGCTAGTGTGCAACTTATTTTAATAGACAAGTGTTTTGGTGGCAATCAAAGCCATACCATCTTCCTCCTGCCAGTTCTGAGTCATTTGACAGAGAACTTGTTTACTTAAGAAAGCAAAGCAAATTTGCAGAAAATTAATAGCACCTTAACCAGTACTGATGCAAGTGTCTTTCCACATCAACAAAATGCAGGACTGTTGGTACATGAGTGCTAGTTTCTTTCCAAGGTAAATATGAGCTGTCGGGGGGCAGGGTACATTTCAAATGTGCTACCAGTACACCGTTGTTTGTATTGTGTTGGTGGTAATAGTATTAAAAAAACCCTATATCGTTAGTGCACTATAAATCATGTTAAACACATAGAAGAATACCTTAAACATTTGGGGAAAAACCTAAAAGGTGCTTTGATTAGTGAGAAAAAGCACGGTTGGTGGCTGCCTCTGATCCACCACTCATAAGCTATTTCAGACAAGTAAAGCTCCAGGTGATCATTAGTGTTCAACAACCAAGTTGCTGACCATCAGAGGTGATGCCCCCAAAATTTCTTGGGCTGGGCAAAGCACTTGGAACAACTAAACTTTGCTTGGCTACTGCTTAAGGTCTATCTTACCTAATGGTGCGAAAAATAAATAAATAATCCCTTTTGGGACCTTGAGGACTGTGGTAACTGCATGCCAGCTAGCGAGGCATCATCATAGCCTGGTCCAGGCTGCAGCACAAGGGTGTTGGTGTGTGCTGTGGGTGGGCAAAGGGAAATTTTTCCTTATCTGGGGACAGTGGTCTCTTGATTATGTATCTTCATAGTATTGTCATAATATAATTAAAAACTATAAATGGAAGATGATGGTAATCGGTCTGGTTGGAGCATCGGAGCTCTTGGGAAGCTGTGTGATAGTTCCATGCAGACATATTTTTGAGCTGTTTTGTCTTTTTACAGATGCTAAGAGTCAGACAACATGATTAGAGTGAATGAGGGGGAAGAAAACCCATGTGAAATAACTCCTTTTCCTTCTCTGTGCTTGAATGACTCATTTGAAGGTTTTTCTTTTGAAGTGCTTCTCAACCAGGTGGTATCATGCTGGAGAGTGAGGAAGAACAATACAGCTGGGGCGTGCTCTGGGCAGGAGTGCTTTCTGTTGCAGCACAGGCAACGCATGCCATCAGGCAGGACATTATGTATCTGTATTTGGGGCAGAAAAGGTGGGTGAGACCCCAGTCTCCAACACTTTCCTGTGCAGATGATGGTCTGAATCTCTCCTGTGTTCATTGTGAAAATGGCCATGGTTTGCAACACCACTGGGTGGGTGTTTTCAATTTGACATAGGAAATGCTCAGCTGTAGAGACTTATGGTTGCACTGTGGGAGAAGCATAAGTATTTATCAGTTTTGAGCATTTTCCTTCCAATGATGTGTTTGGGTTTTTAAAAGGGAAGGGAGGATGTAGTTAAAATGAAAAATCAGTAGTGAAAAAAAAAATCCTTAAAATTGCAGAGAATGAAATTATCTAGGATTTCCTTTCCAGAATGACAGCATAGGAAAAGGTTTAACTTCTGTTTAGACTATTGCTTTACGTTAGCCTTGATACATGATACGGCAGTGCCCTGATGCTGATAAGAGATGGAAATAAAATAGCAGGAAAGAGATTGGCTATGTTGACACAAATATCAAGTATCCTGAATAAGCAGCCAAGAAACTTAATCTAGTTTGATATGAAGCCAAATATGTATGCTATCTGTAATTGGGTTTCTCTCATTCTGAGGCAGAGCGAGAGCCACAGGGTCATGTCACCTCATTCGGTTTAACAGGGAATTAGGGGAACCACCACAAAAATTGCTAGTTTATCTTGATTTGGAAACGCATGGATTAGTCCACTCTGCTTTTAACTATTCACTCCTGAAGCCAGGTAGTGGGGACCAACCATTCAGTAAGAAAAAGAAAAAAAGGTGGTATTTACTATCAAAATAAGAACAATAAACATCAATACTAAAATGAAAAAAAACAACTCACAAATTACTCTTTTGCATAGGACAGATACGTTCACAGTAATGACACAGAATCAATCTATCTATCTATCTATCTATCTATCTCAGGGTTTTTCCCAGAAAAAAAAAGGTTTGTATTTTGAACAATAATATTCAGGTTAGATCTTAGGAAAAGGCTTCTGCTGTCAGACCACGTATTGCAGGTCTGTGGATGCTGTTCTGCCTTCCCAGAGCATCTTGGTGAACGTTGGCTTGGAGATCCACGACTTGGCTCAGCTTTTAATTACGGCATTGTGATTAGCACCTTCTACGATGCATAAAATTTGCTGAGGTTGGGTGCCTAATGGATTCCTGTTTCTGTCTTTTTTACTCCTTGTGCTGTATCCTTTTCTTGTACTATCTTTGCACTTCTTTTTATAGCAGCAGCCCTTAGGGCTGCTTGGAAAGGGGCACAAAGCGGTATGAGGGTGACTGCCTGACCCACTTCCCAGTGAGTGCTGCTCCCACAGATGGCAGCTCAGCAGCAAAGCTGTGAAATGTTCGCCTGGACTGATCAGCAGTTGGGAGATCATGGGCTTCCTTGAGATCTGCCACCTCCTGCCCCTGCAGCCTTTTGCAGACCTGATGCTCTCGTGGAGACAAGGGAGCAGTGAAGGGAGCCTGAACTGGGAGCCCGGTTTCCCTTTGCTGGCTCACATGCCAGGGTTGGGCATAAAGCTGACATTGCCACTACCTCCGCTCCTTTTGTGCCCCAGGAGAAGAGCTGTCTCAGCTGTGTTGCTTGCTTTCTATTTAAAATGTTAATCGAAGCCTTCAAACTCCGTGTGCCAAGAGGCATCGTGGAGCATTGTTCCGACCTGGCTTTTACCAAGTGCTCACTCAAAGAGGGTCTCACTTGGCCTCTGCAGTTGTGGCTGCTTTGCACGTGTGTGCTCAACCCAAGTATGACATTATGTAGCTATTGCAAGAGCATCCTGGAATTCAGTTCACCTTCCTGAAAAACTTTCTGCACCTGTTTTCAAAATACTGTATAATAAGACAACCCTTGTCATTGAAGCCTCTTAAGTTCTTTGCAGCCATCTGGGTACTGAATATCTGCTGTGCAAGCGTTGTGTTGCCTCTACGTGTTGTACTCAATTTTATTCTCTGTCAGTGCCCTTGGGTTGCTGACAACAGCCTTGAAAGCCATTTCAGGTAGGCACAGGCAGACAAAGCTGGTCCTCTGCCCTAATCTGAAGGGGAGATTTCAGGGGAATTCATTAAAGACACCATTTCCCACCCTTCCCCAAGTATTTACTTACAGATGCCATTTTTTTTCAGGATCAAAATTGTGATTTACTCATATTTAAGGAATAAAACATTTTTTGGATAAACTCTGTTTTCTTTTTATAAGAACCAGGTTTCACCACAATTTGTGTTCTTTTGCACAGAGGGGGGAGCTTTGAAGTTTTGATGCTGTTTTCGGCATTGGAAAAGGCTTGCTGCAGTGCCACGCCAAGAGAGAATCGGAAAATGCAGTTACTTGGCAACTTGTCTCTATACATCATTGAACCCCACCAAATTCCTGAAGCTTGTAAATCCTCATACACTTCTGCCAAGCAATAGCTCTTTTGCGCTATTTCTCCCAGGCTTATCAATGTATACTTTTCCTTGCTGCTGCTTTTTTCTTTATTTTGAAGAATTTGGGCTTCAATGTAGAGATTTGGCTATGTGTAAACGTGCTAACAAAATTACTGATGCTGGTCAGGATAGGGTGTAGGAGCTACACTGTAGTTGTGTTGCACAATGAAATCACTGTAGAGTGAGGTGCATGAGGTGACAGATAAATAAGAATTACATGCGATGTAAAAATCACCATAATATTAAAAAAAAATTCTAGTCCTTTTAAAGCAGCTTTAATCAGGTTTTTCAGACTGTCCTAGAGCATGTTAGATATTGTTGATATGCAGTTTAAAATAATGCTTTACTCTTCATCCCAGAAAATAAGTTCTTGCATATGACAAAAATTTCATCTTCTACGTAGCCATTATATAATGCACAGTATTATTTTACACCTTTGAATTATAATATTAACTGCTATTTCATACATAAATACTACTTTACATCCAAAAGACTAAGCTCTGCATCACTTAATGAATATAGCTGTCTGCGAGTATTGAGGACATTTCTAACTGCAACATAGATGATGATGATGAAGGTTAAACCCTTCTTATATGTGCCACCTAGTTAATGGATTCAACACCATCTGTAATATGGTTATAGTTGTGGGTTTCTGCCTCATTACCTGCCACTGTCTAGCCTGTTGAGCAAAGGAGAGCTGTAACATCACGAGTGTCCACGTTATCTGTCTTCCTCAGGTATCGAGCATCTGGAAGAGTTGCAGTCAGGAAGCTGTTTGCGTCCCACAAATGAGAAACTGGGTTATTGTTAAAGCAAATTCAAGCAGCTGGGTGCTGTGTTCCAGCTGTGCCCAAGTGCAGCACTCCTAGTTTTCAGTACCTTCCCTTTTTCCTTCAGCTAAAAGCAGACTTAGACTTCCTTGGTAAAGCAGTCTCGGAGGAGCAAAGGATTTTAAATTAAACTTAACTTGTTTGTACTTTAAGATATTGCAAACCAGATCTTAACCCGTATGCTAATTTTAAGACATTCATTTTCACAAGCAGCAGATATTTAGTCTTACATGCGCCAGATGGGTTTGCTGCTGGCATCACTTGTGAGATTATGGTCAAAACAAGGACAAATCAGCTATAAAATTCCAAGACCTTACTGAATAATTTTGTGTTTTCCTTCCCAAGGACCAGCTAGTTGTCATAATGCCTTATTTTTGTCACTGTCAGTATGCCTGGAAAAGCTTCTTCAAGCATCTGAGATGGGCTCATAACAAGAGGAAAAATCTTGCAATGAAGGATCTCTCCCACCACAGGTTTAGTTTTGTATTGTGCATTGGCACGTGACTGCACAGGTGTTCTGCTCCGATACTTGGGTTCTGATTACAAACTGACCCAAAGCAATAAACATGTGCAGCTACCTACAGAAGATTCACTTCTACTAATGCAAAGGTACCTTCAGTTATTTTCTTAAAGATTTGCGGGAAGCAGACTAATATAACTGGAAGTGAATATGGGGAATGGATGTGTATAGTGGAAATCTTTTAAAAAAAGATTCCAATATTTTTTTAAAAAATAAGCTTTCTTTTCTTTAAAAAAAAAAAAAAAAAGTAGTCATTGTAGAGCATTGCCAAACTGTTCTGTAGGCTTTGTCAAAATCTACCTCTGTGCCTCCCTGGAAGGAGAGGATGGTGCATGTCACTCCTCTTCTGCGTTGCTGCCTACGTCTGTATGCAAAAGTGTTGAGTTTGGGACGAGCTGCATTGGTGTCTTTATTTATAGCTCAGGACTAATATTTTCAGCTTGCCATGATGCTAAGCTTTTAAAAGCTGTCTTTATTGAAGTTTTGAGCGCTATTAATGAAAAAATGATGCAGGATGTTTCCTGTGAAAGGTTGAGGGTGTGCAAACCTTGAAAGTATTTTCTGGGAGAAAACATTAAGTCTGTGATTTCATTTTAATTCATTGATAATCTGCCTGTGTCTCCACTTGTGTGGCTCTCCAGGGATGGGTATGGTATCGGTCGCATACAGGTAGCTACCTGCTGCAGGAGATGGTGGTGGTGGTGGACAGGCATCTCCCTGGGATGCTCCCTGTTGAGCATCGACTGTCCCCCAACACTGGCCCTGACCTTCAGGTGGTCCCACGCCAGCCTTTCTGAGGGAGATCAACAATCTTACCCTGACCCAGTGTGGGGCTGAGGGGAATGAAGGACAGACACCACTAGATGCCTTTGTACAGCTCTCGTGCATGCTTTCGATGGTACATTTTTCCATTAACCATGAGTATTTACATTGGGATGATAAAAAAAAAAATCAAACTGCTGCTGGTTATGACATCTTCACAATTGTGTATGACACCAGGGATTTCAGAAACAACACTTTCCTTAAGCATAAATCAAGGCAGATGGTAAAACTGAGCGACCTATAAAATATAACAAGTTTGCTCACCAGAAATGTACAGTACAAACAAATGTACTGTCACCTAAAAATACTGAGATGGCATTTCTGACAAAGTGATGATTGTACAAGGAAGTCAAAGTTTGGGTAAGGCCAAGAATGGATTTTGTTACCTCTAAATACACGCTGGTGATCAAATGGACTGTAAGGTATTTCAGCCTAGTGTTTCTTTCTCCCTGTAACTTTGATTGGGTTTATCTAGTTCTGTTTTATCTGTAAGTGAAGTTATTACAGCAGACCTTCTAAAACCGCCTCTGTTGGTCAAAAGTCCTCAGTGTCTTGCAGAAAACAGCACTGGTTTGTACTGTTTGTATTCTTTTTCTCTGAAAATAGGGCCCAACAACTTCCTTTCTAAATAAGGTGCTACTCTTGTGATCTGCAAATAGTGGGCTTTTTAATGGTCCCTTCGTTTGTGCATCCTTACATGTTTGGATGTAAGTTAGTTTTGTAGCCTCCTCTTGGAGAACTACATCTGTCACTCTGGTGGTCCCAGTAACCCAGCATCTCCATGCTGGCAGGACTGTGCTTAACCTGGATCATTTTGGCATCCTGCTCAAAGCCCTGGCCAGTTATCCCAGCACCAATGTGGCACGTGTGGCAGGAGCTCCTCAACCCACCCAGCTGTTGGAGACATGAGGGAAGGACAGCTTTGGCAGCTTCATCCCTCCCCCATTTTTAAGCATCTCTTCTGAACCCCGAAGTGCCTTGTGCACAAGCGGTAAAGTCTGTAGTAAATCTCCCAGGCTCTTGGCGGGGCCGGGGATCAGTAGAGAGGAGCTGGTGCTGTCTCATGGTACCCACCAAAGCAGGGCTCTGCAGTTAAAGCCCACTACCTTGAGCAAAGCAAACTTGAGGCAAATTGGCTGTGAAGTGGAAACATGCAAATTAAAGCAGGCTAAATCACGTGAAGATTAGGCTGTAGTGATTTAAGACAGCTTTCTTTCAGTATGGAAACACTGACGCAGGATTTAATGTACTGTAAGTTCTGCTCTTTGTAGTTAAGATAGGTGGTCCGACACACAGGGAAACACAGAAATCAGTCTCTTTCTAGAAGTTTCTGTATACCAAAAAATTGTAACAATGGCATTTTGGAAATGTTAAGTGCTATTCTTTGGGTTGGCTCATTCAGTTGATCAGCTGGGAAAGCAGAGGGGCTTTCATAGGCTTCCTGTCCTGTGGGGCATGAGAGCTTTGTGTGGCCTCCAGGCGTGGGCTTCTGGCATGTCAGGAGACGCGTGGTCTGGGGTTTGTCTGCAGCTATGAATATACACAAGCAGTCTCTCACAAAATGCCATTAGATCACCTCCTCTGGCTTTCCACTGTATTTTAAGTTAAATACCACCCAGGAACATTTAGGTCAGTACCTTGTGTTTTGCCAAAGATTGTCATCTGGCAAGACAGAGTTGTGAACTGAAAGGGGGAAGATCCATCACTTCTCTTGATAGTTATTGTCACCCTTAATCATCTTGACAATTATCTTGCCCTCAGTTAAACTTCCTTCTCACAGCTGAGAGAGAGGCCTTTTACTGCAGCCTTGCAGCCCCCAACCACCTGATATTTCCTCTTAGCTGGTGCTTACATGTTGTAACCCAGTGGCTTTGCAGTTTTGGTGGACTCATCCAGCTGACATCCTTCATGGTGGTATATTCCCTTCTGTCTTCCAGCCACTGTTGTCTTTTCTCTGTGGTTGTTCCAGTTCTTCAATACACATATTAGAAACTAGTTACTGGAACTGTAAGATTTTATCAGTGCTATTTAGAAGTAAAATTCCCTTTATGCCCTCTCTCTATTTTTAGGATTTATGAGCAAGAATTGCTTTTTCAGATGATGCTCTAAAGAGAGCTAAGCAGTTCGTTTTCACACATGCTGTTGCGTTTTATGAATATTTCAAATGGTCTGGCTTTCCTTTCAAGGATGCCTTGTTTCTGTAATCTTTTGGGTATACATTTTATTGGATAAATTCTGTGCTCTGTAAGAAAAAAAGCACCTTAAGTTCAGGATTTCTTTAAATGACTTAGCACATTAAGGCAACTACATATTAAGGAGAAGTAATTTTATAAAATATTTACTCCAAATGAGAGAAGAAGTTCCTGACTTAATGTTTCCCATAACTTGATGTGTTTTAGAAACAACAACTATGGCACTGGTAGCTTTAAAATAGAATGGCACTACAAAGACAATAGGTACAATGACCCTAGAGCTAAGTAAGGTCTCATGCGACTTGCAGAAGTGCTGTTTGCCTCTTCAGCAGCAGCAAGTCTTTTGCAACTTTGTGTTGCACAAAAGAAAAATTACAAGAAGTGATTGTATGCATTGCTTGAAAAACATTGGTTAAGAATGGGTTCATAGACTTGAGGGATGAAGCTGTAGAACATGCAGCGCTTTGCCTAGAAGTAAAATACTATTCATGTAAAATGTGATTTGCTTGATGGAGAAGGGATTAATTGTGTATTGGTATCAAACAAGAATTTTATTAAAAGAAGGTTTTGGTAGTGATTGTTTAGCTTTGGATACCTTCTTTAAACAATGTTTTTGTATAGGAATGTTTGAAGTGAATGCAAGAACTGAATGTCCTATTTTTGTCATGTTTCAGTTATTGTAGAGTGCTATAAAAAGAGATACAAGGTCTGGAGACAGACCTTAAGGAGCCACATCATCCCTATGATCCTTTGTGCATTCCCTAATCTGAAGAGAGATGACCTTCTGTTAATTTTCCAGATGTGTTGCTGTTCACAGTCTTTACCAATAAAGATGCTAAGTTTGAGAACACATGCAGAAGACTGCTACCTTCTCCATTTCTTAAACCCAAAGGTAGGGATTTGGATGCTGTCATGCCAACACCGCACTCTGGCAAGGCACAACTCTAACCACTGATGGTTTTGTTTCAAGTAGTGGGAGAAGTCATCCAGAAAATGGCTGGCAGCTGGTAAAATTCCTGCTGCTGATTGGGGATTTACCCAGGTTGTGTTTAGCACTGGTCACACCACATACTGAAATTGCTGGGAAAGACTTGCCATATCCACAAAGTCACTGTGTCACGCTGGTTTTCCTCCACCAGTCTTGCTAATGTGCCCTTTGCCTCCTGCTTCAGGCTGGTACTTTCCATGCTCAAACCCAGCCTTCCCTCTTCTGCCACCCTGCTTTCTCTTTTTTCAAATGGTGGCAAATGGAGGGGGAGTTTCATACTAATCCTTCTCCAAACCTTTAAGATAAAAGAGGATATGAAGGGAGATGTCAGTGCAAGTTCTGCCTCATGGTCAGCCTCCTCCTCCTCCCTGAAGCCTTCTGTCATCAGCTGAGAAGCGTTTCAGGGCTGTTGCTGGCTCCAGCTGTGTGTTTCAGCGTCTAGCACAAATGCGGGAGCCCAGTATGGGGCTTCTGGAAGCAACCCTAAGCAAAAATGAGTGTGCCACTGACATTGATTTGTAGCCTCATTTCTTGATAATAACAAGGGTGCATACTATTTCAGGGAAGCGACAGGCGAATCATTTCCATCTCTACTTACTTACATCTCTAGGCATCACTAAATCAACTTTAACCTTCTTAAACTTGCTTTTAAAAGCCTTTCTCTTCAGCTTACCTCCTGTAGTTGTTCCGCAGTTGCTTTCCTGGATGTCCTTTTAATCTTTGTTCTTCCAGTTTTCTGAATGCCTTTTGTCCACATTTCCCCTTCATAAACAAGTGTCCTCTTAAGCCTCAGTCAGCTGAATCACTGAACCCTCTTTCAGTTCTTTCCAAAGTCTTTTATCTTTTTCAAGTACTCTGAAAAGTCAGTCATCGTTATTTTATTTTAGGTAAGGATACATATAGGATCTCCATCCTTACATATATTTTAAGTCTCTCACCTTTGGGCTTCTCATAGCATCCTGTTTCTTTTTGTGGAAGAATCAGGCTACGGTCAACCCCTAGGCAGAGAAGTTTGTTGCCTGAACGTAGCTGGAGCAGAGTTGTAGCCTACCACATAAGTAGGTAGGCATCATTTAATTTGCCACGATCCGGAAACCCAGTAGTTAGGTCCAGGTTTCGCATTCTGGAGTAGCTGCCCAACAGAAATAAGCTATCCGATTGCTGGTCTTCTGATGTGGAGCTGAAATGCGAATGCAGCGTGGGGCCCATGAGCAATGCCTGCCTGCAACGGGAGGTCCCTATGCAAGAGTTTGTGCTCTGCATGCTCCGGTCAAGATCAGCTATGGCTTCCCAGACTCATTGATGTCTGCCCTGTGCTTTGATCAGCCTGACTTACACTAGATACCACTCTTAAAATTTCATAAATTAGAGTATTTAATTCACTGAGACTGTGCCACTCTTTATTCTCTTTGGGTTTACCACTTTTGAAGTTCTTTAGCTGCACGCTGTGATTTGGGTTTTATATTAGCTGGCATATGCACTCCCCCATGGCCCTGGGGTCAAGCTGGGTGCTGTGAAGGAGCTCGCACCGAAATCCAGATCTTTGAGGAGTGGGGCAGTTTCTTCTCCAAATAGCAACGGGCAGTAAAGGAAATGCTTTAGTATTAAAGGTTTGTTTTAAGGAAACAGCTTACCTAGATGAACATGGCGAGAAATCTTTCTGACCTTTCTTAAGTTCCACGGAAGAAAAAAACCTCTTTGTGGAAGTGTTTTGACAGAATCCGAGTTTAGCTATGATGATGTTTGTAGTTAATTATATCAAGACCATGTTTCTTTTAGTAAGACAGTGTTTTCCCATGAACTACAATTAAATGGAGTTTGACACTAAAGGACCGACTTGCATTTTTAAGCAACAAAACCCAGAATTGCCTTATCAGAGCAGTAAGGAAGACTTCCTCACCTCTTGCTTTGGTTGTAGTAGACGTAGTGTAGATGTAACGTAACCCAAATTTTACATAGCTGTGTTTGATTTGTCTTCAGCTTGGATGCTGCTCAGTTAGGTAATTTCCAATAGTGGGGTCAAAATAGAGGTGAGTCTTTAACTTCTGTGCCCAACTGGTGCCCATCTTTCTACTTTTCTATGCGTGCTACCAAGGCTTTTGAGACTGATGGATGCCACAGAAAAGGCGATGAAGGAAATATGAGGGGAAGTGGGAACTCATGTGGGTGTTTGTCCTCGTTCATCCACCTTTCTTTGGAAAAGGATGCGCTGTTTCTCTGGCAGCACACATTAGAGTAGGGGAACACTGACTGTCATCCTTTTCCTTCTTCTCTACAGAGCCCTGGGGGGACACAGGAGTGTCATGGTCATTGCTCTTCAATAGGGGTTAGGTCATCCCATATAATAAGGATGCAGAGAGGGGACAAAGTGCTTGTTCTTGTGAGCCTTAGAAAGCATATGTTTAATTTTTCCTTGTTTTTACACATTAGTGTTTGGTAGCAGTGCTCCTTACTCCAGCTGAAGCTGTCTTTGGGGAGGGGGGAAATAGCCATCTTGTGCTCCACCTTTGGTTCAAGTTGGGAAAAAGTGGGAGATGGCTGTTTTAAGTGCTTGACCTGCTGTTTATATAAGCAATGTTTTGCTAAATTCAAATGTTGTTCTCAGTGTCAGGGACCTTTTAATTGTAACTGGTTGTGTAAGGACTTGCATGCATTGGACGGGCAGAGAGTGATGGCAGTCCTCTTACTGCCTTGTGAAATGCTGCTCAACAGGTGGTTTGTGAAGCTGCTTAACAGACACAGCGGGCAAGCAACCAACTTATATCCTTTAATAAAAAAAAGTTAGAACTTTAATTCTAGAAGCTTGTAGCAACAAAATTAAGTTGTCCTTTTAAAAGAATGTGTTCATTCATAGAGGTATTTCTTGCTACACTGTTTTTTCCTTAAGAAGGCAACTTTAAAAAGGAGTTTAAAAAAATACATCATTCCTTTTGAAAATACGTAAAACTGTTATAATTAAATATGGGTCTTAACTATTGTGTTTATTACGGATCTGTTATGTTAAAACTCATGTGTTAAAACTCGTCCCTATGTCACTCTGGCTTTCCACATGTATAGGAAGCAGTGCCTGTCCTGATACTGATAAAAGAAAATTATGATCTGGTCTTCACAGTCTGGGATATTTTCAGCAGAATGAGTGCTGAGTTTTTGTTCCGTATTTAAAAGGCCATGCTGATGTCAGTGGTTTGTGCATAAATGCCAAGAAAAAGCTTGCTTCAAGTGAGAGTCATCACTGTGATGCTGGGAAACCTTATCGTGCGTGGAGTACTACTAGGATGGGGATGCAGGGAAAATCTGCCATCATCCTTTAGGATTTATGGTGCTAGCAGCAGAAAGGCTGATTCTTCCTGTTAGCCCACACTCACACCGATGGGCTTCCTTAAGAAAAGGGCTTTGTAATTATCCTCAGTCCTTTATCAGCCTGCTATGTTTGAATATGTTCACTTTGTCTGATGCAGCTTTAAAAAAAGAAAAGGAAAAGTTTTTGGTTTTTTTTTTTTTTTAATAGAAATCTTAGCTCAGGTGTGTGTTTCATAGTGTTTGCGTTAAGGAACTGAAAGGCAACACCTGCGTGTTGTGCAGAAATGAGAAAGTGCTTTAGTGTAATTTCTCTGTACTGTCGTGGAATCTGAATATTTTGAGGTTATCTGAATTTCTCTAGAAAACTACTTGTGTTTAACATTCTCTTAAAATAGCATTTTGTTTTTCCTATGCATCTTAATCTTTTTGAATGGATAACAAGTAACATCCTGAGTCCTCGTGCAGCTGAGTTACCTGAGTATATGTGTTATTTGAAAGCAAAAGCTTTGAGAGAGGGGGGCTACAGAAAGCTGTGGGCCACTTGCCCGTCTGAATGTATGCTTCTCTTCTTGGACCAGGGTCTGGGTTTCTAATAAACTGCTGAAAACAGTGCAGCCTTTGAGCAATTCATGAGATTTTTTGAGAGCTGCTGAGTGCTTTCCTATTACAGTTTGCTATTTAACTGCTGGTTTTGCTGCTTTTACTTTTTTTTCATGATGGAGGAGATTGCATTGTACATTTTGAGGCTTTTTGTACAGCTGGGAGTCCCTTTACTATTGGCAGAAATGAGTTGACTAGCCTGTTATTAATAATCATTCATTCATTTGATGTTTAAAATGACCGGAATATGTCTTTTTAGTAAAATTATAGCATGTACTGTTGGACACATAGTTCCTAAGAATTTTGTTTCACCTTCTTTTTTGATCTTAGAGAGTTAGCATACCATGGCTTAATTTCTAAATAAGTTGGTATATTAGATCTTGAGCTGTTCGTTAAAGCTCCTGTTCTCATGGAGTCACCAGCTGCTGATCCCAGAGACTGCTGCGTTGCCTCTGCTCTGCTGTGTGGTTTTCCTCGGTGGTGCCCAGACCTGCCTTCGGCAACATTTGTGCTGCTGCTTTTTCTCCTTTTAACGATAACGATTCCCTTCCCTTGCCTTGCAAGCTGGTAGGACACAGCAGGTGAGGGAGAGCAGAGGCTGGCCACGGGTTCTCTGTGTGGTTTTGGCAGAGGACCAGCATTCCTTCTCAGCAGCAGATAGGTGACTTTGATCTCCCAGCTCTTCTCGATGTCTTTAGGAAGCTGACAGCATTTCCTTGTAGCCATAACTGCATTTATCACACAACTCCTTTTTGAATGGCCTGGCTGTTTACCAGCTGGCACCATCTCTACTTGCAAGCGAACCTTCACTTCAGTTCTCATCACATCATCTTGCCCACTCTGCCCCCTCTATGTGAATGGCACCACTGTGCTTTGACAGGAGTTATAATGGGAAAATAATTCTTCCTTGATGCATCCGAGCGTGGAGGAGATGTGATGTTTGCTGTCCTCCTGGAAGTTCACTGTTTAACTCTTGGCACTCCTGCTCTGTCACTAGTTCATCTGCTGGCTTTTATTCTTGCCAATGTAGAGGTCACCACTTTGCAGGCTCTAGAGGGAACCCTGTAAGAAGGCCCAGGCATTTGTGTAACCCCAGCTTTGCAGTGTATCCCTCAAACTCACTCATGCCTATCTAGCTGGGTAAAATTTTTTTTTCCCCCCCTCATGGGGACTTTTTCATGTATAATCTCAGGATGAGACTTGCAGGCTCCTGCTCCATCTCCTCCATGTTTAATTCGCTTTTCTAAAGTATCACTTTCCCTTGAAGGAAGTTCACGGTGAGATTAGAGAGAAGCATATGAGAAATCCATGTGGGTTTGTCTCTTCAGAAGGATATCAGATCTTCCTTCAACATTCCTTTTTGTCTTAGGTACCTGGTAAGGTGGGGAATTTCTTGTACCAACAGCAAGACAGATAGATCAAAGAGGTTCAAGTACCACATAATGCTTGAAACAAGGAGGCAGGTGAAATTATATTCCCAGGAATGCCTTTTAAGAAGGGATATATATGTTTTGTTTTGTTTTCTGGTGTTAATTATTATTAATTTGGATGCTTTTTCCTGTGGAAACTCAGGTGGATTTTGGTTGTCTACCTCCCAGGACGCAAGGAAACTGTGCAAGGAAAGGCTTACCACAATTGTATGAAGTCTAAAGTAAGAAATAGTCCAAGCTGACTCTTTTGATTCCATTATCTTTAATTTCAGTAAAAGCACTGGCATCATCCAAGACGCTCATTTGTTAAAGAAGTTGTTGATTAAAACAACAAGACAGAGTAGGATAACGATTGAAAATGATGCGGTGAAACTTGAGTGTCTCTCTTTGGAGCTCGTCTATCCTGCACAGGCTCATCTGTTGGAGACATCTGGGTAATCAAGGTTTTATTCCTGGCCTTCTCACAGGCTCTGTGACGTGAACTCTTCACATTCTCGTTAAGGACTTATTTATTATATGCTGTGTATTCGGCAGTGCCCTGTTTTATTTGTGAAGTCTTTGCTTTCCTGCTGCAGCAGGACATAACGATGAAGGTGCTCAGGAGATCATGGTGGTGCTGCAGCCCCCAGTCAAGAGCGTTGCAGTCTTTTGAAGTACTTTAGATGGGACCGTCAGAAATGCAGGTGGCCTGCATGATCCAGATATTTAGCCATGAAAGTTTATATTTTTCCAATCTCTGATGTACTGCTCTGAGGCTGCAAGCAGGAAAACACTACAAAATGTTATTTTCTGTCTATTGTTGATGGAATTTGGTGGTTCTTTTTCTTCAAGTAAAGAGAAATTTTTTAATGTTTTAAATCTAAGATGGAGAAAGTAGGATAAGTGGGCTGCTCTTCAAGTTTTGGTTTTCTTATTGTTATGAATAAAATTTGTATGTAGATCTCTCATAGATAGGTTTCTAATAAATGTTAATGAGATCTTTTCAGGGAAGGTATTAGGATTGAAAAAGCTGGTTATAGAAATCCAGAATCACTGTGCCCTTATTATGTCTTCAGGTCTCAGTAGTAATCAGCAAAAAGTTTCTTTGCAATGAATGAGTGAGTGACATTTAAAGCTCCATCTGTTGACTACGGTTCGGTGCCTCACGATGTGTTTCAATGGGTGATGGGATGATTAATTTTGGTTCCCATTCATGCTGCATGAAATATTCTCATAGCAGGGAATGACTCCAGCCCTTGCTGAACTGCAGCATGTGTGGTGCTTGTAGGAAACCTCAACTGCTGTTTACTCCTAGCTTGTGCGCTGAGAAAGGATCCAGGCTGCGTTTGCATTCACCCACGCAGCTCCGTAGCAGGCTATGCAAAAATACCAGTAACTGCGGTGTACTGACCTGCCTGCTTTTGAGGGATGGCTCCATCGCCAGTGCTGCTGCATCTTGTTTTGCTTTACAGACCTGTTGTGAACAGGGGACTGGCCTGTCCCTGTGCGTGAGGACCACCTTCTGATTTCAGGGTGAAATAGTGGTCTTACTTCTCCATCTCGCTGTCCTTCAGAGTAGCTGCACCGTGTTGCTTCAGCTCGTTGCATAATTCTTGCCCAAAATAAACCCACCTGGCATCCTGGTCCTTGCCTTTGGGAGAGTAGAGGTAAGAACTAAGTAAAGCGGAGATAATGAAGTGCTTCTCCTTGCTGCCCCACAGCACCCTACCATCCCAGCGCTGCACATAGTCCTTTATTTTGTCCTAGCATGGTACAAATTCACAGAGGACCGTGGCAGGGCTGTGTCTTCATCCTGCCCCTGCATGATGCTTGTGATGTGCCGCAGAGGATGCTGGTGTCCTGGGTGCTGCCGCACCGAGGCCTCCTGCTCCCACCACCTGTGAGGGGTCCTGGGCAAGTTTTGGGGCTCCCCTAGTACAGCCTGGTGAAATCTTTTCGAGAGAATAAACTGAATATAGATGGTTGTGTGGGGTTTTTTTTCTTCTCACCTATTAATTTCTGCTTATATTTGGGGTATCTGCACCGTGTCTTCGTCCACTTTGTTCTGCTTTACACACAAAATATGCTTCTTTTATCCTAGCACTGCAGTCAGATACTGCAGTAGCTTGTTTCTATTAATAGCTCTGATCTCACCGTCTCTTCGTGTTTCAGCGAGTTTTGACATTTTTCGGAAGTGGAAGCCCTGCTGGAAAAGAGTGCCTCGGCTGCCCAGCCACCGCACCGGCTGACGGAGGGGAAGCCGGCACTGCTGCCTGCTGCTGCCGGCACTGCGCGGGCAGAGCAGGCAGTTCCCGGCAGGGGGGACTCAATTCACAATAATCTAGCGACGCTCAAATAACACAAGTCTTCCTTCCAGAATAAACCACCGCAAACACTCCCTTGGCTGCGCTTGAAGTGAGCAGTTGCTCCTTGCTTCGTTTCCAGGCTGATTTCAAGCAAAATGAAGGTGGTGGGTTTTAGAAACAGCATTTCGTGGCTTTGAAGCCTGCCTGCATCATGCTCCTGACATACCAAAGTTGTTTCTGCCAACAATGACCTGGTACTTGAAGGCTTTGCAAAATATAGGAAATTTTTTAAAAATCAAAAACTGTTGCCAGACAGCAAGGGCAGCCCCCAGGAAATAAAGTTGGTGGAATAAACACATGATTTTTTGCTTCTGCGCAGGGATGAAAGCAGCTGAAAATAATGTTTAAGGGGGAGGTCCATGCACAGGGTTGCTCAGCATCCTGCGACTTGTGCTGTGCTGGGATGGCACTGGTTCAGCGGGGCAGGATGGGGTTGTCTCTGCCGGCACCAGCTGAGAGCCTGAGGATGCTGAGCACAGGCTCTTACTTTTGTATTTATTTTTTGTGTGTGTGCTCAAAGGCTGACGTGCCGCTATTGGCAGAATCTGTCTGGAGGGCAACGCTTGCACGCCAGTAATTAGAAAGCAAACTCATTAGTTAGAAATAAAGCTCAAGTCCAGAGAGGATGGGAAACGGGGGAGAAGCTGAGTCAATGGTTTCTGGAAAGCACTGGCCGGGGAGGTTCAGCTGCAGCCGTCTAGAGAAGCGTCCCCTCCCTGGTGTGCAGTGATTTGGAAAGGCACCAGGGACTATAGAGTTACTGTAGGAGCTGAAATCCTTTTTTATCAGGGTTTTGTGCACTCTGTCTCCTAAGCTTACTCTGTCGCAGGCACATGGTGGTATGTCCATACTTTATATACTATTGGGGCTGGTGGTGGGGTGCTGCTTTTCTTTCTCCGGCCTTGACCAGACACTCATCCCCAGCGTTTTGCAGCAGATTTGGGAAGGCTGATGCGATTTCTCCCTTCAAGCTGAAGGGAATTGCTGACTAAAGAGCAGGGTGGCTGGGAAGGAGCTGTGCAAATTCAGTGGGACTCACTCCATGCCGGAGGGAGGGAGGTCTCGGGGAAAACGTTTCATGCACTTTCTATTTGAAGGTGATGTTGTACTTAAAATGTGAGAGAGGCAGTTTTCTGTGCTGCTTAAATGGGGGGGTGTGGGGTGTGGAGAAAAAGAGTCTTTCTGGCAACAGCTTTTGATTTAAAAAAAAAACATGAGTTTGAGAAATATTTTTAAAGTTCAGCTTAAGTAAAGGATATGCTGAAACGAGATTTGAATTTAGATCTTTGTTTCAAATATCCTGTGTACGTCTCGTACTGAAATTTTGTTTGCATGTATGTATGCACATATTTAAGTAGTGTCACCTTCCCCTAATCCCATCCAAAATGCTCAGTACTTGTAGAGAAGTTATTTTCCATTTTGGAGCATGGAAGAAACTCAACATATGACTGATCTGATAATGTGTTTATCTTCAGCCTTTATATGAAATGATTTTAATGTCAAGCATTTTTTGTAGAAAACACACTCTTGCTTTCAGGTTTGCACTTATCACATTTATTTACAGCAAATGTGTTTAACAATGTAAATGTATTTAAGATGACTTCCAGTCAGCAGTGTTATGGGCAAGCTGCGAGATGTCAAATTTACAGTCTCACCCAGGAGGCCGCTCTGTGCCGGCAATCGATGGGGACTAGAATGCTTTAGCTCTTAATTAACGTACAACAGACAGGCAGTCTTTGATGCATAGCCATATTTTATTTATTTTGGGAGGGAAAAACCAGCAGAGTGTTTCTAACTCGGTATAAAAATAATGGTTACTTGACCGTGAAGAAAAAATCCCTACATGCCTAGGTTTAAAAAAATAAAAAAATTAAAAGGTAAAATTCCTCCTGTTTTCTCATTCTGTTCCTACAGGGAAGGAAAAGGCAGGGAGAACATGAGATAGTTTATTATTCATAATCGCGATCTTGTCTTCTAATTCATGGCTATGGCATTTCTCATTAAAACTCTGAATATAGTCTTTGTGCTTTTGCTTACGTCATGAATCTGATTGTATTAATATGTTCTCAAGGCAGAACCTATAAAAGCAATTTTCTAGTCTACCATAAAATATTCATAAGAATACAGGCTTTTTTGTTTTGATGATGTGTTCATTAAGCAGAGAAGGTTTTATTGTTTTCGGGAGGGCTCTGTAGGTCAGAAGCACTCGCTGTTTCTGTGGGGAGCTCATGGCATTTCAGATAGGGGTTTTTTTTGAGACTGAAATAGTAAGAGTTGGGGATGACGCAGCCTCCGCTGAGACTCTGAATGGGAATTGTGGTCACAGTCTCCACAGCTGGCGCCCCGTGCCGGCGCATTGGGCGTTTCGGGGGGGATGAGTCCCTTTGGATGGGAAATGGGAGGTTTGTCAAGTTTTCTCGGGACTGTTGTCCAGCACGGTGCAAGATAAGGCTCTTATTTAGGGAGTAAAGTAGGAGTCATTTATCATAAGACACAATCAGAAGTAGTAGTGATCACAAGTAGTAGTGTTTTCCTTCTGGATGAAATTGGGTTTATTTTAACATGTTGAAAGCTTTTATTTTTTGCTTTTAGGAAACACAGCGTTTGGATCATAAAGATGCGTGTAGGAAAACGCATGCAGATTTCAAGGAAAATTACATTTAGCCTAAATAGCGTTGACAAATTCAGTGAGCTGTATTAAAGATAAACAGATTTACGTGGAGACGGGGTAAGCAGGAGTGAGTGAGTGCTACCTCTGTATTAGTAACGCTGACCTTTAGTCCACATGTACAAAAGATGGGAGATGTTATTGCCAGGTGCTCAGAAATCATCTGGACATAAAAATAGTCAATGCATTTAAAAGGCTTGTGATTCACGGAGCCTGCTGCGCTGTTTGGTTTACTAACTCATTGGGTTTGATCCTCTAGGATTAACTGTTTCGAGCTCTCCTGGAGCCTTGAGGGCTATAAAGTTGCATTAAATCATACTCAAGATTATCTTTGGGGAGTTTTGGAGCTCTGGGGTATTTATCTATAAATTTGGGGAGGGGGGGAGTAATAGCAGAGCTCCAAGTAACACTGTGCACGTATCCAGCACTTGCCTGGACATCATTTCTACGTGGATCCCGTGCATTGCTGATGGTCAGGTGTGTCTGCATCCTTACGCTGGAGTGATCACTATAGGTTTGATTCAGTGGGGTAAGACGAAGCTGAGTTGTATAATTCTGTTTCGGCTTCTTCTAAAGTTGGATCTCATTCATGCTGGAAAGCCGCTGCCCCTGGTGAAACGGTGCAGCAGCCTGTGGAGTTCCCCTAGATTTGCCAACTGATAAAATTGCTGCTATTCCAGGAATAATCACTGTACGTCTTTTGTAACACACAGTAATTACATTAGTAATGCTCAGGATATAATACTCATATGCAGATGATTAAAATGGATTTTTGATAGCTACGGTGTGTCATATTCTTGAAGGTGGATTGCTTTGGAGGGCTTCTTTTTGGTTTTGACCAAATAGCTGCAAATACCTAGTTTGCATTAGGACTCTCCTTTTTTTCTCTCTCCCCAGTTTCTGTAAGATCCAACACATAATGGGATTTTTACTGGCATGGAAACTTTACTCTTGTACTTTTCCAGGACACATCCGATCTCGCACAGTCCTTGGGACACATGATGGTTTCAGATGGCGCCTCTTGCCCCATACACCGTGCTGCTGGGGCAGGTACTGTATAGATACAGGGCTGTTATGGGGTTGCCTAAGCTTGAGCGGTGCCGGAGGAATACAAAACATTCTTCTGTCACTCTGAAATACTGAAATCCTGTCAAACCTGGATCTTATTTAAAGCATCACATCTGAGATGAGAAGTTTGTGAAGCGATAGTCCGTGAAACAAGATAGCCTCCGCAGGCCTGGTTTCGAGCTGTCAGCTCCCACTCACGTGCGGGGAAAATGGATGAAGGGTTTTTTCTGTGCAAGCGGCTGCAGCAGTTGCCATAGGGATGCTCCGTGGATAGGAATGGGAAGGGGCTGACCACGGTACCGAGCATGTAGGAAAGCATCGGCCGTTACTGAGGAGAGCTTAGGAGTATGTTGTTTAGGTGGGTTTGAGTGGTTATCTATAGGCGAGAGTGTGGCATTCTCCCTGAAATCCCTGGCTGTGGCTCGGTGACCTGCAGCGAGGAATCCCAGCTCTGGTCCTGTCGGGGAGAGAGGAGAGCGGGGAAAAGGCCACAGGAAGGAAAACAATAGGGAAGTGGAGGGAAGAGCTTGTGGGTTGAAAAACAGCAACACTTCCAGTAATGTGACCTTTTGCAGAAAATGTTTCCATCCAAAAAAAAAAGTCTCCTCCTCCCCAGCACAAGCTTGGTGTAGCAAGGGAGAAGCACGCTGCTCTTGCACGCGTGCTGCGCTCCTGCAGCCTGCTTTGGGGGGTCATATGTGACTGAGCAGGAGGCAGCCCCCGCACCCTGTGGGTGCAGACAGGACCTGCCCGCAGGGTGTTGGGCAGGAGGGATGGTGTGGCAGGGCACCGGGTATCTGCTGCGGCCGTGGGCTTGATAGGCGGGTGGGTAGCATTGCTTTCCCAGCCTCAGAGGAGTGCATGGGCACCCTGGGATTTCTGGAGGAACAACCTGCTGTGAGGTACACAAAACCATGCCCCCTCTTCTCCAGAAGCTTCAAGGAGTTCAACTCAGATAACTTTGTCTCTGTAGGCCACCCCCCTCTTTTTTGCATCTTTATTTTCAAATAAAAGCAATGGTATATTTTTTACTGTGCTTTCCATTTCTCTGCTTTTGAAGAACTGATGATGTTCTCCCTGAAATTGGTCTTGTGTAGACCGAGCAAAATTTGTACATTCATCTCTTGGTATGTGATATTTTGTTTGCCCCCTTCAGCTCCAGCAGCATTGGCCTGGCTGTGCTTTTTAAAACCCCACCACTTTACTTAACATCACCCTTTCCAAGGAGCTGCCGTCTAGGATGGCGTTGCCTTTCCTGTGGTCCCTGTCCCTGCATTGTGGCCTTGCCCTTGGCAATGCATTTTGGTTTATGTGGGTCCACCTTACAAAACACCCCAGATTTTTCTGGATTACTCCACTTTATTTTTTTTTTTAATTTTCTTTTTCTGTGCCTCTGTGCTTCATTTAGCTTCAGATTGTATCAACATCAACTTCTTATGCATCAGTTACTGGCAAAAATAAATAAATGGATAGCATTTGAGGAAGACCCTATTAAAACTCTTTCTCTGGGATTGATGATACTGATGTCCTGACAGAGTTTGTAACGTTATGTATAGGCATTTGGTGCCTATTGCTGTGGTGCTCTCTGGGGGATGGCACAGAAGGGTGACAGCAAAGTGGCTTGTGTGACCAGAGCTGTGTGCCACGTTCAGCGCCAGGTCCTCATTTATTTCTAACAATTTACAGTTGATTTCAGATGACCTCTGAGGACATGCTGCTTGGAAGAACACAGTGAACTTGGTTCTGCGCTCCTGTCCCGCATCCTTGAGGAGGTGGCTGAAATCAGACCTAGAGTTTAATGATCAGGCTTGAAGTGAAATACGAGTTTAATTTTGTATAAAATGAAAGTTTCTCTTCAAGTAGTGTTTCCACAGGTGACATACAGGTGGTGAAAGCTGGCGGTCTGTCTTAGTAAAACTTTTCCTTAAGCCTTTTGCAGTTCCTAAATGTTTTCCATGCTTTTTCCTTTTGAATTGGAGTTTACTTCACCAGCTAGTTCGTTTGTAGGCAGGGAGAAATTAGCTTTCACATAGTAAAACTGGCTTTGCTTTTGCTTTGGAAGGATGTCTGTCCTGCTGGGGCTAGCCTCGTGGTGGGTTGTACCGATGGTTTTGTAGTAGGGCAGCATCTCTACCCCCGTGAGATCTCATAGCCTTCTCCAGGCGCGTGCAGGAGCCCCACAGACTCTTTGACAAACCCCAGGTAACCCTTTCACATGGAGTAGGTGCCTTAGCAGATGTGTGACTGATCCAGCTTCAGTGATGCTGCTGATGTTCCCTCCCAACCTTGCAGAAACACATCTTAAATATTAAAAAAACCCGCCATTAGATAAAATAAAAACCCCAACCTACCAAGGGGAAAAAAAAACAACTGTATTTTCCAATTTTGTTGAAGCTCAATGTTTTTGAAGGGTTAGCCTCTTTTATTCTGCAGATGATGTTCATTCAAAGGTATTGGAAGAGTTATTGAGTGATTGCCCTGTAGAGAGAGGCATTAAATTTGGCAAATGTACGGAGTACATGTGAAATGCAGATCTGTCATTCAGGTGGAATTTAGAAATCTTTAGTCATTCATGGCAGTAATTTTTTTTAGCAGAAACAAGCTGAGTTTAGTTATCGCAAAGCTATTTTTTGTAGATGTCTGTTGCTGCGCTTTTTTACAAGCCCCTTGTCTTCAGGGAGATGCTTTTTGTGTAAGCAAAGAACTGGTCTTTACTACATGGATAATCAAGGTGATAGTTTTCCCTTTTTTGTTCTCTTAGTGTACATCTCTTGGTACACATTACTGTTCTCTACCTTAGTCTTGGTTGTGCTTCAGGTTTGTCCCGCTTGGAGTTTGAACGACAGAGGCAAGTCTTTGCACAGTCACCATTTGGGCACCAGCTCCCTGTTGCTACCTGCCCTGCAGTGTCCCCGTGCTGCCTGCGAGGTGCACTTGCACCTTTCTGGTGGTTGCAGTGAAGAAGTCTAGTCTGTCACTGAAGCACTTAACAATTTTTCTTAGATGCTTCATTACCCGTTTGCTTTTGGCTAAGCTCCTTTGAAAACCGGTTGTGAACGGTATAGCACGTAGTGTTTTTCTGCATAAGTTTCTTAAAATGGGACCCTCGTGTTCCTGACCATAGGACTGCATCAGTTGATCCGTCTTAAGTCAAGATTGATCCTTTCCGTGAAGTCTTAGATTAAGCTTTATCCTTCTTATTTCAAGTGATGCTAGAAGAGTGGAACAGAGGTGTATGTTTTGAATACACAGATGCAGAACGGTATCAAGAAGGGTCATGTGCGATGCATTGAAGTCCATTGCTTTTAGAAAACACACGTTTGTAGGAGGTGGTGGCTGGAGGAAAGCTTCTTGAACTCTTGAATTCCTGTAGTGCTTTTTTACCATTTAAAAAATGGGATGAGTTTAATGGCACTGTTCTTGATTCAATCCATGGTTCCTCAAGGTCTTTCATGGACACCGTATGAGAGCTAGATCCCTGTGTGAATGGGGAATACACTCATCTCTGCTCTTGTGTTTTCATGTTGTAGTTGATGTGACCACAGCACTGCCCTTGCAAGTTGCACCGACTTCAGTCCCAATGGATCTGCGCTTGGACCACCAGTTTTCCATGCCCGTGACGGAGCCGACGCTACGGGAACAGCAGCTCCAGCAGGAGCTCCTGGCGCTCAAGCAGAAACAGCAGATCCAGAGGCAGATCCTCATTGCCGAGTTCCAGCGGCAGCACGAGCAGCTCTCCCGGCAGCATGAGGCCCAGCTGCACGAGCACATCAAAGTAAGTGATGGGCAGCCCTGCATTGGGTGGCATGCGAAAGCATCCCCTCACCAGGAGGAGATGCATCAACTAATTTATTTTGGGGGGTGGAGATACTGTGCTGGACTTGGTAACCTGTGTTTAGAGAATGATCTTTTGTAAAGGGATGCGAGCACCAAGATTTAAAAGGGGGTTAGGGTGGAGGAGAGGAAGCAAGGTAAGCTGGTGTCATGTTAAACGTCGTCTCCCCGTCTGCATATATTGAGAAGTCCTGTGCCCCACTGCCAACAGGTGGCTTGCTTTCCCTGGATTTGGGAAATTTCAGTAGAATTTAACCCAACAGGAGGCCTTTTAGGTTACTTGTTACTAATATCACATATTTGGGAGTAGGGTGGCATATAAACTGCTTGCTGGACATATGCCATTAGCGCAAGGTGCAAACCGAACGTTTGGACCTTAGTGTCCCTGCAGAAATAGGAAACACAGATGCAGTGGGTGTGGGTATGTCTACACAGCATGAGATTTTTCAGAGTTGCACGGTGCAAGTTAGGCACCGGCCGGGTGCTATGTGCTGCTCGGGACGGAAAGGAAACGTAACACAGAGGATAAGTAGGAAGTACAGTTTAGAAGATGGCTGTTGCATAGTTAAAACGTTAGACATTATATAAATATTTCACAGTGATAGACTATTGCTATGGTAACATAAGCTTTCAGAATTGCTAATATGGTCTCTTTTCAAAGGGGGATTAGCGCTGTACGTGGTAAATAGCGTTAATGTAATATTAAAAAGCAACCTCAATTCAACCTTATATAACTTCCATTTTAATACAAAATACATGTAAGGGTGGGAAAGAGAGAATTAAAAATTAATGGTGTATTATTTACAGACTTTTCAAACACAGATATGAGCCTGGGTTTGTAAGAACAGTTGCTGTTTGAAGACTGATTAACAGTAAATGCTTGTGTCCTTAGTGGGTCCTCTGTGTTCTCTTCAGGACAAAGGTGTGGGGAAGTGCATGTGTGTAAATACATTTATATATATGCTCATATGTATGCATAATAAGTGTATATATGTGTGTATATGTATGTGGTTATGTATGTATACACATATGTCTATATGTACACATTTGTGCATGAATAGCACAAGAACAGTTACAGCATCTGCGGTTCACATAGTACATTCAAGAGGAAAGGGTGGGAAATACCTGTGACAAATATTTCCCTTATTTCCTTGTAATTGCACGTGCCTTTAGATGTTTGTCTATTAAAAATACGAAAGGGTCATTCAGATTCAATGGACAAGCTCTAAGCACTGATGATAGGAACATATTTGCTCTCATTTATGTTAAAGCTATGACTGATTCTGGTAAAAATCTGCATTAGAAGGAAGTCGAGATCTAATTTTGAGAAGCCAGTTAGCACAGTATATCTAGACCATTAGGTAATGAAGTTCTTCCTCTAATGTGTAAGCCTGGGTAGATGAAAAACTTAAAATAGGAATGATATAATCCTGTATGAAAAAGGATGACCTGCAAGGTGATCTCCTATAGTAGTAAGTGTGTCATCGTGCCCAGAATTGCTTTAAAAATAAAATAGCACATTATTGAAATAAACCCCATCATCTATCACAAATAAAATAAACCCAAAACTGTACCCGAACGTGTTGTTATGATGCGCTTTTTTTGGGAAAACATACTTCTTACATTTGTGTTCATAAGTCTGCCCACATTTAGATGACTCAGAATAAACCAACTTTCAGAAACTGGCAACTGTGTCAAGTGCAGTGACTGCAGGTGCAGGGAAGCTATTATTATGTCCAGAGAACTAAAATTTATAACCTCATATTTGGACTTTGAACATTGAGCTGTTCAGCTCCTTTATGGCTCATGAAAAAAGCAGGGGGGGGATATTAAAGCAAATAAAAAAGCTTTTATCCTGTGTAAGTGAAGCACTAGCATTTGAATTGTGAAATTTGGTATAGAAATAGTTCTAAATGAAGATGCAAAGCTCTTTTTGGAGGAATTCAGGTGTTTTTTTCAAAATCAGCTGCTCAGGGTGTATAGTAAATGTCCCATGTGCACACATGCATGCATGCACACCATGCTGCTCCAAGCATGAAAGGGAGGGCTTGCTCTTGCATGTACATTGGATCAAGGAAATGCTTCCTACCGCTTCTCTCCTCATCTTTTAACGCCGTGGGCCTGGAGTGCACAGCACGCAAACTTGCCTGTTTTGTGAAAGGTCTAAGCAGACGTGCTACTGCTGGGCATGTCTCTGGAGTGGGGAGGAGTAGGAGTGGGGATGTGGTCTATCATCTTTTCAGTTTACTCAAACACTGAATCTTTAGACCAAATATATAAAAGAAACAGCAAACTCTTGACATCCTCTTTGGGAGCTCAGAATAAGTTAGCTTCATTTGATGATTGGTTTATGGCTTCACTGATGAGATTAAGAATTTCATTATTCTCTTGTCTCCAAAGCAAAGTGTTCAATATGCAGAAATAGTTTAGACTGAGTGATGTAGTTGTGAGATTCTTCAGCTGAAAGTATTTTGTAGCCTGAGCTTATGGTGTTGTAACGAAGGTGTCATGAGTCCATCGCTTTTACAAACTTTTATTCTTAAGTTTCTTCCTCAGGTGGAGAGGAAGTCTCGCTTCGGGTAAGAAAAGGCTTGGGAACCTAAACCTACCCAAATTTCTGTTGATTAAGATTACATGTAATGACTAGAGTGAGCTTGCAGCATGCCTTACTGCTGCACAATATTTGGTTCTTGGGTGTCTTCAGTGTCTTCCCTGACATTGGGGTTTTTTCATTCAGAAAGTAAACTTTCAGCAGCTATTGCAAGGTGATTGTACATCTTGCAAACTTACTCCCTTTCCAAAAATCTGGGGCTCCTGCAGTTTGGTTAGAATTTTCAGCATCAGAACAACCTCAAAATCTAATGAAACAAAACAAAAAATAAAAATGCAAATGTCGATGCTCTAAACTTAGTCTGATATCAAGCAAAATGGCAGTTCTTTGACTTTCTCCCAGGCACTGGTTTCCTTGGAGGTGATTGTAAACTATTTCTGTGAAGCAGGAATAATTTCTGCATCTTACTATGTTTTGCATATCTAGCACTATCTAGAATCAATTAATTTGGCTTTTTTCATTACAGCCTAGCATCCACCATTTTAGTCAACAAGTACAAAGCTTTTGTTTGTTCATCTATTTGTGTACTTGAGGAGCAATTTCTGTGCTTTATCCTGTCTTACACCTGTTTCTAAATCCTTTCGCTTACAATTCCTAGATAGTAACCATATTTTTGGATATAGCAGACTAGTGTCTGGGTAGAGTTACATATGCAGAGCAAACATTGCATTGCATCCCTCTTTTGGCAAGACATTCAGGTTCAAGTACCTTTGCACTCTTCCACTTACAGATGTTGAACAGTTTTGTTGACAGGAATTCAGTGGCTGGGCATCTGCTGCTAAAAGTAAGAAAATATTTTTGATGCATTTCTGAAGGAGCTCTTGTATCCAAAGGGGGGCAAATTCTGTATTTTGGACAGACATGCATACAGCCAGCATTGCTAAGTTACAGCCAACAGCACTTTGAAGATTTTAAAGAGCTTACTCATTTTAAATGTTTAAACCCTTAGCTAGTACAACAGGAATCACATTTTGTGGTTTTCTTTCTTTTGTTACGTTGGTGTTGGTGTGAACAGAGGAACTGTTCTGACTCGATGTGAATTAAGAGGGGGGAGAATATCTCTCCCACCCCCCAAACAAAGCACCTAGTATAAGAAACATCTTAAGGTTGTCTTAAGTAAATGAAATTTGGCTTGAAAAATGCTGGCATGTCTGTTTTGTTTTTCTATTCAAGTAGATAACTTTTTACTATTAGAAATCTGAAGTTTTGGTATTTTGCAAAACTTAGTTTTATTCCAGCAGCCCAATTTTAATTGTCTGATCTAGTGCTAGAGGAGATGATGGGATGGTTGCAGTCCTGCCTGCACGTGTGATCCCTTCCCTGAGCAGTCCTTGCTTTTATAGACATTGTATTTTGGAAGAAATGGCCTCCACGTAAAGGTGGCAAATTCCAGAAGATCATGCAATTTGGAGAGCCAGGCTATGAGTAAAATAATATTTGTGGAAGGGAAGTATAATGGACGCAGTTAGAGCTTGGCGCACGGAGGGAGTGGGATTGTTGCACGTGGGGAGTAACGAGAAAACCCTGACATGTTCAGGGAAAATAAGCCGAGCCTTATGAAGACTTCACACCATATGGAAATAGAGAAAACTGTCTTTCACAACTACAGTGCAGCTTTGCAGATTGCTTGACATCTGAAAGTGGCGCGGGAAAGGAAGCTGGAGCTGGTGAGCACCAGAGGCTGCTGCAGGCTTGCTGGAGGCAGAGGCGATGGCTTGTCTCTCCTGTAGCCACTTACCTTCAGCGAGATGGCTTTTCCGCTCAGGCATGCCTCACCAGATGTGTAACAATATTTATAGCCTTCAAATCTACCTTCCTAAACAAAAGCAAGGATGGAATAAGGAGCCTGGCGCCTGGGCCGTTGCTGGTGAGATGGTGGAAAGCCTCTCTGCGGGTCCCAGTGTGAGCTTTGGTTGACGTTTGATTGCGAAGGAATCGGCAGTGAATTTTTTCCTTTGTGAGTCACTCATTCCCAGCCAAGATCAGCTGGAAGTTACCAAAAGCTTTTCCATTTGCCTTCTGGTCAAGGGCTGGAGCGAGATGATTGAAGAGGGGCAGGATCCATGCCTTGCCAGGCTGAGAGGCACCTCGGGTGGTGTGAGCTCAGCAGAGAAGTGAAGGACGTGGTGGATAATGTGGTTAATCTCTTCTGTCCCTGCGCTGCCTGATCTTGGAGCAGGGCTCTTCCCAGCTCTGGCTGTTTTATAGCTAAAGCCGGAAACTTAATTCAGGATGCTGATGCACGTCAGTGTTAGCACATGACAGCAGACACCAGAAGAGTCCTGATGGTGATGGGATAGCAACACAGGCAAGCAGCTGAGCCTCACAGCTCCTCATGGACCTGAAATTCTAATCTTGGAGGCATGCAAAGATGTTAATTCTGTTACGCGATGCTATTCCTGGTTTTCCTGTAATCTGAGAAAAGAGTATTTGTGTGCATCAGTAGCAGAGGGTGTGCTAGTCTGTACATGCAACATATACAGGATGGTCAGAGAAGTCATGGGTTTGCATATAAGCAGCAACAGCGAAAGGAGCTTTGTAACAATGTTCGCTGAGGAGTGATTCTGAAATTGTTTTCTTTTTATTAACACAGTGTCGTGGTTTAACCCCAGTCGGCAACTAAGCACCACGCAGCCGCTCGCTCACTCCCCCCACGGTGGGATGGGGAAGAGAATCAGAGGAGTAAAAGTGAGAAAACTCATGGGTTGAGATAAAGACAGTTTAATAGGGAAAGCAAAAGCCGCGCGCACAAGCAAAGCAAAGCAAGGAATTCATTCCCTACTTCCCATCGGCAGGCAGGTGTTCAGCCATCTCCAGGAAAGCAGGGCTCCATCACGCGTAACGGTTACTTGGGAAGCCAAACGCCATCATGCCGAATGTCCCCCCCTTCCTTCTTCTTCCCCCAGCTTATATACTGAGCATGATGTCATATGGTATGGAATAGCCCTTTGGCCAGTCTGGGTCAGCTGTCCTGTCTGTGTCCCCTCCCAGCTTCTTGTGCACCTGGCAGAGTATGGGAAGCTGAAAAAGTCCTTGACTAGTGTAAACTCTACTCAGCAAGAACCAAAACATCAGTGTGTTATCAACATTATTCTCATCCTAAATCCAAAACACAGCACTCTACTAGCTACTAAGAAGAAAATTAACTCTATCCCAGCTGAAACCAGGACACACAGCAATTTCCTAAGTTTAACAGTATGCTATACTGCTTAATGGTTTTATGCCAATACATAAGAATACGTGGAATGTTTTCAGACATTGGCTTTATATATATAGCAACGTTCAGCTAAAGCCTGAGGAGATGGTTTCTTGCTGGATAGTTTTTGCTGGTTTCAGATGACATTTTTTTTCATTAGCGTAGCTTCCGAGCCCTGATTGAGAGGTGGTAACACATCCAAGGTGTTAGGCCCTTGTTCGGAGGCATGGGGTGAAACTCTCTGGCCATTCCTTGTTCTTGCTTTGGAGAGTAAAAGTCTTTCAGGAAATCTTCCAGACAGATTTTGCAATGCTGTAAAGAAAATGTAATCTTTTTCCAAAGATATCTGGACTTAATAGGTTTCATGTTGATGTTAAGGTGAGAAACTGCTCTTTGCTTTCATTTGGAGCCACTTGCCCTTGGAATGGCAGGTCTACTTGCAGGATAGCTCATTGGGCACAAATCACATTGTCTTTTAGTGTGGCTCCTTTCAGTGTAGCCCTGACAGTGCCTAGAGCCTCTTTTTGGTGGCCTCTCTGTGTTGATTCCTACTTAACAGGAAAAAATATGCTTGTTTCAAATCTGCTGATGGGGTTGGTGTCATCTGCTTCTCTCTTGCAGCCGTGCTGGGTGGCACCTTCCCCACACCCCCAGGCTGGGGACACTCAAGGTGGCACCTTGGTTCCGACAAAGCACGCCCCTTCCCCCTGTGTCCTGCTCCTCATGTTGGACTCTGGAAGGGCAAACTTCCATTTTTACCCCCCGTGCCCTGACTCCTGTTGCTGAGCGTGTCTGCCCCATCCTTCCTGCCTGCAGCAGCCAGCGCGACGGAGTCCCTCTACTCAGTTCTGTGCCTCTCTTCCGCAGAGCACCCGTTCCTCACAGCATCATTTTCAAGAGAAACTTAAAAAGCCTGGAGATACCAGGTGTCCGCCTCTGTCTGTATTCTGACGTGATAGGATTATTCATCTTAGAAAACTGCAGCTGGGTACAGTCGGTGGTAAGAAATCAGACTGAACACTTTGTGCCGTGTTACTACTTGAATGCATTGTACCATGCTCCCTTGCTATTTCTAGATGGCTTCCTGTTCCTTCTCGGTGACCTTGCCTCATTTTTCTGGTATGCGGAGCTGACTCCAAGACTTAGACCTGCATCCTCCAAAACTTAACTTCTGATGGAAGTAACTCTGGGGAAAGCTTTTGTAAGATCAGAGCGTTTGCTCTCTTTGAAGGGTGGGGGGTATCTTTCCTCAGCCTCAAAGTCAAGATCTTTTCCAAGAACAGTGAGGACAAATCTGCACACAGAGGGGTGGGTAGTGTCAACAAATTCGTATAGCAACTTGGACACCTGTAAGCCCCATTTCTGGGTTGAAGAAGTAGTCAACTACCTGAAAGGAGGTTGTAGCGAGGTGGGTGTTGGTCTCTTCTCCCAAGTAACAAGCGATAGGACAAGAGGAAGTGGCCTCAAGTTGCGCGGGGGCAGGTTTAGATTGGACATTAGGAAAAACTTCTTCACCGAAAGGATTGTCAAGCACTGGAACAGGCTGCCCAGGGAAGTGCTTGAGTCACTCTCCCTAGAGGTATTTGAAAGATGGGTAGATGCGGTGCTTAGAGACATGCCTGAGTGGTGGGCTTGGCAGTGCGAGGCTAATGGTTGGACTCTATGATCTTAAAGGTCTTTTCCAACCTAAACGATTCTATGATTCATGCAGCAGGCTTGGTTAACTTGGGCATCTTCCTGCCTAGTGTTGGTGGTTTCTGGACTGAAGCTAGATTGCTTAACCAGGAAGATTGTCTGCCCTGGTCCTTACAGACCTACTTTAAACCTGGTAAAAGAAGCACATTTCCTTTTGGCTTCTTCTGAGATGGGCCACAGTTTATAGGCTGGAAGGAGCAGAATGAGAACTCCAGATTTTTCCAGTTTGAGATGCAAAAACCTTAGTCAAAAGTGAAGTGTCAGATCTCACTGCAGCCAGTGGACATGGTGGCTTGCATTCTGTGAATCCCTGTACCAGCATCCATGGAGTCTGCTGGTACAGCTAGTCTTGTCCTCCTTGCACCATTACTCAAGTGTCTTTGCTTGGGGGCTTCACAGCTTTCCAGCAGAATACAGAGGTTTTCTGACCCATCAGTGGTGGGAGATGAAAAGCCTATTACCCCCTGAGCTTGGCCGCTCCATGTTCCTTTGGTGAAGCCAGAGAAGAGACATTGACCTAGTGCATTTTCTTGTTACTTAATCTCCGGAAGTTGAACTTAAATTGGGCTGACTTTTGGGTGTTCTGAAGGCTGAATGTCTGACGTAAATGGCAGAAATGGCAAAGTTCACTGGCTGACAAACAGATACAGGATCTTTTTTTTGGTAGCACTGCTCACTTTTTCTGTGGAGTCCAAACAGTTTTTGAAGTGGTCAAATTTCTGTTCTTTCATCCTTTATAGCATAAGTTTGTCTCCCAGTAAAATGTGTGTGGGGCACAGTGATTTATTTTTTTTGAAAGCTACAAGCCTTATGGTCTCTATTCAATCTGGAATTTCAAAGTAAGCAGTAGAAGAAGGAATATTTTGCAGTTCACACCTCTGACTTTTCAACTCCAATTTTATCTTATTTTTGAACTGGATAAAATAGATTGGAAGTAGTCAAAGAGAACGCATAAAGAATCCGGGCAAGAGTAGAGAAATACCCAAGTGAAACTTGCTGTTATACCAGGAATATTGACCTGTTAATATATGTCATCACTGATAAATTAACATTCATAAACTTCTAAGTCCTGTTGCTGCATATGGTCTCTTAACAAAATTCAGCTGTTGTATGGGAGAATGAAGTTGCATTTAAAACGTAAATCATGTTGTGAATAACTTTACTCACGTACACTCAATATGAACAATGTTATTGGATTAATCCCTATGTTTAAGTTTCTTGTTTAACTAGTGGCAGTGTGTAAAAATGATAAATATTTGGTATTTATGTTGCTGGCATGTTACCTTTAAAAATGATGCTTCTGCTGCACTTGCACAAGCATCGGATGATGTTGAACATTCATTTTTAGCATGCAGCCTTCCTCTGGGCACCACAGGTGCTGGGGCTGTCACTGCCTTCTGTCAGATGATGAGCAGCACTTTGCAGTCCACTTCACCGCCATGTCCACCCTCCGTCAAATGGAGCTGAACCTGAAATCACACAGGAGCAGCAGCTGATGCCATGTGTCAGCAGCCACGCTGCCAGTGGTGATACTCTATCCTCGTTGCCTTTTTTCCCTCCTTTTTTGTCCTCGGTTGTTTGAGAAGCCCAGCAGCAGCACTCCAGTGAGGTCTCCCGTCCCTGCCAGCTTTCTGTTTCGGTTGCTTTTCCTTCACACAGGTGACTGGGAATGGTGGATCAGTGGATACAGCCATGTTTCTCCTTTTCTTTATTCATATTTCCTTCTTTGAAATTACCGAAACCCAGTGGTGGCTCCTCTAGCTGCTCCCATTACAGGATCTCTTTGTCTTACATCTCTGCTCCTGATACTGATTTTAGCATAACACTCCCATTCCAGCTCCTCTGCTCCTTGCACCCTGAAACAGTTCACAGCGGACATAATTACTCTGCTGAGAACTGAGGTCTGATCACTTATGGCATGATAAAATCTCATTTAGCATTAAATATCTGGGCCTCCTTCCTTTACAGGACAATTTATATGGTTCTTTGATTTACAGACGTTCCTATTGCCATCTGTGGTCAGATGGATGTTCCCTGCTCCTGGTGCAAGGAGTACCGATTTGTCCTCCCCTTCAATAATAAGCATGTAAAGCACAGCAGAGGCAAATGCAAAGGAGTTTTCCTCACCTTTAGAGGGGAAAATGGGAGAAGGAACTGAACATGCTGGATACTACAAATGGAGCTCACTGCTTTATAGAAAGGGTCTCAGAAACTCTGCTTGAGTGAGCAGGTGAGCAGTAATGGGATGGGAAGGAAGCTGGGATACAAAATTATATATCCATATACAAGCTGCCAAACTAATAACATGGGATCTTTTCACCTAGAGCTGGCGATCAGGGAACATAACTATCGTTCCCTTTCCTGGAGACATTTGAGCCTCATAAACTTGAACACCAGACATTCTCAGTAGGATATGTCTAACGAAGATCAGTCTCTTGCCCAGGAAGCTGTCATCTGGGAAAGATCATTTCCCTGTGTAGCGAAGAGATGCTGACCACGTGAGCTTCTGGCGTGGGACTGCCTCCTGTCAGCCTGCCTGATAGCTGGAAGGGGGCACACCGAATATACCTTCAGCTGCTGATGTGTCCAAGAAAGATAGATGATAGATGTTTGTTCTTCTGAGCTGTGCTTTCAGATTTTTGTGCCTTGGCTTCTGCTGAAAACCACAACTTTTTTTTTTCCACCCCCGTCTCCCAGTACAACTGATTAATTCTGACTAGCCTCCAGTGCTCCAGGAGATATCTGAAACACACCGTGATGGAGCCAAGGGAGTGAATCCTGAAACTAGGGTCACAGCCTGAGACTTCAGTAAACAGGATGGGGAGAACATGAAGCAGGGAGTCCAGCCAAAGGATCAGCCAGCGTTGAGATTGCTCTAAAATAACCCAACACAACAGTTCTCTCAAATCTGTTGACATATGTGCTTTGCTTCCACCCATAGCTAATGATTTTTTGGAGGGTGATTTGATGTGTACATGTTTTGGCGAGTTCTTTCTTGATCATCACCTATGATTTTCCTTTATTTTCACATAATCTGAGCTCCAGATCCTTGTAAATACCTGATTTAACCCACCAAAACTGTAGAATTTTGCCAAAGAGGGTGGCAGATGATTTGCCTTAAAAACACTATTTGTACCAAAACCCCAGCCTCTCTGCCTGCTAGGTGAGAGGACAATTATGTGACACTTCCGAAAGTGTTTACTGTGTCATGCCTTAACTCAGCCTTTAGGAGTACAAGTTCAGGGGGTGCTGAGAAGATCTGCTTTGAGTTTTTTTTGTTCTTGTCTAGCATTAAGTTGTCAGTTTTGAAGGTAGTATTTAACTTCTATATTCTTACAGCTTCTTTGAAGCTATCACCTCCATCAGAAGGCCAACCTCTTGTTCAGGGGTGGCAGGTGACGTAGTTGTACAAAGTCTCTGAGCTTGCTTGGAAGAAGTCCTCAGACTGCAATCTTGTGACAGGCTGGACCATGCCAGCATGACCTTGGTCTGAGATGGAAACCACGTGTACATGTGAGGAGGAATGCTGACCTGTAGGTGGAGGATCAGGCTACCTTTTTGTCTGTGTTTCTTCTTAACCTAGCTGCCTTGTGCTGGGAGGAAGGAGGAATTGCCTGCAAATCCGAAGAGCAGCAGAAGTGCTCAGGGTGACATCCCACCACGCTGGAGCACTTTCAGTAGATTATCTCAGGCGTAGACTGAGGTGCAAGTTAGGAGTTGGTCACAACACTAAGCTACTTTGGATCCCAGGAAATGTTTATTGGCAGTAAGTACACCAACTGTTGTTCACCCAGACTTGCATGTGTGATTATCTGCATGAGTAAGGGTGAGCTGTCTGGGTACAGATAATTTTACGCTGCCTTCCACTAATTGCAGTAAGCTATTCAAAATATATATTATAAAAACCTAGAAGCCATAGTCTAAGCTTCAAAACCTCTCCTGCTTTGCAGATTTTAATCGGTTTTACTGTGGCATGTGAAGTAAATGACAGAGAAGCACCTTTAAAATGACAGTTGTATGAGAAGGAAGAAGCAGAGGAGCATGGGCAGAGAGCAGTGCCTGGCTTCTGGGGGAAGAATAAGATAGCGTCTGCAAGGTACCAGGATGAAGGAAGAACTTGCATCCTTACTACTCATCTAGCAAGTCAAGGAGTGGCTATGCAAGTCTTGATGCAACATGTCTCCGTGAAATATGTCCTCATTCTCTCTGGTCAATGGGATCTTTGCTGCCAGCACCACATGCTTCCCAATAGGGCACAGGCTGACTTCTGGGCTGAGGCTGCTGGAAGATTTTTGTAGCGCTACCTTTCCACTTCTGTTGTAATGACTAAAGGAAACTGTTTTAGCTCCACTTTGCTTAAAAAGAGGTTTCTTTGTGCAGTGGAAGTTGACAGTGCGCTTACTGATAAGGTGTCAGTCCCCGTTCTAGGTAGACATGCTTGAGAACTGAAGACAATTGAGGAATGTGATGGCAAAATCCACTGCACCGCTGAGTCCTCACGGCTAGCTAACAGCTGGTAAATACCTGGAAATGCTCTACATTCTCCTTATTACATTTATTAATATTAATATATGCTAAAGGAGCACCAGCAACACTAACTACAGGTACAGTTGAACATTTGTGCAGTTTTCATAAATAGTGGAAGCAGTGACATTAAACATATGCAGGAATCCCCATAGTTATAAATATTTACAAATACTTACTTGGCAAGAGCACCTAATTCAGATGTTCCTAGCTGCACTCCCTAATACAGTGTGCATGTCTGTCACACGGTATGCTTCTCAAATTGATAGTTGAATTAGTCTGAATGCAAGGGGTTTCCCTTGGTGTATCACTTTGTATTTCACAAATATTTAAATTTCATTACAGTTGGGGAAAAAACCACACCACTCCAGCTACGCGCAGTTAACACACGGGCGTTGTGGAGTCGGCGTTGATTCATTTGCCAGCAAGAGAGATCTAATGTATTATGTGGTATGTGAGCACTATCTCGCTTTGTAATTAATAATCCTTATCAGAGCTACCTGAGCGGCTCTTGGTATGCCGTGAATTGCAGTTCAAGAGATGCTTATGAATTCCTAACTCGGGCACTTTCCAAAAGACTCAAGCGTGGGAGATTGCGTCCCACTCAAATGCAGCTCTGACACATTTTGCCTTTAAACATCAGTAGGCAGTTTTTTTTCCGCTGAGATAGTCAAGGGAAGGTTAAATGCCAGACCAAGCCCACAGCGTGTGGGTATTACCTTGGCAGAAGAAGTTTAGTGCATGGCATGGGAGGGGGGTAAGACCTCGCTGCAGTTGACCACACACAGGTATGAATGCTTGCTACCTGTTAGAATTTGCCTCGATTGCTTTAACTGAAGCAGAAGCTCATATTTTTCTGAAGTTTCAGTTTATTTTGTGCACGGGACAGCTTTTTGTATGTTATCAGATTTCCTGCTTCTCCTGTTAGTCAGTGGTGGGTTCTCTTGCTGTTTATGGGTCTTTTTTCACAAAGCATCAGCTGAAAAACCCTTTTTTGAATAAGAAAATTAAATTGTAAACCTCCAAAATATAAAATTGGGGCACAGTCTAGCATCAAGCAAGTTTTAAAGTTTATGGTTTTAAAGAAAAGAAGGGCCTTTTTGCACAGAAAACTGTGATTTAATGTGATAGTTATATTCCCTCTGGCTCTAATATAACAAGATGGGTATCAGTAGCAGCAAGGACGAGCAACGCAAGCCCCTCCTTGGGTCAGCACCCCAAATCCTCATCCGAGGTCCTTGGAGCAGTTGTGAAACCTGGATGCAATCTGTGCAGCAGGATCGCCTGAGCTGGTGAGCTGGTAAAGGCACTGCATTGCCAGCACCCCTGTGTTTTGCTGAGTCTGCACCATATATTTCCTGTCAAATACTGTCTGTGTGGTTTGTTTTCAGCCCTAAGTGTGGAGAAATATTCATGCTTGTAAGAAGGCATCGCAGTTCAGACAGAGCACTCAAATGGGTTTTCTTTAGTCATTTTCTGAGGCTAAAACAGACACCAACAAAGTGATTTCTTTTTGCTCTTCATGGATATGGAGATGTTGCTTCTGTTTTTTTCTTTTTTTTTTTTTAATTTTTATTTTTTCAACTTTGAAAAGATTTGAAAACTATATTAAGAATAGGCTTTGTGGAAACTGGGGTCAAAATCAGCGGAAACAATACTTCTCTAATGAAACTTCTATAAGCCATCCAGATACAAATTGGTCTTTTCATTTACATTTCACTACAGATGTCAATGAAAGCACAGTTCCTTCTAAAGCATCCTAATGTATGTAAACCATTGCAGGAAGCATAGCGTGCAAAGCCTAGGAGACTGCAGATGGAGAGAAAAGGCTCCTGATTTCATAAAAATAACAAAACCTGTTTTAACATATTGTGCATTAAATATTGTTCATTTGCATACTTCCTATGGCTAGGTTATAAAAGCCCACCATGTGGTGGACTTGTTGGAAGTCTGAAAAGATACTCTTTCTCCAAATGGAGATGTGTTAGTGGAAGCTGCTGCTTAATTATAAAACAAAAATAACTAGTTTTCTCTAGTTTGTTTTTTTTTTTTTTTCCTTTTGTAGGTTTTTAGAGTCTGGGGTTTTTGTTGTTTACATAAAATTCAATAGAATTAGGAAGGGAAACATAGGTGCAATCACTGCAAATTCTGCTAACTGGGGTTCGGTGTTTTACAACAGTCTGCCTGCTTGGAACCGGCAGCAGCAGGGACTCCTCCATCAAGAGTTTCCAGCAGATAGCCAGGCAGATTGTAAAGTACCTCTTACATTATTTTTTTGCATCTTTATATAGAATTGTATAATTTTATATGTATCGTATATAGTGTATGTGCGGCTGAAACATTGGCTAGTACAAATGTACAATACCACAAATTAAAATAAGAAATTGCTGTCAAAAACGTAAATAGAAAAATATGCAAAAGGAGAAGGAAAAATTAGTGTACGTGGGGTGGGAGTCTTGCATACACACTTGATGTCAGGGTTTGGAGAAGGATGGAGTGAGACACATTTTTGGAGGGAGCAGGTTCCCCCATGGCTTGGCCTGGTCCCATTCCACGTAGAGGACTTCATGAACCTGGATCAGTGGGTGGTATCTGAGCAAAGGCACCCATTAAATCCAGCCTCGCAGAAGTCTCATCCTTTGCCAGAGCAGTAAGGCTTTTGAAGGTTAAGGTTGCCAGCTTAAAATCAATCTGCTAGTTTATAAGCTGCCAACATAGAGTGTGGGGTGGGCGTAAGGCGATCGGGGCGGTGGGGAACCGTTGTGCTCCTGCATTCAGGGGGGTTTGCAAGGGTAATCGGAGCAACCCAAGTAGTTGGCTTTAGCACGTATCTTGCTGGAGAGGGTGCAAATGGAATTGGGAGGTGGTAAATCTTAGTTTGAGCTTTTTTTTTTTTTAAGAGAAAGCAATTTTCGGTGGAACTCAAGGGAGAAGCCCTGTGCCAGGGGAAGAGCCTTTTGCAAGCCCCATGGAGATCCATTCACACCTAGCCAAGCTGCAAGCTGCTGAGACTTGTCATTTGTCATCTGCTTTTCCACAGCCCGGCTTGCTCCTGGCTGGCTGTCAAGACACGGAGTGTTCTCTGAGCACTGACAGGTACCACCCCAGGGCCTGGCGGATCAAACTGCCACCTCCAGTCCCTGGGGGAGTTCCCCCTGGACCCAAAAAGGATGCTCTGGGCTGGGGAGATCCACCCCAAATTTCCCAGGAGGTTGGTGTGTCCACGCACATCTTCCAGGTGCTGGGATTTGGAGACCCAAGGGGACACTTGCACAGCGGACGGGGGCAGGAGTCTTTGGTGCTTCAAGTCTTAAACATCCCATTTGATGAAAGCTTTGCAAATCATGACCTTAATTACACAGCCTGGCTCTCGGTTCTTCTCGGGAATGTGTGTGAGTCGAGAGGGCTGGGGTAAATCCTTCCTTGAGAGATTATTGGAATTTTTTTTTAATAATGAATCAATTATTTTATAATGAGGCTCAGAAACGGGTGGTGATCATGCCCACAAGGCAGCTAGTGCTTTTGCATTTAGCTTGGGGTGTGAGGCTTGCACGGCAGACAGGAAGTGACCAGCGTTTGATGAAGTTAAAAAGGTATAGTTGTCCCAGGCCATGGGAACTCCTCTATATATACAGAGAGAGAGAGAAGGACTGTTGGAGAAATAAGAGTGCAAAATCATGTAATTAAAGGCTTACTCAAAAAATCATATGCACAAGGGAACTGAACTGGTCTTGCAAAGCCTGCATTGATGATGGTGTGTTTTGCTGCAAGTTCCTGACTTGGTGAGCTCAACAATATTCTTTCATCATAGGGTTTGTACATGGTGAACACATGAGTATTCATAATTAAATCCTCCTAATGGGGTTTTACTTAAAACAAATGATGGAGAGAAAATGAAGATCCAGCTGGAGTAGTGGTTTGCGCTGGCTCAGCACAGGATCCGGGCACCAGGCTCCGGCAAGGCAGCAGTGGCAGCAGACAGCTCGCGGAGCAGTAGTGAGGACCCAGCCACAGCCTTTGGCAGCAGCAAATTGGTTGGGAAAGCACCTATTTGGGTGGAAGCTTTTTGTCGTTTTTTCAAATTAGATGCTTTCTTAACAGGATGCTTGTGCTTGTAAACAGCCCGTGCCCTGAAGCCTGGAGCATATAGTGCCTATGGTTTAGCATAAGTGCTGTCCTGACCTAGAAATGGGGCTACACAAAGTGCCTGTGAGTTTTAGTGCAGGAGCCTCTACACAAGGAAAATGCCATTTTCCCTATTTCTATTAATTGAACAATGTTATTGTCACCTGGTAGCAGCTTCTAGTTTAGCACCGGGAAGTCTGACTGTGTTAATTTGCTCTTTTTTCCCTCGTCCCTTCTCCGCAGCAGCAGCAGGAGATGCTGGCAATGAAGCATCAGCAGGAGCTGTTGGAGCACCAGAGGAAGTTGGAGCAGCACCGACAGGAGCAGGAGCTGGAGAAGCAGCACCGAGAGCAGAAACTTCAGCAGCTAAAAAACAAAGAGAAAGGAAAAGAGAGTAAGTAGCAAAAGCTCACTTGTTTCAGTGATGACAGGTAGAGCAGATGAATGGAAGCCATAAAGCAGCTTTATAAAGCTGGAGAAACCTTCATGATAGCCTTTCTACAGAGCTCGGCTGCACAAGGAGCTTATGTAAACTGTTAGGAGGTATTGAGTGTAAGAGAGAAATGTATTTTTATGCTTTATCTTCATTTGTGTCTTACTAAATGCCATTTTAGCATTTTTCAAAAGGAAGCGTATCGTCTCTTTACTTGATTTAACATTTTTTGAAGTATTTTTGGCAGCGTTCCTAATGGAGGCAGAATATTAAGCCCATAAAATACACCAGATGCACACTGCATTTCTTTCTCTTTTACTTTTCTTAATTTCACTCTTTTAAGATGTAGCCGAGTTCTCAGTTCTTCGATTTAAAGTGTTTTCATTCAGAAAGTACTTCTTTCATGAGGTTACAGATTGTGGTTGGCTTTCCCATGTGTCATTATGCACTTCACAAGATTCAGTAAAATGATTATGGCCTCGCAAATCCCCTTATCAAAGACACTTTGGTTGCTTGTTCAGTTTTCTTTTAGAAGTGAATGGGAGGACAAATACCTTGCCAAGTTGTACTACCAGCTCGTTAGGTCTTCATTTCAAATGAAATAAAGAAGCCTATGATGGAATAAGCAGAGAGGGCTGAAGGGTACCAGGAGATGGGATGCTCTCTGGGGACCAGGAACACGATAAAGCTACAAGAACGACTCTTCTAGCCAGAAGGGACTGGGGTCTAAAAAAAGACTGGAGACTAAAAGAATTATCTGAAGGTTGAATTCCCCACTCCCTGCATGTGTGTCTTTCAACGGCAGACTTTAGGCTGCAGCTAAAATGAGGGAACGCACAGACCTACCCCAATATCTTTGCAAAGCAGTTCATAGGAGGTCCATCCTGTCTCTGTGTGATTGGTTTGGAGTTTGTTCATTTTAAATACTAGAAAGACCAAAGGATCAGAATCTACTTAAGCAGTTTAACATTCAGGAGTGAGGAAAGGTGATGATAAAGCAGGCTGGCTACTCTGGTGCCCAGTTGGCTGCCACATGCGATGCTTTCCATTGTCCTCTGGCTGCTTTCTGTTATTTTCCAAAGTAAAGGCAGTCAGTTCGAACTGGATGAAAGCTGTAAGCATTTCCACGTCACCCTGCTGTTCTCATCAACCGTTGATATATATCAATGTTTTGCTGGGCCTCTGTGCAAAATTGATATCTGGCTATTCTCATTAAAGTATTTTGCAAATAAATAAAAATGCCCGAATCTCTGTAAACTGGCAAAAGCATCAAAGCACCTTGTGGATGAAACACATAAGTGTAGATTAAAAAAACAGAATTTGGGGATGTTAAGTTGAAGATCCTGTTCCCATGGCTACAGTTTTATTTTTAAATTACTTTTTATTTAAGAAGTACTACGGTGTATAATCATTATAGCATCTCAGTTCTTAAGAATACTTAAGTTATTTTCCTCGCATCAGAAAATTTTGCTAAGCGCAACACAGCTAAAATTGTCCTGATCTGAAATATGAAGAGTGTGTAATACATGTGGAGTACAGTTTATTCTTCCTTCTTCCTTCATCACTTTAAGCCAAAATGTATTGTTTCCTGCCTTTTAGAAGGCAAATCACAAATCGGTTTAGATTAACATAATATCAACTCCTTGCATTCTCATCTCAGGAGCCTTAACCTGTCCCTCATGAACTGATATCTGCTATCATAAAACTTTTGATCAAAAGCATGACTTCCACAAAATGAAGGAAAACATATATAAAAGTGAAGGTGTGTTTTTGCGCAGGATAAGGAGCGGTAGTTGGTCGTCCTGTCTTTCCACTGTTAGGATTGAACCTAGAACTGGTCCTGTGCATTGGTGTGGCCAGACACTTCTGGGCATGGACCATTCAATCCCTTGCTGCTCAGGCAGCCTTGGACCGTGGCTTGTCTTGGACTTTCTCCTGCAAGTTGGCCAGTTGTGATCAACCCACGCTATCATTAAGGGCTTTCTTTTGTTAATTTCCATTTGTTCTGCTCCTCTGCTCTTGCGCTGTGCAACCTCCTCCTTCTGTGACAGCCTGGTCCTGCTTCTGCCCTCCCTTATTCTCTTCCCGCTACCCCTGCCTTATCCTATATTTGAATACTATTTGATCTTGGGACAATATGTAACTTCTTTTTGTCTCTGTGGTAATAACCTGGCTCGGTCTTTTGGCTCTTTAGAGCCATCCTGTCTGCAGTACTTTGCTCATTGTGACTCTCTCCTGTTTGCAGTTTTATCAGTTGATCTACTCTTTGCTACCTGCTCCTCTTAAACGCTCGGGCCCTCCAAAATGAATAGGCCAGCTTCACAGCTTGGTTTTCCTCACTGTGCATAGCTGCTCTCCGAGCCAGGGCTGCTGCGTAGTCTCTTGCTCTCCTGTTCCTTCTCTCTCATCCTCCTTTTACTCTACCATGCCTTTTGCTTCCATTGGGGTTGAGTGTCTTGCTTCCTGCCTATGGACTTACTCCATATGTTTGGGCTTTTGATGTCTGACTTCTGCTCTTGTCCTCTTTGCTTATACCGCTGCATGGTGTATACTATTGCGTATGTGACCGGTTGTCCCTTTCTGCCTTTGGAGTCCTCTTTAACATCGTTACTGGATATCGCAAGTGCTTCTGCATGTAACAGTGTGACTGGGTCCAAAATAACCCAGTATAGTATATTAAAAGTGGGTTAGATTGTTTTTTTTCTTTTGATCTTTCAACTCAAGGGTCAAGAGCTGAGTAATGGTCAGAAGGTCTTGCATGACAGCTTGGTCCATGGCTCCGGCGTTGTCCAGGGAAGGGGAAGCCTACACGTTTTTATCTTGTTAATCATATATGGGGCCTTTCAGCTTCTAATTCAGGAGGAAGACGTGCCAGGGGAGCTTTTGTAAACCTCAGGATCCAAAAATGTTCAGCTTCAAGTCTTCTAAATAATGTCAGATATATCCCAAACTGACAGAACACAGCCGTGTTAGATTATTTTAAAGATGCTAATAGATTAAAGATGACACTTTTTGGAGAGAGAAGGCCTTTAAGCATGAATTTTTCACCTATTCTGGTCTAGCCATGTGGCTTGCTACACTCATATGAATTTATCTCCAGTTCCTCAGTTGAACTTCCCATTGGGCTACATGCCAAACCTACATTTGTAGATCTAATGAGAAATGCAGGGCTCCAAAAAGGTGAATTTTCAAGCTTTTCAACACAGCTTCAGTGGTTGAACAATATTACATCTTCAGGCAGTGCTTTACAGAAATATTGCAGTTTTCCTCTCTTGTGGAGATACAAAAAATTGTTTCCCCGTCTGTCAAATGTCATTGTTGAGTAGGATCCAGGAGACAAAAGATCACCTTGTCGTATTTTAAGTTTTTATTCCCAGTAGAGCAGACAGTTTTCCTGGCCTTTTCATTTTCTTGTAGCCCAGATATTTTCCTTTGGAATTCTTGCTTTACACTGTGGTATAGATGAACCATCATTTTCCACATGTTCTGCTTGCCAAACTTTCTATGCATTACTCCATCAGGAACTCTGCCTGTGAATCTGTTCTGTCAACCGAATGATAATTTTAATCCATCATTGAAGTAAAACAGAGTGGTCTCTATTGTGGAGAAAATAATGATTAGAAATTACACAGTTGACATTTTAACTCTGCGCTACAAAATTACTGACTTTCTTCTTTAAATGTTAGATTTTCTATTTGAAGAAATAGATTGCACACTTGTAAATGAATTGGAATATTATGTAGGTCTTATTGTACACAGATACTTTTGAACAAAGAAGTCCCTATTTACAAGAGTTTTCAAGACAAAAATCTACATATGAGACATTTTTCTCATTCCCCTTCTGCTTGCAGATGTGACATTTAAAAACTTGAGTGTACACAAGACCCTTTTTCTTAAATACCTTTGATGAAAAGAAAGCTGGAATACCTAGTACAAGTGCTTTATTCTAAGTGTACTTTTATGCAAGTGTAAAAATCCTCTTCAGAAATCTTTTATAGTGAAATGATAAATCTCTGATTAAATCTCTGTTTTCAAACATAAGTTGTGATTATATGCAAAGCTAAAGGCAAAAAAACCCAAAGAGCTCCTTACTGGAGGTGCTTTGTTCTTTTCTCTTTGAAAGAAAAGTTCTTCTTTTGGACTGGAAATCAAAGATTTAATTCTGAATCTTTTTAGATATTTAAATTCTTTAAAGTATGTGAATTGATTAAATAACCTTTTTTATTTTTGACATTTCAGGTGCAGTGGCAAGCACAGAAGTAAAGATGAAATTACAAGAATTTGTCTTAAATAAGAAGAAGGCATTGGCACACCGGAATCTCAACCACTGTATATCCAGTGATCCTCGCTTCTGGTATGGGTAAGTGGTACTGGGCTTATCTCTATGATTCAGCCGGTGCCACCTTTTTTCACAATTGCTGGAGATGTGGGGAATAGACCTGATGTGTTTACTGGATGAACCAGAGCAATGATAGAACCAGGGTTTGACTTTGCTATACAACATTACCAAAATGCATTTTTCACAGGGTTTCAGTGTGAATAATTTTTTTATCTTCTGTGATGTTAACAGTATTTTTGTGAGTTGAGGTCTTTGCTGTCATCTTTAATCCACTATTATTCAAACTCGCAAGTTGTACCATCAAGATCAACCTTTTTAAGTTCTCTAGCTTTTCACCCAGTATTTCGTCCTGCCAGGTGTTACAAAACTCGAACTTTAGTAAAATGGGGAAATTACTTTTTATGTTTAGTGAATTGCAGCTCAGGATAGTTGAGCTAGCATTATATTTTTAAAGCCTTTAAGGCTTACTGCTCATCTTAATATCTCAAAATTGGAAGTTTTGTTTACTTGGCTCTTCTCTGTAAACATCAAGTACATCCTGTCTGCACTTCTAATCGCAATTGCCCCAACGTGTATGTTTTCGACTGAAAATTTCCAATTGTTGGTCTCCAAGAAAACCCAAATGTCATGTGGGATGAGAAGGTAACAGCTGGTGTTATAACGACATGGGAACAAAAAGTGACTTCTTCAGTTAGTTCAAATGCACCAAACAGCAAATATAAACGATGACATTATTAACAAGGTACAACTTTCAGTTCCAGAGATTCACTTCTTCATTGTGTAAAAGAAAATCAGAAAATTTGAGATGATTTGAAAACTTCCGCTACTATAATATTGTGAATATCTATATTTAAAAAAAAAAAAAAAAGAAAAAAAAGTCTTTTGGATGTTGTCTTTAGTGACCATAAAATTCATGAAATTTTGCATGACAAAAGTCAAGGAAATTTTGCTGTGAAATTCGTGTTCAAGCAGAGTGTCTGACAGTATTTTAAGTCTTAAGAAATTAATATGTGTACAGGGATGATGAGGTCATTGCCAGAAGATGTTTCCAAATTCAAGAAACTTAAGCTGAAATTAAATTTGAAAGATGTCCCAGCTATGAGCCAGTACAGAAATGCTCAAGTGTAGTTGGCAGAAAAATTCAAACATTATTCCAGTAGGGTGAGATTGAACAGTTTTAACACATCTCTGAAAATCTAATCTGAGACTTGAAAATTGTATGGTTATGGCACTGGTTAAAGTAGTGAAATGTTGTTAGTTTATGCAAAGATCATATTTAAGGCCCACTAGGATGGTATCAAGGATAGTAGAAGAAATATGAGAAAACAAATTTCAGCCAAGACAACATAAATATCTTTTTTAGATAACTGATTTTTCCACTGTTCTTAATTGAGACTCACCAAGAAATTTGGAGATTTTATTAAAGGCAGTTGAAGACTCTCTGAGCCACCATGTTCTTGATTTTTTTCCAGTTGGTTAAAATGCCTGTTAGTGCAAAAGTGGTATAAAGTCAATTAGAATTAAGGATAGTAAATAAGTTATTTCTTCCAAAACCTTTGATCCTCTGGTCCTAGAGAAACCCAGCATAGAATTGCCATCACAGGTGAATTTAGAAAAGAGAAAATTAAATGTGGGAGTGATCTGAATTCCTTACGTTTTGCATAGTTTTCAATTAACTGCTTTTTCACAGCATTCAGAGATGAATCGAAGAACAGTGGTTTGTAATACCATATATGTCACAGGGCCAGGTGTGATGCAGGAGGTTATTTAGCCAAGTCATGTTTAAGGTTTCAGTATGTTTCCTGCTTTGTTTTAAGCTAATGCTTAGAACTTTCTGAGCACCAATATATTGTTTAGGTTTATTGTGGCATATGTTAATCAAAACATCCCTTTCCTGTGATGCTTCAGGGATGCCAACAGGTAGAGACAACATACAAACTGTTGCACAAGGGGCTATCCTTTTTCTTATGGATTTAACAGGCTTGCCATCCCCTCATCTTCCCTCCATCTGTTTTGTGGTGAGGAGAGGATCAGTATTTTGGTTTCTAACACAAGATGTGAAGAGGGAAGGAAGAGCCCTGGAGGCCTCACAAATCTTTCTAAGGGTCTGGCTCAGTGATAAGTTACAGGCAGGCATGAGCTCGTTCTGCTCAGCCTTTAAGGAGGGCAGATGGCAGCAGGGCTGCGTGACTGTAGTGTCTTATCTTGCGGTGGAGGATTTTTAAATGTAACCTTCAGTTGTTAAGGCACAAGCTGAAGATTTTTAGTTTCCATTCTGTTTTAAAAATATTTTTTTAAAAAAGAAAAAACCTTTAAATTAATTACATATTAGTATTTATTTATATGGCATCTCATAGGTTACCAATTCAGTTGTAGAGATATTTATGTACGCACGTACTTGAAATGTAATTTAATTGGATGGTGTTTGGATCTAACACACATAAACGACGCTTGCAGAAGATAGACTTGATGCTCCTACTGTGAGCAGGCAAGCCAATTAAGTGGTAACAGATGTTGAAATAGTCTTTTAAATGACGCGCCTGCTTTTAAGCACTTCCTTTGGTCTTATTAATGTTTGTGAATTCCTTTTTTAAAAAATTGAAAGCATTACTTGGAAAAAGCAGATCTCCTAAGGGTATTGAACACTACAACAGTTTTACGTCAATGGCTGTGACATGAAATATGTTCCACTGACATGTGAAACAGCTGTCATTTCCCTGGCCCTTTGGGCCAGGCTTCGGTTGTCCACTGAGATGTCCAGATGCTTTTGCCTTCGGTATCTTGTATCTGTTTGAACTTCATTCAGCACTGTCAGTTGCTGGTGCAACATTGTTTATAGTCGGTGAATATTTTCTAATTAATCACTGATGTTAGAGTGTTGTCACACGCACACGTGCGGATCAACCCTTGAGATGAAAAGGGACCAGTTTTAGAGGTTTTGCAGAGTATAGTCATAGTCCAAAGGATCTACTGAAAGGAAGGAACTTAGTAATGCTCAGTAATATTTCTTGGAGGCTTTCGCAGAGGTCTCGCTCTTCAGCTCTATGGTATTCAAGCCACTTTGTAAACTCTGTTTAACATACACAGTTCCAGTCTATATGTAATTGTTTAAAATAGCTTTGTGGACTATAATTTTCAGATTACATTGATGATAGGCAACAACAGGAGAGGTTCTTTTGAGTTTCATTGTCAGACTGTTCCTCCTGTGGATTCTGAACCCGCTGGACAGCCTTGCTCTGAGGAGGTTTTGCTCTTCAAGATACTTAACATAAGTAAGAGTGGCTTAGCAAACAGGGCTATTATTTCCCTAGGAAGTTGTCAGAAATGCACTTGAGAAGTAGCCACTCAATGCAGTAGCAATCATGAAAGGGAGTTTAACTGAGTATTTGCATGATAAGGAGGTAGAGAGATACAATTACACACTAAATTATTCCCATGTACATAGGTGTCTGCAGTCTGTACACAAAACATTCTAGCACAGATACATATGTTTGAATATATATTCAGTTTATGTTGTGTGAATATGTTTGAAGTATCATGCATGCTTTGCTGTGCGCATGGACTTTTGAAGGACCTCAGAGCTCGAAGAACAGGGAATGTGTTATGTGAAGGTATGTGCTTTCAGGAATGCCTGCAAACTCGATGTAGTATACAATTTAATCCCCTTCAAGACCTCTGAAATTCTTGAATGGGCATGCAGACCAGTGCATTTTGCTCGAAGCAGCGTAGGGTGTTGGATCCCAGTCCTCGAGCGATATAATGTATTCCTGTTTGCAGAGTTAAATATGTCATTCAGCAACTCCAAAGCACATCTAAACAGGCCCTTTGAGTTCCTGCGTATTCCCGAACAAAGTGATGAAAATAACTTCAATGTACATGATTGTGCATGATTTAAAAAAAAAAAAAGAAAGAAAAAGTCTGTTGCTTGTATAGGCAAGAGCAAAAAATGCCATTGTGTGACGTGGTGGGTTTCAGGGCTCTTGGCTTGCAGCGTCCCGGCTTCCTGTTTGTGAAACATTTCTCTGTGCTGCCTTCCCATGGTATGAGCAGATCCGGGCAGAGAAAGTGACTTCTGTTTTCGGGAGGGATTCAAATATTTTTCAGTTTGGTTCTGTTTTGATTTCAGGTGATGATTAAACTGTGCACGCATGTGGGCATTTATTGGTGCGAATGTAAAAGAGTACACGATGTGCACGAATGCTAATGAAAAATAAAACTGTGTAAGAGCCCAAAAAATTATTCTGCCTGTATGTACAAAGAAGTTTGGAATATAAAGGGGGGAGGATTAGGAAACCACAGTGAATCATACTGCTTGGTAAGAACTGTGGGTATAGAAAATTTAGATGTAGATGTTCAAATAAACTTTTCAGAGGTTTTTTTTGTAACAAAATCATGTGGAAAATTTGATGTGTTTTCCAGATGTTTCATTAGCCCCTTATTTTTTGAAGGACATAACTTGTAGTGGAATTGATGCTATGTGTCTCACCAAACAGCCTACTTCTGATTTGAGCTTTCAAAATGTACTGCTCAAGGAACTGGATGAATTGGTGTAATTTTCAACTGGGAAATGGC